>CM068368.1:127660974-130060974 GCA_034769895.1 Magicicada septendecula
TAGACAACTGCGGTCTTGGTGGACCCAATTGTTTTGCTATTAACCTATCTTCATAGCACAAAGTTTTACTCTGTAAATACTTGACGTCATTCATTTTGTCTCAGAGATTTACACAAGCACACAAAATACCGACACTTGAATATTTTCAACGCCGTTATTTACACGCGTGCGTAACACTGATTACTGAAAACCACTTGTAAATTTGTAACACTACAATTTATACAATTACTATAAGCACTGCCACCACAACTATCGTGTAGCACATAACATAACCGCTCTAGGTACACGTTCTATTTTAATATTTCCTTCAATGAGAATATAATTTAAAATTATATAAAATCGCAAAAATTATTATAATCATATTCACGATAGAAACATTATAATAACATTATTTCGTAACAATATACACTAAGAAAGTAACAGTAATTATTAGTATTATAGAACAGCTCAGATGGCGGTAAAATGTAATAGTCTACTAAATAGCTCCGATTCATATCCGTTAGTTGCAGTAATGTGGCGCACCTACAGGATTCAGAGTTTACTACTTGAAGACTGTAAATGTTTGGTCAATGGTCACATAGTCTATTGTGACCGAACGATATGGGATTTTAGCATTACGCTCTCCCACCACAAGAGAGTTGAGAAGTGGAAGGGAGTAGTACTATTGGGTCACAACGGCTCTGTGACCGTCGCTATGTTGCCACATTTGTTTTCGCGTTGCCACATTTCTCCAGACTTCGCACTGTTACAAACTATTGCTATCATTTGAAATGAGGACGTTTCTACAATATTTATTTATTTATTTCGTGTTTTTTTGGTGGGGCACGTGACCATGTGCCCTTATGAGTGAGCCGCCTCTGACTGGCATCAGGCAACGCTAATCCGGTTTACACAGTAGAGAAAGAAGAACTATGGTTTTCATCACCGTATAAAAACATAACCAGGAAAGATAATTTATTACAATCCACTGCTTCGGATAGCATTCTAATCAATCAGAGGATGAGTATTCTAAATTATAATGCGTTTAAAGTAATGGACTGCATAGTTGATCTTCTTGGATTATACCTTGACACCAACGTTACACCCTAACACGCCTTTTTCAATATAAGAAAATGATAATATGAGAGATAACAGCGGTGTCTCCTGGCTGTGAATACCGCAACTAGCGGCTGGCGACGTTTTGTACTGGCCGTGCAACCGTCCCATTAAACACAAAGGCCGTGCGGTATGCCTGGTCCTTTAGGACTGTTGAGCAGAGGTAAGTAAGATAATATGACAATAATCTTGAAGAAAACAATGGAAGGAATCTTGTACCAGCTCTTCAGGTTAACAACACTGTTTTCCGTTTATCACATGTCACTTTGTTTCCCTTATAACCAGACGTTTCGACCGTACTACGATGAGACATCCATCGTAGATATCCAGTGAGACAGACCACAAAATACTGACCCCCCTCCCCACAATGCCCTGCTCACAAAGTTGTAAAAAACTCATAATTTACCTAACCTTCCAACAACCTAAAAAAGTTACAACAAACCGTTTCGGAATTTAAAACACAATACACAAAAAATATTTAAGCACAGCAGTATTTTACAGTTTTCATAACACAATTATCGTATTTTATTTTTTTATTACGACCCTGGCAACCTTAACCGAAATAGGTTTCCAAACTCCCGGTAACTTATAGCTATCTTCTATGTTAGAAATGTTATTTTTGTAAATTTCATTGGCTTTTCTTATCACCCGCAGAAAGTAGTTATTAATCTTCGCTATGTTTGCTGTTCTTCAAATAGAATGTGATGTATATTTTCACAGCTGTGCTCGTCAAATTCCGATTTCTATGTTAAAACGAAAAACTACAAACGTTCGCCGAACGAGGTAATGAAAGGGTGTTACTAACAAGGAAGTTATAAAGTGACGACAAGAAATAAAATCCCCTTCTCAGATTTATGTCTCAAGGTTCAAGCAGTACAGCTATATTAGTAAGGTTGTTTAAAGATCTTACGTTCAATAATTTGACTATGTACCGATCTTAATTCTGAAATCTAATTATTTTATAATTCTGAAACAATATAACTTTTGGTACTACATTTATTATGTTTTCACACATTTATTTTTAATTAAACATTTTTTATTAATAAGAACAGGAATAATTTAAAATTAAATTTTACCAAACGGCACATACTTTTACCCAAAAAAATTGTTAATAACAAAATATTTTTTGTGACAGACGAAATATGTTTTCAAGTTGGGTGAACAGACTGAAAATGTTTGAAAGACAAATTGTACAATTTTGCCTTTTAAGTAATAAAAACCGTAATTTAATTTATTAAGATATTGAAATAGCACCATTGAATCAACGCCGCATTTTCAAAAAGTTCGAATGTGGTACAAATTCTACACCAAAACCTCTTTAAATGTGAAAATTATAAAAATAAACAGTATTCAACTTTTACCTTAAACTTAATTTTCTGACAACCGAGTTGTTTAGCTGGATTTAGCTACTGCAAGAACAGAAGCTACGTAAGTTTATCTGCAAACAAAATTTTGACATTGGTCTTGGAATTTAGTTAATTTCTCTCGTAGACTAAACAATGTTCTGTAGTTAATTTTTTGTGAGCATAATATCACTTTTAATCAATAAAATTAATTTTCTGTAAGTTGAAACATTAAATTTTTAAGTTTTTCTAAATATGATTTTAATATGTGCTTAGAAATTTCAAATGTAATTATGCTTGCTTCACATTACCTTGTAAAGTTACACATTACCGTGGTACTGAAAACTAGGTCCAAAAATTTTACTTGTATGCAGTTTCAAGTCAGTTCTTTCTTGTGTTGACATGTTTTACTACTATTTTCTTTCTTCTTCTTCTTCTTCTTCTTCTTCTTCTTCTTCTTCTTCTTCTTCTTCTTCTTCTTCTTCTTCACGGCTTAAACTGTTTAGTCTGTTCCGGCTCCAAACTGGTCTGACCATCTCTTCTTAGCTCTTCCCAGGCTTCTCTTCCCTTTCTGCTGATACAGTAAGGCTACCTTGGAAAATCTGTCACTGTCCATTGTGTTAATGTGTTGTTTCCAGCTTTCTCTATAATTATTGGTGATTTCGTTTACTTCTTCAGCTTTCAGTTCCTCTCTTATCTGATTGTTTCTTTTCATATCTAATGTTGTGTGCCCAGCTAAGGAACGCAATAATTTCATTTCCGTAGCCTAAATTCTTGATATGAGTCTAGCAAACATTGTCCACGTTTCTAAGCCATAAGTAAGGGTAGGAACTGCCGTGGATTTGTGTAATTTTATTATGGATTATTTCCTTGCCTTGAGTTTTAGAGAACGTCGGAGAGTTTCTGTTACCTGGTTAAATTTATTGATTTTTCCCATTAATATCTTCTTCGGTTTTACATGAGAGCTTACAGCCTAAACAGTTAAATTCTGAGACTTCTTCTACAATTTACTATCCAAAACAATTTTAGATCTAACTGACCATGTTCCTTTAAAATCCATACATTTTTGTTTTTTGTCAGATATTTCCATATTAATCAGACTTTTTCCCGCAACTCTGATTCTTCCATTTACACTTTTAAGCCAAATCCTAACAATTCCATCCAAAAACAGGTTAAAAAAAGCGATTAATAAAGGGCAACCTTGTCTAACGCCTCCATTTATTTTGATCGGGTTTCGTTTTTCTACTATTTTACTTTACAATATCGTTTGTTACAGATCTGTAGTTTCTATTTTTTGACAGTTACAGTGTTATTTGTAAGTACATGTGAAAACTACTAGGCCTATACAATGTCTGTTGTTGAGCTGCCAGGAGCGCAATAGATAATTCTCAGAAGAATTTTTGTTTTAACAAGTTTTTTTATTATTAATAATGACATAAATCTTTCACGTTTGAAAACAATATGGACGACAAGAAACTTGTTAGAACTCCTACGTCCAAAGCCGTGTATACAACCGTTTCTGTAATACATCTAACGCGCGTTACAGATATTGCGCGGAGCAACTTTGTGTCAATCAAACGCGCGCTACGCCTACCACCACGAACCCTCTAAACTGACGAGCATCTCAGTTCAGTTCAGCCTGCTTAAGAGGGCGCCAAGGTTGGCCCGAGAATCGCATTTTAGTTTACGGGGTGGCCACCAAGCGCTGTCATCGTGACGCCTGCTCTTGCAGCTAGGCAACATGCAAACGTTCTATCCACTTTCATGAGTCACATAAGTCAGCGGCGCGGTGTTGTCACTTCGCTAGGGCAAGCAGCGATACGTGCAGTGTTGCCGCTATTTGCACAACACTCCATTCAAATTCAACCAACTTTACTCGCGTGGCAGTGCCGTGAACTTACCACGGCACTTCGTCGTATGGCCCTCCTGAGTGCCGACTGTTATGTCGTTTAGCACCCACGGACCGTATTAGCTTATCTTTACACTAGGTGTCCCCGAGCGCGGACAAAAAGGGGCGAAGTTCTAGACAAATGTGAAATTTTCCATTAAATATAGAAATGAATGTTTTCATATCTTAAAAAAATATTTGGGAAATGTGTTCAATAATAAGAATACAAATTGATGCAAATGATCAGTTATCCACTATATTTTATAACAAAGTATTTACATATAGCATGTAACAAAAAAAAGTAAGACATTTGAACATAGTATACAATAATAACAATAACTTTTGAATATAATATACAATAATAATATATTTAATATAATAATAACAATATGCAGTAAATGGAAGTAGCATCTTGTTAAGATGACATATATTTTTTATAAGTAGCATCTATTTTGTATTACATATATTCCAGTCTCTGTAATTCATTTCGACGTGCATTCATCGAATGACTACTGTTAATTTTGTTCAAACGATCGAAGTTAAATGATGGTTTCAACAGCAATCCACTCAAAGTTTTTACTCTCGATAATGCGACATAAGTTAGACCAACTTGGAACTCTTTATCACCAATGTCGACAATTGCTTTATCCAGAGTTATTCCTTGAGATCTGTGAATACTGATCGTGTATCCAAGCATAACAGGAAACTGCTTACGTGTACAACTGATTCCACGCCGTTTAAACGAAGACGTAATAGCCACAATAGGGACTGAGCTTCCATAAATAGTCGGACCAGTATATTTTTCAAATTGAACGAGAATGCATAATGGCATACGTTCACTATAAGCCTCGTATTCAATAGAAGGATCATAAATTATATCAGTAATTGTGCCAACTGATCCATTCGCGAGACCCTTGGCCACCCAAAGATTTCGTCTTAAAATAATTCTGGCTCCTTTACATAGACGTAATTCAGCAGACAATCCTTGAGCTTCATCAGAAGATGCAGCAAGGGCTTCTGAGCAGTTATGTATAGCTTTAATCAAGGCGATCGGTTGTTCATTTTTTTGTAACTTTTCATAATTAAATTTATCAATATCAGTATTTTTTGCCATTATGCACACTGCATTTTCAAAAGACTTATCCCCAATATTATTGACAAAAAATCGAGAAGATAACAGTTGATGATCAAGCTCAGTAATACTTCCATTCGAAACCCTATTAAGAGTTTCTCGGAAAGATCGTTGTTCATCTCCAATTTGTCTCATTATTTGTGTTAAAAAGAATACCTTTTTGAACTGTAAATATAATAAACTTGACTGAATAGTTTTAGCGTTTTTTCCAATACTGTAAAGGCTATAATCACATACTGGAGGAAGTTGTGACCAATCGCCCACTAAATAAATGCAAAGACCTCCGAATGGCAGGTTGGCTAATTGTGGTTTAGCGTCTCTGAGTCTTTGATCAACTTTGAAAAATATGTTCAACCCAAGCATACTGGCTTCATCTATAATAACAAATTTAATGTCTTTGAATTCATCTTCAAAAGAAATTTTAGCATCACTGTTTAATTGTGGTAGAGCGTTTCTCGAAGGAGGTATTCTAAGAGCTGAATGGAGGGTCTGTCCGTTAATATTATTCTCTGAAACACCTGTCGGAGCCATCAAAAGAGTAGCATTGCATTGGAAATGAGAGTTTATTCGATGAACCATCTCGTCGTTGATGATACAACTCTTTCCTGTTCCAGCCTTACCTTGGACTATTGCAAGCTTATGTAAACAATTATCGTAATCCATTAGCTGTTGATCCAAAAAAGACAAAATGGCATTTTGTTGTTCATTGAAGTTGATATTCAAAGGTTCAAAGAATTGTCGTTGATTTACAATCGTTTCACTACTGTTCTCAATGAAATTAGTGTTATCTTTTGTATCTGGATAACTATGATAAGCTTCGTTCCAGTCATGAAGTATATCGATGTCACGATTACCAAGAGTAACATAGGCTGGTAGGTCATTAGGCATAACTGCAGCAATTGCCATCCAGTCTCTCTCATTAAATATAATTTTATTATCATTATTTTCAAATTCATCTTCGTCTTCCACTGGCTGTAAAGACATATTAATCTGCTGAGGTTCCACAATGTTACTTCGCTGATATGCACTTTTCCAGGTTTCATCCTTATTTTTCAAATTTTGTTCACACCACCAGGGTTTGTGTAACATTAGCTGTTGTTTACAAAATAATTCGAAGCTTGATTGATTCAAGTTTTTATCAATCTTAGGATAGACTTGTACTATTTTATGTTTTCTGCAAATAACCAGTCTATTTCTACTTCCTTTAGAATATCTTTTAGCAAATTCTAACAAAGTCATATCTTCCATATTTAGTGGTCTCTGATTGTAGAATTCAATAAATGATAAGGCAGTACCATCGTCTTCAGTTTCCGGAATAGCAACATAATTTTCAAGTTTAATCACAAGTGTCTGAAAGCTCCTCGTGCAATGGAATAATGGGATAGTCATAAGTATATGACAGGTTTCAGAAGCTCCAATGTCTCTTTCGCCAATTATTTTCATCATTAAACTGGTGTACGCCTGGCGAGCCTGATCATCAGAATTTCGCGATTTAACGATTTCTTCAAACATTTCTAACACATTTTTAGAAGTAGGTTCTGATTTTGAGGAGTACTTCGATATGTATTCAATTACAGCATGTAATGACGTAATAATCTGGAAATCGGTATTAGCTCTCCATGTTTGAGCAATAAAAAAGTTGAATAGATTGAGTTTCTCGTCATTTCTCACAGGAGTGTACACCCAATTTCCTTTACTATCTTTCAGTAAAGTCGATACTTCATGAATTGCTTTAGGGAATTTAAAGCGACAGATAAATTCGCGACCATTCGGTTTCAGACAGTAACCTTTTGAGCACTGTGTATGTCGTTGGAATCGATTCAATAATTCAGAAATAGATCGGTCATCGTCAATTACAACATCACTTGATCTAATACGTGAAGGATGTATTATTGCTGGTGGAATGGATGGCAATGGGTTGAACGCACTTACTAACTTATCGTAGTACGTTGTTGCTTCAAGCAACTGTTGCTGAGAAGCAGCATCAAAAGTTCTAGGATCCGGAGCACCAGATATCCAAATAAGACCGTGTAAATGGCATGAACCACGATGCTGAAATTCGAACCGAAACCAATAATCGAGAACTTTGTATCGTTTGCATACCACTTTTTCAATGAAAGTAACAGCTCGAAACGTGAAGTAATTTTCAACAATTAATGGATTCTCATTTATGAGTTTTTGTCGTTGTTGTACAATTTGAGATTCATTCAATAAATCCTCTTCCTCTAAATTACAGCCTAGAAGACGTGCTAAGTCAGGCCACCAAAGGTCAGCAGCACTCACTGTTAAGAAAGCTGTCGGTAGTATATCGAGCTGGCTTATCATCGACTCTATTCACCTCTCCTTTGGAACCAATAAGAATTAGAACCTCGTATTTTAGAGCACCAATAATATAAACCTTTCAGGGGCGGATCCAGAAAGCTTCTATGGGGGGGGCAAAAGTATTTGTGGTGTGTGTGTGTGTGTGTGTGTGTGTGCGCGCGCGCGTGTGCGTGTGTGCGCGCGCGCGCGTGCGCATAATTGATACCATGGGAATCAGAATGAGATAAATTTTTGTACAATAAAGGATATGTGGTTCTGCTATGGATTATAATGATTGAAAAACAATTGTTACAAAAGTAAAATGTATTACTCTACATTCTACATTGAGTTTATTATTAAAGTATATATGTATATATTTACAAGTAATATACAAGTAAACTTCAAAAACGAAGATTTATTTAAATTTTAAAATTAATCAAATAGTTACATTATATATTTACTATACTTTATATTTCTTTGTACACTCTATCAGATGTTTTCTATAATTAAAATGTTTTCTTTATATTTACATTTACTTTCATATTTTTTACTGATACTAGGAGAACACATACTATTATCAATATCATATACATAGAAATAAGGTATCTAATCTAGGACAAACTCGTCACGATGTTTCCTAATTTTGGCATATCGGTTAACAATATTTTCTGGACTTACATTTATATCGCGATGGATATTGAGTAAAGCCAGACCAGTGACCCTCTCTTGTTCCATCGTTGACCTCAACCAACTCTTGAGTCTCCGCAAGCTATAAAACGTTCGTTCTGCGTTAGAGACTGGCAGTGTGATTAGAATGCTTAGTAAAAAATGTATATAAGGATAAACATCCTTATCGCAGTTTTCTAGCATATCAATTGCAGTTTGAGGACATCCATGGTTCGCTCCTTTTCCATTTTAACTTCCATGATTCCAATTCTGATTCAAACATTCTATGTAGTACCTCGATTGGTTTATTGAAGAAGTGTCCATATTTTACGATCAATTGCTGCATAATCTCTTTTTCGCTGTCATCTGTTTGATTAGGGAAAACGATATGCAAATTGTAAAGTTGAAGTATTTCACGACTGAATCGTGTCTTTAGATCACCCAAAATATGGTCAAGAACCGGGATGTACATTGATTGCCTGAAGTAGCTACATACTATTATCATTAACTATAACAGGGTGATTCTCTCTTTGAGTGTGTTTGCCAACTATTCGAGGTCTAGTGATCGATACACCTAATTCTTCGGCAATAACACAAGCCTCTTCAAAAAGAGTAGCAAAAACCAATTCAGCATTCTTGCGCCTGGATTCTAGTCGAATTATTGTGTCATTTAGTTCCTCCTGTGCCGATTTCAAGTCCAAACAGATCCGTTGGTACCCATCAGATTTCTGAGAGACATAGGATTGCAATGATTGTTTGACTATTACAAAGAGAGGATTTCAATCCTCTAGCCTTCACGGATGACTTTGGATCATTCCATTTTCCGACTGACTCCAGAGCAGAAATTATTTTTGGGAGGGCAGATCTAAATTGAAGGACACCATCATCTATCCATCGAGTTTCACAGAGACCCGAAAGTTCGTGTCCTAATGCTTTTTTTAACACTAGCATCCTTTTTGGCGAAGCTCTGAAAAAATATATAGTCTCCTGCATTGTGTCTACTGCGTTTTTAATTTGACGGATTTCAGACGTTTGCGAGATAGATAAATTTAGAGCATGGTTATGACATGGCGAGTATACTGCATTAGTTGCTTCCTTTTTTATAGTTGCAACAGCACCACGAGCCTCTGACACCATCACACTGCATCCGTCAGTGGATATCCCAACACAGTTTTTCAAATCAAGATTCAGATCTCGCAATTTCTGGATGACAACTTTGCCTATGTCAATACCAGTTACTTTTGGTTCAGTATCGGTTACCTCATCAGTATTCTCGCCAAAAACGTTACTACGAATATCTATGAATCCGACAAATGATTCGTACACAGCATTCTCATGTAGCATGTAGCATTGTAGTAGCGGGGCATCTTTGCACCCGGTGCATGACTGCAGCATCTGAGTCGATCCCAATGGCTGGCTGAAGATAGACGTAGTTCTGGTTCTTCGACTGATGCCTAAAAACAGGAATGGACAACCCCCAACCAGTTAACTGAGAAGGCGGGGAAGACAGGTTTTCTAATTTTTATTTATTTTTAAAATTTTGAGCTATCAGTGGGCACTGCCGCATGAACGGGTTCAGGTGACAGATGTCACCCGTTCCCAGTCCCGCGTGCAGACACCGTGAGGCGTCGGTCGCTCCCCGCGAGGCGGAGAGCCTCCGTGCCAGTGATAGCGCGTAGCAGCGGCATTCAGCGCGGTCGGCATACTAGGAAGGGAGGAAGGAAACAGTTTTGCAGGTAAATTCTGGGGCATGGTCAGATAGTGAGTATGCAAAATTAGATTTAAGTCGTTTACTTAAAGTTATGGCGGGTCATCGAGAATCGCCCGAGGGCGTTTGACCCGGACAGGGGGAGGTGGTTGCGTGGTGCTGATGGTCCTGAGGTAAGGGAAGGAAGAGGAGTCAGCTGCGGCAAAGAGAGTCGCAGCTAATGACCAGACAAAGGCAGAGAGAGTAGGAACTCGTAGACCTCCTCGAATGACACTGTTTCTAACAAACCAAGGAGATCCCGACAAGGAACGGAGGGTTCTGGATTGGAAACTTTCCAGCCTACGCCTGTTGGTGGCGGAGACAAGTGACCACCAAACAGGTGCCGCATAGGTCAATAAAGACCGGAGAAACAACAGATAGAGGGTAACTTTCGTGCGCAGCGCCAGGGGGCTGCGGCACGCGAGGTATTGGTAAAGTTTGGCTCGGACGCCGCGAGCCTTGGAGAAGGTTTCAGTCACGTGGGCGTTGAAGCAAAGACGCCGGTCAAGCCGAACGCCTAGATACTTCACCGACTCTTTGTAGGCTCTTCCAGGGAGAGGGGCTGGCATCGGGAGATGGACTTACGAGTGAAACAGATCGCTTCGGATTTCTCCGTATTGATCGTCACCCGCCATTTCCGTAGCCAGTCCGGAAGCTGGTCCAACTGACGCTGCAGCTGTGTACTCGCAAAACGCGGGGACACAGAGCTGTAATGATACATTGTATCGTCAGCGAACAAAGACAACGTGACACCGGGCAAGACAGGCAGGTCGTTCGTGTACACAAGATACAGAACGGGGCCGAGGACAGATTCCTGAGGTACGCCGGCGGCGACGGGACGAACTGCAGAGCAGGTTCCGTCGACGCTCACCCTGAAGGTTCGGTCGCAGAGATACGACCGGAGGAAAAACACTATGGACGATGGTATGGGGGAGTTAGCAAGTTTGAAGAGAAGACCTTCGTGCCAGACTTTATCGAAGGCCTTGCTCACGTCCAACAGTGCGGCGGCCGTAGCCGCTCGCCTGTTGGTGGCGTCAGAGAGTTGCGTTACCACGCGGACTAGTTGAAGCGTGGTCGAGTGCTCTCTGCGAAACCCGAACTGTTCGTTGCGGATAAAATTATCCAACAACGGCGAGATGCGGACCAGCAGGAGCCGCTCGAACACCTTCGAGATAACTGGCAAGAGAGATATTGGCCGATAGCTTTCAGGAAGCATGCGCGGCTTGCGGGGTTTTGGAATCATAACGATGTTGGCAGTTTTCCACAGGCGGGGAAAGTACTGTAGCCGGAGACAAGAGTTGAACAGCTCGAGAACGAGGTCAACGCCTGAGGCCGGGAGATATTGTAATGCAGCGGCCCCGATCCGGTCAGGACCGGGGGCGCGACGGCGGTTTAGTCGGCAGACAGACGAAACGAGTTCGTCTCTGTCGAACGGGAGGTCTGGGCCAGCGGGAGGGCGACGAAAATAACCAGATAGGAAGTCCCGGACTTCTGCCGAGTGGGCAGGGTCCGAAACGCCTCGATGAACGGTAAATTGCGACTCCATGTAGTCGGCGAAGACCTCAGCCTTGCCTTCTGATGAAGACACAATCCCGTTCGGGGTTTCCAGCGGGTTGCGAGTTATCTTCTCGCTGGTCAGTCTACTCACAGCTCTCCAGACGGAGGCGTGGTCGACTTCAAGAGACTCAAGATATGAGTCCCATCGATCAGAGTTTACGTCCCGCAGTAGCTGCTGGACGTAAAGGGACTGTTGTTGAAATCGTCGCTTTACGACTGGGTCACGGGTTCTTTGCCATCTGCGGCGGAGCTTGCGCCGTAGCCAGATGGCGTGGAGTACTTCCGCAGGTAAGGCCGATTTGCGATGATTCACCTCGAGTGCGTAGGTGTGTCGATCCATGACAACTTGGACTAATTCCTGAAGATTTGTGGCGCGGAGATCCAAATCGTCACGAGTGACGATAGGGTCCGCCGGGAGAGATGGTAACCTTCGAGAGAGCTCGTCATGATAGGAGCGCCAGTTGACTCTCCTAACAATCTGAGCGGGAAGTCGCTGTGACGCCGACAGCTCTCGAACAGTTATAACAAGGGGATTGTGATCGGACGAAAGATCCGACACAGACGAGACCTCGATGTTACGGTGTTACGGGCAACGTTCTTGACAACTACTATGTCAAGAACGTCCGGCCGATGGCTGTGAAAGGGGTAGTAGGTAGGGTCTTCAGGGCCGATGACATTAAGTGCCGGGTCGCCAGAGACGAACCGGAACAGAGAATTTCCATAGGCGTTGACAACGCGGCTGTTCCATGAAGGGTGTTTGGCGTTTAAGACGCCGGCTACAATCGTTGAGAGGGGGTGGTCGACGAGGGCGTCCCACTCCTCGGGCGGTGGCGGAGTTCGCCGGCCAGGCCGGAGGTACGCAGAAACAACGCGCAACTCCGAACCGCCGGCGTCCACCGCCACCGCGCAGCCTTCAATAATAGACGTATCTAGAGGAGGCAAAAGCCTGTGGGATATCCGCCTGGGGACTAAGACAGCTGTGCCTCCCGAGGGGGGCATAGCGATGCCGTAGGGGACGATCCTGACGATAACAGACATAGGCAGGAAGGGAAAACGAGTGGTAATGAGCCAGATAAGTCTCGGAAAGAAGTATGATATCAACATCATACTCCGTCACGAACGTCATCAGTTCAGATCGTCTGGGGAGCAGCCCGAAGGCGTTCCACGCAACGATCCTCAGGCTATTAGCCATTCAGGGGAAGTAGGGGAAAGAGGGTAGCTAAAGACTGGAAGACCAGGGTAAGCACTGTGGTAGTGTCGCGAGCAGTCCTTATAGATGCAACAAGATTGTCTGCCCAGGCAGTCAGGGGATCCACCGATGCCCGATTCCGAATTATAATTTCTTGGGCCTATGGGGGGGGGCAGTTGCACCTAGTGCCCCCCCCTTGGATCCGCCTATGACCTTTTACTATTTTTGGATTGTGTGACATTGCATCACGTAATTGTTGAATATTACCATGAAAATCAGATTTTTTAGCAAATATTCCTCCTCGTTTGATTGCATCGTGTCGTTGAACAGTATTTAGTGCAAAAAATCGGAACCGTGGATCTTGAGCAAAACGGCGATCTTTGTATTCCATTGAAAATTGGAAATATTCTAATGGTGTTATATTCATGTTATTAGGACGAGTATTATCATTCAATTCCGCAGAATCATAAGGAAATAATGCTGGAAAAGCCATAGTTATATATCCTTCACATGTAAATTCGTTGATAATGTTAGTACCTTTTGGCCAAGGTATGACATTATTTACATCAGATCGGATGCGGTCAACTTCTTGTAATTTAATATCATTGGGTATGACACTTTCATAAACATCATTACTTTCCTTTGAGTTATCATCCAACTCTGGTATTTCTACCGTTGGTATTTGATCTAAAATACTACCCTCTATGGGAAGCTGAGAAATACGATCGACATTAATTGATATATCTGCATAGTAAGGATTGTTGGTTTTCAAAAAAGTTAGAGCAGTAATTATTTTATTTCGCCTAACATGGAAATCACGATGTCCATTCAAACCCTCTCGTCTCACAACGATTGTACTCAATCCTTCTGATACCTTTTCTTCATATTTCTTGTATGTTCCTTGGCCCATAGGAGGAATGTCAAGTACACGAAGGAACTCCTCCATTTGAGCGTGCCCACCTCCTGTCGTAAATGTACCGCAAACACCGGCAGTTTTGACATCCATTATGTTATTACGGGGTGTTTCAGACCAAACGGTGGTTTTCAAATGGCACATTTCACACCGAAAAACAAAAGCACTTCTTAATCCTTGTCTTGTTTCGGATATTACTTCCATATTTGAAAATGTACAACCAACTGGACTATGTTTGTCTAAATCTTTTATTTGCTGGAAAAGTCCACAATATTTACAATTCTTCTTCCAGTTAGTTTCAGTGGGTCACGTGAAGGTTGCTGTGTCGTTCCAGTCACTAATTCTTGTAGTTGCCCCAGAGGAACCGCGGGGCCTGCGTCCGGCTCCTGCTGCTGCCTCAACTCTGCTTCCGCCTTCATGTTCCTATATAATAAAAAATATAATAATAAAGACTAATTGTTTTTTTTAGTATCGTCTTCAAACTGATACCACATGTGGTAATACATAAATCGAAGGTCTAACCCAAATTAATTACAGCTTACCTTCTTTTTTCGTTGTATCGTTCAAGCACAGGGTGTAGTATTCTTTTTTCCGATATGCAGAAAGTGCAAGGCGAGATTTCCCCATATTTTGAACAAAATTAAAAAATATGAATAACAATACACATGCAGCGATATAAAAAAACTGTACAAATAAATCACAACATTCAAAGAAATACCGTCGAAAACAATGGGCACATGTATTTGCGTTATAGTTAAAAAATCACAGTGACAAAGAATTACGTCCAGCCAACTTACCATGAAAAGTACGACTAATAAATAATTCTATAAACTCCCACATGACGCGTAATTACTGTACTACCATAGCGAGAGGTACTACTTTACCGACACTGCACTAATGCGACCTGTAGGCGAACCGGCGAACTTCCAGCGCGGCAGCGAGCAGCGGCCCTGAATTATAAAATGTAAACTTGTAGAAAAACCGTTTGTATAAATTGAGAAAAAAATTACATATTATATCACTACAGAATCGTCCTACACAAAATATACTTTAAAATGGTATAACTTCCAACGTTATTGACAGTCACGATAAATGTTAATTGTTTAGGCAAAATCAGTATAAAATAAATATTCCTTATGGGAAATCAACTTTTTAAATTAAATTATAAAAAATTATTTTTTAGCGGAAATCACATTGGCCTAGGTTTATTAGTAATAGGTTAATTAGTTCTATGACATGTTAGTGAAGTTTTATTTTATTTATGACGTTCTTATATTAAAAACGTAAATTTAAACAGTTATCCCATGTTAAAAGCGTACTCTACCGCGAGCGCCTGGCTGGCCAACCTTGGCGCCCTCTTAACAGGCCGCGTACGATAAACAAAACGAATGTCTGTCTGCCTATATGCTGTGCGTACTAGTACGGTAATTATAGCTTCTCGTTTATAAAGCAAAAGCGTCGAATACGACAATGGTAGGACACGCAATTGTTTAAAAATCTGGCGGCTAATGCATTGTTGGGGGGTCTTGAACGATCATCATCAGGATGAGCCCAACTACACACGATGATGCTCAATCTGGACACAGGCATTCCGGCTCAAGGTATCAGAGTTACTACTTTGCAGGATGCGAAATGAGAAGGGATATAAAACATTCAAATGACTGTACAGAGTTAGACTGTTCCAAGTGCTTCCTGAAATTATTCGAAACCCAAAGCGAAACGGAATATTGATTATCCCGTAATTAAGAGGAAACAAACAATTGGAAGCAGGAGCTGTAAAAATATAAATAATATATGAAAGCAAACTGTTACAGCTTAAATCTATGAGAGAAAACTTGAAAACAAATTTTAGATTTTTTTCAATAAAAGTAGGTCAATCTTTATTTTAGAGAGTTAATGTTTCGCTTGTTCGGCCGTTGAACCGAGAAGAGAGAATGACATTAATGCCCATGGTTCCAATTGTTCAACTCCATTTCTGTTACATTCTTTTATTTTAATTCATATAGTGAATAAATTAACACTTCTCGAAACTAAGTGCATCCTAAATTCTGTCTACAACCTTTTAATGTAGAATTTTCCACTGATCTTATACGTCCTCGTCCTTTTGTTGAATACCCAACGTACACAGTAATTATCATACGACAGTACTGGTACACCCATACTATTATACAACTGTTGTTTTTAACTGTTGTTGTGTGTGTGTGTTGTTTTTTGTTTGTGTGTAGAACAAACAAACAACAACTGAAAAAACGTTATTTTGAACATCTAAATGCATACAAAAACCCAGAGATATATAAATCTAATTTGGCTACACATCCAATAAACACTGGTAATGAATTCCCAGACATAACCAACATGACACTAATAAAACACACACCACACAAAGGCACCATTATGAATACTTGGAAAAATTTACAAATGTACAAACATAAAACACAAAACAAACTAATATCTGAACAAATACAAATCAATACAAAACATGACACAATTTTCAAAGCATTCAACATCGAAAATACACAAAATAGTCATACACAATAATACCAATTTAAAAACAAATCTTCATAGATATAAGTATTATAATTACAGATAATAGTAACGTTTTCATATTTAATTAAAATAATACATACCGTATTATTTAATACGGTACCGTTTTATTTAACGATATAGCGAAAACAAATGGATGTAATATAATGACAGCTAACCAATGAGCTTACATGAAAATAATCCATTCAAACATATTCAACAAGGTGCTGAAGGATTTAAAATTTTTTAGCCTATAAAAAAATTTAAAACTGAATTTATTATTATTCTCCCCGAAAAGTGGATTTGAAGGATGGCCTAGTCATTAGTAAAACAACAGTTGCTGAAAACAGCAGTGTTAGGTGGCGACTTTAATAAATTAAATTTACAAATAACTTTGCAAAAAGTGCAAGAGGTCACGAGGTTTGAAACGTAATGCTGCACATGATTCTGGAGTTATATAGGCTGCAGTTACCAAAGTCTGCGGCTTTGCCCCTTGTAGTCCCTAAACCGCAGACAACAAAGTTCCCTCATGTGAACATTCAAAGTTAATTCCAGTTACTGTAACTAAACTAATTACTCTAACTTCTGTTTCGTATTCAAACCGTTAGGTAGTTAGTGTCTTGCAATTTGTTTTGTTGTGGCTGAGATTGAACAAGTGCGACCGTTCATGACGTCATCGTCGTGTTATAACCAAACCAATTAAGTAACGCCATTACGACTCTTGTCTGTTATTGGGAATTCAGGTACGATAGCTTGCATTTTTGGAAAACAAAGTTAGATATATACATTATTTGGTTAGGTTAGGTGCAAGAAACAGTCATAGTTTCTTTCTAAAATTAATAACTAATCACGTACAAATATATCAGCTGTAAAAGAATACTTATCGTATGTATTGCATGATACGATATAATATAACAGTAATTCAATTCAAATAACTGGAAGTAAATAAACAGGAAACTTTATTCACAATAACGGGTTAGTAAACAGACCACGCCACGGGCGTAGAACAGAGCATTAAAGTTGCAAGCGATGCAGCGAAACGTCACACGTTTGCATTGCTAAGTCGCCACAAGTGCAACGTGAATCAAGTCTGATTGTCAACTGACAAGTCGACCTGGTTCTGAGAAAACAAATCACGTAGACTGCGACGTCACTTGACTTTTTAATGAAGCTCTCCTTTTTTTCCTATTTTCCCACTGTGCAAGCAGTAAGTCTGGTACCCGTCACATTCCCTACTGGATTATCTATCCTCCGTCATTCTTGAAAGCGCTTGTAACATCCATAATTTTAAATGATTACATGGTCTCCTTCTACTCCATGTTCTTTCCTTAAACTTTTCAGTACTTTGGCCTGGAGGATACATTTTAAAATTTCCTAAGTAAATCTGAATCTTACTATGGGTGTTCTTTCTTAATACCCACGTTTCACCGCGCTCCTGTCAATGCTGAAATAGCAACTACCCTACGTGTGTCGTGTCTTGTGTAATACACCACAAATATTTTCAGACTTATTAGCTCAGTGGCAAAGAAGAGGAACCTGGAAAAAAGAAAACAATGGCAAATAAAACAGAACCCTCACTGAGGCAGGAAGACGGAGCACTATATCAAGTGTGGAGTACGACAAGAATGCCATTGTCACTATTGTCACCCTCTCTTTTTAATCTATATATAGGCTTATATACGATGTATACATTGGAAGATGTAACTTTCCAAAAACATTTTTTGATTTACAATTGTATAAACCTATAAAAACTTAGTTATACAGCTTTTCTATACAAATTACTCAACATTCTGATATTATAACATACTTTTGTATGGATCAAAAGTTACAAACAGTATATATTATAAAAAGGTGACACACACACAAACCTATCCCATCCCCCCCTCCTTTGACCTTTTCTTTCTTCTCACCAACTACAACACCTGCAAATTATGCTTCCGATGGTTGCGTTTTGTTTTATCTTATCAGGCATTAAAGCACATATTATCTAAAAGAAAACATTCATATTTTATTATTATTTGTATCGAGCTAGACAACATTAATCGTGTTTCATGGAAATAATCATTTAGTCAAAAGTATTTTCAATACAATAACACGCTGTAGCATCAAACAAATGGCCTTGTTATGGAACCCACAACCTCCGCTACCACATCGGATATCTTTCTACAAACTCGATACTGAAATAATAAATTTAATAAAATTGTACGACCCATTAGAATGTTAATTTAGACACGTTTATTACACTTACGTATCCGAAAATAATGGTATATTTCTAATATATTAACCTCATTAAACAATTAACTGAATAAAATTCATAACGCTAACTACCAAACACGCTGAACAGTTAGCTAACAGTATGTTTATAAAATACTTGTAAATGATAAGTGCAACAATTCTGAAGAGCTGTTGGCGTGATTGATATTTGTAATATGACATTCAGTCAATCTATTTGGTATTCGCTTCCTCACTTTCCCAACCGACTCACTCTGTATCTTTAAAGTAATTAAAAAGTGGATCGTGTACAAAAAAAGGACCTTTATATATATATATATATATATATATATATTGCGACAACACAAATTACTAAACTATTGGCGCATAGGATATGATAGTATGTGTATTTCAAATTACAAGTCTATATTGGAGGGTTTAAGATTATTTATTGTACAAACACAAGTTATAGTTTATATGGTATATTTGTAATGTACAGAATGTAATGTTTGATATAGAGTCTTTCTTTTAAAATGTTAAATAATGTTCATACGCAAGACGTGATACGTTACATAAGAAGACTCCCCCGATGATGTTGTTGAAGGGAAGGGCAAGTCTTTGCGGTATAGTTGGTTCGTCAGGTGTGGCTTATAAATGACAGACGTTTCCCAGAAACGTTTACAGCTGGGCTGGCGTCCTGTAACAGCTTGGCTGATGTCCTGTAGCAGCTGGGCTGGTCCTATAACAGCTGGGCTGATGTCCTATAACAGCTGGGCTGATGTCCTGTAACAGCTGGGCTGATGTCCTGTAACAGCTGGGCTGATGTCCTGTAACAGCTGGGCTGATGTCCTGCAACAGCTGGGCTGATGTCCTGTAACAGCTGGGCTGATGTCCTGTAACAGCTGGGCTGATGTCCTGCAACAGCTGGGCTGATGTCCTGGAATTCCCACGATGAATCCGACACTTCGCACACACAACGGTACTACGGATGTTATTACTCGCAAAACTTATATAGAGTTTAAGACCAAGTAATATCTCAGGTGACAGTGAGTTTAATCAATAACGGTATATTGAACTTATACCTCTCCGGCTTCTTCAAGTGTTCTCGCGAATACCAAGGTCTACCGCGATCAGCAGACCACCCTATGAGGAAATCTTGCACTAGCACGGAAACGTCTTGATGGAACTATTGCGTAACAATTTATACGACTGTCACTGCGGAAAATCTCGCACAGTGGTACAGTTACACTCACTTCTTACACACGTAATACTACAATATTAATATCGTGTGTAAAGATATAAAATCAATTGTTATGCGTCACACGCGTTACTATCCCCGAAAAGTCTTAACAGATCCTTGCAAGCGGTAGAATCTTGTACAAGGAATTGTATGTACCGTTCGTGGTAGCAGCAGTGAAGAACTGCTTGTAATTTTTCGCACAATGCGTTAAAACACTGGTGTGTGCAAATGTACCACACACACAGTTCTGAGTCTTCCCGTTTCACTAGCGACGAATAGTTTTTACAACACCTTGCAAGCGGTAGAATTCTTGTACAAGGAGTGCACGACCCGTTCGCGGTAGATGGCGTAGAAGAACTGCCTGTGTAACGACAGGCATAAGAAAATTTCCAACCACCAGTCAGCATTCTATTGGTGGATGGAAGTCACATGGTTAGTAAAAGTGACAATGCACTTTTCATGCATTAGAGTGCATTTACCTTGTAACAGCATGCATAGCGGTAATCAGACTACTCGTATCTCATGCATGCTGCCTACATATTAATAATATACATGAACGTAAACAATAGTCCGACAGGTATAGGGATTGTAGTGATACACACGTCTCAGTTCAGCTAATGTCAAAACAACGATAATACTTCACGCACCGCACGGGAAACGTTACCCACTCACGCACGCGCGCACATTTCCACTAACACAGTACATGAATCACCATAAATAATAATGCACAGTTTTTCTAAACTAAACCCTTAACCTTACTAAATACAATTGATAACAACCAAACTTAACCATCTACCAATATAATATGAATTTCCATTGTCTGTGTAATATATGACTTGCCCCGCCTATCATGATCCTGTGATTCGTTGCAGGATTAACTCCCTCCCGCATAAAAAAAAAATTTTTTTTTTCTTTAGTTAACTAACAAAAATAAAATTTTTTTTTTTTATATAACCAAAACAACTACCTAATCCTGAAATAATAATAATACCCTCAAACTAAAATCAAATAAACATCCTCAATTAATACTAACATTTCCAACTGTCACTTTGACAGACGCATCAAATCAAAAGACACGTGGTAACCTTCGAACCACAACAAACACACATGTTCTTGACACACAGATAACGACAACTAATGCAGGATCATAGCGTACACAGACAACATTCCTTATCAAAACTAGATTATTGTTCATTCACAGAGCCAACATACAACATTTAGACCTGAACTTGACATATTTAAAATCACTACACATTCTTACCCCTATATCCTGACAGTTATTTCTAAGTTTACGGATCCTTTGTATAATACTTCCTCAATGAGGACGCATGGAATTTACCAATCGCACGGTTGGTATTTGGGTTGGTTAAGATAAAAGTATTTTTCCCAACTTGTTCCGACAGGGTATACGGACCATTATACAGCCTAAAAAACTTCGCAGCTGTGTTGTCCTCCCTTCTTCCAACATTTAATGCTCGTAAAAGCACACTCTCTCCAGTCTTGAACTTGACTAGTTTATGTTCCGCATTAAATTTTTCCGTGCGCTCCTCGGCGCACCTTTTAATGCGTCTTCTAGCTTCGATTTTCTTTACCTCAACTGGTATAGGCATATTATGCGTCGCTATCCTTTCAATGTGTTTACCCCAGACCCGGCCTGGCATTTCTCCGGTTTGGAGTTCATTCGGCGTATACCCAGTAGTAGAATTATAATTTCCATTTATGGCATACTCAAAAAATTCTAGGAATTCCGGCCACTTACTCTGGTTAGTATTACAGTACGTACGGAACAACCGTCCCAACTCCTTGTTGACCCGCTCGGCCAAGTTACCTTGCGGTCTCCGGATCGCAGTCAAGACCGTCTGGACCCCGTGTTTCTCAAGCTCGGAGTGCCACTTGGTGTTCGTAAATTGCTTACCTTGATCTGAGAGTATCTTCCTTACGGGACCATTTTTCGGCATGTATTTATTTAGCATAATGTTTATGACAGCCGACGTAGTAGGTCTACCAATAGCATATAGGCTAACATGTTTGGTAAAGGCATCGGTAACAACCACCAGGTTCTTCATTCCCCGTGCCGCCCGAGGAAGTGGACCCAAAAAATCAATGCATACAAGGTCATTTTTATTACGGACGACAATGTTACCCATTTCAACCTGTGTATGTTGGTTCGGATATTTCGCTGTTTGGCAGATGTGGCAAGAGCGGAGTATGGCCTTTATTTTCCTGGTCATATTTAGCCACACAAAATCCTCCCGCATTGCCAGGTAACATTTATAAGGCCCCGCATGAGCCAGACTCTCATGACACATCCAGGTGAGGTCTTCCACCATGGCGTCATGGCATCCAGGTGGGTAATCTTCCATCCGCCATTGATAATTTTATACACTACGTCTTTATATATTCTGTACTTAGGGTTTTCTTGTATCCGGATAGCGTCACATATCCGCTTCAACTTTGTGTCACGCTGCTGTTCCATACCAATATTTCTTAGCTTATTTTTGAGACTGTCTTCTAATTTATATTTGACAGCTAGAATTTGAACCTCCTGGTTATTAGACGCATGACGTTCTTCCACCATTGGAGGGTATCGGCTTAACGTGTCAGCTGCTTGGTTCTCGCTTGCCTTACAGTAC
Organism: Magicicada septendecula; assembly: GCA_034769895.1. Taxonomy (NCBI): domain Eukaryota; kingdom Metazoa; phylum Arthropoda; class Insecta; order Hemiptera; family Cicadidae; genus Magicicada; species Magicicada septendecula. The sequence goes on from CM068368.1 coordinate 127,683,413, forward strand.
TTAATGGTAAAGTCGTACTCTTGGATGGCCATGATCCAACGGGATATGCGAGCGTTCGCTAACTTGCAGCGCAACATGAACGATAAGGCCTGGTTGTCCGAAAGGATTTCGAAGTGTTGTCCAACCAGGTAATAACGAAATTTACTAATGCAGTACACAATAGCCAATATTTCTTTCTCCGATGTGAAATAGTTACGTTCGGCCCCTTTTAGTGACCTACTACTGTGCGCAATTATTTTGTTTTCGCCCTTCTCATTCCGTTGGTAGAGTACCCCTCCAATGGCATAATCAGAGGCATCGCAATTCAGGACATATGTGCCCCTTTTCTCAGGATGAAACACGTGCAGGTTTCTACTATACAAATTTTTAGTCGCGTCGAAAGCATGCTGATGACGCTCCTCCCATCTCCATTTATTACTCTTACGAAGTAGTTCTAACAACGGCTCAATTGTCCCAGAATATTCTGGAGTAAAACGTCTGAAGTAACCAGTCAATCCGAGGAACGCTCTGATATCCCTGGGTTTTGTGGGTTTCGGGAACTCCATGATCGCATGTATTTTTTCCGGGTCCGTTGTTATACCTTCTGCTGAGATAATATGACCCAAAAATTTAATTTGCGATTTCCCGAACTCACACTTTTCAAGATTGAGAGTCAGGTTAGCGGCTTGCAATTTCTGAAATACAAATTTGAGATGTTCAAGATGTTCTTCAAATGATTTGGATATGACCAAAATATCATCAACAAATATGCTGACGAAGTCCTCCACCTCGGGTCCCAGAGCTAACTCCAAACATCTGACCATGGCCGCTAAACTGGTAACCAAACCAAATGGAACTACTTTAAACTGATAGCATTTATTTCGATATAGAAATGCTGTGTATCTTCTCGACTCCTTGGCAAGGGGAATCTGCCAGAATCCACTTTTGAGATCAAGGCGAGACATGTATTTAACCCCTTGACACTTTATGAATAAGTTCTCCGCATTCGGAGCACAGTCGTAGCATTTTTTTGTAATAGAATTTAGATTTCTCATGTCGAGACATAATCGAATGTCGTTATTTTTCTTTTTAACAATAACCATAGGATTTAAAAAATTGCTATCAGTTCGTTCAATCACACCATTCTGAAGCATACTCTTAACTTCGGCATCAACCTGTTGTTGATAGTGAAGGGGGATGGGGTACGTCTTCCGTACAAATTTATTTTCATCTGTGACCTGAATACTGTGTTCATAAACATTCGTGACGGTAGGATTTTTGGAAAACACAGATTCAAATTTATCAAGCATACTTTGCAGCTTATCTTGCTCATTGCTCGTTATCTGCCTGCTGTGAGTCCGCAGATTATGTGTTATCTTATCGGCAAGTTGAACCGCTGGGCGAGTTATAGTAATAGGTTCACAATCAGACCCCGTCTTACCCCTCCTGCGTCCTAACCTGATATTGTGTTTACTATTATTTACTGTACATTGTAGTATTTTATTAGGAAAATCAATGGTCGCGTGCAGTTTATTTAATGTGTCCACTCCCAAAATAACATTATACACGAGTTTCTTGACCATAAGCACCGTGACCTCTATTTCCATTCCCTGAATGGATACTGTTATCATAGCTTGACGGTCAACCCTCTGAAATTCACCCGTCGCTGATTTTATGATTTTGTGGGCTGCTGGCAGAATCGGGATTTTTTTAAAATGTTTCCTGTGCCTCTCTAGGAATCGCTCATCCATTAACGAAATTTCTGCGCCGCTGTCAAATAAAACTTCGCCGACACATCCGTTAATTTTCGCGTTGACAATGAGGTCAGTGTCATTTTCAACGCTAATACCTTTCTCATTTTCCTTACTATGGTTATTGCAAATTAAACTATCTCTAATTACGGCAGGATATAGGCCGGACACTACAAAGTTTTTCTTATAATTAACATCTTTCACATTTGATTTATTGAACTGCTTTTTATATTTACACCGGTCTTTTGAAACTTCATTCATCCCATTATGTTTACACCATTTCCGATTGGTAATTCTATTAGGTATTTTATATTGTTTTGGTGACTGTGTGTGCTTGGTTTGAGTTTGATACTGAAAATTTTTATTCTCCCGTCCATAAAAATTTTGCTGTGAGCTGACGTCATTTAAAGTCTTATATACATACGGGGTACAGTTTAGAGGTGACGAGGTACTTTGCAATCGTGACACTTGCTGTTGTAGTTTTTGAATCCGCAGGTCACGTTCGGCCATTAATTCATTTATCGTAGATATGTGTTGCACTACTTGCTCTGCCGTACCAGAGAATTTCGCTTCATATTCACTAAGTCGTGACTTATTGACTTCCAAATTTGCCTCTATATTGGCCTTCATAGTTTCCACGGTCTCGCTAATATGCTTTTCTGCCGCTTCTACCATTTGTTTGCTTTGTTTGGATTGCTCCTGTATGGCCACGTATGATTTCTCGTTTTCCTCATGGAATGATTTGTTTTGTTTCCCGGCTTCTATTTTACCAGATTTAATTTCTTCTTTACTGGCTTTCTGCTCTTCTTTAATTGCTTTCATTTCTTCTAATAAGGTCGCTAAAGCATTCTTGATTTCTGCAGTATCCGCCATAGTGATTAAATTTTAATTTAAAATTTAGTAAATTTAAATTTATTGATATATACGCAAAGCAAGTTATTATTATCACAACAAGATTAGAACATATGGTAACCAGTTTATACGCACACAGAAAAAGCAGTTCAAAATATCAACATGTAAATACCTTATCTAACATACAACAACTAATAATCTACCTCCAATATACTGATAAAATCTGTTCATATATGATATACAAGAGAATATGCACAATTGAAAAATTATATCCTCAGCTTTTCACATGAACAATACACACACAATTATTACGTTAATTATATTTATACGTCGGATTTTTCCAACAAATTTTATATTCATAGACAAATATATAATAGCGTAAATTTACCGCTATTTACGAGCCCTACGTTGCTAAGCGCCAAAATATCTCTATGCGACAACACAAATTACTAAACTATTGGCGCATAGGATATGATAGTATGTGTATTTCAAATTACAAGTCTATATTGGAGGGTTTAAGATTATTTATTGTACAAACACAAGTTATAGTTTATATGGTATATTTGTAATGTACAGAATGTAATGTTTGATATAGAGTCTTTCTTTTAAAATGTTAAATAATGTTCATACGCAAGACGTGATACGTTACATAAGAAGACTCCCCCGATGATGTTGTTGAAGGGAAGGGCAAGTCTTTGCGGTATAGTTGGTTCGTCAGGTGTGGCTTATAAATGACAGACGTTTCCCAGAAACGTTTACAGCTGGGCTGGCGTCCTGTAACAGCTTGGCTGATGTCCTGTAGCAGCTGGGCTGGTCCTATAACAGCTGGGCTGATGTCCTATAACAGCTGGGCTGATGTCCTATAACAGCTGGGCTGATGTCCTGTAACAGCTGGGCTGATGTCCTGTAACAGCTGGGCTGATGTCCTGCAACAGCTGGGCTGATGTCCTGTAACAGCTGGGCTGATGTCCTGTAACAGCTGGGCTGATGTCCTGCAACAGCTGGGCTGATGTCCTGTAACAGCTGGGCTGATGTCCTGGAATTCCCACGATGAATCCGACACTTCGCACACACAACGGTACTACGGATGTTATTACTCGCAAAACTTATATAGAGTTTAAGACCAAGTAATATCTCAGGTGACAGTGAGTTTAATCAATAACGGTATATTGAACTTATACCTCTCCGGCTTCTTCAAGTGTTCTCGCGAATACCAAGGTCTACCGCGATCAGCAGACCACCCTATGAGGAAATCTTGCACTAGCACGGAAACGTCTTGATGGAACTATTGCGTAACAATTTATACGACTGTCACTGCGGAAAATCTCGCACAGTGGTACAGTTACACTCACTTCTTACACACGTAATACTACAATATTAATATCGTGTGTAAAGATATAAAATCAATTGTTATGCGTCACACGCGTTACTATCCCCGAAAAGTCTTAACAGATCCTTGCAAGCGGTAGAATCTTGTACAAGGAATTGTATGTACCGTTCGTGGTAGCAGCAGTGAAGAACTGCTTGTAATTTTTCGCACAATGCATTAAAACACTGGTGTGTGCAAATGTACCACACACACAGTTCTGAGTCTTCCCGTTTCACTAGCGACGAATAGTTTTTACAACACCTTGCAAGCGGTAGAATTCTTGTACAAGGAGTGCACGACCCGTTCGCGGTAGATGGCGTAGAAGAACTGCCTGTGTAACGACAGGCATAAGAAAATTTCCAACCACCAGTCAGCATTCTATTGGTGGATGGAAGTCACATGGTTAGTAAAAGTGACAATGCACTTTTCATGCATTAGAGTGCATTTACCTTGTAACAGCATGCATAGCGGTAATCAGACTACTCGTATCTCATGCATGCTGCCTACATATTAATAATATACATGAACGTAAACAATAGTCCGACAGGTATAGGGATTGTAGTGATACACACGTCTCAGTTCAGCTAATGTCAAAACAACGATAATACTTCACGCACCGCACGGGAAACGTTACCCACTCACGCACGCGCGCACATTTCCACTAACACAGTACATGAATCACCATAAATAATAATGCACAGTTTTTCTAAACTAAACCCTTAACCTTACTAAATACAATTGATAACAACCAAACTTAACCATCTACCAATATAATATGAATTTCCATTGTCTGTGTAATATATGACTTGCCCCGCCTATCATGATCCTGTGATTCGTTGCAATATATATATATATATATATATATATATATATATATATATATAAGGCTAGTCTTTGTAATGGGAAGAGCATCTCATTTGTGATAAGCGCCTAGCAGAAATTATAAGTATGCTGCCATAAAATTATTGAAGACGTACACGGTACAGCGCAGCCGTACTTTAATCAATTGTGACTTTTGTCAATACTACTGATCTACAAGTTTTAAAGTTTGTGTTACGCGTCGCTTGTTTATTGAGCACAAAGTGAACATATAGTGATGATATTTGTTTGTAATTTATGCGGAGATGTCGATGCTGGTTTTATATAAGATTAGTTAAACAATTGTTACCCATGAAATAATTGTGCTGTCTTAATTATAATGGTAACGCTAACAGCACGGTTTGAGATCATACAAAGGGATGTATTTTGGTAGTTTAACAGTGGAAGGTCAATGTCAGTCAAACGGGAGAGAACTGATTATATAACTGTAGGCGATTGCGTGTTACACTGTTCAACAACAAAAATGTTTCCTGCTTGAAAGTAGCAATTTTATATTCCATTTAGCTTATAAAAAACTAATTCAACCTTTAAAATGGTTAGTTAGGTCTTATTTTCAGGACCCAACAGTTTAAGTACCGTTATGGAAATTTTGTTTTAAATTGGGAAATTTATTTTTGCGGTTGGTAAATATGTCTGAGACCACTGTTATTGTCATTTGAGGTTAGTTTCCGTCTGACTCCATTGTAAGGGTAGTGAGTGTTATTGATATTTTCTTTTTTTCCTTATATTGTGTCTAGAAACTGTGAAAATGCCTCACAAATGCGTTAATAGTGCTGACAACGTTTGCTATGTACATGGTGAAGTGACATTTTCTGCTCAGAAATGGCCTATCTTATATGTTAGAGGAAAGTTTCCTCAACTAAGTGATCCCAAAGTCAAAGAAGGCATCTTTGTTGGCCCTCAAATCAGAAAGCTGATGAAAGATGAAAACTTCAAAAATGCATTTAACATCAATGAGAAAGCAATTTGGGAAGCATTTGAAAAAGTAGTTAAGGGGTTATTAGGCAAGAAAAGAGCTGAAAACTATGTTCAAAATATAAATGAGCTTTTAGAAAAATACCAAAAGTTAGGATGTAATGTGTCTTTAAAAATTCATTTCCTCTACTCGCATTTGGATTTCTTCCCTGACAATTGTGGAGACGTAAGTGACGAACACGGTGATAGATTTTACCAAGAGATCGCCGCCATGGAGAAGAGGTATCAGGCAAATGGGATGTGTCCATGCTTGGAGATTACTGCTGGTTATTAGCAAGGGATGTTCCAGACTAAGGGCACAAGCGGCAAGCTAAAAGGAAGCGTTGGGAAACGTAAAAACAATCAAGAAAAACAGTAATAATGAACAATTTTAATAACAATATTAACTTTTAAAGATTTAATTTTCTTTTCTTTAACAACGTAAACGTAAACATTTTTTATGTAAATTCATTTTTTTATATTGTATAAACTAAAATGTTTAAATGTTATTTCTTGTTATGGAGATTGTAATTTCGTATATACTAAGAACAGTATATCAATAAAACAGGAGCTACAGAAAGTTTTTGTCAATTATATTCTTTTCTCTTACCCAATAAACAATCAAAATCAGCTAATTTCAGTCAGGAAACAAAATAATGATTTTTGTTGCTGTTGGCTAGTGTTATATGGCAATAAACTAAACGTTAACCTCGCCAGCTGTCAGTTATTGAGAGCATATCATCCTTACAGAATTTAAAGTGATCTGTAAACGTAAAACCATAAAAGCAATTGGAACTGTACATACTTAAATGTTATCCGTTGAGTGTTGATTTTAGCAATCGTATACTGTGCCTCAGAAACGTCACATGTGAATTTAGAGCAGTAAGAATTAAATTTTATAATTAAAATCTTAACCAGAATGCGACACTCTTAACTACCTTTACCTACAATTTTCTGAGTACAGGAAATGGCGTAAACAAATCAAACAAAATCGAATTAAAAAAATTACACTGAAGACACGGTTTATGTGTAAGTACGTATGTTATCGCTATGTATCTAACAGCAAAATAATGAACGTATAAACCTGAGCGAATAAAGAGAAAGAAAGTAAAAAGAGGAAGGTGAAAGAAGAGGGAGAGAAACATATATGAGAGAAATGTCTTTAGGAGAGACAAGAAATAAAGTGATCTGAATCCAGCTCATTGTTTTTATACATAGGCCTACTTTGAGACGTCTAATTTTACAAATTTGTTTAATATGTTTAGAAATATTTGATAAAACTTACATTGTAATAAAAATAAACCGTTGTTAACTTTTAAGAAAAACATTTCATTGTTTACTTTAAAAACATCTTAACAATTAACATAGTATCTATAATAATATTGTTACGACGGTCTCACTGATCGTCGTATGGAACAGTGGAAAACAAAATACAGACAGCAATGAGATCACTAATTACCAGCTTTAATTAATCACAATTAATAGTTTAAAATCAACAAGGTAGTTTCTTACAACAATTCAAGTTAAATTTGTACACACAATATAATAATATCAACTATTAAGAGTTCCGCACTATTTTTAACACAATAAACACTTTCCACTAATCTTCAACCACCACTCGATCCGCACTAAGGAAGTCGCTCAACGGTAACTGATTGACCTGTGCTCTTGCTTTTATAGGTAGCACAGGTGTTCGAGAACAACTTTCCATCCTTACTGCATTTGCCAGCATAATGAGTATTTCAAGTGCTTACCGGAACAATCTGGAACGTACTTTAGTGCGGCCTTGACTGAGGCTACACCTCCTCGATCAGCGGAGGGACGGGTGGAGTACGCTGTCGGCTGTTTGATAGGGTCCCATAGTTACAGTATATTTGTCTTTAACTTTAAAACTACAATACCGAACGTTATTCGTCTACAAAAAAAGCATAAGCCAATTAAAGCACACTTAAAAAAAATCTGTTTTTCGAAAATGTCCAAGATTGGCTTCTCTAATGAAAATGTAAAAATAGTTTCCATTCTATTCAAAATATAACGGTCAAAATACTGACGCTGTATAGACATTTAAAGTAACTCTGGTAAAGTAACATATTTTTTATAATAAAACCGCAGCCGGAGTCAAGCTTCACTGACTAATTTTTCTTTGTCAGCTACTTCAAACAAAATTCAAATAAATACTAACAACGTTTGGTGTAACGAACTATATCTGCGAACAAAGTTTCGTTTGCTTTCTGGTTTTTACCCTTTGTATCAGACTTGTACCCTTGAACTAGAGTTAGAAAACTGCCTCAGGCGGTTATTTTTGTCTTAGTAACGTCTTCACCAACAAATATTTCAAAAGTGTAAGTTACAGCCTCAGTTAAAGATATTTTCTTGCGAAATTTATTTTTGCCATATTGTCAGTATTTATCTAAAATCTGGGGCTTGCATAAAATAAACAATACATTTTTGAAAAATTTAAGAAAAACTTAAATTAGTAACAAATTGTAGATTTGTCAAAAATTATAAGGTAGCTAATTTTATAGTCCATGGATAGGCAAATTTGATGGTAGATGGAGTGCATTCCAGTACCGTCCAGACACTGTCAACTGCATTGCTTGTCATAAAATTACTAGTAGTATATCAAGACGGTAAAGAAAATACTTGGTGGCAGAAGGTCTGTTGCTGGTGTTAAGATTGATTTGTGGGCGTATGAGATGAAGACGAACAAGAGATGAGATAAGTTATTCCCTCACTTAAGCCTTGAACGTTAAACTAAAGTCACTGTTTAATACCTAGTTCATTAAGCGAAACGAAAATCTTGTGATTACCACGACGATGACGTAAAAAGTACAAATTTTAGAAGCACCAAACAGGCAACAGTTAAGGCAGCCATGAATTCGTCACTGGACGAGCAACGGCAAAGGTTGTAGGAGTTTTTAGCGTTGACTACTAGACTATGGGGTGAGCGAGAGGATGAGTAGGCTATAAACAGTGTTTATAACGGTTACAGAAGTTTTTACTTCAACAAGATGTACAGCCAACTACGTTTTTGCGCACCTCGTACAAAATTTTGAAATGTTTGTGTTTGAGAGACTGTAGTGTCGAATTTATGGAAATCTTTTATTGTACGAGCAAAGGGAGTTCTTAGTTTTAACTCTATCATTTTGAATTTGTCTGTCTGTCTACTTTGGCTGTGTGTGAGATAACTTTTTAACGTATCGACCGATTTTTGTAAAACTGTCCAAAATTTTACTCTACGGACTCCCTGTTGCTTCTAACACTGATCCCTCCTAAAATAGGAGTGTGGGAGAAAACGTGTTGAGAGGTCAAAATTGTGAAAAAAATCCCAGAAATGCATGTCAGGTTAAAACACTAAAGAGAATTTTAACCAACATTTGAATATACTGTTGAGTTAATGGCAATCAAAGGAATATCCTGAAGTCCAGCTAGACCGACATACTTACCTGAGTACGTTACTATTTGCTGACGATAAAATAATAATACAAGAGAGTGAAGATAAGTTACAACTGGCAGTGCACCGACTGAATCAAATATGTCCAGAATATAATCTTAAAATTTCCTTGCATAAGACAAAAGTTAATGGCTTTCCAAGGCAAGTATCCCGTTAGGTCGAAAATAATTGTCAACAATAAGCCAATCGAACAAGTATCAAATTTTTACATACTTGGGCTGCGACACAAGCTACAATTATGACAATGACATGGAAAATAAAATAAATAAGTTTCAGGCAATATGTGGCACAATAAATAGAACATTAAATAACAAAACACGAAAAGACACAAGGATAAAATTTTATAAAACGATGGCTGTACCTGTACTTATTTATGGGAGTGAAAGTTGGATAAATACCAAAAAAGGAGACAGCAAAATACAGGCAGCAGAAATGAGATTTTTTAGACGGGTCAAAGGCTGCACAAGAAGAGATTTAGTAAGAAATGAAGTCGTGCGAAATGAACTAAATGTTTATGCAATAAATGAAAAAATAACTGAATATAAAGAAAGATGGAAACGACACGTAAATAGAATGAGAAATGAAAGAATACCAAAAAAAATACTTTACTACAACCCAAGAGGGGAATGAGATATAGAAAGACCACGAAAACGGTGGTCGTAAGTTTGTGAGGAAGGAACAGGCAAACGCCTAATCCTTGTAGTGCAGAAGGAGACTGTTGAGTTATACTCTTGATTCTCATAAAAGAGCAACGCCAGATGACCTTTGGAAACATGCGGTAATTTAATGCTTGTGCCAGAGAATGGGTTAGAAAATTTAAAAACGCTTCCATCTTTCCCATAGTTTTCTACATCAGTTACTAAAAACCTATAGTTGTGATCAACCACCGCAAAAAAAAAACATAATTGGAAAAATTCCTTGAAATTGGAAACACCGATCCATAATTATCAGGGCATTATCCTCTTCAGCCTCTTCATCCACTAACATTGATCTTGCAGTGTCCAGCTAATCACTGCGAACAGTGCGCTCTCTGCCCAACAGCTGAAGCGTGAATTCCATTACGCACCATGTATTGGGGATCAGTGGTTCATAGAGACCGTAGTTTAACTACCTCCAAACATATCAACGACAGCGAGTGCCATTAGTTCAGTGTTCAATCGGTGCGATATTTAGCGGACAATATTCTTGCTTCTTGTCGTTTCGGTGTTACTTCGCTCTCTACGTCCCGAAAGCTAACCCATCAGTTCTTGTGTGGATTAAGAAATATTTGTTTCTTACGAAGAATATGATACAGTTTCTTATTACTTTATACTATGTAAACAAGGTAAAAATATCAACTCAAATATGTATTACAAAAATTATTATTATAATCCTTTTAATACCGTGAAATATTTCAAACCACAGACCATTTCTTTCATACGTTATCTGAATACGTTAGTCTAACAAAACAAAGCAACCTATGCTTCTTAATATGTTTGCACAAATATATTTATTAACCAACTTCGTTTAGAGTAAAAAAAAACTGCCCACAATTATAACTTGACAAGCAGATAATATCCAACAAACTAATAATTATATAGTACAATACGTATCTAAATTAATACAAGTTGTAATATAAATTATCAAGACATAATTGTTTCAAAAGTAACGAGAATAAAGTAATAGCACTCCGTTTAAAAACTTTCTTCCATATACTAAATAAAAATAGCGCAGAAAATAAGTTTTTCTTCTCATTACAGACTCGAAAGTAGAATGCAAGGTAATTTCAACAAAAAATATAATACGTACTTTTATTCTAGTCTCTTAGTTTTCCAGATGCCAATTAATTAAAAACGAGCAACAGTGTTTGCGTCGGACAAAGTTAACACTACTTGTTACCAGGGTGACGCAAAATAATGAGAAGCACTGTAAGCTACTTACTAAACACTTTTATTTTTTACAATAAAACGCCTATAGATTTTATTTATAAAACTTCACCTTTTTATTTCCAATATTTTTAGGAAATACACAGAGATCGTATACTTGCGCCGTTAAAACTAGGAAACGTTTAAAAAGCCGCGTAATAAACTTAAAAAAATAATTAAATGGCAAATAATAATTATTCTAAAAAATAATTAAAAAAGTAAATTCTTCTTTTTCTTCTTCTTCTTCTTCTTCTTCTTCTTCTTCTTCTTCTTCTTCTTCTTCTTCTTCCTCTTTATTTACTAATCCGCAGTTCTCCACACCCATCTACTCTGCGCTTTTCTTTTCATCTTCTTATAGGAATTATAACTTACATAACCAATAATCATTTTTATGTATTGGAGTCACGGTCTTCCTCTTCCTCTTTTCCCTTCAGTCTATCCTTACATTATTGTTTTAATTAAATGCCTTTGACGCATAATATGGCCAATAAGGGGACAACCATTTGCTTCGCTATATTTTGCCAAAAACTCAGTTTTTCTCAACTCTAATCATAATCTCATTATTTACCATTTGTACTGAGGTGAATCTGTAAATACATCATAACGATTAAGTTCTTGTTGTATGTATTGAGAAATAAACAATAGTCTGAAACAGTGTCAATGACAATACCATCAACTACTGCTGACGCAGACCTAATACGAGTTCCAATAACCTAGTAGTTCTCAGTATGACTTAATACTCCACACAGTTAAATAAAACCACTTCAACCTATTGTTTCTGCAAAAATGTTTGCATTGCATAAATATGTTTTCATCATTATTGAACTAAACAAAAGGCTACAAGAGTATATTGCGCTGATTTTATGTTAAAATGTCGTTTAATGTTCTTGAGGTTTATTTTAAAATGTATAACTTTTGTTTTAATAATTAATTTGTTGTATGTTTTCTTACTTAATATCGCTTGTTATATTACCATTACAGAGAACGTTATTAGTACAAAAGATAAATGATAAATTCGTTATAATTGTGTTTCAATACTGTAAATTATAAACATAGTAGCTCCTTAATATATTGTGTATAGCCGGTATTAGATAACTCAGATAAGCTGAGGGCAATAAATTTAATACGTGTATGATCATTTTTCAAAGCGTGTTAATGAAAATTGTCATTACTCATTTCTCTGCCGTTTATTGATTTATTTCATTGTCCTAAGACCGCAATGCATGCAAAATTATAATAATATAGTAACAAAGTGTAGCGGTCGCTACGTTTCGCAGCGGAAGAAGATTCCGATACAGTTGAAGAAGATATAATCTTTGTACAATTAAAGTGCAAACTATAAGTACCAAGACGGGTACCAAACTTTTAGTACTGTTAGATGATTGTGAAAATATGTTTTGAGTTCACTGTGTATAATGGTTGAGGGAAATTGGTTGGGTTAGAACCACAATGATTTCATATTATTCCCTCCCCGGTTTTTTAAACACAACCACAATAAACAGTTTGCGAGAAACCTATAAAAGTTGCAGATATTACAATAAAATTTGTAAGTAAAGTTAAAGTAATTCAGTTTCAGGACTAACCAAGAAGGGTCTGTAGAACGTATTAGTTTCTCTCAGCAATGTAAGCCAACGGGGTTTTCCTGCAAATACCAAAATGAAATATAGGAACTGTCCCAGTATCCGTACCCGCACTATAATTTTGATGTTTTGAATATGCGATTGTATCAATATACTATGATGTGAAGAAGAAGTGTACTAATTGTAAATTATTCAATTCCTTAATGTAAAGCAAAAATACGTCTTGTTTTCTCTTGTGAGGTTAGGTAATAAAGGTTTTTGGTTTTTAGTTTGCTGTTTAACGAAATAAAAGTCATGGTTAGAAAAAAAAGACGTTCAATGTATCTACATAATGCTCGAAAGAGAGAAACATTAAAAACAAAGGACATAACGTATTTATAATAAAAACAACAGCAGAAAAAAGTGATAAATAAAATTATTTCTGAATAGTAAGATTACAATTAAAAAAACAACGTATTAACAAATAAAACAAGATTTGTTATTCGTTAGGTGGGCAATGTTATTCAATAAAATATCAAAAATTGTACTGGAAGCAAATTTTATGCGAAATACAAAAAAAATTTGGAGACATGTTTAGCATCCCGCTTTCCTTCAAATTGGTTGCTTTTCCAGTTATCTACACAAAAATGGAGACACGTATAGTAATAAGCAAGGTGTGGCACCTCGCCTTACTTTGAGTTGGTTGTTTTTTCTGTAATGTGCAAAAAACGAGTATTATTGAAATAAACAAGTATTGCTACATGTATAGTAACAGGCAAGCCTTACTTTTGTTTTTTTTTACGTGGATTTCACAAAAAGCGAGTATTATTTTAAAGTCATGTTGGTTTCTATGTGTAATTTTAGTTTGCGTGTTATCCTAACAACGCCAACTTTTGGCGTCACGACACGTTGGAGTTACATTATTTATAACGTCAAAATTGAATGAGGCTCAATTTTTACAAGAAATTATTATTATTAAAAAGATATCAACACAAATATGTAAAGAATAACTGTAGAGAATACCGTTAGAAGATATCAGAGCGGTGTTTTTTCAAAAGAACGTACCCTTGTGTTGGCGACAACTAGACGGCTAAAAGTACGAAAAAGTCACGTACGGGACAGAGAGCCATAAAATTGTATTATATTTAAAAAACAGAAAAAATAGGTGAAAGCTTGTGAAAGCTGAGTGCTTACAACAATAGATACCGTTATTTTAAACAGAGAGCGTTAGACAAAGAAGCGTAGGGATAGCGTCACTTCCCACCATAGCTCGAAAGATTTGCACGCGCTGTTAGTTAAAGAATAAGAGAAAGCGTCATTTTTTTAGTAGGTAAATTCTATAGTTGGGTTGGATAAAATCAAACATCGGGGTACTCTAATCCAATGGGCATGTGTTTTGTAAATATTAAGTGAGGGTAGAATTAGTTAGGGTATACAAAAAACGTAGTTTGGAAATTTGTAGTCAGTCAACGAAGGTATTACAACTAAAAGACTCGTAATTTGCGTATTAGTAAAATCGTAACCGTAATTTAGGTAATCGGAAATATTATAACTATAATACTCGTAATCGGCGTGTAATAATTGTTAATTCAGTGAAGATATTGTAACAGTTATACCAGTATTCATTATTTTAATAAAACTAAATAATCGTAAGTTTGGAAGAAATTGTCGGAGAGTTAAGCGTAAAGTGTAATCGATAATTTAATCAACGGGAACAGTTAATATTCAATCCAAAGTGATTAGTCTTTGTAGAAACTACTGTAACTCGGCTGACACAGTATCAAAGTTCATGTCGGAAGTAAACGTGAATCGGAGAATTACCACAGCGTGAGTCGGAAAATTAGTAAATCGTCTGACGGTATCGGCCTGAACGATCCGTGTTGCTAGCACTTAGCTTAATGTAATATACATGCAAAGGTGTTAAATATAGTGCCTAATACAACATATTCTTGCTTTAAATAATGTATTAGCTGTGAATTGTGTATAATGAAAGTGATGCCTATGTATATCTAAAGTGTTATAATCAACGAGTGCCACCAGCAAGGATCTACTGCCGCAACGGAGGACATCAGAACTCCAGGACAGCACACTTCGAGCGGATAATCTTCAGCGCAGTCTGGAATTCGACAATCAAGTAACCCATAATTGAACATTCAAATTTATATTATATTTCATGTCAAATCTATCATATTCATATTGCCAATTCAATCCGTCTAAAAGAATCCACTATCAAAGAGACAATTGCTAAGAAAGCTGAATTTTCAATATTATAATTATATACAAATCTTGTGTACTTGTAATAAGTAAATGCAAATAAATTATTAAATTTATAATTTATACTATTTAAAATTGTGTTAATAAGTTATTTCATGCCCTGAGGTAATTCCTAAGAGTCGCTACAAAAGCAAGGGTTGAAAGTATAGCATTTAATACACAACAGATTTTAGCATATTAATTAATACTCCTCTCTTGTGTAAGGTAGTATATTGCTAGAAAAATTTTTGTAAAAATAAAATACTACAATAAACAGGATTGCAATCGTGAATAAACTATTTTATAACATACACAAATAAATTTTTACGATTTCTATTATCTAACTAAAATTATATGCTATCTTCACTACATATCGATGCCAATAATCGCATAATCGAAATATTAAAAATGAATGACGGTAGGTTTATTGAGACAGTAGTGAAATATACGTGGACTATAATTTAGTAATCCAGCTTAATAATTTAACACCAACGCACACTACATAGGATAATTCAAATTATACCTTTTTGCTTATTATACAGTACAACACTAGAATTGACGGGAGAAAACGTCAACGTCATTTCTGTTCCATTGTCAGCGTCAATGGAATTTTGATTTAGACCATGTTTATAACTGTCAAATAAGAAGTCCAGGAATGCCTGTTCCGCTGTCAACCCATCTTACCGACTGACAAAACAATGTTTCAAACGGACGAATAAGAGTATAAAGTTTCCAGTCAGAGAATCTGTGAAATTTGAAATGTGAACGTGTGAATGTGAATGTTTGAAGTGATTGAATCACATGTTGGTACGATGTGAAGAACAAAAACTGTAGCTTCAGAAGCTTAAAATGCTCTCAGTGATAATGATATTTAGAAGATAAGCTAAAAATTATAGTTCTTAGATTCCCTTGTGTAAAAAACGATGCGTTGTTTTGATTGGGCCCCGCGTCGATTGATTTCCGCTTGTTTTTATCAAAGGGGTTTTGTAACATTTCGCAGGTCCAGTTTTGCCACCTTAGACTTTTGACTCCTCCTTGACATAGTGCAATAGCAAGATAGGATATAATTCGACAAGAATATTATTGTATAAACTTCCCATGTACTATACAAAATACTCCGCACTTAGATTGAAAATCTCGAAAACAAGCATTGTATAAATTTTAGAACGTAAAAGTTAAGAAGCAAACCCCAGGGTTTGCTTTTGCCTCAACTTGGGCTACGTTCAGCCTGCCTTCCCGTGACAAACTATGTTTTTAATTTTTTAGTGCTGAAGAAGGTCATCCGTTTGTGGCCGAAACGTCTAACGAATTAAAAATATAATCACAATGCAATCGACCACTGCCCAACAGTCTGGATATTATAAATTCTTTTAATAAAACTTGATAAGATAATATCTTTTTCTTTCAACTTCACTGATGGACTGTATCGCTGCAATGATAATAGACTTCGAAAATAACTTTTGAATATACAGTATATTTCATTATCTGATTTTATTATTCCTTACCTTTTAATTATCTTAATTAGCATTATACACTTAATTTTAAATAGTATCTTTTTGTGTAAGGTAATTAAATACACCTACAAATAAGAAAATCAATATTTAAATGTAGTAATAGCTTCATAAACGCAGAGCTTTGCATTATCCTTGACAAAAAAATACATTACCACATTACACCCGTGACGGCTAGAATCCATATGTAAAATCACTGCGGATGAAAAGTGTATGAAGGTTTGATACGATAATATATTTTTTTCACCTAAGGGATTTTATACCTATGTGTGAAGAAAATATCGTTTTAATCTGTATAACGTATATGTCATTCCCAGATAAGATTAACAAAAAAGGAAGGGGAAAATATAATTAACTATTTTAAAGGAGTGACAGGATGCGACACCTGAATGATTTGGTAAATTTTTATGCTTTTACCAATTACAACACACATCGGCTTTACATGTTTAGGAAGATGTAACGCCTCAAAAAATGTGAGAAACAACCTTAGGAAGGAGATCCTAAGAATTACTTCTACTTAATTCAAGTAGAACTTACTCTTTTCCAAGTAACCAAACGATTACTTATATTTTCAATACTTTTGTATTTAACTTTATAATGTTTTAATATACAAAAGTATTTGAAAAAATTAAATAATAAAAATAACAATAAATCGAAGTCAGTATATAGGAAACTATTTTATTTTTCTTTTGAAAATAATGTAACAATTAAAAGTTTACGTTAATTAAAAATAACGTTGACAGTGAAATATGAACCTAACAATTTATTAAAATATCATAGATCATTAATATATTGTTGTAAAGTATCACTAATGTATATACATTATTAATTAATGTATCCTTAATTCGAATATAGATCATTAATGTATAGATCAAGAATACTAAGGAACAATGTTGTTTTTCCAATTTTCTAAAGGTCGGATTTCAAGTGAGAATACAAATGTAATTTTCGTTCTATTGAAATGCGTTAACAATTGAAATACTAACAAGTGAGATAACAAAGACATGTAAAAAACCATCTTCAGGGCAGTTACACAGAAAATCTAAAGAAAATCTAAAAGAGGCAGTGTCGAGTTAGACAGACTGAATTTTATTTTGTCAAGTACTTCAAAAATATTCAAATAAATGCTAATGAAGCTTGGTGGACTAAACTATATCTGAATTTAAAACTTTGGTTTGCTCTCTGTGATTTCACCATTCTTATAAGTTTTACAACTTTCAACTCGAAGGTTCATAAAACCGTTTCAGTGCTTTTTCTTTTGTAATTTAGTAACTTCTTGCTCATCGCATATTTATTATTTTGTAATGAGATAATCGCTATACGCCATACATAGGTTTAATGCTCAGTTAGCATAAGAGAGGTTGATGTAAGAGAAGCAGCGTAAGAGTTAACAGTAGTAGATGAAAAACATTAGATAGGAATTGAAATATTAACAACCTGCAATAATTATTTAGTTTTGCAGGAAAGGTAAACTACATGAAGCAAATAAGCTATTTAAATTTAACATACAATGTAAATATAGCCAAACCATTAGTTATCCTAAGAAACACTTCTAACCACAGTTATAACAACACTAGAAATAAAACAATGATAAAATGTAAAGTATATGTCAGAGACAAAGAAAAAGGAAGCATAAATCGGTGGACGGTTAATTCGTTCCATGACCTTTACGCTGGTTTCATGTAATCAACAAAGATCCAGAGATCTTTGTATGATCGTTGTATCGGAGACGATTGTATGGTCTTCGATCTTTGTCGGAGACGTATGGTTTTCCACCATCTTTATAATATTTCCAACGTTTTCCATATTTCCTGGCCGCCGTACAAGTAACCTTCCCACGTACGCCTGTCTAAGCTTTCTCTGTCGCTTGATGTGTCTTATCGGCTTATCCGAGTTGGGATTTTTTTATCAGCCATTCGTTGAAGGTGTACATACCAAGTCAACTGCTTGTTTTTATGTCATCTCCGACTGAACGTGTAATATTCCAATAAAATTTAACTTACCTCTCCTATGGACCATCCGAGTGCTCGTCTGTAAAATACATTTTAGTATTTTAATTCTTATGTTACCTTTCAATAACCACATCTCTAAACAGCGGCTTATCTCATTACTACTGCATTATAAATTTCTTTCTACGTTCTTTTGTAATGTAAAGCTTATTTTACTAATGGCTTTTCTTTCAAGACTACTTCTTTCTTTTACTGCAGTATCAAAATCACTTCTGTGAAATAGTCCGTCCCAACTACGAGCTGTTCCTTGGGGTTGCGGGGAGATGAGCTTCGGGGGAGGGGGAGATGAGACTAGTTTGAAGTTTGGACTCTTGGAATCCTCACTTTTCTCAGGACAAATAAGAAATTTAGGGATCTTCACATTTAATAGTTTTACTGTGATAAATATTACAAGAAGGCACATCAGAGAAGACTGTGGTCTGCGGTCAGACGTCTACAAGCGACAAAGCAGTATCTGTGGTCCACACAACTGTGTAACTAAGAGTACATGGTCTACTACAATGTCTCAGACCTTGAGGCTATTTCTACAACTTTGCTACATTCCTGTTCAAAATGCATGAAGCATTAAATGACACAGTTTGATACTATCGTGTACAATGTTTTCCTGCTCGTAATATCTTGGTCAAAGTTATATACGTAAGTAATTTTTCACACTTTGAAGTCAAGCGCTATTTCTACCTCCTTTCAAAATAACAAGGTTCAATATTTTTATTTCAAAATACTCCAGTGCTATAGACATCTTATTGGCAACTAGAAAAATGTATAATAGTCTCTCTATAGATTGTCTGACTGTCGCCGTAATCCCTCATTATATCAATATTGTGGTTTGGCTTTATGTCCAGTCAAAACAAAGGCCGCTTTTTACCACCGACGAAAAACTGTGAGTTAGTCGAGATAAGCCATTTGTCCTGATGGCTAGGATTATAAATACAGATTTAATATCAATAATAAATAATTTGTAAGATACCCATTAAGCAAAAATATTTGATTCCAGTTTTACAGTAAGCAGTGACATTTGTAAATATTTTTATCCATATAAAGTCATCTGACAGATTTTCTAAACTTTCTCTTCCTTTTTTAATTAAAATTTACCTATGAAATTGCCCCCCCCTGACACTATTAATAATTGGCAATAACTATCTTGGAATAATTTAGTCGTTTACGAAAGTTGATTTTCTTAGTCTATAAAATTAACTTGCCATCAGCAAGAGAAGACTGGACAATAAGCTATGATATTCGTAAAATCTCATGACAATAAGCTACGAACTTAGGCTAAACAAATTTCGTTCTAGGCAAGAGGCTTCGTGAATAAATATGATGTTGTAACACTATAATTTATTTATTCTTTCAGTGATGAAGAGGGAACTCACAATGAAATATAAAACTCAAGTTTCTACAAACAATGTTAGCTATTTCGCGTAACTTAATGTCAGTTGCGTCTGTCTATAATTAAGAATTTGTTTGTTTTGTCTGAACGATTACACAGAGTTTGAAGTGACGGCCCGCTGACACAATTTACACCTACTGAGTCAACAGAAATATTATAAAATATTTGTTATTCCGTACGCAGACATCTTTTCAATTGATAACAACTTGCTTTACGTCATTTAAATACTTACTTATTTGGCTCTTATATTTTCAATAAATCGGTTTAATATGATGCCATATTCTAAAATTTATATTTATTCCATTTATATTACAGTATTTCTTTCCATCTTATGTTTTCTAAAACGGTCTACACAATTTGTCCACACGTATTACCTTTACGTCGTTATCACTTATACATTTGTGTATTCTTCCAGAGGACATTATTTGGCAGGTGAAAGTATATTTATTAAAAATAAGTAAGAAACATTGGAGCAAAAAATTAGATACATTAGTAGTTACATCATCATCAATGGCTCGACAGCCCTTCGTTGGCCCTGGCCTTCTTCAGAAGATTTCGCCATTCTTCTCTATTCACAGCCATATTCTTCAAGTTTCTAATTCCAACAGTACTGATGTCTTGACTGACCCCCATCCCTCCCTCCCATCTCAGTTTTTGCCTTCCAACTTTCCTTTTACCTTCTGGCTTTGCATTAAATATCTTCTTACTAACTCTGCTTTTACAAGCACGTATAATGTGTCCAGCCCATTCTAATCTTTTTAATTTAATAAAGGTGACCACATCAGGTTTATCATACAAATTATAGAGCTCTATTTATATATTTTCCTCCAGGCTCATCCCTCTTCTACTGGATCGAAAATTTGCCTGAAGATACTCCTTTCAAATACATTTAGTTTCTTCTCATCTGATCTAGGTATAGTCCATGTCCCTGAAGCATAAGTCAGTACTGGGCGCACTAGGACCTTATACATCAATACCTAGGTCTTCCTTTGTAAATTAGTAGCTACAGGATATTCAAATGTTTACTCAGGTAAGGTAATATCTACTGATAAAATTTTTAACTATTTTTTTTAATAACAAGAACAGTTATAAAGTTATTTACATAACACTCTGATAAAGAATATTGACAAAATCAAGTGTTATGTAACGATCTTAATAAAGCGTAGCACTGAAAAAAAATCTTTTCATTTTAATTCGATACTTTTATACAAATCTCATGTCAGTTTACCTTTTGTTATAGATTTTTATATAAAAACGTAAATAAAAACACGTTTTAAAGTTTTTTCATGTCTGTGTAGTTAGTATTAATGGTTTTTCATATTGTCATATTTCACTTTCATAAACAGAAATTAACGTCGGGGTGAGACATGGTAAACTGGAAACCACAACACGAGAGTTTCAAGAACTGTACATCACATACATTTTTACCACTCTCTCTCTCTGTCTTTAGCTTTCTCTGTGTCCTTTCTTTTGCTCTAGCTACATTCAATTACAAGCACTTCTCTCTCTTTTTTCACCTGAACCTGTACATTGGTACATATACCTTTCGACTTTCACTACTGCTACAGAGGGTTCTCATGTTTTGTTAACGTTTAACTTTAAAGGTACAAAACATGCAATATTACATGCATGTATGCACCTTCATTTGTTGGGATTACACCCCGAGCAGTTTTGATGTAGCTTGTTAACTGAGCCCAGTGGGATTCGAAGTCATTAACAAACTGATGATAGAGAGCTGGAGAGAGTTCGTATGTACAGTCAGTCGCAAGACTAATGAGATTCTCTACAGTTGAAGGCTGTTTAAACTGTTTAGAACAGTTTTCCTGGAGTAACGGAATATGAATCAATCCGTTACTACTTTAGTTACCAAAAATGCAGACGCCTACTTAGAATACGCGAGGTAGGCCTAAGTCTTAACCAAAATCTAGTTATGATAAGTCTAAAATGTTGACACTCATTCCCAGCCGGGGCGACATTATATATGCATCGACGAGAATAATCATATAATCGTAAAGTATACACACGTATATTTCAGTCAGCGAAGTGAGACGGTATGTATACAATACCAGCTCTTAAAACAGGCGTCAAAAACGACGAATTGCAAAATCGTCTTTTTCTATCTCCTTGCCCATATAATAGATCTATTCCCAGGTCTTCATAACGTGTAAAAAGACTAATGTTTTCATATTTGGAATTTTATCAACAAACAAGGTCGATACGCTTTAGGAGCTGTAATTTATCTATAGTAAATATAAAAGTGCTGGTTGACCACAACATAAAATAAAACTTAATTTTAAACTTTTACATAATAAAATATTTTATTTGAATCAATATTAAATATAAAATATTACTATTAAATACTTGAGTTAATTATAAAACACAATAAATACAATAGTTACAATAGAAATACTGAAGTTAATATGAAAATGTTAAATACCATATTACAATGATATTTAAACTTTTGTTGTGTACTTAGTAGCTACAGTTTCAACGTATAATTTTTTAAATTTTTTTCTGTACAACTACACAGATCTGACTTACTGCAGTGTCGCTAACAGGTTTCGTTTGTCCAATTAACTCAACCCACAATCCACTTTCACAATGTTCGGTTACGCCCAAGTTAAGGTAATATTGTGATCGTATGGACGACGCCTGAAAAAAAAGTTGTAAATATTTTGAAAAAATTGTAGACAATTTGTAAAATTAATCGTATTCAGTCATTGTTATTAGACAATTTATTACTTATTATATAAATCTACCCTCCTTACTTCTTCCATTTTACAGTTATAAACAAAATTTGTGACTATAAGTAAAATAAAAAATTTACAGGCATTGCACAAATGCACATGCACAGAGAAGGGCATTGAAAATGCTTCAATAAATCTAAAAAATATATATATTTATGTTCATTCACCAATCAATGAATTCATTCTTCATTTATCAATGTACAGATTATAAGTTAAATGTAGTCGCATTCATAAGCGAAGTTTTATATGTGTACTACGTTATTGACAACAAAGAAGTAGTTTCTATGGAAACTCACCGGTTCCCATTTTCGATCACGCACCAGCGGTCGTTTTCAAATGTGCGACACGTCTTTATAAACATTTTCAATGTTACAACTAATTTTATCTTTTTGGGATCCAGTAAGCTGGAGAATCTCATGTTACACTTTTTCCTTTATGATGAAGTTTTATTTCAATATAATTGCAAACATATTTGCGGGTATGCTTTAGAAACACGGTGATCAGACAGCTAGCTCTGGTTTCATTCCGCTGATATCACTATATACTCCTAGCAAAACAGACAAAGACGTATGCAGAAGAAAAACACAGTTACAGAACCAACAATTCGAACAATAAAAACACATAGCGCTGCGGGAGTTACAAATTCGTCACGTTCATAAACATCAAAATTTAAAAAAAATACAAAAATTTAAAAACACCGTTATTAAAATAGCATACAAAACAAATAATAGTAATAAACAAACTAACTAATACCATAAACAAACAATAACCATTACATTATGAAAAAATTTAATTGCACTCCGAAGAATTATGACACAAAATTTATTGCAAATATTGCAAAAAAGTTTACAGGTTGGGTAAAATATTGCTTAAATATTGCTGCCTTAAACATTGAAATGCACATAAAATCTTATATTTATAATCCTAATTTAGCAATATGTGTCATAAATAAAGTATATGAATTCGCGAATTAACTAGTATACTCCCTATGTGCAGAGCTCGCTCACTATTGTGAACGAAGTACATTTGTTATTACATAAATTTCGACATTAGGTAATTTTTTAATTATGGGAAAAATTACAAAACTCAGGATTACTCTACTATTTCATCAGTAATATAACGATTGTACAGCATACAATAAACACTAAAAATTTGAAACATTCGGGTTTAGGTTACAATTCCTTTTAGTCTGACACTTCTGGATTTTCACAATTTTTTAAAATTTTTATCACATTTCTGGACTCTGAAATTTTCAAAACTTGACACTACACTCAGGTGTTAGTTAAAATTTTCTTTAATTTGATACCTCGCATGGATTTCGGGGATGAGCTATTGAATCTTGAGGACATTGTAAGATTCATAAAGGCTCAATGAAGAGGTTAGGTCACCTAGATCAGCCTATGCCAAAGAAAATCTTGAGGGCGCAAGTCTATGAAATCACGACCTAGGTTAAGAGGGTTGGATGATGTGCTATAGGATCTCAGAAGAATGGATATGAGGGGTTACAGTGAGATGGCAATGGACAGGAGACTTTGGAGAAGATCAGCTCACGTTGGGCTGTAGTGCTGAAGAAGAAGAAAAAGAAGCATATTTACAAATTAATAGTATGCCACTGATGATGCTGACCAAGCTGACAATATTAAAAAAAAACTGAAAGTTTTGAACGAGTTCGTAGTATCAGTGTGTGAAACGACTATCAGTTTATCTGTGATTGTACATTGATAGCACTGCGAGTTCAACCTGCGTTCACAAAAACTGATGTACGCATTTGGTCGTCTAGCGGTTGCCGCTCAGTGTTCGTCAACCGAACTGTATTGATTGCATTCAACTGTGGGGTGACTGCGATTTATACGACAGCCAAATGAACTGCTAATCCTGCGGCCTGTCAGTTTGTGAGCTTATGTTATCCAATACTTTGACTGTCATACACGTATGAAGAGTGAATATTGTCGTGCAGTCGGCTACTGACAAAAACATATATATGATTTAGTTAAAGCATCAGTAACAACGACAACTTAAATAATAATATTGTAAAATTACAAAACAGATATTAATAATTTGTACCTGGCACCAAATTAGTAGTAAAGGATTTTTGCATTTTTAAACTTGAGTGAGTATCTATATCGTATTTGTATAGACCTGGCGATAAATTCTAAATGTATTGACTAACTTGAAGGTGCACAGTGGAAAAACATCTCGTTCCGAGGCTAACAAAATTATCATTTATTCCACACATGCGTACAACAGTTTTGTACAGTGTTTCGTAATGTGAACACCGGCTGTAACAAAGCTGGCGAGAACATTATAATCGCGCTAGTGTCGTTGTGAGCGATATTATGCCACAGAGAGAGTTAGTGTCTAACTGATAGAAACCTGACAGCCTTTCTTGGTCGCCGAGCTACGCCGACCCAGCGAATGAATTACCGCCACTTAAAAGTATAGCTAAGTTGGTTCAGAAAGGAGTGAGCGGAGACAACGGAGACAAGTTTGCTGTCTCACTTTTACACACACTCTCTCTCTCTCTCTCTCTCTCTCTCTCTCTCTCTGTTGCAGCCGATGATCTACTATGAAACACTGTACAAGACTGCTGTGTGCATGTGCAAAATGAATCAAAATTTTGTTAGGCTCGCAACGAGGTGTTTGTCCCCTGCGCATCTCGAAGTCAGTGTTCAATTTCTATCGTCAGGACTATACCGTGTTCGATATAGTCCCATTGAGGTTTGGCTTACATAATTATATTTTGCAACGTGCCCAAACAACACTCACATTGTAAAGCCACTTATAACGTATATAAGCAGTCTGCATGTTTGTCTTACAATATTATGTATTCTTTTTTTAATTGAATATCATAAGCAAACGTCGCTTAATAATGTTTACGTTTATGAAAGCTCTTCAAAGAATATCTACGTTTACATAATAAAATGTTTCAATTATTGTAGAATATCTATAATATATGATAGTAGAACCTATTTTTCTATTTGATTGGACTTTTCATATTTGTACTGTGCATTATAGATTGAACGGGAACGACGTGCATTTTACGTTTAGAAATTTTATATTATTTGTAGCGGTATTAACTTTAAATGTGAGGCTTAGTAGGCCAATAGCAATATAACCTGGTTAATAATCTAGACGTTTTAAAATTTTTCTCAGGCTTACCATAACATCAGGCCCTCAGATCGATTCTTTTTGTAGAAATGTGGATCATAATGTAGAATAATTTCGTTACAGTGTGAACGTCTCTATTTAGTTTAGAATTTAAATGCGTTCCGTAACAGTTTGCCGATCAGAACTTGGATAATGTTTACCAAGACTACGGAAACACACACTGATGTATATTTATGTATCTAAAAGAAAATTTTATTTTATTTGGACTGATTTCTGAATAGTTATTTTACTATGAATAACGTAAAAGATTACTGTAGTACTTGAGTTAACCGTGACATTTATGAAAATTATCAATAAAACTTTTGATTTTCTACTGTATCTAGTACTAATTTAATTCACCACAGTGAGTATTTTTGGGCACGTAACGCGCATGTCTGTGTAGAACAGTACATTTGACGGATTGCAAACTACTCAGACACATTACTATCACCGCTCTCTCGAGGTCTCTACTGTTATTTATTGTCGTCTTACGACCCAACAGAGACAACAGCGCTCCTGCATATATGCACAGTGTATTTGTATCCAATCTAATGTCTCAGCTAAATTTATTTGCCTTCCTTTACGAAAACCTCTAGGACAATCCATTATTCTACAAAATTAACAAATTAAAGTAACCAAGTTTGTTTAAGGTACCAACGTGAAACAAGTCAGCAATTTTGAATACTTGGACTATAGCGTCTCTTATAATACAAACAACGACGTTGTGAATAAGTTGCAAAAGTTCAACCTTATGTGCGGGACCATCAGGCAAACTCTTAAGTCAGCAAGTAAAGAAACACACCTAAAATTCTACAAGTTGATGGACCTCCCCACACTTCTTTATGGGTCTGAAAGTTGGACTTTAACGAAATTCCAGGCAAGTCATATCCAAGCAGCTGAAATAAGATTTCTCAGGCATGTGGCAGGGTATACTCTCCATGATCATATGAGAAAACAGATATACGGCAGGAACTGAATATTATGAGTATAATCGACAGGATCACCCAGTATCGACTGAATTGGTAGCAACATCTTTGCCGAATGGATGACTGCTGCATCACCAAACAACTATGGAACTATAAGCCGAAGGGACGGAGAGGTGTGGGACGTCCGAGGAAGCTCTGGAGTGATCAGCTCTAGACTTTTTGACTATTTGCGACCGGAACAAAACATCCTTGGTTTAATCCTTGCAGAAGATGATGGTGAAGTTTTTTTAACAAAAACTACGGTGATTTACATTTGAATTCCACATTGTTGACAAGCAAATTTCTCACGCAGCTTTTGTTTCAATCCGCTTACGTTTCGCAGATTCACGTATGACTGTGACAGGAACGGGTAGAGGAAGTGCGCCAAAACAGACACGGGCGATATTCGTATACTTTGTCAGTTGTTTGGCCTCACAAACGGCTAAACTATATTCTTACAGTTATCATGAATCTGTGTAAACAGTAGTATTCGTATTTCGTGACGTGTAGTTGATGCAATGTTTGTTTATATGACTTCACAATATAAACTTTGTTAGTACTTTGTTGTATTTACTGAATAGGCGAGCGTTTTTTTCTCGTTAACATAAGCTTATTGTAAACATATAAGAATTTGAAGTACGTATTTTTGTTTTTGTTTTTATCTTTACTGGTGTTTTCTATGTTGCGATTAACCACACATCTTTTGGGATTTCCCAAACCGACAAACCTTGCTTTCGTAGTTCCCAAAACCAACATTTGTATTTTAAAATTATTAGACTGAAAATGACGCTCATAAAAATTCCAGATTAACACTATAATTAGAATGGCTTTGTAATTACATTGTTAATATTGGATTGCAAATGTCTCCAGCAAAGAGTAAATGTGGTAGAATTAGGACACGCTTAATTGCTACCTAGTATGGTTTTAAAAGGTTGGCGTAGTTTTGTTAGTTTACAGCAAATAGACCGAGATGTAAAAATGCATAAACTAGAAGGCTGAATTTTGAAAATGTGAAAACTGAAAGCAACAATAACACTTGTTTACGGAAATTCTAATAAAGTACCGAATGAAGACAGGTGTTCCAAAACACTGACAATGCTCAAACGTAGTCTACTGTATCGTTTGCAGATGCCGAATTGCTTTCTGTTTCATTTTTTTCTAAATCAAGAAGAGTATGTAGTTTTTTGATCCAGTCTTCGAACAATATCAATTTCTTTCGTTTTTACAAGTATCTAAGTTCTGGAAAGTCGAAGATTCTAATAAAAGTTTCAGCTTCAGACAGTTACTAAACATAAAATTTAGCACATTCTCAGGTGAAACCAATTTGCATTTACACTTCACCGCTTAAAAATTGCGTCTAGGCAAAATGATATGTCGGTTTCCTCTGTTCTAGTTATTTCACAACACAGTCTTTTTTGTACCGCCGATGAGGCGGCAAGAGAGTAACAGCAGGCCGTACAGTATTTATCATCATCATCATCATCATCATCATCTGCAAGGATTAAACCAAGGATGGTTTGTTCTGGTCTCAAACAGTCTAGAGTTGATCACTCCAGCGCTTCCTCGGACGCCCCACACCTCTCCGTCCCTTCTGCTTGCCGTACAGTATTAAAAAACAAAAAGAGAGACAAGCGCTATTCGCTAAATGTTATACTCACAAGTTATACCTAAAATCATGTTAGTTGTTGTGACTGGCGTACTTCTGTTCAAGTCTAATGCAGCTTTCAGAACCAATACTTTAATTCGTGTCGTTTTCTATTAAATCTACTGAAATGTACCAAACGGTCACATCTAATTTATTTCTTCTACGCATATTTCATCCTTCCTTAAGTCACTATTTCTGCAAATTTCTAATAGTGTCGTATGTCATCCACGATCTTATGCCAGACAATGTTAATGTTGCAATTCAAGTTATTGAAATTAATTTACATGAATTACTTTTAAATAATTTTTTATTGCATTTATATTTCCTCTGTATTTATCCTTGCACTGTAACACACTAATCTAAAACACATTATACAGACTGGGCCATTAAGTCGTTTGACAAAAAGTTACTTTTTAATAACTTCATCATCATCTTCACATCACGGCGTAAGCAAGATTCTGCCTGTTCCGCCTTCAGAAGATCCTCCTATCAGAAGCTAACTCTTCCTGGGTTTGCCCACCTAGACACATGTGTCCTGTAGGTTTACATATTCAGACTTGTTTGACCAGCCTTGAATCTGACATATTTTCTAAGTGTTCTTTCCACCGTCGTTTCTAATATTTTAATCCGTCATTCGAGCTAAAAACTTTCAATTCTTCTCTCATGTACATCTTCATTCTTTATATGATCAAGATTACAACACCTTTTAACTCCTATTAAGGACGCCACTCCTGAGGCCTGTAATTTACTTTCTTGTTTCTTGGTTTTTGTCCATAATTCACACCCATAGGATAGTACAGAGACCACCATAACTTTGTAGAAATATAATTTTGTCCACCTTGTTTCTGAAAATACATTTGATTTTCCTACAGATCATCTGCAACTTGCCTAACATCAATATCATAATTCTTGTCATAGCCAATATCATTTTACAAATATTTAAAATGCCTCACCTGTTCCATCATTTCATCATTAATTATTATTTTTGTTCTTACTGGTGCCTTCCCACGAAATACAATTACCTTTGTTTTATGGTGCAGATTTTCATATTATATTGTTTGAAAATCTGATGCAGATTAAAAACTAATTTTTGTAAAACAGATTCGCTATCTTGAATTACAAGCAAGTCGTCCACAACAAGATATTCAAATATCTATCTCGTGATATTATATTACTAGCGTTCACTAGTCGTTTCCATTTTCTTACTAGATCGTCGATATAAAAGTTAATAAAAGTAGGTAATATACTTAACTGATATTTGGTGAGAGATCCTGTAATTATTTTTAATAGCTATTTTTGTTCCGTCATATAGGTATCGTATAGTTCTGACAAGTTCATGTGTGTATCCGCGTTCTTCTAATACGTGCCACGGCATATTTCTGTCTACTCTATCAAAAGCCTTCTCAAATTCAGTAAAAGCTACATGCATTTCTTTGTTAAACTCACTATGCTTCTCAATTATTCTGTGATAATAAAAGTACTTTCTGTAAAAAAATCTGCTCTTCCTGAAACCGTTTTGTTCTTCCAAATAAGATGCTCTAAAATAATTTACAGACGTTCGTTTATGATTCTTGCATATATTTTATAGACAGTATCAAACCAAACATATTACGCTATGTCCCAGCTTATATTATATAAATACAATAATCAAAGTTTAAGCAAGATACCCCATACTTAAACAATTCTGTGTTCAATTATTTCTATTCTGTTGCTTTTCGATTTTTTTTTTCTTCTAAAGGCTTCTTCAAAGTCTTCCTCGTAGATAACGAAGTTGTCGGTTTCTATATTACTATGGTCTGCATTCACATCATCATTACACCGGGAAGGTTTATAGTGATGTATCCATTTGGGTTCGGGAATTAGATTTAAATTTGCTGTATGATTTTCATTTTTATTCACGTCTTTTAGCATTTTGTAGGCTGCAATTTGTGTTCCGTGAACATGTTTAATGCTCATTATAAACTGTTTATGCTTTATGTCGTATCTGTTTCACTAAACTGTTAGGTCTTCTTTCTTTATAATCTTTCATTCTTCTATCTAGTTTAATCTGTATTCACTTGTAGATACATGCGATATGCCCTTTTTTTCACTTTTATTGGTTTAGCAACTTTGTCAATCTACAGTCTGAGACACACTGTATCTTCTTTATTTACCTACTGCCTCTTTTTCTGCTTCTTCTATACAACCTTTTATATTCCTCCGTTTGTTTTCTATGTTCTTGTCTGTATCTACTTTATGTAGTTACTGATTTAAACGATTTTGATAAAAGGTTTTAACTCTATTATTTTAATGCAGTAGATATATCTTGAATACCTCCTTATTATATCCAACTTGAGCGTTAAAATCCCCACTTACAATGAGGTAGTCTGTTCTGTTCCATTTATGAATGTGTTTATCTAATGTTTTGTAGAATTACTCAGTTTCTTCTCTCCGTCCCTCTTCTGAAGCATAAACTCCTACCACTGTCAGATAGTTGCGGCAAGTCTTAAATCGTACAGTTAGTACTCTCTTGCTGACATATGTATAGCTTTCAACTCTCGACTTCCATTTTTGATCTACCAGCATTGTATTCCACTGCTTGCTTTTGTTGGTCAACTCCTCTATGAATCAGACGTTAATTAACTCCTCTACTAATATTGTTTATCAGACGTTAATTAGCTCTCTCCTAAAGTGATGGTTGCAGATTATAATAAAGCGCGGCTTGATAAAATATGAAAAGCGTTTTGTTATTTTTTACGTTTCTGGTAGAAAACAATGCCAATTATTTTTATTTCTTTCAGTGAAAAAGTTTTACTATAAAGAAACATCGTCGCTAGAAGCTAATTTTAAATTATTTTAGGTACAAAAGAACAAATGAACTATCAAAAAGTGGTTGTATAACATTTTCTTCCTGTAACGTAACAGTTCATTGTTTTGTAGTTGTCCTTAAGCGTTTCTTTCGAAGTCTTTGCAATATTCACCCCTCTCACCAAGCGTTTGAGCAACACCCACGTAACTTCATACAGTATATTTGCGTCATTATTTTTTGCTTTGTATTTGCATCATTATAAAATGATCATTGAGAACAAAGTGACGAAGACTCATAAAAACACACGACGGTGTTTTTCCTGTCCTGTTTGTAACCACTCTTTCAATTTGTTTTTGCTTAAAAAAAAAACAAATTTTTTTTTTTTTTGAAAGAGGGGCCACTAGTTAATTAAAACTAGGCGGAAGGCCTAGAGAAGCAAAAAAATGCGCTGGGTCCAGTGAGACGGGACTTGCAATTAAACTCAATGGTTAAACAACAATAACAAATTTTATTAGAAATTTCAAGTCTTGACATTCATGCATATGAGTAGTAAAGTTCATAACTCTTCTTCAATACAACATGTAACTTTCAAATTTCGACAAACCCACATTAATATTACATATACAACTTTAAATTTTTTTTCTCCCCTTTTTCTTTGAATTCAATCTTGATACACAATATAACTTTAATAGAATTAAAAAAATTTCATTAAAAACTTCTAATCCACTCCCTGACATCATAACATTCTTAAAATATACATATGTAACATCATAATTCATAATTCAATAATTTCTCATAAACACACATAAATACAACATCAATCAATATACTTACATGAATACACATAGAACACATATATATATATATATATATATATACATATATACCACACACACATGTTCACCTGGCCGACAGCCTATACATATATATTTTCACCATACCTCAGGAGAGTGTGGAAAACCCCAGTATCTGTCGCCAAGACCCCCATCCCAAACTACCGTAATCGGATAAAGTGCCCAGCAAGCCTTAAAAACTTTTCATTTAAGAAGACAAATCCACTAACTCATCAGAGTGTAACTGGGTTACAACAAATGAAATAATTACAAGTATTAGAAATGGCCGAAGTCAATTTGGCAATACAGCCCGAACAACTCTTAAGTTACAAGGATACAAAAATTTAGGTTTTGTTCCCCCCCCCCCAATATTAAGGCGCCATCGCAAGGTCAACATGACTGCACGGTCTTATAAAATGGATATTTCTCAGCTTCTTTTGTGCTCCTACAAAAATACAATTTGAGCAAAAACCTAGTGGGACGTACCCACCAGAAAATAACATAAAACTGATACTGATTTTTCAACTTTACATTCATAATTGAAGAAGTGAGAACCGGTAGTGTGCTCATATTAACAAAACTCATCAATTAATGCACTGGCTATGGCAGTAAAAAAAAATGAAAATTTACTTATTATAGAATTATTAAACAGCTAACATAAATTTTATAAAATGTATAATAAAAATTTATAATTGAAGAAGTGAGAACCGGTAGTGTGCTCATATTAACAAAACTCAACAATTAATGCACCGGCTATGGCAGTAAAAAAAGAAAATTTACTTATTACAGAATTATTAAACAGCTAACATAAATTTTATAAAATGTATAATAAAAATTTTATAATGTAAAACCTAATAAAACATATTTGAGGCGTTCATAGAAAATTGGGTTGACCTCAGGCACGGCCATGCGCCCGAACCAGATGCAACAAAATTTAACATGCCAGAGACCTGTGGATAAAAGCACGAACAGGTGACGGTGGCAGGTCAAAGCACCCCCCCAAACCTTTAAATAATTAAAAAAAAAAAAACCCATATAGATCTATAACGATCTATAACTATAATCAAGAAAATCCCCAACAAAGTACCCCAGCACCCATGCAAGCATAATTAACACCCCTACAAATCAGTAACATTCAGTTCCGCACACTTTTGCAATAAGAGAAAAATTTAACATCAAAATCGGGTGACGCATGACCCCGTCTGGGTTTACACTTACTCTGGGGTGTAAGCATTTGTAAAGTGAATCTGACAAAATTTATAACCCCCAAATGTCCCGCTGGACTTGTGCACAAACGAAACTTTTAACTGGAGCCGTTCCAGGAATAATATCACATGTTCTAAATTGTAGCGGCCAAAAATATTTCTTAAAGGCTTAAACGTCACCTGGTTATAGTCCGGCACAAAACCTGAGGTTATTGTAGCGTGTTGTCCATCTCTTCCTCCCGGCGGCCAAGACGGAAAGTCACTAGTTTAATGGCATGGGGTGGCAGATGATCGGCCACCAGCTGGAG
The DNA here is from genome assembly GCA_034769895.1 of Magicicada septendecula. NCBI lineage: Eukaryota > Metazoa > Arthropoda > Insecta > Hemiptera > Cicadidae > Magicicada > Magicicada septendecula. The sequence continues at coordinate 127,716,912 of CM068368.1, forward strand.
CGAATCAGGAGATCGTCTTAATCAGGAACCCTGGACATTTATATATATGGGTGATTACTCAAGTGTTCAATAATTCACAATACCCCTTTTACTCCAGCATAACTCACACACCACAACATGCACCGATTTAAAAGAAATTTTGAAATTTAAGTATGTATTGAAACTACCTTCTGTATAGAATTTAGAATTAAATAAATAGCTATTCATAGACTGTTCGTCAACTAATTAATCACTTATCATAATTTCGAGATGAGTTAGCAAACTTGAACAGGTTCATAAAGCACGTTGTTTCAACAAAATAACAAAATAAATTTTCTTACGCCCCTCTTGATATAATTAGAAAAATATACAGACGTATAAAATTGTAAAATACTGTATTTCAGCCAGTGTTAACATTCAAGACATGAATAATCAGTAATTAACCTGTGCTCGCCACATGGTAACTTAACGCATATATATCGCCTCGCATCGGCGTTGATTTTAAGTTAAATACAATTCCTTTTATCAAACAATAAGTAAAATTCCTTAAACACATTTACCGGAGAGTCACGTAGCGATTATCTATGCATAGTAGATAGATGATTTACAAGATCCAAAATCTCAAGGCAGCCGGGAGGAGCACGGACAGTCAATGTCGAGCGCTGTACGTGAACTGCCACAACTTGCGCCGGAAAAAATGCTATGCCGCCTCGACCCCAGAGCGCGCGCCGATCAGCATAGCAAACGTATTGATAACGGGTCAGGCACGGCTAAGCTAAATAATTAACGGGTACGGCAATGCCCGTCACGTCGTTAACATAGAAAACAGCCGAGTTTTTTCCAAAACTCGGTACATGTTTAACAACAACCTAAGCTTAACTATAAGACTATAAGTACATAAATCATGCATGTAATTATATAACGACCTCAATTATAGCTCCTAATTGTAGCTATTACAGGTTTCAGCTAATCTTCACGGTGTCCTATCTTCCTGTCTTCAGTACCCGGTAACACTTTCCCTTGTACAGATTCGCTTGCATTTCCATCATCTTATACTGTTTACCTCTTTTTTTCCCCAATTTCCTTTAGTGATTAATTTCTGTACGTAGTTTTCCTTTACTGTGACTCAACAAGTAAATTTCTCTACTACGCTTTAGGATACATCAATGTTTTACCCTTTGTCACATATTTGCCTACTTCGTGCCTTGTCTCTTCACATTAACAACGTTGTAATGACTATTCGCTTTCTTCTTCGGCGCTCGCAATTCTAAGCAACGCTCTACATAATGCACTTTGCAAGACGTTCTCCAAGGCTAATATTTCCACCATTTACCAGGAAATGGCCCGTACTGAAAGCTTACTTCTACACGCTGTATTTAGTTATAAAGACACTGACTGCAATTTATCTCAGGAACTTATTGAATCAGTGTTTAATCCTGACAGGAAGTAGAGATGAATTCGTCACAAATGAGAGCAATTGTAATGTCAGCGGATTTACAGGGGAGGGCTATTCAGAAATTAACCTCCGCTTGTTTGGTTTGCACAAACTGGTTATGATTGGAACACAGCGAATGCACAGAAGCGACCACTGTAACATGCAGATCCATACTCCATTCTGTTTATTTCTCTTCGAATAGTCACCGACGAACAGCAATGGATCCTGTCAATCCTCTTTCGCCAGCTATAAGTTACATAGTGGTATTGGTCAAATGTTCATTGTCTGCTGGCTACATTTGGAACAGCTGGATAGCGTCAGACGACGAACCTCTCTGGAGACGAAAGGCGGCAGTGAAACCATCCGGCGCTGTCGTGATTGTGCGGGACCGTGTCCCAAATGACCCGTTGTGGGCAGCGTCACCCTGGTCAATCGACATCGGATGTGAGACTGAAAGTGGGGTGCCGAGCCGTCGGTGTAACTATAAGGCTGGCGATGACCAAGCGGTACGGGGCATAGGGCATACTGCGCCTAATTGAGGGAAGTTCACAGACGGGATTAGCCAGCGCATACACGACGGGTCGTCAGGGGCGGGTTAGAAGCGCCTTTTGCCCTATACTACCATCAGACTGGTGCCCCCCCCCCAATTCAAAACTCAACCTTTTATCCACTGTTTATACTGATAAACGGCATACACAATTTCGAAACTTAACAATTATTTTATTAAACTCGGAAATTACAACAAATATTTAGCTAAATAGTGATTAAATTGAACATAGTAGTAACTAAACTTAGAAAACACTAATCGAGCCATTTTTTTTCTTGATTTTACCTTAACGAAGTCTTGTATAATTTCTTCTAAATCGAGCGATTCAAGTATCTCGCTTTCAATATTCAACCTTGCTAACAAAGATAATCTCTCATCTCCCACAGTTGAATTCAACATATCTTTAATGCGTTTTAATACAGAAAATGATCTTTTAGACTCGCTGTTGGAATCGTCAAAAGCAGACGGTAAGTAATGCATGTATTCGTATATACATCAATCATTTTACAATCAATAATTCAGTTTAATACTCTGAGCCGACAAACGGTAGTATCATGGAATCTATCATCTACATTCCAACGATTTGAAAAAAAAACCTCTTCTTGCAATTTTACTCGTGCCATAAAGTATTTCAATTCTATAAGAAGATCGTTATTCAACTCGTTCGAGTAAACTTCTAATGAGCTTTTGTTTGATTTTCCAACTCTACACTCTCCATGGTTAATAACTTCGTAAAAGAATCAAACAACTGCGTAATGTGATCATAAGCTTTGGTTCGCTTAGTCAATTCAGCCGGATGGTGCCCCCTCTGACAGCTGATGCCCTGATGCCCGGTGCTGCAGCATACCCTAGTGTTATGGATAATCCGCAACTGCCGGTCGTGCGCATGCACGATCAGGAAGTCAAGGGTTAGTGATAACAAAATCGAGACCGTCATATCGTGGTTTAAATCAGGTCAAGGGTGCCATTGTGTCACCTAGATAACGGTCTGACTGGTCTGAGACCAGTGAGGATTCACTAGTTGCGTCAACTCTTGTTCGCATAGCTTGGCGGCAGCGTTCATCAGCAAGGCTCTGTAAACACTGGTACAACGATATAATAAGTTTGTGATTATATGTAAATGTAACACAGACATGTATGTAACGTTTTTACATAACAAATATTTTCCCTTTTTTGTCATTACCTGACGATAGAATGTTAATTCCTGAATAGCCTTACCCGTTGTATTGTAGCTATTATATATGTACGATCAACTTTTCCGCAACAATAGCAAGAAACTTTGATAGCCTCAAAGACAAGTATGCATTAATAAAAGCAGAAGCAATGAAAATTGGTCTTGTGGTAAATGAAAACAAGACAAATTACATAGTAATGTGCAGCTCAGAGACCAGAAGGGCTCATAGAGATTTCAATGTGAACGGGAAGTGTTTCAAAGGAGTGTCCTGCTTTAATTATCTAGGTGCCTTGGTATCAAAAGATAATAACATTTGGATTTGTATAAGAGAAAGGGCACAAGCAAGGAATATAGTCTACTTTGCACATATTAACATCTTTAGAAACAATCTTGTTTCAAGAGGTATAAAACTTAAGGTACCACCAGATCTCTTGTACCACCAGTTGTTACATACGGATCTGAGGTGTGGACTTTGACAAAGATTGACAAAACTGCTTTAAAATCATTTGAGCGCAAAATATTGCGTAAAATGGATGGCCCAGTAGGAGAAGAAGGCAGCTGGAGAATACTCAAAACAATGAAATACAGGCTCTCGTGCACGGAAAAGACATAGTGAAATCACAAATCAAATCACAGAGGTTGCGTTGGCTGGGACATGTGGAAAGAATGTCTGAGAAAAGAATGCCTAAAAGAATACTGAGGGGAAGATTATATACTACTAGACGCAGAGGTATGCTAAGGATGGAGAGGAAAGATGCAGACGCAGAGAGTGGAGAGGAAGGGCGGAGAACAGGGAAGTATGGAGGAGTATAAGAAGAGTTACCGGGCTGTTTGGCCTTGGTCTACGGTTTAATGACAAACCAAACGTTTCGACAGCACCACTGGCTGCGATCAGTGGAATTCAAAGAAATGCTACTACCACAGTACTGTGGGCCTGACGATAACAACCTACGTTCAGGAGGTCTTGGATTTCTTTGAATTCCACTGATGATGGCAGCCAGTGGTGCTGTCGAAACGTTTGGTTTGTCATTAAACCGTAGACCGCCCGGTAAACTCTTCTTATACAACTGACACCGGCCGTGAAAGCCTTAGGACAATTTTATGGAGCAGTATTTTTGAGGAGGCTAAAGCCCACCAAAGTCTGTAACGCTAGATAAAAAGAAGAAGAAGAATCAACTTTTCCTGCGCCGTTTTTCATTACGTATCGGCTAGTAACTTCTACTGTAGTTTGGAACGAAATAATTTAAATATACTGCAGTATCGAAATATAAGCTATAAAAAAGTATAAAGTGAACACGTGCTTTATTGAAGAGAAATCGCTAAGGCGATTACCTTACACCCACTTACGCTTTTCCCTTTAACTGAGTTGACCTACTTGGCGACGGGCCATGCCAAGTAAAATAATCCCTTTCAAGACTGTGATAGACAATCCCTGCGGAGAAATAGCTGGGTTAGTTATCAAAATCTCAAGGTCCAGTAACGTTGGTTAAACACGTGTTTGCGTTACACACGTTTTATACGTAATTGTCACGTTGTTATTAACTGGGCGTTCATATTCTATATTTATGCATGTTTTTAGGTTAAAGTCGTAAATAATATCAACATAAAATAACGGGTTACATCAAAATTTATAAACAACACTACGAAGAAAATTACCAAACTATTAAAAAAGACGGAAATTAAGATAATTTAAATAAACAATAGAATTTACAATTTTGAATGCAAAGGGTGCAAAAAGTTTAGTTAGCACTGACAAAAACGATTTTATAAGGCAACTTTTAACATTTAAATGCATGCAAAATTACATTGATCTAATGGTCGCTCGGCACTTGGTAGAACATTTTACTAACACTTGAATTTAATAAATAAACACTTGGTATAGTTCCACAGATGGTTTTATTTTCTTAACAATTGTTTCACCAGTTACTTTAGCTTCAGAGGTTGGATTTGAACTGACAGGTTTTTAATGCATGTTAGGCGGGGGAGGGTTGGAGGTAGTGTATGACCAAGGGTGCATTGAAAGCCCCAGGTAAGAGGTTGGACAAAGGTGTTCTACTGTTATTAACAAAAAATTACCGTTACTGGTTAATTATGAATCGTATACGATACAGTTTTGTGTGAAGAAAAACTACAAATCAACAACTTGTCATTTAAACTCATGTAAGTCTAAATGTAAAATGTGTGTAAAACAAAGGTGATTAAAATAGGCCTACCATTAAATAAGCTTTAGTCCTTGGATTTCGTTGTCCATGACGTGTCCGTTACTTAACTAAATATCACTATAATATTGACGACTCGGAACACTAAGTTTTTTATAAGTAAAACTTTACGTTTTTACTTATAAAAAACTTAGTGTTCCGAGTCGTCAATATTATAGTGATATTAAGCTTTAGTGTTTGATTGACAGTAAAACAATATGGAGTTCTCACTATATTGTAAACTATATAAAAACATATATACTATAACCACTATACATCAAATAAAACAGATTTAAATTATTCACAGAATTAATGTTGAGACTGTCACCCATATAAACTGCCATATACACTGTACTGTCACACATATAAAACCAAAGTATGAATATTACAAATGAGAAAGGTTTGTGTTACATAAAACTAATACAAATTTATATAAAGGATAGTACGACTGTTAAATACCATGCAATAATGCACGCAAAAAGCCAAAAATATACAAATTTAATTAGCAATACACGCCGTAGGACACAGAAATTCACTAAACACTACTTGTGAAAACGTATCAGTATAAACATGAATAGTAAAATGTAAAACAAATTAATACGATACCTGAATAAGTACGAATCATTACAAAATATAACGCAATTTAAAAAATAAGTTCTGGAAACACTCACAAGACAGTATTATTCACTGAAACCAGTTACAAGTACACTAATGGAAACAAAAAGATCTGTGGTAGTTAACCAAAAACTGAAATACTTCACCAGGCAGCGAACAAACACGGCTGACGATTAAGTAAACTACTTGATTCTTAAACGTACTTGAGGTAAGCTTAAGACATCATGAATCTACATTAATATAACATTACAATTAAAAGTGTGTGTGTGTGTGTGTGTGTGTGTGTGTGTGTGTGTGTGTGTGTGTGTGTGTGTGTGTGTGTGTGTGTGTGTGTGTGTGTGTGTGTGTGTGTGTGTGTGTGTGTGTGTGTGTGTGTGTGTGTGTGTGTGTGTGTGTGTGTGTGTGTGTGTGTGTGTGTGTGTGTGTGTGTGTGTGTGTGTGTGTGTGTGTGTGTGTGTGTGTGTGTGTGTGTGTGTGTGTGTGTGTGTGTGTGTGTGTGTGTGTGTGTGTGAGACTTATTTTGCGGATGTCCGTTACGTCGTAGGAAACTACTTTGTTTCATGCTCGCCTGACAGACGTTTGTTACACGTGCAGCAACTCAACTGGAACGGAGCTTGAACGAGTCATTGCACAGTAGTATTCTATTTGTTGTATATAAACACATCCACGTGAACTGGCTTTGGTTTAATTCACTGAGACTAAGAGACTGAGTGTGATTAAGCACACTTTATGCGTGTGAGCACTTCAAAGCGTGGCAATATGCATTCGACTATGTTATTTACATAAGTTATAAACATTTTACTTATAAGGACCCATATTATAAAGTTTCAAAGAGAAGTATTACTCCTTTAGAGTTAAACTCTCCTCCTCCCCCTCATCTTATCTCTCTCTCTCTCTCTCTCTCTCTCCCTCTCTCTCTCTCTCTCTCTCTCTCTCTCTCTCTCTCTCTCAGTCAGTCAGTCAGTATCAGTCAGAATTATGCAATTTTGCCAAAGTTGTCCGAACTTTGCTTAGCTGCTATTCATGTCACTGCCCTTCCTTTACGGAAGGCTCTCTCACATATTGCACTTATGATTTTTTGATGCCACTCTAATCTGAGACGACCTCGATTTCTCTTGGATATTTCTCTACCACGTCATATGCCGGTCTTCTACTTCCTGAACAATATTTCCTACCACATTAGTTCTTCTCCTTCTTACTTCACCATTTCGAATCCTTTTTGCTCTTGAAACTCTATCCGCTCTTCTAATTCCATACATCTCAGTCACCTTCCTCCACATTCAATGGCTTTTGTTAATTCTTCACGTTTTTGCCCATCATCATCTTCTGCAAGGATTAAACCAAAAATGGTTTGTTTCGATCCTAAGTAGATAGACTGGAGCCGGTCACTCCAACGTTTCTTCGGACACCCCACACCTCTCCGTCCTTTCGACTTATAATTCCATAGTTTTTTGTTGATTCGGCAGTCATCCTTTTGGTTAAGATGTTTGCCCGAAATTTACATAAAAACTATACTAACGTATGGCATAAACTAAATACAGTCTTTTTTTAAAGTACTTCGTAATCTTGTGGCCAATGTACTCACATACTGTAACAGGTTCTCGATTTCGGGTTGCTGCGACATACCGCTTTCTGTTTGGTTCTATTTTTCAACTTTCTTAAGTGTTTTATCTTCCTGCATGTGACGATCTGTTTTACAAATGCAGTCCCATTGCAATTAAACTCACGATGTCTTTCTAAATAACATTTTCCCTCAAGCTTCCCAGCCATGTCCAAGTGGGCATTACAGCTGTTTTGCTTGATGTTTGGCTCCTGTTTTGAAATGAAAACTTCATATACGGCACTATGATGCCCGGCGCTTTCCCGTACACCTTGCGGTGTTATGGCAGTAAACTGATTCAACGCGTCATGACATAGCCGAAACAAAAATGCAGTGTTGCCAGGTCAGTCAAACCTCTTTTTCCCACATAGCTACACAAAATTTCCCCACTGCCACAAATATGTATGCTTTAAGCAAAGCGTAATATTTTAAAAAATGTGAACATGTTCTAAATGTTTGAATACTATTACAGGATAACGTAAATATTAAAAATAAATATTATTTTTTAATTACTCTGTTTAGTGCTTGATCACATCTGATGATAAAATCACAGAGGTTGCGTTCGTTGGAACATGTGGAAAAAATGTCTGAGGAAAGAATGTCTAAAAGAATACTGAAGGGAAGATTATATACTACTAGATGTACAGGCAAACCGAGGATGAGATGATTGGATGGCGTAATAGAATATCTAGCTAGCATAGGAATTAGAAGGTGGAGAGGAAGGGCCCTGAACAGGGTAGCATGGATAAGTATTGTTGAGGAGGCTAAAGCCCACCAAAGGCTGTAACACCAGATAAGAAGTAAGAATAAATGTCTACAACTCCTTCCACATTTTTAGAATATTTGTATTAACCAAAATATCCCGTTTTTAATCGACACACAATTAAGGTTTCAAGTACACTTTACTACTTCACCGATATAAAGAACTTTAACTTCTCCCACTTCCATTCTATATTTCGCCGCCCTTGGTAAAGTTTTAATTAAACTTTAGTGTTTTACGACGTTTTGTGTTATTACAGTTTCCTAATAAAAACTCTCGACATAATTTCTCAAGTTTTTCTAAATGGCACTACTGGCAGTGAACTCTCAAACAATAAGCAAAATGCGCATTGTGAAATCTCATGACAAGAGGCTATAAAGTCACAGCTAGTTTCCAAAACATAAGGCTGCTTGATAAAATACGTACTTAGAAGTAGGCACTGCAATTTTATTTATTGCCGTCCCCCTTGAAAGAACACAGAATTAAATTATCTTTTTATTTGTTTTCTTTTTCTTCTTTTCTTTTTTAGTTTTCCTCCTCTACGAGATATTGTTTTCGCCTTCCCTACAGTAGTATAGGTAAAATTCGTTGCGTACGTGAATCTTGTCACGAAACGTTGAATCAGCACCGCCCAATTACGTGTACTATCAGCAGTTCGCCTTTGCAACCGAACAAGGAATGTGGTGACGTATGCCATTCCACTGCACGCATCACTGTAATACTACACATTTAAAATACGTTTAACACGGTATTGGTGTGACTTGACTGTCTCTCACAAGGAATTTCTTGTAGCGATAAAAAATGACACTTCAACAAAATATTCAATAAATTACACTTACATATAATGTACGAACGTTCAATCTAATACGCACACAAAATTACAACTAAATACGTATGAACAATGTTTTTAGAATCCCACCAACACAAGCACGACCTATCATTCAGTAGACCCCCGCTCAACAGACGTCTCGTCAGCAAAACTGATGTGCGTACAGTACATGTCTGGTAACTTCTCTTTACATTACGCCACAGATGATTTTGATTTAGTGTGTAAGCAATACAAGGCGTTGCAGTTACTGAGTTTAGTTCTGCGAGTTGCTGTACAAACGATGACAGTAAGTACTAACGAAGTGTTTATCATTGTGGATTAGTAGATTGATGATTAGTAAATTTAATTAAGTTGGTGACTTTTATTGGTAACTTGGTAACTGTATAAGTAGGATGACTACTGTAATACTCTAATCTTTTCATTCCGCTGTTAATAGATTTCTCTGCCGTTTAGTGATTTATTAAACAGTTTTTAAATCACTATCCATGTAATTTTAGCACAGTATGTTTTTGTGATACTCTTAGCCTTCGCCGCCTCTTTTCCTACACTTTTGTAATTATAAAATTTCGTTCGGTTTTTAGGCATTTTGCCCCGTCATTTGTTGAACGTATCAAAACCAGCTGTAGGGTTCTGTTTTCTGACAGGGCATGTGTTTTTATGCGTCTTGCGTTTCTTCGTTCATCACGTGGTCTTTCAGTAAACTGTTATATTTTCTTAGAATACATTTCTGCCATTTATTCTAATATTTCCTATAATTCATCTTGTTACAGGCCACATCTTGTTACAGCGGTATTCGTTATCTCACAATAAAGTAACCGCACGATCAATTCTCATAGTATTTTCTTTATTCTGAAACACGACGTATTCTCACGGCCATTCGAGTTTCGACAACTTTATCACGTACAATTTGTTGTAGATAATTCATACAAATTACTTGAAACTTCTGCAGTACTTTTGTGTTCTCTTTCAAGTTTTCTCAGTGTGTATTCCAATTGTTGTGATTCTATAATAAATCTAAATGCTAATTTCTTTTGTTAATATTAAAATTAAGGATTTACGTATTTATTTTACGTTTTTTTTTGTGCGAGTCCACACATACCCTGCAATTCAGCCCGCGTTTATTGTTTAAGAGGCGCTTATATTAGGTGAATTCAGTATTATGGGCTAAAATGTGCTAAAAAAGAGGAGAAAGAAGAAGAACAAGGAGAAGGAGGAGAAGAAGAAAATTTTTAAAATAATGGACACAGAACTGCGTGAATAACGTTTATCATGCGCTAAAAAGTGACAACATATAATTAACATCAGATACTGGTTAACAATAACAGAAAGTGGTTCCCAAAAATAAATGTTGGCGTTAATTATAACATTTTAATGGAGAAAAATCGTTTCGTTGCAACAGTAATTCTTATCGTCTTTTAGCATCTCCAGGTTATGTTTCACTTTTCCATTAGTGATTACGTATGACAGCCAAATACCTCTGAGTCCATCTGTGTGTTTCCCTCAACAATGTTCTGCTAAACTGTTCACAATTGTCGGATATATCCGACCATCAGCTTCAATAATGTTACTCCCTTTATCTTATGAGATTAATGGCTCCTTTCTGTACCTCCTAATTAGTTTAGGATTTATGTAGGATAGGATACCTAAGTAAGCCTTTTGGCTACAAGAAACGTACTGAGGCTATCATTACTTTTCTGGAGCCCACTATTATCCAAAAATGCTATCCCGAACTAGATTTACCAGAGATGCTAAAAAATACACCTTCGTTTATGGTCCTTTCCGGGAATTTAACCTGGGATCTTTAGGTTAGTGGCTAAGCTCTATTACCACTTGTAATACGATATCTGTTTTTCAGAAATTTGTGACTTAACAGGGATCAAAAAAAAGATGTTATAGCCATGTTTGTTTGCCTACTTATTTATCTTTAACATTTCACAATCATTTATAGAAATATAATTATAACAAGATATTTAAAATCCTTCTGCTGATATTAAATAAATGTCTTTTTTTATTATAGATGTTTGTAAAAGAAAAAAGTAGTCCAAAACTCACGCAAGTAACAGAGTTTTTATGTTCGCGTAGCCTAATATTAACTTTTCATGTAGCCACACTGCATAACTAGCAACTGCAAACTAAGTCAACCCGAACGTGGCTTTTGACAAATATATATAGCGTTAATTTTGTACGACATTGGTTTGATATTGTGTAACAGCTGTTTAGGCACCCTCCCTCCCACACTCTCTCTCTCTCTCTCTCTCTCTCTCTCTCTCTCTCTCTCTCTCTCTCTCTCTCTCTCTCTCTCTCTGTTTCTCCCTTTTGCTTCTGTCGCTATACACGAATATGTTAAGCCTATCTTTCCATCTTTCTCACATCCAACGTAGTACTTTATTCATGGATGTAGTATTTTACACAGCGAACAAGATGTTTGCTAAAGAGAAAATAAAGTCTTTTTTCATTCAAAATTCTATGAACTAGTATTGAAGTCTGTCGTAAATCATTTTTGTTGACAGACACAGACTCATAAATAATGTGCTTATAAGTATCCGCACAGTAGCTAATAATCGAGAAAATACTTAGTAAGATATTGTAAAAATTGTCTAAATAATAGCAAACAAATGTGAATCTGTATTCGAGTTGTGTTACCTTATAAAGGCATAATTTTTCTAGTCGTGTATGGTTATTCAGAAATTTAGTAACCCAGTTTTAACTTTTAGGACACACATTCGCCTTTATTTGATAAGGTTAACGGGATCACTGTCAATTCCATTTTGTTATGAATGAATTAAATTTGACAGTCGTATTCAATTTACCAGGTTTGATCAATATTCATGACTGCTGAATATCACCAAAACAAAATCTGTGTGATGTCAGAAAACATTTAAATTAAATCAAAGAGAAGCTTTAAATTCCAAAATCGTATCTTTATTCAATTTGTTTGTAAGTCAGTTATTTTTTTCTTCTTTTCCGATTCAAATATTAAATTACGCGACCCGATTTAACTCTTTGAGCCGTTTGCGATGGCAGTTTCTTTTTACCCTTCTCAAGAGTAGCAGCGTACATACATTTCCTCTGAGATTAGACATTTTTTCTGTTGTTTTTTTAGATTGTAATAATTATTTTACACTTTTGGCTGATAGCTGATAACAAATTAATTTGGGAAGTACTTGGATCGATCTGCAGCGCACAACCTTTGTTTCAACGGAACACGAAGAATTTTGAAAAGGTAAAACTAAATAAATAAGTAAAAACAAAAGAAGTCCTTTCTATTTCAGTTATTCTAAACTTCTAATCAGGGAAACACTAATGACGGAGACAAGTACTAAGACTATAGAATCACATAGGCCTGCCCAATTCGAAGGGACAACAAAGTACTGCGTTAGACTGAACTCCAAGATGGAGGGGATAAAGTATGCGTGAGTGTGTTTTGTGTGTGACCTAATAGTAGGCCAATCGAATCACAACGCGTTTCTTTCTCTAGCAATTAACACCTATTGTCTCCGATAACGAGTCTTGTCAGCAAAGTAGAGGTGTGCTAAACTAGTATTTCAAAATAACAGGTACGGACGAAACCGTTCAAAAAAATAACACCTACAAATACCTGTTATTATATACTCATCATACATTTACAGGTATTATATCATTTGATATAAGAAATAAATTGAAACTAAAAGTATTAATAGTGTTGCTTTGCACTGTAACTTTATTAAGCTGTTACTGTTTAAAAGAAAATAAGAAACAAGAGAATTTATAGGCCTACCTCCCTTTGGGAATACTAATTTAAGTTTTCACTAGGAGTAAACAAACTGACATAGATTTATTCCATTAAATTATTTATTCCATTTTGGTTAGACAAATCAGTTGCGAAACTCAGGCAATGAAATTTAGAGTGAACGTAATAGTACAACAACTAATGTCAAAAACATTTACGTGAGATGTGCAGTAAAGTTAAAATCATCTCCGAAATCACATTAACAAAAATTACTATACGATAGGTTTTAACTCCATATAATTCGCTTTTTCAAAATTTACCAAGTTTGTGGCTAGTATAATATATAATTTGTTATTATAATCTTTATTATATTTATACATAACTCACCAGAGTAAAAGTAACATCAGTATGAATTTTTTTCATTCATTAAAAACATCTTCGTCTCTTTGGCATAAAGATATTTTAAACAGCGCTGTTTTGTTTAGTTTCATACTTGTATAGATTTACACCTGCTTTGCTCTACACTAGATATGCCCACGTTCTATAGAAGGATTGTACGTTTTTGTTTCTCCGACGTTTTCACTGTGGTTATTTGATTATATACCGTCTACTTTGTAGTTCTAAGTAACTCCATCCCAGGTTATCTCCGACCCATTTCTATTTTAATCTTCTTTCAGTTATTAGTGCGTCATGTAATCATGTGCAATTGCCACATGCGCGAAATGAAGTATTCAGCACCAAAAAGTGGCTTTGTACTCGTGTACTCGTATTACTCTTAATACTTTTAGTACTCGTTTACTTGTTTATTCGTTAGTTGAGTAGAGGGGTCCCACGAGTTGGAACCGCGAGGCCTCGAGTAATCGGAACGGGTACTTCGACTTTTCAGTTTTCAGTTGTCGTTGAATCGGAACAGTTATTTTAACTTTCCAGTTACTGTTATATCCGTTCCACAAAAAGAATCGTTCCAAAATACCTGTTATAGGTACATCGGCCCACCTCTACAGCAAAGTTTGGCGCAGTGCTAGTTGTACTCACATGACGCAGTTTTTAAAGACAAAAATTCCAGTGTTATGCAAAGACATCTCTTACTCTCAACTCTATGAGAGACAAGCGTCTAAATTCATTCTCATGGTTATTAATGATCGCTGGGAATTTACAATTACATTTACTTTATATATGCTTTACAAAGTCAACAAATTTTGTCAAATTTGCTTCACCACATCAGTATTTACTCACAGTAATAATATCACACAACCGTCCCATAAAATGTGTCAACATCGTGCGAAAATCTCTCTTATTCTTTCTTACCAGGCTTTGCTCTACACTAGATATGCCCACGTTCTACAGAAGAATTGTACGTTTTTGTTTCTCCGACGTTTTCACTATGGTTATTTAAGTAACTCCATCCCAGGTTATCTCCGACCCATTTCTATTTTAATCTTCTTTCAGTTATTAGTGCGTCATGTAATCATGACCTTTCTCACAGTGAAGAGCCGTCAGTCTCTTCTGGTCAGTCTTAAAATGCTTATTTCAATACTTCTTTGACAGGTGACCAGTTTTCTTCGATATTTTTGCAAACGTTTAGATCTTTACTCTCATAAACGTTGCAAGAGACTTGCATTCATTTCACTTAATTTCGGCGTTGCTAGTATTCCCATTATTATGTCCATTATAGTAAATAGCACCAACGATGTAGACATCCTTTGGAGAGCTCATTGGCTTTGTATTATGCGATGATGAATTTCCCTTTTCTAACAATCCACACAGCTGTATCACAGAAGGCAGCAAAATTTGTACTGCCAGGTTCCATAAAGATTTTATCCTGTTTCAAAGCCTTACTTCGAGTTCTTCGTTGCTGAAGGACTACAAGTAAGTTAAGTATGTGTTTCTTCAGGTGTGTTCCAAATATTCTCTACCAGATAGATATATAAGACGGTTTAACACCACCTCCAAGCGCTAAGTAAAGAAATGTCCTCAGGGAAAAATATCTGTCTCCGGTCTGGAATTTCCTTTCAATGGAAGGATAATAATCTTATGAATCCTTCCTTATGTCTTCCTTGTTAATTTAAGAGAACTTCAAGATTAGTTGTGTACGAGGGTCAGTTGAAAAGTTCGCGGAACGACGTCTATAGCTCAGTGGTAGAACTAAACACTTTCTTTTTCTGCAAGACGTATATTTCGCGTGAACACCTGTTAATTTCCAGATATATCTGTCAATTTATTCATTTTTCACCAGCTGTTTGAAATTTTTCTGTCACGCATGTTTTTAAAATGCACAAAATTCATCGTGTTGTGATGAATCCTCTGTTAAAAACGTTTTAGCGCCAATGTAAAATCAAAACGAAATTGTAAATGTGGTGTTAGGAGACTTAGATTTTTTTCTACATACGACATAATGTCTTCTTTGACACAATATAAAGTTGCAGGTTAACAGATCTGATATATTTTACGAATCGATTTTATCAGATGCCCAGATATAATCAGCTACCAAAACCGTCGTCGGTAATTGTATATGATCTATTTACAACAACAGTAAATTATATGTATTACTAACGTAAATAAAGAGTTATACTCTATTATCCTAAAAAATAGATAACACATATTTTAATCTACTTATACGTATAAGGACAACTACATACAAAAATCAATATATAAACATTTGTCAAGTACCACTTGAAATAATTTATGCTAACAGTCTTGACTTCGCACTGGGCAAAAAAATAAAAAAGAAGCGCGATCTTTCAGCAACGCAAAGCTCAAAATATAAAGGTGAAGATAATTTAATGTCAACAACATTGAAAAAATCGGGGTTACTGATCACGATTCGTCCATGGCAGGAGGTTGCTGACCAAACTTATTACGTGGCAAAGGGTTATAGACCAGGATTTTTCCATGGTGGTGGGTTATTGACGACTGGCAGGGGAGGGAGGTGTTGGTGGTACAATAGGGAATTCGCGTACTATGTATACTTCATCAATGCCGCTAGTCATATAAATGGCTGCTTGCAGTTGTTACGTATAACATCTTTCCGATAACCTAGTCAATGGGGAGTATAAAGGCAATGATCTGGCCACCACCATCAGGCTGCATAGATTGCAATGGGCAGGACACATCATTAGGATGGAAGGCAACTGAATACACTAGGAAGGTACTGTTTAGTCAAATCGAGGTTGAAAACCTGTCGGAAGACCCAAGACACGCTGGACTGACGCAGTGGCGAGGGATGCTGATAATTTATTTAAAATAAAACGATGGACATCGATCGCCAAGGACAGGGAAAAATGGAGACGGATGATTATGAAGGCTAAGGTTCGACTTCGAACTGTGACGCTATAGAAGAAGAAGTCAATGGGGAGGGTCGTAAAGCCCCCGCACAAACAAATATCTATTTATGTATTTTACACGCCTAAGACGGCATTATTACACAATATTGTACTAAAAATTTATAGAATACATTATTAGAGAACATATCTAAACAAGAGTTCTCAAAACCGAATTCAAAAATTACTTGAGTCTTTATTCGTAACCATGTATACATTCCTATAATAGTTTACATCGAACTGAAATCGCATAACTGGGCCAACGATTCGCACACTTCTATTCATTACATAAATGTAACTGATAAAATAATAATTATCATTTTCGTATTGCATTATTTTTTTAAATATATTGTAAAATATTATTTTTGTATAATTAAATATTTTTAACTGCATTCAAAATAAAATTACATTCCACTTGTTCTGTAATTAACATAGCAGAGTAAAGAAGGCAGAGCGGTCGAAAGAAGCAATACAACTATATTTAACAATCTGCTAAATACAAAAACCGGTGATATTACATAAACTATGTTAAAATCAATTAAGATTCAATTAGGTATGTTGAATGGTTCTTTTAAACGGTTGCAAACATGAAGCTGCCTGCCCTCTGTACCTGAATCTATTACACACAGGATTGAAAACTGTACGGTAGCGCTTGACGCGGTTAATATGTGTATTACAACATTCACTCATCCTATACCCAGTGATTAAATCTTTTTTTTTCATGAGTGTATTATGTACTATACAAAAGTTACGAAAACCAATGAAAACGCTTAGATACGCTTTCTTAGCAGATTGTTAAATCTAGTACTTATTCTTGGTAACCAAGATTTTTACCAACAGCGGCCTAAATAGAAAAGGTACACAAGGAAAACTGGACAGATTGGTAATAAAGTTAGAAAATACTTTCCCATAATTTCTCAGCTGAAGGGTTCTTGTTGTTTGATAACAACAACAATGTACATGTCTTTTAACTGACAAATTATAGTTAACTAGTTGAAACCCGATATGCTTTTTTTAATGCAGTATCGTTATTGAAAATCGTATAACATAATCTGCTCAAAAACGATAAGTAAAAGAACTATGAGTCACTCCATTTTAAAAGAATCGAATTAAGAAAATTGATTGTATGACGATTTCTGCCCTTTTTCCTTTTTTTTTAATTTTGCACGTTTTAAAATGCTACTCTCCGTTCTATTAGATAGAAAGAGTTTTTGAAATGTTTCTATCTCAAACGTACTAGATACAAATATGTGGTAGGAAAAACAGAATTCAGGTTATTAAGTCGCAAATATATTAACGCCGTTACGTTCCTCCTTAGCCATTAAGTGTTTTAAGTAGCCATATAAAAATTTCTGACAAATGATGATTTCAACAAAAAACGTAGGCTTTCACGGGCAGTATTTGACTGTAAAACACCTGTCGGGGTGTTAGGCCGTGGTTCAACATCATTAATATTATAGTTGCTATCTAAAAGCTGGCCCATGACAGCAAACCCGTCAACAAATAATATATATAAAACACTCAACAAATTACAAAAAAAAATGTTCAACTCTCATAAACTCAGTCTGTCACGGCACTTATTACCCCTTTCCCGCCACACGTGGGCACCGCCGAAATGTCTGTCTTTCTTATTTTTGTGAATTTTTTGAGTGTTTTATATATACTTTATTTGACATGGTTGCTGTCATGGACGGGGGGGCTAAAGATTGGTAAAAGGTCTCGGAGGATGTATACAATGCTGATTAGTATAAAACGGTAAAACTCTGAGAAATGCCTACTGTTTTCTGACGAATGAGTCAGAGGTTCGAAGAAACGAACTCAGCTCTGGCAACAAATCCTACTCTCACGTCCTCGAAGACATGCGTCGCGTAGCCCTTGGGTACATAGCGTGAAATGGAAGTACGTTATGTAACAGACGAGAGAAGGTGAAAAGGCGAGTTTCCGGCGCCTATAATTAACTGGAACATATCGGCTAAGGGAAGATCACAATGGCGGAGAAGCGGAACTTTAGTACAGCGGATCCGGCAGAGGTGGTACCCCAGTTCTTAGGTAAAGTAGAGCCCCTGCCAGGATATAGTAAACCTGCTGCCTTGCAGTTAGGTGTTGGATCACCAAAGGCTAAAGGAAGAAAACCTTGATTACAAATTACCTGGTCCTCCAGGTAGGGGGTTGTGCGATGGGCTGGTAACCCATTCACGTCAAAATTCATATACTCATAAGTCTCAAAAGATGGTTGGATGAATTCCATTGAGACTGGAACAGGCTACTAGCCTAAGCCGTAAAGGATGACGACGACGACGGCTGTCATGGTCTAGCTTTTAGACAGCAAATATAATTTAATGTTGGACCACGGTATGTAGGCCGGCAGTTGTTTTACAGTCAAATGTTAATTTGTTAAAGGGTCTCAGCCTGAACAGTTAAGTTATTAAAAATGTACAGACTTTAAAGAACTAACTCGACCTTCTCTGACGAAGTGTTCCAAAATTTTTAGACGAGAAGAGTTAATCTGATAATACTGTAACTAAAAATGTTAACAGTAAAGTTCATTTTTTGCAAGATATAATGTGTAGACTTATTTATACACACTACAATTACACATTCATATTAACGGCAGTGGAGCGCCAACACATTGTGCAAAGTGTGCGGTGCACACAGGCGCCAAGATAGTAAAGGCGAGGAGGAAATATTTGAAAAAAATCATTATTCATTAAATTAACTCTATTACCCTTTTTTGTGCTCTGGATGGGTATTCTCGCCAAATTTTTATGATTATATGGTGCTCCTGTTATTCCAGAATTTTTATTAATGAAAGCTATAAAAGTTTAATTCACTAAATAATTTTTTTCTGTTTAAATTTTTACTTACCTAATTCTTTACCAAATAATGTCTGTAATATGTTCCTATTTTATACACTTGTAAATTTATCTGTTTCTTATTTATATGATATCTATACAAAAGTACAAATGTCAAAGTGATTTTCTTGCCAAATAAAATATAGTAAGTTTAACTGTGTACAAAAAATATTTCATAATTTTTATTTTTACAGAACTGTAAGTATATCTGTTAATTTACGTCAAACTATGTAAGGTACAATTGACAATTGATTTTCTTGACAAATGACGTAAATTAATTTATTTTCTTCCAAATTAGTTTTGATGGACTCTGAAAACAGATTGCAGATGGGTATACATTTGTTAAATGGAATCTGCAAAGGTTATGGATTGCAGATATCCACAATTAAAACCAATGTGATGGCTTTTTGTGGAACTGATCCCGTACGGGCAAAAATTGTTATAGATGGTACTGTCCTGGAACAAGTTAGCAGTTTTGAATACCTGGGCTACAGTGTGTCTTTTAATGCAAACAACGACGTGGTGCATAAGTTGCATAAGTTCAACCTTTTGTGCGGGACCATCAGGCAAACCCTTAAATCAGCAAAATCAGGCGAACCCTAAAGGAACACGCCTAAAATTCTACAAGGTGATGGCTCTTTCCACACTTCTTTATGGGTCTGAGAATTGGACTTTAACGGAAGGCCAGGCCAGTCGCATCCAAGCGGCTGAAATGAGATTTCTTAGGCACGTGGCAGGGTATATTCTCCATGATCATAGAAGAAACACAGATACACAGAAGGAACTGAATATTATGAGTATACTCGACAGGATCGCCCAGTATCGGCTGAATTGGTGGTAACATCTTTGCCGAATGGATGACTGCCGCATCCCCAGACAACCATGGAACTATAAGCCGAGGGGACGGAGAGGTGTGGGACGTCCGAGGAAACGCCGGAGTGACCAGCTGTAATATTCGCCTATTTGAGACCGGAACAAACCACTCTTGGCTTAAACCTTGAGGATGATGATGATTATTTTTGATGTTTTTGTTTTTGTACCCTTCTTACATGTTTATTGCTTTTTTGTAATTCCTAGTTTTTGCTCAATAAACTTATAATTAATATATTTCCTATCATTTGTACTCAGTAAGATACGTCGTACTTCATTTTCACTTTAGAAGATACGTTTATATTAGTGAATTGGGGGGGGGGTATAGGGGCGCCAACTAAAGTTCTTGCACTCAGGCGCCGGACACTAGTGGCGCGCCTCTGATTAACGGTTATAGATGTCTCAGGTTATGCATAAAGTAAAGGAAATATATGTTAACTAACAGAACGTTTTTGAACTTGAATCAAACTGATGGACTTTTGCCACCACAGAAAGAATATAAACGCAACGTTTCGGCCACCCAAACAATCGACAGCCGTCTTCAGGATAATTATAAACTAATACGTGTAAGTAAATAAATAATACTGTTAATTGCGTACTGTTTAACTGTTTAACTGTGGACGTCCACCTTGATCGCCTGGTCGAGTATTACTTCGGAGATGGTTTGCCAGTTCGCGGCGAACCGGTTTAAGGAGGGGGCAGTGTTACGACATTACAGAACAATCTACGTGTTTCTCTAACGATCCAGTGGAATCCGGCTATAATGTCGTGGCGTACGTGATTCTCGACCCATTAGCTACACTGTGCCAGAAGCCGCGTGAACTGTGTCAAGGCTGCAATGAATTACACTCTAATGTTTTCCTTTATTGTTAATGCGCAGTATGGAATAATCTAGATTTTCGGCGGGGTATAAATACAAGTACCCAGCGGACGCTCAGTCAGTTTGAGTTGCGAATTATTGGAGTGCGATTCGAGTTTATTGACGGGCGATACTGTGTGCGTTCAAGTGGTTATTAGTGAAGTGTTGTGTGTTATAATCAGGCGGGACAATTGTAATATAATTGTGTTTTATATCAGTTGACATTTTATTGCGTCTGAACAAGTTTTATTTTACTGTCTTGTTAATTACGAACTGTTTAACTGTGATAATTAAACCTGGTGATTAGTGACTTGACTGGTGTCTTGTATTTTGTTTTCCACTGTACTAAACGACGACCAAGTAGACCATCGTAACAATACTCTATCAAGGAGTGATAGTGAGTCAACAAAATAATAATGTCAAAAGTTCACATAATATTTTAATCAAAAGATTAGATAATACAAATGAATACTTACTATGAAAAAAAAACACGCAACACTCACAAAACACGCGTACAATGCACACGAACACTTGTTCACCAACAAGTTTAACAAAATGCTGAGACAGAATGCTGATCATTTAACATATATTAAACTTTAACAGTAGAATGTATCGAAATCCTTTAAACTCAATATTTATTAAATGATTAAACTCGTGGTTAGCAATGTAACCAGAACTGAATACAGTAACCAGTGTTCAATAGTAAGTAGCAGTTATTGTAAGGTATAGTAATATAAACTGAGACTAATAATAACATATGAAGTACTAATAGTATTTACGGTTAATTTTGTAGAGTACCGATGAACCAAAAATCTTAAACTCCATGAGTTGAAAAATTCGTGTCTGTAAAGATTAGTGATAAATTATACATATTTACCTAAATTACAGAAAATTTGTCCTTGTAAAGTTCACAAAGTTTTAGAATTTTCAGTTTTTAAGTATATCAACAGAGCAATTTTTTTAATGTTTAATTTCACAACTATAGGGAACAATTATCCTACAAAAAGAAATAGTTAAGCAACCGGTGCTTGGTTGTGTTCTGTATACTATGTGCCATTACATAAGTCATGTGACTTTACATTCAGTTAGCCTGATCATAATGACCTGAAGACAATGTGATTAATGTTTCACCGATTGCAGTAGTCTTAAATTCTAAAGATAGTGTCTCAAAAATAAACACAATGCTTTCCAAGATATGTCCTACTCGTGGAAAAAAATTCAAACTTTATATAAACATAGGTCCGAAAATTCTTTTCATTTTCAAGTACAGTTAGGAAAAAATTCGCTTTTTACACCAACGAAAAAATAAGCCTACATTAAAATTCTTGAGACACATATTTTGGGGTAAAACTGGTGTTTTTGTATAAGTTTTTTGACCGAAGAATTTAAAACAGTGGGTCCAAGAAGTGTATGGCCTACTAATTTCACAGACAATTTCAGTAAAGTCTAAAAAGTTAGAAACGAAAAACGCAGTTTTTTAGGTTTGTCGTATTGCCGATAAAGAAAACAGATCTTGTTACAAAATTTGTAAGGCGTTTAATTATGAGAACAATTATATACTCACTATGAGTCGATTAAAAAGAAATACAAGTTTATGAAATTCCATTCTCATTTAGATTAAAACACACCAAAATTTAGTAGAAAAATGATATAGCTACGTCGGGTTCCAAAGTCACCTGACCTAACGCTACTAAGCTAATACCTAAGGAATCCAATAAAATTTAAATAAAATAAAATAAAATTAAATAAATTAATTAAATAAAATTTTGTTCGTATTTATTTAGAAACATTCGTTGTTCTGGATCCCATTTTTTCTTTTTATTCATCGGGTCAAAGTAACGTATAAGATTGGAAACTTTGCTCTGAAACATAACCCCCTAACAATAGCGAAGTTCTTTTGCCAGCCGTGACTCAAAATGAAGAGTTTCCGGACATATATTTTTAAAAAGTTTTCTTTATTTTCACAAGTATTACGAAGACACCTGTATAGATGTAGTCAATATATTGAACACTACACTGATTTTTGTTTTGGTGACAGCAGGAATCCACCACAGACTCAAGCAGTTACATATTTTAATTTAAACATTGTCTTT
Organism: Magicicada septendecula; assembly: GCA_034769895.1. NCBI lineage: Eukaryota > Metazoa > Arthropoda > Insecta > Hemiptera > Cicadidae > Magicicada > Magicicada septendecula. Next base: position 127,739,752 of record CM068368.1, read on the forward strand.
GGCTTTATGCACTTTTTGTAACTGTACAGCTAGGCATACAGGTAGGCTTGTGTGCGCGCATGCACACAATATTTTGTTTTAATAATAAAATCAACATTCATTTCCAAAGAAAACGTTATTTCTGTAATCCGTACGATCGTATCGCATTCCGCTGTATCATATATCTGATAACAGCATTTTGTGCAGTCGTATTGGTTAGCGTAAAGCCACACAAACAGATGGTTACACATCGAACTCGATGCAATCGAAAGCCATTTCTCCCTCTTCGTTAGTGTACGACAAACACCACAGCTCGCGGATAGTTATTCTAATCACAGTTTCCAAGCACGTCCTGCTTTGATAGCACAATTTGGCTTTCATTAAAGTTGCCTCTATTACTGGCCCCTTCTGTGGAGTAAAATTCGTTCCTCGAACGGTACAGTCAGTCTGTGTTTCCTTTATTAGTGTTACGCGGACACATGAGTTTAACGAGACCGGTAAATCGACAACGGAGATCGCAAAACAGTCATGATGTCTCTAAAACATTTTTTCAAATCACGTTTGATTTCACAATCCTTCCACACAAGTATGAAAACATCCATGAAAATATTTACCATTTTTGTTTAATATAAACATTTATTAAGCCCAGAAATTTGCATGAAACTTCACTAATCTGTCAAGAATCTTTTTGTAATCAAAATAGTCACTTTAAAGTAAACGTTGGAAGCATCCTCTTCCCTTAATTCAAACAATGCGGTCTTAAAAAAAAATTATTACCTAACCACTGGACTATGTGTATAGCAGATTACACCATCTTACGTCAGCTCTATATCATGAAGGTATTGCAAAAATTCCATCAACATCTGTCCATATACATAGTACAACATTATACATTATACATACAACATTATACAACAATATACACCTGTCCAACATTATTATAAAAGTAAACAGAGCAAATTATCATTCTATCAAATATTACGCATCCAACACCAACATTATCGATGTCGGAATGAAAAGAAACGTTCGTAGATTACATGTGGATTTTCGGCTGCCCCGTATCTAGAGTCTTGTGAATTCATACAGCCGGACAAGTGAAACATATATACTGATCCGTAAACAACACAGTGGAAAGATCCACTACCAAAGATCCAGCCCTAACCTGTGAAGAGCCTGGGAACCTTTTTCGTTTATCTAGCCCCTTCAGTTACTGCACTTTGCTCTTTCCGCGCTTTTTGGCATACGAAGTCCCGGTCCTATGCCTTAATTACGTTGCCAGTTTCCCGTTGTTCTAAAACTGACTCGCTTGAAACATCGAGAACATTAAACTCGGTGCGAAATATCTTTCAGTAGCAGCAAATGAGTTCTTAATCCAATATTGTTTCGCAACGTATACGCTGTGGAAGGGAATTATGCATACTTGCTACCCAAACGTACTGGCAAAAGTAAACAAATAAGTAGGCCTAACACAAATTTTCTTGCCAACTGCAACAATAATATACATTCGAGCTGTGCTAATTTGTTTCAACGTTTACTTAGTTTTGACAAACACAGAATTTTTATGCAATTTCTGTGTTTACTCTTGTATAATTTTCAGTAAAAGTTGTAATTCGTAAGGCTTTTACAGTCGGCGTCCACACAGTTGTAAACGTTATTGCCCGGGTTGTCAGCCCGTGTTCTAGAGTCTATGCTGACAGCCGTTTCGGCCTCGCCATCAGTGTCGGTAACAATTGGCACGGGGCACGCCAATTCACCCCGTTCCCTAAAAACCAAAAAAAAGGATAACGCAATTTTAAAGATTCTCATACTTAATATTTTTTGGTAAATATGGAGCTTTTCAACCAAAACATATGTTGTAACATATGTTATTAATTCGCTTAGTGTATTTTTCACTTCATGCAAATCGGAACCTCTTACCCTTCTGGTATTAACCCATTCCATCCATCTTTCAATTACATTTGTCTTTTCTATATTAATTATTCCCAGAACATATTTTATCGCAAGCTTTAAATTCATTTTTAATTCCATTTCGTTTCCCTTTTATAGTTTCTAAATCTCTTTCATGAGAATTCAAATCAAGAAGAAAAACAATTCCAACTTAACAACGAACGAATATATTTCGTCTTCTCAAAGTTATTCGCTATACATTTTCTTCATATTCCTGTGACAGCCATGAATAAAACTGAAAACAAGAAAAACGTCGCTGAATAATTTTCTGAGTGCTTTTAGGAACTGTTCAAAATCCCGTTTCATTAAGATAATGGAAACGGTAATTCGATTTCGCTTAGAAAAGAAAAGTAAAACTTATTGTATTAGAAACGTGTCTCAAACGGGAGCTTGTGAATTATGTATATAAAGGTTGTTCATAATTTTCTGCGAGAAATTATAAGAATGCCTGCAGAACAAAACAGTGGCCTCAGGTACAATGCCTTCGAGTTTATTCTGTCTAAAATATTGTCAGCATTGGTTAATGCTTTGTTTTACTTATTTTAAATAAAACAAAATAAAACAATTTACGCGCATGCGAGCGAAGTGTTTACAAAGTTTTCTGTTCGTTAACGTCTAGCGGAGTCGCGGGATAATCACCCCATGATCCAACAACCTTATTTATACTTCCCTAGTTCGCTAACTTTCTAATTTTCAAAACTAATACATTCATAAACAATTCGCTCTGTTATTTTTATATTTTTTTTTTAAAGTAAACCTTTTTTTCTTAGATACAATATTTGTCTTCAGAACAATGTGTTATTACTGTTCTATTTAATATTGTTTCAAAATCATCGTTATAAATGTCGGATGGTTGTGAAAGCTATAATGATTTTCAATCAGATATTTACATTTACACATCAAGTATCTAAATGTTTTACTGTCTGGATAAGACTTTTATTTGAATGCTCGTATCATAATCATAGCCAGATTTACTATCATCATAACTTTGGTCGTAAAGGAAATTATGATAATGACGATCATCTTCATCGTCGTCGTTGTCATAACCATTAGCATCATCATCATCTTGTATGATGTTAGTTCATTACATAACTAATATGTTTACGCAACTTTCCAATTCTTCAATTCATAAAAATGATTTAAAATCAGTCATACCTCTTTTTTATTATAATCTTTATAGTACCGTCAATTAGAATGTTTGAACAATTTACCACTAGGCCGCGGCTCAGAGGAAGCCGCAAGCTACAGATATTTTTTTGTTAACAGAAGTATTTGTATAAAAGTAGGAAGCACTTCGATTTATTTAAGTATGATTTTTTGAAATTAAATGATCAAATTTGTTAATAATACAAATGGAAGACAGTTCTTATTTAAATATTGCGCGCTTATTTTTAAGACGTTGGCATACTTGAAAACTAATCTGCGCGTGCGAATTTGAACGTCCGGTATATTGCCCCCGAATTTACACGACCGTGGTACCACCCTTGTTACCACAATTTTCTATAGTTTTTTTTAATGTTTAAAAATTTTCCCGCAACATTTTTTGTGTACGCTTTCCCCGACATTAATTCCATTAATATACATAGTCACTGAATATTAATTTACCATTAGCTTGTTGTATCTTTAGTCAAAGAATAAAAAAAAATCTAGACCTATTTTTTTAATTTTATAAAAATTATAAGAAAAAAATTAATGTGTTATACCTAGACAATAAAAAAGAAATTTGTATGTTAAATTTCTGAATAAGCTTAGTTAAGTTACTCTACTTAAAAAATAAATTAATTTGCTCAATTCTTTTGCATGGTTCTTAATATTTTGAAAAAGTCTGCTAAATGAAAGCACGCTTTTTTATAGTAGCCTACTGGTTTTAAATTTGACGGTATTAATCTGACATCAAATTACTTCTGCAGTACACATATTACTTCAAAGTCACAGCCGGGGGAGGGGGGCTCAGAAAACTTGATCTAGGGCCTCAAAAATCTTAAATCCGGCACTGTTTGAGAACATGTTTCAAATGTTGAAAGAGTATAATTTTGTAGCTTTGTTTACGCTGTACGTTTTTTAGATAATCCGTGAGTTTGAACTGTTTTTATATTGTTTTTGGCTGGGAGTTTTCCGTTTCAAAATTCGACTTAGTTGTTTAGGTGTTTTATAATTTCTACACAATTAAATTATTATACTGCTAATATTAAATATATAAAATAATAAATAATATAAATAGTAAAAATATAAAACATAATATATAAAAATATAATATATTATTATAATATAAATACATAATAATTATCACATTCTACTTTTCAACTAAATATTGCGTAAATCATATAGTTACACTTGCCCAGTGTCGGCTGAATTGGTGGGAACATCTTTTCCGAATGGATGACTCCCGCATCCCTAAACAACTATGGAACTATAAGCCGAGGGGACGAAGAGGTGTGGGACCCCGAGGAAGCGTTGGAGTGACCAGCTGTAATCTTTGGCTATTTGAGACCGGAACAAACCATCCTTGGTTTAATCCTTGAAGAAGAAGAAGAAGAAGAAGAAGAAGAAGAAGAAGAAGAAGAAGAAGAAGAAGAAGAAGAAGATTATGATGATGATGATATTGTTACACTGGAAAAATGTATTTGTTACATATTGTTTGTGTATGTATACTGAAAATAGCACGATGTGTGACATGATTCTATTAACGTTCATTGTAAACATCGAGTTCTTATAATAAAATACATATAAACACTGCTTTGCCCTTGTCTCATTTAATTATCCGTTCACGCTTATTTAAATCTTAGTTCTTTATAGGAAAATCTCTCTTACTTAAAATACATTCGAGCAACCTTTTATTCGTTGAATCAGTTCCCTCGCCACTTAGCACTGTTCTCGCTTCTGGCGTGTGACACACGACATATCCAATTTTTTTATATTTACTTTTCTTGTAATAGGCTAGTATTTAAACATTTAGTATATGCTCACATTCTTTAAAATATTACTCTTTGCTTAAAGCACACATATTTGTGGCATTGGAGAAATTTTGGGTAGCTATGTGAGTAAAAGAGGTTTGATTCACCTGGCAACACTGCTTTATCGTTTTATCTATTTCGTTACACAGTGATTCAATTTGCTGCCCTAGGAAAGCAAGGTGTACGGGAGTAAGCCGGGCACCAGAGTCACGTACACAAAGTTCTCCCTTCAAAAGTCGGTCGTTTGAAATGGAACATGACGAACGACAACAAATAATGACAGGTATAAACACCATACACTGGAGATCTTGGGCATAGTAAATACCTTCAAGTTAAAAAGAAGATTCCAAAAGAGACAGAAGACAATCTAGCAAAACAAGCTGAATCTAAACGGATGATATTGGTGCAATATAAGGAAAACGAGAAAAAGCAAGACAAGCAATAATTGAACCGAATAAGGCTTTATACATAGATGGATGATTGATAACTATGGTTAATGCTCAAAATGTAAAACAGTCTTAAGTCTCCGAAATATATATATTACACAGCCCAACACATGTTTTGGTGCCGGGGCTTTTTCAGCTGATTTTGCGTGTATTTGATATGCTGAATTTGAATTTGACATTAGTTGTAGCCTATGAGCTCTTGTTTGTAAAAAATCACAATAGCGTGATTTACGTTATCCCATTTAAATTAGGCCTAAGGTATAGGTGATAAATTTAAAATGAACAGCCCTATTTTAATTTCTAATTTAATTTATTGACTCGAAAACCCCCATAGTAACTTATCATTATCCCTACAGTAGCTAAAATAACAATTAATATCCAAAATAATAAGATAAAAAGACAAGGAAAAGTTAATTTACACTCCGGAAGCTTCTTTTTTGGGATATTCTTGAATGAACTTTGTTTGGACAGTCTCTTTGCAAGTTCCAGCAGTAATCTGCCATCATATGAGTATCCCATCTTCCTTTGTAGCGGTCCTCCATCGTTTTAATATCCTGGTGAAATCTCTCACCTTGTTCTTCACTGGTATCGCCTAGATTTTCAGGGAAACGGTCCAAGTGGCTGTGTAAGAAATGAACCTTTATTCTCATGTTACATCCAAGGTCTCTGAAATTGCTGACTAGTTCTTCATAGTTTTCAGCTTTGTGGTTGCCCAGAAAGTTTCTGACAACCAAGAAAATGACGTCCATGCTTTTCGCTCTGCCTCATTCATAGAATCTACGAAATGAGGATCATTTATGAACTGTCTGATTTGAGGGCCATCAAAAATTCCAGCTTTAAGTTTTTTTGTACTTAGCCCAGGCATCGTTTGGCAAATGTATGCAAAGCATGGACTATCCTGATCAAGAGCCTTCACAAATGGTTTCATAAGACCAAGCTTTATATGCAGTGGAGGCAAGATGATTTTGTTCCGTCCAACTAAGGGTTCATGAATAACATTTCTTTCCCCAACAACCATGTTCTCCCTCGTAGGCCACTCTCTTCTTACCCAGTGATATTGTTTTGCTCTGCTATACCAAAGGCACAAGAAGCAAGGATATTTTGTGTAGCCACCTTGCTGACCAAGGAGAAAGTTTACCATTTTTAAGTCCACACAAATTACCCATTCGTGTTCATGATACCTAACCTTATCCAAGACCAAAGCTATGGTATCGTATTCTTCTTTCATTTTGGTTGAGTGAGCAATTGGTATTGATCCAATATTGTGTTGCCATTGTGCAAAAGTACACACTTCAAACTCCGCTTAGAGCTGTCAATAAAGAGACGCCAATCATCTGGACAATATTTGGGAAGGCCCATTTTCATTAGGAGCCCTTTGACATTTTGACAAAATACAAGATCGTTTTCTTGAGAAAAAAAGGGTAACAAATCTTTTTCTCTTGTACGGTAGAATGTAATTTTTGTTCCATGATCAAGTAGATTCTTGTCACTCAACCTGGACGCAAGTACTTCAGAAGCTTGTCTTGAGAGGTTGAGATGTCTGATAAGGTCACTTAACTCGTTTTGGTTAAAATGTTGAGGAATTGATGATTTTCCCTCATAATCACTATCGTTACCTTGATCTATATCACAACAAGCATCAGAAAGATTAAACTCATCCTCCGAGAGCTCCGGTAGCTGATGAAACGTTGGAATTGGTACTTCATCTGAATGAGGAACAGGCCGTCTTGCAGAGGCTAAATCAGGATATGTCACTTGCTGCGGTTATTTCGATTGATGCCATTAATATTTACAATACAAAAATAGCAGTCATCAATGTGATTTTTGAGTTCTCTCCAAACCATCGGCACACCGAATTTCAGACTCCTTCTTTTTCCGTTAGTCCACTGGCGTAGGTGTTCGGTACAAGTTTTACAAACAAAGTGTGGAGCCCACAGTTTATCTTGGTCACCAAGCCTAACGCCAAAGTATCCATGGTACGCTCTTTTCGCAAAATCAGAAATAGTTTTTCTATTTTCTTTCAGTGTGTACTCACCACATACGTAGCAAAATACATCAGGATGATTAACACAGCTCCTTCGACTGGAATACATTTCTTTCTTTTCAATATAACTACAAAAACAGAACTTAGAGGTTATGTTGGATGCAAACACAAGGTTATATAAACAAATATGGCGTCTTAATAAAGCCTGCAGTCAGCTGATTGTTGTACACAGAAGAAAAAGGGAAAATAACGAGGAACTAACACGTGTATAAACCTTCACTTAACTACAACTCAACAGACTTTATAGTGAAAGTGCTTATTAGTAAGTAACGCTGTATCTCAAAAAGTATAGCTGATACAGAAAAACGGTTTTTATATTTATAATCAGCACGACAAATATAGTTAAAATCAGCTATAAAATCTTAGGCACCAAGCAAACAAATTTTTTTTGTTAACCTGTGTTATATATTACATTTTACATATTACATAATATGCGACGGCTGGGCAGTGGACAGGGAAATCGAAACTCCTTGATCAACCAATAATTTATACAAATAAATTATTTAAACAATAATCACTGATATTTATGGAACCGCGTCGGCCGGTAATTTTAGTTCACCGGTAAAAGTAGTACACACACTAGGTCTGTAAATTAAGTGATGAGACTAATTCAGTAAAACGTTTTATTTACAATCAAACTATATCTAGTCTCTGTCGCCTTCAAAATAGTTCCTTTGGGAAGCCACACAGCGCTATAGTTTCTACTCTTTATACCAGTGCTGGAACTCAGAAACTGGAATCTCCTTCATCTGGTCGGTTACATTTTTTTTTAATGTTGTCTATCATCCCAAAATGGTGTCCTTTGAGATGTTTTTTCAATCTCGGGAAGAGAAAGTAGTCACAGGGATTCAAGTCAGGTGAATAAGGTGACTGCGGAACAACAGGAATTTTTTTTTTCTTTCCCAAAAACTCATTAATCGAGAGTGCTGTGTGACAAGGTGCACTGTCTTGATGCAGTATCCAGGTGTTTACGATGGCTGATCTCACGCAGGCAACTCTTTTCCGCAGCCTTTCAAGAATTTCTCGGTAAACATGTTGACTGACAGTCTGTACTGTAGGCAAAAACTCTTTATGGATAATGCTATTACTATAAAAGAAACAAATAAACATGGTTTTGATTTTGAATTTGCTCATTTTTGGAGTTTGGTGTAAGCGACTCCTCGCTCTGGCGTTTTGTTTCTGGATTGTACTCTAGATCCATGATTCATCACCAGTAGTAACATTTTTTAGAAAATCAGGATCATTTTCAATTCGTCCTAGACGATCACGGCATACTTCCATTCTGTTGTCTTTCTGTTCAAGAGTGAGGTTTTTTGGGACCAATTTCGCACAAACTTTTCACATTCCCAATTCGTTTGTCAAAATTTTATAAACTGTAGTGTAGTTCAAATTTAATTGTTCTGAGATTATTCTGACGTTTAATCGACGGTCAGACCGCACCAAGTCCCTGATTCGATCATCATTATCATCAGTTCTTGACGTTGACGGTCTTCCAGAGCGTGAATCATCCTTAATTGATTCCCGGCCATCTGAAAATGATTTAAACCATCTGAAAGCCTGTGCTCTAGACAAAGCTTTATCTCCATACGCCTTCGTCAATTTTTTAAGTCTCAGTTACATTGTTCTCGAGTTTAACACAAAACTTGATTGCACAACGTTGCTCGTAATTGATGCCACTCATTTTATAACGCACAACAAAACTCGCTTCACGTAAAGCTTGTTTACGTTTCACATGACAACAATAGATAATAAATATTAATATTCAACGTCAATCAGCTGTTTATCTAACCATCTGTGTTAATGGAAACCTTACAGTGTTCCCATAATGACTGCTACATGATTAGTCTCATTACTTAATTTACAGACCTCGTATACTCTATACTCGCCTGGTAGTGGAGTTTTGGCTTTACGAGAGCCCATACAACTGAATTTTCCATTGCTTTATGATGCTGGGATGATATCAGCCTAAATGGTGTAATCACGTTTCGCTGGGACTCGACGTTCTGTGTGAGCACAGATTGGTACTTACATTAATAGGGTTAAACTTTCTTCTTATAGAATCCCATTCCCGTCTGAGTTAATATAATGTGTATGAAAAACACAAATGATCACAGCATTTAGAATTGAGCAACCGAACAAGGGAATAATCTAATGCCTCCGACGTAACAGTCCAATTTGTCGACAATGAGAGGATTGGATTTGGATCTGTCGGTAGTCTATTGAACGCAACATGAGGATTAATTGACTCTGAAAAATAAAATGAGTAGTGTGTTAGGGGGGGTACGGAGCCAATGAAAGAGAGGGTGGTGGTGATGACGTCACGATCCTGACCTTACTCAACAGCTGAAACAATGTTGAGTGTGGTCAGTGACATAGCAGTAGCGTCTATTGTTTCAGCATCGTCTATTGTTTCAATGACAACACTGGCTGTTGAGGTAGGTCATGATCTTGAGGTCAACCCCCCCCCCCGGTCGGCTGTATTGTGACGATTTTAAAGACTAAAAAAAGGAATAAAAAAATTTAAAATAATTTAAAATCTCACATTAAAACTAAACATAAACCCCTAAAGAAAATGATAATGTAACACCGCAATAATACCCAAAATAAATAGTTTAAAACCAAAAAGAATTCGAGAATAAAATTGCGATAACACCCCTTAATAATTAACCCGGCTTTAACCTGCCGAAACCGGCATCAACACGCATAATTACCCGTGAATAAGACTAATAATAGTATTAAATTGCAACTTGATAAAAAACATAATGATGTACAATAATAAAATAATAAGTAAGAGATACCATAATATAATTAAATTTGTTAGAGAATAAACGAGTAGATATTAATCGGAATATGGAACTACTTTTATGCTGAATAGTAAATGACGCGAGATTACTACTCACACCCCTTAACTAAACACACTTGAAATGGAGCGGTCGAGGCGTAAACAGCATACAGCCGTGATGCGGTATAGTAATTATATTTTTAAAAGTTAATAAACTCGCCAGTTGAGACGTAGCGGCACTAAGTACACATTTAAACGCCATGTGAACCGCGAATATAATCTACCAGTGCAATTACAGTAGATATGTAGTAAACGAGTGAGTGTGGATGAGAATTGCGCGTCTATGACATCTCTAGAAATCAAAACAATAAAGTGTATGAAATTAGAAATGTGTTAAAATCATAATGTGAAACTCAATAACTAAATCAACATGTTACGTGATTACAAGTGAATAAAACTTTTGTGCAAAAGATCCAAAACAACAAGCGATTACTACAACTTATTAAGAAAGAGAGAACCAGGACTCACCATGACTAAAATGACACCCGAACTTCAACAACAACAGAAACCTGATCTTCAGAAAAACTACAAGACACCAGGACAACCGAGAGAGTCGCCGATTCGCCGAGAATGATACCCACAGGTGACACTGAACTTTGAATTCCGTGGTTCAGAACTTGAAGTAGAATATTGTATGATAAACACTAAATAGATAAAAACTGAACGTTAAGTAAAACAAGAAAGACTGATTTAATTTAATTAAATGTCATTCCATGTTTAGCAATAACATGCGTTAATTTAAATAAATTTTGGTTAAATAAAGCAGTATTTAAGATAACACAAGAATAAATATTATAAATGTAATATCATATGCTGAAACGAAGTACTCGGATCCGAGGGTATTAATAAAAGAAAAACTATGTTAACTCAGTACTAAATTACTCTAATTCTCTTTGTGCAAGAGGTACAAAGGTTTTAACTTCTATATACTCATTGCTAAATTTATGTAATAAAGAGATGTCATGGTCCAAAAGGAGAGTGAATATATCTACCAAACCCCTGTCGATATCCCTCAATTCACGGGACCCCATTTAACATTTGTGTACTTAACAGTTATTTACGAGTTTGTTAAGATTATGGCAGCCTGTTTAATTGACCTGAGCCAATTAACCAGGTTCCCGAAATATAACGTATGTGACACGTTATAGTATTCGCATCCTTCCCATGTTGTACCGAGGGGGCAGAGCGGGCTGTGTGTGCGCGCGCGTGTGTGCGAATTTTTCGCAAAATATTTCGCACTCGTTCATTTCGGTCCGGTCTCGGACATCTCGGGGTCAAGTTCGAGCTACGTACAAAGCGTCGCTCGCGATTGTTGACACAAGACTAAACGGTATAGCCAAAGAGCTCCTGTTTACGCAGACGGACAATCCCCCCTCTTGTTCTACTAATGAGTGTAATTACACAACACGTATTGCACCATACTGTTTCACAGTGATACAATGGAACAGTTCTAACAAGTGGATTGCACAACAACACGTAACTAACACAAAATTTACCCTGTTAAAAGATAGTAAAACGTAATACCAACATCTTATAACTAAAAAGATGAAAAATATTAAAAAATGTAATAAATAATTTTAGATATTATAAAAGTAATAGGCTATATACAAAAATACAATGTTTAATCAATGTAAAAGGTGGCAAGCCTGTAAAAGTATAATTAAGAAAAACAATCGTAGATATTACAAAAAATAATATACACACACACACGACCGATATGTTGACACCTATAGCCTACAATTCGACATTACCTCAAACCAGGAACACCGCATTTAACTATTTGAAACAAAACGAGGTATTCATACAAAGGCACGTGCCGTCAAAAGAAACCAAACCAAAAAAACCTCCTAGTCCAAACAGAGGAGTGAGCGATACACAATGGCATACTTGTTACGGATGCGAGGGGGAGCGAGTCTGTGTGTGTGTGTGTGTGTGTGTGTGTGTGTGTGTGTGTGTGTGTGTGTGTGTGTGTGTGTGTGTGTGTGTGTGTGTGTGTGTGAGTTGTGGCATTTTCCGCCGACCCGAGACCGTACTGTGGCAACCTCAGTATTAGTGGCAACGTAAAACGCGTGCCACTAATAAAAGTTATATTTTCGCCTAAATTAAAATATTTTTTTGTAACCTATGTATTCCAAAGAGTATAAAACCACTCCTACTGTAACCTAGATGCAACGTTTTGGCATTTCAGCATTTTTTCTAGCTTTTACGGCTACTTTGCTACAAAGTAGGAAAATGCATGCTTGTGTGTGTGTGTGTGTGTATGCAATGCACCGCATCTGTGGCACATACACGCCGCTGTACTCATACGAACCTAGCGTGCATTCTTGTCATCATATAATTGCAATGTCAAGTCTCCAGACAGATTATACAACGTTGCCACGCTGAAATTTGCAAAATTAGCGGGAAACTAAATCTAAACTGTCCGCTGTGTGCCATATGAGTGACGCGGAATCCTTTGAGTAGTGTGACTGTAACGAAGGTGCATTACAGCGTTCTTGGATCAGAGCCTTCTTGGATTACAGCGCTTTAACCCAATAATCCAAATGGAATCAAGTTCCTTTATACAATAAGTCACTGTAATTTTTGCTAGACACATTATATTTAAGGTTGCATTTATAAACTTGTGTAACCGCCTTAACGTACTTTATATGAAGTATATAAAACAATAAGCTAGAATTAGTGCCGCAAATATATTACATTTGTTACGTAGACAATAAACACATATGAAATTAGGTGTAATATAGATTTTATATAAACCGTTTCCGTGCAGGTGTGAAAATCAATTGTTCACCCACATGCCAATAACCTACCAAACTAAAATTTGTCAACTCACACATTGCGGATGACAATATCCGCTTATGGTATTTTAGGATATACCAATGTTAACAGAGAAAAATAAAATGCAAGTAAATTTTAGAAACAAATCTTTAAAAGTGCGGTGACTGTACAACCCAGTGACAGGAAGCCTACAGGTAAGGACTAAGAGAAGACAAAAGTGTGGAACTACCGTTATGGAGACAAACAATAGACAAAGAAAATTTTGTGTCGAGTACAGTGAAAGACAACAAAATATGATATATAACTTCTCATCCTTAACACTTTTAGCTAAACCCGTGACAAAAAAATAGACAAAAATTAATTTTGGTATTCTTCTAAAGAGGTCATCTAAACATCAGTCGGATACAAACATCAGATAAACATATCTTTACTCATGTACTTAAGTACTTTATTAGCTTTGAAACAAACCAATTGAACTATGGAATCGTTTATGCACTATTACAATTGTTTATTTTTCCACACATTTTAGTACATGGAATTTTAATGCATCATTTTACACAAAAATGATATACACGAAAGACAGAATATGGTATATAAACTTATAAAACGCATGAATAGAAACGAGAGATGCTGCGGATATTAACGTTATAAAAGACAAAAGTTATATCTCTTTATAAAAAAGGAACAAAAATGATGTATCTATTATTATAAAGACATAAGTCTCTCCAATGGAAGTTACAAAATATGTAGTAGACCCCTTAATCAACGGCTACAAACTATTTCCGATAACATATTATTAGAAGTACACTTGGGCTTTAGAAAACAACGTTCATGCATTGACGTGTATATATACTAAAGCAACACATTGAAAAACTTCGGCAATTCAATTTAGAAACACACATAGCTTTTATAGATTACTAAAAAAGCCTTTGAGGGGATTTCTATAAGCCAGATGTATTTTGAGATACTCATTGATGCAATTAGGAGCCTATAGGCCCACTTGAACATTAGTACAGTATTGCAAAATTATCAGTGTCACAACTGTCAAGAGAAATTGCGACGAATTAAGGTGTTTAGTACGTCTAATGAAAATAACAATTACCATAATCATAATAACAGTAAACGTCGCAGTCTATCACAGCCTACTTCTTCTAACTCTTCGCTGACATTTTCTTAATTCGCAATCTGGGTATCAAGCTTACAACACTTGCCACGTGTTGGACAGTCATTAAGCAATTATGCTAACAATAATGGATTAATTAATCTGTGATTGCCGAGCCCCACGTTCTTTGGGAGCCAAATACAACACTGTGGGGTGTTATGCTATTACGCTACTGATTTAATTAATCTGTGATTAATGTAATGTAATGTGTGTAATGTAATGTGTGTGATCTGTGATGTGTCTGTGTGTGTGTGTAATTATTGAATATATTAATTTGCATAATGAGCTCGTGTAATCAATTAGGTTGCTCATATCAACTAAACTGATTAAAATTAAATAACACGTTAATTACTTTACGTTAGCATAACTATTGCATGGAGACTCTAGTTGTTGTATTAATAAATAAAATAAAATAAACTACTATAAATCACTCAAATGCCATTACTTTCTCGTTCTGAGGTAATTTGACAATGATGAACGCATATTGATAAAATAAACACTTATTTATTAACATTATATCATTCATTAAATTCAATATATAAAATATGGATGATTCCCTGTAAATACATACATTCATAAACTCATGAATAGAACATAAAAGAACACATGTTTATACATCAAATTACAAGGTAAGTTCAATACGTTGTTTGCTGAAAAACATACACATACATATATAATGCAATCGATATATAGAAACACAAATATTCAACAATAAATCCTATACTAATGCGTTCATCGTATGCCTCAGATGGATGGCGTTAATTATGTTTGTCATGTTTGATTTAAATGCTCAAGGGGTGTTTCTTGAAAAAGAGACAGGACAGTAGAGTTCCTTATGATAAGAATAGCATAAAGATTACTTGTTTAGATGAATTATCCGATATTTCCATCGGCGTAACTCCTCTCTGCTGGACCATATGTGGGAAGCTGTGCTGTCACTGACACTTAACACACGCGAAACAGATTCACTCGCGCTGTGTGTGTGTATTCTGTTGATTCTGCTGTTATTGTTCGAGTCATGAAATTATGTGTCGTGAAGATAAGTTCATCGTTAACTATGGTGTATATATATATGTCTGTCTATTGTTCAACTTCTGGTATGTTCATTAATGTTAGTGTTTTGATGCCGCGGTGTAATTGTTCCAAATGATATTGTATCGCTCCGCCGCACTGTATAATGTTATGATTTCGCCGTCCGGCATTACATCAACGATAGTTCTAGACGTCGATTATTGATGTAAGTGTGACTGGTTAGTTCAATTCTGAATTAGAGTATAATAAAGAATTCTATAATTGTTAAGCACTGGCGTATGTCGCATGTTTTTAGACACTGAAAGTACACTATTACCGAATACGCGCCAATATCGAAATGTCTAAGTCTCTTAGTTACATGTCGCGTGGCAAAGTTTCAAAGTCCCACTGCCGTCCGTATGTTAATCGAACTTTGACGACCGACTGTTGAAAGTTATAAATAGACTGTTTTAAAAGTACGTGAAGACTGTTCAAAGTATATGGTTGAAAAATTATGAGAGACTGTCCTACTGACTGACTGACTGACTGCTCAAAGTATATGAGTGGAAAATTATGAAAGACTGTCCTCCCGCGTGCTCTGCAAACGGTTTTTATCAAACATTGTGTACCACAATGCACCCTTCTGGAAAACACGCCTCAAGTTGAACATGATAGGACGGAAAAACTCCTACTCTTCTGTCAGACCATCGTTCTTCACTTCTCATTCGACGTTCCCGTTGCTATGCTGGCGACGGTCCTCTCCACCAGTTCTCTGGGTAGATGCTGGGTTGTGATTGGATATCCTGTCTCCCCACGGGTTCGCGTCGAAAGCCTCCGTACTCTTTTCCTAGAACAGGAGCAATTTCATGGTCGTCAATCAAGCTATTGTCTAAGCGTACTCCGGATCTCGCTGCAGTTCTCACGCAAACAATGTGTCGTATTTCGTTATTGTTCGTTGTGCATGACCCTTTTTCCTGAACGCTATCCTGGCGCAGCGTGACGTCGTTTCCAAAACGGCACACCTTCTGCCTGTCGTAAATATCCGTTGTCGCCAGTGAGACGTTCCCCTGCTGTTTACAAGTTCGATTCTATTATTTTAGGTATCGATGTCCGTCCTCGTATAGGGTATATACTATTGTGTGACTTACACCCTTTTATTCTTACTGGTACATTTCAAATTAACCGGCAGTGTGTCCGTCACAGTTTCTCCTCTAAATTGGTACTTGACACAGTTCCCTTTATCTTACATTTGCAGGCTGTAAATCTCGTGTTTGAGTCGAGTCTGTCACGGCCAACCTTGTTCCCTATTGTACAGCTATGTGAAACGTACTTGCATTGTCTGAAGTAAACGTTCACTTGACACTTCGACACACAGTTCTTTATTTATTGCTCGTGGCCTGAGTAGGTGTGTCATGCTGAATGTAACGTCTTTTCAGTCATACTAAAATTTTTAATTTTTTGGTTGTTACATAGGTCCCCAAATCGGATTTGATGTTGGATTAGCGGAAGACACTCTAATCCGATTTCTGAGCTCTGTGTTTGTTGTGAGAGTCCCCTCTGATAAAGTCGCGGTCAATGACCTACTTTCCTCTGCTCGGGGTATACGGGTATATATTCCCTATATTTGGTCGTAAACTACCTCTGGGAATTTATTGCCGTGCATCTGAGGAAAGATGAACGCATTTTTTACATATTTGCATATCTAATTAGATATGGGATTATGTACAATAATAATAATAGCTGTGGATGGCTGTGCCGTCCGCTTATAATCTAACACATGAAATAATGATTTTCGACATGAAATACAATTATTCATGTATCGTTTAAATATCATTATGATAGCTAATGTTCTTAGTCTATCTTGAACATTTAAAATACAATTTACGACCTGTAAATACACATTGATACATTCACTAATTATTATTGAGTATCACTCACAATACGTGTTACTATCATCTATACTGATTATATTGATTATAAATTTATATACATTATTCAGGAACAATTAACAATTCACTTGAAATCATTATGATTATAGATAACTTTGTTTTATATCACTCAGATTTGATTAATTAATCTAACATCATCGGGTGTCTATAAAACTCGTTATAACGTCCTTTCGCAATTTATTGCTGCACACTCAATTAAACTTTTCACATCTTAAGTGTCTTTTCTATTTACATTTCCATTAACACTGGCTATACACATGTAATTAATGTCGTTAGGTTGCCACATCGTGACTTAAGAACTCCTTGTACAAAATCTTTACATTATACACTAATAAGATATACATCATACCGATTAGCTAGTTGGACCGGTTTTCGCGGGACATTCACCTTATGTGTTGATCCGTCTTCTAGTCCACTAGTCTAACTGATTGTCGATGCACTTTCATTTTCCTTTGAGACTTGTGATTTCGTCTCAAAGTATTTCTTCAGCAATCGTACGTTGAAAATACCTCTCGGTTTTCCATTGCTATCGCACTCAGTGAGCTCGTATGTCGCGTCACCAAGGACGCGATTAACCTTGTATGGTCCGGTGTATAACTCGAAAAACTTGTCAATCCTTTTCATTGCGGCGTCGGATTGGTGGTAGCTCCTCAACAGCACCTTATCGCCGGTAGCAAATTTAGTAATATTTTTACCATCATTGATACGTTTAGCATATTTCTCTCTTTTGTCTTTTATTTTCACAAACACATTAATATTGGGATTGTGTTCATTGTTGATGGCCTCTTTGTCCAGCCACTTCTCCCATGCGCGGGTCGGCTTCTTTCCTAAGTGTGCCTCGTGGGGTGTTATTTCTATTGTTTCGTGGTACGTTTCATTGATACATGTCTCAATTACTCCGACGTATCTTGACCACTTGCTATGCTGGTCGTGTACCAGGATCCTGAACAGATTTCCCAATTGGCGGTTAATCCTTTCCGCTAAGTTCGCCCGAGGATTCCTTATCGCGGTATATCTTGGTTGTATTCCCAGCTCCTCGAGACCTTTAACCCATCTTTCGGCGGTAAATTGCGTGCCGTTGTCGGTTAAAATGACTCTCGGTCGTCCATACTTCGTACAGTAGTCGTTGATCCGTCGTAGTGTCGTGGTGGTTGTCGCTCTTCTTAGTGTGAATAGTTTGACAAACTTTGTGAAGTTGTCCACCATGACAAGTAAGTATTTGACACCTCCTGTACCTGTTGGTAAGGGTCCATAGTAATCGACACTTACTATGTCACCTCTGGCTGATGGTATCATGGCCTTTGTTCCGCCAAAGAGCATCCTGTTGTTCGTATCCTTGTACCGTTGGCAAGAGTCACAAGTTTGGGTGTATACTTTCACTTTCTTGATCAAGCTGTCAATCGTGAAGTGCTCTTGTAACATTTTTATACACCTTTTTGGGCCTAGGTGTCCGTACATTTGGTGTATCTCTGCAATTAGATCCTTCGACACGCTGTCAGGAATGTATAGTTTCCATTCGCCACGTCGTCGTCGGTACAACTTATCATTAACAATTTTATAAAATTTACTTAATTTACTATCTACATCGTTATTCTTAATCTTATCTATGAGCGTTCCAAGTTTGGCATCTTCATTTTGGTATTTGCCGATACCTCTAATTATTTTACCTAATTGTTGACTCATTTTAATAACTAGGTGATTAATCAAATATTCGTGCGTTTCCTCGTTTGTCTCGTGTTGTTCCGTGTCAGCCGAGTATCTACTCAGTATGTCCGCAACGACATTATCCTTTCCTTTGCAGTGGATAATGTCGAAATTGTACTCCTGTATGGCGAGAATCCATCTTGTAATTCTGGAATTGTTTAAGTGACATTTGTGCATAAATGTTAATGCTTTATTGTCGGTGATTATCGTGAGTGGTTGGCCAAGTATGTACATACGAAACTTATCCAGACATCTAACGATACTTAGGAGCTCTTTCTCCGTCGTGAAATAATTGCGTTCTGCTCCCTTAAATGTCTTGCTTGTGAAAGCGATGACGCCGATTTCTCCATCTTCATCGATCTGGTAAAGCTGGCCACCATACGCAAAATTACTAGCGTCACACTGAATATAGTATCTTTGGTTCGGCCGTGGGAACCGTAGAGTTACTGTGTCTATAAATAAATTCTTGACTCTCTGGAAACACTCGTCCACTTCCCTTGTCCATGAAAACTTTCGTCCACCTTTCAGCAGTTCATGTAAAGGTTGCGTTGTTTCTGCGTATTTACTCGAGAATCTATTATAAAAATTGGTAAGACCAAGAAAACCTTTGAGTTGTTTTGTATTCTTCGGTGCTGGAAAATCCATAATCGCCTTTACCTTGTCATCGGTTGCTTGTATCCCTTTTGTTGTAAGGCGATAACCAAGGAAGGAGATTTCTCGTCTGAAGAATTGTGACTTGGTGAGGTTGACAGTTATATTTGCTTTATTGAGGTTGTTTAGCAACGCTTCTAAATGATTTAAGTGTGTTTGTATATTATTGGAGTAACACAAGCAGTCGTCCACGTAGATGATCGTATTCTTCTTGACCTCCTCCTCGAGCGCCACATCCAATCCACGTGTCAACGCTGCAGAGCTGGTGCTGAGTCCAAATGGTGTCACTGTGAATCGGTAGCACCTCCCTTCATGCATAAACGCAGTGAAATCCCTACACTCTCGTTTTAATGGGACTTGCCAGAAGCTACTGGATAAATCGACTGTCGACAAGTACTGCATATCACCACATCTAGCCAATATCTCATTTACCGGGGACACTCCTTCGTAATCGGGCACGGTCACGCTGTTCACTTTTCTTGCATCAAGGCATAGGCGAACCCTCCCATCCTTCTTGATAACTGTCACGATTGGGTTGACGTACGGGCTGGCGCAACGTTCGATTACTCCATATCGTAACATCCGGTTAATCTCCTCGTTCACCTTGTCTCTGTAGGCAAGCGGCACAGGCCACCCTCGTTGAAAGTAAGGTGTCCTGTCCGTAACGTGAAACTCGTGCGTGTAACCCTCTATTCTTCCCGGGCACTCCCTAAAAACATTCCGGTTCCTTACCAAAATCTCCTTCAGGCGTTGCAGTATTCCTTCATCCACGCAGTCTATGCTCCCAATCTTCTCATCGATGCATCGCAGTACTTCCTCTTCTTCTTCACTGTTTATCACGTCAATATTGTTACAATACGGGTTTCCTCTCCTTAAAAACCCCTCTGTTGTATTTGTCAATTGTGTTGTATTAATTTAATTGTATAAATTCTCGGAAATATCTGGAGTTGTGTAATATATGGATGTACTTAATTACTGTTAACTTAATTCTTTAATAATTATCAGTGTTAGTGTGCCTAGAACTAAAATAACTTAAGATTTATTCTACAATTTCATCCAACCCTATTATGCCTTGAAAAGAGTTCTGTCTGATTTTATATTTTTACGCTCCCTCTTTGGTGTCAGATAATTCCGCTATAAGCGCTGTAGTATCGGCTCAACGAAACTTGTAGGTTATTCGATGTTTATATTAACTATTTATTCTCTACTTATTCAGTTACTTTTGTTCCAGTTCACTAAACCATACTCCAAATAACAAGGTGTGACAAATATATAAAGGTTCTTTATTTGTGTATTCAATTCACATTAACTAAGATAATATATTCCAATTAATATATGTTGGGACTATAGATTCAGGTATCGATTGTTGATTATTTAATCCTTTGTTTATATTTGGTTATATATTATATTTGATTGGTATTTTATTTATTTCAGGGTGTGAAGGTTCTTGTAACTGTGGGGAAGACTAAAAATACATACTAAGAATGCAAGATTTACAAAAATTATGTGTTGTGTATTTAGTATGATTAATATAATATAACTTTACCAGTCTCTAACGAAGCAAATCACGTTGGCAGTTGATCGCTAAATTCGTTGTTCTGGTCAATTATGAAGCACAGTTTTCTTTCTTCAGTTTAATAAAAGTAATTCTTGTCCTGTCCACTTCGGAATACAGCTTCTGAATTGTTTTACGGCCCGATTGATGTTTCTTCTACACCGCCAGGATCCAAATAGGTTCTTCCTTCGGTTGAAGCAGTTAGTGTTGTTCCGTGTATTTGCAAGGTTATAATTTCTGGTGTTGTGAATATTATGATTTGTGTTATTGTTAACTCTTTATATTTGATTAACTTTTCGTCAATTCCCTTCGGACATGGGACAGTCCAAGTTTCTTCTTGTAGAATTTGGTTATTTGTTCTCGATTATTATTTCATAATATATCGTTATTTTATTAATCTGTGTTAGTGATAGATGTAAGTATTATCATTAGAATTTTATCTTCTTTATAATCGTATCTCTTGATTTCAAATATTACGATTCAATATATTCTTCTTGGGTTTTTTAAATCATCACGTTCAGTTTTTTTTTTTACAAAAGCAATTCTGTTATTTTATAAATCAACAATCTTCTTCTTAAATTTTTCCCTAGCAACCTATATTAATTTCCGCTTCCACATGTTTGACTATATAGTGTTTCTTTCATATATTTTTTTGTCTATTCTTTGTCAATTTGCTGTCCTATCGGAATGTAAATTTACCGATAGCTGGTTTATTATTTTATACACATCTTCTACTGGTTTTTTGATATAATTCCGTTTTTTTTCCTTTTTTATTATATTTAATCCACCTTCGATATTATTTTTTACCAATCGATATTATGGCATTATGGTATTATTATAATGTGTATAAATTTTATTAAATATTATTATTAACTTAATGTTTTTTCTTCTTTCTAGCTCTTCATAGTGTATTTATTAATTATTATTAATTGATGTATCTAACCTTTAAGTTATAAGTGTTTATTTAGTATTTTTGGCTGTTAGGCCTTTTATTGTAAATTGATCTACCTGTGGTTATGTCTGTTAGGCATCTATAGTCCCTTTTATATAAATTCGTACATGCAATCAAAACTTAATTATTAACATTTGTATAAACAATTATTTTTCTACATCTAATAACAAATTTATCTTGATCTCTTGATCACATACAATAAAATTCGAACTTATGAACATTGGTTAACTGCCTCACCCTTCATTCTATGACAGTCATTGAATAACACTATTTGTTTCATTATTTTTCATGAACTCAACACATATTTGATATAACATCACATAAACTTTATCATAACATTTTTGTCATAATATAATACTTTTTTAACACAAAATTCTTATCTGTTATTACCATAAATTAAGTCATGGTTTCATTTTTCTGTTTTGATTTTTATTAAACATATATCATTAGCTATTATTTATTTTACAGGTTCGTTTATTCTATTCAACACTACCTTGCATTCTTATTTATTTTGTCTATGACTATAATTGTCATAATTGGGTATCTGTTCTATTAGGGGATTAAGTATCAATTTATTTATCAATCTGTGAATCTTCTTTTATGTAGCATAAATGCTATCATTTTTGTTGCGCTACATATGCTTCCCCTCCTAAAAAAGTTTAGTTTACCTGAATGAAGTTTAGGTCAAATAAACTTGCCTTTTTCACATGCCTTTTCTTAATTTCATTGTTAATGGTTGACGATGGTCTTCTCAATGTAACTTCATTAGACTAGTACTAGTACCTTTTTTATTTAATAACATTTCATCATTTTATTTAACATTCTTGATTCTTGATATATTTTTATTTCTGTACACATTATTTGTTGGTAACTGGCTACACTATTCACTGATACATTAGTTTTACATCTCTCCTATTTATAATTACTATAATTACTGCATTTTTCATTATTCTTCTGTCAACTCGCTTCTTTCTGTTTTCTTCGTCCTATTCCTTTGGAAACTGAATTTATTTTTGCAACTATTCTAATATTCCTTAAATATTTAATTTCCCTAACAATCCCTAACACATGCGTTGGTACAGTTCAGAGAGGCACTGTTTGGCTTCATACTCTGCTGCCCACACTACATCTTAATATAGTACTGCTGGAATTCATCTACAGTCAGCTATAAAATATAATAATAATCTCCTAATAATCTCTTTAATCATTTAATAATAAATATTTGGGAAAAGATTTTTTCTTTGTTGCATTTATATTTTTTCATTACTATTCTTCATATTTCGTAGTTCCATTTTAATTCCTTAAACATTCGTTAATATTGACTTTGACAGTTATCAATTGTAATCATTTTTGTTTCCATTTTTGTTGAGATTGTAATGTTAAGTATCTTCTTCGTTTGTTTTTTTTTTCCTCTGATCTCAATATTTTTTAATCAGTTGTTGTGTGTTGATCATTATAATTGTATTTCTTACTAAATATATTCCTTATACTTAATTATTCTTCTTCTTATCGTATTTCACTATTTTGGCTGTTTATTTTTTAATGAATTATGTTCATAAATACTCTTTCCTTCTTGTCTTCTTTAACATTATATTAGTTACATTCAATCGTTTACTGAGATTGTTCCATCATGTGGCAATGTAGTATGTATTTCAGGTCATATGATTTTTTTTTTTTTTTTCTTTATTTTGGATAAGTAGGTTTGAGGTAATAACTTTTATCTTGGGGTTCATTCTTCATTATTCACACTATTTCTTTATACACATAATAATAATAATTATCGTTTTCTTCTGTAATCTTGGGGTTTGTTATTCATTATACACATTATTTCTTTATACACATAATAATAATAATTATCGTTTTCTTCTGTAATCTTGGGGTTTGTTATTCATTATACACATTATTTCTTTATAAACATTTAACAATAATTCTTGTTTTCTTCAAAATCGATAATACGTTGTTCTTATTGTATTTCAGAATTTAGTGGTAGTATTCAACTCAAATTATTTTTAAATTCCAAGTATTTTTCTTCAAGATTGGTAATAAGTTGTTCTTATTATTTTTATAATTTATTCATTTATATAAATTCTTTTTCTTCTTTTGTTAATCCAGAAGTTGTTCAAATATAAGGTAATAAGTTGTCCTTACTTCATTTTAGAATTTATTCATAATATTTCTTCTGGATTTAGTAATTTTTGTTTCTTACTAAATTCGTTTTATTTATAATAGTTATTTCAAATAATTTGTGTAAGTTGGTCTTACTGTCTTTTAGAATTTTGCTGATATATATATGATTTCGTTATTACTATTACTGTTTACATGTTTCTGATCCTCTTCTAACAAATCTTCCCGGATATTCTTTAAATAGTGGTTATTAATTATGGTTATTTTATGATTACACTTAATTTTATTTATTAATCGTTGTTCCCCAAGATTACGGTTCAGTGACGGGTATTCATTAATTTTCACTGCCTCTATTAGTTTAAATGAGGGCTTACTCCCTCTTCTCTATTTTCATTCTGATTACTGTGTTGGTTTTGTACTGTTTCCGTGCGATCCTCCGTATTATGTTCTGCTATCCTATAATTTCCATCATGTGGGTAGTTGTCTTCATGCCTAGATTGGTCATAATGGTTGTCATATCGTTGACTCCTTGGGTAGTATCGTCGCTGATTACCTTGAGGTCTGGAGTAAATATAATTAACGTTATGTCTATAATTATTGGGTCGTCTGTCCCCATCTCCTCTATTATTGCGACTATCACGATAATTGTAATTGTTATTGCCGCGATAATTATAGTTTCTGGAATTATTATTCGTGTTTTCATTTTGTGTTCTATTAGTATTAACGTTATGCGCAGGTCGATTGCGATCGTTATTATGAGAATTGGCTGATGGCGCGTTATTATCATACTTCTGATATTTATGATTTAGCATTCTATTTCTTTGGTATTGGTTCTCGTGTTCATAATTCTCCAAGAACTTGGCCATGGCTGGAATCGTTTTGATTTGACTACACATACGCGCATTTTTTATCCCTTCCTCGTAATGATAGGATAGTTGTATTACCAAACATTCTTCGGGAATTCGGGGCTCTAAGTTCCGCGCCATACATACTTTTCCTAAAAAGTATGAAGTAGGGGACTGGTCTACATTTGTCTCGTATCGACCGTTACTCAAATTATTCCTAATCATATTCTGGGTCGATTCCGACCAATACTTCTCCTTAAATTGTTTTTTGAACTCAGTCATGTCCAGTATATCCGGGCGCACCGCTGTCCACCAATTATCATAAGTATCTTTAAACGTTTCATCAATCATGCTTCGTATAATACTCCAGCGACTCTCTCTATTTCTTATGATCACTTCTTCCAGTCTCTTTAAAAATTCCATAGGATTGCGCTTATAATTACGAAAGTTAATCGATTCTCTGTTCTCATGGTTATTTGTATGACTAATTTGGCATGTCCTATCCCGCCATGAATCTACTTCCTCCTGTAATTGTAACTCACGCCTACTAATCTCTTCTATTTTATTTTTATTGGTATTGATTTGACCTTCCATATTATTTAAATTGCCATAGACCCTTTCGAGTCGTTCGCCCATGTCTGTCTGTATCTGCTTAATACCTTCCTTATTCTCTTCCCGTACCTGATGTACTTCGTTTTTAATTTGCTCACATTTTTCGACAGTTTCCTGTTGGATTTCTTCGACCAATGTTTTATTCTCAATTTTTGTGTCATTAATTTTATTCTGTAATTCCTCACGAACCTGTACTATTGTTTCGTTAGTTTTTTCTAACTCTTCATTTGTTTTGGCTATTTTTAATTTCCTTTCCTCATTATTTTGGTCCACCTTCTGGTTAACTGTCACATGAAGATTCTCAATTTTTTCATTAATCTGCCTTAAATTCTCTTCATGTAATTGTAGGATGTCTTCCTTCATTTGTTTTACACCCTCATCATTCCTATCTAACCTTTCGTGAATTTGGTTTAATCTTTCGTTCATTTGTTTTGCGGTTTCTTTATTTTCCTCATTTGTTTTATCTAATTTTTCCTCCAATCTCTTTGAGTTTTCCTCCTGTCTCTTTGAGTTTTCCTCATTTGTTTTATCTAATTTTTCCTCCAATCTCTTTGAGTTTTCCTCCTGTCTCTTTGAGTTTTCCTCATTTGTTTTATCTAATTTTTCCTCCAATCTCTTTGAGTTTTCCTCCTGTCTCTTTGAGTTTTCCTCATTCATTTGTTTATTGCTTTCCATTATAATCCTCAACAGCTCCTGCATGCTCATGTCTTCCTTTTTGTTGGATTTATCTGGTTGGTCCCCTTGGGCAACTTCTTCCATTAATTCCTTTTCCTTGTCCGCAATTATTTCAGTTTCCGTTATTTCGTCTGTCTGTTGTTCCATTTCGCTATCTGTTATTAGTTCTATTTCCTGTTCTTGTTCATCTATTTCCTTCTCCGTTTCTCCTGCCCTCATCCTTGATCTACCTCTGGTATGCATGTTTATTCTCCCACAGTTGCCTGCTCTGGTTAAGTAATATTAATATGGTTACTGTTACTTAACTTAAGCCCTACACAAGTTGAGCGCCAATTTGTTACAATACGGGTTTCCTCTCCTTAAAAACCCCTCTGTTGTATTTGTCAATTGTGTTGTATTAATTTAATTGTATAAATTCTCGGAAATATCTGGAGTTGTGTAATATATGGATGTACTTAATTACTGTTAACTTAATTCTTTAATAATTATCAGTGTTAGTGTGCCTAGAACTAAAATAACTTAAGATTTATTCTACAATTTCATCCAACCCTATTATGCCTTGAAAAGAGTTCTGTCTGATTTTATATTTTTACGCTCCCTCTTTGGTGTCAGATAATTCCGCTATAAGCGCTGTAGTATCGGCTCAACGAAACTTGTAGGTTATTCGATGTTTATATTAACTATTTATTCTCTACTTATTCAGTTACTTTTGTTCCAGTTCACTAAACCATACTCCAAATAACAAGGTGTGACAAATATATAAAGGTTCTTTATTTGTGTATTCAATTCACATTAACTAAGATAATATATTCCAATTAATATATGTTGGGACTATAGATTCAGGTATCGATTGTTGATTATTTAATCCTTTGTTTATATTTGGTTATATATTATATTTGATTGGTATTTTATTTATTTCAGGGTGTGGAGGTTCTTGTAACTGTGGGGAAGACTAAAAATACATACTAAGAATGCAAGATTTACAAAAATTATGTGTTGTGTATTTAGTATGATTAATATAATATAACTTTACCAGTCTCTAACGAAGCAAATCACGTTGGCAGTTGATCGCTAAATTCGTTGTTCTGGTCAATTATGAAGCACAGTTTTCTTTCTTCAGTTTAATAAAAGTAATTCTTGTCCTGTCCACTTCGGAATACAGCTTCTGAATTGTTTTACGGCCCGATTGATGTTTCTTCTACACCGCCAGGATCCAAATAGGTTCTTCCTTCGGTTGAAGCAGTTAGTGTTGTTCCGTGTATTTGCAAGGTTATAATTTCTGGTGTTGTGAATATTATGATTTGTGTTATTGTTAACTCTTTATATTTGATTAACTTTTCGTCAATTCCCTTCGGACATGGGACAGTCCAAGTTTCTTCTTGTAGAATTTGGTTATTTGTTCTCGATTATTATTTCATAATATATCGTTATTTTATTAATCTGTGTTAGTGATAGATGTAAGTATTATCATTAGAATTTTATCTTCTTTATAATCGTATCTCTTGATTTCAAATATTACGATTCAATATATTCTTCTTGGGTTTTTTAAATCATCACGTTCAGTTTTTTTTTTTACAAAAGCAATTCTGTTATTTTATAAATCAACAATCTTCTTCTTAAATTTTTCCCTAGCAACCTATATTAATTTCCGCTTCCACATGTTTGACTATATAGTGTTTCTTTCATATATTTTTTTGTCTATTCTTTGTCAATTTGCTGTCCTATCGGAATGTAAATTTACCGATAGCTGGTTTATTATTTTATACACATCTTCTACTGGTTTTTTGATATAATTCCGTTTTTTTTCCTTTTTTATTATATTTAATCCACCTTCGATATTATTTTTTACCAATCGATATTATGGCATTATGGTATTATTATAATTTGTATAAATTTTACTAAATATTATTATTAACTTAATGTTTTTTCTTCTTTCTAGCTCTTCATAGTGTATTTATTAATTATTATTAATTGATGTATCTAACCTTTAAGTTATAAGTGTTTATTTAGTATTTTTGGCTGTTAGGCCTTTTATTGTAAATTGATCTACCTGTGGTTATGTCTGTTAGGCATCTATAGTCCCTTTTATATAAATTCGTACATGCAATCAAAACTTAATTATTAACATTTGTATAAACAATTATTTTTCTACATCTAATAACAAATTTATCTTGATCTCTTGATCACATACAATAAAATTCGAACTTATGAACATTGGTTAACTGCCTCACCCTTCATTCTATGACAGTCATTGAATAACACTATTTGTTTCATTATTTTTCATGAACTCAACACATATTTGATATAACATCACATAAACTTTATCATAACATTTTTGTCATAATATAATACTTTTTTAACACAAAATTCTTATCTGTTATTACCATAAATTAAGTCATGGTTTCATTTTTCTGTTTTGATTTTTATTAAACATATATCATTAGCTATTATTTATTTTACAGGTTCGTTTATTCTATTCAACACTACCTTGCATTCTTATTTATTTTGTCTATGACTATAATTGTCATAATTGGGTCTCTGTTCTATTAGGGGATTAAGTATCAATTTATTTATCAATCTGTGAATCTTCTTTTATGTAGCATAAATGCGATCATTTTTGTTGCGCTACAATATTCATGATTGGTATAATGTGCTCCTCATCAACAGTATCGTTTTTTAAACTAACTACTTTGTTTCCGATGTCGATGCGACACCCAACTTCTTGTAAAAAACTAATTCCTAGTATACATGGTTTCACTAATTCTGGTATTACCAAAAACACACATTCATATCGGATACTATCAATCTCAATGTCACACAATATTTGTCTCTTAACTAATTTGGATTTACTTCCTACAGCACTTATTATAAATGTATTCGTTACGGGTAATGTCTCATATGGTTCTATACTCTTCTTATGGTTATTAAACCAAGTTTCCGATAACCCGTTAACGATACAACCAGTATCAAGTAAGGCTTCGACAATTACATCATTATTAAATTTAATAGTAATCTCGGGACATTTCAATATTTGTTTATTTACAATCTCGTCGTCCTCTTGTAGTAGGTCCTTTCGTAAATCAGGTAACAATATATTTACATTCTCACTCGGAAAGAAGTCGCTTAGAAATTCTATCTTCTCCCCTCGTTCGACGTATTTTTTTTTTTGTTATTGTTGTCGCTGTTACCGTTCGCCCTTGGGGTAGTGTCAACGACCGTCCTACTGGGTCCTGCCTCAGCTGGTGTAAACTGTACTGTATTGACGTAGTGTTTGTTGTCATACCGACCCCTCGCTGGCTGTCGGTCACTTTCATTTTTATTGTATTGTGTTTCCCTTTCTCTCGGGTTGTTCCTCCCTTCGTTGTAAGGTCTATAATGTGGTCTGCGAGTGTTATCTCCGCTTGACTGTATACTTGTAAATTCCGTAATCAACGCTTCGAAATTTGGTATACTCGTGATACCACGTGTGACCACGGCGAGCTGCAAGTCCTTACCAAAGTGGCGTGCTAGTTTTCGTATCAGCTGAGTGTCGGTTAATGCTGGTGACAGTTGCCGACTTTCCAGTAAAATCCGTTCTACATACTGGACAGCTGTGACTGGTCCATTCCACTCATATCTGCCGTACTCCAGATTGTCGCGTATATTGTCCTGGCGTTCTTGACCCCAGTACTTCAAGGTGAAAGCTTCTTTAAATTCTTCGTACGTGGAGATTTGATTCCGTATGACGCGCCACCATATTCCAGCGTCCATCTCCAAGTGTCTCCCGATCCATTTAATGTCACCGTTGTTGTAGTACTGTTCCTGGATCTCTGACAATTCCTTCAGGAACTCCATTGGGAACCTGTCAGTGCCGTTGTACTTTAACTCTGTATGTGTGTGTCCGTTAATTCTACTGATTATTCCAGACTCACCTTCAATCAGCTGACGCTGTAGTCGTTCTATCTGGGATTTTAATTCGTTGATACGGGTGGTTTTCTCTCTGGTGCTCTCGTCCAGTTTTTGTTCCGCCGACTTCTGTCTCCCATCTACCTCATTGATTTTCTGTTGCATTGTGTTGTTTACGTCTCCCTGTTCCTGCTGTAATTGTCTTACTGTTTGGAATAGTTCGACTCTCAATTCCTCTTGCTTCTTGTGATTTTCTTTTGCGTGTGTCTCCACTCTGTTGTGGATCTTTTTGATGCTCGTTTGAGTATTTTGGGCAACACTCTTTAGTTCCTGTCGGTCTAATTCTCTTGCTTCTCGCACCTCTTCGAATTTCTTGTCGGTGTCCTCCCTTAACTCTTTTATGATCTCGTTCTGCTGCTTCTGCACCTCGTCTATCTTCTGGTCACAATTATTTATGTATTCACGCATTTCCGCGCGTATTTGTGTAAAATTTTCATTCTGCTTCTCGAACTTTTCATTGATTTCTTCTTTTTGCTTCTCAAACTTCTCTTCTAATTTCTCGAATTTTTTATTAAAATTCTCATTAATCTCTTCCTTTTGCTTTTCGAATTTTTCATTAAAATTTTCATTAATCTCTTCCTTTTGCTTTTCGAATTTTTCATTAACATCTCTTCTAATCTCTATAAAATTTTCATTAATCTCTTCCTTTTGCTTCATCATGAAGTCCATTAATGCGCGCAACGTCACCTCTTCCTGCGGTTGTTGTTGGGGCTCCTGTCCCCGCGCTCTGACGTCTGACGTCTCCTCGGTCATTTGTGAATAAGTTGGTGATTCCTCTCGTTCGACACCAGGTACTCCCTGTTGGTTATTAATGTCGAAATTCATGGAATCTGTACTACTGGTCGTCATTTTTGCAGCTTTACTCCGCGTTAACATTCAGTCCCAGTCCAACTAGCTTCACACTAATAATATTTGTTCTTACAACTACTAACATGAAATATTAATATATACGCTTATCCTATCTCTACTGCCTGCTCTTTGCCGTGCGATGGGCGCCAAATACAACACTTGCCACGTGTTGGGCAGTCATTAAGCAATTATGCTAACAATAATGGATTAATTAATCTGTGATTGCCGAGCCCCACGTTCTTTGGGAGCCAAATACAACACTGTGGGGTGTTATGCTATTACGCTACTGATTTAATTAATCTGTGATTAAGTAATTATTGAATATATTAATTTGCATAATGAGCTCGTGTAATCAATTAGGTTGCTCATATCAACTAAACTGATTAAAATTAAATAACACGTTAATTACTTTACGTTAGCATAACTATTGCATGGAGACTCTAGTTGTTGTATTAATAAATAAAATAAAATAAACTACTATAAATCACTCAAATGCCATTACTTTCTCGTTCTGAGGTAATTTGACAATGATGAACGCATATTGATAAAATAAACACTTATTTATTAACATTATATCATTCATTAAATTCAATATATAAAATATGGATGATTCCCTGTAAATACATACATTCATAAACTCATGAATAGAACATAAAAGAACACATGTTTATACATCAAATTACAAGGTAAGTTCAATACGTTGTTTGCTGAAAAACATACACATACATATATAATGCAATCGATATATAGAAACACAAATATTCAACAATAAATCCTATACTAATGCGTTCATCGTATGCCTCAGATGGATGGCGTTAATTATGTTTGTCATGTTTGATTTAAATGCTCAAGGGGTGTTTCTTGAAAAAGAGACAGGACAGTAGAGTTCCTTATGATAAGAATAGCATAAAGATTACTTGTTTAGATGAATTATCCGATATTTCCATCGGCGTAACTCCTCTCTGCCGGACCATATGTGGGAAGCTGTGCTGTCACTGACACTTAACACACGCGAAACAGATTCACTCGCGCTGTGTGTGTGTATTCTGTTGATTCTGCTGTTATTGTTCGAGTCATGAAATTATGTGTCGTGAAGATAAGTTCATCGTTAACTATGGTGTATATATATATGTCTGTCTATTGTTCAACTTCTGGTATGTTCATTAATGTTAGTGTTTTGATGCCGCGGTGTAATTGTTCCAAATGATATTGTATCTCTCCGCCGCACTGTATAATGTTATGATTTCGCCGTCCGGCATTACATCAACGATAGTTCTAGACGTCGATTATTGATGTAAGTGTGACTGGTTAGTTCAATTCTGAATTAGAGTATAATAAAGAATTCTATAATTGTTAAGCACTGGCGTATGTCGCATGTTTTTAGACACTGAAAGTACACTATTACCGGATACGCGCCAATATCGAAATGTCTAAGTCTCTTAGTTACATGTCGCGTGGCAAAGTTTCAAAGTCCCACTGCCGTCCGTATGTTAATCGAACTTTGACGACCGACTGTTGAAAGTTATAAATAGACTGTTTTAAAAGTACGTGAAGACTGTTCAAAGTATATGGTTGAAAAATTATGAGAGACTGTCCTACTGACTGACTGACTGACTGCTCAAAGTATATGAGTGGAAAATTATGAAAGACTGTCCTCCCGCGTGCTCTGCAAACGGTTTTTATCAAACATTGTGTACCACAATGCACCCTTCTGGAAAACACGCCTCAAGTTGAACATGATAGGACGGAAAAACTCCTACTCTTCTGTCAGACCATCGTTCTTCACTTCTCATTCGACGTTCCCGTTGCTATGCTGGCGACGGTCCTCTCCACCAGTTCTCTGGGTAGATGCTGGGTTGTGATTGGATATCCTGTCTCCCCACGGGTTCGCGTCGAAAGCCTCCGTACTCTTTTCCTAGAACAGGAGCAATTTCATGGTCGTCAATCAAGCTATTGTCTAAGCGTACTCCGGATCTCGCTGCAGTTCTCACGCAAACAATGTGTCGTATTTCGTTATTGTTCGTTGTGCATGACCCTTTTTCCTGAACGCTATCCTGGCGCAGCGTGACGTCGTTTCCAAAACGGCACACCTTCTGCCTGTCGTAAATATCCGTTGTCGCCAGTGAGACGTTCCCCTGCTGTTTACAAGTTCGATTCTATTATTTTAGGTATCGATGTCCGTCCTCGTATAGGGTATATACTATTGTGTGACTTACACCCTTTTATTCTTACTGGTACATTTCAAATTAACCGGCAGTGTGTCCGTCACAGTTTCTCCTCTAAATTGGTACTTGACACAGTTCCCTTTATCTTACATTTGCAGGCTGTAAATCTCGTGTTTGAGTCGAGTCTGTCACGGCCAACCTTGTTCCCTATTGTACAGCTATGTGAAACGTACTTGCATTGTCTGAAGTAAACGTTCACTTGACACTTCGACACACAGTTCTTTATTTATTGCTCGTGGCCTGAGTAGGTGTGTCATGCTGAATGTAACGTCTTTTCAGTCATACTAAAATTTTTAATTTTTTGGTTGTTACAAGCTCCAAGAAAATTTCATTCATAACAATTTCTTTTGAGACGCTGTTGTTTAATACAGCACTAGTGTTCTGGAAAGTATAGCAGACAACCTTTGTTTACAATGTACAGTAAATTATGAAGAACAGCAACAA
Source organism: Magicicada septendecula (assembly GCA_034769895.1). Classification (NCBI taxonomy): domain Eukaryota; kingdom Metazoa; phylum Arthropoda; class Insecta; order Hemiptera; family Cicadidae; genus Magicicada; species Magicicada septendecula. The sequence continues at coordinate 127,773,445 of CM068368.1, forward strand.
CGAGATGCTTAGTATACGCATTCCATTGTGTTGTCGACAGGAACAAGATAAAACTTACATATTAGCGTAGTCGTCTCGGTAAAACAGTGGACAGAGTCATTCAAAGAAACGTTATCAGTCTCATTTTTTGCCACACGCTCATTCGTTATCTCATCTTTCTTCTAAGCGTGCCCATACCAGCGCGATAGAATTTAACTTACAGCTGTAGTCGGCGGGAGCAGTCTTAGGACTTCATGTCCATACTTTTGTGCTATTTCATCAATAAGAAATACTCTCTTTAATATTAGAATCTTTGATAATTAGTAGTAACGCTGGAAAGAGTGAGTGAGTGAGTGAGTGAGTGAGTGAGTGAGTGAGTGAGTGAGTGAGTGAGTGTGTGTGTGTGTGTGTGTGTGTGTGTGTGTGTGTGTGTGTGTGTGTGTGTGTGTGTGTGTGTGTGTGTGTGTGTGTGTGTGTGAGAGAGAGAGAGTGAGAGAGAAGGAAAGAAATAAAATGTGTTTGTGTCAGTTTCATAAAATAATGGCTTTCCCGGGCAAATATTTTAATTACGTTATTACACAAAATGAAAATTACGTGCACACACCACACAAACCTCGCTCAGTCAGAAGGTTAATATTCGGAAGCATTTGTTGTCACAATGTGCTCTTAATTGCGTAGCACTTTTCGAACCTGCCTCTGTACACTAATCAGATTCCTCTGTTAGTAAGATGAGATTGGTGTTTCAAATCCACAGTTATCGCTTATCGTTTTCAATGAAACCGACCAATTCATGTGCAGAAACATCGCAACAACGTAACTACACTGACGTCAGATAACAAAAATTATTTACCATTTATAACAGTTGCTTTAATGCCGACTGTCATTTTTTTTTTAACGGGGAGTGTAATAGATGGTACTAACCCGTTATTACCGTTAATCTCTGTTATATTAACAGGAAGAAAGCTAAAAATGAACTAAAACAAAGGAACTATGCAGTAACATATACCAGAAAAATTATACAATGTTTTAAAAATACGGAGTAGATGTAGCAATTAAAAATGTGAAAGAGTATTTGATAAGATAAGGAATAAAAACATAGAAAAATGCCAATCTTACAAAGAAGCGGAGTTTTTCTTAATATAAAATGCAAAAAAATGTAACAAAGTGTACCTAAGCGAGACAGGACGGAAATTTGAATGCAGGTTGTCTAACCATAAACGAGGAGACGGTAATAGAACAACAAATTCTTTATATGCAAGACATTTTTAAAAAGAGAATCACAAATTTCTTAATCCTCTTGAACACTATGAGATTTCAAAAGTAGTTAATAATACAGCTGAAAGACGACACTTGATAGGAAGAGAGGGGAAACACAAGTACAAAACAATATACTAAAACACGAAACGTACTGCAGAGCCTTTGACCACAGACATCACTGCACAAAGAATCATACCACTGTGGCAAAACACACAAACAGTCGCATAGACTTCAAAAAGGCTCTGTAATTTGCACATCATAAATATGTCAGACTACTATAGATATACAACATTAGCAGTGACAGGTGTAACAAGAGAGTAACGCCTGCTACCGCAGGTAATTAACTTTTACCGTAAGGGACTGGAAATTTTTGGCCAACCACGTGGTTCTGTCTGTAACAAGTGAGTCTAAGAATTTATTTAGGCTATTATTGACACAGTTTCCTCTGTGCAACAATAAGTCTCTTCTGAGCAGCAATTGGTGTCAATTCTTTCTCGCAAAACAACGCAGTGGACCAGAATACCCGCACCACTGACATTAGGCAACGCCAAGGTCACACACAATACACGGCTAACGGACTACACTTCATACGCAAATTTTTGTTTCGAATCTTAGTTGATTGCTCTATAAAGTGGATTGCACTGCCCCGTCACTTGTTTCCCTTATCCTATATGATTTTGTATTTCTGCTACACGTGTGCTGTCGTTTGTAACCATGCAAATGAAGAGCTTTTCATCTTTGATAGTATTCCATGTTGCGACAGGTGCGTCGCTAACGTTCCAAAGCTGAATAAATAAATAAAACTGTCCTTCAAGTACAACTTAAATAAAGCGGGTGATATAGCACAACCTTGTCGCAATTCCTTAGTGACTGAAGGTTCATTAGATAGTCTTGACCCTATCTTTGTGGTGCATAGTAATGTTGGTGTATAGCGCTTCCACAGCATAGAGCTTCCAGATCGCTTTACAGCTCTTCTTTGGGTCTATTAATTTTTTGAAGAATTCTTCGTTCAATTTTAAGAAGAGGTTCCAAGTTTTGAAAGCACTTTGTTTCCACTCCATACATGATCACCGGCCTCTAGTCACAATGCTATAATGGACTTTTACACTTTTAGAAAGGTTTTGCTTTCCGTTTATATTATTAACAATAATAACAACATTTTTACAAGAATATACTTTTTTATTTTTTTGTGAATTACTATGATTTCTTAGTATTCAACTATCATCATCCGATATAAAATTATATATAATATTTTATATCACTATCAATATAATTTTATATCTGATTATGTTAGTTGAATACTATCAGAACACTCTAATTCACAAAATAATAAAAAAAATATTCTTGTAAAAAATTTTGTTATTATTAATATTAATATAAAACAGTAAATAATAGACATTAAATTGCCCAAAAATGCTATCTGTTCTAAAATCTTTATAAGACAGGTCCACTTATACTGTTAAATACTTTGCCTATGTCTGTAAAAATCTAAGTGGGTCTTAAATTTATGCTAAGTTTACAACCTTTTCTCCGTTACTTGTTATGACATAAAAATTGCGTTTGTACAATATTTTTATTTCTTAAAGCCAGTCTGATTACTGATATGAAAACATACGAAACTTATTTTAATCTTCTAGCCTATTTACTATTTTAGTATAAAGTTTGTGTTACGTTTGTGGATGGAAGACTGATTCCTCTACAATATTGGTTTCATTGGATCCCCATTTTGTACAATCAAAACAGTAATCCGTAGAAATTTTTTGTGTGGATTTCTTGTGTTCAGTAGTACATATTGATAAAATGGAGTATTAGTATAGAACTAGTTTCTTATACTTCAACAGCTTCAAATTGATATCACTTAAACAAAGAGCACTATGATTTTTTTGTGTCATCTACAGCCATCAACTCTTCCAAATTAACACTATGTAAACATACTAGATACATTTTGCTTTGTTAAAACTCTCTTCATATCCGTTATGTCAGCGTTGAGTCTAAGGATTTTATCATTCTTTCTCGTATATACGTGTACTTAAATGTTACTCTCGCCTTCACATCCGTGATAATTGTCTTCATTAAACTATGGATAGCTGACTGATGACTATGAATGTAGGCCTAATTTTCAGAAGTTACAAAAGACCTCTTCTTTGTCTTTGCCTCTTCTTTGTGTTTCAACCTAAGAATTTTATTTGCAGCAGTTATGGGTTTGCCACATATTCGATATATTTGCTGCCTCTTCTTTCACATTCGTAAGCTTTAAACTTGTTTACTTTGATCTTAGTTACTACACTTAAAATTTCTTAATAGCGATTATAATTTTAAAGGTAGAATTTGTTTCGACTTTAAATGAGAATAAATTATCAAGATAAGCCTGTGAATAAGTTGCTGAAGGTAGCCAATGAACGTAAGCTATACTATCAATCGGCAAAGAAATCGAACTTTGTTTACTTTAATCGGATTAATCAATTTCAAGTAGTTTCAAATTCTGTGACAGCGAATAGTCGTTTCAGGATATCTTTTCTTAGTAAATTCTTTTATAGAGTTTGTGTTTTATTTAAACTGAACAACGTAGATACACATATTACATAAATTACTTATATATTATATATAAACTATTACGTTTGCTTCAGCGGTATTGCTAATGTGTAATTTCGTAATCACTATGCTACACTAAAATAAAAAAACCTTTATGTGACGACTGTGGGTTCTAAAACGTTTAGCAAAAAAAAAAAGCAGATACAATTAAGTGGAAATAGAACCATGTTTTAGTGTCTCAAACCTTGTACAGGTCACAAAAATTTCGTATGTTTTAAACTCAAATAATAACCTTCTGTATAATAAATTAATAACCATATTTTGATACTGCAGTATTGTATGGTTCATTGATTACATATTATATATTTTTATTGACTTTTACAAAACTTACAAAGTAAATCAGACTGTTATATCTCCAATATTTGCGTTTTGAAGAAACAGTAGAAGTGTAAAATGAGCAGCTGTTATTCAGTAGAGCAGTTAAGATAAACATGGAACGTTCTCACTATATACACAAAACATTCAATGCCAGCAGCAATTCAAGTAGACGTAAACACAGTCTACTTTTTGGCGGGATTTTTAGCTGATTTCAGAGAAACAAATGAGTTGTTACAAAGAGTTTATAAATTGTGTAATTTCTAATGGAAGTAAACGTATGTTGAAATGATAAATAAAACGCGTTACTAGCGTTTTCAAACTACACAAAATATTATTTAAATATTTTCTGCTACCATTGCTGTTTGATAATATAATTCAGTAAATCTGCTTAGTAGCTCTATTATGTAATCTTGCGGACAATTATGAATTATTGTATACACTGCAAATGACTAAATTGGTCATCTCATTTAGTCAGTCTTACACAATCATCACAGAGTCATTACAGGAAAATAAAGGGTTAGTAACCTGTCCTATTCACAAACAACCTTTTTATTTTAGTTTTGTAACTTTCATCTATCTGCTAGTCGTGTTCGCTCAACATACTCGTGCGATTGATTGCTTCTCTCACGCTTGTGTCCAGTGCATATTTAATTATTATACGCTGCACTATTGTGACTCCATAATTTTCACTACGTTGCCTTGACTTGTTCCTAAATTTCTTTAACAAATTGTTGCCGTCTTTGATTTTTTTCCACTAATTGAATTTTATGTATCATTTGCAATTCCGACCTTTATTCCGCAGGTTTTGGTCCTCGCGCTCGTATCGCTCAGCATCACATATCGCATGCACACCTCCCCTCCCAACATTAACTAAATTCGTTGGCTACATTACAGTTTTTAAAAACGTTTAATATACGCGATACTTTTCTTTTGAACTTTTTAAAGTTAGAAGAATGAAGACACGGTAGTGTATAAACAAAGATTATAAGGTCAACGGATTGTCTTTAGTCATGAGTCAGCTGTTGAAACAAAGACAGTTCATTCAGTGTATCTGGTGTCATGTAGAAGTTGAGATAATACACAGATGACTTTTGTAATCGATGCTATTAAGTAATACGTACGAATTTGTTGTTGTGGCAGTTTACACCTGAGTGTTGCTGAGGTTTTGTAATCTTTATCGTTAGCGATAAATGTAATTATTGTTGTGGCGAGTATTTTTTGTTTGCGTTTGCTAACTGACAGTTGAGTGTGTTTGAGATTATGTGATTTTTGCCGTAAGTGACACTTATAATTGTTGTTGTGGCCCGTTTTGTGTCACTTCCCCAGCCTGGAAACGTGCAAAAATCGCCATGATTCCCAAACCTTGTAAGCTGCGTATAGGCCTACTTACCGAGAATCATCGCCCAATATCTCTATTGCCAGTCATCTCGAAAGCGTTCGAACGGCACCTGCACAGCCGATATGCGCCCCTGTTGGATGGTTTCATTCGGCAGTAGCAATTCGGCTTTCGCAGAGAGCACTCGACGACCCTTCAACTCATCAGGGTTGTTATCCAACTGACGGACGCCGAGAACAAGCGTCAGTCCTCCGTCGCTGTATTGCTCGACGTGAGTAAACCCTTCTATCGAGTCTGGCACGAAGGCCTTCTCTACAAACTAGCCCCTCTCCCTGTCTCTTTCGTTCATCTTCTGCGATCATATCTTTGCGACCGCGTCTGTAGAGTACGCGTCGTACCCATCCGTTCGACCGATCGTCGCAGGCGTTCTTCAGGGATGTGTCGTAGGCCACGTTCTGTACACGAACGACCTGTCTGTACAGCCTGGAGTCATTTATCGCTCTATGCGATGACGCCATGTTTCATGCCAGCTCAGCGAACCTTAGTTTTGCCTGGTGCAACGTCAGCTCGTCCAACTTCCAGACTGGCTTTGGAAGTGGAGAATGGCGATCAATGTGGAGAAAACCGAGGCGATCGCCTTTTCTCGTAAATTTACTTCCCGCTTCCAGTCTCTCTCCCTAGAAGGGAGTCCAATCGTATGGAAACGGTCTGTAAAATACTTGGATGTCACTGTTGACTGGCGCCTAAGCTTTGAAACCCACGTCTCCCTGAGTCTCCAGTGTGCCTGCGGCGTCAAACCCAAAATATATCCCTTTCTCACTCATCGGAGTTCAGTGCCTGTGCGCACTAAACTCACCATCTATTTGATCTTTCTCAGAGCAATACTAACATCTGCAGCCTCTGCCTTTTGGACATAACTCAGCCCAAACATTGTCGCCTGTTTGGAAGCTTTCCAATCCCAGGTCCTCTGGTACATCTCAAACTCTCCCTGGTTTGTCAGATATGATGCTATCAGGCGAGAGTTGAAGGTTCCTTCTCTCACCGAATTCGTTTGGTCCCTATCCTTCAATATCTTTGCCCGAGCCTCTGTCTTCATTTCAAGGCGGGAACTTTCTTAATTTTTAAATAAACTTTTAACTTGATTTCAAGGCCTTGTTTTCTGAGTTACTGCGATCCATTAATCTCTTGTACCAATGAGAATTAGAATTCAGATTACCGAAAAAGATCTGTAACGCTGTTTAACAGCTGACTGTAATAAAGTCTACACACCTTGTGATATTGACGCAGCAGCTTACTATCTAAACAAGAACTTGTCTGCTATTATTACAAAGCACGTATCAGTAAGGAAATTATTGTAAAAGAAGGATCCAGCTTGGTTTTCTAACTAGACCTTAGTCCCTGACGCATACCGACTGCTTCGTTTACTTCCATATCTCTTCGTAGAGCTGAGTAAGGAGCGAATATCCAATTTTTACCCAATGGTATGAGCAGGTACGAAATCCTCCGATGTTGAATTAGGCGGGAAATGTACAGTAAAAGACACAACGTGCCGTTTAATATAGCCCTACTGTACGTGTGTTAAGTAATAGTGTGTCGATAATTATAGTACAGTAACACCAGCATGACAATAGTTCACGTTTAAAATATTACTTTACTGGTTCAGTTTAATTATCTGTGCGTGTGTTAATTAACAGTGTGCTACGATCATCTATTAATTATAATTTTATTCTTTAATATCACTGTAAGTATCAAATGTCTTCGTAGTTCGTTTTATAATATACATTTTTATTTCATTTACATTATCCGTGCGTGTGTTTATCGAGTTTGTTGTGTGATATTCATTTGTTAATTTTTTGTGATTTTTTTTAGATTTTCATAATCTAGTATTTACACCATTTTTATTTTTGGTTTATTAAAATCAGTGAGCTTAAACAATACTTACCGTATGTTCGTAGTGCGGTAAGGATTGTGAAAATGTAGATAATCTTAACCAGCATTCGAAATTACATCCCGAAGAAGTAAACAGTGAAATGCCGGTTTTGAGCAACTTGAAGTCACGTACACAACAATGTAACATCTGTGATAAACAGTTTAAGCACGAATACACATTGAAGCGTCATCAGCACGGAATAAAGTTAAGTGCCCCTTATGTGTTCTTGCAGCAGCGAAGGAACAACCATTACTTGAACACTTCGAATTCCAGCACAACATATCAGTAAAGTCTGAAATTAAAGAATTTTTAAGTTCTTAGAAAGTTTCTTGGAGTATAAACAAGAGACTGAAAAAGAAACATTTTCAAGTTATGTTAAAAAGCGTGGCACTCATTCTGCTACCGACAGCACAAAGAGACATTAGGCCTATTATGTATGCCGTAGGTCCAAAAAATTTGTGTCTGAAAGTAAAGGTAGACGGCACATAAAATTACAGGGAAGCAACAAAATCAATGCTGTCTGTCCTTTGAGCATTCGCGTCACTGAAAATGAAGATGGTACCTGCAAGACTACATAAGTGTCAACTCATGTAGGTCATCTAAATGACTTAATCCATTTAGGTCTTACAGTCAACGAAAGAAAACGTCTAGCTGTGGATATTCAAATCAGATACCACTTCAAGCAATACTTAATAAAATACGCGATTCTGTTACAGGCTGTAAATTAGAAAGAATTCATTTATTAACGAAGCAAGACCTGTACAACATCGAGTACGCATATAATTTATGCTCGAAGTCGATGAGACGTCAAGAAGATGGTACAAGTGTTGAAGCGTTAGTCAATGAGGTAATTTCCAGTGATCAGCCTTATGTATTATTTTATAAGCTTCAAGGGGTCGTCAGAGAAACTGACCAAACTTTAAAAAAAGACTTGAACTCGGGAGGGTACCCTGCCGTGTACCCCCTCCCAAGGCGAACCTAGCGGACTTGGCGATCAAGGCGACCCAGCGGTACTTGCTCTCAGGAGAACAGAGAAACCTCACAACTGCGGCCATCCAAATGCGACCCTCTCCGCCATGCCAACCCCACGGGACCGCCCCAACACGTCACCCTCTCCGGTGACCATCACCTACTTCCACCGGTCCCACTCACATACCCGTCCGAAGACCAAACAAGGTATCACCCACCTTGGTATGTGAGTGACCGTACTACCTCTCGTCCATCTCTTGGACCGACCAGCCACATGCACCAACAAGCCATCTCCATCCTTGCCATATGGCTGACCCACATCCCTACACAAGGGCGGACGGCCCCGCTTCGCCAGACAGAGAGGACCGCACCAAGGGCACGCGAACATTAATCTCAACTCTTATTTCACCTTTTGTACACACACCATGACTAGCAAGGGGGTTTTACTTCTCTGCCGACGTCGATACACAATAAATACAACCCTCTCTCTCAACAAAAACACCCGGGAAACAACCGGAGAATGCGGCATGGACCGACCCCTACACTAACCCACAATCAAGATTTACAACCATTAACCAGAAACAACAGCACGCTATCACTCTCCATCTTACTTTTAAAACAGGGGAAACTTACGATCTCCAAGACCACGACAAATCTAAGGGCACTCTCCAACTCTCTAACTTTCTCCATGATACCTTCCAGAACAGGGGAAACTGACAATCTCGAGGACCACAATCTAATCACTTCCGGCAAGTCTCTCTAACTCCTTATCGTTTTTTTTTTTTAAGGGGAGGGGTAGGAAAATCGGGAAGATGAAATGGGGCAAGGATCATTGAAAGGTCAATAACTAGGACTAAGGGTAAGGACATGGTTCCCTCCGAAAAGGAGAATGACTGGAGAAAACCAAGGCTCGCGTGGGCAGAGGCGCAACCCTGAAGTAGACGAACACCACTGGGACTGTGGGGAACATCTACCCGCTACCCGTTAACCGCTTCTTCTTACCTTTCTATGACGGACTTTAGGTACTCGTTCCTTTCGGACTCCACTCTTTGAGAAACTATTTCGTGTTGAGCTGTACTGACTTGTTTCCTCTGAATCAGAATCAAGGCAACTTACATCACTACTCTCACCCCGATTTGGATTATGCTCATCATCTAACTCCTCTACTTGTCTTTCTTCCAATCCTTCCTTCTCTTCTACAATTTCCCCTTTTTCATCCCCATAATCCAAATCAACCTCCTGACACTGCACCTCCTCAGCATCTTCCAGTTGCTCCTCTGATCCATCTTCAACCGCATCTTCCCTCAGCTCCTCACCAATTTCTTCATCACATTGGTCACCAGCCGCTTCACAAGCTTCTTCACCAACTTCTTCTCCAATCTCCTTAACATCCTCCTTTTCATCAACACGTTCATCATCAACATCATCGCCATCACGTCCACTACCACCATCAGAACACTGCACATCCTCGTCCTCCTCTAGTTGCTCACCTGGTCCGCATGAAACTTCTTTCCGTTCCTCGGAATCCTCAACACTACTTACAGAAGGCGTCTGCACATCTTCACACACTACATCATTCTCACACACACACTCCACGACGCTGCCGCCTAATTCCTCCTCAACTTCTACCTCACTTGCGGCATGGACATCCCCTTGTCCATCCGCAACCTCAGAAACACCTGCAGCCTGGACATCCCCGTGTCCCTCTGCAAACTCAGACTCTTCAGTCTGCCTAACACCTATAGCTATACTTCCCTGTGCAACACCCGCAGACCGCTCTTCTGCATCTTCTGTCGATTCTCCTTCCCCACTTTCAGCAACTACAACGTCCTCAACATTTTCCACCCTGGAATCCAGCTGTCCAGGTTCATGTGCAATGACTAAATTAATTTCTACTGGCGATGGTAAGGCTACACCATCAAGTGACTTCTCATATCCCTGCGTAGGCGATGACGATATTACCGGATCTGGATCCGTCACGAACCGAGATGGAGATACCGGAACAAATTCCGCGGCATCTGGATTCAACCATGACGTCCTCTTCGAGTCCTGTAACTCAGTATTAACTGACGTGTTCCTAGGCTCTTGTATTGATCCACAGAAGTTATTCAGCTTTTCTTCTTCTGCTTCACCTTCTTCATTCACTACTCTATTAGGCACTGGTAATTCCTCTGGAACCTTTAAACTCTCACTTTTCTCCAAATAAGAATAACGCCTAGCTACAGGCTCCCTACTTGCCGATGTTTGCTCCCTAATAAAATTTCTTCTTCCCCTGTTAAATTCATACTTCTTGGTTTTCTCTACTGTAACTGTTGTTACTGTCTTCTCATCTGCCACCCCCTTGTAGCCTCCATTACTTCCGGAATATTCAGGCTTTCTGACAGTCTCTTGTATTCTCCTCCAACCACCATGTTTGTCCTTTTTAGATCTTCCTAACAAACCACTGGAGCATTGGGCATCTGTAGCAGCTCTTCCCCGGGACTCGTCAACCTCCTGGACCGTTCGGGAGACCACACACAGCCGTTCAAGGTCCGCAAAACAACGTGGACGGTCCGCGAGTATCAAACGAGATCTCTCTTGGGGATTCAGTCCTTCCAGAATTGCTTGTATAACTTCTGTCTCGGGCAACCCCAACCTTAACACCCGGGCAGCTTTCCGTATATCGCGCACGAAGTCCCCTAACGCCTCTCCGTTGGCCTGTAGGCAATAGAATAACTCAAACTTAAGCTGGGCACGTCGTCGAATGGGTAGGAAGAAGTTCAACACCTCCCCATGGAAAGCATCAACACTGTCACCCCGACGCAGAGTGTTGGTGACCAGCTCAGCCAACGGACCCCGGCAATACGGGTATATAAGAGACAAGACCTCCCCATCGGACACCCCCGGGAAATCTGCCAACTGCAGCACCAGGTCCAAGAAAACCAGCAGCTGGTCCTCATCAAATCCATTCACCACCGGAAATTTCTGGAGAACACCTGAAATGGGATGGGGCAACTTCTGATAGCATACCGTCGCCAGAATTGCACAATTCAAAACACACAACAACAAAACATAAATTCCCACTAAACACCTAACAGAAACATGACTTACAAAACATAGTCACAAAAACAGAAAAAACTCAAGTACTATCCTTCCTTTGAGCGACCCCCGGGTTCTCTAGCGCTGCGGAGACCTGGCCTACTTCTGAACCACCTATTAACACCACAGAAGGAAACAAGCAACAACCAACAAATACCTAACATACCTAACACCAAACACCAATCCGACACACACCTCTCACCAACACATAACTAGCAAACACAAACTAGTAATCATAATTCCGAAACCTCGCAACACAGGAATTAAGTCGGTGACGGTACCGACTTCCGATCGGGCCATACCGCATCCCGCTAATGCCACACGCTATACTCCGACCTTGAATCACCAATATTCTATCACCCAGGCCACGCTCGAGACCCCCCGGCAGTTCAACATCTCAAATTTTCCAACCACGAATACCCGCCCCGTGGTGCGATCAGACTCACAAGTTAAGCAACCTAACATAGCATACATGGGCATACACCTAAAAAACAATAACATGACAATAGTATAGTATTTCCGAGTTTGCAAGCCCCGTCACACCCAAGGACCCTAAGGGTTCAACCCCAGAATCAACCGCGCTCTGCTACCATTTGTAACCCCTCTTTCCTTTTTATGCTTTATAAAAAAAAATAATCCTTTTTTTTTTTTTTTTGAAAGAGAGGCCACTAGTTACACTAATTATTTAAAACTTTTAAAACTAGGCAAGAGCCTAGAGAAGCCAAAAATGCGCTGGGTCCAGTATGACGGGACTTGCAATTAAACTCGGTTGTTAATCAACAATAACAATTTTTATTCTTGCCCCATAATTCATTACATGCATGTGTAAATTACAATTCCCCTGAGTGACAAGTATAACGATAAGCAATAAATAACAATATAAATGATAAATAAGTAGTGTCAACATGTTAACAAATCAGTTTCCATAAGCCCATATTAATTCATCCCCTATATACATATATCAATTTGGTTCCTTAAATTATATAAATAAACAACATATATCGGGCAACATCCTATAAATTATATAAATCCCCCCCCTAAATAACACTTAACCTTAACATCACATATTGAAACATAGAGACACATATACATATAATATCATCACACTAAATCATGTTCGACCTGGCAGACAGCCTGTATATTCGATAAAGCCCCAAAAACTGCAATCATAAAATTTAAACTTCCAGCGACAGTTGGAATTTAATCATTTAAAACCACAACCCATTTACTCCATTAAAATGGAACAAAAAAAAAATATTTTAAAAACCGAAAGGATGATAATGACTAATAACTGCAAGATAATAGTGGCCTGGCAGCCCACATGAATTTATAACATCTAATAGTAGGGTAAGAATGAGAGTTCTAACGCGGAAGTGACGTCACAGCCCCGCCTTTTGGCGCGAAATTCAAAAATCCCTGTGGTGGGGGTAGACTTCCGGCGCAGCGTGTCGTCATGTGCAGAGGTTATGATGGACCGGGGGGGTAGTGGTGTGTCCCACGTGACCTCGATGGGCGTACCGAAGTTGTCGGCCATGTTGTCGGCGTTCGGCCATGTTGTCGTCGTCGTCCATTTTGCGTGGTTCCGTGTGCGTTGATTGGCGGAGGCGTGGCCGCCGTTCGGTGACAAAATGGACGACGACCCGGCCACGACTGGCGGGGATCAAGCCAGGCCGCCGCCCAGCGACGATGACGACGTCAACGACGACGGCGAAGGGCGAACGGCGAACATGGCCGCGGCTGGTGTCCATGTTGGGAAAGCTGTGATGTTGTCGGATTGTGCGTGTGTGCTGGTTAAGGTTGGGCCACGTTGTCGGATCGTGGTGTGTTATAGTGTATGGTTTGGGTATATGTTTTGTTTTTCCGGCGGCCATGTTGGAAAAGCGTCGACGTTGTCAACTTGTGCCACGTTGTCGGCTCGTGCATGTGTTATAGTGTACGGGTTTTGTATATGTTTACACGTTGTCGGCTCGGTGTTATAGTGTACGGGTTTAGTATATGTTTACACTGCCACGTCGACGTTGTCAACGGCCACGGCTCGTTGTTATAGTGTACAGGTTTTGTATATGTTTCCACTGCCACCATTGTTGCCAACTCATGAACTGTAAATTTGAATGTGTGCTTTTGTGGTAAGTATATATTGTAAAAATACAAAAAATGTGCACAGCATCGATGTGAAACTCTTGTTGACTGGCTATTGTGCTGTCCGGAAGTTCGGCCATGTTGGAAAAGCGTCGTCGGTGTTGCCAACTTGTGCTGGGTTTAATCGACGTTGTCGGCTCGGTGTTATAGTGTACGGGTTGAATATATGTTTACACTGCCGCCATTGTTGCCAATTCGTGCGTGGTGTTTTAGTGTACTGGTTTCGGATATATTTACACTGCCACAATTGTCTCGATATCGTCGATGTTGTGTCTATGTGTTAAGTAATTGCATTGTTGCCAACTCAGTCAAGTAGTGTAAGAGTGTGCTGGTTAAGGTTCGACCACGTTGGCGATTCGAGCGTGTGTTATAGTGTATGGGTTTGGATATATACTGTGTTTTCCGGAAGGGTGTCCACGTTGGAAAAGCGTCGACGTTGTCAACTTGTGCATGTGTGCTGGTTTAGCGTCGGCCACGTTGTCGGCTCGTGCATGTGTTATAGTGTACAGGTTTCAGATATATTTACACTGCCGCCATTGTCCGGATATCGTCGATGTGAAGAGGTGAATTGCATTGTTGCCGACTGGAGAACTCTACTGGCATCGGTCACGTTGTCGACTCATGCATGTGTTATAGTGTACGGGTTTCAGATATATTTACACTGCCACCCCATTGTCCGGATATCGTCGATGTGAAGAGGTGAATTGCATTGTTGCCAACTCGAGAACTGTACTGGCGTTGGTCACGTTGTCAACTTGTGCATGTGTTATAGTGTATGGGTTTAGATATTTTCACTGCTGCCGTTCGGATTTACCTACTGCGGTGCAAAATTGAATATCATTTCACTTGTAAAAATTGATTATCGTGCATTTGTGCAATTGATCTGATTGACATTTCACTTATGAAACATGCATGATGGAAGGAAAAAAGGATAGTTGAAAATAAACAACTAAGCAAAGCAAAATTTACATATATTGTAATCAAACACACATAAAAATATACAATAAACTACACACACACACACACACACACACACACACACACACACACACACACACACACCACACACAATAACAATATATGAAATCGTACGCGACAAATGAAGATGTCCATTCGGTCCTACTGTACAATTTCTACTATGTAAGCTCTATCCTTTTCTCCACGATAAATTAGTTGCAGCGAACACGGTACTAAATTTTTTAATTCCTCATCTTTGAAAACGCCTGCGTATCTCTTTGGTAGATATACACGATATTTTAGTTTAGGGTCTCTGTAATCTTGGAGAGTGACGAGTACAGCTTTCCCGTACTTTGCGTCTATATTCTGCATTTCTTCTATTGGATATTTTACGTCGATTATCAATTCCTTTATTTTTTTATACTCAATTGCGCTAATAGTTGCAAACTTTTCAGTGAATGACACCATTTTAAAATAAAGAATTTATAATTTTTCGTGCGTCTCTCAACGAATGAACGAATAACGCTCGTGCACAGCGAATAAATAGGGAGGTAGTTGTGGAGGTGGAAACCACTCAACGCACAGTAAGCGTTTATTTTTAACCGTGTGAACAGGATACGAGCTGATTTCTCACGGTTCAATGGGTAGGTGGGGAAGAGGGGAGTCGGTTATTTTTTATACGTCTAGACAGCACTCGTGCTTGTTCGAACATGTCGTCGACGCTAATTTATTTTTAGACAGGTGATGTATTTAACTGTGTGAACAGGATACGACTTGATTTCTCACGGTTCGATGGGTAGGTGAGGAAGAGGGGTGTCGGTTATTTTTATACGACTAGACAGCACATGTGCTTGTTTGAACATGTCGTCGACGCTAATTTATTTTTAGACAGATGATGTACTCGATAGAAAGGCGACGACTGTTATTTTTTTACGTAAGCGCTAAACAATAATGTTAGTAATTTATCAGAAACATATTGATTATTCTAAAATCTGATACAACCCACTCGCGTAAAGCGTGAACTCTAGTATTTGTACATGTTAAAAGGAAACGTGTACTTTACTAATATCGACACAAGATGTTCATCTCAAGGATGTACACGAAAGAGATGGTAACAACAAAAAAAAAGCTACCACACACAAAGTCACGGACGCGCACTTAGTTTGGCTTGCGTTCTGTTTCCCACACGCTGTGATAACAGATGGTGTCAGACAGCTTGTGTGTTCTGTTATTTAAAAAAATTTATGTACGACTACGTTCACACGCCGCGATAAACAGACGGCCAGACAGACGGAGTCGATTACATCATCATAACAACTAATGCACACTCATCAACAAAAAATGTAACAGCTGCCACACACACACACAAAGTCAAAGACGCACACTTAGCTTGGCTTGTGTTCTATTTCACACAATAATTTATGTACGTCGCTAACTTTTCGTTCACACGCAACGATAACATATTTTCTGGAAATAAGCGGTACACGAGACAGGCTTTTCCGTGTATTGAACGTAATCGAGTTTAGGAGAAACTGAAAAATTCTAAATTTATAATAATGAAATGTACAATACGCTTCTCCATAAATCTTTTTTTCTGTAATCCTTTTACGAACATAAAGTTAAAAGCAAACGTGTACTTTACTAATATCGCAACAAGATGTTCGAACGATGTGTCCCCGTCCGTCCACTCTAATCTATAATAATGCTCCGTTAACCAACGGTTTGTCCGTACGTGATTGTGATTCGAAACGATTGTGTTTACTAGAGGTGCAAATATCAAATGCCTGCTGGCATATGCGATGATGTCCATAATGGCTAGTTACTTGCCGAGTTCGTTTCCATCGTCGTCAACAAAACAGTGAAAGTCGTCAAGTTCATTGAAAGCTGTCAGACCAAGGTACAGCATGCCATAACCGATCGTAACGATATACCCATAACCGCAATGTCAACCTGCCTATCGTTAAAGAAAACATTGCCACGTTCATTGACAGCTGTCAGACCAAGGTACTGCTTGCCATGCCACGTTCATTGAAAGCTGTCAGACCAAGGTATTGCATGCCATAACTGATCGTAACGATATACCCATAACCGCAATTTCAACATGCCTATCGTTAACGAAACCATTGCCACGTTCATTGGAAGCTGTTAGACCAAGGTACAGCATGCCATAACCGATCGTAACGATATACCAACATCCGCAATGTCAACCTGTCTATCGTTAACGAAACCATTGCCAAGATCATTGAAAGCTGTCAGACCAAGGTACTGCATGCTATATCCGATCGCATCGATATAACCATAACCGCAATATCAACCTGCCTATCGTTACGAAACCATTGTCAAGTACATTGAAAGCTGTCAGACCAAGGTACTTGATGCCATAACCGATCGTAACGATATGCCCATAATAGCAATATCAACCTGCCTATCGATAATGAAACCATTGCCAAGTTCATTGAAAGCTGTAAGAACATGATACTGCATGCCATAACCGATCATAACGATATACCCATAACCTCAATATCAACCTGCCTATCTTTAACGAAACCATTGCCATGTTCATTGAAAACTGTCAGCACAAGCTACTGCATGGCATAACGGATCGTAACGATATACCCATAACCGCAATCTCAACCTGCCTATCGTTAAAGAAATCGTTGCCAAGTTCATTG
Source organism: Magicicada septendecula (assembly GCA_034769895.1). NCBI lineage: Eukaryota > Metazoa > Arthropoda > Insecta > Hemiptera > Cicadidae > Magicicada > Magicicada septendecula. Next base: position 127,790,672 of record CM068368.1, read on the forward strand.
AAAGCTGTCAGACCAAAGTATTGCATTCCATAAGGGATCGTAACGATATACCCATAACCGCAAAGTCAACCAGCCTATCGTTAACGAAACCATTGCCAAGTTCATTGAAAGCTATCAGACCAAGGTACTGCATGCCATAACCGATCGTAACGATATACCCATAACCGCAATGTCAACCTGCCTATCGTTAACGAAACCATTGCCAAATTCATTGAAAGCTGTCAGACCAAGGTACTGCATGCCATAACCGATCGTAACTATATACCCATAACTCCAATGTCAACCTGCCTATCGTTAATGAAACCATTGCTGCGTTCATTGAAAACTGTCAGACACCAAGGTACTGCATGCCATATCCGAACGTAACGATATACCCATAACCGCAATGTCAACCTGCGTATCGTTAACGAAACCATTGCCAAGTTCATTGAAAGCTGTCAGACCAAAGTATTGCATGCCATAACCGATCGTAACGATATACCCATAACGGCAATATCAACCTGCCTATCGTTAACGAAACCATTGCCACGTTCACTGAAAGCTGTCAGACCAAAGTACTGCATGTCATAACCGATCGTAACGATATACCCATAACCGCAATCTCAATCTGCCTATGGTTAACGAAACCATTGCCAAGTTCATTGAAAGCTGTCAGACCAAGGTACTGCATGCCATAACCGAACGTAACGATATACCCATAACCGCAATGTCAACCTGCCTATCGTTAACGAAACCATTGCCAAGTTCATTGAAAGCTGTCAGACCAAAGTACTGCATGTCATAACCGATCGTAACGATATACCCATAACCGCAATCTCAATCTGCCTATGGTTAACGAAACCATTGCAACGTTCACTGAAAGCTGTCAGCCCAAGCTACTGCATGCCATAACCGGTCGTAACGATATACCCATAACCGCAATGACAACCTAAATATCATTAACGAAACCATTGCCACGTTCATTGAAAGCTGTTAGACCAAGGTACTCCATGCCATAACAGATCGTAACGATATACCCATAACCGCAATCTCATCCTGCCTATCGTTAACGAAATCATTGCCAAGTTCATTGAAAGCTGTCAGATCAAGGTACTGCATGCCATAGCTGATCGTAACGATATACCCATAACAGCAATTTCAACCTGCCTATCGTTAACGAAACAATTGCCAAGTTCATTGAAAGCTGTCAGACAAAGGTACTCCATGCCATAACCGATCGTAAAGATATACCCATAACCGCAATGTCAACCTGCCTATCGTTAACGAAACCATTGCCAAGTTCATTGAAAGCTGTCAGACCAAGGTACTCCATGCCATAACCGATCGTAAAGATATACCCATAACCGCAATGCCAACCTGCCTATCGTTAACGAAACCATTGCCAAGTTCATTGAAAGCTGTCAGACCAAGGTACTCCATGCCATAACCGATCGTAACGATATACCCATAACCGCAATCTCATCCTGCCTATCGTTAACGAAATCATTGCCAAGTTCATTGAAAGCTGTCAGATCAAGGTACTGCATGCCATAGCCGATCGTAACGATATACCTATAACAGCAATTTCAACCTGCCTATCGTTAACGAAACAATTGCCAAGTTCATTGAAAGCTGTCAGACCAAGGTACTCCATGCCATAACCGTTCGCAACGACATACCCATAACCGCAATGTCAACCTGCCTAACGTTAACGAAACCATTGCCAAGTTCATTGAAAGCTGTCAGACCAAGGTACTGCATGCCATAACCGATCGTAACGATATACCCATAACCGCAATCTCAACCAGCCTATCGTTAACGAAACCATTGCCACGTTCATTGAAAGCTCTCAGACCAAGGTACTGCATGCCATACCCGATAGTAACGATATACCCATAACCGCAATTTCAACCTGCCTATCGTTAACGAAACCATTGCCAAGTTCATTGAAAGCTGTCAAACCAAGGTACTACATGCCATAACCGATCGTAACGATATACCCATAACCGCAATGTCAACCTGCCTAACGTTAACGAAACCATTGCCAAGTTCATTGAAAACTCTCAGACCTAGGTACTGCATGCCATAACTGATACTAACGATATACCCATAACCGCAATCTCAACCTGCCTATCGTTAACGAAATCATTGCCAAGTTCATTGAAAGCCGTCAGAACAAGGTACTGCATGCCATAACCAATCGTAAAGATATACCCATAACCGCAAAATCAACCTGCCTATCGTTAACGAAACCATTGTCACGTTTATTGAAACCTGTCAGACCAAGGTAGTGCATGCCATAACCGATCGTAATGATATACCCATAACCGCAATCTCAACCTGCCTATCGTTAACGAAACCATTGCCAGTTCATGGAAAGCTGTCAGACCAAGGTTATGCATGCCATAACCGATCGTAACGATATACCCATAACCGCAATGTCAACCTGCTTATCGTTAACGAAACCATTGCCAGTTCATGGAAAGCTGTCAGACCAAGGTATTGCATGACATAACCGATCGTAACGATATACCCATAACCGCAATGTCAACCAGCCTAACGTTAACGAAACCATTGCCAAGTTCATTGAAAGCTGTCAGACCAAGGTATAGCATGCCATAACCTATCGTAACGATATACCCATAACCGCAATATCAACCGGCCTATCGTTAACGAAACCATTGCCAGTTTATGGAAAGCTGTCAGACCAAGGTATTGCATGACATAACCGATCGTAATGATATACCCATAACCGCAATGTCAACCTGCCTATCGTTAACGAAACCATTGCCAGTTCATGGAAAGCTGTCAGACCAAGGTATTGCATGACATAAACGATCGTAACGGTATACCCATAACCGCAATGTCAACCTGCCTAACGTTAAAGAAACCAATGCCAAGTTCATTGAAAGCTGTCAGACCAAGGTATAGCATGCCATAATCTATCGTAACGATATACCCATAACCGCAATATCAACCGGCCTATCGTTAACGAAACCATTGCCACGTTCATTGAAAACTCTCAGACCAAGGTACTGCATGCCATAACTGATACTAACGATATACCCATAACCGCAATCGCAACCTGCCTATCGTTCAGACCAAGGTACTGCATGCCATAACCGATCGTAACGATATACCCATAACCGCAATGTCAACCTGCCTATCGTTAACGAAACCATTGCCAAATTCATTGAAAGCTGTCAGACCATGGTACTGCATGCCATAACCGATCGTAACTATATACCCATAACCCCAATGCCAACCTGCCTATCGTTAATGAAACCATTGCTGCGTTCATTGAAAACTGTCAGACCAAGGTACTGCATGCCATATCCGAGCGTAACGATATACCCATAACCGCAATGTCAACCTGCGTATCGTTAACGAAACCATTGCCAAGTTCATTGAAAGCTGTCAGACCAAAGTATTGCATGCCATAACCGATCGTAACGATATACCCATAACCGCAATATCAACCTGCCTATCGTTAACGAAACCATTGCCACGTTCACTGAAAGCTGTCAGACCAAAGTACTGCATGTCATAACCGATCGTAACGATATACCCATAACCGCAATCTCAATCTGCCTATGGTTAACGAAACCATTGCCAAGTTCATTGAAAGCTGTCAGACCAAGGTACTGCATGCCATAACCGATCGTAACGATATACCCATAACCGCAATATCAACCTGCCTATCGTTAACGAAACCATTGCCACGTTCACTGAAAGCTGTCAGACCAAGGTACTGCATGCCATAACCGAACGTAACGATATACCCATAACCGCAATGTCAACCTGCCTATCGTTAACGAAACCATTGCCAAGTTCATTGAAAGCTCTCAGACCAAAGTAGTGCATGTCATAACCGATCGTAACGATATACCCATAACCGCAATCTCAATCTGCCTATGGTTAACGAAACCATTGCAACGTTCACTGAAAGCTGTCAGCCGAAGCTACTGCATGACATAACCGGTCGTAACGATATACCCATAACCGCAATGACAACCCAAATATCATTAACGAAACCATTGCCACGTTCATTGAAAGCTGTTAGACCAAGGTACTCCATGCCATAACAGATCGTAACGATATACCCATAACCGCAATCTCATCCTGCCTATCGTTAACGAAATCATTGCCAAGTTCATTGAAAGCTGTCAGATCAAGGTACTGCATGCCATAGCCGATCGTAACGATATACCCATAACAGCAATTTCAACCTGCCTATCGTTAACGAAACAATTGCCAAGTTCATTGAAAGCTGTCAGACCAAGGTACTCCATGCCATAACCGATCGTAAAGATATACCCATAACCGCAATGTCAACCTGCCTATCGTTAACGAAACCATTGCCAAGTTCATTGAAAGCTGTCAGACCAAGGTACTCCATGCCATAACCGATCGTAAAGATATACCCATAACCGCAATGTCAACCTGCCTATCGTTAACGAAACCATTGCCAAGTTCATTGAAAGTTGTCAGACCAAGGTACTCCATGCCATAACCGATCGTAACGATATACCTATAACCGCAATCTCATCCTGCCTATCGTTAACGAAATCATTGCCAAGTTCATTGAAAGCTGTCAGATCAAGGTACTGCATGCCATAGCCGATCGTAACGATATACCCATAACAGCAATTTCAACCTGCCTATCGTTAACGAAACAATTGCCAAGTTCATTGAAAGCTGTCAGACCAAGGTACTCCATGCCATAACCGTTCGTAACGACATACCCATAACCGCAATGTCAACCTGCCTAACGTTAACGAAACCATTGCCAAGTTCATTGAAAGCTGTCAGACCAAGGTATTGCATGCCATTACCGATCGTAACGATATACCCATAACCGCAATATCAACCGGCCTATCGTTAACGAAACCATTACCACGTTCATTGAAAACACTCAGACCAAGGTATTGCATGCCATAACCGATAGTAACGATTTACCCATAACCGAAAACTCAACCTGCCTATCATTAACCAAACCATTGCCAAGTTCATTGCAAGCCGTCAGAACAAGGTACTGCATGCCATAACCGATCGTAATGATATACCCATAACCGCAATGTCAACCGGCCTATCGTTAACGAAACCATTGCCACGTTCATTGAAAACTCTCAGACCAAGGTACTGCATGCCATAACTGATACTAACGATATACCCATAACCGCAATCTCAACCTGCCTATCGTTAATGAAACCATTGCCAAGTTCATTGAAAGCCGTCAGAACAAGGTACTGCATGCCATAACCAATCGTAAAGATATACCCATAACCGCAAAATCAACCTGCCTATCGTTAACGAAACCATTGTCACGTTTATTGAAACCTGTCAGACCAAGGTAGTGCATGCCATAACCGATCGTAATGATATACCCATAACCGCAATCTCAACCTGGCTATCGTTAACGAAACCATTGCCAGTTCATGGAAAGCTGTCAGACCAAGGTATTGCATGACATAACCGATCGTAACGTTATACCCATAACCGCAATGTCAGCCTGCCTATCGTTAACGAAACCATTGCCAGTTCATGGAAAGCTGTCAGACCAAGGTAGTGCATGTCATAACCGATCGTAACGATATACCCATAACCGCAATGCCAACCTGCTTATCGTTAACGAAACCATTGCCAGTTCATGGAAAGCTGTCAGACCAAGGTATTGCATGACATAACCGATCGTAACGATATACCCATAACCGCAATGTCAACCTGCCTAACGTTAACGAAACCATTGCCAAGTTCATTGAAAGCTGTCAGACCAAGGTATAGCATGCCATAACCTATCGTAACGATATACCCATAACCGCAATATCAACCGGCCTATCGTTAACGAAACCATTGCCAGTTCATTGAAAGCTGTCAGACCAAGGTATAGCATGCCATATCCTATCGTAACGATATACCCATAACCGCAATATCAACCGGCCTATCGTTAACGAAACCATTGCCACGTTCATTGAAAACTCTCAGACCAAGGTACTGCATGCCATAACTGATACTAACGATATACCCATAACCGCAATCTCAACCTGCCTATCGTTAACGAAACCATTGCCAAGTTAATTGAAAGCCGTCAGAACAAGGTACTGCATGCCATAACCAATCGTAAAGATATACCCATAACCGCAAAATCAACCTGCCTATCGTTAACGAAACCATTGTCACGTTTATTGAAACCTGTTAGACCAAGGTAGTGCATGCCATAACCGATCGTAACGATATACCTATACCCATAACCGCAATGTCAACCTGCCTATCGTTAACGAAACCATTGCCACGTTCGTTGAAATCTGTCAGACCAAGTTACTGCATGCCATAACCGATCGTAACGATATACCCATAACCGCAATGTCAACCTGCCTATCGTTAACAAAACCATTGCCAATTTCGTTGAAAGCCGCCAGACCAAGGTACTGCATCACATAACAGATTGTAACGATATACCCATAACCGCAATGTCAACATCCCTATCGTTAACGAAATCATAGCCAAGTTCATTGAAAGCCGTCAGACCAAGTTACTGCATGCCGTAACCAATTGTAACGATATGCCAATAACCGCAATGACAACCTGCCTATCGTTAACGAAACCATTGCTACGTTCTTTAAAAGCTGCCAGACGAAGGTTCTGCATGCCATAACCGATCGTAACGATATACCCACAACCGCAATGTCAACCTGCCTATCGTTAAAGATACCATTGCCAAGTTCATTGAATGCCGCCAGACCATGTTACTGCATGCCATAACCGATCGTAACGATACACCCTTAACCGCAATGTCATCCTGCCTATCGTTAACGAAACCATTGCCAAGTTCATTTAAAGCCGCCAGACCAAGTTACTGCATGTCGTAACCGTTCGTAACGATATACTCATAACCGCAAAGTTATCTGCCTAGAACGAAAGCATTGACATGTTCATTGAAAGCTGTCAGACCAAAGTACTGCATGACATAACCGATTTTAACGATATAACCACAACCGCAATGTCAACATTCCTAACGTTAACGAAACCATTGCCTCGTTCATTGAAATCTGTCAGACCAAGGTACTGCATGCCATAACCGATCTTAACGATATACCCACAACCGCAATGTCAACCTGCCTATCGTTAAAGAAACCATTCTAAAGAAACCGTTCATTGAAATCTGTCAGAGAAAGTTATTGCATGTCATAACCGATCTTAACGATATACCCATATCCGCATTGTCAACCTGCTTATCGTTAACGAAACCATTGCCACGTTCATTGAAAGCTGTCAGACCAAGTTACTGCATGCCATATCCGATCGTAACGATATACCCATAACCGCAATGTCAACCTGCCTATCTTTAACAAAACCATTGCCAATTTCGTTGAAAGCCGCCAGACCAAGGTACTGCATCACATAACAGATTGTAACGATATACCCATAACCGCAATGTCAACATCCCTATCGTTAACGAAATCATAGCCAAGTTCATTGAAAGCCGTCAGACCAAGTTACTGCATGCCGTAACCAATTGTAACGATATGCCAATAACCGCAATGACAACCTGCCTATCGTTAACGAAACCATTGCTACGTTCATTAAAAGCTGCCAGACGAAGGTTCTGCATGCCATAACCGATCGTAACGATATACCCACAACCGCAATGTCAACCTGCCTATCGTTAAAGATACCATTGCCAAGTTCATTGAATGCCGCCAGACCATGTTACTGCATGCCGTAACTAATTGTAACAATATGCCAATAACCGCAATGTCAGCCTGCCTATCGTTAACGAAACCATTGCCACGTTCGTTGAAATCTGTCAGACCAAGTTACTGCATGCCATAACCGATCGTAACGACATACCCATAACCGCAATGTCAACCTGCCTATCGTTAACAAAACCATTGCCAATTTCGTTGAAAGCCGCCAGACCAAGGTACTGCATCACATAACAGATTGTAACGATATACCCATAACCGCAATGTCAACATCCCTATCGTTAACGAAATCATAGCCAAGTTCATTGAAAGCCGTCAGACCAAGTTACTGCATGCCGTAACCAATTGTAACGATATGCCAATAACCGCAATGACAACCTGCCTATCGTTAACGAAACCATTGCTACGTTCATTAAAAGCTGCCAGACGAAGGTACTGCATGGCGTAACCGTTCGTAACGACGTGGCAATGGTTTCTTTAACGATAGGAAGGTTGACATTGCGGTTGACGGTATATCGTTAAAATCGGTTATGTCATGCAGTACTTTGGTCTGACAGCTTTCAATGAACATGTCAATGCTTTCGTTAACGATAGCCAGGATGACATTGCGGTTATGCGTATATCGTTACGATCGGTTATGGCATGCAGTAACATGGTCTGGCGGCATTCAATGAACTTGGCAATGGTATCTTTAACGATAGGCCGGTTGACATTGCGGTTGTGGGTATATCGTTACGATCGGTTATGGCATGCAGTATCTCCGTCTGGCAGCTTTTAATGAACGTAGCAATGGTTTCGTTAACGATAGGCAGGTTGTCATTGCGGTTATTGGCATATCGTTACAATTGGTTACGGCATGCAGTAACTTGGTCTGACGGCTTTCAATGAACTTGGCTATGATTTCGTTAACGATAGGGATGTTGACATTGCGGTTATGGGTATATAGTTACAATCTGTTATGTGATGCAGTACCTTGGTCTGGCGGCTTTCAACGAAATTGGCAATGGTTTTGTTAACGATAGGCAGGTTGACATTGCGGTTATGGGTATGTCGTTACGATCGGTTATGGCATGCAGTAACTTGGTCTGACAGATTTCAACGAACGTGGCAATGGCTTCGTTAACGATAGGTAGGCTGAGATTGTGTTTAGGGGTATATCGTTACGATCGGTTATGACATGCAGTACCTTGGTCTGACAGCTTTCAATGAACGTGGCAATGGTTTCGTTAACGATAAGCAGGTTGACAATGCGGAAATGGGTATATCGTTACGATCGGTTATGACATGCAATAACTTGCTCTGACAGATTTCAATGAACGTGGGAATGGTTTCGTTAACGATATGCAGGTTGACATTGTGGTTATGGGTATATCGTTACGATCGGTTATGGCGTGCAGTACCTTGGTCTGACATCTATCAATGAACGAGCCAATGGTTTCGTTAACGTTAGGAAGGTTGACTTTGCGGTTGTGGGTATATCGTTAAAATCGGTTATGTCATGCAGTACTTTGGTCTGACAGCTTTCAATGAACATGTCAATGCTTTCGTTAACGATAGGCAGAATAACTTTGCGGTTATGAGTGTATCGTTACGAACGGTTACGACATGCAGTAACTTGGTCTGGCGGCTTTAAATGAACTTGGCAATGGTTTCTTTAACGATAGGCAGGATGACATTGCGGTTAAGGGTATATCGTTACGATCGGTTATGGCATGCAGTAACATGGTCTGGCGGCATTCAATGAACTTGGCAATGGTATCTTTAACGATAGGCAGGTTGACATTGCGGTTGTGGGTATATCGTTACGATCGGTTATGGCATGCAGAACCTTCGTCTGGCAGCTTTTAATGAACGTAGCAATGGTTTCGTTAACGATAGGCAGGTTGTCATTGCGGTTATTGGCATATCGTTACAATTGGTTACGGCATGCAGTAACTTGGTCTGACGGCTTTCAATGAACTTGGCTATGATTTCGTTAACGATAGGGATGTTGACATTGCGGTTATGGGTATATCGTTACAATCTGTTATGTGATGCAGTACCTTGGTCTGGCGGCTTTCAACGAAATTGGCAATGGTCTTGTTAACGATAGGCAGGTTGACATTGCGGTTATGGGTATATCGTTACGATCGGTTATGGCATGCAGTAACTTGGTCTGACAGATTTCAACGAACGTGGCAATGGTTTCGTTAACGATAGGCAGGTTGACATTGCGATTATGGGTATATCTTTACGATTGGTTATGGCATGCAGTACCTTGTTCTGACGGCTTTCAATTAACTTGGCAATGGTTTCGTTAACGATAGGCAGGTTGAGATTGCGGTTATGGGTATATCGTTAGTATCAGTTATGGCATGCAGTACCTTGGTCTGAGAGTTTTCAATGAACGTGGCAATGGTTTCGTTAACGATAGGCCGGTTGATATTGCGGTTATGGGTATATCGTTACGATAGATTATGGCATGCTATACCTTGGTCTGACAGCTTTCAATGAACTTGGCAATGGTTTCTTTAACGTTAGGCAGGTTGACTTTGCGGTTATGGGTATACCGTTACGATCGTTTATGTCATGCAATACCTTGGTCTGACAGCTTTCCATGAACTGGCAATGGTTTCGTTAACGATAGGCAGGTTGACATTGCGGTTATGGGTATATCATTACGATCGGTTATGTCATGCAATACCTTGGTCTGACAGCTTTCCATGAACTGGCAATGGTTTCGTTAACGATAGGCAGGTTGACATTGCGGTTATGGGTATATCGTTACGATCGGTTATGTCATGCAATACCTTGGTCTGACAGCTTTCCATGAACTGGCAATGGTTTCGTTAACGATAGGCCGGTTGATATTGCGGTTATGGGTATATCGTTACGATAGGTTATGGCATGCTATACCTTGGTCTGACAGCTTTCAATGAACTTGGCAATGGTTTCGTTAACGTTAGGCTGGTTGACATTGCGGTTATGGGTATATCGTTACGATCGGTTATGTCATGCAATACCTTGGTCTGACAACTTTCCATGAACTGGCAATGGTTTCGTTAACGATAAGCAGGTTGACATTGCGGTTATGGGTATATCGTTACGATCGGTTATGGCATGCACTACCTTGGTCTGACAGCTTTCCATGAACTGGCAGTGGTTTCGTAAACGATAGGCAGGCTGACATTGCGGTTATGGGTATAACGTTACGATCGGTTATGTCATGTAATACCTTGGTCTGACAGCTTTCCATGAACTGGCAATGGTTTCGTTAACGATAGGCAGGTTGAGATTGCGGTTATGGGTATATCATTACGATCGGTTATGGCATGCACTACCTTGGTCTGACAGGTTTCAATAAACGTGACAATGGTTTCGTTAACGATAGGCCGGTTGACATTGCGGTTATGGGTATATCATTACGATCGGTTATGGCATGCAGTACCTTGTTCTGACGGCTTGCAATGAACTTGGCAATGGTTTGGTTAACGATAGGCAGGTTGAGTTTTCGGTTATGGGTAAATCGTTACTATCGGTTATGGCATGCAATACCTTGGTCTGAGTGTTTTCAATGAACGTGGTAATGGTTTCGTTAACGATAGGCCGGTTGATATTGCGGTTATGGGTATATCGTTACGATCGGTTATGGCATGCAATACCTTGGTCTGACAGTTTCAATGAACTTGGCAATGGTTTCGTTAACGTTAGGCAGGTTGACATTGCGGTTATGGGTATATCGTTACGATCGGTTATGGCATGTAGTACCTTGGTTTGACAGCTTTCAATGAACTTGGCAATGGTTTCGTTAACGATAGGCAGGTTGAAATTGCGGTTATGGGTATATCGTTACTATCGGTTATGGCATGCAGTACCTTGGTCTGAGAGAACGTGGCAATGGTTTCGTTAACGATAGGCTGGTTGAGATTGCGGTTATGGGTATATCGTTACGATCGGTTATGGCATGCAGTACCTTGGTCTGACAGCTTTCAATGAACATGGCAATGGTTTCGTTAACGTTAGGCAGGTTGACATTGCGGTTATGGGTATGTCGTTGCGAACGGTTATGGCATGGAGTACCTTGGTCTGACAGCTTTCAATGAACTTGGCAATTGTTTCGTTAACGATAGGCAGGTTGAAATTGCTGTTATGGGTATATCGTTACGATCGGCTATGGCATGCAGTACCTTGATCTGACAGCTTTCAATGAACTTGGCAATGATTTCGTTAACGATAGGCAGGATGAGATTGCGGTTATGGGTATATCGTTACGATCGGTTATGGCATGGAGTACCTTGGTCTGACAGCTTTCAATGAACTTGGCAATGGTTTCGTTAACGATAGGCAGGTTGACATTGCGGTTATGGGTATATCTTTACGATCGGTTATGGCATGGAGTACCTTGGTCTGACAGCTTTCAATGAACTTGGCAATGGTTTCGTTAACGATAGGCAGGTTGACATTGCGGTTATGGGTATATCTTTACGATCGGTTATGGCATGGAGTACCTTGGTCTGACAGCTTTCAATGAACTTGGCAATTGTTTCGTTAACGATAGGCAGGTTGAAATTGCTGTTATGGTTATATCGTTACGATCGGCTATGGCATGCAGTACATTGATCTGACAGCTTTCAATGAACTTGGCAATGATTTCGTTAACGATAGGCGGGATGAGATTGCGGTTATGGGTATATCGTTACGATCTGTTATGGCATGGAGTACCTTGGTCTAACAGCTTTCAATGAACGTGGCAATGGTTTCGTTAATGATATTTAGGTTGTCATTGCGGTTATGGGTATATCGTTACGATCGGTTATGACATGCAGTACTTTTGTCTGACAGCTTTCAATGAACTTGGCAATGGTTTCGTTAACGAGAGGCAGGTTGACATTGCGGTTATGGGTATATCGTTACGTTCGGTTATGGCATGCAGTACCTTGGTCTGACAGCTTTCAATGAACTTGGCAATGGTTTCGTTAACCATAGGCAGATTGAGATTGCGGTTATGGGTATATCGTTACGATCGGTTATGACATGCAGTACTTTGGTCTGACAGCTTTCAGTGAACGTGGCAATGGTTTCGTTAACGATAGGCAGGTTGATATTGCCGTTATGGTTATATCGTTACGATCGGTTATGGCATGCAATACTTTGGTCTGACAGCTTTCAATGAACTTGGCAATGGTTTCGTTAACGATACGCAGGTTGACATTGCGGTTATGGGTATATCGTTACGTTCGGATATGGCATGCAGTACCTTGGTGTCTGACAGTTTTCAATGAACGCAGCAATGGTTTCATTAACGATAGGCAGGTTGACATTGGAGTTATGGGTATATAGTTACGATCGGTTATGGCCTGCAGTACCTTGGTCTGACAGCTTTCAATGAATTTGGCAATGGTTTCGTTAACGATAGGCAGGTTGACATTGCGGTTATGGGTATATCGTTACGATCGGTTATGGCATGCAGTACCTTGGTCTGATAGCTTTCAATGAACTTGGCAATGGTTTCGTTAACGATAGGCTGGTTGACTTTGCGGTTATGGGTATATCGTTACGATCCCTTATGGAATGCAATACTTTGGTCTGACAGCTTTCAATGAACTTGGCAACGATTTCTTTAACGATAGGCAGGTTGAGATTGCGGTTATGGGTATATCGTTACGATCCGTTATGCCATGCAGTAGCTTGTGCTGACAGTTTTCAATGAACTTGTCAATGGTTTCGTTAAAGATAGGCAGGTTGATATTGAGGTTATGGGTATATCGTTATGATCGGTTATGGCATGCAGTATCATGTTCTTACAGCTTTCAATGAACTTGGCAATGGTTTCATTATCGATAGGCAGGTTGATATTGCTATTATGGGTATATCGTTACGATCGGTTATGGCATGAAGTACCTTGGTCTGACAGCTTTCAATGTACTTGACAATGGTTTCGTAACGATAGGCAGGTTGATATTGCGGTTATGGTTATATCGATGCGATCGGATATAGCATGCAGTACCTTGGTCTGACAGCTTTCAATGATCTTGGCAATGGTTTCGTTAACGATAGACAGGTTGACATTGCGGATGTTGGTATATCGTTACGATCGGTTATGGCATGCTGTACCTTGGTCTAACAGCTTCCAATGAACGTGGCAATGGTTTCGTTAACGATAGGCATGTTGAAATTGCGGTTGTGGGTATATCGTTACGATCAGTTATGGCATGCAATACCTTGGTCTGACAGCTTTCAATGAACGTGGCATGGCAAGCAGTACCTTGGTCTGACAGCTGTCAATGAACGTGGCAATGTTTTCTTTAACGATAGGCAGGTTGACATTGCGGTTATGGGTATATCGTTACGATCGGTTATGGCATGCTGTACCTTGGTCTGACAGCTTTCAATGAACTTGACGACTTTCACTGTTTTGTTGACGACGATTATTGGTTAACGGAGCATTATTATAGATTAGAGTGGACGGACGGGGACACATCGTTCGAACATCTTGTTGCGATATTAGTAAAGTACACGTTTGCTTTTAACTTTATGTTCGTAAAAGGATTACAGAAAAAAAGATTTATGGAGAAGCGTATTGTACATTTCATTATTATAAATTTAGAATTTTTCAGTTTCTCCTAAACTCGATTACGTTCAATACACGGAAAAGCCTGTCTCGTGTACCGCTTATTTCCAGAAAATATGTTATCGTTGCGTGTGAACGAAAAGTTAGCGACGTACATAAATTATTGTGTGAAATAGAACACAAGCCAAGCTAAGTGTGCGTCTTTGACTTTGTGTGTGTGTGTGGCAGCTGTTACATTTTTTGTTGATGAGTGTGCATTAGTTGTTATGATGATGTAATCGACTCCGTCTGTCTGGCCGTCTGTTTATCGCGGCGTGTGAACGTAGTCGTACATAAATTTTTTTAAATAACAGAACACACAAGCTGTCTGACACCATCTGTTATCACAGCGTGTGGGAAACAGAACGCAAGCCAAACTAAGTGCGCGTGCGTGACTTTGTGTGTGGTAGCTTTTTTTTTGTTGTTACCATCTCTTTCGTGTACATCCTTGAGATGAACATCTTGTGTCGATATTAGTAAAGTACACGTTTCCTTTTAACATGTACAAATACTAGAGTTCACGCTTTACGCGAGTGGGTTGTATCAGATTTTAGAATAATCAATATGTTTCTGATAAATTACTAACATTATTGTTTAGCGCTTACGTAAAAAAATAACAGTCGTCGCCTTTCTATCGAGTACATCATCTGTCTAAAAATAAATTAGCGTCGACGACATGTTCAAACAAGCACATGTGCTGTCTAGTCGTATAAAAATAACCGACACCCCTCTTCCTCACCTACCCATCGAACCGTGAGAAATCAAGTCGTATCCTGTTCACACAGTTAAATACATCACCTGTCTAAAAATAAATTAGCGTCGACGTCATGTTCGAACAAGCACGAGTGCTGTCTAGACGTATAAAAAATAACCGACTCCCCTCTTCCCCACCTACCCATTGAACCGTGAGAAATCAGCTCGTATCCTGTTCACACGGTTAAAAATAAACGCTTACTGTGCGTTGAGTGGTTTCCACCTCCACAACTACCTCCCTATTTATTCGCTGTGCACGAGCGTTATTCGTTCATTCGTTGAGAGACGCACGAAAAATTATAAATTCTTTATTTTAAAATGGTGTCATTCACTGAAAAGTTTGCAACTATTAGCGCAATTGAGTATAAAAAAATAAAGGAATTGATAATCGACGTAAAATATCCAATAGAAGAAATGCAGAATATAGACGCAAAGTACGGGAAAGCTGTACTCGTCACTCTCCAAGATTACAGAGACCCTAAACTAAAATATCGTGTATATCTACCAAAGAGATACGCAGGCGTTTTCAAAGATGAGGAATTAAAAAATTTAGTACCGTGTTCGCTGCAACTAATTTATCGTGGAGAAAAGGATAGAGCTTACATAGTAGAAATTGTACAGTAGGACCGAATGGACATCTTCATTTGTCGCGTACGATTTCATATATTGTTATTGTGTGGTGTGTGTGTGTGTGTGTGTGTGTGTGTGTGTGTGTGTGTGTGTGTGTGTGTGTGTGTGTGTGTGTGTGTGTAGTTTATTGTATATTTTTATGTGTGTTTGATTACAATATATGTAAATTTTGCTTTGCTTAGTTGTTTATTTTCAACTATCCTTTTTTCCTTCCATCATGCATGTTTCATAAGTGAAATGTCAATCAGATCAATTGCACAAATGCACGATAATCAATTTTTACAAGTGAAATGATATTCAATTTTGCACCGCAGTAGGTAAATCCGAACGGCAGCAGTGAAAATATCTAAACCCATACACTATAACACATGCACAAGTTGACAACGTGACCAACGCCAGTACAGTTCTCGAGTTGGCAACAATGCAATTCACCTCTTCACATCGACGATATCCGGACAATGGAGTGGCAGTGTAAATATATCTGAAACCCGTACACTATAACACATGCATGAGTCGACAACGTGACCGATGCCAGTAGAGTTCTCCAGTCGGCAACAATGCAATTCACCTCTTCACATCGACGATATCCGGACAATGGCGGCAGTGTAAATATATCTGAAACCTGTACACTATAACACATGCACGAGCCGACAACGTGGCCGACGCTAAACCAGCACACATGCACAAGTTGACAACGTCGACGCTTTTCCAACGTGGACACCCTTCCGGAAAACACAGTATATATCCAAACCCATACACTATAACACACGCTCGAATCGCCAACGTGGTCGAACCTTAACCAGCACACTCTTACACTACTTGACTGAGTTGGCAACAATGCAATTACTTAACACATAGACACAACATCGACGATATCGAGACAATTGTGGCAGTGTAAATATATCCGAAACCAGTACACTAAAACACCACGCACGAATTGGCAACAATGGCGGCAGTGTAAACATATATTCAACCCGTACACTATAACACCGAGCCGACAACGTCGATTAAACCCAGCACAAGTTGGCAACACCGACGACGCTTTTCCAACATGGCCGAACTTCCGGACAGCACAATAGCCAGTCAACAAGAGTTTCACATCGATGCTGTGCACATTTTTTGTATTTTTACAATATATACTTACCACAAAAGCACACATTCAAATTTACAGTTCATGAGTTGGCAACAATGGTGGCAGTGGAAACATATACAAAACCTGTACACTATAACAACGAGCCGTGGCCGTTGACAACGTCGACGTGGCAGTGTAAACATATACTAAACCCGTACACTATAACACCGAGCCGACAACGTGTAAACATATACAAAACCCGTACACTATAACACATGCACGAGCCGACAACGTGGCACAAGTTGACAACGTCGACGCTTTTCCAACATGGCCGCCGGAAAAACAAAACATATACCCAAACCATACACTATAACACACCACGATCCGACAACGTGGCCCAACCTTAACCAGCACACACGCACAATCCGACAACATCACAGCTTTCCCAACATGGACACCAGCCGCGGCCATGTTCGCCGTTCGCCCTTCGCCGTCGTCGTTGACGTCGTCATCGTCGCTGGGCGGCGGCCTGGCTTGATCCCCGCCAGTCGTGGCCGGGTCGTCGTCCATTTTGTCACCGAACGGCGGCCACGCCTCCGCCAATCAACGCACACGGAACCACGCAAAATGGACGACGACGACAACATGGCCGAACGCCGACAACATGGCCGACAACTTCGGTACGCCCATCGAGGTCACGTGGGACACACCACTACCCCCCCGGTCCATCATAACCTCTGCACATGACGACACGCTGCGCCGGAAGTCTACCCCCACCACAGGGATTTTTGAATTTCGCGCCAAAAGGCGGGGCTGTGACGTCACTTCCGCGTTAGAACTCTCATTCTTACCCTACTTCTAATAAATTGCACATTATAAGTATATGAAAATCTTTAAGTTTCCTTGAACTGTATACAAGTGGTAAAACCCTTATCACCTAAGTTTAAACAATTGGCATAATTTTCCAAAACGTTAATTGTTGTGTTACAAATATAGATGTATCCCTGTATCAGGAATTCGTTCTTTAATGATAATAATTTAATTCAACAGACAGGTCCAGCAAGCAAGTCAGAACCCTAGTTACAATAATCAGTGGCATCAGTATGATTTTACAATCTCCAAATTATTGGTATATGCCCAAAAAAAATAAATAAATTTTTAATGTCAGACATCTGTGTATAAATAATTTTAAAATAACAGCATGTTGTATTCTGGCAGCTGTGGAAGTGTGCCAGCATGTGCCAGACCAGGTCAGACAGGTATCCGGCCTGCATAAAACTGTATCAACGTGTGCCTAACTTGAGCCCAAAAAAAAATCCATGTGAATTTTACCCCTGAAAACAGCCTGAAAAACGAAACCCCCAGCCCTTAAATGTTAAACAAAAATAAGAATAATATATGAACCCCGTCCTGAACCAGCCGGAACAGAACCAATAAACACATGACTTAAATTTAGATTGTAAGTATACTAACTCTAAGGCCTTTGCAAAAAAATTAGGAAGAAAGCCAAAATGAGGTCTGGCACGCTCCCCCAGTGCAGCACACAATTACAAGAATAGTACGTTAGAGTTACGGAATAATTTCATAATAGTTCAAATAATGTTCATAATGAATATCCTGTTGACACACACTTGATCGGACTGTCTAGCGGCGTAAGCACATGGTTTAAAAAGGAAAACGATTTGTAACACGGATGAACGGCGGGCCAGGCCAACGAAAATAATAAAAGTTTATATCACCTCAATTGCATGAGTATAGTTGCATCTTGCAGTTGGTCAGCAAGCTCCCTCCTCAGAACAGGTGAGTCTTGGATGATTCATGACTGGTGAAGGCGTCAGTACACCAGCTGAGACCAAATCTCCGGCTGGGAGCGAGAACCCGGGAAGTCTCGAAAATTTAGCTTGCCATCAGGATGAGAAGAAAATTACCCAATTATTGACTGTCCAAGGTCGGGAGCTTGTGATTCCTTCAAAGTCTGCGTCGAACTGCGAGCTACATCAGCAACACAACGAACGGCTAACCGCGCCGCGAGATGGCGCAGGCTGTCCAACAGTGCCGTCCAGATATCGGCGTTCTAATCGACATTAAGAACCGATATTATTATTGAAAAACGAAATTTTTATACCTTCGATCGCCGGGTTATGCAAACACCGGCACACACGTCAGCCACTGCTGTGTAGAGTGATAATGTGTTGTGTCTATTCAGCGTAACACCACAGGTCTCCAGCACAGAGACAAGATTTCTCATTCATCAGAATCCCGCCAACATTGAATACCGACTCAATGTCAAATAACATTCCTAATGTTTTAATGGCACAGCGTGTATGTTTACAAAACATACTACTGTTTGGGCTGACACATATATACACATCTACGTCTGAACTCATGCAACCGTACATCAGCTGTCTGTTTTTACGTTCCACCAAACATGTCCAGAAAATCATGTTAAAATAATATGAGCATTTTATAGTAAAAACATAATAATAATAACAATTTGTAAGCTTAAGCATTCATAACAAGAGTTTTTCAACGTTCCTTTCTCCCCCTCCCTCCGAAGACATACCCACTCTCTCTCTCTCTCTCTCTCTCTCTCTATATATATATATTACTATAATATTTATGACTAAATTTACCTCAAGATATACTTTTTTCCTTTAGGCTTTAGGTTATATATATATATATATATATATATATATATTGTAAGGAGACCCTGTATGCCGGTCTTTACAAAATAAAATAGTGGATAAAAATTTTATAAAAAATAAAATTTTTCAATAAAAAAATAATTTTGTTTATGTTAATAAATGTGTGTAAATAAGAAATTAAGCTGTTTTAAAGGTTTTGTAAAAATTTTGATAATCAGGCAGGTATTTATTAACTATCGAGCACTTCTGGAAGATTTGAACCAAGTCTGGAGTTAAATAGATTAACTCCAGTCAGCAATCGATCGGTGATTTTTCTTGCTGGTCCAATATCTCACTCAAATAAAATATTTTCTTCTTCTTGAAGTCCCTTAGCCGTAATAAATAATCTTAAATTAGCCTGTGAAATAATAACAGATAAAAAACAATTGAAATATATGGATTTATTGAACAATTTAATAAATAATCGATTGAGAACAATTATCGACTCCGTCTCAAGTAATTATCGATTGTGCATACAGTATAAAAATTATTATTGGTATTATATAAAGGACAGGTTCTTTGAGCGATTAAATTAATAGTCAGAGAAGGATGACGAGAAAGTATAACATTAACAATTAAAATAAATTCAATAATTATTATTTAATAGTATTTAAATAATTCTGATATATAATGTTTAATAAATTGTTTTGTCAGACCATATGGAGACTGACGTCACTGCTCGATGAGGTAGGCAGGGCTTCGTAAAATTCAAAGATGGCCGCTACTCGATCTGGATATATTACTGCAAAAGTCGTCTTGTTAAAAACTCAACAAAATTATCTTCATGAATGTTTGAAATGTTCCCGCGCTGGTGTAATCTGTCTATTAGGTAGTATGGTGTGTTCTGAAGAAGTGTTCCGTGTATATTGGTGTTAATTAAGTTATTTGGTATGTGTTCACTTCTGTGGGTTAAGTTTCTAAAAATGTGGTTAGGATTGGTAGCGTGAATTAGATTAAATATATTGTTTTACTGTTTTATATCACTCGTATCATGAAGTTAGGTGTTATTTCTCACTATTGTCGTTAAAGTTTTGGTAAATTTAGCTAGGAAAGTGTTCAATTCATCTAACTCTCGTTGCACTAACATTAATGGCAATTTGTCGTACCATTTTCTACTCGGTTTTTAAAGAACGTTTTTTCACACAACTATTCAGCTTGATATTCAACAAAAGACTAATTAACTTGGTCAAAATCTGGCCCAGTTAATCTTTGAAAAAGTATTGTTAACATATTTCGATTACCCATACACATGATACAATATGACATTATATATGGAATTTATTTATTTTATTCATCACTTCCATGAATTATGAATCTTATCATTGGTTTAATCATCTCATTCCCTTTAAATTGATGTATTATAGTCCATATCTGTAGACATTTTGTGGAAATAAACAAATTTCTTTCCTTTTTGGAAATATAGGCTCAAAATTGGATTTCCGTCTTTCTCAAATTTTCCTCCATTTTAATTATCATTAATACTATTATAATAAATTTTAATTAGTCATATTCCTCTTCCTTTCCTTAAATACATATAAATTAAACCTTTGAACTGGTTTTTTGTGTTAATCTCTGAATTTGACATTGCTCTTTAAAATTAATTAATTTATATATTTTGAAAATTTACAATATTTTAAGGTATATTTCCTTATTATCATTTTAACTCATAGGATCATTCCCCGTAGTGGTTAACTGATTTACCTTATCTAAATCTTGCTAGTTTACAGGATTTATAAGTGAATTATACTAGTTTATATTGTTTCTGTGAATTCACCAAATGGCCTAGAGTTTAGAATTTTATATTTCTGTCTTTCTCAAATAAATTTAATCCTACCTCCTCCTCCTCTGACTTTACATAGTTACTATTACATGAAAATAAAATGGTTTATAACTTATTGTGAGGT
Source organism: Magicicada septendecula (assembly GCA_034769895.1). Classification (NCBI taxonomy): domain Eukaryota; kingdom Metazoa; phylum Arthropoda; class Insecta; order Hemiptera; family Cicadidae; genus Magicicada; species Magicicada septendecula. The sequence goes on from CM068368.1 coordinate 127,811,989, forward strand.
GTAGTATTTAATTAACACTACTGTTATTAAAATAAATAATTATGAACATTATTTAGCAATCTGCACAATTGAACATATTGCTGACATGGTTTGAACATATACTTTTAACTCTTTTTGAGTTAACATAGCATACCTACTAAAACATTATTAATGGTATGTATGCTGTTATTTAGCAAACATTATTCATTTTAAACACATAATATAAATCTTATTTTCTAATAACTCTTACAAACACATTGATTTTATAGCTGTGAACAAACAGTCTATTTAAACATTTTAAACCTATGAATACTAAATTAATGCCAGTCCTTTCTGGTCTAAACCATTATTATTTATGATCCCCTTCATCAGTAAACATGACCACCCATACTCTAGTTATTAGCATTTTTTACAAATGTCTTGTAAATAAAGAGTTACATTAAAATAATAAAATACTGGAAATCTTCCATTTTATTATTTTATTATGCTGTTTATTATTGGATATTGAAGTTGTTATATAGCATATTGATAAGTCATAGTGTCACTAACTTTAAGTTTATTGCGTTTCCAAAAAACACTTCCTCAAATTCACTTTCACTGTTGGTTCTGATATTTTGAGTCTTATTATCTCAGACCAGACCTTTAGTAATCATGGACTGTTAAGATTTGTTTATTTTCTTATCACACAATAGCTTTAGTCGGTTCACTTCTTATAATACTATACAGCACTTTAGTTTTCTAAATAATTAAATTCTTATAGGATTTTGGTATGTTATACTTTCTTTTTAAACGTTTTTGTGGGTTTGGGGTTGATGGTAGTTAATAATAATAATAGGTTTTACAACGGTGTTTCTTTCATACTATTTCTTCCTCTCCTCCTGTCTTCTTTCTTGTCTTTCTTCTTATCTTCTTTCTTGTCTTCATTCTTGTCCTTCTTCTGGTCTTCATTCTTGTCCTTCTTCTAGTCTTCATTCTTCTGGTCTTCTTGTCTTCCTTCTTCATTCTTGGGTAAACCAAGGTACTCTGTGTTATCTCGACTGATGTTTAGTTTGGAGCATCTAATTTATTTACTGATACGGACCTTGTTCTTCTCTAAAGGTTTCAGGGTATTGTTTTCTTCCTGATCACAAACTTTATTCTTCCTTCTTCTTGTTTTTTGGGGTATTTTGGTATTCACCACTCTTAAACTGATTCTCTTTCTTCTTGATATGGTGTTATTTAATTTGTTTACTGCTCCTAGCTTCCTGGGTAAATTACTGATCTTATAATATGAGTTGCTTTCAATACTTTCTTTGATATTTAAACAGTGGTTTTTATATAATGTAATGAGGATTTTTATTTTATCGTGGTTCATTCCTTTGATTTCCTTAAATCTCATTCAATATTATTTTAACATATGTGGTGTAATTAAACTTTATGATTTTATATGACTTAATAAGTAGTGGATTTTCTGTCACGCTACAATATATATCACACACACACAAATAAAATACATTATAATTGTTATTTTGTTTCTATGTGTTTTTAATCCTTTGAGATTTTATTTACGTATTTATTCGTGTCGTACCTACATTGCTGTATTTTGACTTTGCTTATTTAAGGATACTTGTCTCTTAATTGTGTAGTCCCGTTTTCTGTCTGTATTGTGTTATCTATATCTGTCTGTATCTTTATTTATCTATTTCTACACTCTTTTACTGAAATCACTGTTTTAAAAACGTATTTATAACTTTTAATGTTAGTACATGACAAGCATGCGAACAAATTGTTTCAAAATATAAAGTTATAATAAGCTAATAGTTTTGGTATTTATTTGGTGCTAATTCTGTGCATGCTACATGTCTTGCAATAAAAAATGTTGGACGTGTATTAATAGATGCCACAGCTACGTAATTAGGTCTACACGAAATTACAATCTGATCCCAAATAAAGAACTTAATTATCAATTACAGTACTTTCATTGCCAAATAAGAAAGTAAAAAAGATCATTGTGTAAACAGTTAAAAATCTAATACACCCTCGGTCAAAAGGATGGCAGTCGGGATCAATGGTTATTTACTTATGTGTGTAGTTACGTTGTTGTCATGTTACTGTACATCATTAAACACGACTATACCGACAGCAAAATGACGACAACACGATAGGCCGATTCACTTAAAGCTGGGATTCATGAATACTAATTGTGACTACACAGCGGCAACGTGTACTCAAAACTGTTATCTTGTCTTACTAAAGGTATAATCTGATTGGCGCATAGATATAGTTTCGGAAAGTGATGCATAATTAAACACGTTATTACATCAGAGGCTTCTGATTGTCATGCTTCTGCTCAACCCAGTATTACAGACACATCTATTGAATACACAGTATTGTTTCTTTTGAGGGCGTAAAACAAATTGGTATTCATAACACAGATTGTAATGCCCTTATTTTCCAAAAGAACAATATTGAAAACTACTCGAACCGTTTTAAAAATTTTCTCCCGAGTGTTCTTTTTTTGAAGGAATTAAATACAAAATGCTAGCGAATGTTTTTAACTTGATTATAAATAGAATGAACTGAATAACAAGGAACCTACAAATTGTATAAAACATTTTGATTATTTACTTACCATCTAGTAATAGCAGGTTTAAAAGTTTCGTTATTTTTAATAAGAATGATGTTCCTTCTTTAATAGTGGCACATCGAGAACTGGACTGGATTACTACCTGATTTGACCTGAATTGTAAATTTTAGGATATGAATTTTCGTTATTTAAAGCGTATCAGAGAAGAACACATGCCAGTAAATTCTTGTGAATCAACGGCACTTTTAATCTTAATTTAAATTAAACTTTGCAGTTCATACTTAATAAAAATACAAATACATTACAAAATGCAATCCAATTTAAGTATCTTATTTTAACAGTTGAATAAAGTAAATACATTTCATTTAACGTTACGGTATTCTGTACAATATGTTTCCCACAATAAGCACAAGTCTAAAAAGGTTGTATCTATAAAATATCCACGATTGGAGTCTTCAACATCAGATTGTCGAAATGTCATGAGTTTATATTGTAACGTTTTGCCTTTTGGATTGGTAAATTCTGTGGCCGTGTTCATCCAGTGCATGGACCAAATTTTAGGTAAGGAAGTTTTAGATTTTACTACCATATATGTGGATGACATATTAATTACGTCTTGTACTTGGGAGGAGCATTGTAACCGAGTGGAAACAGTGTTAAATAAACTCTTGCAACACAATATAACTTTAAAACTGGATAAATCTAAATTTATCACACATGAACTACCATTTTTAGGGTTCATTCTATCTGCTACTGGAATTAAACCATCTCCTGAAAAAGTAAAGGCTATTCAAGATTTTCCTAAACCAAAAAACTTGAAACAATTACAATCCTTTTTGGGGATATGCAACTATTATAGGAAATTTCAACAGAATTATTCAGAAGTAACAGCCAAATTTCAATGTTTACTTTCAAAGAAAAACAAGTGGAAATGGGAAGAAAGTGAAGATAATAATTTCCAGATAGTAAAAAATAAATTTCTTGACAGCATCATGTTACATCACCCAAATTTTAATAAACGTTTTTTCATAAATTGTGATGCTAGTAACATTAGCCTTGGAAGTGAGCTATATCAGGAAGATGAGGAAGGAAATTATGGGGTTATCAGTTTTGCAAGCAGAGTACTGAGTAGTTGTGAGAGAAATTATACAGTAACAGAAAAAGAACTGCTGAGTGTTGTGTTCTCATGTATAAAATTTCGAACATTTATATTGGGATACCCAGTGACCATCAGAACTGATCATAGATCAATTTCATTTTTAAAAAATTGCAAACTTAACCACGGCAGACTTACTAGATGGTTATTAATACTTCAAGAATATAATTTAGACTGGGAATATATTCCAGGTAAGAAGAATGTCATAGCAGAACGATTATCCCGGATTAATATCGAAAAAGGAACTTGTGAAATAGAACCAGAAAGTATTGGAAAAATATATTATGAAATTTTTTTGTGTTTATGAAGAGGTCCTTTTTATTCGTCCTACCATTAAGGATCATGTCTGGAATATGTATGTGCCAGCAGCAACAGAAGTAGCACTGATTCAGGATTATCATGAAAGATATGGCCACATGGGATCACTCAAAGTTATTAAAGCTATATCTGAACATTGTTACGTGAAAGCTATAAATAAAAGAGTAAGGGAAATAGTGAAAACCTGTAACATATGCCAGCTAGTAAAAGTAAATAATGAGAAAAGAACGGGCGCCATGATTACAATAAAATCTAATAATAAACTTGAAAAGACCTTCTTGGATATCTGTGGACCTTTTCCCAGAAGTGGAGGAAGACATAAATATAAATATATCATCATATTATTTGATCGTTATACGAAATATACAAAACTCTACGCTATTAGTAGAGCCACAACGAAGAAAATTCTAGAAGTAATTATAAAAAAATACTTACCTGAGGTGGGAAAACCGGAAATAATTATAACTGATCATGGAACGCAATTTCGGGGAAAAAGGTGGAAAGAAGAATTGGGAAATTGGCAAATAAGAACCTACAAAACATCAGTATACCATCCTAGTAGCAATCCTGCTGAACGTGTATTAAGGGAAGTTGGTAGAATTCTACGTACTTACTGTCATCAAGAACATAAAAACTGGAGTCAGTATATCGAACCCGCAGAGACTTTCCTTAATTGGTCACACCATGACACTATCGGTACTAGCCCTTATCAGGTAATGTTTGATAAACCACCACCAAGAGAAATTACCTCATTGATAAATTTCCCTCCAGGAGAGAGAGTAGAGTTCGACCAAGTGGAAATGCACAGCAGAGTGTTGCATAAAGCGGAACTTCAACAAAAAAGGGATCAAGTAAAAAAGAGAAGATTGGATACATACCAAATGGGAGATAAGGTACTAATCAAAAATAGACAACTACCCAGTTCTATAGAGGGTATTGCTCGGAAGCTACTGTTACTTTATACTGGACCTTACCTCATAACCCAGGTGAAGGGGAATAATACTTATGAAATTAAAACAATTACCAATAATAGAATAAAGGGAGTGTATAATCAGTCGGAAATAAAACACTATTATGAAGATAAAACCAAGACTATTAGGTGAATGGAAATAATCAACAATTTATTTTTAATAAACGAGTTAAACTAAAATAAATTTGTTCTAGTGGGGGGGGCTTTATGTAACGTTACATAACCCGGTCCCAATAAATTAAATCATGTAAGAACATAAAGGTCAGAAATGGGTAACCTATAACTAGCTCTAAATTAAAGTATATCACTAAACATTATAAACAATTCGAGTGATATACAGTGACAAGTGAGTTATAGTGTACCCATTGAGGTAAAAAGTGAAAGTGAAGGTAACTTATTACAGAATTGTGCTGTAGGTTTGGGAATTATAAAACTATGATAGTAGACTATAATGCTACTAACTGATTCTGTATTTTTATTAATTTATTGTAATATTTATATTGTGTAGACAACCAATTGTAATACCTAAGTTCATGTTATATTTTTTCAAATATTTGTGTTATAATATAATATAACCCAGGGTTTGTTTAAAAAAAAAAAAACATAAAAAGTTTAAATATCAAAGGATAATAAAAAATTAAAATAATTCTATATGAGGGAAATGGCAACAGGAAGTAGTGCAGTGTAGGAATACTATGAGAGAATAATAAATACTATATAAATTCATTTAGAGATAATAAAAAATATTAAATACTTATATACCAGGTCATAAGAAAATGAACAGAAACCTCTTATGTACAACAAATTGGTAAAGAAACCGGAATTAAAAAGAATTATTTTTCGGTAAATAAAATATAAATTTATAATAATTACAAACTGCCTGTATAATAAAAATATTTTGGGTTACTAAGAGTGACTAAAATAACAAGTATTGTTAATAATCGAATTTGGAAAAAACCTGGCGAGTTGACAAAAGGATGCTACCACAATTCTATTAAAATATTTTTTTTGAAACTTGGGAGAAGTGTAAAATTAGTACCAAATTAAAAAGCAATATGAACTCTATATAATCATACCTTATTTATCAAAATTAAAGGATTATACTCCATAATAAACTGTGAAAGAAAACCATTCTGATGATTCGGCCTAGTTTCGTGATGTTTCAAGTTGACGATAGAATATGGGCCAGACTGTAATGAAATTACAACTTAAGACGGACCTCACTAGAGAAAAGGCTTCCTTCCAGTAAGAACTATAAGAAGAGAGGTAATATAAACATTTAGTTTAATAGTTGACGAAGAAAACGCATTCCGAATGGTTATATAGAACACAAAAACTAGTCAAAATTAATCACATGTTCTAAAGTAAACAAACGCCCGCTGCTCTCTTACGGAAATTTCTGGAACTACATACTAAACGAAAAAATAAACAAATTTATTTAATATTTTTCAGTATTTGTAAAGCTTAGTAATTATCCATTTCTGACCATCTCATAACAAAAAGAACTTACCCTTAACCCTGGGGAAATAAAAAGAATTATATATTGATTGATGTTTTAAAAAATAGTATAAAATTTGGTAAACAAAACCATATATGTTTTTTTCTTTTGACAATTCCATGTTTATTCGAGGAAGTCGATATTATGTTTTAATGAAGTAGAGATCGATTGTGATACTTGTATTTTGGTGGCAGGAAAACAAAAAACAATAATATAATTAATAAATATTATTGAAAAATGATATTAAATAATAAAAATGTGTTATATTTTTTGTAGTGGGTAGTTGTAATTGATTTCAGCACAAAATAGAAGAGATTGATACATTGGGTCATATTTCGCCATAGGGTAGGCTGGTTGAACTATGTGTGGAAACTCGTCTCACAATCAGCTGATTTAAATCACAGCGAACAATTAGAAAAATTTCCAAAATCGCCTAAACCGAGTGTAAATAATCGGTACTTACTCTCTCTTCCTCATAAGGCTGAACAACTTCCCTACTTGACCCCAAATCACACACTATCGATTTCTGCTTAGATTTAGTAACATTACAAAATACTTTATTTTTTAAACTTCAGTTATTATAATTCATAAGTGGCGACTGCGGAGAGGCGGAAACTTTAATATCTCAAGGCAGTACGTTACAGATTGGCGCTTACAATAGTGGGGCTGAATTAACAATATACCTGTAACGGTAGTACACTAACACCTCTGAGAAAACTGCTACATTACAGATTGGCGTACACAACATTGGGAGCTTAATTAAATAAGACGAACACCCAATAAGCAACATACAAAGTTTTCGCTAAAACCTCTACAACAACCGCTACGTTACAATATGTGTGTATACGCGCGCGAGCGTGTATTCGCGCGTTTAAGCCAGGCCATAAACTTAATACTAATAACTTAATAAGGAATATTAAGCTACGGAATATTTGCTAAGCTTAAAGCATTTTAAACTAATGAACACTAAACTAAGAGAACATTACTTTTGTTCTTATAAAACTTACGTGAACACTGAAATATTTCTGGAGTATATTTGTGAAAATATGTAATAAAGTAGGAGTAGTAATTTAAATACTTGTTATACTGTTACGTGTAATTTAATGATGAAAATTAGGTTTATCAGAAAATGTAAATAAATTATCTAAAATGCACATTATTACTTTAAAATATCACTCGTTTTTACGCGGATATAAAGCATTGCCTTTTTTGTTCAACTTGTCTGGTGTTTATATTCACACAACAGTTGTGACTGTAGCGGTCTGAATAAGTCACCCAGTCTGATAAGATCAAATGACGTCACTGGCTTATGACGTCAGAGATAAGGAAGCACTGTCAGTTGGTTTCCGCTGTCGCTGTGTACGTTGAAGCGTACATCCGCCTGTCCAAGGTAGTGTGCGTGTTTGTTTAATCTTTCCTTGTGTTCGTATAGACTACACATTCATACTTGAGTAATCTGTTTGTTGCAATGTAACAGTTCAACAAACACTTAAAGAGGCGCGCTTTGGGTGCAGTCGCAGAAGGACCTATCGTGCTAACTTAATGAAAATAAAAGGAAATTAATAGTGAGGTAGTGATGTTTAATTAAAGGTAGTAGTGAGGTTTGTCCCTATTAGTGAGGTAGATAGGGAAAATTGACAGAGAAAGAGTGAGTGAGAGAAAAGGAGAAAGAGTGAGGGGGAGAAGAGAGAGGGGGGAGAGAGAATTACGAATTTTTAATTATTCTCATTCATACCGAATATCGTTTGTAAGAATATAGTTATTCAGTTATTGGTATACAGTAGTACCGAAGCAACATGTTTCAAGTTGACTCCCATCCGTTGGAAATTTATGCACCATTCTGATTAAAATCATAAAAATTTCTACAAGTACCAATAATATAAATAACAACCTGCAGAAGCAGAAGAGTTTATATCTACGGAAAAAGTGATTTTTGAATAGATAAATACATATTATAACAAATAAAAAAGAATAATATATTGAAAACCTAGTCGATGAAAAATTACTTACCAGATTCTAGATGAAAACAACAATGAAGATGAGATCAAACAACTGGTGAAGAGAAGAGAGCTAATTTTGTATCAATAAATTCCGTTTAACAGTACTTAAACAAAACACTATGGGCAAATATTTAATTAAGTTATAAATAATTTACAAAGGAAATATCATGTAGGCGGCATATATATTTACGTCTTGTTGCAATGTGACGGCTCTTGCAAAGTAGCAAAAGGTATTTTAAGCCACAGAACAATAAACTAATAAACTTAAGGTTACACGATATATTCCATATTGCTAGGTTAACATGCAAACTGAAAATACACATGGGAATCAACATGACCTTAAAACAATACTCGCTTTTTATGAAAACCACGTAAGAAAGCCAACTAGAAGTAACGCGGGCTGCTATACATAGTCTACATCCCTTTTTTACGTTTTCCGTCCAGTGAAGTTTTCGAGATTTTACTGTATAATATAAACTAATATTGGCTGCCTAACGAATAACAAATCTTGTTTTCATTTGTTAACACTTTTTTCCTTTGTTTTTATTTAGCATTCAAAAATAACCGTATTTTACACTTTACATTGTCTGTTGCTGTTTTGTTAATAAACGTTTATAGTCTTTATATAAAATGTTATTTTGTTACAGGCTACGCATTGTATAGACTATAGGCCTACACATGAAACGCTATATATTTCCTAAATATGGCTTTTATTTCTTTAAATGGTAAACTAAAAAACGAATTAATATTATTATCTAACTTATGAATGAAAATTTATGTAATTGCACTGTAAATTAAGAAATATAATAATTTATAGTTAGTGCATTTCTTCTTCACGTCGTGGTATATAGATACTATCCCATATTCAAAACAGCGAAAATGAAGTGTTGGTACGAATATTGGGAAAGTACCCAAAAAATTATACAACATTGTTGTAAGTGTTATATTCCAAGCTGTTCGGCCGTGGTCGATTGCTTATATTCTCGTCTCTAAACGTTTAGGCGCAAGAACATAAACAATCAACCACGGCCTAGCAGCCCAGAATACAATAGTTTTAACAATGTCGATCCCGGACGTAACATTTTTATAACAAATTTAAGTAACAGCTACAGTCTGTTGTAATGTTACATTAATTATATTTTTGCTTTTCGTATATCACAGTGAGCAGTAATCTAATTTTTTTGAAATAATACGTTAAGGCTTATATATTAAGAATTAATTTTTTTTTAATAGTTTCCGTAACTTGCTTGTAAAATAATTAGGTATCCAAAAGGAAAGTTACATATTTTAATAGCAACTTATAAAGTTCCTCATCATCGGTTTTTTCCTTTCTTCAAAATGTACCACTTCTTAATTGCGGATAAATTATTTAACGTAATAATCGTTTCACCAAAGACTGTTTGGATCCTGTTAATAAAACTCTTGAGTCTGCTGCACATAATCCTCCCTTTTGGTTCATGTTTCGTTAACTTTCTACATTACAATAAGTTTAATTATTTTCAAGTTCCTTATAAGTAGCCAACTGTAGTAAACATCATGTATTTTGACCTCTCCCACTCTCTCTCTCTCTCTCTCTCTCTCTCTCTCTCTCTCTCTCTCTCTCTCTCTCTCTCTCTCTCTCTCTCTCTCTCTCTCTCTCTCTCTCTCTCTATTACTCTTGTTCTTCTCAATAACTGTATCTCAGGAAGTCTGAACGTAACAGGTTCTTAAGTAAACTTCATATGACTTAACGTGCAAAATCTTAAACATCATTTGTGCTTCAGTTATGTTATAATTTTGTAAGAAAGCTTTAAAAAATACTTTTTACACTGCTTCTGTATACGAAACTAGGTGCAGGTATGTAATCAAATTTTTAAGTAGGCCTATTTATTCTAACACTGTTACAGTTTCTTGAAAACGCCGTATGTAAACAAACATTAAAACTTAGTAATAAGGTTTATCAAACTACTATTTTTCTTGGATGCATTAACGCAAATCAGTAATCTAGAGACCAATTTTATATTGAAAAATCGATGTCTAATAAACGGAATTTGATATGCAAAAATCCATCGGTTAAGAAAATAAAGTAAACTTGGTTAGTAACAAATAATTTTGGCCAAAATTTTAAATTGATATAGGCTATAATTGATTCCAATTTTATTAGAATCTGAGAAATGAAGCCAAATAGATTTTCATAAACGTTGGTCTAGTAACAAAAAAAGTTTCATTCTTAAGCGCACAATATTATAATTTCCCTTTCATCCCGGAAAAAAGACTGTATTAAGCTACTATCATACTTGTCTAGTCTACACAATTTAATGGGTATATTATATGTTTCACAAAAATTGATTATCTTACACATGGTTTTAATATATCACTAAACATTGTGAAAAGTCTGTGTGGAAAGAATTATATACACAACGGTTGATGTTAATGTAGGTCTTAATTCGTTTCAAAATTTATAGATAAATAAAAAATTAAAATTATCACATATATTGTGTGGTGTATAAAATAAATTGTAATAATCCTTTCTAATATGATTACTTAAGCCATAATATCCGAAGTTGGACCGTTCCTTTATTCTTCTGTAGCCTCCTACATTCTTGCATATCTGCTGTCATATTCGCGTCTCACAGTCATAGTAGACAGTAGGCTATAATATTATACCTTTTTTTGCGTTGTCTGAGACTTGTCTCAGAGGATATGACTCAGGCTGATCTGGGGCAAGCACCCTTCCGCCGATTGGAGATTTAGAGGAGTCGCACGCCAGCGCAGCGCGGACCGGTGGCGAAGTAGGTGGAGGCATTCAGGATAGAGTGTAGTGTATATAACATTTCCAATGTTTTTCCACCGTTTACCACTAGACGCAAGGTTGGCCTCGTTGGTGAACATCTCTTGTGTTTAGTTTTTAACAAGTCTTTTAATTGTTCTTGTGCTGTGTTGTGTTTTTCTCCCTTGCAATGTTGTACCCTTTTTAGCTAGCAGGTCGGCTGTTTCATTCCCACTTATTCCTACATGTGAGGGGATCCATTGGAGAATTATTGTTTTCCCTTGTTTACTGAGAAGGTTTATTGCATCCTTTGTTTCTTTTACAGTACCATCTATAGGCTGTCTGTTTGATGCGATAGACTGGATTGCAGACTTGGAGTCAACAAGAAAAACGGCTTTTTTAAAAGTTAGTGGTCTGAGTAAGAGTTGTTGTAATGCCATATGTATTGCCTTCATTTCTCCATCAAAACTGGTTTTATTTTCTCCCACTGAAATGTAGTGGGAGAACAGTTCACAATGTACTCCTGCGCCACCCTTTCCATGTTTTCCTATGAGCGATCCGTCTGTATAGATTCTAAGGTACTCATCCTGGGGATATCTTTCATTGATGGTTGCTAGTGCCATTTGGTGCAAGATTGTGGAAGGTGCATCTTGCTTTCTCATATCAGACAGAAGGGAGAGATTGGTGTTGATTGTTTGGTATTCTGTAGGTTTAATTTTTGGGCAAAAAGGTTCTATTTCAGTTGTGATGCCCAGCAGTGTCAAGTACTTGTAGGCAGTATTAACTGGTAATGTCTGAGTCTTCAGATGTGTCCCGTCTTGGCTATTTTTTGCCCATTTTGCTTGTGGTAAGGCTTTTATTTTGGCCAGAGAGATGGCAGCTTGTTGGTTTATTTCTGAAGTGATCGGTAAGTGGCCTGTGTACAACTGAAGAGAAAGGGCAGGTTTCTTCACACCTCCGCTAATCAGCCGTAGGGCATTGTTTTGTGTTGTTTCCAATGTCTTCAGATTAGAGCTGCTGGCTGTTACAAGTATCTCACTTCCATATGTCATGACTGGTTTTATATAGGTTTTGTATGTGGTATTCAGAGTGTCCTGCGTACATCCCCAGGTAGCTCCTGCAATACGCTTTATAAGTCTCAGTTTTTGGTTGACTTTATTTGCTATGTTTGTCACATGGTCCCTCCAAGATAGTTTGTTATCCATGTGTACACCTAAGTATTTTGTACATTCGCTTTTGGGAAGGTTTAGGTTGTTGATCTTCAAGTTGAAGTTGTCATTTTTATGGCGCATCGTGAAAAATTGGTAAGCAGTCTTTGAGATATTAATTTTCATGTTGTTGTCAGAGGCCCAGTTGTGCAAGGAGTCCAAGGTTTCGTTCATTCTTTGTTCTAATGTATTCTGCTGCTTGGCATTGTTTTTGGCTGAGGTCCAAATGACTACGTCATCAGAGAACATTCCAATTTTGACATTTTTATCTTTTAAAATTTTTGAGAGGTCATTTATGAAAACATTGAAGAGTGTGGTGCTCAGTACTGCTCCTTGGGGTAGACCTACTTTTGTCTGTTTGTATTTGGAGAAGGATTCACCGAATTTGACTCTGGCCCATCTCTGGTCCAGAAATCTTGAAAGCCAAGACAGCATGTTTCCCTCTATATTGATATCTTTTAGTTTTTCAATGAGTCTAGTTCTCCACACGGAATCGTATGCTCCACTAAAATCGACGAACACTGCCAGGGTGCTTTCCTTTCGATTAAATACTGCTTTTATCTCTTGAGAGAGTTTTATCAGTTGGTATGTTGTAGAGCGATTTTGACGGAAGCCTGCTTGTTCTTCTGTAAGCAGATTTTAGTTTTCTAGATACCAGCACAGTCTGGCTGAGATCATTCTCTCCTGGATTTTTGCTAGTACAGATGTTAATGCTATAGGTCTGTATGAACTTAGAATGTTTGTTGGTTTGCCAGGTTTTAATATGGGGACTATTATTGATTTCCTCCATTCATCAGGCAGGCTATCTCTGGAGTTCCAAAGTTTATTATATACCAATAGTAATGTCGTAAGGGCTTTTGGTCCCAAATTATGAATAAATTCTGCGAAGATGTTGTCTGGTCCCGGTTGTTTTCTCTTCTTGGTGTTACTGATTGCCTCTTTCAATTCCTCTTCTGTAAAATCTTGGGTGAAAATCTGCCTCAGTCCGTCGTTGTTATTTGTTGTTTTGTACCTGATGTTTGTTTTGATGTGTTTTTCTTGTTTTTTAAGTTTGTGTGACAGTTTATGGGCATTGCGAAAGTGGGTGTTAAAGTAATTTGCTATTTTATTGTCATCTGTAATCTCCTTGTTTTGGATTTTAAATGGTTGGGATTGGTTTTCTGGATGTTTGTTGTTTAGTCTACTTATAAATTTATGCGCCTTTCCTCTATCTGTTCTATAATTCAATGTTTTTAAGAATTTGCTCCAAGAATCTCTTTTTGCCTTCGCCACTTGCTGCTTCATTTTGGTACTTTCTCTTCTCCACATTTTGAAATCTTCCTGTGTTTTTGTTTTTTTGGTTTTCTTTCTAGCTTGGTCTCTGATCTGTTTTTGTTGGGCTAGTTCACTCGTCCAAAAGGGTTTGTAATTGTACTGTTTTCCTCTGGGGATATTGTTCTTTGCACACTGTTGGATGTAGTTGCACAGATTTCTGAGAACTAAATGGGGTGTTTCTTCTCTTTTAATTAAACTTGATTTAGTCTCCACCTGTTCTTAAAACTTCTTCCAATCGGCCTTCTTGAAGTTCCATGTGGTACGGGTGATTGGTTTTCCATTAGGAACCTTTAACCAGATAGATAGTAGGAGAGCTCGATGGTTTCCTCCTAAGTCTTCCAGTACTTGTTTTTTACTGTTATCATAGAGATCAGAAGATACCATAGCAAGGTCAGGGTTTGTGGAGTCTCCTGTATAATGTAGAAATGTCGTTTTATCTTCTTTTTTGTACAACAGCTCCAAGTTATGGCTGTTGAGAAATTCTCTGAGCGAGCAAGGATGTTGAATGTAAACAGAGTACAGCATTGTTCTTAACCAGAACAGACGAATGACCTCCTTTCACCGTAACGGAAGTGAATTCATAGCTTCACTCTCGTACAAAACGCTTGTATAAGGTTGTGCAATAATGTGACCTCATAATTTATAAATATTACAACGTACTAACAGCTGCGCGCGCACAACGATGCTAGCCCCCTATATACTATACAGATTTACTGCCTACGCCTCAGTTAGCAACTAGTGTACAACTCGATTATCGAATGAGCCCAAAATAATTGAAAACAAGCAATAATTTATGTAACATAAACAAACCAGGTAGCACCATTTAAGTCATTAACAAATAAGTAATAAAGATAATTAAGCAATAAACAGCAATTTAAGATAAAAAAACGTGCATTATGTCATATCAAAAGACCCACCTACTCGGAAACATCGATAGAATTGCACGACAACGCGTAAATAATTAACGGAACAAGAAGGAAAAAAACCTGTTAATACCAAAATATATCTGTATAATTTAATACAAGCAAAATTTTATGTAACAAGTCGTCAGTACCAACAAACGTCTCGAATCAAATCTGTAAAACCCGTTAGCACCATTTAATTTATAAACAATAAAAATAATGAAGCAATAAACCGTGATTTGCGATCGTAAAACGTGTATTATGTCACAGCAAAGTACATTCGTCAACACTAACAGAAGTAGGTCATAACGCCAGGACGTACTTGTACAGAAATTAAGGTAGTCCAAACTCCCGAATTCGGGTTTAGAAACAAAGTCAACAATAGCGATTACATATACATACATATTATCGCCAATGGTACAAGTAATCATACACATATACAAATCATTGAGGAGAAAAACGGATGATCAATTACCCGATTCAATTACCGAAGCCGATAAGAAGCGATAGCAGGAAACAATACGACAAAAAATATATACATAAAGGTGAGCGAGAGTACGCCTCTTGTGGAATGTAGGAAATAAGACCTACCGCCCACCTATCTCAACGACACGCGACATGGAAATAAAACGCAGTGTTACACGTTTCCCCTTCACCAACAGAGCGACGTCTGGACAAACTCATTCACGCGGATGACGCGCGGGTTGACGGGGGGAGAAGGGGAGAATTGTTTCATGTGCTTGTGTGTGTGTGTGTGTGTGTGTGTGTGTGTGTGTGTGTGTGTGTGTGTGTGTGTGTGTGTGTGTGTGTGTGTGTGTGTGTGTGTGTGTGTGTGTGTGTGTGTGTGTGTGTGTGTGTGTGTGTGTGTGTGTGTGTGTGTGTGTGTGTGTGTTGGAAATAACATAAATAGATGTTGAAACATTATTTAATGTCTTGCAAAGTAAATTGTGTACAAAACGGATAACTGGAAATGTATTGAAGTTATGATCAATAGGCTGCTTTGAGGAATTTTCATTGCACCTTTTTTATTAACATAAACTGGGACATTAGTGATTTTTACGTGAATGATAATTGTTATCTGCCTAATGACACAGTACTAAACATACTACTAACATCGAAAATGAATGTGTTGTATTAGTTGGTTATAATGACATCTTCTTTACGTGGTGGTGACTCCTCTGATATGTATATTAAGCTTCTGAGAATTTCAATTAGTTCTGCCATATACAGTGGAGTCACAATTAACCGAGGTAATGTGGACAGAGATAATCAAAATCTCGGAAAAAATGAATGTTCAAATAAAAATTGCATTATTATAAGCTCTTTTCTTCTACTGCACCTATTTGCTGTAATACACCTAATTGCTTCATATGGTAAGTGATACTTTGCCACAAAAACATTTAATAATTGGAAAATAGGAAAAATAAGAAACTGAGCTGATTCTATGACTTACGTAATCCTTTACTAATTACACTAAGCGGCAAAAACAGTAATACATTACAATCCTTCAGACGTTTGTTGATGTTTGAAATAAGACACATGGCCATCATCTCGTGGGAATGGGAACAAATAACAAACAGTTGTGCAATAGTTCGGTGTAATTCACCCCTCTCGCAGAGCGTGTACAGAGTACCCTTCGTTCTCAAGCGGAACAGACGAACGCAGAAAGGACCTTCTCACGCTGTAAAAGGAAGTGAATTCAAAGCCTTGTATAAGGTTGTGCAATAATATGCCCCCTCCTATATATTGTACAGATTTACTCCTTAGGCCTCAGTTAGCAGCTAGACACACTGCTGAACACAGCTACGATAATTGTTGGTGATATTAACTGTGTTTGTAACAAAGTGCCCGTAGACATTGACGAAAACTAGTACGTGTATAACCTAAAAAAAAGTGTGCTTTATTCGAACAAAAACTAGTGCGTGTTTAACCTAAAAAAAGTGTGCTTTAATCTAAATAAGATCGCATATTCCAGAGTAGTACAGAACCATGGCAGTATACGCAACTCGTACAATCGCGCTTAACGGGAGTGTAAAGACAATAAAGTACTAACGACTCGTATAACGACTTTGAAGCCGGGGTGAACACGGTATTTGTATTGTTGGAGAGAATGGCGGAAGTTATTCGGGAAGACGTGCGCGCGGAATCAAACGATATGGGGGAAAGTTTCAAGTGGTACTTGGCCGTTCGCTTCGTATTAAAATAACTCGTATCCGATCACGAACGGGAGCAGACGGGAGTGTTTCGATCGCGTACGCAACTCGTTTTACCCGCAACGGCGGACGCGGAAGACGTGAACAATCAGTACAGGGAGTGGGTGGAAAAAGTGCTGGAACCGGTATCAAAGTTTACTCGCGAAGGTAGCGGATGGGTCGTGAAAGGGTTCGTAGCCGTTGAAGTGAACTTGTTAAAATATCGTCCTTTGGCCGGATCCAGTTGCATACCAACACCGAAGAAATTATTAAGGAAGGAAGCGTTAGTGTACAAGCAGAATCTATACGACGATAAATGCTTCCTCTAGTCCGTTCTAGCCGGGTTACATCCGATCGCTTCTCACCCGTACCGCGTGACTCAATACAGACAGTACGAAAACGAGCTGAATATGGAGGAGATCGACTATCCGGTGCCGGTGACTCAAATTAAAAAAATTGATAAACAAAACGTGAATATTTCGGTGAACGTGTTCGGTTACGAAAGCGAAATTAACGAGTTCGGATACAGAATCGAGGAAGTGTACCCTATTCGGATAACCGAGCATAAAGGTAGTAAAAGTGTTCCGGCTAGGCGGTTGTAAAAGTGTTCCGGCGCGGGCAAAGAAGTGTCCTCGAACTTACTTTCATCGGTCATGTACGGTTAGACCCCCGTCCTGACCAGCATTTCAACGCGTTTTTCTTCTTCTTCTTCTTCTTCTTCTTCTTCTTCTTCTTCTTCTTCTTCTTCTTCTTCTTCTTCTTCTTGATCTTGTTCGTTTCCGTCCGTTCGCATGCACTGTCGTAATATTTTTAATTTGTCTTTTCGCATGTTCTTCACGAGCTTCTCCAACGTCGTGTTCATAAACTGCGCGGAATCGAGAAACCGGAGAGGTCCGAGGGACACGGACACGTACCGCTCGCTGGTCGTGGCTATACACTTGATTTCGTCGTGTTTGAATTTCCCGAACGCTTAGATGAGATGGTGGCAATCGTAACCGCGCAGGTTGTGGAAGAACACGGGAACGTATTACGGCAAGTTATAGTTTAAATTACACGCGTTGTGCGCGGCTCCGAGGTACTCGCCCGTCACGGATCGTGGTTTCGCACTTTGTCGCCCGCGTTGCGCTCGATACTCTTCTTGCAGAGATGACACGCGGTGGCGTTTTGAAAATCGCGTTCGTTGTCTTCAGTCATGCGGAGGGGTTTGTTGAAGTCGCGTTCGAGTCGATTCAAGTCTTCGCGCAGAGTCCGGAGAAACGTCTCCACCACGTCATTAACACCGCGCTACAAGAGGGGTTCTTTCACGGCTTTACCTGTCCAATCAGCGATCACGTAGCAGAAACTGCACGGCACGTGATGCGCGATGTCCTGCGAGTGCGATCTTTTTCTTCACGCGTACATCCGAACACGGGACGAAGAAAAGTTTCTAAGTCCGCGTAAACCGTGTACGGTACTCTGTGACACTTCATGAAGTCTTTAAAGTACATGTGGCTGTATTTTCCGGTCGGGAGTTCGACTTTTTGAGCTCCGTGCGGCGTGCAGAGTCGTGATCCTCGAGTCGTTTTAGCGCCACTTCAGGATCCCTAATATCGCAAAATCGTTTTAAACAGTAATTGCAGTAGAACGAAACCGACCTACTTTTCGTTAGTGTGTACAGAAAACGAGACAAGTTTCTAATAACATAATAACGTTTGAGCCCTTCGTCGTTGACCAGTAATAGAAGATTCAAGTGCGTCCTACCTTTATGCTTGGTTATCCGAATAAGGGTACACTTCATCTTTTCTGTATCCAACTCGTTAATTTCGCTTTCTTAACCGAACACGTTCACCGAAATATTCGCGTTTTCTTTTTCAAATTTTTAATTTGAGTCACCAGCACCGGATAGTCGATCTCCTCCATATTTAGCTCGTTTTCGTACTGTCTGTATTGAGACACGTGGTACGAGTGAGAAGCGATCGGATGTAACCCGGCTAGAACGGACTAGAGGAAGCATTTATCGTCGTATAGATTCTGCACGTTCACTAACGCTTTCTTCCTTAATAATTTTTTCGGTGTTGGTATGTAACTGGATCCGGCCAAAGGACGATATTTTAACAAGTTCACTTCAACGGCTACGATCCCTTTCACGACCCATCCGCTACCTTCGCGAGTAAACTTTGATACCGGTTCCAGCACTTTTTCCACCCACTCCCTGTACTGATCGTTCACGTCTTCCGCGTCCGCCGTTGCGGGTAAAACGAGTTGCGTACGGGATCGAAACACTCCCGTCTGCTCCCGTTCGTGATCGGATACGAGTTTTTTTAATACGAAGCGAACGGCCAAGTACCACTTGAAACTTTCCCTCATATCGCGTGATTCCGCGCGCACGTCTTCCCGAATAACGTCCGCCATTCTCTCCAACAATACAGATACCGTGTTCACCCCGGCTTCAAAGTCGTTATACGAGTCGTTAGTACTTTATTGTCTTTACACTCCCGTTAAGCGCGATTGTACGAGTTGCGTATACTGCCATGGTTCTGTACTACTCTGGAATATGCGATCTTATTTAGATTAAAGCACACTTTTTTTTAGGTTAAACACGCACTAGTTTTTGTTCGAATAAAGCACACTTTTTTTTAGGTTAAACACGTACTAGTTTTCCTCAATGTTTACGGGCACTTTGAAACAAACACAGTTAATATCACCAACAAATATCGTAGCTGTGTTCAGCAGTGTGTCCAGCTGCTAACTGAGGCCTAAGGAGTTAATCTGTACAATATATAGGCGCGGGCATATTATTGCACAACCTTATACAAGGCTTTAAATTCACTTCCGTTTACAGCGTGAGAAGGTCCTTTCTGCGTTCGTCTGTTCCGCTTGAGAACGAAGGATTCTGCACGCTCTGCGAGAGGGGTCAATTACACCGAACTATTGCACAATTGTTTATGTTATTTGTTCTCATTCCCACGAGATGATGGCAAAGTGTCTTATTTCAAACATCAACAAACGTCTGAAGGATTGGAATGTACTTCTGTTTTTGCCGCTTAGTGTAATTAGTAAAGGATTACGGCGTACTCTCGCTCACGTTTATATATTTTTTCTTGTCGTATTGTTTCCTGCTATCGCTTCTTATCGGCTTCGGTAATTGAATCGGGTAATTGATCATCCGTTTTTTCTCCTCAATGATTTGTACATGTGTATGATTACCTGTACCATTGGCGATAATATGTATGTATATGTAATCGCTATTGTTGACTTTGTTTCTAAACCCGAATTCGGGAGTTTGGACTACCTTAATTTCTGTACAAGTACGTCCTGGCGTTATGACCTACTTCTGTTAGTGTTGACGAATGTACTTTGCTGTGACATAATACACGTTTTACGATCGCAAATCGCGGTTTATTGCTTCATTATTTTTATTGTTTATAAATTAAATGGTGCTAACGGGTTTTACAGATTTGATTCGAGACGTTTGTTGGTACTGACGACTTGTTACTTAAATTTTTCTTGTATTAAATTATACAGATATATTTTGGTATTAACAGGTTTTTTCCCTTCTCGTTCCGTTAATTATTTACGCGTTGTCGTGCAATTCTATCGATGTTTCCGAGTAGGTGGGTCTTCTGATATGACATAATGCACGTTTTTTATCTTAAATTGCTGTTTATTGCTTAATTGTCTTTATTACTTATTTGTTAATGACTTAAATGGTGCTACCTGGTTTGTTTATGTTACATAAATTATTGCTTGTTTTCAATTATTTTGGGTTCATTTGATAATCGAGTTGTACACTAGTTGCTAACTGAGGCGTAGGCAGTAAATCTGTATAGTATATAGGGGGCTAGCATCGTTGTGCGCGCGCAGCTGTTAGTACGGTGTAATATTTATAAATTATGGAGGTCACATTATTGCACAACCTTATACAAGCGTTTTGTACGAGAGTGAAGCTATGAGTTCACTTCCGTTACGGTGAAAGGAGGTCATTCGTCTGTTCTGGTTAAGAACAATGCTGTACTCTGTTTACATTCAACATCCTTGCTCGCTCAGCGATAGGTCATTTACACCGTGGTGTTGCACAATTCTTTATATTATTTGTTCTCATTCCCACGATATGGTGACCATGTGTCTTTTATCAAACATCGACAAGTGAGTGGTTCACACGGATCGAAATATCTATCGCTCCGTCCTCAGAATGTTTGAATACTCCGGTGAGTAAACACGTCTTGCGCTGTGCTTTTTTCTTTTTTATTCTTGTGCGTAATGGAATTATATTTTTTTTGGTGACAGTGTTGTCGGGCACAAACATCATCGGGTTGAATTCCTACCTCGTTGGCTTCTTGGTGCATTTACAGGTAAGTCTAACACACACAACTTGCTGTTGTTACTTTTATTTTATTTAACACAATTTTATATTTCTCTTTTATAAGAGATTCCTTTAACTGTTTCCATAGACCTTATAAATTTCAACTTGTTTCGTTTCTAAACATGTGTGTGCGCGAGCGAGCGCGTGTGTGTTTATTTCGCTTGTAGAAATCGACTAAATCACGTCATGTGCACCTCCGTAAAGTGAATTTTTTTTCTGCTTCTTACTTTCTTTGCTTGGTGTAAGTTTTTTTTTTACATCACTTTTACTTAACTACTTACGTATTGTTATTATTTTTATGTTTTGTACTCTGTAGTGTATATAGTAGTGGTATGTAGTGGTAATAATTATACTGAATTTAGGCTATTACTAGTAATAATAGTTCCTTGTTACATATATTTTCTAAATAACACACATCACAGAAGTATTTAATTAATTATTCGATATTGCTTGAAATTTCGGTGAATAGAAACCAATTGTTTGATGGATATTATGGTTAATTGATGAGAAAGTTATATTTCCAAACGCCTGTTCGTCGAACTAGTTGGGGTTATCTACACACACACACACACACACACACACACACAGACTCGTTCCCCCTCGCATCCGTAACAAGTATGTCATTCTGTATCGCTCTCCCCTCTGTTTGGACTAGGACTTTTTTTGTTGGTTTTTTCGACGGCACGTGCCTTTGTATAAATCCCTCGTTTTATTTTAAATAGTTAAATGCGGTGTTCCTGGTTTGAGGTAATGTCGAATTGTAGGCTATAGGTGTCACCATATCGGTCGTGTTTTGTATTTATTTTTCATCATTATATTTTTTGTATATTTTTTATTTTATGTGTATATTGTTTTTGTAATATCTACGATTGTTTTTCTTAATTATACTTTTACAGTCTTACCACCTATTTACATTGATTAAACATTGTCTTTTTGTATGTAGCCTATATATTTTTCATCTTTTTAGTTATAAGATGTTGGTATTACGTTTTACTATCTTTTAACAGGGTAAATTTTGTGTTAGTTACGTGTTGTTGTGCAATCCACTTGTTAGAACTGTTCCATTGAATCACTGTGAAAAGTATGGTGCAATACGTGTTGTGTAATTACACTCATTAGTAGAACAAGAGGGGGGGTCCGTCTACATTAACAGGAACTCGTTGGCTATACCGTTCAGTATTTTGTCAACAAACGCGAGCGAGGCTTTGTACGGAGCTCGAGCTTGACCCCGGCAACGACCCCGAGATGTCCGAGACCGAAATGAACGAGACCGGACCGAAATGAACGAGTGCGAAATATTTTGCGAAAAATTCGCACACACACACACACACACAGCCCGCTCTGCCCCCTCGGTACAACATGGGAAGGATACGAATACAGCGGACCGGGGGGGGGTTGACCTCAAGATCATGACCTACCTCAACAGCCAGTGTTGTCACGTAAACAATAGACGATGCTGAAACAATAGGCGCTACTGCTATGTCACTGACCACACTCAACATTTTTTCAGCTGTTGAGTAAGGTCATGGACAGCTGAAACAATAGGTGTCATTGTTGGCCTAGGAGAACAATGGCCCCCATTGTTGTTCTAATGACGTCACTAGCTGTTGAGTTAGGTCAGGATCGTGACGTCATCACCACCACCCCCTCGTCCATTGGCTCCGTACCCCCCCCAACACACTACTAATATGGTTTTCTTGCGCCACGTTTACCAAGCTTAGCAAGTAAAATCTAATACGGAATTAACGAAAGTACTGATTGTCAGCAATCAATCGGAACTGAACAATGCTAGGTAAGATAAAAACCACTTCATAAGAAAAATTCTAACTACTTGCTGCTAAACAAGCAAAATATAGGAACTGATTCCCCGTGACGTGAAATCCGGAAAATGGAGTCTCATTTAGCTGAAGATTAAGATAAGTGGATGAAGAGCCTCCAGGTGGTCTAGTGGCTAACGCGGGCGATTGATGCGCTCGTGGTCCCGGGTTCAATTCCCGGCGGAGGCTCCATACGGCGTGCACTCAGCGTCGTGAGGCAAACTGAGTAGGCGCTGAGATAACAGCGCCGCCTCCTGGCTGTGAATACCGCAACTAGCGGCTGGTGGCGCGTAGTACTAGCCATACACCGTCACACTAACAAAAGCTGCGCGGTACGTCTTGGTCCTTAACGGACTGTGGAACGGAGGTGGATGAAGAGTCTACAAGGAAAGAGAGGGAAATTCCAAGAGCAAAGACACAAATCAACCACCCTTTGTAGCGTTTACCTTTCCGTCATAGGAGTAGGAATAATGCTAAGAATCTTCTATAAAGAGGCTACTTCTTAACATAAAAAGATCATTGATGGGAGACGTGGATGTTTCCTAGTTATGTAGGTGGAGATATGATTCCGAGAATGTAAGCTCTCTCGGATGTTGTCGATTGTATTGTCGCTTCTCTGGCTGTTGGACGTGGTCCAGGTGTTCCGCGGTTTACCCACGAGGCCGTCCTCATCATCCCGGGAATTTGGGCTGTGGTCCAGGGGCTTCGCGGCTTACCCACGGCGTTTCGGCCGTACCCGCGACGGGAAACATCATTATTGAGATGATTCAGAGTTTGACGTGACTGAGAACTCGTAAAAATGTTTAGTGGTGACTTTAGAAATGGATTCTCATAGAAGTTAAATGAAATGCATTTAATTTACTTTTGTTGTTGCTTATTATTTATATGTTTTTATTTATTTATTTATTTTATTTTATATCTGATTTCTCTAACCAAAATGGAATCAATAATTTAAAATTAAATCTATGTTAGTTTGTTTACTCCTAGTGAAAACTTAAATTAGTATTCCCAAAGGGAGATATGCCTATAAATTCTCTTGTTTCTTATTTTCTTTTAAACAGTAACACCTTTATAAAGTCCCAGTGTAAAGTTACACTGGTAATACTTTTAGTTTCAATTTATTTCTTATAACAAATTATATAATACAGATACATGTATAATAGGTATATAATAACAGGTATAAATATGTACTTCTTATTTTTTGGAACGTTTTCATTTCTACCTGTGACTTTCAAATACTAGTTTAGAAATACCTCTAGTAATCATATCTCTATGTCATCCTGACAAATTATTCCACTTGATTCTTGAGCTTTACATTACAAAACCTGTTTTGTAATACCGGTATTCAACAAGCTGAGATGACAATTGTACTGTGCACCATCGGCAGAGTTCATTGTCTCATGTAGACTGTACATGTCTCTCTACACATTTCCATTACTACATACATCATCTATTATACTCTTGTCTTACACGTTTCTCTCCCTCAATACACATTATATATGTTAGCCGGCGTGTATATGTGCGTGGGGGGGGGGAGAGAGCTGTGCGTATGGTTTGCTAACCAGTATAATTGTCGCTAACATACGACTCCTTTAGTATTAACGTATTAATCGTCCGTTCGACTCTGTCCTCGACTGTTCGTGTTACACGCAATTAGTGTACATTGTTTATGAAATTACTGTAGCGATAAACAATTCAGGCAGCGAGACGCGCTGGCAATTCATTCGGCGCAAAGCGAATCCACACGTGCGTGAAATCACGGAGTGCTTGGCGTTCGGGCCGCAGCGTCGATGAACAATTAATTGTGTGTGTTCGCTACCGGAACTAACCAATGTCAAGAGAGACAGGAGTCGAAGGAACACGAATGCACCAACGAATGAGTAAGGTTCGGGTATACGTATACTAATAAGGTATACGGAATACTAATGCATGTAGTCTGCGCGCGCGCGCGTGTGTGTGTGTCTGTGTTTTATTTATAATCAATAAATTATTATCGTGCTCAAATATTAATATCACTTTGTTATCTTGTCACACTAAATATTAATTAAAAATAACTAATTTTTTCGGTTCATACGAACCACTGTGCACTACGTTCATTTCAACTGCTTCTTCCCACCCTTCTTCCTTCTTTGCACCTCCTTCATTCTCTCTCGGATGTTTCTCTTTTCTTTCTCCGGTCCAAACGCAGCGGTTTTCTTTTACGGCTTTCGCTGGAAACCTGCAGGGTTATGTACTGCTTCAGACTGAACTCTATGTCCCTGAGTAGAATGTGAATAGAGTGAGAGTGTAGACACGTGCACGCGCAGTGGTGTAAACAAACCAAAGACTACTAAGAAATACCGATTCACATTACATTATCAAACATCACTCACTGTGTGTTTGATAATGCTCAATTACCTCTCATCAAAAAAAAAAAAATATTTTTTTCTCCCAGATTTCCGAAAACTTTTAATTTGCACAAGGTACTTGTAACTCATCATTGGACTTTCTTGTTTTTAAATTAACACTTTTCTTTTACTTCTACATTTCTTCCATTTGAATCCCACACTTTTAAATACTCTCGTTAATTATTTAGCGCCCCATGGGAAATGGATTCTTTCTTTCACGATAGGTAGGAGTTTCTTAACAGTGGACAAAACGTTTTGATTTTTATACAAATCGTAGACAATATTTCTTACTACACACTTATCGAAATCATCAAGAAAAAGTTTCCTTTGCTCACACGTTTTACGTTTTTTTCCCCGGTGTGGAGAGTTTTTCTTCTGGACTGCATTTCCTTTGCTTTCTCAAGTATTTAGCGAAGCCTTCCGATTGATTACAGTAGTACGCATCTCGTTTTGTTGCTTGATTCAGTGGGTATGTCAGTGAGTTTCGTTGTTTTGCTTCATCACATTTTTCAATTATATTACTAATTATTTTGCGACCTTCACTGTGAACAACGAAACTTCTTTTTTCTTTCTTTCGTTGAACCTTGAAAAGACATTGCGAATAGACAGGTACAAATAAACAAAATAACAGGATAATTCACTCACTAACTGACAGTAACTAAAAGTAAGCTAATCCTAAACGATAGTTCACAAATTCGTATTTTTAATGTTCCTATAAAACAACTACTTAAAAAGTACTAAGTTGTAAACACAAAACCAATAATACGTAGTATCTGAATTCACTTAACACAGCAACGGTGAAAACCAGACTGCAATGTCATACAAAGTGTCTGCCTTTGCAAGGGTCGCCAGTTTGCACTGTTAACAGGGCCATGCGCTCCCATGAATCATTGGCCTTGACAAACAAACGATATTAACACACACACACACACACATACTTTATCCCCTCCATCAGAGACACAGAGTTCAGTCTCATGTAGCAACTTTTCCCTGAGTGCTAAACGGTCTTTAATTTCTCCTTGGTAATCTGGAATACTTCTATGTCTTTTTCGGAGTCTATAAAGCATGTATTGGCCACTTTCAATTTACCAGGACCTTCCTTCGAGTTTATTGGGATCCATTCTTTGAAGGTGTCCAAAAAAAGTAATTCTTCCTTTACTAATTGTATCTGTAATTTTTTCAATATGTTTATAACGTTCATTTTTATGGCGTCTTATATATTGTTTTCCACCATCAAACGGTCCCAATATTTTCCGTGCAATATAAGATTAACTAAATGATTGGCTCTGTAGTCTGATCGTAATAATTAATAAACGTTGACAAGCCTCACGTTGTCGGGAGCCAAATCTGTAATATGAATTAATAATTGGCGTTTTAACTGTAATTCAGATTTATTTTAGTATATGTTGTTTTTAAAAGATTTATTAGAGTTCGTGATTGGTATTCAGTTAAATTATTTTTTTCCTTAAATTTAATTCATAATGTGTACTAGGTGTCGCCTCAATTACCTTCACAAGGTCAGGCTTCACGTGGTCACGTACGTAATTCGTTGAAAGTCGAAATAAGTACACAATTCCCTTTCAACCTTAAATAATAAATCTTCTTTATTTATTTATTTCTGTACTGTTTTTACCATAAAATAATTTAATAACAATAATTAATAAATACCTTGGCTTTACAAATTTATTCAGTCGGAGTTGGTAACACAATGTCTATCTCAGGGTTCTAGGCTTTTAATAACAAGTTTCGAATTAATTATAAGTTCAATAAATTTACATGAGTCGTTTTGACTACAATTCAATCTACGATAATGCCTTTCGGAAGTACAAAATAATTACAAATCTTTTAATACATTAATTTACAACGCCGAACTATTTTCAACTCTATGAGGTAATGAAATTTAATGCGTATGCCCAATCTGTAGGCACGCTTCTGAACTAAACAAAATGGCTAGTTAGACAAAATGACTGACTCTTCATTACTCAGTTTTTGACAAATTACAATAAATTTCTTACCTACTACACACAATAAATAAATTATAATACAAACAACTAATAACAGTTATATGATTATGTAAGTTTATAGAGTGCAGTGGGCTGTAGTGTTTAATTCAAATAATTAGTGAGCTGAGTTACGTGTGTCAGTTTGGTGTTACATTCAAGGAATAATAATTTGGATTAATCTCAACCAGTTGCAATAATCTTCGGGTTTGTTCTATAATATTTTCACTTTATTAACAAATTAGTTCTTCTTGGTTCACTAATATTGGTTTAACACTTAATTATTTCTCACTTATGTATATTGTAATTAAACGGAGTTATTTTACAAATAAGTATAATAATTGTTTAATAAAATTTGTATTAACTTATTTATTTATTTTATTTTATTTTTTTTTATTTGTATAAATAATTAATTTAATTTTTAATTGTTTAATTATTATATTACTTTTTATTATTTTTAGTGTTCAATTAATAAAAATACTGATTAATAATTGGGTATGATTTGGTGAAGAATTATTTGTTTCTCCGCGTTAAATAGATTGTCGTGGCCAAATCGATTGCATCTCGCGGTCCATTCAGTATCTTTATTTCTTCTTCTGCTCGTTCCTTTCCCTCAGAAGTTCTCGTTTAATATTTAATAATTAATGTATTTTAAATTAGTTCTCAACTAATCAATAAAACAATGTTTTAAAACAATAATTATATTTATTATGCTCAAAGTAATTATTCGACTTGCGTCGACTAATTCGAGTCGGAGTCGGGACTAGATCCCAGGTCGATTATTACATATACAAAATTATTCAAATTAAATTATTATATAACAAAGGTTCTTTAAACTGTCGAAATAGTCAGGAAAGGCAAGAGAATTCAATACTTACAATTATAAAAACTTATTCATTAACAGACAATAATAATAAAATATAGTGTATAGAAAAATTTTAATTCGAACCAGCTGACTGCTCTGACGTCACCACGTCTCCTTCCGTTTAGATTCGTTCGACTCGGAATGACAAGATGGCCGTCTTCGTGAGTTGTTATATGCTGAAAATCAGACTCCGAGATTTCCTTCAAATAAACGTAGCAGTTGATTAATTCCTCTTCTGTGATGCCGCTATTGGAATATCCACAAGTTGTAGTGTTTAGTTTTAGTCCTCCAGGTTGTATTTCGTTCGGTAATAGGCGTATGGTGTCGAATGTTCTTTCCAATCAGTTGCTTGTTGTATGAGGTTAAATTTATTATTCGATCGTGTCCATACGTAGTGACAGATAGATTTGGTGTTGTTTAATTTAGCTGTGTGATTCCAATGACTGTTTTAATTGTATTCATAAATTTACTGTCTATTCTGTATTCCTTTATAATTCCATAATATATCTTGGCTTGAATTAGTCAAAATTTCAATTCAGTTGGTTTTTTAAATATACTCTGACACGTCCGTTCTGCTTGGCATTTAACAATCAACTAACTATAATTGTTTCTTCATATAGAAAATTCTGTAAGATTTTGGTCTCATTTCTCATTGTTCATTATCAGCTGTTTTCATAATTACTAATTAAATTTTATAGAAATAGATGACATTTTTTATATTTAACTGGCTATAAATTATTTGTTTAGTACTTTTATGGAATTCTAACTATATAACAATATTCCTGCTTTTATTTTATACAAGTTAATACTAAATTTGACCTATTTTGGTTTGAATTAAGCTTCTGAATTACATTCCTTGAAATTTACCTCTAGGCCTTATTCTGATTCACATAATTACCCATTAAATGGTTTACAACATGTTTTATGTTACAATTTTCCTCAAATACGATTACTAATTAAACCATTATAATTTACTTTTTCTACCTGGCTATTATTCTAAACATTTAACAATTTATTTGTATTTTACTAGTACTTGCTTTACTGATTATGGCATTATCTTGTATAGAAAATTGACACCATTTAAGTCAATTTTACACTCTGATTCTTTTAATGACTACTATAGGTTGTTGTTGTAATTATGATAATGTATTTGTATTCTGAATGGGACAATTTACATCAATTTGGTCTAGTTTCTATTAATTTATTTTCTCTGATTTGATTTACACGGTCAAAGTTGAATTTGGCTTGGTCATCAATTTTCAATTTTCCTACCAATGTTATAATCAATTCACATTATTATTTTTATATTTTCTGATTCACTATTTATAGGTCGTTTGAATTAATATTTTGCCTTTCCTTACTTCACAAAATTATGACTTAAATTAACATTATTCAAATACAGTAAACACTTACATACTAACATCTAGTATCTCCTACTATCAACATGGTCTGTATTGTATACACATAAAATAATTAAACATAATAATTAGATAAATAAACAAATTAAAGTCTTATCCTAATGATTGTCTTTTGTTGTCCTTTTAAAACTGGTTTGGGGTGTTCCCCTCAATCACACACTATTTTATTTATACTTAAGTTTACATTAGCTCTGATTATTTTGTATTGTATTCTCTTACTTTGTTATTGGTTTTTCTAAATTTGTATAACTACTACAGTTTAAGTTCTTTCCTTTATTGTGGTTTACTGATATAGAGTGTTCTGTCTTTAACGTAGGTTTTGGTTATCTTGAGATTTTTCATTTTATTTAATTTGTTCTCGGCTGTAACTCCTTACTACTCCGTATCTTACTGGGTATACTAATTATTTTACTGGGATAATAATCATACTATTTGTTTTTAACACATTTTGCTCTAAATTAAATGTATTTAATTTCTTTGAATCGAAATTTTTTCTAGTTCTGTTAAGGCATTTTATTTATTATTGTGATTATTTCTTTCTGTTGCTTTTATTTAAGTTTATTTTACTTCTTCCAGATGACTTCTTCCCTTCTTTTTCTATGTGATATTAACTTATAGAATAAGGTACAAACTTCGTTGTGCTACAATATTCGTTGAACATAACCTCTCAATGATCTAATTCCAGACTTAAGTTCATGATCCAAACTGCTACATAGAGGGCGTCTTACACCTCGAACTCCAACAATAGACTGTGTTGATTTGGTAAATTTTGCTAGCTTCTCGGTACAAAATTTACTAAATGCTCATTGGTCCAAAACGAATTATATTGTTTGCAGACATGGCTTGCTTCTTGGCCAGAATAAATACTTGATTCCTAGTTTTAAAACTCTCATCTTATACTAAATACAATCTCAATTACATGACTATATATTGCAATAAAACAAATTGCTGGGAAAATCATTTAGAAATGACTAGACGCTATTATACACTTTATGACGTTATAAACATGTTTTAAATTGATTTTGTTCAAATTTTGTAAAGTAGCTGTAACTTTTGAAATAAGAGATGGGTAATTATATGTTATATGTCAAAATACCCATAAACTTATTCTCTGTCATGTCAAGTGCAAGTTTTGTGCGCGAGTGCGCGAGTGCACGAGTGCACGTGTGCGCGTGTTATTTGTGTTTTTCTGAATAACACCTATAATAACTCCGATAACTCCGTATCGAAATGAAACTTGGACAGCTATGCGTCATAAATAGCGCTACATTTTTCATATGTTATAAACTTAGAACATATAATTGTAATATGTATTTTTTAACTGAATTCAGTTTTCTATAGAAGCCTTATCTGTAGAAAAGTCATAAAACATTTAGATAAAATCTATAAAGATTTTGTAGACTCTGGCATTTCGTACACGAATATGTGCTATCGAGGTAGAAATCTGTGACGTGTTCTAATATTTAATCAATCAGGAGCTTCAATTTTCATTTGCGATGTGCGCTGGTAAATAAAACTTCGGTCAGTCTTCGTCCACAGCTCGTCCTATTCAGACGTACTCTCTGTGCGAGTCCTTCGTGACAGTAGACGTTTGCAATATAAGTGACGACCGTCCTACATTTTAGCTACGAGTTCTCGTAGGCTAAAACAAGTGTTATTACGCGTAGAACCAAGTATTTGAAGATCTATTAGTCCTAATTCGCGCTAGTCAAGATTTTTCCGCTTAGGGGCAGTTGTACTCAACCTGAGTACAACTATATGAACGCGTGAACACTTTAAGATAGCCGGAAGGTGTAAGTACAATACACCGCAATTTAAATAATAACCAATAACCCACTTATCGAACCTGAGACTGTAAATATATGAACCATATCAGGCAGATAAACGGTGTGCGTGTGTGATTCGCGTGTGATTGCAGCGGCGAGACCAGAGGTCGACGTTAACGCTACTTCCAGCCGGACTCAAAGTAGGAATTCGACAATCAAGTAACAGACGATTGTTCAGATAAACATTCATTTGAATTCAAAGACAGTATAAAATTAATAAATAATTTATGTAAAAAATTTACAGACAAGATTTAAAGTTGTTTTTAGTTTAATAAATTCCTATCCCCAGATAAGAGACTCTGTTTATATTATTAGTTCTATTACACATCTATCCAATATTTCATTTTTTACGTTCCAATATAAAATCCTTGTTTGATCCTGATCAATTTGACACCTCACAAGCTAGGTTTTTGTTAAATATTTAGTTATGTTTTATGTATGATTTTTCCCCAAATTCTGTATTAATGTCTAAAGAGTCTTGACAAATATGTATTCCCAGTATATTTGACATTACAAAACATTTTCTATAAACATCTTAAATATAAAATGGGTAGTTAAACCAGATTACATACTAGTATTTGTTATGAAATATGTAAACTTTTTTTTCTTAAATTTTTACTTAATTTAGCATAATCACAATAAGCTTCTTTATGTAAAATTTAACTAAATATAATTATTTCACTACCGACTCGGAGCACAAAGTTTTTTATGGGTAAAAACGTAAAAGTTTTACCTTATAACCTGAACCGGTTTTCGCTTTTAAAAAGTTTCTTCTGCAAATGCATTATTCTTATTTTTTATCACTATGTTTGTGCATGACGTACAGTACGTTTCAAAAATCCAGTCTGTATTTTCAGAGTTTCTATGTTAACGAATAATTGATTTTATTTTGATTGTTGTACTGTTTGTTTACGTAATCAGCTGTTTGGCGATAATGTTGAAAGTATTTAATATTTATATTTGATTTATTTGAATAAATTTATAATTTTAAATAACTCGTCTTCTTTTATTTTGATTTGAATTTGTTCTTTAATTAGTGAGTTATTATTATTGTGTTTTTACATATTGAGATTTTCCCGAATATTCATTTTGTGGCCTTTTTGTATGTTTTTTGTATATCAATTAACATTTTGAATGCCTGGAAATTGATGTTTATTATTTAAATAGTGTGTGGTTAAATTAAACTTGAGTATATTCGGTTTTAAAACGCATTACAGTGTTGAAGGAATCTATTGAGTAGCATTTTTTCTTGTCTGGCCTACGAAAATTTGTTACAATCTGGATATTTTAATTTGTACATTCCAATTTTACTGTAAACGTTAGATTTAGTTTTAGGTTTTATTGTGTTAAGAGCTACATTATCTATATTGCATTCAGGAAGGGGAGATCATGCATAGGTGCTATCTGTACACTTAAATTAATAATTGAAAAGAGAAGGGAATTTAACTTGGAGACGCATTTAGCATTCATAGATGTGTCGAAAGCTTTTGATAATGTGAATCGTTCGCTACTCTGGAGTATAATGGAACGAAGGGGTTTTCCTTCGCAATTAATTAAAGTTCTTAGGAGCTTATATTTCAAGACAGCGGTTGTCGTGGATTTGAATGGCAAATTATCAGAAGATATTTGTTTAGATCCGGTCCGAGTGGACCAAGAAATGTTAATGATGCGGCCCGTGGGACCACATAAAATGTTAAGTAAGAAGTATTCGTGATTTACTGTAGTAATTAATTCGTCAGGATGCAGAAATGATGAAGAGAGAGTGGACTGTAGTTAATACATTTATTGAAAATTCTTCACATATATAGCATTGAAATTGTTAAGTGTCACTTTTGAATAAGAGATTGGCTAATGAGCGCATCGTAAATACAAGTCGTAATGTTACATTGAAATTAATTTAATGAAGGGGCCTAAAAGGCCATATATGAAGTCTTGGGCCTAAGGCCTACATTAATTGTCGTATAATGAATTATGTGAATAGAGGCGCGAGTACGCGACACTCGAAGTACGTGAGTACACGTATTAGCAATGTATTGCTAGCATATTGCATGTATGCAATATATAATGTTGAAAGGCCTAAAGCCTAAATAATTGTCGCGACAACAGAAATGAAAAATGTGACAGTAAGTAGCGGGCGCAAGGCCGACCGCCGCTAGCGAACGTACGTAACGAACTGTGCAAATGTACGGACATGAATTGAGCAACTTAAAAGCGCAGATTAGCCAACCTATGAATGCAAAATTATCGCGCTACTGTACATAACTGCCCGCAAAAATCAATAGATTTTTTAATACATTTTAGTAACTTATTATATACATTTTAATAACTTATTATATAAAATACAGAGATCTTAATAATGAAAGTTAATCTCAATAGGCTGCATTGAACCTGGAGTTGTAATCTTAGATAACAGCTGTACACTAATTGTTTAGCGATAAGCTTGAATAAAGATAAGCCTTAATAAAGATAAGCGTTTAGTAGGCCAAGGTTGGCGTGCAAAATGATTTTATGCATGAATGAAAATGTAAGCGCTGGCAATGTATTGCCCAAGTTTACTGTATGTATACAATATTGAACGATATAAAACATGAAAATACATAATTTGACAATGTTTAATAATGAATGATCGGAAACTCATCACATGATGGCCCGATAAATTGTAACCCTATGCAAATCATAGATGGTTACCGTGAAATAGTTGAGGCCAGTAGACCTGTACAGAGTATTGCTTACAATGAACAAACAAATTGTCACAAATTATACATGTTTAGACGTAAATCTAGCATGGCGTCATAAATTTGAACGAGTCATGTTATACCTGAAGTTTCAGGAATTTACAATATATTGTTGTGTGAGAACAAGCTATAGATAGCTGACTGATTGCGAGCGCATATGTAATGACATGTATGTCATAATTAATCAGGAATAATAATTGTGCAATGCATAATCACAAAATACAAAATACCATATAAAAATACAATATAAAAATAAATCTAGGCGTGGCATGGTTACAGACAGTAGACGCAAAAAACAATATGTTTTACATAAATGCAAGTTATATGATAAAACAATAAACACCAATTTAGTTAATTACAAATATGAATAAGCGCAATAGCATAAGTAACAAATACGACACTGTGGTTACAAATGTAATACATGAGTTGAACAATTGAGAAATACATTCATAGAACAATAAATCACACATATTAACAACTGTGCAAGAAATGCATACATGGCTGTACAACTGCAAACCATGCGAATTTTATGTAACAAATTTTTATAAAACAATACCACCGAACATGACACATACCCAATACCAACAAAATATAAATGTGTAGGACATAGTATGCCACACAAAATATTAACATATAAATACAAAATAGCAAATATACCACCATGAAACTATGATGAGTATAGCGATGATAGCACAGTGCATGGTTGTGAACTTACAAGTCACATGCAAATTTAGTATAGAAACACACAATAGTGTAAATTGTCATGAAAATGTTGTGATGATACATATCACAATTAAGTTGACCAAATGGTCATATAATAAAGTAATAAAGCCAATGGCCAAGTAAAATAGCATTGTGCTACATGATCATAATAACCTTGTGTCAAGTCTCGTCCCGCGCTGGCAACAGACATAGCTTATGTACTGGTCTCCGCAAAACACCAGTAGGCGTGCGAATGTCTACGACTCTAATTAAGTTATCTGGGCCGGGAAATGTGGCGGTAATTACACCAAATTTCCAGGCTAATGGAGGGGGGTTATCCTCAATAAGTAAAACTAGGTCCCCAATGGAAACATTATCCTTAGCGAATTTCCATTTGTGACGTTGTTGTAATTGGTGTAAATAGTCGCGAGACCAAGCCTTCCAAATGACTTGGACAAACGTCTGGAGAAGTTGCCAACGTCCGAGACGAGAGATAGGAATATGAGATAAGTCTGGGTCCGGTATCGCCGTTAATGGTGCGCAAATCAAAAAATGGCCAGGTGTAAGTGGCACCGGATCATTTACATCCGAAGAGATGGCAAATAGAGGGCGAGAGTTTAGACACGCCTCTATCTGAGACAAAACTGTCGTAAACTCCTCGAAGGTGAGCATAGACTTGCCTACCACGCGGCGCAAATGAAACTTTAAACTTTTTATGCCGCTCTCCCAAAGACCACCAAAATGAGGTGACGAGGGCGGAATAAATGACCATGAAATACCCTGAGAGGCCGCGAATGATTTGATTGATGAGGTGGCATCCTTATTATGCCAAAGATTGTAGAGGTCATGTAAAACATTGCGGTCCTTCCTAAAGTTTGTGCCATTATCGGAATATAACTGACTGGGTATGCCCTTGCGGGACATAAAACGACGTAAGGCAGCTATAAACGCACTGGCTGTAAGGTCGGAAACCAATTCCAAATGAATGGCCCTGGTTGCTAAGCAAATGAACAAAGACACGTATGCCTTAGAGAGAGTTCTGGATTTCTGCCCGCCATGACGAATCATGAAGGGACCACCATAATCAACCGCGCAGAATAGAAACGGCCGTGATGGAGTGACTCTAGGAGATGGTAAAATACCAAGCCTCTGAACCTGCTGTTTGGCACTAAACCTGAGACACTTGACACATTTACGAATGATGGAGGGAATGACTAACCTGGCATTAATAATCCACCAACGTTGACGAAGTGAGTGATGCACGAGTTGAGCACCAGCGTGAAGTAGACGAATGTGTTCGCGTTCAATAATAAGGCGAGTAATATGAGCCGATGGATGCAATACAATGGGATGTTTAGTGTCGTAAGGTAATTGCGACTGCTGTAATCGCCCGCCAACGCGTATTACTCCAGACTCATCAAGAAACGGGTCGAGAGAAGACAACTTACTCCTGAAAGAGACAGAAGACCCATTACGAAGACAATTAATCTCGGCAGCAAAGTGGATCGACTGAGATTGTTTTATGAAGAAACTAAGAGCATGATGAATTTCGACGGGGGTAAGAGCGCCCGTTATTTTGTCAGCACTGGAGAGTCTAATATTTTTGATGAACCGAAAACAGTAAGCGTATAAGCGTGTCAGACGGTGCAACGAAGAAAAGTCCTTAGAAAGGTCGATAGCCAGGGTAGACATTAGAGAAAGGCTGGGGGTTTGTTTCTCTTCCGCAGTGACTTCAGAAGACGACGGATTAGAAGGTAAAAAGGGTGGAAAAGGATTGGACTCGGAAGATTGAGACAAACAAGCGGGACCGTGCCACCAAAGCGAACAATCGCGCAAAACGTCAGGGTGACACCCCCTAGAGATAATATCAGCAGGATTGTGTCTAGAATTGATGTGATGCCGTGTATAGGCTTGCATAAGATGCTGAATCTCGGCAACACGATTAGCGACGTAGGTTTTCTACCTCGTGGACTGGGCATGAATCCAGTAAAGAGATACCATGGAGTCAGAATATAAATGAACACTATTAATAAACGAATAAAGCGCAGGAACGACCTTAGATACGAGTCGCGATAACAACAAGCAAGCACAGAGTTCGATAATAAAGTTTGCGTAATTACGCGCAAGCTTAGAATCACGCCTGAATCGGCGTTCTAAATTCAAAAATCTTGCTTCAGCATTGGTATAAGATTCCCCCAACTGGAGATGTTCGGACTTAAATGGTAGTGAGACAATGAACCTACCCTCTTGATTGCGATGAGTAGACCCCACGAAATGCTCCTCACAAGCTGACTCGTTATCAGGTGTATTATCAGGGATAGTTTCTGCCTCTCAAAACTTTTCGAGAGACTGCAAAATTTGACCGTCGTTGTTCCTAGCTAGGAACGAAACCGCAGGACCATTGTAACGGCAGTGTTTGGGCAAATTGCCTGCCAAAATGTAGCCTAACTTCGTTTCCTGAATAATGGGAAAATGAGGACCGCGTACGTATTTGTTGGCTAAAATTAAATCCAGGTAGAATTGCGCCCCTAACAGTATGTCGACTTCGGATGATATGTTGAAATTTGGGTCAGCAAGAAAAATGTTGTCTGGAATGTTAAATTGATTTATGTCAAACGATTGTGCTGGCAGATTGTGGGTTAATGCAGATAAGATAGCACATTTTGCCTCGAAGCCAAATCTCTGATAACGAGAAATAATGCGTATAGACGCGAGATTAGTGGCATGACACGCGGTATTATTTATACCTGTAATCGGTATGTTGGATTTAGTCAAGTTAAGCCGTAATTTCTTGGCAAATGATTTGGTACAAAAATTTATTTGTGAACCCGCATCCAGAAGAACTCTTGCCTTTTGTCTGTTGCCAGCCTGGTCAATGACAAACACAATTGCTGTTGATAAAAGAATATTATTCGTGGATTGTAATTTGAGTGAACAATAATTACTGCTGCTGGCAGAGATTGGCTTCGGGACATTGTTTATGTGCAACAATGTATGGTGTCGTTTTGAACAGATCTTACACGCCTGCTTAATCTTACAATTAGATACAAAATGGTCTGATCTAAGACAATTGGTACAACATTTGTGATTTGATATAAATTGTCCTCGCTCAGCGGTGCTTAGTGCACGGAATTTATCACACATGTAAATTGGATGATTAGATTTACAACATAAACATGAATAATTACTTGACGCTGAGTGATAACTCTTAAATGTAGTACTGCCAGCAGCGTTTCGTGATTTATGTTTATCAGATTTATTATTGAATCTTAAACTTAGCTTGTTGAGTTGCTGTCCGGCATCGATAGGCAGTGTATTTTCTAACAGCTGTCTACGTGCGTTTAAAAAATGAGTGAAATCTTGAAAGTTAGGAAGATTATCAGGGTCTATAGACTCCTTCCATAATTTAAAAGTAGTATGGTCGAGTTTTGCTGATAATAATTGTATAGTGATAAGTTCGAATGAATTCACTGACAGTTGCATTGCCGCCAGTGAATTAACGGAAGACGTTATTGTATTTGTGAATTCTCCCAAACTTTGGACAGAGTCTTTAATTGTTGACTTGACTTCAAGTAAATTTTGAATGTAGTACTTTGCTAGTATAAACTTGGTGTCATACCTTGCGGACAGCAAACTCAACGCTATCGAGTAGTTTTCATTACAAATAGGTAGTGATTTAATTAAGTCTAATGGCTCATTTTTTAGAGAAGAATGCAAATAATGTAGTTTCTGCACTGACGTTAGATCGGATCTTGCATGCACCAAGTCCGAAAAAATTGAATAAAAATGCTGCCATTCCAAGATATTGCCTGTGAAGCATGGCAAACTTATCGGTTTTAATTGCATATGGCCCGTGAATACGGGAGGCACAGTCTGAACATTAAAGGTATCAATTAATTGTAAAATATTAGCTTCTGTGGAATATAACATTTCTTCGACCACAACTCGGTCTTCTTGAGCAGCGTTTATGTCTTTGCAAATAAGTTCGATTTCGGACTGTACCTCATCGTATTTCGTTGCCAAGCTTTTCAAACTTTCAAGTCTGACTGTTAAAAAGTGTTTTGTATTAGAGTTTCTATCAAAGCTACTGACAGCTGATTGTATAAGCACTATTGCGGACTTTAAGCCGCCTCTCTTTCTGACTAACACTTTGAGGCATTCTTCAGCCATTGTACGCACCTTGAAACGATGTTAATGAGGTGATACCTTGTGGGCGATGTCCTGAAGCGTCGACGCCGTGGAGAAGATGGCAAACACACAGCTCGGAGAGATGACTGCTTTGACTGACGTACTGAAGCTAGCAGGTGTAAGCTCTTGCAATGATGTCGTCAGGAGGCTCAAAGGCGACGAGCGAAATGCTGGTTGAATCACGCCACGGACGTATCAGCGGATATGCTGAGTCGCCCGTGATGGCCAGAAATTGGGGCAGCAAAATAATAAATAGGTGAATGATGTATCCGGGAATCCAGGTCCGGAGCGACCAAAAAATGTTTAGATCCGGTCCGAGTGGACCAAGAAATGTTAATGATGCGGCCCGTGGGACCACATAAAATGTTAAGTAAGAAGTATTCGTGATTTACTGTAGTAATTAATTCGTCAGGATGCAGAAATGACGAAGAGATAGTGGACTGTAGTTAATACATTTATTGAAAATTCTTCACATATACAGCATTGAAATTGTTAAGTGTCACTTTTGAATAAGAGATTGGCTAATGAGCGCATCGTAAATACAAGTCGTAATGTTACATTGAAATTAATTTAATAAAGGGGCCTAAAAGGCCATATATGAAGTCTTGGGCCTAAGGCCTACATTAATTGTCGTATAATGAATTATGTGAATAGAGGCGCGAGTACGCGACACTCGAAGTACGTGAGTACACGTATTAGCAATGTATTGCTAGCATATTGCATGTATGCAATATATAATGTTGAAAGGCCTAAAGCCTAAATAATTGTCGCGACAACAGAAATGAAAAATGTGACAGTAAGTAGCGGGCGTAAGGCCGACCGCCGCTAGCGAACGTACGTAACGAACTGTGCAAATGTACGGACATGAATTGAGCAACTTAAAAGCGCAGATTAGCCAACCTATGAATGCAAAATTATCGCGCTACTGTACAATATTCCTACCAATAAAGTTGTGAGACAAGGGTGCCCTATTTCACCGAAACTTCTTAATATCTATATGGACGACATATTTAGGCGAAGGACAGCTAAAGTTTGATCGGGAAATTACTTCAGCGAAAAAGTCATGCAAATGCATTGCTTTAGGCAGATGACAAGGTAATGATACAGAAAACAGAAGACCAGTTACAGCTGCCCAAATTTGCGTTCAGTAGCATCATACAAGACTATGGTCTAACGTCTGTCTATCTCTGTCTGCCTGTCTATCTGTCTACCTGCGTGCCTGCCTGTCTACCTCTCTCTCTCTCTCTCTCTCTCTCTCTCTCTCTCTCTCTCTCTCTCTCTCTCTCTCTCTCTCTCTCTCTCTCTCTCTCTCTCTCTCGTACACACACACATCCTCATTTTTAAATACTCTCATCTCTCTCATCATGTCATGTTTAATACTGTTCTTCGAATCGGTATAAAGAGTTACGTTTAGGCTGACAACAGTGTACAGTATCTGTCCGTTAGAGGTTCATGGACCGTAAGAGCACACTGTCAGTACCTGCAAATCCTTCCGTGCTGTGACATACTGGTACGGTGAATATATTCTCGAGCATAAATACACAGCAGGAAAGTACGTGAGTTTCTGTTTGGGCTAGTTTACACTGAAAACGTTTGTAATGCGAACTAATTTACAATAACTTTTTATTCTAATGGATGTTTTTATAGCAGCTTCGTATGCAATGTCGTATGAATCAGCTTTACATTAATTTATTACTAATGCGCTGTTTTGAACAATGAATATACGCAATGTATTATTCAGTGTAGCTACTACTTAATTTACATTTAAACGAAAACAAACAATGCTCATTTAAAAGTGCACCCTCTTCCATCAGCTACTCTCTGTGCGTACAGAGAACATTGCCGGGAGTCACGAACTTGGACGTTGGAAGTAGGATTTGCTGGCAGAGCTGACTCGAGCATATATACATATATATTTGTTTGCTTTTTATTGTGTGTGTGTGTGTGTGTGTGTGTGTGTGTGTGTGTGTGTGTGTGTGTGTGTGTGTGTGTGTGTGTGTGTGTGTGTGTGTGTGTGTGTGTGTGTGTGTGTGTGTGTGTCGTATATATGCAATACATCAAACGTACAAACTTATAATATAATTACATAAATACAATACATAACTATCTTCCTAGTAGCCTCGGTCGGTTTCTCTTTCGTGTACTCAGTCGTCTTTCCTTCCATCGGTCGGCTCCCTTTCCATGCAGCTTGGCTGTCTTCCTTACGCGTAGCATCCGTCAGCTCTGGTTCTCCTCCGTGCAGCTCGGCTGTCATTCCTTCCGTGCAACGTCAGTCGCCCCACCGGCTCCGCTCCGTGCGGCGTCGTTGACTTTTCAAGCAGCAGCACCACTAGCAACAGCAGCGTACACCAACAACTGTATAAAGACAGGAACTAAGGAACTTAGTAGAATACAGGAAAATATGACTTAAGTAGGGACAACCATCGAGTGCGAAAAAGTAGAAAAGGACGGCTGATAGTAGAGGTTGAGTGAGACATAAAAATCCCTGTGCTGAGAGGACACATACGAAGGACTCTCGAGAGTTGATGAATGTGGCAAACCGGCAAGCGATGGCTAGGGATCGGTCGATGGCTAGAGAGAATCAAAGGAGGGCATGGCC
Source organism: Magicicada septendecula (assembly GCA_034769895.1). Taxonomy (NCBI): domain Eukaryota; kingdom Metazoa; phylum Arthropoda; class Insecta; order Hemiptera; family Cicadidae; genus Magicicada; species Magicicada septendecula. The sequence goes on from CM068368.1 coordinate 127,853,720, forward strand.
CAGAAGAGCTGTAAAACAATAGGAAGAAGAAGAAGAAAATACGAGTAACCCTATTATTAGTTCTGATAAAAAGAGGTGCGTAGATAGTTAAACATTAAAATACGAATGATACGTAGAACCGTTAATAGAACTCTTAAGAAAAAGTGCGACCAGATACCTACTACAATTTTATGATAGCTGCCCCTGATAGATATCAGATATGATATAGATATCTATGATATAGATATGATATCATACAATTTTACGATACCACAAAACTAAAAACAAGAGAGTTTTTCAAGATGAAATTCCTATGAGATGTTAAAGAATGCACAAGATAACAGAATTAGAAATCAAGACAACATCAATGGAAAAAAAAATAATCATAGGCAAAAAATAGAGAAAACAATTACAAAGAATGGGTAACGAAGACTGCCTAAACAAGCTGTCAAAGACAAAGCAGAGGAAGGAAGCAGGGCGACCAAAGAAAAGACGATCAGATACTAAAGACGGGATAGGCAAATGCCTAAGGCATAGAGGAAGGTGATGATGACCTCAGAATAAAAATTATTGCGACCTGTGCGAAATTATTTTTGAAAACAAAGTAAAGAAATTTGAGTTGTATCCTTAGTTACGTAACGTAGAATTAAACGTATTGTTGCCTAATAGTAAATAAATAATTTTTGTTAATCTAACATAAGTAATTAAATATCATACAATAATAATAAAATTTAAAGAAATAGTAATTTCTTACGCGAGCACATAATAAATTTTAAATCGTTTAAGCTAAATATGTTGGAATGAGTTTCGGGGTCGACGTAGACAACTAGACCATACAGTCGTATTTCTCTAAGATTTATAACGCATTGTACAGGTATGCGGAAGTATGATAATGCGGAAACTCGGAATCCGTTTGAATTAAGTAGGACGTACAAAATCAGAGGTAAAATACCGACAATAAAACGTGACGTTTCGTACCTTTTCGTTTTCGTTACGCGAAGATTTCAGTTTCTGCATCACTTGCCACATTCATGTAGATACATTTCGCTTTTCTGTTTCTAAAACAAAATGTGCACGCGTTGAAAAACAGTATATCAAATACTAGAAACAAATTTACTTTACCATATACGTACTTTAGTGGTACGAAACCATTAAATGTGAAAATAATTTTTCTCTTTCTTGTAAATCAAATCTGGATATTATATCACTATCTTACTGGAATAATAACTCATGGATATGATTTAATAACATATTGATTTAATCTTTGTAACATAAATTCCAATTATTGGAAAATTCCATTCGATACATACAGTTGTCACAGGGTCGATATTCATCTCAGGATTTATAATTAAATAATTTTAATATATTTCGTGGGAATTCTTGTGGCTGCTACGAAAAGTTCCTTTGCATGTTGATTAATAATAGAGAGTACCTTTACAAACAATATATTACTTATAATCTAAAAATTTACTCAAATTATATATTCAGTTACATACAAGTTTGACGATATTCAATTTGTCCGTCTCAGAAAATAATGTAGTTTATTAATGTGTACAATAAATGTTTTCCTTGTAATCTGTAATCACTGTTAGCTTATATATTGAATTTGGTTGCACTTTAAAATGTTGACTAGTGATTAGTGTTAGTGTAAATTGTTATATTGTCTAGTGGTTGTTCCTTGTTGAAAAAAAATATTGTCAAATTATACTTTACACATCTAGACGATATTGCTGAAGGGTTCCTGGTCGTTTCTGAATATTTTTCTTGATTGTGTGTATTATTTGTTCATGAAAATGGTAGTGGAAGGATTATTATCTTCGATGATGGTCCTTCAGATCTTCTTTCACACACGGGTCATCTATTTTTATATACTTTTAATTACCTCTAGACACGCACTATTCAACTGCTTTCCATCACAATTAACAATTAAGTGTTATTTCTTCTTTCTTTTAGTTACCTAACTCATACAAATTTCTTAAATTTTGATTGGTCATTTATGTACAGTTTAAATGTTATAGGATCAACACCCATTACCTACATTATATTTTATAAATTACCTTTAATAGATAATTTTATTATTATACTCTAATTATATATGCAATGTTTATACAATTATTAATTAGATAATTATAAACAATTTGATACTAAACATGCCTCAGTTTATAACTGTAAAACCTTATTAATTTGAATTTCTATGATATGTGGTGGAACAATTTGTTATGATTAATTGTAATTTCTACTTTGACTACCTGAGATAAATATATTTACATAAATTAACTGGTGACATAAAATCTTATAACATACAACAAAACTTTTAATAATAATAATTGTTTTTGACAGTTTTAGTTTATTTATACTGCTAAACTATTGTCTGTATGATAAACTAAAATTCTGTCTAATAATAACAAAACACTTTCATCAAAAATAATTACACTGTTTAACGGTAGTCTGTGTCGCTATTTCTTATGATCACACTCATTACTTTAAAGGTTTGTGTCCCTTTTCCTTTCCTTGATTATAGGCCTATATGATTATAATTAATACAATTTTATTATATGGATTAGGTACTCTTTATTGGGTTTGGATTATTATTCAGGGTAAGTTGATTAGGCCCACTAGGTTTATTTATTTAACTTTTTTCTGTTTACTGCCCTATTCTACTGGGTTATTTCTGGGTTTCTGGATAATATTATACAAGTCAAACCAAATAGTTTTCCTTTAATTTGCTTTCAATTATTATTTCTTGGTTCCTCTCTGGATCGGATTCCACTATTATTTACTATTCTTTTGTAACATTTTGTTTCGTTACAAATTGCCTCCCTTCAGAAGTAATTATTTCTGAACACTTCATTAGGTGTGAGGACATAATTACTTATGTTATTTTAACTTTTCTTCCTCATGATATTTTTTCATGGATTGTTGATTATAATTGCCCTTGATCTTCTTTGAAATGGGGTCGGATAATTCGTACGTGTTGTTGTTGTTGTTTTTTGTTATGGTGTAGGGTCCAACGTATAGTAATAATAATTTCTTTGATATCCCTTCTAGAGTGCTAGGCAATTCCCTGTTCTTTAACAAAACCTTCTCTCCTACTTCATATTTAATTATTTTACCCTTTATTTTCTGGTATTTATTTCTGCGTTTTTCCAGATTTTCCATCACCTGATTATAGAATTTTAATTTATTAAATTGGTACGGTGGAGACTTAGGAAATTTAATCAATTCTTGGATCTCTCTGGGTGGTTGTTTTTCATACATGGCAGTGTATGGAGTGCAATTTATAGATGGATGGTAAGCCAAGTTTAAAAAATCTTCTGTGGCTGATAAGTAATCAGGCCACTTCCTTTGTTGTTGATGACAATAGGTCCTTAAGATTCTACCAACCTCTCTCAGTATTCTTTCTGATGGATTGCTACTGGGGTGGTACACGGAGGTCTTATAGCTTTTGATGTTCAGTTCTAACAATGTGTTCTTCCATTTTCTGCCTCGAAACTGTGTACCATGGTCGGTAACTATTGAAACAGGTATTCCTATTTTTGGAATGTATTGAGTAGTTATTACTTCAAGAATTTTCTGCGTAGTTGCTCGACTGATTGGATACAATTTGATGAATTTGGTGAAGTGGTCCATAATGATTATAAGGTATTTATACCGGCTTCTACCTTCACTCCTAGGAAATGGTCCACATATGTCAATGAATAATTTTTCCAATTTTTGTTCTGACGATATAGGTATCATTACACCTTCCCTTCGTTCATTATTAATTTTGACCAATTGGCAGATATGACAGGGTTTTATATAATTTTGTACCTTCCTGTGTATGTTCTTAATGTAACAATTCTCCTCCAATGCTTTTACTACCTTTACTGCACCCATATGTCCGTATCTTATGTGATATTCCAACACTAGTTCTTTCTCCATGATTCTGGGAATGATTACTTTCCAGTCTTCTTGGTTCAATGTATTTTTTATGAATAAAATTCCTTCTTGTTCACAATAGAATTGGTTTATTGAAGAGTTTTGGTTCGCCATACGTTCCTTGATTTTTATTAATTTTGGGTCTAATAACTGATTAGCTTTGATATTTTGTAATAATGCTTCCAAATCAGATCTACTTTTGAGAATGTTGTACACCTTGATAATCCTTTCTTTCTCACCCTCAAATGTCTGGGTGTCCATGTTTATTCAAGATAACACGTCTGCTATCACGTTTTGACTCCCTGGAATATATTCCCATTTGATATTATACTCCTGCAAGGCGAGTATCCACCTTGTAAGCCTTCCATGACTCAGCTTACAACTTCTTAAAAATGAGATTGACTTATGATCTGTTCTGACAGTTACAGGATATCCCAAAATGTACGTTCGGAATTTACTACAAGCAAAGACTATGCTTAATAGTTCCTTTTCCGTAACATTATACCTTCTCTCACAGTGGTTTAACACACGACTGGCAAAACTGATGACTAAATGGTTTCCTTCTGTGTCTTCTTGGTACAATACCGTCCCAAGACTGACATCACTTGCGTCACAGTTCAAAAAGAATGGGTGATCAAAATTTGGATGATGAAGGATTACTGTCTCTAAGAATTTATCCTTTATCTGTTGTAGTATCGCATCCTGTTCATGTCCCCATGTCCATTTGTTTTTGGAAGACAGCTGTTCCTGAAATTTAGATGTCAATGCGGAATAATTGCGTTGGAACTTCCGGTAGTAATTACACAGTCCTAAGAAGGATTGGAGTTGCCTCTTATTCTTTGGTTGTGGGAACTTCTGGATTGCAGTAACCTTTTCTTGTGATGGGGAAATACCTTGTTCAGTCAAATTGAAACCTAAAAATTGAACCTCCTTCGCTATTAATTGGGATTTTTCGAGTTTTAGTGTTATGTCGTTCTCTGCTAACTTACTCAATACATATTCCACCCTGTGACAATGTTCCTCCCAGTTGGATGAGGTAATCAACAGGTCGTCTACATAAACTGTGGTGAATTGTAGCGCTTCCTGACCCAATACCTGGTCCATACATCGTACAAAAATTGCTACCGAATTGACTAATCCAAATGGCAATCTCTTAAACTGGTAGTTTCTACCCTCGAAAATAAAAGCCATATATTTTCGACTCATCGGGTGCAACTCCACCTGCCAGTAACCACAAACTGTGTCCCAGGTACTGATAAACCTTGTACCATGAAATTTCTTTAGAATTTCTTCTATTTCTCCAGGTGACGTGCGATCATTTACTATATGTTTATTTATTTCTCGGGCATCCAAGCAAAGTCGAACCTGCCCGTTCTTCTTCTGAATTGCTACTATTGGGCTAGTATATGGTGATTGGCTATGCTCAATTATATCATTTAACAACATTTTATTAATTTCATCTCTAACCGCCTCCTTCAATGAATATGGTATAGGATAGGATTTTCTGTGGAATTCTGCTGGTTCTTTAAATTGTATTCTACACTGATAGTTTTTTACTTTTCCTGGTTTTTCTGAAAATACATGTTTATACTTCTTATATATCATAATGAGATCTTCTACTTGTTTTACTGTCAAATTATTTGTGCCTTGGTGTCTAAACTCTCTTATCTCCTGTAATTTACTGTTCCACAGGTCTTCATTTGTCATATTATAGATTATTTTTCTGCATTGGGTGTCATTATTTAAAAAATTTAATTCCCTAACTTGGTGATGGGTACGGTTCAGAGGGGCACCATCGCTTCCTATTAGCTCTGCCGTCCACATAACACCTTCTGAGTTCAAGGACACCTTCTCCTTGCTCAAATCAATAATGGCTGAGTATTTCCTCAGCATATCGCATCCGATTAATAATTTGAATGGTAGGCCGATTGCGACCAAACATATAATATTAATTGTAACACCTTTGCTTTCTATTTCCAATGACACTTGTTTTCTCACTGTTTTATTTTGACGCCCAGTGGCACCTATTAAAATAACATTATTGACAGGTAAGGTAGGTATTATATTTTTACTTTGTTTCTGTATTCTCTCCAGTTCAGTGTCGTTAATAAGTGATACATTTGCACCAGTATCTATCATTATTCGTGTAGGAATTCCTTCAATTTGAGCGGTTATGTATAAAATTTCATTATGCTGGTTGATTCTACTTGTCACCGTTTCCTCCAACAGTTCTTCTCGAAGATTTTTCAAATAATAATTGTAAATAATAGTAAGATTTTGACTATCCGTCCTTAAACTTTGGTTGTTGTTATACTTCAAAATTCTTTTATTTTCCATAATTAGTTTTTCATAATTAGTGGGTAGTAATTTGTTATTACTATGTTTTTGAATTTGGTGGTTTTTGTACCCAGTAGTTAGTAGCAGTAAGGGGTCGCGAGGGTTTATTACTGCCTCACTCCGTTTAAATTAAGGCTATCATGATTATTTTCCGGGCATGACTGTTGATTTGCCTGGACTGGTCTGCTGGTTCCTGGTTGTTCAACCTCTCGGTTGTCTAATTGTTCACTTCCCCTTGATTCTCGGAAGTCCTCCTGGCTTCTACTTCTGACTCGGTTATAATGGTGACTCATCCCTCTGGGATTTCCTCTTTGATCATAACTGTTATTAAAACTGTTCCTCCGAGGTTGATGGTATCTCCAGTAATCCCCTTCTTCGGCACTGATGTAATTTATTCGGGGTCGGTACGAACGATTATTATTATAATTACCCTGATTATTATTGTTACTAACTCCTGAGTTACTCCTAAAATTATTATAATTTTGGTTTGTTCGGTAGTTATTATAATTATTATTATTTCTATTACCCGGATGGTAATTTTGATTGGGCCTGTTGTTATCATTATTGTTAATTGGGTTTCGATTGAAGTTTGCTGGTTGGTTATTATTTGGGGTATAATTTTGGTTGTGATTACGATCGTTGACATAACTATTCCGGTTATTCATGTTATTATATTGATTATGATTCATACCATGGTTATTATTTTTTGAACTGCACTGATCAGTTCGTTGTCTGCTTCTTTTGTAGTAGCCCTCGTGTTCATAATTTTCTAATAAGTCAGCCATTGCGTGGACCGTTTTAATCTGGCTTCCCAGGCGTGCTCTGGCAATTCCTGTGTCATAATGGTATGCCATTTTAGTTACTAGGGATTCTTCTGGTATTCTTGGCTCTAGGTGTCTCGCCAAACACACCTTTCCCCAGAAGTAAGTAGTTGGAGATGTACCTCTATTTCCATCATATCTTCCCTGACAAATGTTGTCCCTTATAATATTTTGTATCGCTTCGGACCAGTATTTTTCTTTAAACAGTTTTTTAAATTGAGCGTAGTCCACTATCTCATTCCTGGTTGCTGTCCACCAGTTGTCCGTAATCTCCCTAAAATGCTCATCCAACATCTCTCTAATCGAGCTCCAGATAGTTATTCGATGTTTAGTAAAATGTTCCTCGATTCTGGCCAGGAATTCCATGGGGTTTCTGCGATAATTTTTGAAATTAATTCCTTCTTTGGTTTCATTTGTGGAAACATGAGTAATATTATTTGGTCTGGTTCTAATTAACTCAATTTCTTCTTGATTTTGGCGTACTTGACCAGTTAAATTGTTCATCGTAGTGTTAATATTGTCACACCTTTCTCCGGTTTGTTTCTGTAAATTAACTAAATTTTCTTGTTCCTTTTGTATTCCTTCTATTTGAATACGACTACTTTCTTGGACTTGGTCTATTCTGGTATTTATGACTGCTTCATTTTGTGTAATGGTTTCGTTAGCTTTTCTCAATCTCTCATTAGTGTCAGCTATTTCTTGCTTCCTTTCCTCATCGATTTTGTCCATCTTCTGGTTAATTGTATCATTGACTTGTTCAATTCTACCATTAATTCTTCTTAAATTCTCTTCATTGATTTGTCTGAACTCTTCCTTCATTTGGTTATTATTTTCGCTTATAGTTTGTTTTAAAGTTTCATTAGTACTTTCTTTAATACTGTCGATTTTCTCATTTATCCGTTTATTCTCCTCCCGGATTTGTCTTAAATTCTCATTATTATTCTCGTTTTGTTTCCTAAAATTTTCATTAGTTTCTTCTCTGTTTTGGTCAAATCTCTCCTCCATCTGTTTTATTAAATTTTCGCTCATTTTCTCATTTGTTTGTCTGTTATCTTCCTTGATACTATCAATTTTTTCATTTGTTTGTCTGTGATCTTCCTTGACACTATCAATTTTTTTTTCATTTGTTTGTCTGTGATCTTCCTTGATACTATCAATTTTTTCATTTGTTTGTCTGTGATCTTCCTTGATGCTCTTCAAATCTTCCTTCGTTTGTCTGTTTTGTTCCTCCATTTGTTTTAATAAGTTTTGACTCAAAATTTCATTTTGTTTCTTTGAGTTTTCAGTGAATTCTTCCTTGATGTTCTTCAAATCTTCCTTCATTTCTTCCTTCTGCTTCTTAGAGTCTTCTTTAATTAATTCCCATAGTTGTTGTAAATCCAGGCCTCCTCTGGCTTCCTCTCTTACTACAGTTTCCACATCCTCCACCGATGTTACTTCTTTCTCTTCCATCCTGACTTCCTTCTCTGCCTCCTTCGTCCGTTTCAATGATGTAGCCCTCTTATGCATCTTTATTATTTCTTGGAACTTATAGCAGTCGCCAGCTAAAAATTAGGAAATTAATTTGCTTAATTCAATTTCTTCACTTAATATTCCCTAATTTCAGCCTCACTAGTTGGTGCGCCAATTTATATCACTTTCTTAATGGAATAATAACTCATGGATATGATTTAACAACATAATGATTTAATCTGTGTAACATAAATTCAAATTATTGGAAAATTCCATTCGATACATAAGGTTGTCACAGGGTCGATATTTATCTCAGGATTTATAATTAAATAATTTTAATATATTTCGTGGGAATTCTTGTGGCTGCTACGAAAAGTTCCTTTGCATGTTGATTAATAATAGAGAGTACCTTTACAAACAATATATTACTTATAATCTAAAAATTTACTCAAATTATATATTCAGTTACATACAAGTTTGACGATATTCAATTTGTCCGTCTCAGAAAATAATGTAGTTTATTAATGTGTACAATAAATGTTTTCCTTGTAATCTGTAATCACTGTTAGCTTATATATTGAATTTGGTTGCACTTTAAAATGTTGACTAGTGATTAGTGTTAGTGTAAATTGTTATATTGTCTAGTGGTTGTTCCTTGTTGAAAAAAAATATTGTCAAATTATACTTTACACATCTAGACGATATTGCTGAAGGGTTCCTGGTCGTTTCTGAATATTTTTCTTGATTGTGTGTATTATTTGTTCATGAAAATGGTAGTGGAAGGATTATTATCTTCGATGATGGTCCTTCAGATCTTCTTTCACACACGGGTCATCTATTTTTATATACTTTTAATTACCTCTAGACACGCACTATTCAACTGCTTTCCATCACAATTAACAATTAAGTGTTATTTCTTCTTTCTTTTAGTTACCTAACTCATACAAATTTCTTAAATTTTGATTGGTCATTTATGTACAGTTTAAATGTTATAGGATCAACACCCATTACCTACATTATATTTTATAAATTACCTTTAATAGATAATTTTATTATTATACTCTAATTATATATGCAATGTTTATACAATTATTAATTAGATAATTATAAACAATTTGATACTAAACATGCCTCAGTTTATAACTGTAAAACCTTATTAATTTGAATTTCTATGATATGTGGTGGAACAATTTGTTATGATTAATTGTAATTTCTACTTTGACTACCTGAGATAAATATATTTACATAAATTAACTGGTGACATAAAATCTTATAACATACAACAAAACTTTTAATAATAATAATTGTTTTTGACAGTTTTAGTTTATTTATACTGCTAAACTATTGTCTGTATGATAAACTAAAATTCTGTCTAATAATAACAAAACACTTTCATCAAAAATAATTACACTGTTTAACGGTAGTCTGTGTCGCTATTTCTTATGATCACACTCATTACTTTAAAGGTTTGTGTCCCTTTTCCTTTCCTTGATTATAGGCCTATATGATTATAATTAATACAATTTTATTATATGGATTAGGTACTCTTTATTGGGTTTGGATTATTATTCAGGGTAAGTTGATTAGGCCCACTAGGTTTATTTATTTAACTTTTTTCTGTTTACTGCCCTATTCTACTGGGTTATTTCTGGGTTTCTGGATAATATTATATAAGTCAAACCAAATAGTTTTCCTTTAATTTGCTTTCAATTATTATTTCTTGGTTCCTCTCTGGATCGGATTCCACTATTATTTACTATTCTTTTGTAACATTTTGTTTCGTTACAATATTTGTGAGCGGTCATATTTTAAAACGTCAAGCCATTCTCTTGATATATATTTTGTTTTCAATCACTGCGTCCTTTCATTATGTACAGGCTTAATGATAATAAACCGATAAGTTGATTTCACATAATGGAACCATTTTTCAATTGTCGTTTTAAATCATTTTGTAGTATGCGTTCGCTAATCCTACTTGAATCATTTATGACAATTGAATGCTTGGATTTCGTTGTCCATGACGTGTCCGTTACTTAACTAAATATCACTATAATATTGACGACTCGGAACACTAAGTTTTTTATAAGTAAAAACGTAAAGTTTTACCTTACAGCCTAAACCGGCTTTCACCTATAGAAGGCTTCATCAGAGGCTGTCGTTAGTAGCGCTGCTCGTCTTGTTGTTGGCGACGAGATAGTGTTTCGAAAGATTGAAGCTGTGTGTGTGTGGTGAGATGTGTTCGAATAATGCGTGCGATTTGAATTGTGTCTGTTCGTTTAGGATGTCGTTTTTATTTGTTTTTGTGTGTTTGTATATTTCTAATTGTTCTAGAGTGTCTAGTTTTCGGCCTTTTGTGTGTACGTGTAGTATGTTCATGTTATTGTCGATGTTTTTATATGTGTGGTTTGCTTCAATGTGAGTGAACTGTGATATTTCATTCTTTAATATAGTCCAGATAAGTGAAGTTGTCCTTTGTTCTAGTACAGACGTTAGTACTGCAACATTTTGTTGCTTAAAGCAGGAAATCTTTACTCACTCAACGTTGATGCCACCGTTCACTAGCTGATTCGATCGAAACACATTTGATGCTGCCTTAAGCCAAACGTATATAACCTCTATATCGAAGACAGAGAATTCTTTTCAGCTTAAATGGTGTCTTTGCCAATGAAAACTATTCGTCTGGTGACCAAACAATTGTCTGTTTCTGTTTCACCTTGACATTATTATGCGGAGATAAAAAGTATCGGTTCGATCATAGTTTTATAAAAACTACATACAAGTATGCGTTCATGTGTGTGTGTGTGTGTGTGTGTGTGTGTGTGTGTGTGTGTGTGTGTGTGTGTGTGTGTGTGTGTGTGTGTGTGTGTGTGTGTGTGTGTGTGTGTGTGTGTGTGTGTGTGTTCTATGGCAAACGATAACAGCCGCAAATTCAAACAGAATCAAATAATGTTTTGCATACAGCCCTGCATTGTAGAGTTCTCAAGACTTATTGGTGTTGGTGAAGATCGGTTAAGGGAAAGGGGTAGTTTACCTGCAACATTTTATGTTTTAACAAGGGTAATTTTTTATATGACGAACGATAACTGCCATAATTTCAAACAGAATCAACTACGTTTTTGCATACCTTTTTTAATTAAAGAGATCTCAAGGTCTTTTGATTTTGTTGAAGATCGGTTAAGGGAAAGGGGTAGTTTACCAGCAACATTTTATGTTTTAAGAAGGGTAATTTTTTTAACGAGAGATAACTGCCGTAAATTCAAAGAGAATCAAATATTTTTTTGCATACGTTCCTGAATTGTAGAGAATTCAAGCCTTATTGATTTTGGTGAAGATCGGTTAAGGGAAAGGGGTAGTTTACTTGCAACATTTTATGTTGTAACAAGAGAAACGTTTCCATGACGAACGACAACTGCTGTAAATTCAAACAGAATCAAATAATTTTTTACATATGTGCCTGAGTTGTAGAATACTCAAGGCCTATTGATTTTGGTGAAGATCGGTTTAGAGAAAGGGGTAGTTTACCTGCAACATTTTATGTTTTAACAAGAGTAAAGTAGTTAATTTTGATAAATAAAGTATCTTGATAAGAAGCTCATAATAATCCACTGTAGAAACGTAGATGAAATATCTATAAATGAAGAGGTTAGGTGAACGAGGTGGGTGTAATTTTCTATTAATGAAAATTATAGTTGAAGGGGGAGGGGAGAATTTTTTATATGTGTACTACGTTATCGGCAACAAAGAAGTAGTTCTTTGTTAAAATTCCTTCCCGGGCTGTTTAGCCGTAGTCCAATGTTTTCTGCAAAACCAGACTTTTCGGCAGTGCCATCGACTGCCATCATCAGTGAAAATCGAGTGCGAAAACGTGAGGTGGTATACGTTAGTGACCACAGTACTGTGGTTAAGGCTGAAGCAATAAGTAGAAAGAAGTAGTTTCTATGGAAATATTTCATTTCGAATATGATTTTAAATATAATTCTTAGAACATAGAAGTCATGTAGCCTATGGTTCTCCATACCGATATTTTCTATGGCAAACGATAACAGCCGCAAATTTTAACAGAATCAAATAATGTTTTGCATACAGCCCTGAATTGTAGAGTTCTCAAGATCTATTGTTTTTGGTGAAGATCAGTTAAGGTAAAGGGGTAGTTTACCTGCAACGTTTTATGTTTTAACAAGGGTATTTTCTGTGGCAAACGATAAGAGCCGCAAATTCAAACAGAATCAAATAATGTTTTGCATGAAGCCCTGAATTGTAGTGTACTCATGACCTGTTGTGTTTGGTGAAGATCGGTTAAGGTAAAGGGGTAGTTTACCTGCAACGTTTTATGTTTTAACAAGGGTATTTTTTATGACGAATGATAACTGCCGTAAATTCAATCAGAATCAAATAATATTTTGCACACCTTCCTAAGCTATAGAGATCTCAGTGTTTGTTGATTTTGGTGAAGATCAGTTAAAGAAAAGGGGTAGTTTACCTGCAACATTTTATGTTTTAACAATGGTAATTTTTTCTGTGACGAACGATAACTGCCGCACATTCAAACAGAATCAAATATTTTTTTGGAAACCTTCATCAATTGGTAAAGACTGAAGGTCTGTTGATTTTGGTGAAGATCGGTTAAGGGAAAGGGGTAGTTTACCTGCAACATTTTATGTTTTAACAAGAGTAATTGTTTCTATGACGAACGATAACTGCCGCACATTTAAACAGAATCAAATAATTTTGTGTATACCTTCCTAAATTGTAGATATCTCAATGTCTGTTGATTTTGTTGAAGATCGGTTAAGGGAAAGGGGTAGTTTACCAGCAACATTTTATGTTGTAACAAGAGAACCTTTTCCATGAAGAACGATAACTGCCGTAAATTCAAACAGAATCAAATAATTTTTTACATGTGTGCCTAAGTTGTAGAGTACTCATGGTCTATTGATTTTGGTAAATATCGGTTAAGGGAAAGGGGTAGTTTACCGGCCACTTTTAATGTTTTAACAAAAGTAATTGTTTCTATGACGAACGATAACTGCCGCACATTGAAACAGAATCAAATAATGTTTTGCATGCATCCCTGACTAGTAGAGTACTCAAAGCCTGTTGATTTTGGTAAAGATCGGTTAAGGGAAAGGGGTAGTTTACCTGCATCATTTTATGTTTAACAAGAGAAATTTTTTCATGACGAACGACAACTGCTGTAAATTCAAATAGAATCAAATAATGTTTTACATATGTGCCTGAGTTGTAGAATACTCAAGGCCTATTGATTTTGGTGAAGATCGGTTACGGGGAAAGGGCAGTTTACCTGAAACATTTTTTGTTGTAACAAGAGTAAAGTACTTAATTTTGATAAATAAAGTATCGTGATCAGAAGATCTTAATAATCCACTGTAGAAACGTAAGTGAAATATCTATAAATTAAGAGGCTAGTTGAACGGTAATTTTCTATAAATGAAAATTATAGTTGAAGGGGGAGGGGATAATTTTTATATGTGTACTACGTTATCGGCAACAAAGTAGTAGTTTGTTGTTAAAATTCCTTCCCGGGCTGTTTGACCGTAGTCCAATGTCTTCTGCAAAACCAGACGTCTCGGCAGTGCCGTCGACTGCCATCATCAGTGAAAATCGGAGCGATAACTTGTGGTGGTATACGTTAGTGACCACTGTACTGTGATTAAGGCTGAAGCAATAAGTGGAAAGAAGTAGTTTCTATGGAAACATTTTTTATTGTGTTATTATTGTTTACTTTAATGGGATTGATTTGACAGTAATGTCGATTAGTCTTAACTTATGCATGAAGCCGACTCTAACGGACCACAGGCCAAATTCTAGATACGTTACTGGTTGAGCGCGCCCAAAAAACACGATCTTTCAGAATTTCATTATCCGCGATTAACATCGGAAACGTGCGTGAAGACCCTCTCTCTATACCTTGTGCGTGTGAGATTGAGATTGTTTCAGTATCTGACTGGATAGCAGAGACAGAAGGGTATATAATTCCTATTTTAAAAGCATTAAAATTCCAAAACAGGTAAATGATTACGTAAAATAATTAAGAAAACATTAAAATTCACAAGTTTTAAAGAACTTTTAATGATTTCGTTACAGATATACCTAAGAGTAGAGATCGCCCAACTATAAGAATACAGTGAAGCCCAAAAAATATGAAGTTGGGTATACAAGAGGCACGCGACTAGCAAAGGGGATTCCTAAAGGCTGCTAAAACTTTTGAAGTACCCAGATCTACTCTATTTCGGCTAATCGCTGAGACGTCTGTTGAACATAGTGCTGCAACATCAAAAGTCATTGGGTCATAAACCAGTATTCAATCCGTAACTAGAAAAAGAATTGGTAGAACTGGAACCATTATATTATGGTGTTACACGATTAGGTGTTAGAAGGATAGAATACCAACTGGCCACAAGAGATCACATTTCTTGTTTGGAATCACATGTTTATCCTTTTGGAAATGGCCAAGCTGGTAGGGATTGGTAAAAGCATTCTTAAATAGACACAAACATGTGTTATCAGTATTTAAACTAACTGGAACATCATATCCAAGGGTTAGAGGTTTTCGTAAAGATAAAGTATTATAATGTTTTGATTGCTAGAACTTTATAAAAAGTTTAATTTTCAATTAATCGCCTGTTTAATGTGGATGAAACGGGGCTTTCTGTAATACAAAGAGGCACACGACAGTTAGAAGTCTTTACTGCCGCTGAAAGAGGATTTGTGCCACCATAAGAAGCTCAACCATGTATATGTGACTATGTTAAAGACGAAGTGGTATATAAAAATAATTCGACGACATGTACACGTCACTAATGCCACAGTAGAAGGAGAAGTTAGGCCTACATGGGCAGCCAAGGGAGTTATTCAGTTTATTATCAAATGGGACTTCAGTTAATCCTTTCCCAACCTGTGTCTCACCCTACAGTATTTTCTTAACAATTTGTTTGTCTGTGGTCTCATGCGAAATAAGTTTCTCAAAACTGAAATTAATAAAAAAAAAACACTGTAGATCAACCTTGCGTAAGAACTTTGCGACTTTGTTTACAGAAAGAAACCCTGCATCTTCTCTGAATTATATAATAGATTAATTCGGTAAAATTAAGGCTTGAAGACATAATCGTAATTTAATTTCCATGTAACTTAATTTATATGAAACTTTGACTTTAATCGTTTTTGTATGTCTTCTTCTTTCTGTTTCGTTAAAACCTATAAAGTGAGTTATATATTAGGTTTTTAAAATATAATAGGTTAAAACCTCACCTATTAGTGAGTTTAATAATTAGACACGAAGACAGACAATTAAAATCTATAAAATGTATACCTATACAATAAAAAAACGTATCTGAGGACCGCGGGCCTTGGTTAGCCTTTGTCTCGAGAGATAAGATTAGTAGAAGAAGTATTATGACCGATAAGTAATGTGTGATAAGAATTAATTCCTTGCACAGCAGTAAGCTGCATATAGAAAAATATTATGTATTGTTGTTAATTGTTAATAACAATACTTCTTCCGTTTCATGGGAATTGATCAAAATTTAACGAATTTATTTAGTTTAATTCAAAGCGGCAACGATCACGGGCGTATCTTATCGATGTCTCTCTAGATAAATTCATCTCGTGGCCTCTTTATCCACTGTGAAATACTCTAGGTACAAGGGAGTTTTACTATTTTGACTGTTACGATTAGGACACGGGCATCACACACACATACCCGTTTGGCGGTCACATGTCCTGCGTTGCAGTCTGCGTGTGGAGGGTCAGTGCTTGCACGCACTCTGACCCCAACACGCACTCTGGTACGCGCACGCATGTGTCGCCCACGCGTACAGACTCACACCGCACCGCTTGAGCCGACACATGTCCTGCATTGCAGTCTGCTCTGCGTGTTGGGGGTCAGTGCGAGCGCACGCGGCTTGCATTGACTCCAACGCGCACTCTGGTAAGCGCACGCATGTGCGCTCACGCTGCATACACATGCTCTGTTGTTTTAATCGTGGCAGTCATGGTAGGAAAGTTTTCCAACCTGGAGTATGTTCACAGTGGGCAAATACAGCCGGGGACGAATTTACTGCAGAGACAGAACATAAAAATATGTTAATGTTTGCAACTGACATAACACGAATAATTCTTAATATGATGTATCACGCTTAGTAGATATTTCAATAAAAACAAGTTTCACTGTCAACGGATGATAAGATTGTAGAGGTGGTAGCAACCTACTGAAATATGGGCAACGAGAAATGATAAACTTGGTAACAGAAAGACTTGCATTGATACCATCAGAAAGACGGAAATAGGGACTCAACGCAAATCATGGAATGACAGAATCCGTGAATAAATGACGGCCATGAGAGAAAGAGGTCTGAATAAAGCGACAGCCTATGACAGAATTTGTAAAAGATGTGTTACCATTTTGTTATTGTAAGCCTATAATTAATGTATTGTATTATTTATATACTATACATATTAAACCCAAATATAATACGTAAGATGAAATGTAATTGTTTACTTTATTAAATATCCTGCTTTAATTAACAAATTACATGGGTCTACACATGTGCGCCCATTAACATGTGCAGAATACAGTTTAAATTGTAATCATGTTTAATTTACTCTCTGCATCATTAAAGCTATGGATTACAGGAGACAGGACGACGACGGCTTCCACCAATTCACTTAGCTTCGTTAGTATTTTCCCAGAAAAAAATATGAGGGATTTACTTTATGAAAGGATCACCTACGGTTTAATTGGCATACATATCCCATCCAACAGGCTCGGTGCAAACAAATTTGTTCACTCAGTGGTTTGAACATTTTATTAATACTACTGAAACTATACAAGATTCACCAACTTTGTTGTTATTAGACGGCCATACCAGCCACAAACGAAATATTGATATCATAAACGTGGCAAAGTTAACCACGTTAAGATAATTTGCTTACCACCCCACACCACATACAAGCACCAACCATTAGATAAATCTTTTATGTAGAACAGTTACTACTACACGCCCTACTTTCATCACTACCTTTACAGAGCCACTGAGGAGATTCCAATATGGTTGAGGCATAACACTAGCCAAGCGTGGGGTAAAACATTTGCACAGGGACGCTGCCTAGTGGACTTTCCAGGGTCACTTGCCAGTTTTCTTCACCAGCTTATTATTATCAACATCGCTTATTATATTTAACGTAGGCATTCACAGTAGGTCTACATGGCTGAAGAATTTGCTCCTCGACTTTGGCGCCTTATCGTAAGTTCGGGCTCCTGGCACCGATGTCACCTTGACCGCACAATCGAATCGCATTCTCTCGACTCTTAGTCGAGAACTCATAGAACGTCACGACTACCTTATAACTTAATAATCACCTCTAATCCCCTTAAGAAAGTTAGAACACTTTCGAACGTAGTCTCCCCTATTTTGGATTAACGTTTTAGTTTGAGATGGCATGAGACAGTCAGTCCTTGATGTGTGAGAAAGACGTCAACTCTAACGTTATGTTCCTTTGCAGCCAACTCTAAAGTTATGGTTGTAGCTTTCAATATAGATACAGAGATCCTGTGTACAGAGAGTCTTTAGAAAGGGTACAAGAGTTCGCTTTTGCTGTACGGATATAGATAATGTTTTCAGATCCTATCAGTACGTGGTGGGCTGTCTCAAGAATCGACCAATGTTGTTTGATGGACACATTTGGTAGTATTGTGGCAGTATTATTTACTTGTACATATCCTTCACATCTACATATGATGCACAGATTTGGTAGTATTGTATCGGTATTATTTACTTCTACATATCCTTCACATTTATATATGTATATATTGTAGCATAACGGAAATTTTGCCTTATTTACAATTTAATACTACCTAGAAAATGAAAGGAAGAAGCAATCTGGAATGAGTAATATAAACCTAAATAAAAGTAGCATAAAAAAAATAAGCACTATAATAAATAAAATGCCTTAACAGTACTATAAAAACTGTCGATCCAAAGAAATTAAAAACATGCAATTCAGAACAATATGTGTTAAACCATATAGGATGATTATTAGCCCAGTAACATCATCAGTAGACCCAGTAAGATAAGGAGCAGTAAGGAAATACAGCCATGGAAAAATTAATTGAAATAAAAAATCTCCAAGGGACCAAAACCTATTTTAAAAACAGAACATTCTATCAAAGTAAACCAAAATAAATAAATGAACATAACTATAGTTGTTATACAAAAAATTAGAAAACCATATAAAAAAGTCAGAGAATACAATACCAGTAGAATGATTTAATGTAAAAATAGGTATGAATAAAATAGTGTGTAATTAAGGGGAACACCCCAAACCAGTTTTGAAAGGACAGCAAGAGACTGTAATTAGGCTAAGACCGTAATTTGTTTATTTGTTTAATTATTATGTTTAGTTATTATATTGGTATCCAATACCTACAATGTTAATATTAGAATATACTAAGTGTTAGAGACTAAGTGTTTGTTATATTTAAAGAATGATTAGTTTATGTCAGAATTTTGTTAAGGAAGGAAAGGCAATATATTAATTCAAATGTCGTATAAATAGTAACTCAGAAAAGATAATAATGATAATGTGAAATAATTATAATATGGATAGGAAAAATGGAAATTTATAATCAAGCCAAATTCAACTTTGACCCTGTAATCAAATCAGAGGAGATAAATTAGTAAAAACCTGGACCAAATTAATATAAATTATTCCATTTAGCATGCAAATACTTTATTATAATTATCACAACAACCAGTAATAGTAATTAAAAAAGTCAGAGGATAAAATTGACTTAAATAGTGATTGTACAAGATAATGCCTAGGCAATAAACCAAGTATAAGTAAAATGTAAATAAATCAGTAAATGTTTAGTATAATGACAAAGTAGTGAAAGCAAATTATAATGATTTAATTAGTAATCTTATTTGAGTACAATGGTAACATGAAACATACCTAGTGTAAACCATTTAATGGGTAATTATGTGAATCATGATAAGGCCTAGAAGTAAATTTCAAGGAATGTAATTTTTGAGTTTAATTCAAACCAAAATAGGTCATGTTTAATATTAATTTGTATAAAATCAAAGCAGGAATACAGTTATGTAATTAAAATTTCATAAAAATACTAATTAACTAAATTATAGACAGTAAAATATAAAAAATGTCATTTATTTCCATAAAATTGAATCGGGAATAAGGCAAACAGCTGATTGTGAACAATGAAAGATGCGACCAAAATCATACAGGATTTTCTATATGAAGAAACAAATAAATTGAGTTGATTGTTAGACTCCAAGCAGAACGGACGTGTTAGAGTATTGGGAAAATATATGAAGTAAATTCTAACTAACTAAAATTAAGAGTCTTATGAAATCTGAAGGAATGAAGTATCTACAGTAAATCACTGAATCCAATTTAAATAATCATTGGAATAATGGAGCAAAATTAAAAAACACTAAAACTAACTACCAGAACGAATGACCACGTTGGAATTATAAATCTAACCTAATTTATGAACAGCAACTGATTTGAAGAAACCATTCAACACTACACACGTATTACCGAACGAAATCCAGTGGAGGACGAAAACTAAACACTATAACTTGAAAATCTTCCAATAACTACATCACAGAAGAGGAATTTATCAACTACTGCATTTTATTGAAGGAAAATTCCAGAGCCAGATTGTCTGCGTGGTACAACATGGAGGCGGCCATCTTTTAATTTCAACTAGTAGCGGTCGGCACAAGACGGAGACAGCGTGACATCAGAATCATCAGCTTGTGGTTCGAATTCCTTTTTACTAATATCTAATATATTTTTAATAATTATATGTTAATGAATAAGTTTTTTTCTAATTGTAAGTATTGAATCCTCTATCTTCCCTTTCCTGACTATTTCAACAGTTAAAAGAATCCATGTTAAATAATAATTTCATTTAATATAACTTAACCCAAATGTATTAATCGATCTGAGATCCAGTCTCGACTCCGAGAGCAATAGTCGACGCAAGTCGAATAATCGCAGTATTCACAATAAATATAATTATTTGTTTTAACTTGGCGTTTTATTGAATAATTAAATAGCTAAATTAAAATACGTAAGTTTTTGATTAACTAACAGGACTTCAGAAAGGAAAAAGACGAGCAGAAGAAGAAATAAAGACGCTGAACTGACAGCTACCTTCAATCGATTTGGCTACAACATAATGTATTTAACGCAGTGAAACAAATATTTCTTTACCAATTCATACACAATTACTAATTCTTATTTTAATTAATTAATTGAAAAAAATAATAAAATAAAAACACTTAACATAATTAAATAATAAAAATATATATAAAATAAATTTAAAAAATACAATTTTCTTAAACAGTTATTATACAGTACTTATTTGAAAATAACTTCGTTTATTTACAAATTGGCGCTCACAACAGTGGGGCATAACAAAAAACACGAGCAAGTCGTGATTTATTTACAATATATATATATATATATACATATTGTAACGTTCTACTTAAGAGGTGTTATTTAGCGAAACGTCAGTCTGAGTCAAGCCCCAAATGTTGGGTTCGCCATTTCTGTAACGTTCTACTTTTATAATGTGGTCTTGTAGATTTTTATGATACACCTTAAGTAGTATGCGTCACTTTTGAATTATACTAACTGACGTTTTAAACGGTATAAATAAAGGATTTTGTTTATCTTGTTTTACTCAATCTAAAAGAAATCGAGAGTGTGTGATTTGGGGTCAAGGAGGTAATTTGTTCAGCCTTATGCAGAAGAGAGAGTAAGTATCATTATTGCCCCTCTGTTGTGACGATTTCTTCTGTATGTTGTGCTGAAATTTTCATTAACTACCCACTACAATAAATTATAACACGTTATAATTCAATATTAATTTTCAATAATATTGCTTTATTGATTATTGACTTTTGTCTCCAGCCACCAAAATATAGGTATCACAATTAATCTTTTTTGAAAAAAAAACATCATCTCGACTTTACCGAGTAAACATAGATCTGTCTAAGGAACAAAACATATATGTTGTTATTTAACCAATATTACGCTATAATAAAATACATCAGTTATTACATAATTCTTAGTAATTCCCCAGGGTTCAGGGTGAATTCTTTGTGTTATGAGAGTGTCAGAAATGGATAATTGCTACGCTTTACAAATATCAAAAATTAATAAATAATTTTGTTTATTTTTCAAATATTACGTAGTTTCCGGAATTGCCGTAAGAGAGCAGCATGTATTTGTTTACTTTTGAAAGAAACATATGATAAAATGAATATTTTTTGTTCTATTTCACTGTTAAAAAACGAGTTTTCTTCTGGACTTATTACGAAAAAATGTTTATATTACCTCGCTCCATGTTGTCCTTACTGGATTGAAGTTTTATTCTGTGATGAGGTACGTCTTGCGTTATTATTTCCTTTTCGTTTAGAGTATTTTCTGATTGTCTACTGGAAGTAGGCCGAACTATATTGGATCCTCAGAATGGTTTCATCCACTGGTTTTTAATGTATAACACCATTTAATTTGGATTCCTCAGGTATAATTAGTTAGTATTCACTTTGTTTATTACTCTTGCGTGGATTTCGCCTCCTCCAACGTCCAAAAAAGGTTATTTTTTATAATTTTTGTTGCATCGTTTCTTCAACTCTCCGGTTTAGTTCAAAATTTTTATATCTTATTAACAATACTTGTTATTTTTCATCACTCTTAGTAACACATAGTATTTTTATTATGTAGGCAGTTTGTGATTATTATAAATTTATATTTTATTTATGGAAAAATAATTCCCTTCCATTCCGGTTTATTTACTAATTTAATTTACATAATATGTTTTGGTTAATTTTTTTTTTTGACATTGTATATAAATATTTTATCATTTTATTATCATTAAATAAATTTATATATTATTTATTTAGTCTCGAATAGTGTTCATACCCGGTACTACTTCCTGTTGTCATTTCCTTCATAGGATTATTTTAATTTTATATTATCTTTGGTAGTTAAAATTTTTATGTCTTTTTAAAATTAACCCTGGGTTTTCTTACAATCTAACACAATTATTTGAAACAATATAATATTAACTTGGGTATAACAATTTGTGGTTCATACAATATAAATTACAATAAATAAATAAAATAACAAAAATCAATTAGTATTATTACATACTACTTCCATAGTTTTATCCTATCCAAAACATACAGCACAGTTTAGTAATACATTAATTTCACTTTGGTTTTTCACCTCAATGGGTACACTAGAACTCACTTCGCACTATATACCACTCGAATTGTTTATTATGTGGAGTGATATAATTAAATTTTGAGCGAGCTTTAGTTCTACCCATTTCTGACTTTTATTCTCATGATTTACTTTATTGGGACCGGGTTATGTACCGTTACATAAAGCCCCCCCACTAGAACAAATTTATTTTAGTTCAACTCGTTGATAGAAATAAATTGTTGATTTGTTCAAGTCTCCTAATGGTCTTGACTTTGTTTTCATAATAGTGTTTCATTTCCGACTGATTATACACTCCCTTTATTTTATTATTGGTAATTGTTTTAATTTCGTAAGTATTATTACCCTTCACCTGGGTTATGAGGTAAGGGCCAGTATAAAGTAGCAATAGCTTCCGGGCGATACCCTCTATAGAACTGGGTAGGTGTCTATTTTTTATTAGTACTTTATCTCCCAACTGGTATGTATCCAATCTTCTCCTTTTTACCTTATCCCTTTTTTGTTGAAGTTCCACTTTATGTAACACTCTGTTGTGCATTTCCACTTGGTCGAATTCTACTCTCTCTCCTGGAGGGAAATTTATCAATGACATAATTTCTCTTGGTGGTGGTTTATCAAACATTATTTGATAAGGGCTAGTACCGATAGTGTCATGGTATGACCAATTAAGAAAAGTCTCGGCTGGTTCAATATACTGACTCCAGTTTTTATGTTCTTGATGACAATAGGTGCGTAGAATTCTGCCAACTTCCCTTAATACACGCTCAGCAGGATTGCTACTAGGGTGGTACACGGATGTCTTGTACGTTCTTATTTGCCAATTTCTCAATTCTTCCTTCCACCTTTTCCCCCGAAATTGCGTTCCATGATCCGTTATAATCATTTCCGGTCTTCCCACCTCAGGTAAGTATTTTTTTGTAATTACTTCTAGAATTTTCTTCGTTGTAGCTCTACTAATAGCGTAGAGTTTTGTGTATTTCGTATAATGATCAAATAATATGATGATATATTTATATTTATGTCTTCCTCCACTTCTGGGAAAAGGTCCGCAGATATCCAAAAAAATCTTTTCAAGTTTTTTATTAGATGTTATAGTAATCATGAAGCCTGTTTTCTTCTCATTATTTACTTTTACAAGCTGACAAATGTTACAGGTTTTCACTATCTCTCTTACTCTTCTATTTATAGCTTTCACGTAACAATGTTCAGATGAAGCTTTAATAACCTTGAGTGATCCCATATGGCCATACCTTTCATGATAATCCTGAATCAATACTACTTCTGTTGCTGCTGGTACATATATCTTCCAGACATGATCCTTAATGGTAGGACGAATAAAAAGGATCTCTTCATAAACACAAAAAAATTTCATTATTATAGGGTCATGTTGTAATATTCTTTCTTTAATTTTTGTTAATTTATTGTCACTTTGTTGATCGATTTTTATTTTATTAATTATAACCCTTTGCTAGTTCTTGTAACTCCTTTGCCATCTTAATTATGTGGTATATTTTTCCAATGCTTTCTGGTTCTATTTCACAAGTTCCTTTTTCAAGGTTAATCCGGGATAATCGGTCTGCTATTACATTCTTCTTACCTGGAATATATTCCCAGTCTAAATTATATTCTTGAAGTATTAATGCCCATCTAGTAAGTCTGCCGTGATTAAGTTTACAATCCTTTAAAAATGAAATTGATCTGTGATCAGTTCTGATAGTCACTGGGTATCCCAAAATAAATGTTCGAAATTTTATACATGAGAACACAACACTCAGCAGTTCTTTTTCAGTTACTGTATAGTTTCTCTCACAACTGCTTAGTACTCTGCTTGCAAAACTGATAACTCCATGATTTCCTTCTTCATCTTCCTGATATAGCTCACTCCCAAGGCTAATGTTACTAGCATCACAATTTATGAAAAAACGTTTATTAAAATTTGGGTGATGTAACATGATGCAGTCAAGAAATTTATTTTTTACTATCTGGAAATTATTATCTTCACTTTCTTCCCATTTCCACTTGTTTTTCTTTGAAAGTAAATATTGAAATTGAGCTGTTATTTCTGAATAACTCTGTTGAAATTTTCTATAATAGTTGCATATCCCCAAAAAGGATTGTAATTGTTTCAAGTTTCTGGGTTTGGGAAAATCTTGAATAGCCTTTACTTTTTCAGGAGATGGTTTAATTCCAGTAGCAGATAAAATGAACCCTAAAAATGGTAGTTCATGGGTGATAAACTTAGATTTATCCAGTTTTAAAGTTATATTATGTTGCAAAAGTTTATCTAACACTGTTTCCACTCGGTTACAATGCTCCTCCCAAGTACAAGACGTAATTAGTATGTCATCCACATATATTGTAGTAAAATCTAAAACTTCCTTACCCAAAATTTGGTCCATGCATTGAATGAACACAGCCACAGAATTTACCAATCCAAAAGGTAAACGCTTAAAATGATAATTTCGTCCTTCGAATATGAAAGCAACATATTGTCTGCTGTTAGGGTGCAATTCTATTTGCCAGTATCCACAGACTGCATCCCAAGTACTCATGTACTTGCATCCAAAAAATCTCTTCATAATCTCCTCAATCTCACCTGGAGACGTGCGATCGTTAATGAGCATTTTATTCAACTCCCGAGCATCGAGACATAGTCTAACTTGACCATCTTTCTTCGGTATAGCCACCAATGGGCTAGTATATGGAGAGTTACTTCTTTCAATTATGTCTTCTAATATCATTCTTTGAATTTCTTTCCTTGCTGCCTCTTTCAAAGCTTGAGCAATAGGGTATGATCGTTTATTAAAATTTACATTTTCTTTAAATTTTAGTTCACACAAGAAGTTTTTAGCCTTTCCTGGTGATTCTGAGAATACTGGTTTATATTTATTATAAATTTTTATAAGTTGTTGTTTCTGTTCTATACTAATTATTTCCGGTGCCTGCCTATTCTGAAACTCCATTATTTCTTCTATCTTCTCTTTCCAAATCTTTGATTCTGTTACTTCTATATTATTACCTAGGGTTAATCTATTATTCTCCCTAACAAAAAATGAGCTCGGACACTGAGGGGCACTTTGGCTACCAATTATCTTAGCCGTTAACTCACCATTTTCTATGCTCAAGGTTACTATACCCCTGGCCAGATTTATAATTGCAGTGTGTCGCCGTAGCATATCACACCCTATTAACACCCTAAACGGTAGCCCTTTCGCTACTAAAAATCCCATAGGTATTCCTATTCCATTAGTGGTAACATTCAAAGACACTTGTTTTTTGATTGTTTTATTTTGTTTCCCGGTAGCACCAACAATTGTTAAATTGTTAATTGGTAAAGTAGGTATTCTCTCAGTAGTTAACTCAGTAATACGATCTAATTCTAATTGATCAATAATTGAAATATTGGCCCCTGTATCAATCATGGCCTCTGCTGACACTCCATTTAATTTTATTTGTATATAGACTATGTCATTGTTTGGTGATGACTCTTTGATTACTCTTTCTTCCATTAACTCGGACTGTATATTTTTTAGAAAATTATTTCTGATAATGGTTATTGGTTTATTCAAATTAGTATTATACTTGGGTGTATGGTAAATTCTGTGCCCTGTTGTTTCTAGCAGTGACGGGCAATCACATCTTCTCACTGCTGGTACCCGTTTCCCCTATTTATATCATTACTATTGGTTGCTTCAACATTTTCATTATGTTGAATGTTGTTTATCGGTATCCTTTCTTCATCCCTCTCTCTGGATCTAGGTTGGTCGATGTTCATACTCCTTGGTGGACCTTCGTCTCTATGATAATAATCCTGTCTGTAATTCGGTCGATTATTATTAGACCATCTTCCGCGATATCTGTTATTGAAATAACTGTTGTTAGCATGTACATAATTAACTCGGGGCCTATTCTCTCTTGGTGGTTCATTCCTCCGCTCCTCGGTATTCCCTGACCTCCATCTACTTCTCCTATAATAAGATTCCTGTTCATAATTTTCTAGCAGCGTTTCCATGCCTCCAATAGTTTTGATTTGTCCACTCAAGCGTGCACTGATGATCTTTTCTTCAAAATGATACGCCATTTTGGTCACTAGACACTCTTCAGGTATCTTAGGGTCTAGATACTTGGCGATACACACCTTCCCTAAAAAGTAAGCAGTAGGTGTTTGTCCCACTGTACGGTCATACCTACCATGACAGATATCGTCCCTAATAATGTGTTGTACTGATTCTGACCAGTACTTAAGTTTGAACATAGTTTTGAAACCCTCATAATCACACACCTCGTTCCTAATTGCTGTCCACCAATTATCATTGATATTTTTGAACGATTCGTCTAATAGACCTTTTATCATATTCCATCTATTCTCCTTTGATCTGTTCAAAATTTCATCTAATCTCCCTAAAAATTCAAGTGGGTTTCTGCGATAATCCCGAAAGTTTACACTTTCCTTATTGTCTGGATAAACATGATGACTGCTGCATGCAGATCTAGCGCTTATTCTATCTACATCACATTGAAAATTGGTTTGTATTTGTTGCAAACTATCTAATTTCTCTGCTTGGCTATCACATTGATTTTTTACATTCTCTGCAGTTTTATGAAACTCTGAAAATTTACAGTTTAGACTGCTTTTAATGCTATCTAACTGGTCATTATTTTCTTGTCGTATGGCCATTACACGAACTTGGTTATCTTGTTCTTCTTTTTCCATTCTTGCCTCAACTCCAATTTTAATTAGTTCCATCTTCTCTTCAGTTGTATCTAATCTTTGGTTAGTTTCTACTAATTTCTTCTCTGCCTCTTCCTTATATGCCTCTACTCTTTGGCTTAACGTATTATTGACCAGTTCAATTTTACCTTCTAGATTTTCTCTTAATTCTTTATTGAAATTCTCCATCTTACCCTCAATTTGTTTTAAATTCTCATTATTCTCTTCAAATTTTGCATTCATCTCTTCTCTTTGCCCTTCAACCGCTTCCTTCAGTTCATGGTATCGTTCATTCATGGTTTGTTTTAAGTTTTCCTCCTGTTTCTTAAATTGTTCATTAGTTTGTTTATTCTGTTCCTTAAATTGTTCATTAGTTTGTTTATTCTGTTCCTTAAATTGTTCTGCCAGAAATTTCATCAGATCTTGCCAATTAGGTTCTTCTCTGGCTACCACTTTGTCTGGTTGGTCCCCTTGGGCATCCTCTTCCACTATTTCCTTTTCCGTATCCATAACTACTTCGGTTTCTTCTGTATCACTTGTCTGTTGGTCCATTTCACTGTCCGTGACTAACTCTATTTCTTGTTCCTGTCCACCTTCTTCAATCTCCTTTTCTTCTGCCCTCTTCTTCGATTTTCCTCGGGTATTAGGCATTTCTTGTTTTCTCATAACTGCCAACGATAATTAGATTTTTTGGTATATTTTTTATTAAATATCAAAATTCTTTTCTAATTACCGCCCTTTTACGTTGAGCGCCATTTCTGTAACGTTCTACTTAAGAGGTGTTATTTAGCGAAACGTCAGTCTGAGTCAAGCCCCAAATGTTGGGTTCGCCATTTCTGTAACGTTCTACTTTTATAATGTGGTCTTGTAGATTTTTATGATACACCTTAAGTAGTATGCGTCACTTTTGAATTATACTAACTGACGTTTTAAACGGTATAAATAAAGGATTTTGTTTATCTTGTTTTACTCAATCTAAAAGAAATCGAGAGTGTGTGATTTGGGGTCAAGGAGGTAATTTGTTCAGCCTTATGCAGAAGAGAGAGTAAGTATCATTATTGCCCCTCTGTTGTGACGATTTCTTCTGTATGTTGTGCTGAAATTTTCATTAACTACCCACTACAATAAATTATAACACGTTATAATTCAATATTAATTTTCAATAATATTGCTTTATTGATTATTGACTTTTGTCTCCAGCCACCAAAATATAGGTATCACAATTAATCTTTTTTGAAAAAAAAACATCATCTCGACTTTACCGAGTAAACATAGATCTGTCTAAGGAACAAAACATATATGTTGTTATTTAACCAATATTACGCTATAATAAAATACATCAGTTATTACATAATTCTTAGTAATTCCCCAGGGTTCAGGGTGAATTCTTTGTGTTATGTGAGTGTCAGAAATGGATAATTGCTACGCTTTACAAATATCAAAAATTAATAAATAATTTTGTTTATTTTTCAAATATTACGTAGTTTCCGGAATTGCCGTAAGAGAGCAGCATGTATTTGTTTACTTTTGAAAGAAACACATGATAAAATGAATATTTTTTGTTCTATTTCACTGTTAAAAAACGAGTTTTCTTCTGGCTTATTACGAAAAAATGTTTATATTACCTCGCTCCGTGTTGTCCTTACTGGATTGAAGTTTTATTCTGTGATGAGGTACGTCTTGCGTTATTATTTCCTTTTCGTTTAGAGTATTTTCTGATTGTCTACTGGAAGTAGGCCGAACTATATTGGATCCTCAGAATGGTTTCATCCACTGGTTTTTAATGTATAACACCATTTAATTTGGATTCCTCAGGTATAATTAGTTAGTATTCACTTTGTTTATTACTCTTGCGTGGATTTCGCCTCCTCCAACGTCCAAAAAAGGTTATTTTTTATAATTTTTGTTGCATCGTTTCTTCAACTCTCCGGTTTAGTTCAAAATTTTTATATCTTATTAACAATACTTGTTATTTTTCATCACTCTTAGTAACACATAGTATTTTTATTATGTAGGCAGTTTGTGATTATTATAAATTTATATTTTATTTATGGAAAAATAATTCCCTTCCATTCCGGTTTATTTACTAATTTAATTTACATAATATGTTTTGGTTAATTTTTTTTTTGACATTGTATATAAATATTTTATCATTTTATTATCATTAAATAAATTTATATATTATTTATTTAGTCTCGAATAGTGTTCATACCCGGTACTACTTCCTGTTGTCATTTCCTTCATAGGATTATTTTAATTTTATATTATCTTTGGTAGTTAAAATTTTTATGTCTTTTTAAAATTAACCCTGGGTTTTCTTACAATCTAACACAATTATTTGAAACAATATAATATTAACTTGGGTATAACAATTTGTGGTTCATACAATATAAATTACAATAAATAAATAAAATAACAAAAATCAATTAGTATTATTACATACTACTTCCATAGTTTTATCCTATCCAAAACATACAGCACAGTTTAGTAATACATTAATTTCACTTTGGTTTTTCACCTCAATGGGTACACTAGAACTCACTTCGCACTATATACCACTCGAATTGTTTATTATGTGGAGTGATATAATTAAATTTTGAGCGAGCTTTAGTTCTACCCATTTCTGACTTTTATTCTCATGATTTACTTTATTGGGACCGGGTTATGTACCGTTACATAAAATATATATATATGTGTATATATATATATAAGTAGAGGGAAAATGCTGGTCCTGACTCACAAAGGAATGCCGCCTTTCCCACGGTCTAGATCAAAGAGATGCCGCCGTTCCCACGGTCCAAGATTTTTTCCCACGCTCTCCCCACCACCGCTGGACCACAGCATCCCAAAGGACCGCGAATTTCCGCGAATAAATTTTTTATTTTTTTTAATTTGATATTTTCATTTTTTTAATTAAATTGATTTCCATATCCGCGAATATATGCAGCCTTTCGCGAGCCTAAATCACTTTCACTTTCTAATTTCCGCGAATATAATTTTTTATATGCAGCCTTTCGCGAGCCTAGATCACTTTCACTTTCTACTGGACCACAGCATCCGCGACTTTTTCGCTGATCTGTGTCAAGATCCGCGACTTTTTCGCGTATCTGGACCACAGCATCCGCGAATATAATTTTTTATTTTTTTATATGCCGCCTTTCGCGAGCTTAGATCACTTTCACTTTCTATCACTTGATGCATTATAGTGTATATATTAAATATATGATCGGGGAGTACCAACCTTGCATGAGTTCAAATTTGTTATAATGTATATTAAATCTATATGATCAGGTTTACCAACCTATGGTGGGGGGGGTTCCGACTTGATGCATTATAGTGTATATATTAAATATATGATCAGGGTTACCAACCTTGCATGCGTTCAAATTTGTTGTGTGTTATAATGTATATTAAATCTACATGATCAGGTTTACCAACCTATGGTGGGGGGTTCCGACTTGATGCATTATAGTGTATATATTAAATATATGATCAGGGTTACCAACCTTGCATGAGTTCAAATTTGTTGTGTGTTATAATGTATATTAAATCTATATGATCAGGTTTACCAACCTATGTATGGGTTCAAACTTGATATGTGTGTGCGTATTATAGTGTATATTAAAATATATGATCAGGGTTACCAAGCCTGCATTATTGTGTATGTGTATAGAACAGATCTGCCAACATTTTTCTTCGGTGGGAAATTCAAACTATATTATAGTAAATTGTTAACGACGACTTCGATATCAACTCTCTCTCCCCTCCTCTCTCTTTGTCTCTAGACACAGTTGTCGATCACAATATAAACTCTCTCTCTCTCTTTATGTCATCAGTTTTACATAAGTGTCGTGCTACTTATTGTAAGTAGCGATACTAAAATGTAATCACCAGGAAATATATATATTTATCACCTACCTCGCTGCATCCTTTTTTGACACATGACAGTCATTGACCACGATTTAGAAATTAATATATCCCTTATTCAACGATTTGTATGTGTGTACACGAAATTAAATACAGACGATTGTAATTTTAAAAATTCATTTTTTGCATTAAATATATATCGTAAACAATGAAATAATAATATTTCGTCATTGTAAGATTTTAATAAAACAATTATCAGTTTAAATAATAATTTTCATGATTGTAAGATACAACCTACAAATTAGCAAAATGTCTCTCTCACACACATTTCTGATTACTATACAAATAATTGTATGCATATTCGGAGGTTTATAACGAAATAAATTAAAATAAACCATAATTTGTTTTAAATAATTAAATATATATATTTACAACACTGCTGTTACTCTCTCTCTCTCTCTCTCTCCTCTCTCTCTCTATCTATTTATCTCTCTGTCCGTCCGTCCGTCCATCCGTCCGACAGTCTATATCTGTCTGTCTGTCTGTCTGTCTCTGTCTGTCTGTCTCTCTCTCTCTCTCGTTGTCAAACGTTATGTTCAAACCGTTTCTCCTCTCTGCGGTCATTACCGCGCATAATAATTTTCATGATTGTAAGATACAACCTACAAATTAGTAAAATGTCTCTCTCACACACATTTCTGATGACTATACAAATAATTGTATGCATATTCGGAGGTTTATAACGAAATAAACCATAATTTGTTTTAAATAATTAAATATATATATTTACAACACTGTTGTTACTCTCTCTCTCTATCTATTTATCTCTCTGTCCGTCCGACAGTCTATATCTGTCTGTCTGTCTGTCTCTCTCTCTCTCTCTCTCTCTCTCTCTCTCTTTCTCTCTCTCTCTCTCTCTCTCTCTCTCTCTCTCTCTCTCTCTCTCTCTCTCTCTCTCTCTCTCTCTCTCTCTCGTTGTCAAACGTTATGTTCAAACCGTTTCTCCTCTCTGCAGTCATTACCGCGCATGTATATGATTTTATAAAGTTTATATATATTCGACAAATATTAACTGTGTACGTACTTACAACGCCCGCTCTCTCTCTCTCTCTCTCTCTCTCTCACTCATCGTCAAAACGTTGACTTCATTTTTCATTGTATTAAATAATTAACAAATATTAACTATGTGTGCGCGTGTGTTGTCAACTACTTACATGCGCGTTCTCTCTCTCTCTCTTAACATAACGCTTCGTGTGAAGCGTTTTGTAGAGCAGGTTTCAACTGTGGAAGGTTTCATACCGTTTCTCCTCTCTCTCTCTCTCTCTCTCTCGCTCGCAGACGTCGGAAGCAATTCCTAGTTTATAATGTAATTACCTGTGCGTGTATGTCTCTCTTTATTCGACAAATATTAACGCCCTCTCTCGCTCGCAGACGTCGGAAGCAATTCCTAGTTTATAATGTAATTACCTGTGCGTGTATGTCTCTCTTTACTCGACAAATATTAACGCCCTCTCTCTCGCAGACGTCGGAAGCAATTCCTAGTTTATAATGTAATTACCTATGCGTGTATGTCTCTCTTTAGCATAAAAAAAATCTCCTTGAAATAAGGTATTTTCAAAAGTTTTGTGTACACATATGAAATAATAATAATATTTGTAATAAAACAATTATCAGTTTAAATAATAATTGTCATGATTGTAAGATACAGTCTGCAAATTATTCAGCTTCAAATAAGTGATATTTACAATGAAACTATTTTCAAATAAAAATGATGTTGGTTCGACAACCTTTTGTTTTTAAGACTATAACAAGAATGAGACAAGGATCAGCTCTCTCTCCCCCTCTCTCACACACACACACACACACACACACACACACACACACATTTAGTATGAACAGACGTGTCTTTGTTAGTAAAATGTACAATCACATGACTTTATGTGAACTTCAAAGGGTTCAAATGTTTCAAAATAAAAATATATTAAACAAAAAAATACAGAATATATGAAATGTATATTACAAATAAAATATATATTACATATTATGAATTTGTGAAGCAATCTTCTTCTTCTTCATTTGGTACTACATTAAGACAGTCCTTGGACTTCACTTTTATGGGGTTTTCATAAACATAAAGATCACTACCACCAATAATTTGTGGTACAATACTTCTATTCAATGGTAACACCTAAGACAAAAATAAAACATGCAATCAGTATTAATAATACAAAATCACTGTTTTATTATTTTAAAATACTGTAATTTTCATCCAAAATATTTAAAACAAAATACAGACTATATGAAATGTATATTAACAATGTATATTTACAAAATAAGTATATTACAACTCAGGAAAGAGTGGTACGTAATTTTCACTCACCCAATCTTTTATAAATTTGCCATAATTTACACCACCAGCATGGGTGGTAATAAACTGTGTGTAAATATTTGTTAACTCTTTTTTTACTTCTGTCTCGCCTTGAGACTGAGAATAGCAATGGCATGTCACGGAACGACGTTGTAATAGTTCTCTATTATGCTCCAATTGAGTGGAGCGTCTTTCTATCCATTCAGCCATATAACTTTCAAAACTGCCTCCAGACATTATACTCGACTAAAGCAAAGACATTCACGTTGTTTATCACTTAATATATTATCATGATATTTTCATTATATTATCATTTAAAAATATGTTAGCAGTAACCAGCGAGAAACACATGTTTGTCACAGTATACTTCAAGCGTTAGCCGTACATATCAAATTCTTTCTTTACGTTTGTATTTTGTCTAAGCTATTTTAACTTCACACACACGCACGCACGCACGCACACACACACACACACACACACACACACACATTGATACATTTGGAAACTGAGTACAGAATAAATCTACAATCACCTAGTCGGTTTGTTGGCAGAAAACAATTATGTGATCAAATAAACATCACCAGAGAACAACGTCCTCCTAAAGATAAATTTACCAGAGCTCAAAACAGTACAAAGTCATACTTTTGGTGAAGAAAATCACGTCATCAACAACAAAAGTTGTTTGTGTTTAAACAGCTACAAACAATAATTAATTTTCTTACACTAGTAAACATTTTGCTGTAATTGTTTCAATTAAAGGAAACATATATATATATATTCGTTGAGAAAATCTGTTGTGGCTGAACGAAACATGTGTCTGAATAAATTTTCTCTCTACATAGCAGTTGTAAAAGTAGTCATATACATTATGTGCTATATATACAAAAGGCTTTCAACGTGTTTGTCATTTCAACCAATTTGTACCGTGCTCTAATTATGTAAAAAAAAAAAAAAAATAACTGTACCGCTCCATACAACTGAGAATAAATCCGTACACACACACACATGAACAATTTTACGTTTAAATAAAATCTGTACATACAATAAAATTATGTTTCAGTATTAATGATATAAATATTACTGTTTTATTAATTTAAAATACCGTATAATTGCTTACGACGCGCACACTTAGCAAAGTTTTTACTTATTTGAACAAGACATGTATTAACTTCAATAAATAATGCACTTGATAATGTTTAAATATTTCCAACATCTATGTTGATTAGAAGTGCTGTAAGTTCAATAACAATGTTCGCTACGTAACGTATTCAAATCTGTTTACTCACCTCTTAAATGTTGATGCACGCAATTATCGATTTCACAATGAGGTATGAAGGCTAATTGCATTCTTCACGTATATATATTGATGTATCTTACAACGGTAGGGTAGGGGGTAGCTTAGCGTGTTTGTTTTGAAAGTCATTGTCCGCCGTTGGAAACTTTCAGAAGTTAGCGATACTGAAAGTATTTTCGTGCATTAGTCAAAATTAGGAAAACAATGCAGAGAGAGAGCGAGTGGACACACATGTAAGTAGCTCGATACTCAGTGACAACAACACACACACACACACACACACACACAGTTAATATTTGTCAAATATATAACAACGAGTGAGAGAGAGAGAGAGAGGAGGGGTCATCGACCGTGATGGAAAAGCTTTACCTCACTGCTTTAAGAAGTTAGCGATACTGAAAGTATTTTCGGACAAGTTAACACGGCTCTTTTTAAGAAACATTCTATCATTTATTTGATGTCGATACCGGTATTAATTATAGATTACACTTAGTTCCATTCACTTCCATGTGCTTACAAATACTTGTAATTAGTTTCGTTAATAACTAGGCCAAAACATTGTCATTACATGTCAACTCTTCCGTCTGTCTCGTAAATTTTGTAAATAAAGAGCAACAGCAACAGTGTCGTAATACTCTACTTATTTGAACAAGTCCTGTATTAAATGCACTTGTTAATGTTTTAATGTGAACAATTTTACGTTTAAATAAAATCTGTACATACAATAAAATTATGTTTCAGTATTAATGATATAAATATTACTGTTTTATTAATTTAAAATACCGTATATATATATATATATATAACCTAGGAACTTCGCAGGTGAAGAAATTAATTTCTATTTTTCATCTGTAACGACATGCGTGTATAATTTTAATTTATTTCACTATACACCTCTGAACCTATGTGTAATTATTTTGTAAACTGCGTTATCTATGGAGGAACTGTTGCAGCAAACGTTAACACTAGAACGATTATATTATTATTATTCAGTGATCAGATAATTTCATAAAAAAATAAGAAACGTAAAAGATATACGCTGACTTTACCGCAACCATGTCTATTTAGATAAACGGCTCGGAAGAAAAAATAATTCTTCACAAAGCAGAACAACAACAACTACAGTCTCAAATAAATATATTTTAAATCTGGGGCTATGCGTGTACGTAGGGAAGGTCTTCATATGCTCACTGAACAAAATATAAATATTCGCTGGCAGATAATTTCATAAAAAAATAAGAAACGTAAAAGATATACGCTGACTTTACCGCAACCACGTCTATTTAGATAAACGGCTCGGAAGAAAAAATAATTCTTCACAAAGCAGAACAACAACTACAGTCTCAAATAAATATATTTTAAAAAAGATAAATATACATTAGATGGAAATGTTTCCTCTGTTTTTCTCTGTGAAACACAAAAGAACTTGGGAATCGTGTTTCTTCCCTAGATGCAGTCAACACGATTAAAAGTAAAATTTTAATAACAAAGTTTTCACTGTACTTTAACAAGGATGGTAATATTTTTTTTCTAGTGCCTAATCTTTTAAACTAAAAAACGTACAATCTTTTACAAATATAGCTTGAACGTAACACATACACACAGACGTTAGGGAGAGACTGCAATGTGTCAGTGTAAAGTCGTGTCAATGACCTCCTGTATTACAATGGTTTAGCATAGTTTCTTACTGAAGGCTTGTACGCTTTAAATTCAGCTATACCTAAAATATATCTTCAATTAGGGTCATTGTACACACACAGTGGAATGCTTTCAGAAATTTGCGAGACACACACACACACACACACACACAACGATGTTTCTACTTATTTGAACAAGTCCTGTATTAAATGCACTTGTTAATGTTTTAATGTGAACAATTTTACGTTTAAATAAAATCTGTACATACAATAAAATTATGTTTCAGTATTAGTGATATAAATATTACTGTTTTATTAATTTAAAATACCGTATATATATATATATATATAACCTAGGAACTTCGCAGGTGAAGAAATTAATTTCTATTTTTCATCTGTAACGACATGCGTGTATAATTTTAATTTATTTCACTATACACCTTCGCCACCGCTGCTACCACAGTCGTCAGTAATAAAAAAAAAAGAAGAAGAAGAAAGATCAGTTAGGAAACGCATCAGTACTCGTTCGAAACGATTAACATCAGTCCCAATGGACCACACCATCCGTGAATTTCCGCGAATAAAAAAAAAAAAAAACGTAAAACGTTCTACTTACGTTTCATGTTAGGTTAAAAAATGCAGTACACGTACGTTTCACGTTTACATTAGGTTAAGATGCAGTCTACTTACGTTTCACTTTTAGGTTAAAAAATGCAGTCCACGTACGTTTCACGTTTACGTTAGGTTAAGATGCAGTCTACTTACGTTTCACGTTAGGTTAAAAAATGCAGTCCACGTACGTTTTTCGTTTACGTTAGGTTAAAATACAGTCTACTTACGTTTCACGTTAGGTTAAAAAATGCAGTCCACGTACGTTTTTCGTTTACGTTAGGTTAAAATACAGTCTACTTACGTTTCACGTTAGGTTAAAATGCAAACACACGCACACACACACACACGTGTATATTATTCAAATTATTATTTAAATAACATACACACGCGTTAGGTTGCAACCTAACACGTGTGTGTGTGTGTGTGTGTGTGTGTGTGTGTGTGTGTGTGTGTGTGTGTGTGTGTGCGCGCGTGTGTTTGCATTTTAACCTAACGTGAAACGTAAGTAGACTGTATTTTAACCTAACGTAAACGAAAAACGTACGTGGACTGCATTTTTTAACCTAACGTGAAACGTAAGTAGACTGTATTTTAACCTAACGTAAACGAAAAACGTACGTGGACTGCATTTTTTAACCTAACGTGAAACGTAAGTAGACTGCATCTTAACCTAACGTAAACGTGAAACGTACGTGGACTGCATTTTTTAACCTAACAGTGAAACGTAAGTAGACTGCATCTTAACCTAATGTCAACGTGAAACGTACGTGGACTGCATTTTTTAACCTAACATGAAACGTAAGTAGAACGTTTTACGTTTTTTTTTTTTTTTATTCGCGGAAATTCACGGATGCTGTGGTCCATTGGGACTGATGTTAATCGTTTCGAACGAGTACTGATGCGTTTCCTAACTGATCTTTCTTCTTCTTCTTTTTTTTTTATTACTGACGACTGTGGTAGCAGCGGTGGCGAAGGTGTATAGTGAAATAAATTAAAATTATACACGCATGTCGTTACAGATGAAAAATAGAAATTAATTTCTTCACCTGCGAAGTTCCTAGGTTATATATATATATATATATATATACGGTATTTTAAATTAATAAAACAGTAATATTTATATCACTAATACTGAAACATAATTTTATTGTATGTACAGATTTTATTTAAACGTAAAATTGTTCACATTAAAACATTAACAAGTGCATTTAATACAGGACTTGTTCAAATAAGTAGAAACATCGTTGTGTGTGTGTGTGTGTGTGTGTGTCTCGCAAATTTCTGAAAGCATTCCACTGTGTGTGTACAATGACCCTAATTGAAGATATATTTTAGGTATAGCTGAATTTAAAGCGTACAAGCCTTCAGTAAGAAACTATGCTAAACCATTGTAATACAGGAGGTCATTGACACGACTTTACACTGACACATTGCAGTCTCTCCCTAACGTCTGTGTGTATGTGTTACGTTCAAGCTATATTTGTAAAAGATTGTACGTTTTTTAGTTTAAAAGATTAGGCACTAGAAAAAAAATATTACCATCCTTGTTAAAGTACAGTGAAAACTTTGTTATTAAAATTTTACTTTTAATCGTGTTGACTGCATCTAGGGAAGAAACACGATTCCCAAGTTCTTTTGTGTTTCACAGAGAAAAACAGAGGAAACATTTCCATCTAATGTATATTTATCTTTTTTAAAATATATTTATTTGAGACTGTAGTTGTTGTTCTGCTTTGTGAAGAATTATTTTTTCTTCCGAGCCGTTTATCTAAATAGACGTGGTTGCGGTAAAGTCAGCGTATATCTTTTACGTTTCTTATTTTTTTATGAAATTATCTGCCAGCGAATATTTATATTTTGTTCAGTGAGCATATGAAGACCTTCCCTACGTACACGCATAGCCCCAGATTTAAAATATATTTATTTGAGACTGTAGTTGTTGTTGTTCTGCTTTGTGAAGAATTATTTTTTCTTCCGAGCCGTTTATCTAAATAGACATGGTTGCAGTAAAGTCAGCGTATATCTTTTACGTTTCTTATTTTTTTATGAAATTATCTGATCACTGAATAATAATAATATAATCGTTCTAGTGTTAACGTTTGCTGCAACAGTTCCTCCATAGATAACGCAGTTTACAAAATAATTACACATAGGTTCAGAGGTGTATAGTGAAATAAATTAAAATTGTACACGCATGTCGTTACAGATGAAAAATAGAAATTAATTTCTTCACCTGCGAAGTTCCTAGGTTATATATATATATACGGTATTTTAAATTAATAAAACAGTAATATTTATATCATTAATACTGAAACATAATTTTATTGTATGTACAGATTTTATTTAAACGTAAAATTGTTCACATTAAAACATTAACAAGTGCATTTAATACAGGACTTGTTCAAATAAGTAGAGTATTACGACACTGTTGCTGTTGCTCTTTATTTACAAAATTTACGAGACAGACGGAAGAGTTGACATGTAATGACAATGTTTTGGCCTAGTTATTAACGAAACTAATTACAAGTATTTGTAAGCACATGGAAGTGAATGGAACTAAGTGTAATCTATAATTAATACCGGTATCGACATCAAATAAATGATAGAATGTTTCTTAAAAAGAGCCGTGTTAACTTGTCCGAAAATACTTTCAGTATCGCTAACTTCTTAAAGCAGTGAGGTAAAGCTTTTCCATCACGGTCGATGACCCCTCCTCTCTCTCTCTCTCACTCGTTGTTATATATTTGACAAATATTAACTGTGTGTGTGTGTGTGTGTGTGTGTGTGTGTGTGTGTGTGTGTGTGTGTGTTGTCACTGAGTATCGAGCTACTTACATGTGTGTCCACTCGCTCTCTCTCTGCATTGTTTTCCTAATTTTGACTAATGCACGAAAATACTTTCAGTATCGCTAACTTCTGAAAGTTTCCAACGGCGGACAATGACTTTCAAAACAAACACGCTAAGCTACCCCCTACCCTACCGTTGTAAGATACATCAATATATATACGTGAAGAATGCAATTAGCCTTCATACCTCATTGTGAAATCGATAATTGCGTGCATCAACATTTAAGAGGTGAGTAAACAGATTTGAATACGTTACGTAGCGAACATTGTTATTGAACTTACAGCACTTCTAATCAACATAGATGTTGGAAATATTTAAACATTATCAAGTGCATTATTTATTGAAGTTAATACATGACTTGTTCAAATAAGTAAAAACGTTGCTAAGTGTGCGCGTCGTAAGCAATTATACGGTATTTTAAATTAATAAAACAGTAATATTTGTATCATTAATACTGAAACATAATTTTATTGTATGTACAGATTTTATTTAAACCTAAAATTGTTCATGTGTGTGTGTGTACGGATTTATTCTCAGTTGTATGGAGCGGTACAGTTATTTTTTTTTTTTTTTTTTTACATAATTAGAGCACGGTACAAATTGGTTGAAATGACAAACACGTTGAAAGCCTTTTGTATATATAGCACATAATGTATATGACTACTTTTACAACTGCTATGTAGAGAGAAAATTTATTCAGACACATGTTTCGTTCAGCCACAACAGATTTTCTCAACAAATATATATATATGTTTCCTTTAATTGAAACAATTACAGAAAAATGTTTACTAGTGTAAGAAAATTAATTATTGTTTGTAGCTGTTTAAACACAAACAACTTTTGTTGTTGATGACGTGATTTTCTTCACCAAAAGTATGACTTTGTACTGTTTTGAGCTCTGGTAAATTTATCTTTAGGAGGACGTTGTTCTCTGGTGATGTTTATTTGATCACATAATTGTTTTCTGCCAACAAACCGACTAGGTGATTGTAGATTTATTCTGTACTCAGTTTCCAAATGTATCAATGTGTGTGTGTGTGTGTGTGTGTGTGTGTGTGTGTGTGTGTGTGTGTGTGTGTGTGTGTGTGTGTGTGTGTGTGTGTGTGTGTGTGTGTGTGTGTGTGCGTGCGTGCGTGTGTGTGAAGTTAACATAGCTTAGACAAAATACAAACGTAAAGAAAGAATTTGATATGTACGGCTAACGCTTGAAGTATACTGTGACAAACATGTGTTTCTCGCTGGTTACTGCTAACATATTTTTAAATGATAATATAATGAAAATATCATGATAATATATTAAGTGATAAACAACGTGAATGTCTTTGCTTTAGTCGAGTATAATGTCTGGAGGCAGTTTTGAAAGTTATATGGCTGAATGGATAGAAAGACGCTCCACTCAATTGGAGCATAATAGAGAACTATTACAACGTCGTTCCGTGACATGCCATTGCTATTCTCAGTCTCAAGGCGAGACAGAAGTAAAAAAAGAGTTAACAAATATTTACACACAGTTTATTACCACCCATGCTGGTGGTGTAAATTATGGCAAATTTATAAAAGATTGGGTGAGTGAAAATTACGTACCACTCTTTCCTGAGTTGTAATATACTTATTTTGTAAATATACATTGTTAATATACATTTCATATAGTCTGTATTTTGTTTTAAATATTTTGGATGAAAATTACAGTATTTTAAAATAATAAAACAGTGATTTTGTATTATTAATACTGATTGCAT
This sequence comes from Magicicada septendecula, assembly GCA_034769895.1. NCBI lineage: Eukaryota > Metazoa > Arthropoda > Insecta > Hemiptera > Cicadidae > Magicicada > Magicicada septendecula. Next base: position 127,895,583 of record CM068368.1, read on the forward strand.
GTTTTATTTTTGTCTTAGGTGTTACCATTGAATAGAAGTATTGTACCACAAATTATTGGTGGTAGTGATCTTTATGTTTATGAAAACCCCATAAAAGTGAAGTCCAAGGACTGTCTTAATGTAGTACCAAATGAAGAAGAAGAAGATTGCTTCACAAATTCATAATATGTAATATATATTTTATTTGTAATATACATTTCATATATTCTGTATTTTTTTGTTTAATATATTTTTATTTTGAAACATTTGAACCCTTTGAAGTTCACATAAAGTCATGTGATTGTACATTTTACTAACAAAGACACGTCTGTTCATACTAAAAGTGTGTGTGTGTGTGTGTGTGTGTGTGTGTGTGTGTGTGTGTGTGTGTGTGTGTGTGTGTGTGTGTGTGTGTGTGTGTGTGTGTGTGTGTGTGTGTGTGTGTGTGTGTGTGTGTGTGAGAGAGAGAGAGAGAGGGGGAGAGAGAGCTGATCCTTGTCTCATTCTTGTTATAGTCTTAAAAACAAAAGGTTGTCGAACCAACATCATTTTTATTTGAAAATAGTTTCATTGTAAATATCACTTATTTGAAGCTGAATAATTTGCAGATTGTATCTTACAATCATGACAATTATTATTTAAACTGATAATTGTTTTATTAAAAATATTATTATTATTTCATATGTGTACACAAAACTTTTGAAAATACCTTATTTCAAGAAGATTTTTTTTTATGCTAAAGAGAGACATACACGCATAGGTAATTACATTATAAACTAGGAATTGCTTCCGACGTCTGCGAGCGAGAGAGGGCGTTAATATTTGTCGAATAAAGAGAGACATACACGCACAGGTAATTACATTATAAACTAGGAATTGCTTCCGACGTCTGCGAGCGAGAGAGAGAGAGAGAGGAGAAACGGTATGAAACCTTCCACAGTTGAAACCTGCTCTACAAAACGCTTCACACGAAGCGTTATGTTAAGAGAGAGAGAGAGAACGCGCATGTAAGTAGTTGACAACACACGCGCACACATAGTTAATATTTGTTAATTATTTAATACAATGAAAAATGAAGTCAACGTTTTGACGATGAGTGAGAGAGAGAGAGAGAGAGAGAGCGGGCGTTGTAAGTACGTACACAGTTAATATTTGTCGAATATATATAAACTTTCTAAAATCATATACATGCGCGGTAATGACTGCAGAGAGGAGAAACGGTTTGAACATAACGTTTGACAACGAGAGAGAGAGAGAGAGAGAGAGAGAGAGAGAGAGAGAGAGAGACAGAGACAGAGACAGACAGACAGACAGACAGACAGATATAGACAGTCGGACGGACAGAGAGATAAATAGATAGAGAGAGAGAGTAACAACAGTGTTGTAAATATATATATTTAATTATTTAAAACAAATTATGGTTTATTTCGTTATAAACCTCCGAATATGCATACAATTATTTGTATAGTAATCAGAAATGTGTGTGAGAGAGACATTTTACTAATTTGTAGGTTGTATCTTACAATCATGAAAATTATTATGCGCGGTAATGACCGCAGAGAGGAGAAACGGTTTGAACATAACGTTTGACAACGAGAGAGAGAGAGAGAGAGACAGACAGACAGACAGAGACAGACAGATATAGACAGTCGGACGGATGGACGGACGGACGGACAGAGAGATAAATAGATAGAGAGAGAGAGGAGAGAGAGAGAGAGAGTAACAACAGTGTTGTAAATATATATATTTAATTATTTAAAACAAATTATGGTTTATTTTAATTTATTTCGTTATAAACCTCCGAATATGCATACAGTTATTTGTATAGTAATCAGAAATGTGTGTGAGAGAGACATTTTGCTAATTTGTAGGTTGTATCTTACAATCATGAAAATTATTATTTAAACTGATAATTGTTTTATTAAAATCTTACAATAACGAAATATTATTATTTCATTGTTTACGATATATATTTAATGCAAAAAATGAATTTTTAAAATTACAATCGTCTGTATTTAATTTCGTGTACACACATACAAATCGTTGAATAAGGGATATATTAATTTCTAAATCGTGGTCAATGACTGTCATGTGTCAAAAAAGGATGCAGCGAGGTAGGTGATAAATATATATATTTCCTGGTGATTACATTTTAGTATCGCTACTTACAATAAGTAGCACGACACTTATGTAAAACTGATGACATAAAGAGAGAGAGAGAGTTTATATTGTGATCGACAACTGTGTCTAGAGACAAAGAGAGAGGAGGGGAGAGAGAGTTGATATCGAAGTCGTCGTTAACAATTTACTATAATATAGTTTGAATTTCCCACCGAAGAAAAATGTTGGCAGATCTGTTCTATACACATACACAATAATGCAGGCTTGGTAACCCTGATCATATATTTTAATATACACTATAATACACACACACATATCAAGTTTGAACCCATACATATGTTGGTAAACCTGATCATATAGATTTAATATACATTATAACACACAACAAATTTGAACTCATGCAAGGTTGGTAACCCTGATCATATATTTAATATATACACTATAATGCATCAAGTCGGAACCCCCCACCATAGGTTGGTAAACCTGATCATGTAGATTTAATATACATTATAACACACAACAAATTTGAACTCATGCAAGGTTGGTAACCCTGATCATATATTTAATATATACACTATAATGCATCAAGTCGGAACCCCCCCCACCATAGGTTGGTAAACCTGATCATATAGATTTAATATACATTATAACAAATTTGAACTCATGCAAGGTTGGTACTCCCCGATCATATATTTAATATATACACTATAATGCATCAAGTGATAGAAAGTGAAAGTGATCTAAGCTCGCGAAAGGCGGCATATAAAAAAATAAAAAATTATATTCGCGGATGCTGTGGTCCAGATACGCGAAAAAGTCGCGGATCTTGACACAGATCAGCGAAAAAGTCGCGGATGCTGTGGTCCAGTAGAAAGTGAAAGTGATCTAGGCTCGCGAAAGGCTGCATATAAAAAATTATATTCGCGGAAATTAGAAAGTGAAAGTGATTTAGGCTCGCGAAAGGCTGCATATATTCGCGGATATGCAAATCAATTTAATTAAAAAAATAAAAATATCAAATTAAAAAAAAATAAAAAAATTTATTCTCGGAAATTCGCGGTCCTTTGGGATGCTGTGGTCCAGCGGTGGTGGGGAGAGCGTGGGAAAAAATCTTGGACCGTGGGAACGGCGGCATCTCTTTGATCTAGACCGTGGGAAAGGCGGCATTCCTTTGTGAGTCAGGACCAGCATTTTCCCTCTACTAATAGTACTCAAAAACATACAATCTAGCTAAAGGGGCGACTGAATTCAATAACAGTAAGTTTTGGACGAATTCTGAAGAGTGAAGAGTGAAACATTGAAAACCAGCAACTTTAAAAAGCAAAGAGTGAAACGAACGCAAAACTCAAAGCAAAGAGTGACAGTAAAGGGTTTATTCCATTGCAGAACACAGACTGTTATCAAACATCACACTAAGTCCTAATTTTATCATTACGGTGTAACAGGACATTAAAAGTCTTACCACTATTTTAAAGTAGACAATTCTATTTGTAAATGTAACAGGGACAGAATAAAAATTATACATCAACTGATATATGAATGCGCTGAGTTGAAAACTAAAAAGACGTTTGAAAATAATATAGTCAGTAAGACAGAGATCGATAAATAAAAGTAAAAGTACAGGAAAATATATGTAACAGTTTTTTTATTTATTTTTTTAACAAACCTAAAATGTGGAGTAATCTACGACTCCACGAGTTACTTTAGAAATGAGTTGTATTGTGCTTACATGCAACTTCAATTTATATATACAGTATAATTTATTGTATTAAAACAGGTAGTGTTACATTTTGAAACGCAGCATACTATAAAAAAGGGATTCGTGAACACAACATTCAAGTTTCCAAGTAAAATTTTCTTTAACTCAACAGTAAGATTATATGATTTCTGTAGAGTAATGGAACACATTTCCACTTCGCCGTCCGCACACGGAGCTAGAGGTGGACCGATATACCTATAACAGGTATTTTGGAACGATATTATTGTGGAACGGATATAACAGTGACTGAAAAGTTGAAATATCTGTTATTGGCGGCCTCGCAGTTCCGAGTTGCGGGAAAACCATACGCAACTAACGGGTACACAAGTAAAACAAGTAAACGAGTACTACCAGTATTAGGAGTATTACGGATTCACAAGTAACCCCAAGTAAACGAGTACTACAAGTATTAGGAGTATTACGAGTACACGAGTACGAAGCCACTTTTTGGTATTCGTACTCTGTGCTAAATACTCCATTCTGCGCATATGCCGATTGCCATACAAGTAGGCCTATGAAACGAAGCAAAACAGCGAGGTTCAGAATATCTCTATGCCAAACATACGAAGCTGTTTTTAAATAAATGAACAAAATTCATACTGATGTTACATTTATTCTCGTGTGTTATGCAGATATATAATATAGATTATAATAACAAATTATATATTATAGGCCTACTAGTCACCAACTTGATAAATTTTGAAAAAACGAATTATATTGTGTTATAACCTACAGAGTGGTTGATAGTTGATAGGTCATATTATACTTTTTGTTAATGTGATTTCGGAGATGATTTTAACTTCACTGCACATCTCACGTAAATGATGAGATTGTTGTAATGTTCCTGTTGTAAATCACTACAAAGTAGTTTTTTTGTACTGAGACCTGCAGCTTGCTCTAAGATGGGATATCAACTTTATGACTGACATTTATGCACTTTATGTAGTCCTGTTCATTAAATCTTTACTGATCTGATAACGCTACCCTAAAACATAAGGTGTTTTCGTAAATTTGTTTCTTTTATCTAAACTGCTGATTTTGAATTTTTGTCTCTACCAATTTACTTATCATTTGACTAATAGTAGTTTCCACTTAGTAAAGAAATAAAAATAACAAACTCTATAACAGATAACACAATTAGGTGTAAATGGTCAAATTTACTGTTATGTTTTTATTATATGTTTCTAATGTTTTTTACATTATTTGTTGTGCTATTACGTGTACTCTAAATTTCATTGCCTGAGTTTCGCTACTGATTTGCCTAACCAATGTTAGTTTGTTTACTCCTAGTGAAAACTTAAATTAGTATTGGCAAAGAGAGATAGACCTATAAATTCTCTTATTTCTTATTTTATTTTAAACAGTAATAGTTTAATAAAATCACAGTGTAACACTGTTAATACTTTTAGTTTCAATTTATTTCTTATAACAAATTATATAATATAGGTTATGTATAATAAGTATATAATAACAGGTATTTGTACTTGTTATTTTTTTATAACGGTAAATTCGTACCTGTTATCTTAAAATACTAGTTTAACACACCTCTAATTCAGACATTGAACCGCCAACTGTCAGAACCACGAGCCGCCACTGTATCAGCACCACATAGGTGGTGACGATAAACTTCCCTAGGCGGCGGGTCGTGGAGTTGCAAAACAGGGAACGGAGTGTATATAGACGATGGGCGGTCCTGCGGGCTACTTGCTCGGAGTTTGTCTGCCAGGTAAGACGTCGATCGAGATGGAGCCCGAGGTACTTAACCTCTCGAGACCAGGGCAAAGGACTGTCGCCTACGTAGAGTCTGTCAGACAGCCTTATGCGTCTGGAGAAGACTACGGCTGTGTTCTTGGCCGCGTTGATGGCAATCTTCCATTTCTCTGCCCACTCAACGTATTCATCAAGCTGGTCCGGAGCCTGGTAACTGCCATTTCAGCACTACGATCGACGGCATACACCGCCGCGTCGTCGGCGAACATGGCAATCTGGTTTCCGCCAACTTGGGAACGTCATTGACGTAAACAGAGAAAATCAGGGGGCCCAAGACGGTTCCCTGAGGTACACCAGCCGTAATAGCCCTTTCCGAAGAAAGGGTGTTATCTACTCTCACGCGAAAAGTTCTGTTCTGAAGAAAGCTAGCAATCAAATGAGTGTAGCAATCCGGAAGCAGAATCTCCGTGAGTTTGTATAGTAGGCCTGGATGCCAAACACGATCGAAAGCCTTCTCCGACATCAAGGAAAACGGCGACGGTCTGCACCCGGCCTCGGCCACACTCTTTACTGTATGCTTAGTCTTATTTGTATTTTGAAATCAACGCCATAAATACAGATAGCAAAAACATAGACACTTTGTCTACAATGCCATGTTCGACGTCGCTGTCTCAACACTTGTTGTTCAACACAAATCTGGAATGTCACGACACTGAACACCATCCATGAACCCCTGCCTGGAGCAAGTAAGGCATCTGTCCGTGGTGGTGGCTTGTCAATCCAGCGTTCTGTCAAGTGCGCAATCCTGACAGATGATGGAATCAGCTCGAGTCGCCTCGGCTGCGCTGTAGTCCTATATACAGAAAACCTCTAGGTGTGCAAGTTCTGCTTTGCGGAAGCCAGTCGTCAGCTGGCCACGACAGCTCTCCGTTCCGGTCAACGCCTCAAGGCTGCCGCGCATATCGCACACGCCAGTCCTGCTCTAAACGCCTGCGGGTGAATCCTTATGAGAACCATGGAGACAAGCCGGAGCACTTAACGACTCAGAATTTTAAATTCAAAATTAAAAAGTCTGCATCTTCCCTGCCGCATCGGCTACCTGTCGTCCCTGGCACGGGAAACCGAGAGGTGTGCAAATGCCTAATTGCGGGAGCCAGCCGCCTGGTCGTGGCAGCTCATCGTTCCAGCCGACGCCTTCGTGTGGCAGAGCCTCTCGATCACACCAGCGTGCTTCTTAGCTCCTACGGGTGAACCTTTAAGGGAGCCACCCCGCGTGGAGTCAAATGAAGCAATTCATGAACTCTCCTGCATGTTCATCGTGCAAAGTGAAACCGCAAACCCTACTTATGCTAAACAAAGGAACGCGGTGAACTGTTTGAACCTGGACCCAACCCGGACAACGCAAATAAAACAGACGCAAGATCCCCCGCGCAACTTACTTCTGTCTGTCTAACACTGAACTCCTCGGTCGTGTTCCGCGCGAATTAATCTTCCTGGGGCCAGATACCAGTTGTAAAAATAACGAAATGATGTTTTCAAACTCAAAGTATAAATATACCTACTATTAAACGGGGGGTTTTAATCACTGTAAACTGTTGATTACTGGACACCGTGTATGTGTTTTCAATAATCTGGATCTCATGAAGAATTGAAAAGAACGGTTTCGTGAAATGTGTACTTCTCATTAAGAAAATGATCTATGTAGATTAGAATTATTTGACGAGTGCTAGAAAACTTATAGTTCGGATCGATTTCATAAACTTGAATGTAATGTAAGGATTTCGATGGAATTGGAGTTCGCTGATGTATGACTTTTATCAATAACAAATTATAAAGAAGTTCATTTAAATATAATTTTTTGTTAACTACAGTGTACAGTGTTACAGTTTACCTAAATGTTTCAGTTTATAAACTGGCCATTAAATATTTTTGAGATTGTAACTATTCCATTGTTTTGCCATATAACCGTGATGCATATGCGCTTCTAGTATCTTAAATGTTTTCACTTTTTGGATATAAACGAAATGTAAAAGTGAGAGGAATAGAATGTAATATAGATTACAGTATTGCTTGCCACGCAAAAGTTTAAGGAAATATTGTCTATAGCCTATATATAATTTTTAAACATTCTGAGTGACTTTGTGTAACATGCCATTATGAAAATAACGAACGTCGTGAATTCAAAACCATTATTGCTGATTGGAGAAGAATTAATATTAAGAGTTCAATGATAAAAATTTCGGATGTGAGCCTCACTTCAAGCAACTCGGAGGCTTTAAACGCCATAAATCAATTCGAAAGAATAAGGTCTCCAGTCTTAGTGAGGAATTTCACTTGACTAAACTACGAGACATTTGGGTGTGGCCAGGACTTTTGTTATGTACTGTCACCGCACAGAACTTCGTAGGCTTGTATACCTACTATACAATTGAAAAATAAAATTCTTTTGTCTAAAAATAAACCCATGTAAAATTCAAAGAATTCTGTGAAGTAGATGTAGTCCTATTTTCGCATAGGCAGGTAGAAGAAAGGGAGGCAAGAATGATTTAAGATACACTTGCTACCTGAAGTTCACACAAGAACCCGTATAAAATTGAACAATGCTCTTTTGTTTAAACCCGACGCTGAGAGGCAGAAAGGATTGATAAAGGAGAGAAAAAATAAAACAAACGTATTTACCACGCAATAAATGAATAATGTATAACTTTATTGCTGTAAGAATTAATTGAATTAACCAAAAACCTCAAAATAAACTTTGAATTAAAGGACGCTCTTATACATTATTGATAGAGCAGATTTGAAGATAACAAAAAGAAAGTTCAAATTATTAAAATGATTTTGATTAACCAAGTTTTACTGTAATTTAGTTTACATTTTAATGGAGTTTATAGTTTATGTTTCAAAACCATTTCTTAAATTGTTTTCTAAATGTTGTGGGTAATTAAATTAGCCCCATTAATCTGCTGGCATCCTAAAGAAAGTGTATTGTTAGTGGTGATACTTAGACATTATTATGATCTTCACTGTATTTATCTTTCTTTACAGTCTGCTATTTTGGCATACGAGGGTCAGTTGAAAAGTTCGCGGAGCGACAACTGTAGCTTAGCGGTAAAATTAAAATTTTTCGTGTGCTGCAAGATTTGTATTTTATGTGAACTCCTGTTAATTTCCAAATCTACCTATCAATTTATTCATTGTTTAGAAGCTGTTTAAAAACCCGTTTTGCGTGTTTTGAAAAACGGACAAAATCAAACATCATAGTGTGATTCTTTGTTAAATCTGTTTAGCGCCAACGGAAATTCAAAACGAAATTGTAAATGTGTCAGGAGATGCTGCGACTTCAAAACCAACGGTTTGTAAGTAGGCACTTGAGTTTAAACGTGGTCGTTCGAGCACTGAAAACGTGATTGCACTGGACGCCCAAAAAATGCAACAACTGCAGGTGCAGCAGTCATCTTGCACAACGCTTTTTCACACCGAGTTCTTGAGTTAAAGTATGATGCACACGCTCATATGAGATGCCTATGATTTCACAAACGTCATCCATTCCTCAATCTGCGGTCTTCCAAAACCCTATGCAATTTTTTCAATACTGCCATTTTTTGTTGCACTTTTTGGACGTCCACTGCTGGGATAGTCTTCAGTGCTTGTACGACCATGTTCAAACTCGAGTATGCCCCCACTTACCGTTGTTTCTGAAGGCGCAGCATCTCCTAACACATTTATAATTTCGTTTTGATTTTTCATTGGCGCTAAAATGTTTTTAACAGAGAATTCATCACAACACGATGTTTTGTTTTGTGAAAAACACGCGTGAGAGGAAAATGTCAAACAGCTGGTAAAAAGTGAATAAATTGACAGATATCTCTGGAAATTAACAGGTGTTTACGCGAAATATATACGTCTTGCAGCACACGAAATATTTTAGTTCTACCACTGAGCTATCGATGTCGCTCCGCGAACTTTTCAGCTGACCCTCGTATACTGTTTGGTCTACATATTTGTGTACATACTGTCATCTATGTCATATGTACCATGTATTGCTACCTTCAGAACAGTGGCTACACATGCTCATTGTTGAGGAATTTAAATGGAATGTTAGATAGATAGTAATATTGATTAGTCTTAACTTGTTTTTTCTTTTGTATTAAGCCGACTCGATGTGACACCCCCAGGCCAAATTCTAGATACACTACTGGTAGCAGGTCACACCTCAGTTAGCAAAACATGTTTTGCATCACTACAGGTTGTAGTCTGTACAGAAATTTCAAAAGTTCCTAGGACGAGCTTTTTATAGCCAATTTATTGGCAATGCCAAATTTGTTGTTCTCTTCATAAACTTCAAACAAAGAAAATTCATTTATCCTTTTATTTTAAATATAAAAAAATTTAGCTCTTTAAATTATTAATACAGATGACTTTTTAACATTCTTTAATATAATTCAATTAGTTAAAAATGTAAATAAAACAAAGCTCTTTAAAAAATATTATTGGAAACATTATTGAATATTATTGAAGCTCCTTATTGACTGTTATTTTACAAAATGGATAACATTAGTTTTTATTGTATTTACAAGAAATAATATGAAGTACATTAAAACTAAAGTCTTTTAATAATGTTGATTAATAATAAAACAAAACGCACATGTTTACATTATGTTGATTTGTAATTAGTTTACAAATAATAAAATGATTTTGAAAGTTCATAAAATGTTTTTACAATGTTCTTCTATAAAATATAAATTAAATAAATATTTTTGCACTTCCCTTATGTTCAAGACAGAGGATGTTATATAATTAAGCTGGATCATGTATTCAGCAAGAAATGGTTGCATTGTTTGAATTTTTGTCGAACCCACACCCACTGTAATGTTACCCAATATAATTTTCACCACCTGCAAATATTTTTGAGCGGTAGTAACTTCTAAAAAGTATTCCAAAAATGCTCAAATAACTTAAAAATGAGAAGTTGGTGTTGCAGAATTTACTACGCTAGCTCCTGGTCTATACTCTATTCAAACAAAGGAGAGCTCTAATGTTAGAACTTTATAATTTTCAAAATTTATGAGGTAAAATGTAGGTAAACACTTCCCTGACCTCCTCACTTATTTCTCCACATAACTGACCACTTTCATACTTTTTACATTTTTCATTAATTTACAGATGAGTGAAATTTATAATAAATCAATATTTTTTTACACTTCCACTACAAGCATCAACTCTGTCAAAATATGATGAAATAAGTAGATATTAGGCAAAATTTTCTTGTCAAGACTTGTTTAGCATTAGGTTCTAAGAAGTAATATAAATTTTACTTTTTTGTATACAGTATGTTTGAAGTTGTTAATTTTGTTGTAAACATCCTTAACGGCTACACTTTTTTAAGATGTACCCTACTTATTGCACTCTAATTGGGAAAAATTGCACTAATGTTTACTGATATACTAAAAAATTTAGTAAGTGTAACTACACAATTTTATATAAATGAATAGTTAAACTGTTATTTAACAAAATGTCAATGCAATGTTTGTGTCCATTTGTACAGTCAGTTCCTCACTGGGACCATTTTATTTCCTAGTATCAAACAGGTCATCCAACATCGACAGTAGGAAAAATAACATACTCTCCATACTTCACTCTGTTAGTGTGTAATAAATAAATTAAATCTCATGAATATAGGGTATGGACCCTACACACATACACACACACACAGTGTTTAGGTTCAGTTTTACAGTTTTATAAAAGTTGAAACGTGTGGTTAATGTTTGAAAATATTGTTCACTTCTTGGATTTTGTTGTACATAACATGTCCGTTGATTAACTAAATATAAGTATATCATTACCATCTTGGAACACAAAGTTTTTTTATTGATAAAATCAAATCGTAAAAGTTTTACCTTATAGCCTGAACCAGTTTTCGCTTATTATAAGCTTCATCAGAGGCTTATTATAAGCTACGGTAGTGATATACTTATATTGTTTACACATTCACTTAAGTATGCATTAGCTCAATTTAAACTCTTGTAAATGTTTAGTGTTATTTTATTTAATAAATTAATTTGTATATATATATATATATATACATTATATATAAGTATATATTATATAATAGAAGAAGGCCTTTCAGTGTCTCCACCATTATCAAGTCCTAAAACATGACATACGTGGTTTAGGACTTGATAATGGTGGAGGCACTGAAAGGCCTCATCCAGAGCATGACAGGTAGCAGTTCAGCAAGTAAGCATGACAAAGTTGGAATTACAGAGACTGCTAATTCAAATAACAAGATGAATTTTATACTTTATCAAAAATATGTTGGTTCACAAAAAATAAACATGTTAGAAATAATAAACATAATACCATTAGTCATCTTTCTTTCATAGATGAAAATGCTACAAACTTAATTAGCAAGTTAGTTGATGTTGCTTAGAAATGCTGATTATAGATATTACTTCTAGATATCTTTGTTATGTTTATAATGTCAAGTGAGTCAGGTATATGCAGTGTGTACTTCCACAATAGACAAAAGAAAACAGTCTCAATAATGTGAAAAACATGTCTACTTAATTATTTCTACAGGAAGGAATACAACTTGAATGATTGTAGTTTTATGACAATTGGCATTCCGATCTGATACTTGTTATGTTTCCTTGTGAAGTTTTGTGTGTGTCATTTTCTCCTGAGTGTATCTGTAGTGTGTTGTCAGAATAGTTCATTCAAGCTTTCAATAACTGCAAACTAATCACTTTTTAAGATAATTTATTCACATTAAAAAAATGTTGAATAAAAAAGTACGAGTGATATGTGGATTCTCTGAGAAGACATATTTTCATAAAGGCTCCATAGGAGTGAAATGATAGTGAATGCTTAATAATATTTTGAAAGTGAAAATGAAAATATTGAAATATCTGATGAGCTTCATGTATCTTCCAATAAAGTAGTAGAAATGACAGCACAAACATTATGAGTAAGCAAATCAACATTGTAAAGCAAGGTTGTATATATTTCTATACAGTACTGTGTATAACGTAGCTAAATGTAGTACATGAGTTCATACATTTTTAACTAATATGCTGTTTAGTTTTTAGTCCTATTACACTTTAAGTGACTGCTGGAGATAACCATGAAAGAGATGCATTCCCCAGCGAACATTGTGTGTACTTTTTCTACTATGGCATGTTAACTTTGTGTTTCAGATATCTAAATATTAAAAAATTACCAGTAGTTAGTTACGTATTGCTGTCATTATTTGAAATTACTTGAACTAAATATTTTGTTTAAAACAAATTAGAATTTAGACCGTATAACATTTTCAGGTAACACTATTGCATGATACAATAAAAGTGTTATTATCGCTTAATCTATTATAGGTACATAAATAAAAATTTCAGACTTAATAAAGAGTGTACATATAAATTATATCCTAATAAGAATTTTTTTCTGACCCTTGGTTTATTTGCAGTAGCTTATTAAATATAACAATCGTGTCAGAAGGCAGAAAAAACCATGGCTTTTTCTAATTTCAGTGCCTATAAAATAATGAAAACTCCCCAAAACATGACACTACATGGTCAATTAGACAAATAAAGACAGACTAGAATGATGTATTTATTTATTATCTTTGATATTGTAAAAGTTGCAACATTCTAATATCAGGGTTCTCCAATGTATGGACAGCGTTTGGTAGCAAAATATTCTTTTGAGGGAACACACACTTCTTGTAATGTGTTAACAAGATAGTTGTTACAGCTTTTACAGAATTTTGATGAACACTCCAGCGAATATCAGACAATATTTTGTAAAGGCACTCCCATCTGTAGGTACAGACTGAAAAGAAACATGATCTCTCCAGAATATTAAATCAGGTTACACTTGAAATAACACATGCAAATGAGTGTATACTCCATAAAGTTTTAAGGTTAGGAGTATCTCTACTTGCTGAGGATTTTTGTGGGTTGAATTAGGAATAGTTTTCTTATTACAAGCAACCCATACTCTGGGTTGAAAGTTATCAAAACTGTTCATTGTAGGTTATAAAATGAAGATCAAGGATTATATTGAAACTCTGTTGGAACTTGTACGAATGCCTCTCCCATTGATGAAAACATGAGCAATCAGCCCCCGTTGCCCCCCCCCATGTCCATCGCCAAGTTTATAGATTTTGTATTTGAATTAGATCCTAATTTCTGAATTCATCTTTGCTGATTTAAATGGGTTTTATGTAGGCCTATGAGCAAACATATTTTTTAGAATGAATTCTCTGCATAATTCAGATATCTACATGTTAACAAAAATGAACTAAGTTGCAGCTTGCTTATTTTGAATGTTTGATAATTCAAGATAATTTTATTTGTGTACCTATAATACATTAAAAAAGTTTCACTGTTCTCAGAAAGTAAATTTAAACTTACATTTTCAAAGCATCGTGATAGTGATACTACTAATGAGTGTATTAAATAGTAGAACCTTTCAAAAAAGTAGTGAAACATGTGTACACAGATTCTCCCAATGTCTAGACCCCTCCCACCATATCCAGACATCTATATAAGCCTCAAATACGTGCATAGTCTTAGCTGTTAAAAGAAGACTGTTATCCATTAATCTCTCTGTTGCATGCAGAGAGTTGTATTATAGATACAGAACTGTTATGTCTATATGTATAAGGCCAAAAACTTCAAGTTTATTAATAAATTTTAGATGGAATCAGAAAAAGAGTAAACGTGATGTAGCTTTTCTTACTAAATGAGTTATGACTGTTGTTAACATGTTGGTGGTATACCTTGATGAAGCACAGCAAATCATACTGTACCACGGCTTTAGATGGAAATTTTCATAAAATGGTACACTTAACAATTCTAGAATTCATCATCTGACTTGACAGCAAATTGCAATATTATAGAAGTAACCTATTACAGGGATTTTCTTAGTGTACCTGTTCCAGGCACATGTATATAAAATCCTTCACAAAACTTAAATTGGGTAAAAAGTATACAAGGTTAGCTATGTATGATTACTTTTAATTGAACGTGATATAATGGAATGTAGTTATGTTAAAATATCTCTACACTTGTCCTTTAATATAAACTGCTATCATTTCCTGTTTTTATCATGTTCAAGTTCAACCAGTGTTACCAAGAATATTAAGTTGGGGAGGGGGGGCAAAATTGTGAAAAAATCGCAAAGCCAATGTGGTGTATCAAATTAAAGGGAACTTTAACAAAACTCTGAATATAGTACTCATTTTGTAAAACTACTTACTGTACGGGCCAACAAAAGCTCCGGACCCAAAATGATGGTATGCCCCAGAATGGTGTAACGGGACAAACCCACTCAGGGATATTTTGGGAAATTTAACATAATAATTGTATTTGAAAAGTATTGAAGAAAACAATGTATGTGAATTAGTGTCAAGGTCGAGCGACCAAGCTGCTGGAAACAGTTATTTTAGCAAGATGACCTATAAACTATGCACAGTTGGCGTCACGCCATATGACGTCAGTAGCCTAGCCCACATATATATAACATTGGAATGCAAGGCGCAGTCAACAGCGCCTTAATATCTGGCGACGTCATACTAATAAAACAATAAGACGAGATCACGTGGTCGGCCGTCCAGCTAAGAATCGTCATCAATTTGGATCTTCCCAGTTGAAATTACACTCTCGTGCTGTACAGCCGTATAAGTCCGCGGATGAATTTCGGGTGCCCGAATAGAACAAAAATAAAATGTAGAAAATGTGAAAGAATTCAGTTATCTAAACAGTACCAAATTTATTAACAGTTTCGGTGTAAAAGTATCTCACATCAGTAAAGTTCGGAAAACCAAGAAAACATAAGAAATAGTCAAAAGTGCGCAGTAAGATGGACTCACCGGTGGCAAACTGATAAGTAACAGAACGATACATAATATAATTTTCAACAATGCATAAATAAATACAAAGACAATTCAAATTTTTCATGAAAAGAAATGGTTTTTACTGTAAAATGAGCTCAAAGGGGAGAATATAAAATATGTACCACATGAAAGTGTGCGTGTTTGTGTGAATGTACAGAATCTATATTTAAGAAGTGCTGGGTTGCGATATATATATATATATATATATATATATATATTGCAAGATACGTTTAGCATAAGTATATGTATCAACCCCTGACTGAGGTATGATAACGTGTTTTCGTATATAAGTATAAAATATGTAAGATGTACATAATAAAAATAATATAATGTACGTTATAGATAAGAAAGAATGTAATAAATATAAGCAGTATTTAAATTTAAATAAATCAAATATTGTACGTAAGCATGCAAATGGAAATGCATGACTTTGTTAGTTTTTAAAACGTAACGAAGGGGAGCTATTAACACGCTAAGACCAGCAGAGGTGACATCAGAGCGGCCTGCCGCTGCTTGTGTATCAGTCTGCGTGTGTGTGTGTGTGTGTGTGTGTGTGTGTGTACATGTGTAAATAACAGACAGGTTCAATTATGCAAAAGAGGGTGGAAGATTTCACACAGTTTTTTAAGGATTCTACGTGAACCAAAAGTCACACAAATCAGCGACATATGTGAATACATAGCTGACGCCTGGCACTTCAATTTGGCGTTAAGTGGTCATTAATCATGGGAACGGTTCAGACACCGTGTGAAATTTTGCCATAGCTGTTGTAATTTGCACAGGGTAACAACCAACATTTGCAGAGACAAGGTTTAATATTATACCTAACCATTGGTGTAATAATATTTATAAAAAAGTGTACACTTTATAAAAAGATGCGTAGGTTGAAAGTGATGATGAAACCGACGCACCGGCCAGTCCAAAGTTGTCAGAAACAGTTTCCAACAGGAATTGCAACGAGCAGCAGTATAAAACCCCAGTGCGCGACACACTTTCAGCGCAGATCAAATTCATTTAGTAAGAGGACTCCACGCATCTCGACAACGTAAACTTTACAAAGTGTAGTAATGTTTTGAACAGTATTTAAATAAACTGAAGTGCGATGCAGCCGGCAGTACGTTGGTGCAGTTATTAAAGAGCGAGTGATTTAAATAAAAGACTGTATTAATGAAGCTACAAGAGTCATAACTATGTAGAACTTCTAGACAGCAACGAGGGACAAGAAAGAAGAGGACGAGGAACTAGACATCTACGAGAGGACGCAGGGACAGCCTATGCAGCTACATCCAGCCGTTTATCATCAAGACTAGAGGTCCACATCAGAACTCAGCATCCAGGAGACGGAGCGAGGAATTCAACGACGTAGAGACAAGAGGAGCTGATACCGAAGAGGATCAACGAACTCGAGAGTCTGGAGGATGGTAACAACAATTTAAATGGGTGCAGGGAAAATGCAGGTGAACTCGAACATTTATTTAAGATTATAAATGACCCTGAAGTCTATCACCAAAAGCTAGTTTCCATATCCATGTTTACAGAACATTAATATATTTTTTTAACTTAAAGAATGAATAAATAATTGTTTAAATATATAAAGGAGAATAGAGAATATCATAATAGTAATCTCATAATTGAATGGTCAAGAAAGAACCATAGTTTATTATATTTGTAATTAAGTAAATGAGTAATTTTTTAAATATGAGATTTACGTAATGGTTAATTAATTGAGACAAAAATAGAATCAATTAACGTAAAGAAGATTCTCTATTAATATTTTAATTAATATTTGAATTAATTAAAAGTTGCATTTACGTGGTATACATTGGAACCCACACTTGTAAAGACTAAATCAATATTTAAATGTTATACGTATGAATTACGTTTCCTATTATATTTATATCATATTATATAATATAATATTATATGTCTGTGTACTATTTCAGGTCATATATAATGTATGTGTGTGTATACTATGTCTTAGAAGTATAAGAAATCAGAGTTAAACACATTATGAGTATATTATATTCGGGTTGAATATAAGGGTTCATATAACAAGAAACCCACATTGAACAATTTAAATAACATGACAATTTGCGATTTTTGAATAAATCAAATGAATATGCTTTTCTTGAAACAGTCGTACTAATTTCACAACCACTGCTCAATCCTCTGTACTCTTTACTTGTAAATTAAAACTTATAACGTTATTCACACGCTTATCCACACTCAACCAACGACCAAAGCCTGCAACCCAGCCGGGGAACATCAAGGTAAATACTGCTGAAGAAGAGTATCACCTCCGAGACGTGGGTAAGTGCGCGCATACGAGTAAGAGCGTATGTGTAAAAGTAAGTGTCACAAAATAACGTTGTATAGTAATTGGCGCCCCACGTTGGGCGCCATTTATATATATATTTAAATTGATGATTTTTATTGTGAATTCTATTTTGTTGAAGAGTAAAATGTTGGTGGTAGTAATTACTGTTAACTTGATTTTCATGAGTTGCGCTGCATGGCCGAATAGATAATGCGATTTTCATTTTTTTTGAAGAAGGGTTTAATGTACAAGTGTTATGAGTAAGAATAAAGGGTAATGGTATCTGTAAACCAAAAAAGCGATTCATTTCCTGAAAACACCCAAATTCTGTCTTCCAAGCATGCCTAACGAGGACCTTGATATTGGGTAAGTACTTTTGACGAAGTTGGTAATAGTCAAGATGGCGTCAGAATAAATAGACGCACAGTTATAAACAAAGAAAATTAAAAGTATAAAAATGTAATTAACAAATTAACAATGGGTCACCAAACCGTGGTTGATGAGGGCCATGTAAGGAGTTCACTCCTGGCCCATCCAAATCAACACCTCGGGGTTGAGGGCCCCGTGGACAGGGTTCGCCTAGTCTTCACCCCAGCTTGGCTGCTCCGGGGTTTGACTTGGGTCATCCCCGATGTATTGAGTTGGACTGAAGGTTTGTCTGTGGTTTCGGCTGTGGGGCTCATGCTCTGTGTCTGCCTTGAGCAGTGAAACCGGTTGCTACTTTCAGCTGCTAAATCCTAGATAGCGAATATCTCCAGAACCCACGGAGAGTTAGACCTTCGTGTTTATAAGCCTGACCATAACATTGTCAGGCGCGTGATCAGCATTCTGGTGAACAACAGGCCTCCAGCTTGATTGAGAGCCGGGGATGGTATAAGCAGAGTCTTATCACATCTCCATCATCCTTCAAGTTTCTGTCCAACGTAGACTGAACTGTGATGAGCACCAAGTCATGATCAGACGAAAGGTCTGATATGGCATGTACAGTGATGGGGCAGGCCAAATCCTTGACAATGACAATGTAAAGGGCATCAGGAATTCTCCTATGGGGAAAGTAGCTCAGAGAATCAAGGAACATGGACGTAGACCTGAGGATAAAGCTGAAAGTAGCTAAAGAGCGAGCGGGCCACATGGGTTAGTGACAAAGCTGTAGCAAGTCAGGTGTTTGGAATTGAAGTCTCCAGCTGTCACATCTGCTGACGCTAGAAAGAGAATCATCAAGGATGGTATCCCACTCCTCATGCAGCTGAGGCCTGCCACAGGGTTGTTTAGGTCTTTCAACTGTTTTATGTCTTTCAACAGGGTCTTTTAACCACCACTCACAGGTAAGAAAGATTCATTTTGTTTTACATAATTTTGTAGTTTAGTCTTATATTTCTATTCTTACAGTACGAGTATATGAGTATGTTGTGTCTAATGCTTATATGGCTTGTATTGTTATGAAAAGTTTTTTAACCATAGTTATGTATATATTGCTAATGTTTTCTATGATGTTTTACTGTAAGTTGTTTCGTGTTGTTTAGCTTCTGAGGATGGTCACAGATTCCACGGATCAAAACGTCAAGCGTCAAAAATTGGCATCAATCCAATGGCAGCAATCCAAATTGAGGATTTACACGCAAGAATGAAGCTTACAACATTTGTTTTAAACAATAAGCTACCCATGTAATGATCAACTGGGCATGCTGATAAGCACAGAACACTCCAACCATGCCGAGTTGACAACTATGTTGCATGCAGTATGTCATGGTGACATCATGTGATCAACTCAGTATGGATGATCAATTCAGATGGCTACAATCATCATCATCATCATCATTATCATTATCATCATCATCATTGTTATAGTCTTCTTCTCTTTCTTCTTTCTCCTCCTCCTATTCATCTTCTTCAATTCTTCAATATACGTATAACATGTTGACAAAAAATCAGTTTGTTAACACACCATGAGAGAAACACACCACATGTTATTAAATGTGACCTGCATCTAGATGAAATATCCTAACAATGTGAGGGGAGTTTGTGAATGAACAAAAAGGGCAAAATTTTGTATTTTTAACCACAGCCATGATAATGAGGGATGAATACACAACACACAGATACACACGTATGTGATGGCAAAGATTGTCTTATTGTACCACTTGTTTCAACCCTAGCTCAATCTGTTTCCAATTGACATTTTACGATTCGTTATTTAGCTGAGTTTTTGCTAAAAATTATAGTAATTTGCTGACATCCAATTTTCACTATTACAAAACTATACACTTTTTTGGTTCCCTCGACAATACAATGAATAGTTATTGTCATCTATTCTCATGGTTCATTCACATTTTTTTATGTTATTGGCTCAGTATAGTTTTCTACTGTTTAAATACTGAATGTAAAGAATATTACTCCAATTAATTTTTTCCATCTCTGACATCAATTACAAATGTTATATAATTCAACTTGAGCTTTTGGTTTTTGAAATTTATGAACCACTTCAGGGTAAGATGAAATCCAGCAGACGACAATACAAACCACTGGACTTTGAATGTTCACCATTAGAGATTATTAGTGATCAGGGCCGGCCTAAGGCGTGTGCAACGTGTGCGGTCGCACACATGCAATTTTGGGAGGGGCGCCGAAATGAGAAAAAATATAAAAAAATAATATGGTAAAAATTTAAATTTTTATGTAATTTTGAATGCAAATTAGCCATTTGAATATGTTAATAACTTTTGTTCAACAAATAAAATGTTGCTTGAAAGTACAGTAAAGAGAGTGGCTACTGGCTCCAAACGCTCCGCTCCGTTGTTTTGACAGAGCTGAACAGTTGTAGATAGTGTTTTTAATCCCTTTAAAATGCCAACTTCAGTTATTAAGTTCCGACAAATTTCAGTTATAGAGCACCCATACCATTTTTTGGAGGGTTTTCTATACCCATTTTCATTGTAAGGGGCGCCAAAACTCATTCTTGCACACACAGCATTTTGCTCTTAGGCCGGCCCTGTTAGTGATCATCTGTGACTTGGTCCATTTCCTCTAACTGCAGATATTTAGTTTGAAACATTTCACGTTTTATTTTGTTTATACACAAACTGTAACTAAGCTTTAAGAATAAAATTAAGTTGTGCCGGGTTTTTGAGGACCCGGCGTTTGTATAAAATATAAATTCGATATCTATTTATTAATTATTAATGTCTGCCGAGAAAATTATTATGCGGCGCCGAGTAGTGTTATCATGTTGCCCTGCCACACACAGGCGCTGCCTGTTGAGGGAAAATTGTAATTAACTTGGCTGGTCAGACACACTGCTGGCATGCTGAGTTTAGCCCGTCGCCCGCTATTGAACTGAAAGTAATCTCTCTCTTCCAGTCAGCAGAGCTTCTAATCGTGGTTTTTTCTTCTCTTTAATGGCTGGGTAACCGCCCTAAGACCTACCGGTAAGTACTTTAAGATATATTATCAATGTGGTTGCAAAAGGTTTAAATTCATTCTATAATTAATGCAGATGTGAATAGATTTCTATTCTGATATGAATGCACGTGGCGTGTGACCAGATGTGCATATTTATTGTTAAATATTGAATTTATTTCAAACTCTAATACAGCCTATTACTTTGTATTTGTAACTAATAATGGTGTATGAAAAAGAGATACAAGAAACTATGTAATTTTGAGGAACTGGGGGGACTTTGTTGGATTATCTATGTGGGCACGTGTTGTGATAACCGGAAGTGTATTCATTATTAAATATTTAATTTATGTTAAACTCTAAAGCAGCCTACATGTAGTATTTTGTTATTACCAATTGTCCTTATTTAATGGGCATAGAAAAAAAAGAATTATGTAACTTTACGCGACTTTGGTGATTTCACTGTGTGAGCATATGGCGGATGAATTTGCTTCCTGTTGTGATATGTTAAAGCTGTACATGCCTGTGAGTGTGCCTTATAATTTGAGCCAGTTCAAGAATGAGAGATAATTATATTAATTGAAACATAAAAAGAGAGAATGTGTCACCTAAATTTTGATGAACTGTATTGAATGGTCAGGTGCGGCCAGGGCGTGATTCTGTTATACACGATTCGTATGTGACGTGTGTGTTAGGCTTGTGTGGTCAGAAAATTAATTATTACTAATCTCCAGGGTTCCCGAAGTAGACGGAGATTCGACCACAGCATGGTGCACTTACATCTTCACCATGTTCTGGACAATTTGAAACTTTAGCTCTGCCGCTGCCGAGGGAGACACCCTGTAAGCCATAATCCTGTGACCACCTGGACCAAAATGAGGTGATATTTAACATTTTCTTTTATTTAAACCTGGCTTCTGCAGGAAACACTATGTGCCGTGAATTTAACATACAGTTTCATTGAATCTTATACTGTTAGGCTGTTTAACCGGGTGTGTCCCGGCTGGACAGTTTTTATGTAACATGTGTTTATGATACAGTTAGTACAAGTATAATTGTAGACCTGCCTGTAGGAGGGTTCCAGCGTGAATTCATTTTATGCTTTTAATGGGTGCAAAAGTTGTGGGCAGGGTTTTTTTTTAATTAAGCATATGGGTGTAGTTTCTATGATGGACCGAACCGGCTGGTTGGGTTTCATTTTTATCACGGGGGTTTTTCGCACTTAATCATTTTTTCTGCATACAAGGGCTGGGGGTTTTTTCTGCTTCTGGGCTTGTTACTTTTATAAATCTCACAAACCAGGAGGTACGCACCTGTTGGTGCCATCTCATGCAGGTTTCGGACAGGTCATCCTATGTCAGGTCAAGCATGTTCTGGAACACTCCTGCGGGAGATAATATATATATATTATCCTCTATATATATAAGTTCAAGAGATACTGAATTGACTCGGCCGTACAGGGTGTCTCCCTCGGCAGCGGCAGAGCTAAAGTTTCAAATTGTCCAGAACATGGTGAAGATGTAAGTGCACCATGCTGTGGTCGAATCTCCGTCTACTTCGGGAACCCTGGAGATTAGTAATAATTAATTTTCTGACCACACAAGCCTAACACACACATGTCACATACGAATCGTGTATAACAGAATCACGCCCTGGCCACACCTGACCATTCAATACAGTTCATCAAAATTTAGGTGACACATTCTCTCTTTTTATGTTTCAATTAATATAATTATCTCTCATTCTTGAACTGGCTCAAATTATAAGGCACACTCACAGGCATGTACAGCTTTAACATATCACAACAGGAAGCAAATTCATCCGCCATATGCTCACACAGTGAAATCACCAAAGTCGCGTAAAGTTACATAATTCTTTTTTTTCTATGCCCACTAAATAAGGACAATTGGTAATAACAAAATACTACATGTAGGCTGCTTTAGAGTTTAACATAAATTAAATATTTAATAATGAATACACTTCCGGTTATCACAACACGTGCCCACATAGATAATCCAACAAAGTCCCCCCAGTTCCTCAAAATTACATAGTTTCTTATATCTCTTTTTCATACACCATTATTAGTTACAAATACAAAGTAATAGGCTGTATTAGAGTTTGAAATAAATTCAATATTTAACAATAAATATGCACATCTGGTCACACGCCACGTGCATTCATATCAGAATAGAAATCTATTCACATCTGCATTAATTATAGAATGAATTTAAACCTTTTGCAACCACATTGATAATATATCTTAAAGTACTTACCGGTAGGTCTTAGGGCGGTTACCCAGCCATTAAAGAGAAGAAAAAACCACGATTAGAAGCTCTGCCGACTGGAAGAGAGAGATTACTTTCAGTTCAATAGCGGGCGACGGGCTAAACTCAGCATGCCAGCAGTGTGTCTGACCAGCCAAGTTAATTACAATTTTCCCTCAACAGGCAGCGCCTGTGTGTGGCAGGGCAACATGCTAACACTACTCGGCGCCGCATAATAATTTCGCGGCAGACATTAATAATTAATAAATAGATATCGAATTTATATTTTATACAAACGCTGGGTCCTCAAAAACCCGGCACAACTTAATTTTATTCTTAAAGCTTAGTTACAGTTTGTGTATAAACAAAATAAAACGTGAAATGTTTCAAACTAAATATCTGCAGTTAGAGGAAATGGACCAAGTCACAGATGATCACTAATAATCTCTAATGGTGAACATTCAAAGTCCAGTGGTTTGTATTGTCGTCTGCTGGATTTCATCTTACCCTGAAGTGGTTCATAAATTTCAAAAACCAAAAGCTCAAGTTGAATTATATAACATTTGTAATTGATGTCAGAGATGGAAAAAATTAATTGGAGTAATATTCTTTACATTCAGTATTTAAACAGTAGAAAACTATACTGAGCCAATAACATAAAAAAATGTGAATGAACCATGAGAATAGATGACAATAACTATTCATTGTATTGTCGAGGGAACCAAAAAAGTGTATAGTTTTGTAATAGTGAAAATTGGATGTCAGCAAATTACTATAATTTTTAGCAAAAACTCAGCTAAATAACGAATCGTAAAATGTCAATTGGAAACAAATTGAGCTAGGGTTGAAACAAGTGGTACAATAAGACAATCTTTGCCATCACATACGTGTGTATCTGTGTGTTGTGTATTCATCCCTCATTATCATGGCTGTGGTTAAAAATACAAAATTTTGCCCTTTTTGTTCATTCACAAACTCCCCTCACATTGTTAGGATATTTCATCTAGATGCAGGTCACATTTAATAACATGTGGTGTGTTTCTCTCATGGTGTGTTAACAAACTGATTTTTTGTCAACATGTTATACGTATATTGAAGAATTGAAGAAGATGAATAGGAGGAGGAGAAAGAAGAAAGAGAAGAAGACTATAACAATGATGATGATGGTAATGATAATGGTGATGATGATGATGATTGTAGCCATCTGAATTGATCATCCATACTGAGTTGATCACATGATGTCACCATGACATACTGCATGCAACATAGTTGTCAACTCGGCATGGTTGGAGTGTTCTGTGCTTATCAGCATGCCCAGTTGATCATTACATGGGTAGCTTATTGTTTAAAACAAATGTTGTAAGCTTCATTCTTGCGTGTAAATCCTCAATTTGGATTGCTGCCATTGGATTGATGCCAATTTTTGACGCTTGACGTTTTGATCCGTGGAATCTGTGATTATCCTCAGAAGCTAAACAACACGAAACAACTTACAGTAAAACATCATAGAAAACATTAGCAATATATACATAACTATGGTTAAAAAACTTTTCATAACAATACAAGCCATATAAGCATTAGACACAACATACTCATATACTCGTACTGTAAGAATAGAAATATAAGACTAAACTACAAAATTATGTAAAACAAAATGAATCTTTCTTACCTGTGAGTGGTGGTTAAAAGACCCTGTTGAAAGACATAAAACAGTTGAAAGACCTAAACAACCCTGTGGCAGGCCTCAGCTGCATGAGGAGTGGGATACCATCCTTGATGATTCTCTTTCTAGCGTCAGCAGATGTGACAGCTGGAGACTTCAATTCCAAACACCTGACTTGCTACAGCTTTGTCACTAACCCATGTGGCCCGCTCGCTCTTTAGCTACTTTCAGCTTTATCCTCAGGTCTACGTCCATGTTCCTTGATTCTCTGAGCTACTTTCCCCATAGGAGAATTCCTGATGCCCTTTACATTGTCATTGTCAAGGATTTGGCCTGCCCCATCACTGTACATGCCATATCAGACCTTTCGTCTGATCATGACTTGGTGCTCATCACAGTTCAGTCTACGTTGGACAGAAACTTGAAGGATGATGGAGATGTGATAAGACTCTGCTTATACCATCCCCGGCTCTCAATCAAGCTGGAGGCCTGTTGTTCACCAGAATGCTGATCACGCGCCTGACAATGTTATGGTCAGGCTTATAAACACGAAGGTCTAACTCTCCGTGGGTTCTGGAGATATTCGCTATCTAGGATTTAGCAGCTGAAAGTAGCAACCGGTTTCACTGCTCAAGGCAGACACAGAGCATGAGCCCCACAGCCGAAACCACAGACAAACCTTCAGTCCAACTCAATACATCGGGGATGACCCAAGTCAAACCCCGGAGCAGCCAAGCTGGGGCGCAGACTAGGCGAACCCTGTCCACGGGGCCCTCAACCCCGAGGTGTTGATTTGGATGGGCCAGGAGTGAACTCCTTACATGGCCCTCATCAACCACGGTTTGGTGACCCATTGTTAATTTGTTAATTACATTTTTATACTTTTAATTTTCTTTGTTTATAACTGTGCGTCTATTTATTCTGACGCCATCTTGACTATTACCAACTTCGTCAAAAGTACTTACCCAAGATCAAGGTCCTCGTTAGGCATGCTTGGAAGACAGAATTTGGGTGTTTTCAGGAAATGAATCGCTTTTTTGGTTTACAGATACCATTACCCTTTATTCTTACTCATAACACTTGTACATTAAACCCTTCTTCAAACAAAATGAAAATCGCATTATCTATTCAGCCATGCGGCGCAACTCATGAAAATCAAGTTAACAGTAATTACTACCACCAACATTTTACTCTTCAACAAAATAGAATTCACAATAAAAATCATCAATTTAAATATATATATAAATGGCGCCCAACGTGGGGCGCCAATTACTATACAACGTTATTTTGTGACACTTACTTTTACACATACGCTCTTACTCGTATGCGCGCACTTACCCACGTCTCGGAGGTGATACTCTTCTTCAGCAGTATTTACCTTGATGTTCCCCGGCTGGGTTGCAGGCTTTGGTCGTTGGTTGAGTGTGGATAAGCGTGTGAATAACGTTATAAGTTTTAATTTACAAGTAAAGAGTACAGAGGATTGAGCAGTGGTTGTGAAATTAGTACGACTGTTTCAAGAAAAGCATATTCATTTGATTTATTCAAAAATCGCAAATTGTCATGTTATTTAAATTGTTCAATGTGGGTTTCTTGTTATATGAACCCTTATATTCAACCCGAATATAATATACTCATAATGTGTTTAACTCTGATTTCTTATACTTCTAAGACATAGTATACACACACATACATTATATATGACCTGAAATAGTACACAGACATATACATATAACACATATAAATATAATAGGAAACGTAATTCATACATATAACATTTAAATATTGATTTAGTCTTTACAAGTGTGGGTTCCAATGTATACCACGTAAATGCAACTTTTAATTAATTCAAATATTAATTAAAATATTAATAGAGAATCTTCTCTACGTTAATTGATTCTATTTTTGTCTCAATTAATTAACCATTACGTAAATCTCATATTTAAAAAATTACTCATTTACTTAATTACAAATATAATAAACTATGGTTCTTTCTTGACCATTCAATTATGAGATTACTATTATGATATTCTCTATTCTACTTTATATATTTAAACAATTATTTATTCATTCTTTAAGTTAAAAAAATATATTAATGTTCTGTAAACTTGGATATGGAAACTAGCTTTTGGTGATAGACTTCAGGGTCATTTATAATCTTAAATAAATGTTTGAGTTCACCTGCATTTTCCCTGCACCCATTTAAATTGTTGTTACCATCCTCCAGACTCTCGAGTTCGTTGATCCTCTTCGGTATCAGCTTCTCTTGTCTCTACATTGTTGAATTCCTCGCTCCGTCTCCTGGATGCGGAATTTATATATATATATATATATATATATATATATATATATATATATATATATATTGTAACGTTACATAACCCATGCCCAAATATGATAACACAATCACCCCACTCTAAAAGTCAGAAATGGGTTTTATGTACCTAGCTATAGAATACTTTGTACTACAGAACACTGTAAACAATAACCAAGTGAAATGTAGTGTACAGGGTGAAAAATAGTGTACATAGTGAGAGTGTAAACTTTTAAAAAAGTGCATCTCACAGATTTATACTGTAGATGAAAAAACAATCAATTGTAGCAGTGGACTATATTGCTGCTGACAAATTTTGTATTTTTTTTGTATTTTGTGTCATTTTTATTGTGTAGGGCACAAAGGTCTTGTACCTAGGTATAATTTTATGTTTAATATGATAATTGTGTTTAAATATAAGATAACCCAGGGTTAGATATAAAATAATAATAATAATATAAAATACTATGTGAGCAAGATGGCCTAGGAAAATAGTTTAGAGTAAGGATACTTTAAGTAAATAATAAATAATAAATAAATCCAATTGAAGGGAATTAAAATATTAAAGACCCATGTACAAGCTTAAGAAAAAAGAGAAAGAAAAACCTTAGATAAATTAAATTGGATTATAAACAAAATTTAGAAAGGATTATTTTTCTATAAAGAAGAAATAAATTTATAATAATTAATAATAGCCTATATACTCAAAAGTATATAAATTCACCAATAAAAAACCATAAAAAAATCTTGGTTACTACGAGTAACCAACTAACAAGATTAAAATTAATTGTTAAAACGATTGGGAAGAGAACGTTTGAAAAAAAGTGTAATGCCTATTTAAATTTGAGAAAATTAATGAATACTTTTGGAATAACTAGTGCAAAATTTAATAAAATTGACGAGTGATGTCCACCTTATGTTAGAACTCCTTCAAGTATCAACATTCACGTCCTTAATTTGATGAAACTTTGAAAAAATCCAACTACCAGTTCCAGGCCTAGTCTTGCTGCACATCGATATTTTGGTGAGATCGTATCCAAGTAAATTTAACTAAATTACAACTCAACTATAACTTCTAACACTAGAAACAGCACCATATATTTAACACTTCAGGAGAAGAGGTGACAATAAACTTTATTATTTTTGTTAACCAAAAATTAAGCATAACGCTTCCTTGTGAATTGCAGGCCGACATTAAATAATTTTTGTGTATAGTGAAGGAACGTAACCTGCGATCTGGCGGATAAACTCGGAACTACATACTACAAAAATATAATCTATTAATTAATGTAAAGCTTGGTATTAAATTATTCATTTCTGACAGTCTCATAGTACAAAGAACTCAAAAATAACCCTGGGAAATTAATAAATTAATTCTTTATTGTTTTATATTTTATAAAAGATAAAAATATTTGTTATACATTCTATGTTTACAAAATAAGATTGAACTAATGTTGTGTCGACAGTGAGAATCGATTATAACTTTCTGTATTGGGAGAAGATAAAAAACATTGTATTTATTAAATAAATACAATGAATACTTTGTTATTTGAATAAAATGTGTATTATTTTCAGTAGAGGGTAGTTGTTTACAGATTGTCAGGAGACAAAGAAGAGGACGGACAACCAGAAAATATTACATACCATTGGTGATAATTTAACCTCCAATTTGTTTGTAAACGTCAAAATCAGCTGGTTTCATGAGCGGAGAAATTTAAATTAAGTAATTGTATGCCAAGAGGATAATACTTTTTGCACTCTCTCTCCTAACTACGGTCAAACAACTTCATTGAATTCTCCCAAATCAAATCTAAGGGAAAAATCAGTATAATCACACACTCTTGATTTCTTTTTTTGGAACTTTAAACATAAATTATAACGAATTACCGTGACTCTCATTAAAGCGAGATTTTCGAAAGAGCATAGACAGATGATAAGAAACCTTTAAAGCAAAAGTACTATTTAAGACTCCGAGAGGATTCCCGCGAGACGTTACAATATATATATTCATAAAATTAAAATTTCCAAATTTTTGAAAAATTATACAGGCTGTACTAAACTTCAATTATCATTGTATTTTCTGGCCGTTATGTTCAAATCTGATCTCTTCAAAATTTTATATCTTAAGCAAATTAAGGCTTCTACAATTTTTATGAAACTCATACAGGCTGTTCACGGGTACTTATATTTTGTAACTTGTATTTCTGGTCATTAGGGTCAAACCAGACTTTCTTAGAATTATCAATTTTCCATTTTTTTTTTTAAATTATCCAGGCTGTACTAACACTTTAACTTGTAATTGTATTTTGCTATTATGGGCCATTCAGATTGTCCTTCAAATTTATAAATGTATATTTGATAAATTAATATAGAATTGTTATAGTTTTTAAATTATGTTGGTGATATTCTGAGTAAGCTATATGCTGGCTATAGGCATTTTAAAATTTATACTGGGTATCTCTTAATAAATAATTTTAATTCTCAATTAATAAAACTAGTGGGTTGTTACAGCCATTTGACATTTCTGTATGGTGGGGCGATAAAAAAAATAATAATAATAATATACAGGCGGGCCGCAGGGCTTTTATGTTTATAATGTCGTTGTGATATATAATTGTTATCTTGGTAAATTATATGTGATTTTTATGTTCTTTTATGTGTTAGGTGAATGAATGAGATATATATATATATATATATATATATATATATATATATAATGTTGAAATTTAATATATTTGTGATATTAAAAGATTTGTTGAATAATGATGGTCAATTTTAAACTGCAGTTAACATATATATACAAAAGATGATTTAAGAAGGTTTACTATAATTATGTAAAAAAAAAAAGAATAAAAGTTGTTATTGTTGGTTAATAGAGAGTTTTAATTGCAAGTCCTGTCTCACTGGACCCAGCGCATTTTATGCTTCTTCTAGGCCTTCCGCCTAGTTCTAAATATCTCGTAGCCTCTCCTTAAAAAAAAAAAAAATTAAAAAAATAAAATAAAAACTTATATAAAAAACTAAATAAAAATAAGGAGGGGTTACAAAGTTCCCTCTTCATAGTAATGCTACATTTGTAGACATCATAAAGTGATTTACAAAGATGAAAAGTAAATCACAATACTTTTAATAACAAAGGATTTCATTTGGGTTTTTACAGTAACAAATGTACATAACCCCACCCTATGAAATGCCATATGCAGAGAGTAACAGAACCTACTCTGTCATTCATGTAATCCTATCTTATAAGATGACAGAAACCTCATAAAATAAAACATTTGCTGGTGAACCCATTTCACTGAGCTGTCGCACCTTCAGTCTATACACATTCAGCAAGTTAAGATGGGTTCAAAATTAGAATATAGCATAGCCTGAGTGAAGTGAAGGTTATGTTATTCATATTCATATACATATTTATATACTTATTCACTGGTGAATACAAGTACCTACAATAACATAAACTTTCTAGACCTCACCATCACAAAATTTGAACACAGACACAAATTCAATATATACAGAAAACCCACTACAACTGACACACTAATACATAACTCCTCCAATCACCCAATACAACACAAACTAGCTGCCATCAGAACTATGATACACAAACTCAGCCCCGGCTCCAGGCAGGGGCGAACCATGCCACTGCCCAGGGCAGTAAATTTTAAAGGGCGGCAGATTCAGGGATATTAAGTTTTGAAATTGAGGGAAAAAATAAAATTATTCAGTTAATTTCATTACAATATGTAAGATCAATAAGAATTACTTTATATATAAAGTCAACGGAGTTTAATGAAGAATCAAAAACTACATCTATATCAAAAACGAAGGTGTCTATATCTATAGAACACCAGTTAGCTGAATCACTTGATTACAATGAAGTCATAAAGGAGTTTGCCAGTGCAAAAGCTAGACGAGTATTTTTAACTAAGGTATATGATTCATTACTTTTGTTGTATTTCAATCATAATGAATTTTAGTTAGTATTTTAATTTTAAGTCATCACATAGGCATACATTTTTATTGTCTTATGATTCATTGTATTTGTAACTATCTAAAATTTTGACCCTCTTACCAAATGCTTACTTACCCTGGATTCTGACGAACTTACCTTAATTTCAACACAGAAGATCCCAAATTACACAAAGGTAGCCACGATGTTTTCAGGTTATACATCGAAACCTTAACATTCCTTCTGAACATAACATTAGTTGATTTTAATTTTACTCCCCTTACTTCAGAAGCTTTCACAGGCTCGTTTAGGCGAGACTTTGATGCAGAAAATAGGTTAGGTTTTGGCGCAATAACTACACTCAACACATGGTTATGGTTATACCAAAATCTGAATTTATTTTCATTTAGCTATTCAAAAGTTACTGACCATATTCATTTTTTGTGAACAAATAACTCAATATTGAGCATTCATAATAATTAGTTAAATAATACTAGAAATGATTAATTATACTTTAGCAAACCAGTACTTCGCATCCACTCTCTCTCTCTCTCTCTCTCTCTCTCTCTCTCTCTCTCTCTCTCTCACTCACTCTCTTAAAACCCCCTTAAATTTGAGATCTCATTATTATTTCTGAATGGTGTATTTTAAGAAAAGACAAATGGTTATTAAATGTTGGCCAGTCGATCTAGTTTTATGAGTACTTAGCTGCTGATGATATTCCAGTTGTTACGCCATCATTCGCAGTTCACTTTTTTATTAAACACTCCACCAAACGATTTAAAACTGTTACCAACATTGGTAGGCCTACCCTTAATTTGTCCGCAGACACTTTTAACATAACCGTACGGTATCAAATTGTTCTGTTGACTGCGCCGAATTGGGCTTGCAAGTTGTATACTATGCCAGCCTGCTATGCATCGGTCACATGGTTCCCCTGGATCCCCACTCCGTCCCTTGTCTGGACACATAGAAAATTCTGGAAGCTGTTCGAAGCCGGAACTCCGTTTCAATATTGGAAAACACATGGTTCTTTCATGGTCCCAGCGTGTTGTCAGACTACTTATGAAAATTCCTTGCCTTATATGGTTAGGTCTATTCATCTTGGGATGGCAATGCATATGTCATACACGCTTAGTCACACCATCCAGACTTCTAAATACGCATTTCACCAATGGTTACATAGATTGGGAATTATTGAATAGTATTAAAAAATGGTTCTGCCCTTTTTGTCCCGTTACAATACCCCCCCCCAATGAGAGGTTTTATGTATAAACATAAAAACTCTCATTGACTAAACCTAAGAGGATCAGCTCGGATATGGCGCCATGACCCCCCTTACTTCCTTATCAAAATCATGGGTTACTCACCCCACTAATCCAGTGGCTGTGGCCGCACCTGCTTGACTTTACTGGACTTCCTTCTTCAGGATCCCAACACCATAAAGCCAGACAGGCACTAGATGACCCTGTCCTGATGCACGGGCCAGCACAGGTCCGCCACCACAGTACCACCCAAACTCTGTAACAATCCATAAAAACATTAATAAATGGTCTTTCATAATTCCATATCCTTAACCGATTTGGGTTCCTCTTAGCCGTACTTGCTTGTCTTTATCAAAGTACTGGTTTTCTTTTTTCTTATCTTACATACTTGAATACTGTAACATTACTTTTTCATGCCCGAAGTTGTTGCATCAAATGTTATGCTAATTACCCCAAGTTGTGGGTATCAATTAACAATAATTGTAACATACTTTAAGAAAACTCTTATTGATAGTTGTGAAGTTAATAGTATAATACTCAAGTATTAATTATTTACTCAGAAGTGATTAATACTACTTCTTTTATTTAATTGTTAGTGTTAAAGAAAACTATCTCAAGTAACA
This sequence comes from Magicicada septendecula, assembly GCA_034769895.1. NCBI lineage: Eukaryota > Metazoa > Arthropoda > Insecta > Hemiptera > Cicadidae > Magicicada > Magicicada septendecula. The sequence continues at coordinate 127,928,841 of CM068368.1, forward strand.
GTGTTGTATAATCCATAAGGTTAATCTTTAAATAATAAAACAATGACACATTTATCAGTCTAACCAACACATTTATTACATTTAAATTAGCTGTCATTAATATCAATTCTCAATGGCTTTTAACATATTATTATCATTAATTATTTTAAACATGATTTTACCAATACACAATTTATAAAGTCTCTATATCTCAGGGTTCCTTAGATTTTGTAAATAAGCATGAATAACACTTACATCTAGTTACTTATTATACTACAATATATCTATTCCAAATGGATTCATTTTAAGATATGAATAAATATTTTTAATCGAAATGATATATTTATTTTTAAAATGTATGTAGTTCGCCTTTAAATTCTAATCATATGACTTTAAGTTTAATGTGTACTTTATATGTAAGTTCTTTTAGAAGGACAGACAGGTGTATTGTAAATTAGTAATTAGTACATAAAATTTTACTGTTGGTACGAATATTCATATCTACGGCGGTGTAGCTGATGTACTGTGATCCCATCTCCATCTCATTAGGCCCGCTGATTAGCTGTTGATCTTCTCCTGACTCCCTTGCATATAGGATCGTTTCGATGACTCATAGTGTGGTTCACTCTCGTAGTGGATGATTGATGAACACTTTTAATCACTTCACTCTCACTAAGTATATCTGGCTTCTTCCGATATTTACATTAGTGTAAGTACTGTTCACTAGTTCACAATGGTTACTCTCATTACGATAACTTACAGTTCGCAAATGACTTATTCTGTTTCAATAGCTTATATCATTACTAATACATGATACGATTCGATTGTTTGTTTTTACGAGTTACAAACTAATAAAACTCTAGTTATCAGTTTCTCGATATTTAACTCCATTACACAAACTGTTCGTTCATTTTGACTCTAAGAAAATTTAGAATAGATTTCTAAATTTTCAAAAACTATTTACTCATGTTGACTCTACGGAAATGTTAAGTAAACTCTTTGAACGTTCATCGTAGACTCCGAAAATTTACAGTAGACTTCCTGAAACTTGACTACCGATTCTTTCCGATATTAAACCAAGACTCCTTCCGAATTTTTAGTATATACTCCATCCGAATTTTAGAATAGACTCCTCAATTGCGCCTCAGTTCTTTGTATATATTCAACACATACTTCCCCACTAGTTCCTTACATTTCACTTTGCTCCATTCTAATTGGTCCTTCTTGCTTTTCTTCTAGGAAAATTCACTCCTGGAAACCCGCCTACCTATGAATCTGTTTTCTGATAAGTCATGTCAGTTCCCTCCTTTATTCGTTCTCTTGGTACAACCACCTCTGCCGCGGTATGTCCGATCTCAGACTCGTAAATCTTCCTGGCGTTTTTATATCCCATTTAGACAGAACACCCCCTGAGTTCCCTAACGTCCAGCTGCACTGTTAATTAGTTCACTCACCTCTGCTGTAGCTTTCTCGGTATTATAATAGTAAATCTCTTTCTGGCGTTTTTCGATGCCCTTTAACCAGAACAACCTTTAGTGTCTCTAATCATTCAGCTGCCCTGTTCATTAGTGCAATCACCTCTGCTGTAGTTTTCTTGGTATTTCACAATTGTACTTCTCTCTGGCATTTTTCTATGCCTTTCAGCCAGAACAACCCTTAGTTTCCTTAAGCATCCAGCTGTCCTGTTGATTAGTGCATTCACCTCTGTCATGGCTTTCTTAGGATTTCATTATTGTACTTCTCCCTGGCGTTTTTCTATGCCTTTCAGCCAGAACAATCCCTTAAATTTCTCCAAGCATCCAGCTGCACTGTTAATTAGTTCATTCTCCTCTGTTGTGTCCTTCTCGGTAACCCTAATCGTACTACTCTCTGGCGTCCAGCGCACTGTTAGATTTATGATACATCCATACACCTGCACATCAACGTTAAAGGGTTAAAGGATGTCACACTCTTTTGTACTAACTTCCTCTCATAGTTTCTCTCCATACATCAATGTCATTTCAAGCGCGGACAGATGGTTTCCCTTTTTTTAGCGTTATAATACACATATAGCTTTATCGCTAACATGATATATTTTATTGAAAACACATAACCTTACTATAGTTACAAGAACAAATTTTTCTTAATTCAATTCCAATTTTTAAAAAAATAATTTTCAAATTTTATTACAACTATAATTCTCTATTGACTTCATTTTGAAGATTCCAATCATCTCATTTAAATAGATTCAACTTCGATTGACAATTCATATTACCATTGTTATTGTTATCCAGTACAAAATAGGATGATACAAAACAGAAAATTATTCAATACAACAGATACATAGATAATCAAAAAAATCTACTCCAACACTCCACTACTATCAGTATCATAACACTGTAATTATTAAGGTACATTTATCTATAATTCATCTTCAACCCCTCCCCTCACATCATTTCTTAAAATTCCCCTTCAAAACCCTTTAACCTATCGTTACAATTTAGTGTAATTAATCTCAAGGACTTGCACCTATTTTGACATTACACAAATTCCATAAATGAAATTTATTTCTGTAGCTTGTAACGTTGCTACCACCAATCCACTACTCTATCCCCCCCATGGCTGGACTGTCTCGCCCAGTTGCTTCCACAAGGACTGAAGCTCCTGGGAGCAAACATTTTTTTCTTTTATTTCACTCTGTCCTTACATCAACTGTGGTATTACTGGTATACAGGATACCAGCAACCGCAGTACAAATGATTATTTATAAGCCCTTAAGTGGTCTAACACCCTTCCATTAGGTGTACAGCCGTAATTCCAAATTTATTTAGATTCCCCTTTCTTCCTTAGTTAAATTTCTAAGTCCACCAATTTCAATAATAACAAACTATGGCCAGGGTACAATAAGTCTGCCCGTAGCTTGTTAAAGATAAGCCAAATCCACGGTCAAGGTTCGGTGATACCGTAACTGCCCGAATATTGAGAACTCCTTTTAAAACATATAATACATGTTTGATATCTACACACAATTACATCAAATAAACTTTACCAACATCACATTAACATTAAACCTTTCCCATCTGAACGTGGGCACATGCAGAAATGTTCGCAGGGGGGGTGCAAACCCGGGGATCTGGGATATATATATATTGTAACGAGTAAATGGTGTGCGTACCTGTTAAGATGTGTTTACACTTGTTTATTATGTGTATAAGTGTTAATGTGGTGTGTTCGCCTCACACCGGTCGTTACAATAATAGTAGTCACTACTGAAGTCTGTAGCGTGGTCCAAATTACCAGTACAACCTACCTGTTAATTCATAGGGGTTGCGAATCCCGGGTGGCGCCAAATTGTTTATCTTAAAACAATTAAAATTGTTAAATTACAAGTTGATAAGTGTTATTAGCGTTGACAGCTGGATCGTTCAAATGGTTCCCGCCGCTGTACAGGTTGCCGTATTGTCCACTCGTGACGAGCGCTAGTTGGTTACTGAATAAAAATTGCTAACACACATATATTCTACAACGTCCTATGAAATAAAACGATGGTAATACTCTGTACTGTAATTTTAATACAAATTCAGTCATTAATTATTATGACAAAAGGATTATAAATGGTTTAATAACAAATTGCTCCGGCTTAGAACATGAGACGCCAATATTTCAAGGTTGGCGAAATCGGTTTGAAAACAAATTATTTTGATGCCGTGATGGCTACTGTTTACATACAATATATTAATCTGTTCAAAATCTGGGGTCCTTTGGATTATAAAATAAGACATAAACGTTGGTTACATTAAAAAAGTACACTACCATACCTTATACGTACTTAGAGAGTATAATGTGTTTTACAAATTGTTCGGTAGTGTCGTATTGTTTGTTACAAAGTTCGCACACTAATGCGAGGTTATATTTTAATTAACAAAATGTTTTTACGTAAGTTGATTATGCATTAAACCTTTGAAATAAAATTAACTTTGTTTAATAGTGAGAAATTTTGATCGTTTTGAGAACTATTTAATGTAATTTGGTTTCTGGGAGAAAGGAATTTATTGGATACTTATCAGTTCAGACAGTGTTGATATGTAGTCATCTGGGGTAGTGGAAATTCTGCAATTTTGAACTGGTTTTAGGCTTCGGGCATCTTCTTCTGTCTTGTCTTAGGCTTTCTGTTATTTAATTTCTTGTGATTTGGTTCCAGGACATCGTTTAATCTCGGTAGTTCTGCATCTATTCGTCTTTGGTTTTTGTTGTCAACTTCCGAACGTCTTTTTAACTATTTAATGGAAAATTTCAGTCATCACAATTTTGCATGCCGCTTACCCACGTGTCATTTCTTCAAGTCTAATAAATTTAATGGAAAATTAGTATTCAACGGCCCGTTACTATGGTAACAGTAACCCTTTGATTGGTTAAGACCTCTTTCAAAGCATTATTAAGAGATTTGAATTTTTATTCAAATTTATTATGTATTTTCTTAATAATTTTATTCCTCTATCTTCCCTTTGGGGCAATAAATAACATCGCTATGGTATTTCTTTCCTTTCAAAGTTTAAAATGATACCTCATAAGGTCATATTCTATTATACATTAACTTTAGTCTAAATATTTGACATTTGATAATTTACATATCTCTCTTAAATTAAACTTTTATAAAAACATTTCTCTTTTAAAATGATTTACATATAATTACTGGCCATTTACTGGTCTTAGATTAATAAATTTCCTTGTGAATTTGTTACAATTGACATTTGTGTGTGTCTGACAGTTAGACGTTTTCATAGCCAAAAGTACCATGATGGTATTTTGTTTATTTCTTGTAAATTACATTTTTATTCAGCCTGATGGGCTTCACTTTGTTATTATATTTGTTTGTGTTGTGTCGTTCGTCATGTCATAATATTTATATTTTATTCATTTTTAAACATTTTATATTATATGAAGTATTTTTACATTAAGAATTATCTTTTTTATCCCTGGTACTGGGGTGGCTTATTTGTGTTGTAACAATATAAAACTGGAAATAACAAAAATTGCCATAGTTTTGTAATTTTTACTATATTTTCTAGTAAATCTGATATACAAAATATAAAAAAATTCAAAAAAATATGTTTTTTTTTCAGTCTGCGCCTACAATCCTATGCAGTATTGTAATTTTTCAAATACAATATTATATATATATATATATATATATATATATATATATATATTGTAACGAAAGCCTTTTTGTTACGTTATTAATTATATTCGAGGATGTTTAAAAGCCCCACTGTTGGGTTACAATTTGTAAAGAAACTCTGTTTATCAGGTGTACTGGGGTTTAATCAAGCTCCACGTTGGTATGGCCAATTGGTAAAAAAAGAGTATTGATGTGTTTGACTCCCATGTATCCACGTTAAGCCCACGTTGTTGACGTCAATTTGTAACCACCAAACGATGTTACGTGTTTTTTTTTTTAATCAATCTGTTATTAAGGAAATGTTTATTATGTAGACTTATAGGTAACCTCCTGTAACTCAATTTTAATAGACAAATATATTTATTATTGTGTTATAACTTTAGGTATACTATAACACGGTTTTACCTAATTACTCAATGTTTACTCAATATCAATGATATAATTCATGTATTTAATTAATAAATTAAGAATTCTCTCCAACCCTAGTCAGTCCGTATTGTGTAATTCAATTCAAAAATTGTGCAGGAAACACGCTAGTTCGGTAATTTCACGTTCTGCCAGCTGTTGACTATGAGCGCTGTTATTCGTAATTGGCTTGCTTCTAGGTTAACTGGTTCGCCAGATTTTAATCACCCTTTTACCGGTAAATTACTCCACCCACAACATATAATACCTATTCTACAATAATATAAAGCATCATCCTATACAAGAAAGATTCTTTATTTATTTTGTACTTTAATTCAACTTCTAACAGTGCTCTTCCTGATTATAATAGAGTGATATCGATTATACAATGATAAATCGATTGTTTAGTTGACCATGCTCCTTTTATTTTATACAAATTAAATATAATATTAACTATCTCTTATCCCAGGGTACGTGTGATTCTTTTAACGATTAGTAAGGCCAGGTAATGCAAAATTAAGGTTACTTAGTATTACAAAATGTTATTAGTTCTTACTATATTAAAATTAAATATAAGCTGGTGTTACCGGGTTTGATGATTCTCAAGGCAGCATTGTTCATCTGCAAACAGTTGAAGATTTACAATTTAGGTTACATCAATCCAGAAAAAGTGTGCCGATTATTAATAAAATTGACGGTGTGATGTCCTGGAAAGCGGCAGGCACTCTTCTAATCTTCGTTCTTCTCTTACGATCCTTGTGGTTGTCGGTCTCGTTGGAATTGGAGTCGTATTATAACTTCCTTCTTGAAAGTGAGGTTTATTTCTTCAGAAACAAGGTCCTTGAGTATATTTTTCTATAATTCCATTAATTTAGGCTTTTTTCTTCCATCAATTAGTCTCCTGGTTAGATGGGAAATCGGGTTCAACACTAAATCCAACAGAATTATCTTGACGAGTGAAATAAGAATTTCTCGACCTTTTGGAAGTATATGGTTATATTTTTGAAATCTAATTCATTTTATTATTCATCGGTTTGTTTTATAGGAATAGGTTTCGACTTTAATTTATTAATTTTGATTCATTTTTCGTTAATTTGTGTCATCCTTTTTAAATTTGTCTCCTCATCTGAACTCAATAGCGTATAACAATCGAAAATATATTGGTTTTTTATAAATTCTTTTCCGTATTTATTTAACTTCACCCATCAGCATATAACAATTAAATAATTGAAAATCAACAAGATTTTAGTTACCCTAACAACCACTACTTTCTGTCATTGGATAATATTTGATATCCTAGAGCCAGAATTATAAAACATTACTAATCTTTTTTAATAAAATACTCCATGCTTGGAATTACACCAAATTACCTAAAACTCTCACCCAATCTACCTTATTAAACCGTATATATTTTACTATAGTTTCATTAGACTGGACTTATTAAAAGGGTATTAATTTCCTTTTACAAATATTAAATTTAGGCCTATAAGTTTTCTTACAACTGTTATAATGATTTTGTTGTTAACTTAATTTTCTTTACCTGACCTACTGTACAAATAGTCACTGGTTTATGGCTACTTACATTAATTTATATTTCCTGGTTTTAATTCATTATACTAATTAGTTCATACTTGAATCCTTCATTATTTTATGACATAACTATAAAAACTACTTGTCAACTTTTAAACACTTATTGCCACCCTGGCCAAGTTTACAAACATTAATTCAAAACACCTTCATTAATCAATTTCAGCCAATACATTTAACATAATATACAGGTATTTATACTTAATTGTCTAAAGACAATTTTAACATAAATGAAAGGAGTACCACTGACTAAGTACTTCTATATAAAACAACAGCTTCCCTCTTACTATCCACAAAACATAAAATAAATATCCTGTAACCACTATATCATGCTACAGCATAACAATACTGTAAGTACAATTTGCAACACATTAAATATTAATCTGAATAGTATTTTACATTCCATTCTACATATTCAACTCCTCCCATTTGATACAATGTTTATATTTTACACCCCATATTATTTTTTACATCTTTTAAATTTATGTACACCTCAGATGTATTAATTACTTAGTAACCTTAATATTTGGGTATTGTTATAAACTATAGTTACTTCGTTTTTTTATGTAACGTTGGGGACCTCAAATCTGTTACGTTACATAACACTCCCCCTTCGAAAGAAGTTTATTTTGGCTCAACTAAGTTTAGTAAAATAAACTTATAGTTCTTTTATGATAGGGTTATCTTCTCTTTCTATCCTTCAAACTTTTAATTCCACCGGAAAACTGTGTTGATACTCCTTGTGTATCTGGTCATTAATTCACTACTGGTACCTCCCTCAGTTGTATACCTGTCCTTTTCTCTGGAACTCATAACTTCGTCTAGCTTTTTACGCTATCATTACTTATTATTATTTGTATATTTATTACCTCTCTTGGTGCATAATCCCTAAAATACTATATTTCCCTAACATTTTTCCCTAATATCATAGCTGGTACAGAATCAGAGGGGCACTATTGGCTTCCATTACTCTGCCGTTTCCCTAACTATATCTTCTGAGATCAGAGGAACTTCATCTCTGTCCAGAAAAAAAAATAAACGTTGCACTATCACAACACAATACATATAATAAAATTATTACCTATAAGGTAGCTCCTTCGCTACAAACTTATACTCAAGGGATGATTACTATTATTTCTGAGGTATCCTAATGCTTTTCTTAAATTATTTATCTCGTTGTTCTGTAGTTCCATTTATCACATTATTCACCAGTATATTAGTTAAAGCTGTTCAATATTCATTTTAAATTCTTCTTAGTTCCGTGCTGTCAATTAATTATTCTTTAGCATATGTATTTCACTATTTTTAATTCACTCCCATTTACTTCTGCAATTAAACACTGAATCTCCTCCTTATCATAAATTGTATGGCATATTCTTCCTTCATTTAACTCATTTCTAATTCTTCTTTCTCTTCTTCCAATTTTATTAGTTTAAAATAATTTATTCTGAATTATATAGTAATGTGTTCTTACTTTTTTTTTTTTTTTGGATTTTGGGGTTTTTAGTCTCTTCATTTTAAATTATATGTTTTCGAAATAACTTGAGTAAGTTGTCCTTACAGTTTTTTTTTTTTTTTTTTTTTTTAATCTTATTGTTCCTGAATAAATATTTAGTAAGTTGTCCTTACATGCTTTTTGGAATTTTGAGGTTTTAAAATTGATTCCACATAATTTCTCTAAAGTGTTGCGTAATTAGTTTATTTCATTTAATAGTCGGTTAAATATATTTTAATTAGTTTCTCATTATTTTCCTTGGATTTGCTTGATCCTGTATCCATAAAATCCGTCCCTTTTCTTTATATTCTGTTTGGAATCTGTTTAACCGTGGTCCATTATTTCCTCTGCACTGATTGTTCGGATTTCTCTAGCGTATAGAATTATTTCCGTCCTTGTGACGTATCTCCCTATCATCTGGTTCTTCCATCTTGTCGCTATAAATTTTTCATTTATGTTCAAGTTTACCATCGTCTTTCGAACTGATTCTTCCGTATTGTTATTTAACCGTTCAAATGGTTCATACATAATCTCCAGAAGTCCTCCATGCTCCTTGGTTAGTTTTGGCCTTTTCGGTCCTTCTAATCTATCTGGGAATTCAAGTGTGGTACGTTTCAAGTTTCTAAATTGCCTTACTTCTCCTGGTTCCGTAATTGGTATATTATGTTGCTGAACTAATCCCCTTTTAATCATCTCCAATCCTTCCCGTGTATTTATTAATTTCCTTTTACGCATTTGTCTTATTTTCATTGTCTTCATTTCATTATGAACCCGTTCTATTCTTCCGGTTATGTTAATTGGTATCTCGTCAAATTTTTCTTGGGTCTTCGCTTGTATCTCCGTTATTCTAATATCGTTATGGTTTCCTATTTGAGTAATTTTGGTCTCTACTTCCACTCTGAGTTGTATGATGGTTTCATCTGTCTTTTCCAGACCCACCTTAATTTCAGTCATTTGCTGTCTTACTTCCTCTTCATAGTTATCAACTCTTTAGCTCAGTGTTTCGTCGACAATTATAATACTTCCATTGATGACTTCCCTCAATGCTAGGTTTTGTTCATTGATGATTTGCCGCAACTCCTTGTTATGGTTTTCAATTTTCTCATCCATTTGTTTGGTATTTTCCAGAATCTGCCTTAAGCTCTCATCGTTCCTGTCAAACCTTTCATTAATTTGTTTTAAGCTTTCATTTATCAGCCGGTTATTCTCATCATTTTCCTCTTTATTTTTATCAAACTTCTCATTCATTAGTTTGATTAAATTCTCACTCAAAATTTCATTTTGTTTCTTTGAGTTTTCATTAATACTGTCTATTTTTTCATTAGTCTGTTATGAGTTTTCCTCCTGTTTCTTAAAATTTTCATCTATGGTTTGTTTATTACTTTCCTTAATGCTATCAATTTTCTCCATCATCATCCTCATCATTTCCTGCCAATCTGGTTCTCTTCTGGCTTCCGCTTTTTCTGGTTCGTCCCCTTGGGCATCCTCTTCAACTATTTCCTTTTCCATGTTTGTGATTACTTCTATTTCTTCTTCCCGTCGGTCTTCTTCTGTTTCTTGCTCCTTCTCCATCCTTTTAGAAACACCTCTAGTATGCATTCCTGTGCCTCTAAAGGTGTTGCCTGCTCAAGTTAAGTAATAATTAAGACGATTTTTTCTTAACTAAAGCCCACTCGTTGAGCGCCACTTTGTAACGAAAGCCTTTTTGTTACGTTATTAATTATATTCGAGGATGTTTAAAAGCCCCACTGTTGGGTTACAATTTGTAAAGAAACTCTGTTTATCAGGTGTACTGGGGTTTAATCAAGCTCCACGTTGGTATGCGCCAATTGGTAAAGAAAGAGTATTGATGTGTTTGACTCCCGTGTATCCACGTTAAGCCCACGTTGTTGACGTCAATTTGTAACCACCAAACGATGTTACGTGTTTTTTTTTTTTTAATCAATCTGTTATTAAGGAAATGTTTATTATGTAGACTTATAGGTAACCTCCTGTAACTCAATTTTAATAGACAAATATATTTATTATTGTGTTATAACTTTAGGTATACTATAACACGGTTTTACCTAATTACTCAATGTTTACTCAATATCAATGATATAATTCATGTATTTAATTAATAAATTAAGAATTCTCTCCAACCCTAGTCAGTCCGTATTGTGTAATTCAAGTTAAAAATTGTGCAGGAAACACGCTAGTTCGGTAATTTCACGTTCTGCCAGCTGTTGACTATGAGCGCTGTTATTCGTAATTGGCTTGCTTCTAGGTTAACTGGTTCGCCAGATTTTAATCACCCTTTTACCGGTAAATTACTCCACCCACAACATATAATACCTATTCTACAATAATATAAAGCATCATCCTATACAAGAAAGATTCTTTATTTATTTTGTACTTTAATTCAACTTCTAACAGTGCTCTTCCTGATTATAATAGAGTGATATCGATTATACAATGATAAATCGATTGTTTAGTTGACCATGCTCCTTTTATTTTATACAAATTAAATATAATATTAACTATCTCTTATCCCAGGGTACGTGTGATTCTTTTAACGATTAGTAAGGCCAGGTAATGCAAAATTAAGGTTACTTAGTATTACAAAATGTTATTAGTTCTTACTATATTAAAATTAAATATAAGCTGGTGTTACCGGGTTTGATGATTCTCAAGGCAGCATTGTTCATCTGCAAACAGTTGAAGATTTACAATTTAGGTTACATCAATCCAGAAAAAGTGTGCCGATTATTAATAAAATTGACGGTGTGATGTCCTGGAAAGCGGCAGGCACTCTTCTAATCTTCGTTCTTCTCTTACGATCCTTGTGGTTGTCGGTCTCGCTGGAATTGGAGTCGTATTATAACTTCCTTCTTGAAAGTGAGGTTTATTTCTTCAGAAACAAGGTCCTTGAGTATATTTTTCTATAATTCCATTAATTTAGGCTTTTTTCTTCCATCAATTAGTCTCCTGGTTAGATGGGAAATCGGGTTCAACACTAAATCCAACGGAATTATCTTGATGAGTGAAATAAGAATTTCTCGACCTTTTGGAAGTATATGGTTATATTTTTGAAATCTAATTCATTTTATTATTCATCGGTTTGTTTTATAGGAATAGGTTTTGACTTTAATTTATTAATTTTGATTCATTTTTCGTTAATTTATGCCATCCTTTTTAAATTTGTCTCCTCATCTGAACTCAATAGCGTATAACAATCGAAAATATATTGGTTTTTTATAAATTCTTTTCCGTATTTATTTAACTTCACCCATCAGCATATAACAATTGAATAATTGAAAATCAACAAGATTTTAGTTACCCTAACAACCACTACATTCTGTCATTGGATAATATTTGATATCCTAGAGCCAGAATTATAAAACATTACTAATCTTTTTTAATAAAATACTCCATGCTTGGAATTACACCAAATTACCTAAAACTCTCACCCAATCTACCTTATTAAACCGTATATATTTTACTATAGTTTCATTAGACTGGACTTATTAAAAGGGTATTAATTTCCTTTTACAAATATTAAATTTAGGCCTATAAGTTTTCTTACAAGAACTGTTATAATGATTTTGTTGTTAACTTAATTTTCTTTACCTGACCTACTGTACAAATAGTCACTGGTTTATGGCTACTTACATTAATTTATATTTCCTGGTTTTAATTCATTATACTAATTAGTTCATACTTGAATCCTTCATTATTTTATGACATAACTATAAAAACTACTTGTCAACTTTTAAACACTTATTTCCACCCTGGCCAAGTTTACAAACATTAATTCAAAACACCTTCATTAATCAATTTCAGCCAATACATTTAACATAATATACAGGTATTTATACTTAATTGTCTAAAGACAATTTTAACATAAATGAAAGGAGTACCACTGACTAAGTACTTCTATAAAACAACAGCTTCCCTCTTACTATCCACAAAACATAAAATAAATATCCTGTAACCACTATATCATGCTACAGCATAACAATACTGTAAGTACAATTTGCAACACATTAAATATTAATCTGAATAGTATTTTACATTCCATTCTACATATTCAACTCCTCCCATTTGATACAATGTTTATATTTTACACCCCATATTATTTATTACATCTTTCAAATTTATGTACACCTCAGATGTATTAATTACTTAGTAACCTTAATATTTGGGTATTGTTATAAATTATAGTTACTTCGTTTTTTTATGTAACGTTGGGGACCTCAAATCTGTTACGTTACATAACACTCCCCCTTCGAAAGAAGTTTATTTTGGCTCAACTAAGTTTAGTAAAATAAACTTATAGTTCTTTTATGATAAGGTTATCTTCTCTTTCTATCCTTCAAACTTTTAATTGCACCGGAAAACTGTGTTGATACTCCTTGTGTATCTGGTCATTAATTCACTACTGGTACCTCCCTCAGTTGTATACCTGTCCTTTTCTCTGGAACTCATAACTTCGTCTAGCTTTTTACTCTATCATTACTTATTATTATTTGTATATTTATTACCTCTCTTGGTGCATAATCCCTAAAATACTATATTTCCCTAACATTTTTCCCTAATATCATAGCTGGTACAGAATCAGAGGGGCACTATTGGCTTCCATTACTCTGCCGTTTCCCTAACTATATCTTCTGAGATCAGAGGAACTTCATCTCTGTCCAGAAAAAAAATAAACGTTGCACTATCACAACACAATACATATAATAAAATTATTACCTATAAGGTAGCTCCTTCGCTACAAACTTATACTCAAGGGATGATTACTATTATTTCTGAGGTATCCTAATGCTTTTCTTAAATTATTTATCTCGTTGTTCTGTAGTTCCATTTATCACATTATTCACCAGTATATTAGTTAAAGCTGTTCAATATTCATTTTAAATTCTTCTTAGTTCCGTGCTGTCAATTAATTATTCTTTAGCATATGTATTTCACTATTTTTAATTCACTCCCATTTACTTCTGCAATTAAACACTGAATCTCCTCCTTATCATAAATTGTATGGCATATTCTTCCTTCATTTAACTCATTTCTAATTCTTCTTTCTCTTCTTCCATTTTTATTAGTTTAAAATAATTTATTCTGAATTATATAGTAATGTGTTCTTACTTATTTTTTTTTTGGATTTCGGGGTTTTTAGTTTCTTCATTTTAAATTATATGTTTTCGAAATAACTTGAGTAAGTTGTCATTACAGTTTTTTTTTTTTTGTTTTTTTTTTTTTTTTTTTAATCTTATTGTTCCTGAATAAATATTTAGTAAGTTGTCCTTACATGCTTTTTGGAATTTTGAGGTTTTAAAATTGATTCCACATAATTTCTCTAAAGTGCTGCGTAATTAGTTTATTTCATTTAATAGTCGGTTAAATATATTTTAATTAGTTTCTCATTATTTTCCTTGGATTTGCTTGATCCTGTATCCATAAAATCTGTCCCTTTTCTTTATATTCTGTTTGGAATCTGTTTAACCGTGGTCCATCATTTCCTCTGCACTGATTGTTCGGATTTCTCTAGCGTATAGAATTATTTCCGTCTTTGTGACGTATCTCCCTATCATCTGGTTCTTCCATCTTGCCGCTATAAATTTTTCATTTATGTTCAAGTTTACCATCGTCTTTCGAACTGATTCTTCCGTATTGTTATTTAACCGTTCAAATTGTTCATACATAATCTCCAGAAGTCCTCCATGCTCCTTGGTTAGTTTTGGCCTTTTCGGTCCTTCTAATCTATCTGGGAATTCAAGTGTGGTACGTTTCAAGTTTCTAAATTGCCTTACTTCTCCTGGTTCCGTAATTGGTATATTATGTAGCTGAACTAATCCCCTTTTAATCATCTCCAATCCTTCCCGTGTATTTATTAATTTCCTTTTACGCATTTGTCTTATTTTCATTGTCTTCATTTCATTATGAACCCGTTCTATTCTTCCGGTTATGTTAATTGGTATCTCGTCAAATTTTTCTTGGGTCTTCGCATGTATCTCCGTTATTCTAATATCGTTATGGTTTCCTATTTGACTAATTTTGGTCTCTACTTCCACTCTGAGTTGTATGATGGTTTCATCTGTCTTTTCCAGACCCACCTTAATTTCAGTCATTTGCTGTCTTACTTCCTCTTCATAGTTATCAACTCTTTCGCTCAGTGTTTCGTCGACAATTATAATACTTCCATTGATGACTTCCCTCAATGCTAGGTTTTGTTCATTGATGATTTGCCGCAACTTCTTATTATGGTTTACAATTTTCTCATCCATTTGTTTGGTATTTTCCAGAATCTGCCTTAAGCTCTCATCGTTCCTGTCAAACCTTTCATTAATTTGTTTTAAGCTTTCATTTATCAGCCGGTTATTCTCATCATTTTCCTCTTTATTTTTATCAAACTTCTCATTCATTAGTTTGATTAAATTCTCACTCAAAATTTCGTTTTGTTTCTTTGAGTTTTCATTAATACTGTCTATTTTTTCATTAGTCTGTTATGAGTTTTCCTCCTGTTTCTTAAAATTTTCATCTATGGTTTGTTTATTACTTTCCTTAATGCTATCAATTTTCTCCATCATCATCCTCATCATTTCCTGCCAATCTGGTTCTCTTCTGGCTTCCGCTTTTTCTGGTTGGTCCCCTTGGGCATCCTCTTCAACTATTTCCTTTTCCGTGTTTGTGATTACTTCTATTTCTTCTTCCCGTCGGTCTTCTTCTGTTTCTTGCTCCTTCTCCATCCTTTTAGAAACACCTCTAGTATGCATTCCTGTGCCTCTAAAGGTTGCCTGCTCAAGTTAAGTAATAATTAAGACGATTTTTTCTTAACTAAAGCCCACTCGTTGAGCGCTACTTTGTAACGAAAGCCTTTTTGTTACGTTATTAATTATATTCGAGGATGTTTAAAAGCCCCACTGTTGGGTTACAATTTGTAAAGAAACTCTGTTTATCAGGTGTACTGGGGTTTAATCAAGCTCCACGTTGGTATGCGCCAATTGGTAAAGAAAGAGTATTGATGTGTTTGACTCCCGTGTATCCACGTTAAGCCCACGTTGTTGACGTCAATTTGTAACCACCAAACGATGTTACGTGTTTTTTTTTTTTAATCAATCTGTTATTAAGGAAATGTTTATTATGTAGACTTATAGGTAACCTCCTGTAACTCAATTTTAATAGACAAATATATTTATTATTGTGTTATAACTTTAGGTATACTATAACACGGTTTTACCTAATTACTCAATGTTTACTCAATATCAATGATATAATTCATGTATTTAATTAATAAATTAAGAATTCTCTCCAACCCTAGTCAGTCCGTATTGTGTAATTCAATTTAAAAATTGTGCAGGAAACACGCTAGTTCGGTAATTTCACGTTCTGCCAGCTGTTGACTATGAGCGCTGTTATTCGTAATTGGCTTGCTTCTAGGTTAACTGGTTCGCCAGATTTTAATCACCCTTTTACCGGTAAATTACTCCACCCACAACATATAATACCTATTCTACAATAATATAAAGCGTCATCCTATACAAGAAAGATTCTTTATTTATTTTGTACTTTAATTCAACTTCTAACAGTGCTCTTCCTGATTATAATAGAGTGATATCGATTATACAATGATAAATCGATTGTTTAGTTGACCATGCTCCTTTTATTTTATACAAATTAAATATAATATTAACTATCTCTTATCCCAGGGTACGTGTGATTCTTTTAACGATTAGTAAGGCCAGGTAATGCAAAATTAAGGTTACTTAGTATTACAAAATGTTATTAGTTCTTACTATATTAAAATTAAATATAAGCTGGTGTTACCGGGTTTGATGATTCTCAAGGCAGCATTGTTCATCTGCAAACAGTTGAAGATTTACAATTTAGGTTACATCAATCCAGAAAAAGTGTGCCGATTATTAATAAAATTGACGGTGTGATGTCCTGGAAAGCGGCAGGCACTCTTCTAATCTTCGTTCTTCTCTTACGATCCTTGTGGTTGTCGGTCTCGCTGGAATTGGAGTCGTATTATAACTTCCTTCTTGAAAGTGAGGTTTATTTCTTCAGAAACAAGGTCCTTGAGTATATTTTTCTATAATTCCATTAATTTAGGCTTTTTTCTTCCATCAATTAGTCTCCTGGTTAGATGGGAAATCGGGTTCAACACTAAATCCAACGGAATTATCTTGACGAGTGAAATAAGAATTTCTCGACCTTTTGGAAGTATATGGTTATATTTTTGAAATCTAATTCATTTTATTATTCATCGGTTTGTTTTATAGGAATAGGTTTTGACTTTAATTTATTAATTTTGATTCATTTTTCGTTAATTTGTGCCATCCTTTTTAAATTTGTCTCCTCATCTGAACTCAATAGCGTATAACAATCGAAAATATATTGGTTTTTTATAAATTCTTTTCCGTATTTATTTAACTTCACCCATCAGCATATAACAATTAAATAATTGAAAATCAACAAGATTTTAGTTACCCTAACAACCACTACTTTCTGTCATTGGATAATATTTGATATCCTAGAGCCAGAATTATAAAACATTACTAATCTTTTTTAATAAAATACTCCATGCTTGGAATTACACCAAATTACCTAAAACTCTCACCCAATCTACCTTATTAAACCATATATATTTTACTATAGTTTCATTAGACTGGACTTATTAAAAGGGTATTAATTTCCTTTTACAAATATTAAATTTAGGCCTATAAGTTTTCTTACAACTGTTATAATGATTTTGTTGTTAACTTAATTTTCTTTACCTGACCTACTGTACAAATAGTCACTGGTTTATGGCTACTTACATTAATTTATATTTCCTGGTTTTAATTCATTATACTAATTAGTTCATACTTGAATCCTTCATTATTTTATGACATAACTATAAAAACTACTTGTCAACTTTTAAACACTTATTTCCACCCTGGCCAAGTTTACAAACATTAATTCAAAACACCTTCATTAATCAATTTCAGCCAATACATTTAACATAACATAATACCTAACACAGGTATTTATACTTAATTGTCTAAAGACAATTTTAACATAAATGAAAGGAGTACCACTGACTAAGTACTTCTATAAAACAACAGCTTCCCTCTTACTATCCACAAAACATAAAATAAATATCCTGTAACCACTATATCATGCTACAGCATAACAATACTGTAAGTACAATTTGCAACACATTAAATATTAATCTGAATAGTATTTACATTCCATTCTACATATTCAACTCCTCCCATTTGATACAATGTTTATATTTTACACCCCATATTATTTATTACATCTTTCAAATTTATGTACACCTCAGATGTATTAATTACTTAGTAACCTTAATATTTGGGTATTGTTATAAATTATAGTTACTTTGTTTTTTTATGTAACGTTGGGGACCTCAAATCTGTTACGTTACATAACACTCCCCCTTCGAAAGAAGTTTATTTTGGCTCAACTAAGCTTAGTAAAATAAACTTATAGTTCTTTTATGATAAGGTTATCTTCTCTTTCTATCCTTCAAACTTTTAATTGCACCGGAAAACTGTGTTGATACTCCTTGTGTATCTGGTCATTAATTCACTACTGGTACCTCCCTCAGTTGTATACCTGTCCTTTTCTCTGGAACTCATAACTTCGTCTAGCTTTTTACTCTATCATTACTTATTATTATTTGTATATTTATTACCTCTCTTGGTGCATAATCCCTAAAATACTATATTTCCCTAACATTTTTCCCTAATATCATAGCTGGTACAGAATCAGAGGGGCACTATTGGCTTCCATTACTCTGCCGTTTCCCTAACTATATCTTCTGAGATCAGAGGAACTTCATCTCTGTCCAGAAAAAAAATAAACGTTGCACTATCACAACACAATACATATAATAAAATTATTACCTATAAGGTAGCTCCTTCGCTACAAACTTATACTCAAGGGATGATTACTTTTATTTCTGAGGTATCCTAATGCTTTTCTTAAATTATTTATCTCGTTGTTCTGTAGTTCCATTTATCACATTATTCACCAGTATATTAGTTAAAGCTGTTCAATATTCATTTTAAATTCTTCTTAGTTCCGTGCTGTCAATTAATTATTCTTTAGCATATGTATTTCACTATTTTTAATTCACTCCCATTTACTTCTGCAATTAAACACTGAATCTCCTCCTTATCATAAATTGTATGGCATATTCTTCCTTCATTTAACTCATTTCTAATTCTTCTTTCTCTTCTTCCATTTTTATTAGTTTAAAATAATTTATTCTGAATTATATAGTAATGTGTTCTTACTTTTTTTTTTTTTGGATTTTGGGGTTTTTATTTTCTTCATTTTAAATTATATGTTTTCGAAATAACTTGAGTAAGTTGTCCTTACAGTTTTTTTTTTTTTTTTTTTTTTTTTTAATCTTATTGTTCCTGAATAAATATTTAGTAAGTTGTCCTTACATGCTTTTTGGAATTTTGAGGTTTTAAAATTGATTCCACATAATTTCTCTAAAGTGCTGCGTAATTAGTTTATTTCATTTAATAGTCGGTTAAATATATTTTAATTAGTTTCTCATTATTTTCCTTGGATTTGCTTGATCCTGTATCCATAAAATCTGTCCCTTTTCTTTATATTCTGTTTGGAATCTGTTTAACCGTGGTCCATTATTTCCTCTGCACTGATTGTTCGGATTTCTCTAGCGTATAGAATTATTTCCGTCCTTGTGACGTATCTCCCTATCATCTGGTTCTTCCATCTTGTCGCTATAAATTTTTCATTTATGTTCAAGTTTACCATCGTCTTTCGAACTGATTCTTCCGTATTGTTATTTAACCGTTCAAATGGTTCATACATAATCTCCAGAAGTCCTCCATGCTCCTTGGTTAGTTTTGGCCTTTTCGGTCCTTCTAATCTATCTGGGAATTCAAGTGTGGTACGTTTCAAGTTTCTAAATTGCCTTACTTCTCCTGGTTCCGTAATTGGTATATTATGTAGCTGAACTAATCCCCTTTTAATCATCTCCAATCCTTCCTATGTATTTATTAATTTCCTTTTACGCATTTGTCTTATTTTCATTGTCTTCATTTCATTATGAACCCGTTCTATTCTTCCGGTTATGTTAATTGGTATCTCGTCAAATTTTTCTTGGGTCTTCGCTTGTATCTCCGTTATTCTAATATCGTTATGGTTTCCTATTTGAGTAATTTTGGTCTCTACTTCCACTCTGAGTTGTATGATGGTTTCATCTGTCTTTTCCAGACCCACCTTAATTTCAGTCATTTGCTGTCTTACTTCCTCTTCATAGTTATCAACTCTTTCGCTCAGTGTTTCGTCGACAATTATAATACTTCCATTGATGACTTCCCTCAATGCTAGGTTTTGTTCATTGATGATTTGCCGCAACTCCTTGTTATGGTTTTCAATTTTCTCATCCATTTGTTTGGTATTTTCCAGAATCTGCCTTAAGCTCTCATCGTTCCTGTCAAACCTTTCATTAATTTGTTTTAAGCTTTCATTTATCAGCCGGTTATTCTCATCATTTTCCTCTTTATTTTTATCAAACTTCTCATTCATTAGTTTGATTAAATTCTCACTCAAAATTTCGTTTTGTTTCTTTGAGTTTTCATTAATACTGTCTATTTTTTCATTAGTCTCTTATGAGTTTTCCTCCTGTTTCTTAAAATTTTCATCTATGGTTTGTTTATTACTTTCCTTAATGCTATCAATTTTCTCCATCATCATCCTCATCATTTCCTGCCAATCTGGTTCTCTTCTGGCTTCCGCTTTTTCTGGTTGGTCCCCTTGGGCATCCTCTTCAACTATTTCCTTTTCCGTGTTTGTGATTACTTCTATTTCTTCTTCCCGTCGGTCTTCTTCTGTTTCTTGCTCCTTCTCCATCCTTTTAGAAACACCTCTAGTATGCATTCCTGTGCCTCTAAAGGTTGCCTGCTCAAGTTAAGTAATAATTAAGACGATTTTTTCTTAACTAAAGCCCACTCGTTGAGCGCTACTTTGTAACGAAAGCCTTTTTGTTACGTTATTAATTATATTCAAGGATGTTTAAAAGCCCCACTGTTGGGTTACAATTTGTAAAGAAACTCTGTTTATCAGGTGTACTGGGGTTTAATCAAGCTCCACGTTGGTATGCGCCAATTGGTAAAGAAAGAGTATTGATGTGTTTGACTCCCGTGTATCCACGTTAAGCCCACGTTGTTGACGTCAATTTGTAACCACCAAACGATGTTACGTGTTTTTTTTTTTAATCAATCTGTTATTAAGGAAATGTTTATTATGTAGACTTATAGTTAACCTCCTGTAACTCAATTTTAATAGACAAATATATTTATTATTGTGTTATAACTTTAGGTATACTATAACACGGTTTTACCTAATTACTCAATGTTTACTCAATATCAATGATATATTTCATGTATTTAATTAATAAATTAAGAATTCTCTCCAACCCTAGTCAGTCCGTATTGTGTAATTCAATTCAAAAATTGTGCAGGAAACACGCTAGTTCGGTAATTTCACGTTCTGCCAGCTGTTGACTATGAGCGCTGTTATTCGTAATTGGCTTGCTTCTAGGTTAACTGGTTCGCCAGATTTTAATCACCCTTTTACCGGTAAATTACTTCACCCACAACATATAATACCTATTCTACAATAATATAAAGCATCATCCTATACAAGAAAGATTCTTTATTTATTTTGTACTTTACTTCAACTTCTAACAGTGCTCTTCCTGATTATAATAGAGTGATTTCGATTATACAATGATAAAGCGATTGTTTAGTTGACCATGCTCCTTTTATTTTATACAAATTAAATATAATATTAACTATCTCTTATCCCAGGGTACGTGTGATTCTTTTAACGATTAGTAAGGCCAGGTAATGCAAAATTAAGGTTACTTAGTATTACAAAATGTTATTAGTTCTTACTATATTAAAATTAAATATAAGCTGGTGTTACCGGGTTTGATGATTCTCAAGGCAGCATTGTTCATCTGCAAACAGTTAAAGATTTACAATTTAGGTTACATCAATCCAGAAAAAGTGTGCCGATTATTAATAAAATTGACGGTGTGATGTCCTGGAAAGCGGCAGGAACTCTTCTAATCTTCGTTCTTCTCTTACGATCCTTGTGGTTGTCGGTCTCGCTGGAATTGGAGTCGTATTATAACTTCCTTCTTGAAAGTGAGGTTTATTTCTTCAGAAACAAGGTCCTTGAGTATATTTTTCTATAATTCCATTAATTTAGGCTTTTTTCTTCCATCAATTAGTCTCCTGGTTAGATGGGAAATCGGGTTCAACACTAAATCCAACGGAATTATCTTGACGAGTGAAATAAGAATTTCTCGACCTTTTGGAAGTATATGGTTATATTTTTGAAATTAATTCATTTTATTATTCATCGGTTTGTTTTATAGGAATAGGTTTTGACTTTAATTTATTAATTTTGATTCATTTTTCGTTAATTTGTGCCATCCTTTTTAAATTTGTCTCCTCATCTGAACTCAATAGCGTATAACAATCGAAAATATATTGGTTTTTTATAAATTCTTTTCCGTATTTACTAACTTCACCCATCAGCATATAACAATTGAATAATTGAAAATCAACAAGATTTTAGTTACCCTAACAACCACTACTTTCTGTCATTGGATAATATTTGATATCCTAGAGCCAGAATTATAAAACATTACTAATCTTTTTTAATAAAATACTCCATGCATGGAATTACACCAATTTACCTAAAACTCTCACCCAATATACCTTATTAAACCGTATATATTTTACTATAGTTTCATTAGACTGGACTTATTAAAAGGGTATTAATTTCCTTTTACAAATATTAAATTTAGGCCTATAAGTTTTCTTACAACTGTTATAATGATTTTGTTGTTAACTTAATTTTCTTTACCTGACCTACTGTACAAATAGTCACTGGTTTATGGCTACTTACATTAATTTATATTTCCTGGTTTTAATTCATTATACTAATTAGTTCATACTTGAATCCTTCATTATTTTATGACATAACTATAAAAACTACTTGTCAACTTTTAAACACTTATTGCCACCCTGGCCAAGTTTACAAACATTAATTCAAAACACCTTCATTAATCAATTTCAGCCAATACATTTAACATAATATAATACCTAACACAGGTATTTATACTTAATTGTCTAAAGACAATTTTAACATAAATGAAAGGAGTACCACTGACTAAGTACTTCTATAAAACAACAGCTTCCCTCTTACTATCCACAAAACATAAAATAAATATCCTGTAACCACTATATCATGCTACAGCATAACAATACTGAAAGTACAATTTGCAACACATTAAATATTAATCTGAATAGTATTTTACATTCCATTCTACATATTCAACTCCTCCCATTTGATACAATGTTTATATTTTACACCTCATATTATTTATTACATCTTTTAAATTTATGTACACCTCAGATGTATTAATTACTTAGTAACATTAATATTTGGGTTTTGTTATAAATTATAGTTACTTCGTTTTTTTATGTAACGTTGGGGACCTCAAATCTGTTACGTTACATAACACTCCCCCTTCGAAAGAAGTTTATTTTGGCTCAACTAAGCTTAGTAAAATAAACTTATAGTTCTTTTATGATAAGGTGATCTTCTCTTTCTATCCTTCAAACTTTTAATTGCACCGGAAAACTGTGTTGATACTCCTTGTGTATCTGGTCATTAATTCACTACTGGTACCTCCCTCAGTTGTATACCTGTCCTTTTCTCTGGAACTCATAACTTCGTCTAGCTTTTTACTCTATCATTACTTATTATTATTTGTATATTTATTACCTCTCTTGGTGCATAATCCCTAAAATACTATATTTCCCTAACATTTTTCCCTAATATCATAGCTGGTACAGAATCAGAGGGGCACTATTGGCTTCCATTACTCTGCCGTTTCCCTAACTATATCTTCTGAGATCAGAGGAACTTCATCTCTGTCCAGAAAAAAAATAAACGTTGCACTATCACAACACAATACATATAATAAAATTATTACCTATAAGGTAGCTCCTTCGCTACAAACTTATACTCAAGGGATGATTACTATTATTTCTGAGGTATCCTAATGCTTTTCTTAAATTATTTATCTCGTTGTTCTGTAGTTCCATTTATCACATTATTCACCAGTATATTAATTAAAGCTGTTCAATATTCATTTTAAATTCTTCTTAGTTCCGTGCTGTCAATTAATTATTCTTTAGCATATGTATTTCACTATTTTTAATTCACTCCCATTTACTTCTGCAATTAAACACTGAATCTCCTCCTTATCATAAATTGTATGGCATATTCTTCCTTCATTTAACTCATTTCTAATTCTTCTTTCTCTTCTTCCATTTTTATTAGTTTAAAATAATTTATTCTGAATTATATAGTAATGTGTTCTTACTTTTTTTTTTTTTGGATTTTGGGGTTTTTATTTTCTTCATTTTAAATTATATGTTTTCGAAATAACTTGAGTAAGTTGTCCTTACAGTTTTTTTTTTTTTTTTTTTTTTTTTTTAATCTTATTGTTCCTGAATAAATATTTAGTAAGTTGTCCTTACATGCTTTTTGGAATTTTGAGGTTTTAAAATTGATTCCACATAATTTCTCTAAAGTGCTGCGTAATTAGTTTATTTCATTTAATAGTCGGTTAAATATATTTTAATTAGTTTCTCATTATTTTCCTTGGATTTGCTTGATCCTGTATCCATAAAATCTGTCCCTTTTCTTTATATTCTGTTTGGAATCTGTTTAACCGTGGTCCATTATTTCCTCTGCACTGATTGTTCGGATTTCTCTAGCGTATAGAATTATTTCCGTCCTTGTGACGTATCTCCCTATCATCTGGTTCTTCCATCTTGTCGCTATAAATTTTTCATTTATGTTCAAGTTTACCATCGTCTTTCGAACTGATTCTTCCGTATTGTTATTTAACCGTTCAAATGGTTCATACATAATCTCCAGAAGTCCTCCATGCTCCTTGGTTAGTTTTGGCCTTTTCGGTCCTTCTAATCTATCTGGGAATTCAAGTGTGGTACGTTTCAAGTTTCTAAATTGCCTTACTTCTCCTGGTTCCGTAATTGGTATATTATGTAGCTGAACTAATCCCCTTTTAATCATCTCCAATCCTTCCTATGTATTTATTAATTTCCTTTTACGCATTTGTCTTATTTTCATTGTCTTCATTTCATTATGAACCCGTTCTATTCTTCCGGTTATGTTAATTGGTATCTCGTCAAATTTTTCTTGGGTCTTCGCTTGTATCTCCGTTATTCTAATATCGTTATGGTTTCCTATTTGAGTAATTTTGGTCTCTACTTCCACTCTGAGTTGTATGATGGTTTCATCTGTCTTTTCCAGACCCACCTTAATTTCAGTCATTTGCTGTCTTACTTCCTCTTCATAGTTATCAACTCTTTCGCTCAGTGTTTCGTCGACAATTATAATACTTCCATTGATGACTTCCCTCAATGCTAGGTTTTGTTCATTGATGATTTGCCGCAACTCCTTGTTATGGTTTTCAATTTTCTCATCCATTTGTTTGGTATTTTCCAGAATCTGCCTTAAGCTCTCATCGTTCCTGTCAAACCTTTCATTAATTTGTTTTAAGCTTTCATTTATCAGCCGGTTATTCTCATCATTTTCCTCTTTATTTTTATCAAACTTCTCATTCATTAGTTTGATTAAATTCTCACTCAAAATTTCGTTTTGTTTCTTTGAGTTTTCATTAATACTGTCTATTTTTTCATTAGTCTCTTATGAGTTTTCCTCCTGTTTCTTAAAATTTTCATCTATGGTTTGTTTATTACTTTCCTTAATGCTATCAATTTTCTCCATCATCATCCTCATCATTTCCTGCCAATCTGGTTCTCTTCTGGCTTCCGCTTTTTCTGGTTGGTCCCCTTGGGCATCCTCTTCAACTATTTCCTTTTCCGTGTTTGTGATTACTTCTATTTCTTCTTCCCGTCGGTCTTCTTCTGTTTCTTGCTCCTTCTCCATCCTTTTAGAAACACCTCTAGTATGCATTCCTGTGCCTCTAAAGGTTGCCTGCTCAAGTTAAGTAATAATTAAGACGATTTTTTCTTAACTAAAGCCCACTCGTTGAGCGCTACTTTGTAACGAAAGCCTTTTTGTTACGTTATTAATTATATTCAAGGATGTTTAAAAGCCCCACTGTTGGGTTACAATTTGTAAAGAAACTCTGTTTATCAGGTGTACTGGGGTTTAATCAAGCTCCACGTTGGTATGCGCCAATTGGTAAAGAAAGAGTATTGATGTGTTTGACTCCCGTGTATCCACGTTAAGCCCACGTTGTTGACGTCAATTTGTAACCACCAAACGATGTTACGTGTTTTTTTTTTTAATCAATCTGTTATTAAGGAAATGTTTATTATGTAGACTTATAGTTAACCTCCTGTAACTCAATTTTAATAGACAAATATATTTATTATTGTGTTATAACTTTAGGTATACTATAACACGGTTTTACCTAATTACTCAATGTTTACTCAATATCAATGATATATTTCATGTATTTAATTAATAAATTAAGAATTCTCTCCAACCCTAGTCAGTCCGTATTGTGTAATTCAATTCAAAAATTGTGCAGGAAACACGCTAGTTCGGTAATTTCACGTTCTGCCAGCTGTTGACTATGAGCGCTGTTATTCGTAATTGGCTTGCTTCTAGGTTAACTGGTTCGCCAGATTTTAATCACCCTTTTACCGGTAAATTACTTCACCCACAACATATAATACCTATTCTACAATAATATAAAGCATCATCCTATACAAGAAAGATTCTTTATTTATTTTGTACTTTACTTCAACTTCTAACAGTGCTCTTCCTGATTATAATAGAGTGATTTCGATTATACAATGATAAAGCGATTGTTTAGTTGACCATGCTCCTTTTATTTTATACAAATTAAATATAATATTAACTATCTCTTATCCCAGGGTACGTGTGATTCTTTTAACGATTAGTAAGGCCAGGTAATGCAAAATTAAGGTTACTTAGTATTACAAAATGTTATTAGTTCTTACTATATTAAAATTAAATATAAGCTGGTGTTACCGGGTTTGATGATTCTCAAGGCAGCATTGTTCATCTGCAAACAGTTAAAGATTTACAATTTAGGTTACATCAATCCAGAAAAAGTGTGCCGATTATTAATAAAATTGACGGTGTGATGTCCTGGAAAGCGGCAGGAACTCTTCTAATCTTCGTTCTTCTCTTACGATCCTTGTGGTTGTCGGTCTCGCTGGAATTGGAGTCGTATTATAACTTCCTTCTTGAAAGTGAGGTTTATTTCTTCAGAAACAAGGTCCTTGAGTATATTTTTCTATAATTCCATTAATTTAGGCTTTTTTCTTCCATCAATTAGTCTCCTGGTTAGATGGGAAATCGGGTTCAACACTAAATCCAACGGAATTATCTTGACGAGTGAAATAAGAATTTCTCGACCTTTTGGATGTATATGGTTATATTTTTGAAATTAATTCATTTTATTATTCATCGGTTTGTTTTATAGGAATAGGTTTTGACTTTAATTTATTAATTTTGATTCATTTTTCGTTAATTTGTGCCATCCTTTTTAAATTTGTCTCCTCATCTGAACTCAATAGCGTATAACAATCGAAAATATATTGGTTTTTTATAAATTCTTTTCCGTATTTACTAACTTCACCCATCAGCATATAACAATTGAATAATTGAAAATCAACAAGATTTTAGTTACCCTAACAACCACTACTTTCTGTCATTGGATAATATTTGATATCCTAGAGCCAGAATTATAAAACATTACTAATCTTTTTTAATAAAATACTCCATGCTTGGAATTACACCAATTTACCTAAAACTCTCACCCAATATACCTTATTAAACCGTATATATTTTACTATAGTTTCATTAGACTGGACTTATTAAAAGGGTATTAATTTCCTTTTACAAATATTAAATTTAGGCCTATAAGTTTTCTTACAACTGTTATAATGATTTTGTTGTTAACTTAATTTTCTTTACCTGACCTACTGTACAAATAGTCACTGGTTTATGGCTACTTACATTAATTTATATTTCCTGGTTTTAATTCATTATACTAATTAGTTCATACTTGAATCCTTCATTATTTTATGACATAACTATAAAAACTACTTGTCAACTTTTAAACACTTATTGCCACCCTGGCCAAGTTTACAAACATTAATTCAAAACACCTTCATTAATCAATTTCAGCCAATACATTTAACATAATATAATACCTAACACAGGTATTTATACTTAATTGTCTAAAGACAATTTTAACATAAATGAAAGGAGTACCACTGACTAAGTACTTCTATAAAACAACAGCTTCCCTCTTACTATCCACAAAACATAAAATAAATATCCTGTAACCACTATATCATGCTACAGCATAACAATACTGTAAGTACAATTTGCAACACATTAAATATTAATCTGAATAGTATTTTACATTCCATTCTACATATTCAACTCCTCCCATTTGATACAATGTTTATATTTTACACCTCATATTATTTATTACATCTTTTAAATTTATGTACACCTCAGATGTATTAATTACTTAGTAACCTTAATATTTGGGTATTGTTATAAACTATAGTTACTTCGTTTTTTTATGTAACGTTGGGGACCTCAAATCTGTTACGTTACATAAAACTCCCCCTTCGAAAGAAGTTTATTTTGGCTCAACTAAGTTTAGTAAAATAAACTTATAGTTCTTTTATGATAAGGTTATCTTCTCTTTCTATCCTTCAAACTTTTAATTGCACCGGAAAACTGTGTTGATACTCCTTGTGTATCTGGTCATTAATTCACTACTGGTACCTCCCTCAGTTGTATACCTGTCCTTTTCTCTGGAACTCATAACTTCGTCTAGCTTTTTACGCTATCATTACTTATTATTATTTGTATATTTATTTCCTCTCTTGGTGCATAATCCCTAAAATACTATATTTCCCTAACATTTTTCCCTAATATCATACCTGGTACAGAATCAGAGGGGCACTATTGGCTTCCATTACTCTGCCGTTTCCCTAACTATATCTTCTGAGATCAGAGGAACTTCATCTCTGTCCAGAAAAAAAAATAAACGTTGCACTATCACAACACAATACATATAATAAAATTATTACCTATAAGGTAGCTCCTTCGCTACAAACTTATACTCAAGGGAGGATTACTATTATTTCTGAGGTATCCTAATGCTTTTCTTAAATTATTTATCTCGTTGTTCTGTAGTTCCATTTATCACATTATTCACCAGTATATTAGTTAAAGCTGTTCAATATTCATTTTAAATTCTTCTTAGTTCCGTGCTGTCAATTAATTATTCTTTAGCATATGTATTTCACTATTTTTAATTCACTCCCATTTACTTCTGCAATTAAACACTGAATCTCCTCCTTATCATAAATTGTATGGCATATTCTTCCTTCATTTTACTCATTTCTAATTCTTCTTTCTCTTCTTCCATTTTTATTAGTTTAAAATAATTTATTCTGAATTATATAGTAATGTGTTCTTACTTATTTTTTTTTTTGGATTTTGGGGTTTTTAGTTTCTTCATTTTAAATTATATGTTTTCGAAATAACTTGAGTAAGTTGTCCTTACAGTTTTTTTTTTTTTTTTTTTTTTTTTTTTTTTTTTTTTAAATCTTATTGTTCCTGAATAAATATTTAGTAAGTTGTCCTTACATGCTTTTTGGAATTTTGAGGTTTTAAAATTGATTCCACATAATTTCTCTAAAGTGTTGCGTAATTAGTTTATTTCATTTAATAGTCGGTTAAATATATTTTAATTAGTTTCTCATTATTTTCCTTGGATTTGCTTGATCCTGTATCCATAAAATCCGTCCCTTTTCTTTATATTCTGTTTGGAATCTGTTTAACCGTGGTCCATTATTTCCTCTGCACTGATTGTTCGGATTTCTCTAGCGTATAGAATTATTTCCGTCCTTGTGACGTATCTCCCTATCATCTGGTTCTTCCATCTTGTCGCTATAAATTTTTCATTTATGTTCAAGTTTACCATCGTCTTTCGAACTGATTCTTCCGTATTGTTATTTAACCGTTCAAATTGTTCATACATAATCTCCAGAAGTCCTCCATACTCCTTGGTTAGTTTTGGCCTTTTCGGTCCTTCTAATCTATCTGGGAATTCAAGTGTGGTACGTTTCAAGTTTCTAAATTGCCTTACTTCTCCTGGTTCCGCAATTGGTATATTATGTAGCTGAACTAATCCCCTTTTAATCATCTCCAATCCTTCCCGTGTATTTATTAATTTCCTTTTACGCATTTGTCTTATTTTCATTGTCTTCATTTCATTATGAACCCGTTCTATTCTTCCGGTTATGTTAATTGGTATCTCGTCAAATTTTTCTTGGGTCTTCGCTTGTATCTCCGTTATTCTAATATCGTTATGGTTTCCTATTTGTGTAATTTTGGTCTCTACTTCCACTCTGTGTTGTATGATGGTTTCATCTGTCTTTTCCAGACCCACCTTAATTTCAGTCATTTGCTGTCTTACTTCCTCTTCATAGTTATCAACTCTTTCGCTCAGTGTTTCGTCGACAATTATAATACTTCCATTGATGACTTCCCTCAATGCTAGGTTTCGTTCATTGATGATTTGCCGCAACTCCTTATTATGGTTTTCAATTTTCTCATCCATTTGTTTGGTATTTTCCAGAATCTGCCTTAAGCTCTCATCGTTCCTGTCAAACCTTTCATTAATTTGTTTTAAGCTTTCATTTATCAGCCGGTTATTCTCATCATTTTCCTCTTTATTTTTATCAAACTTCTCATTCATTAGTTTGATTAAATTCTCACTCAAAATTTCGTTTTGTTTCTTTGAGTTTTCATTAATACTGTCTATTTTTTCATTAGTCTCTTATGAGTTTTCCTCCTGTTTCTTAAAATTTTCATCTATGGTTTGTTTATTACTTTCCTTAATGCTATCAATTTTCTCCATCATCATCCTCATCATTTCCTGCCAATCTGGTTCTCTTCTGGCTTCCGCTTTTTCTGGTTGGTCCCCTTGGGCATCCTCTTCAACTATTTCCTTTTCCGTGTTTGTGATTACTTCTATTTCTTCTTCCCGTCGGTCTTCTTCTGTTTCTTGCTCCTTCTCCATCCTTTTAGAAACACCTCTAGTATGCATTCCTGTGCCTCTAAAGGTTGCCTGCTCAAGTTAAGTAATAATTAAGACGATTTTTTCTTAACTAAAGCCCACTCGTTGAGCGCTACTTTGTAACGAAAGCCTTTTTGTTACGTTATTAATTATATTCGAGGATGTTTAAAAGCCCCACTGTTGGGTTACAATTTGTAAAGAAACTCTGTTTATCAGGTGTACTGGGGTTTAATCAAGCTCCACGTTGGTATGCGCCAATTGGTAAAGAAAGAGTATTGATGTGTTTGACTCCCGTGTATCCACGTTAAGCCCACGTTGTTGACGTCAATTTGTAACCACCAAACGATGTTACGTGTTTTTTTTTTTTAATCAATCTGTTATTAAGGAAATGTTTATTATGTAGACTTATAGTTAACCTCCTGTAACTCAATTTTAATAGACAAATATATTTATTATTGTGTTATAACTTTAGGTATACTATAACACGGTTTTACCTAATTACTCAATGTTTACTCAATATCAATGATATATTTCATGTATTTAATTAATAAATTAAGAATTCTCTCCAACCCTAGTCAGTCCGTATTGTATAATTCAATTCAAAAATTGTGCAGGAAACACGCTAGTTCGGTAATTTCACGTTCTGCCAGCTGTTGACTATGAGCGCTGTTATTCGTAATTGGCTTGCTTCTAGGTTAACTGGTTCGCCAGATTTTAATCACCCTTTTACCGGTAAATTACTTCACCCACAACATATAATACCTATTCTACAATAATATAAAGCATCATCCTATACAAGAAAGATTCTTTATTTATTTTGTACTTTACTTCAACTTCTAACAGTGCTCTTCCTGATTATAATAGAGTGATTTCGATTATACAATGATAAAGCGATTGTTTAGTTGACCATGCTCCTTTTATTTTATACAAATAAAATATAATATTAACTATCTCTTATCCCAGGGTACGTGTGATTCTTTTAACGATTAGTAAGGCCAGGTAATGCAAAATTAAGGTTACTTAGTATTACAAAATGTTATTAGTTCTTACTATATTAAAATTAAATATAAGCTGGTGTTACCGGGTTTGATGATTCTCAAGGCAGCATTGTTCATCTGCAAACAGTTAAAGATTTACAATTTAGGTTACATCAATCCAGAAAAAGTGTGCCGATTATTAATAAAATTGACGGTGTGATGTCCTGGAAAGCGGCAGGAACTCTTCTAATCTTCGTTCTTCTCTTACGATCCTTGTGGTTGTCGGTCTCGCTGGAATTGGAGTCGTATTATAACTTCCTTCTTGAAAGTGAGGTTTATTTCTTCAGAAACAAGGTCCTTGAGTATATTTTTCTATAATTCCATTAATTTAGGCTTTTTTCTTCCATCAATTAGTCTCCTGGTTAGATGGGAAATCGGGTTCAACACTAAATCCAACGGAATTATCTTGACGAGTGAAATAAGAATTTCTCGACCTTTTGGAAGTATATGGTTATATTTTTGAAATTAATTCATTTTATTATTCATCGGTTTGTTTTATAGGAATAGGTTTTGACTTTAATTTATTAATTTTGATTCATTTTTCGTTAATTTGTGCCATCCTTTTTAAATTTGTCTCCTCATCTGAACTCAATAGCGTATAACAATCGAAAATATATTGGTTTTTTATAAATTCTTTTCCGTATTTACTAACTTCACCCATCAGCATATAACAATTGAATAATTGAAAATCAACAAGATTTTAGTTACCCTAACAACCACTACTTTCTGTCATTGGATAATATTTGATATCCTAGAGCCAGAATTATAAAACATTACTAATCTTTTTTAATAAAATACTCCATGCTTGGAATTACACCAAATTACCTAAAACTCTCACCCAATCTACCTTATTAAACCGCATATATTTTACTATAGTTTCATTAGACTGGACTTATTAAAAGGGTATTAATTTCCTTTTACAAATATTAAATTTAGGCCTATAAGTTTTCTTACAACTGTTATAATGATTTTGTTGTTAACTTAATTTTCTTTACCTGACCTACTGTACAAATAGTCACTGGTTTATGGCTACTTACATTAATTTATATTTCCTGGTTTTAATTCATTATACTAATTAGTTCATACTTGAATCCTTCATTATTTTATGACATAACTATAAAAACTACTTGTCAACTTTTAAACACTTATTGCCACCCTGGCCAAGTTTACAAACATTAATTCAAAACACCTTCATTAATCAATTTCAGCCAATACATTTAACATAATATAATACCTAACACAGGTATTTATACTTAATTGTCTAAAGACAATTTTGACATAAATGAAAGGAGTACCACTGACTAAGTACTTCTATAAAACAACAGCTTCCCTCTTACTATCCACAAAACATAAAATAAATATCCTGTAACCACTATATCATGCTACAGCATAACAATACTGTAAGTACAATTTGCAACACATTAAATATTAATCTGAATAGTATTTTACATTCCATTACTACATATTCAACTCCTCTCATTTGATACAATGTTTATATTTTACACCTCATATTATTTATTACATCTTTTAAATTTATGTACACCTCAGATGTATTAATTACTTAGTAACCTTAATATTTGGGTATTGTTATAAACTATAGTTACTTCGTTTTTTTATGTAACGTTGGGGACCTCAAATCTGTTACGTTACATAACACTCCCCCTTCGAAAGAAGTTTATTTTGGCTCAACTAAGTTTAGTAAAATAAACTTATAGTTCTTTTATGATAAGGTTATCTTCTCTTTCTATCCTTCAAACTTTTAATTGCACCGGAAAACTGTGTTGATACTCCTTGTGTATCTGGTCATTAATTCACTACTGGTACCTCCCTCAGTTGTATACCTGTCCTTTTCTCTGGAACTCATAACTTCGTCTAGCTTTTTACGCTATCATTACTTATTATTATTTGTATATTTATTTCCTCTCTTGGTGCATAATCCCTAAAATACTATATTTCCCTAACATTTTTCCCTAATATCATACCTGGTACAGAATCAGAGGGGCACTATTGGCTTCCATTACTCTGCCGTTTCCCTAACTATATCTTCTGAGATCAGAGGAACTTCATCTCTGTCCAGAAAAAAAAATAAACGTTGCACTATCACAACACAATACATATAATAAAATTATTACCTATAAGGTAGCTCCTTCGCTACAAACTTATACTCAAGGGATGATTACTATTATTTCTGAGGTATCCTAATGCTTTTCTTAAATTATTTATCTCGTTGTTCTGTAGTTCCATTTATCACATTATTCACCAGTATATTAGTTAAAGCTGTTCAATATTCATTTTAAATTCTTCTTAGTTCCGTGCTGTCAATTAATTATTCTTTAGCATATGTATTTCACTATTTTTGATTCACTCCCATTTACTTCTGCAATTAAACACTGAATCTCCTCCTTATCATAAATTGTATGGCATATTCTTCCTTCATTTTACTCATTTCTAATTCTTCTTTCTCTTCTTCCATTTTTATTAGTTTAAAATAATTTATTCTGAATTATATAGTAATGTGTTCTTACTTATTTTTTTTTTTGGATTTTGGGGTTTTTAGTTTCTTCATTTTAAATTATATGTTTTCGAAATAACTTGAGTAAGTTGTCCTTACAGTTTTTTTTTTTTTTTTTTTTTTTTTTTTTTAATCTTATTGTTCCTGAATAAATATTTAGTAAGTTGTCCTTTCATGCTTTTTGGAATTTTGAGGTTTTAAAATTGATTCCACATAATTTCTCTAAAGTGTTGCGTAATTAGTTTATTTCATTTAATAGTCGGTTAAATATATTTTAATTAGTTTCTCATTATTTTCCTTTGGATTTGCTTGATCCTGTATCCATAAAATCCGTCCCTTTTCTTTATATTCTGTTTGGAATCTGTTTAACCGTGGTCCATTATTTCCTCTGCACTGATTGTTCGGATTTCTCTAGCGTATAGAATTATTTCCGTCCTTGTGACGTATCTCCCTATCATCTGGTTCTTCCATCTTGTCGCTATAAATTTTTCATTTATGTTCAAGTTTACCATCGTCTTTCGAACTGATTCTTCCGTATTGTTATTTAACCGTTCAAATTGTTCATACATAATCTCCAGAAGTCCTCCATGCTCCTTGGTTAGTTTTGGCCTTTTCGGTCCTTCTAATCTATCTGGGAATTCAAGTGTGGTACGTTTCAAGTTTCTAAATTGCCTTACTTCTCCTGGTTCCGCAATTGGTATATTATGTAGCTGAACTAATCCCCTTTTAATCATCTCCAATCCTTCCCGTGTATTTATTAATTTCCTTTTACGCATTTGTCTTATTTTCATTGTCTTCATTTCATTATGAACCCGTTCTATTCTTCCGGTTATGTTAATTGGTATCTCGTCAAATTTTTCTTGGGTCTTCGCTTGTATCTCCGTTATTCTAATATCGTTATGGTTTCCTATTTGAGTAATTTTGGTCTCTACTTCCACTCTGTGTTGTATGATGGTTTCATCTGTCTTTTCCAGACCCACCTTAATTTCAGTCATTTGCTGTCTTACTTCCTCTTCATAGTTATCAACTCTTTCGCTCAGTGTTTCGTCGACAATTATAATACTTCCATTGATGACTTCCCTCAATGCTAGGTTTCGTTCATTGATGATTTGCCGCAACTCCTTATTATGGTTTTCAATTTTCTCATCCATTTGTTTGGTATTTTCCAGAATCTGCCTTAAGCTCTCATCGTTCCTGTCAAACCTTTCATTAATTTGTTTTAAGCTTTCATTTATCAGCCGGTTATTCTCATCATTTTCCTCTTTATTTTTATCAAACTTCTCATTCATTAGTTTGATTAAATTCTCACTCAAAATTTCGTTTTGTTTCTTTGAGTTTTCATTAATACTGTCTATTTTTTCATTAGTCTCTTATGAGTTTTCCTCCTGTTTCTTAAAATTTTCATCTATGGTTTGTTTATTACTTTCCTCAATGCTTTCAATTTTCTCCATCATCATCCTCATCATTTCCTGCCTATCTGGTTCTCTTCTGGCTTCCGCTTTTTCTGGTTGGTCCCCTTGGGCATCCTCTTCAACTATTTCCTTTTCCGTGTTTGTGATTACTTCTATTTCTTCTTCCCGTCGGTCTTCTTCTGTTTCTTGCTCCTTCTCCATCCTTTTAGAAACACCTCTAGTATGCATTCCTGTGCCTCTAAAGGTTGCCTGCTCAAATTAAGTAATAATTAAGACGATTTTTTCTTAACTAAAGCCCACTCGTTGAGCGCCACTTTGTAACGAAAGCCTTTTTGTTACGTTATTAATTATATTCGAGGATGTTTAAAAGCCCCACTGTTGGGTTACAATTTGTAAAGAAACTCTGTTTATCAGGTGTACTGGGGTTTAATCAAGCTCCACGTTGGTATGCGCCAATTGGTAAAGAAAGAGTATTGATGTGTTTGACTCCCATGTATCCACGTTAAGCCCACGTTGTTGACGTCAATTTGTAACCACCAAACGATGTTACGTGTTTTTTTTTTTTAATCAATCTGTTATTAAGGAAATGTTTATTATGTAGACTTATAGGTAACCTCCTGTAACTCAATTTTAATAGACAAATATATTTATTATTGTGTTATAACTTTAGGTATACTATAACACGGTTTTACCTAATTACTCAATGTTTACTCAATATCAATGATATAATTCATGTATTTAATTAATAAATTAAGAATTCTCTCCAACCCTAGTCAGTCCGTATTGTGTAATTCAATTTAAAAATTGTGCAGGAAACACGCTAGTTCGGTAATTTCACGTTCTGCCAGCTGTTGACTATGAGCGCTGTTATTCGTAATTGGCTTGCTTCTAGGTTAACTGGTTCGCCAGATTTTAATCACCCTTTTACCGGTAAATTACTCCACCCACAACATATAATACTTATTCTACAATAATATAAAGCATCATCCTATACAAGAAAGATTCTTTATTTATTTTGTACTTTAATTCAACTTCTAACAGTGCTCTTCCTGATTATAATAGAGTGATATCGATTATACAATGATAAATCGATTGTTTAGTTGACCATGCTCCTTTTATTTTATACAAATTAAATATAATATTAACTATCTCTTATCCCAGGGTACGTGTGATTCTTTTAACGATTAGTAAGGCCAGGTAATGCAAAATTAAGGTTACTTAGTATTACAAAATGTTATTAGTTCTTACTATATTAAAATTAAATATAAGCTGGTGTTACCGGGTTTGATGATTCTCAAGGCAGCATTGTTCATCTGCAAACAGTTGAAGATTTACAATTTAGGTTACATCAATCCAGAAAAAGTGTGCCGATTATTAATAAAATTGACGGTGTGATGTCCTGGAAAGCGGCAGGCACTCTTCTAATCTTCGTTCTTCTCTTACGATCCTTGTGGTTGTCGGTCTCGCTGGAATTGGAGTCGTATTATAACTTCCTTCTTGAAAGTGAGGTTTATTTCTTCAGAAACAAGGTCCTTGAGTATATTTTTCTATAATTCCATTAATTTAGGCTTTTTTCTTCCATCAATTAGTCTCCTGGTTAGATGGGAAATCGGGTTCAACACTAAATCCAACGGAATTATCTTGACGAGTGAAATAAGAATTTCTCGACCTTTTGGAAGTATATGGTTATATTTTTGAAATCTAATTCATTTTATTATTCATCGGTTTGTTTTATAGGAATAGGTTTTGACTTTAATTTATTAATTTTGATTCATTTTTCGTTAATTTGTGCCATCCTTTTTAAATTTGTCTCCTCATCTGAACTCAATAGCGTATAACAATCGAAAATATATTGGTTTTTTATAAATTCTTTTCCGTATTTATTTAACTTCACCCATCAGCATATAACAATTAAATAATTGAAAATCAACAAGATTTTAGTTACCCTAACAACCACTACTTTCAGTCATTGGATAATATTTGATATCCTTGAGCCAGAATTATAAAACATTACTACTCTTTTTTAATAAAATACTCCATGCTTGAAATTACACCAAATTACCTACAACTCTCACCCAATCTACCTTATTAAACCGTATATATTTTACTATAGTTTCATTAGACTGGACTTATTAAAAGGGTATTAATTTCCTTTTACAAATATTAAATTTAGGCCTATAAGTTTTCTTACAACTGTTATAATGATTTTGTTGTTAACTTAATTTTCTTTACCTGACCTACTGTACAAATAGTCACTGGTTTATGGCTACTTACATTAATTTATATTTCCTGGTTTTAATTAATTATACTAATTAGTTCATACTTGAATCCTTCATTATTTTATGACATAACTATAAAAACTACTTGTCAACTTTTAAACACTTATTGCCACCCTGGCCAAGTTTACAAACATTAATTCAAAACACCTTCATTAATCAATTTCAGCCAATACATTTAACATAATATAATACCTAACACAGGTATTTATACTTAATTGTCTAAAGACAATTTTAACATAAATGAAAGGAGTACCACTGACTAAGTACTTCTATAAAACAACAGCTTCCCTCTTACTATCCACAAAACATAAAATAAATATCCTGTAACCACTATATCATGCTACAGCATAACAATACTGTAAGTACAATTTGCAACACATTAAATATTAATCTGAATAGTATTTTACATTCCATTACTACATATTCAACTCCTCTCATTTGATACAATGTTTATATTTTACACCCACATATTATTTATTACATCTTTTAAATTTATGTACACCTCAGATGTATTAATTACTTAGTAACCTTAATATTTGGGTATTGTTATAAACTATAGTTACTTCGTTTTTTTATGTAACGTTGGGGACCTCAAATCTGTTACGTTACATAACACTCCCCCTTCGAAAGAAGTTTATTTTGGCTCAACTAAGTTTAGTAAAATAAACTTATAGTTCTTTTATGATAAGGTTATCTTCTCTTTCTATCCTTCAAACTTTTAATTGCACCGGAAAACTGTGTTGATACTCCTTGTGTATCTGGTCATTAATTCACTACTGGTACCTCCCTCAGTTGTATACCTGTCCTTTTCTCTGGAACTCATAACTTCGTCTAGCTTTTTACGCTATCATTACTTCTTATTATTTGTATATTTATTACCTCTCTTGGTGCATAATCCCTAAAATACTATATTTCCCTAACATTTTTCCCTAATATCATAGCTGGTACAGAATCAGAGGGGCACTATTGGCTTCCATTACTCTGCCGTTTCCCTAACTATATCTTCTGCGATCAGAGGAACTTCATCTCTGTCCAGAAAAAAAAATAAACGTTGCACTATCACAACACAATACATATAATAAAA
The DNA here is from genome assembly GCA_034769895.1 of Magicicada septendecula. Taxonomy (NCBI): domain Eukaryota; kingdom Metazoa; phylum Arthropoda; class Insecta; order Hemiptera; family Cicadidae; genus Magicicada; species Magicicada septendecula. The sequence goes on from CM068368.1 coordinate 127,967,981, forward strand.
TTATTACCTATAAGGTAGCACCTTCGCTACAAACTTATACTCAAGGGATGATTACTATTATTTCTGAGGTATCCTGTGACGTACTAATCAATCACATTTATTATTATTACAACCAAATTTCAAATTAACTCTTACTTACCGGTACAATAGCTCTTACAGGGTCACAAGATTCAATCACATGTACCTAGATATAAACATGGTCTGATAGGTTACGCAAGCACTGACACAACTCATTTTGAAGAGAATTGATAATTTTAATGTTCCATTATTGAGATTGAATAAAATTACATTTAGTCAAAGATGATGCAACTCGTGCATGTTGTTATTAACAGAACTTACCGACTATAACTTACCTTATCATTTCTAACAACCACAATTATAATTCAGACAAAATAAACAGCCCAGCTTTGCCCACGCTCTACATTCACACTGAAAATTCTAAACCCCTTATCATTTTTTATTTAAATTACAAATTCCCGACCCCACACGCTTGCTACGCGGTCACCGCACACACGCATCTTCTCCTGAGAATGGTTGGTTCTATATTATTTAAAATGCCATTATTGATAATGTTTCTTCTAAAACCGACCGCGGTCACATGAATTTATACTGTAGTATACTGTTACATTAGTTAAAAAATTTTGTTTCTGAGCCCGGGTTATCGGGCGGCCTGCACAGGCGAGAGTCGACACAAGACTGCCAGCGTCTCTCTGTTCCCCACTCCTGGAGCATTTTTGTTGAGACGACGGACATCAATGCCTTACAGTTAGTCGTCACAGTTTCGACTCATGCTAGTCATGTAGTTGTTGGAGTGACGATAGCAGACGATTTCAACTAGGCACTGGCTAATGTCATAAAAGGGACGTGATTTCCTGCCGCCCAAACGCACATTGCTGAATTAAATCTGCTCAGGCCATCTTGAGTTTCATACTGAAAGCGTCACTTGGAGCGCGTGCGGGTGTAGTTGCAATCGTGCGTCGACATACATGTACAAAGTTCTAAGAAGCATTAAGGTGGTAAATTCTTTGCTCGTTACGTTGCACAATTACAACTGCGTCTATGCCTTTGTCTCACTGTTTCTTAACATCGTTCTGTTGTAATCGGATTAGCATTTGCACAATAATTTTCATAACTTCTTTTTACAAGCCCGCACCAAAATGAAAGAAATAAAAATGTACATGCCCCATACGATAAAAATAAAAACACCCAAAAATTGACCCGCTACAATCCTAATGCTTTTCTTAAATTATTTATCTCGTTGTTCTGTAGTTCCATTTATCACATTATTCACCAGTATATTAGTTAAAACTGCTCAATATTCATTTTAAATTCTTCTTAGTTCCGTGCTGTCAATTAATTATTCTTTAGCATATGTATTTCACTATTTTTAATTCACTCCCATTTACTTCTGCAATTAAACACTGAATCTCCTCCTTATCATAAATTGTATGGCATATTCTTCCTTCATTTAACTCATTTCTAATTCTTCTTTCTCTTCTTCCATTTGTATTAGTTTAAAATAATTTATTCTGAATTATATAGTAATGTGTTCTTACTTTTTTTTTTTTTTTTAGTTTCTTTATTTTATATTATATGTTTTCGAAATAACTTGAGTAAGTTGTCTTTACAGTTTTTTTTTTTTTTTTTTTTTTTTTTAATCTTATTGTTCCTGAATAAATATTAAGTAAGTTGTCCTTACATGCTTTTTGGAATTTTGAGGTTTTAAAATTGATTCCACATAATTTCTCTAAAGTGTTGCGTAATTAGTTTATTTCATTTAATAGTCGGTTAAATATATTTTAATTAGTTTCTCATTATTTTCCTTGGATTTGCTTGATCCTGTATCCATAAAATCCGTCCCTTTTCTTTATATTCTGTTTGGAATCTGTTTAACCGTGGTCCATTATTTCCTCTGCACTGATTGTTCGGATTTCTCTAGCGTATAGAATTATTTCCGTCCTTGTGACGTATCTCCCTATCATCTGGTTCTTCCATCTTGTCGCTATAAATTTTTCATTTATGTTCAAGTTTACCATCGTCTTTCGAACTGATTCTTCCGTATTGTTATTTAACCGTTCAAATTGTTCATACATAATCTCCAGAAGTCCTCCATGCTCCTTGATTAGTTTTGGCCTTTTCGGTCCTTCTAATCTATCTGGGAATTCAAGTGTGGTACGTTTCAAGTTTCTAAATTGCCTTACTTCTCCTGGTTCCGCAATTGGTATATTATGTAGCTGAACTAATCCCCTTTTAATCATCTCCAATCCTTCCCGTGTATTTATTAATTTCCTTTTACGCATTTGTCTTATTTTCATTGTCTTCATTTCATTATGAACCCGTTCTATTCTTCCGGTTATGTTAATTGGTATCTCGTCAAATTTTTCTTGGGTCTTCGCTTGTATCTCCGTTGTTCTAATATCGTTATGGTTTCCTATTTGAGTAATTTTGGTCTCTACTTCCACTCTGAGTTGTATGATGGTTTCATCTGTCTTTTCCAGACCCACCTTAATTTCAGTCATTTGCTGTCTTACTTCCCCTTCATAGTTATCAACTCTTTCGCTCAGTGTTTCGTCGATAATTATAATACTTCCATTGATGACTTCCCTCAATGCTAGGTTTTGTTCATTGATGATTTGCCGCAACTCCTTATTATGGTTTTCAATTTTCTCATCCATTTGTTTGGTATTTTCCAGAATCTGCCTTAAGCTCTCATCGTTCCTGTCAAACCTTTCATTAATTTGTTTTAAGCTTTCATTTATCAGCCGGTTATTCTCATCATTTTCCTCTTTATTTTTATCAAACTTCTCATTCATTAGTTTGATTAAATTCTCACTCAAAATTTCGTTTTGTTTCTTTGAGTTTTCATTAATACTGTCTATTTTTTCATTAGTCTGTTATGAGTTTTCCTCCTGTTTCTTAAAATTTTCATCTATGGTTTGTTTATTACTTTCCTTAATTCTATCAATTTTCTCCATCATCATCCTCATCATTTCCTGCCAATCTGGTTCTCTTCTGGCTTCTGCTTTTTCTGGTTGGTCCCCTTGGGCATCCTCTTCAACTATTTCCTTTTCCGTGTTTGTGATTACTTCTATTTCTTCTTCCCGTCGGTCTTCTTCTGTTTCTTGCTCCTTCTCCATCCTTTTAGAAACACCTCTAGTATGCATTCCTGTGCCTCTAATGGTTGCCTGCTCAAGTTAAGTAATAATTAAGACGATTTTTTCTTAACTAAAGCCCACTCGTTGAGCGCCACTTTGTAACGAAAGCCTTTTTGTTACGTTATTAATTATATTCGAGGATGTTTAAAAGCCCCACTGTTGGGTTACAATTTGTAAAGAAACTCTGTTTATCAGGTGTACTGGGGTTTAATCAAGCTCCACGTTGGTATGCGCCAATTGGTAAAGAAAGAATATTGATGTGTTTGACTCCCGTGTATCCACGTTAAGCCCACGTTGTTGACATCAATTTGTAACCACCAAACGATGTTACGTGTTCTTTTTTTTAAATCAATCTGTTATTAAGGAAATGTTTATTATGTAGACTTATAGGTAACCTCCTGTAACTCAATTTTAATAGACAAATATATTTATTATTGTGTTATTATAACTTTAGGTATACTATAACACGGTTTTACCTAATTACTCAATCTTTACTCAATATCAATGTTATAATTCAAATATTTAATTAATAAATTAAGAATTCTCTCCAACCCTAGTCAGTCCGTATTGTGTAATTCAATTCAAAAATTGTGCAGGAAACACGCTAGTTCGGTAATTTCACGTTCTGCCAGCTGTTGACTATGAGCGCTGTTATTCGTAATTGGCTTGCTTCTAGGTTAACTGGTTCGCCAGATTTTAATCACCCTTTTACCGGTAAATTACTCCACCCACAACATATAATACTTATTCTACAATAATATAAAGCATATCCTATACAAGAAAGATTCTTTATTTATTTTGTACTTTAATTCAACTTCTAACAGTGCTCTTCCTGATTATAATAGAGTGATATCGATTATACAATGATAAATCGATTGTTTAGTTGACCATGCTCCTTTTATTTTATACAAATTAAATATAATATTAACTATCTCTTATCCCAGGGTACGTGTGATTCTTTTAACGATTAGTAAGGCCAGGTAATGCAAAATTAAGGTTACTTAGTATTACAAAATGTTATTAGTTCTTACTATATTAAAACTAAATATAAGCTGGTATTACCGGGTTTGATGATTCTCAAGGCAGCATTGTTCATCTGCAAACAGTTGAAGATTTACAATTTAGGTTACATCAATCCAGAAAAAGTGTGCCGATTATTAATAAAATTGACAGTGTGATGTCCTGGAAAGTGGCAGGAACTCTTCTAATCTTCGTTCTTCTCTTACGATCCTTGTGGTTGTCGGTCTCGGTGGAATTGGAGTCGTATTATAACTTCCTTCTTGAAAGTGAGGTTTATTTCTTCAGAAACAAGGTCCTTGAGAATATTTTTCTATAATTCCATTAAGTTAGGCTTTTTTCTTCCATCAATTAGTCTCCTGGTTAGATGGGAAATCGGGTTCAACACTAAATCCAACGGAATTATCTTGACGAGTGAAATAAGAATTTCTCGACCTTTTGGAAGTATATGGTTATATTTTTGAAATCTAATTCATTTTATTATTCATCGGTTTGTTTTATAGGAATAGGTTTTGACTTTAATTTATTAATTTTGATTCATTTTTCTTTAATTTGTGTCATCCTTTTTAAATTTGTCTCCTCATCTCAACTCAATAGCATATAACAATCGAAAATATATTGGTTTTTTATAAATTCTTTTCCGTATTTATTTAACTTCACCCATCAGCATATAACAATTGAATAATTGAAAATCAACAAGATTTTTTACATTTTAGTTACCCTAACAACCACTACTTTCAGTCATTGGATAATATTTGATATCCTTGAGCCAGAATTATAAAACATTACTACTCTTTTTTAATAAAATACTCCATGCTTGAAATTACACCAAATTACCTACAACTCTCACCCAATCTACCTTATTAAACCGTATATATTTTACTATAGTTTCATTAGACTGGACTTATTAAAAGGGTATTAATTTCCTTTTACAAATATTAAATTTAGGCCTATAAGTTTTCTTACAACTGTTATAATGATTTTGTTGTTAACTTAATTTTCTTTACCTGACCTACTGTACAAATAGTCACTGGTTTATGGCTACTTACATTAATTTATATTTCCTGGTTTTAATTAATTATACTAATTAGTTCATACTTGAATCCTTCATTATTTTATGACATAACTATAAAAACTACTTGTCAACTTTTAAACACTTATTGCCACCCTGGCCAAGTTTACAAACATTAATTCAAAACACCTTCATTAATCAATTTCAGCCAATACATTTAACATAATATAATACCTAACACAGGTATTTATACTTAATTGTCTAAAGACAATTTTAACATAAATGAAAGGAGTACCACTGACTAAGTACTTCTATAAAACAACAGCTTCCCTCTTACTATCCACAAAACATAAAATAAATATCCTGTAACCACTATATCATGCTACAGCATAACAATACTGTAAGTACAATTTGCAACACATTAAATATTAATCTGAATAGTATTTTACATTCCATTACTACATATTCAACTCCTCTCATTTGATACAATGTTTATATTTTACACCCCATATTATTTATTACATCTTTTAAATTTATGTACACCTCAGATGTATTAATTACTTAGTAACCTTAATATTTGGGTATTGTTATAAACTATAGTTACTTCGTTTTTTTATGTAACGTTGGGGACCTCAAATCTGTTACGTTACATAACACTCCCCCTTCGAAAGAAGTTTATTTTGGCTCAACTAAGTTTAGTAAAATAAACTTATAGTTCTTTTATGATAAGGTTATCTTCTCTTTCTATCCTTCAAACTTTTAATTGCACCGGAAAACTGTGTTGATACTCCTTGTGTATCTGGTCATTAATTCACTACTGGTACCTCCCTCAGTTGTATACCTGTCCTTTTCTCTGGAACTCATAACTTCGTCTAGCTTTTTACGCTATCATTACTTCTTATTATTTGTATATTTATTACCTCTCTTGGTGCATAATCCCTAAAATACTATATTTCCCTAACATTTTTCCCTAATATCATAGCTGGTACAGAATCAGAGGGGCACTATTGGCTTCCATTACTCTGCCGTTTCCCTAACTATATCTTCTGCGATCAGAGGAACTTCATCTCTGTCCAGAAAAAAAAATAAACGTTGCACTATCACAACACAATACATATAATAAAATTATTACCTATAAGGTAGCTCCTTCGCTACAAACTTATACTCAAGGGATGATTACTATTATTTCTGAGGTATCCTGTGACGTACTAATCAATCACATTTATTATTATTACAACCAAATTTCAAATTAACTCTTACTTACCGGTACAATAGCTCTTACAGGGTCACAAGATTCAATCACATGTACCTAGATATAAACATGGTCTGATAGGTTACGCAAGCACTGACACAACTCATTTTGAAGAGAATTGATAATTTTAATGTTCCATTATTGAGATTGAATAAAATTACATTTAGTCAAAGATGATGCAACTCGTGCATGTTGTTATTAACAGAACTTACCGACTATAACTTACCTTATCATTTCTAACAACCACAATTATAATTCAGACAAAATAAACAGCCCAGCTTTGCCCACGCTCTACATTCACACTGAAAATTCTAAACCCCTTATCATTTTTTATTTAAATTACAAATTCCCGACCCCACACGCTTGCTACGCGGTCACCGCACACACGCATCTTCTCCTGAGAATGGTTGGTTCTATATTATTTAAAATGCCATTATTGATAATGTTTCTTCTAAAACCGACCGCGGTCACATGAATTTATACTGTAGTATACTGTTACATTAGTTAAAAAATTTTGTTTCTGAGCCCGGGTTATCGGGCGGCCTGCACAGGCGAGAGTCGACACAAGACTGCCAGCGTCTCTCTGTTCCCCACTCCTGGAGCATTTTTGTTGAGACGACGGACATCAATGCCTTACAGTTAGTCGTCACAGTTTCGACTCATGCTAGTCATGTAGTTGTTGGAGTGACGATAGCAGACGATTTCAACTAGGCACTGGCTAATGTCATAAAAGGGACGTGATTTCCTGCCGCCCAAACGCACATTGCTGAATTAAATCTGCTCAGGCCATCTTGAGTTTCATACTGAAAGCGTCACTTGGAGCGCGTGCGGGTGTAGTTGCAATCGTGCGTCGACATACATGTACAAAGTTCTAAGAAGCATTAAGGTGGTAAATTCTTTGCTCGTTACGTTGCACAATTACAACTGCGTCTATGCCTTTGTCTCACTGTTTCTTAACATCGTTCTGTTGTAATCGGATTAGCATTTGCACAATAATTTTCATAACTTCTTTTTACAAGCCCGCACCAAAATGAAAGAAATAAAAATGTACATGCCCCATACGATAAAAATAAAAACACCCAAAAATTGACCCGCTACAATCCTAATGCTTTTCTTAAATTATTTATCTCGTTGTTCTGTAGTTCCATTTATCACATTATTCACCAGTATATTAGTTAAAACTGCTCAATATTCATTTTAAATTCTTCTTAGTTCCGTGCTGTCAATTAATTATTCTTTAGCATATGTATTTCACTATTTTTAATTCACTCCCATTTACTTCTGCAATTAAACACTGAATCTCCTCCTTATCATAAATTGTATGGCATATTCTTCCTTCATTTAACTCATTTCTAATTCTTCTTTCTCTTCTTCCATTTGTATTAGTTTAAAATAATTTATTCTGAATTATATAGTAATGTGTTCTTACTTTTTTTTTTTTTTTTAGTTTCTTTATTTTATATTATATGTTTTCGAAATAACTTGAGTAAGTTGTCTTTACAGTTTTTTTTTTTTTTTTTTTTTTTTTTAATCTTATTGTTCCTGAATAAATATTAAGTAAGTTGTCCTTACATGCTTTTTGGAATTTTGAGGTTTTAAAATTGATTCCACATAATTTCTCTAAAGTGTTGCGTAATTAGTTTATTTCATTTAATAGTCGGTTAAATATATTTTAATTAGTTTCTCATTATTTTCCTTGGATTTGCTTGATCCTGTATCCATAAAATCCGTCCCTTTTCTTTATATTCTGTTTGGAATCTGTTTAACCGTGGTCCATTATTTCCTCTGCACTGATTGTTCGGATTTCTCTAGCGTATAGAATTATTTCCGTCCTTGTGACGTATCTCCCTATCATCTGGTTCTTCCATCTTGTCGCTATAAATTTTTCATTTATGTTCAAGTTTACCATCGTCTTTCGAACTGATTCTTCCGTATTGTTATTTAACCGTTCAAATTGTTCATACATAATCTCCAGAAGTCCTCCATGCTCCTTGATTAGTTTTGGCCTTTTCGGTCCTTCTAATCTATCTGGGAATTCAAGTGTGGTACGTTTCAAGTTTCTAAATTGCCTTACTTCTCCTGGTTCCGCAATTGGTATATTATGTAGCTGAACTAATCCCCTTTTAATCATCTCCAATCCTTCCCGTGTATTTATTAATTTCCTTTTACGCATTTGTCTTATTTTCATTGTCTTCATTTCATTATGAACCCGTTCTATTCTTCCGGTTATGTTAATTGGTATCTCGTCAAATTTTTCTTGGGTCTTCGCTTGTATCTCCGTTGTTCTAATATCGTTATGGTTTCCTATTTGAGTAATTTTGGTCTCTACTTCCACTCTGAGTTGTATGATGGTTTCATCTGTCTTTTCCAGACCCACCTTAATTTCAGTCATTTGCTGTCTTACTTCCTCTTCATAGTTATCAACTCTTTCGCTCAGTGTTTCGTCGATAATTATAATACTTCCATTGATGACTTCCCTCAATGCTAGGTTTTGTTCATTGATGATTTGCCGCAACTCCTTATTATGGTTTTCAATTTTCTCATCCATTTGTTTGGTATTTTCCAGAATCTGCCTTAAGCTCTCATCGTTCCTGTCAAACCTTTCATTAATTTGTTTTAAGCTTTCATTTATCAGCCGGTTATTCTCATCATTTTCCTCTTTATTTTTATCAAACTTCTCATTCATTAGTTTGATTAAATTCTCACTCAAAATTTCGTTTTGTTTCTTTGAGTTTTCATTAATACTGTCTATTTTTTCATTAGTCTGTTATGAGTTTTCCTCCTGTTTCTTAAAATTTTCATCTATGGTTTGTTTATTACTTTCCTTAATTCTATCAATTTTCTCCATCATCATCCTCATCATTTCCTGCCAATCTGGTTCTCTTCTGGCTTCTGCTTTTTCTGGTTGGTCCCCTTGGGCATCCTCTTCAACTATTTCCTTTTCCGTGTTTGTGATTACTTCTATTTCTTCTTCCCGTCGGTCTTCTTCTGTTTCTTGCTCCTTCTCCATCCTTTTAGAAACACCTCTAGTATGCATTCCTGTGCCTCTAATGGTTGCCTGCTCAAGTTAAGTAATAATTAAGACGATTTTTTCTTAACTAAAGCCCACTCGTTGAGCGCCACTTTGTAACGAAAGCCTTTTTGTTACGTTATTAATTATATTCGAGGATGTTTAAAAGCCCCACTGTTGGGTTACAATTTGTAAAGAAACTCTGTTTATCAGGTGTACTGGGGTTTAATCAAGCTCCACGTTGGTATGCGCCAATTGGTAAAGAAAGAATATTGATGTGTTTGACTCCCGTGTATCCACGTTAAGCCCACGTTGTTGACATCAATTTGTAACCACCAAACGATGTTACGTGTTCTTTTTTTTAAATCAATCTGTTATTAAGGAAATGTTTATTATGTAGACTTATAGGTAACCTCCTGTAACTCAATTTTAATAGACAAATATATTTATTATTGTGTTATTATAACTTTAGGTATACTATAACACGGTTTTACCTAATTACTCAATCTTTACTCAATATCAATGTTATAATTCAAATATTTAATTAATAAATTAAGAATTCTCTCCAACCCTAGTCAGTCCGTATTGTGTAATTCAATTCAAAAATTGTGCAGGAAACACGCTAGTTCGGTAATTTCACGTTCTGCCAGCTGTTGACTATGAGCGCTGTTATTCGTAATTGGCTTGCTTCTAGGTTAACTGGTTCGCCAGATTTTAATCACCCTTTTACCGGTAAATTACTCCACCCACAACATATAATACTTATTCTACAATAATATAAAGCATATCCTATACAAGAAAGATTCTTTATTTATTTTGTACTTTAATTCAACTTCTAACAGTGCTCTTCCTGATTATAATAGAGTGATATCGATTATACAATGATAAATCGATTGTTTAGTTGACCATGCTCCTTTTATTTTATACAAATTAAATATAATATTAACTATCTCTTATCCCAGGGTACGTGTGATTCTTTTAACGATTAGTAAGGCCAGGTAATGCAAAATTAAGGTTACTTAGTATTACAAAATGTTATTAGTTCTTACTATATTAAAACTAAATATAAGCTGGTATTACCGGGTTTGATGATTCTCAAGGCAGCATTGTTCATCTGCAAACAGTTGAAGATTTACAATTTAGGTTACATCAATCCAGAAAAAGTGTGCCGATTATTAATAAAATTGACAGTGTGATGTCCTGGAAAGTGGCAGGAACTCTTCTAATCTTCGTTCTTCTCTTACGATCCTTGTGGTTGTCGGTCTCGGTGGAATTGGAGTCGTATTATAACTTCCTTCTTGAAAGTGAGGTTTATTTCTTCAGAAACAAGGTCCTTGAGAATATTTTTCTATAATTCCATTAAGTTAGGCTTTTTTCTTCCATCAATTAGTCTCCTGGTTAGATGGGAAATCGGGTTCAACACTAAATCCAACGGAATTATCTTGACGAGTGAAATAAGAATTTCTCGACCTTTTGGAAGTATATGGTTATATTTTTGAAATCTAATTCATTTTATTATTCATCGGTTTGTTTTATAGGAATAGGTTTTGACTTTAATTTATTAATTTTGATTCATTTTTCTTTAATTTGTGTCATCCTTTTTAAATTTGTCTCCTCATCTCAACTCAATAGCATATAACAATCGAAAATATATTGGTTTTTTATAAATTCTTTTCCGTATTTATTTAACTTCACCCATCAGCATATAACAATTGAATAATTGAAAATCAACAAGATTTTTTACATTTTAGTTACCCTAACAACCACTACTTTCAGTCATTGGATAATATTTGATATCCTTGAGCCAGAATTATAAAACATTACTACTCTTTTTTAATAAAATACTCCATGCTTGAAATTACACCAAATTACCTACAACTCTCACCCAATCTACCTTATTAAACCGTATATATTTTACTATAGTTTCATTAGACTGGACTTATTAAAAGGGTATTAATTTCCTTTTACAAATATTAAATTTAGGCCTATAAGTTTTCTTACAACTGTTATAATGATTTTGTTGTTAACTTAATTTTCTTTACCTGACCTACTGTACAAATAGTCACTGGTTTATGGCTACTTACATTAATTTATATTTCCTGGTTTTAATTAATTATACTAATTAGTTCATACTTGAATCCTTCATTATTTTATGACATAACTATAAAAACTACTTGTCAACTTTTAAACACTTATTGCCACCCTGGCCAAGTTTACAAACATTAATTCAAAACACCTTCATTAATCAATTTCAGCCAATACATTTAACATAATATAATACCTAACACAGGTATTTATACTTAATTGTCTAAAGACAATTTTAACATAAATGAAAGGAGTACCACTGACTAAGTACTTCTATAAAACAACAGCTTCCCTCTTACTATCCACAAAACATAAAATAAATATCCTGTAACCACTATATCATGCTACAGCATAACAATACTGTAAGTACAATTTGCAACACATTAAATATTAATCTGAATAGTATTTTACATTCCATTCTACATATTCAACTCCTCCCATTTGATACAATGTTTATATTTTACACCCCATATTATTTATTACATCTTTTAAATTTATGTACACCTCAGATGTATTAATTACTTAGTAACCTTAATATTTGGGTATTGTTATAAACTATAGTTACTTCGTTTTTTTATGTAACGTTGGGGACCTCAAATCTGTTACGTTACATAACACTCCCCCTTCGAAAGAAGTTTATTTTGGCTCAACTAAGTTTAGTAAAATAAACTTATAGTTCTTTTATGATAAGGTTATCTTGTCTTTCTATACTTCAAACTTTTAATTGCACCGGAAAACTGTGTTGATACTCCTTGTGTATCTGGTCATTAATTCACTACTGGTACCTCCCTCAGTTGTATACCTGTCCTTTTCTCTGGAACTCATAACTTCGTCTAGCTTTTTACGCTATCATTACTTCTTATTATTTGTATATTTATTACCTCTCTTGGTGCATAATCCCTAAAATACTATATTTCCCTAACATTTTTCCCTAATATCATAGCTGGTACAGAATCAGAGGGGCACTATTGGCTTCCATTACTCTGCCGTTTCCCTAACTATATCTTCTGAGATCAGAGGAACTTCATCTCTGTCCAGAAAAAAAAATAAACGTTGCACTAACACAACACAATACATATAATAAAATTATTACCTATAAGGTAGCTCCTTCGCTACAAATTTATACTCAAGGGATGATTACTTTTATTTCTGAGGTATCCTAATGCTTTTCTTAAATTATTTATCTCGTTGTTCTGTAGTTCCATTTATCACATTATTCACCAGTATATTAGTTAAAACTGCTCAATATTCATTTTAAATTCTTCTTAGTTCCGTGCTGTCAATTAATTATTCTTTAGCATATGTATTTCACTATTTTTAATTCACTCCCATTTACTTCTGCAATTAAACACTGAATCTCCTCCTTATCATAAATTGTATGGCATATTCTTCCTTCATTTAACTCATTTCTAATTCTTCTTTCTCTTCTTCCATTTGTATTAGTTTAAAATAATTTATTCTGAATTATATAGTAATGTGTTCTTACTTTTTTTTTTTTTTTTTAGTTTCTTTATTTTATATTATATGTTTTCGAAATAACTTGAGTAAGTTGTCTTTACAGTTTTTTTTTTTTTTTTTTTTTTTTAATCTTATTGTTCCTGAATAAATATTAAGTAAGTTGTCCTTACATGCTTTTTGGAATTTCGAGGTTTTAAAATTGATTCCACATAATTTCTCTAAAGTGTTGCGTAATTAGTTTATTTCATTTAATAGTCGGTTAAATATATTTTAATTAGTTTCTCATTATTTTCCTTGGATTTGCTTGATCCTGTATCCATAAAATCCGTCCCTTTTCTTTATATTCTGTTTGGAATCTGTTTAACCGTGGTCCATTATTTCCTCTGCACTGATTGTTCGGATTTCTCTAGCGTATAGAATTATTTCCGTCCTTGTGACGTATCTCCCTATCATCTGGTTCTTCCATCTTGTCGCTATAAATTTTTCATTTATGTTCAAGTTTACCATCGTCTTTCGAACTGATTCTTCCGTATTGTTATTTAACCGTTCAAATTGTTCATACATAATCTCCAGAAGTCCTCCATGCTCCTTGATTAGTTTTGGCCTTTTCGGTCCTTCTAATCTATCTGGGAATTCAAGTGTGGTACGTTTCAAGTTTCTAAATTGCCTTACTTCTCCTGGTTCCGCAATTGGTATATTATGTAGCTGAACTAATCCCCTTTTAATCATCTCCAATCCTTCCCGTGTATTTATTAATTTCCTTTTACGCATTTGTCTTATTTTCATTGTCTTCATTTCATTATGAACCCGTTCTATTCTTCCGGTTATGTTAATTGGTATCTCGTCAAATTTTTCTTGGGTCTTCGCTTGTATCTCCGTTGTTCTAATATCGTTATGGTTTCCTATTTGAGTAATTTTGGTCTCTACTTCCACTCTGAGTTGTATGATGGTTTCATCTGTCTTTTCCAGACCCACCTTAATTTCAGTCATTTGCTGTCTTACTTCCTCTTCATAGTTATCAACTCTTTCGCTCAGTGTTTCGTCGATAATTATAATACTTCCATTGATGACTTCCCTCAATGCTAGGTTTTGTTCATTGATGATTTGCCGCAACTCCTTATTATGGTTTTCAATTTTCTCATCCATTTGTTTGGTATTTTCCAGAATCTGCCTTAAGCTCTCATCATTCCTGTCAAACCTTTCATTAATTTGTTTTAAGCTTTCATTTATCAGCCGGTTATTCTCATCATTTTCCTCTTTATTTTTATCAAACTTCTCATTCATTAGTTTGATTAAATTCTCACTCAAAATTTCGTTTTGTTTCTTTGAGTTTTCATTAATACTGTCTATTTTTTCATTAGTCTGTTATGAGTTTTCCTCCTGTTTCTTAAAATTTTCATCTATGGTTTGTTTATTACTTTCCTTAATTCTATCAATTTTCTCCATCATCATCCTCATCATTTCCTGCCAATCTGGTTCTCTTCTGGCTTCTGCTTTTTCTGGTTGGTCCCCTTGGGCATCCTCTTCAACTATTTCCTTTTCCGTGTTTGTGATTACTTCTATTTCTTCTTCCCGTCGGTCTTCTTCTGTTTCTTGCTCCTTCTCCATCCTTTTAGAAACACCTCTAGTATGCATTCCTGTGCCTCTAATGGTTGCCTGCTCAAGTTAAGTAATAATTAAGACGATTTTTTCTTAACTAAAGCCCACTCGTTGAGCGCCACTTTGTAACGAAAGCCTTTTTGTTACGTTATTAATTATATTCGAGGATGTTTAAAAGCCCCACTGTTGGGTTACAATTTGTAAAGAAACTCTGTTTATCAGGTGTACTGGGGTTTAATCAAGCTCCACGTTGGTATGCGCCAATTGGTAAAGAAAGAATATTGATGTGTTTGACTCCCGTGTATCCACGTTAAGCCCACGTTGTTGACATCAATTTGTAACCACCAAACGATGTTACGTGTTCTTTTTTTTAAATCAATCTGTTATTAAGGAAATGTTTATTATGTAGACTTATAGGTAACCTCCTGTAACTCAATTTTAATAGACAAATATATTTATTATTGTGTTATTATAACTTTAGGTATACTATAACACGGTTTTACCTAATTACTCAATCTTTACTCAATATCAATGTTATAATTCAAATATTTAATTATTAAATTAAGAATTCTCTCCAACCCTAGTCAGTCCGTATTGTGTAATTCAATTCAAAAATTGTGCAGGAAACACGCTAGTTCGGTAATTTCACGTTCTGCCAGCTGTTGACTATGAGCGCTGTTATTCGTAATTGGCTTGCTTCTAGGTTAACTGGTTCGCCAGATTTTAATCACCCTTTTACCGGTAAATTACTCCACCCACAACATATAATACTTATTCTACAATAATATAAAGCATATCCTATACAAGAAAGATTCTTTATTTATTTTGTACTTTAATTCAACTTCTAACAGTGCTCTTCCTGATTATAATAGAGTGATATCGATTATACAATGATAAATCGATTGTTTAGTTGACCATGCTCCTTTTATTTTATACAAATTAAATATAATATTAACTATCTCTTATCCCAGGGTACGTGTGATTCTTTTAACGATTAGTAAGGCCAGGTAATGCAAAATTAAGGTTACTTAGTATTACAAAATGTTATTAGTTCTTACTATATTAAAACTAAATATAAGCTGGTATTACCGGGTTTGATGATTCTCAAGGCAGCATTGTTCATCTGCAAACAGTTGAAGATTTACAATTTAGGTTACATCAATCCAGAAAAAGTGTGCCGATTATTAATAAAATTGACAGTGTGATGTCCTGGAAAGTGGCAGGAACTCTTCTAATCTTCGTTCTTCTCTTACGATCCTTGTGGTTGTCGGTCTCGGTGGAATTGGAGTCGTATTATAACTTCCTTCTTGAAAGTGAGGTTTATTTCTTCAGAAACAAGGTCCTTGAGAATATTTTTCTATAATTCCATTAAGTTAGGCTTTTTTCTTCCATCAATTAGTCTCCTGGTTAGATGGGAAATCGGGTTCAACACTAAATCCAACGGAATTATCTTGACGAGTGAAATAAGAATTTCTCGACCTTTTGGAAGTATATGGTTATATTTTTGAAATCTAATTCATTTTATTATTCATCGGTTTGTTTTATAGGAATAGGTTTTGACTTTAATTTATTAATTTTGATTCATTTTTCTTTAATTTGTGTCATCCTTTTTAAATTTGTCTCCTCATCTCAACTCAATAGCATATAACAATCGAAAATATATTGGTTTTTTATAAATTCTTTTCCGTATTTATTTAACTTCACCCATCAGCATATAACAATTGAATAATTGAAAATCAACAAGATTTTTTACATTTTAGTTACCCTAACAACCACTACTTTCAGTCATTGGATAATATTTGATATCCTTGAGCCAGAATTATAAAACATTACTACTCTTTTTTAATAAAATACTCCATGCTTGAAATTACACCAAATTACCTACAACTCTCACCCAATCTACCTTATTAAACCGTATATATTTTACTATAGTTTCATTAGACTGGACTTATTAAAAGGGTATTAATTTCCTTTTACAAATATTAAATTTAGGCCTATAAGTTTTCTTACAACTGTTATAATGATTTTGTTGTTAACTTAATTTTCTTTACCTGACCTACTGTACAAATAGTCACTGGTTTATGGCTACTTACATTAATTTATATTTCCTGGTTTTAATTAATTATACTAATTAGTTCATACTTGAATCCTTCATTATTTTATGACATAACTATAAAAACTACTTGTCAACTTTTAAACACTTATTGCCACCCTGGCCAAGTTTACAAACATTAATTCAAAACACCTTCATTAATCAATTTCAGCCAATACATTTAACATAATATAATACCTAACACAGGTATTTATACTTAATTGTCTAAAGACAATTTTAACATAAATGAAAGGAGTACCACTGACTAAGTACTTCTATAAAACAACAGCTTCCCTCTTACTATCCACAAAACATAAAATAAATATCCTGTAACCACTATATCATGCTACAGCATAACAATACTGTAAGTACAATTTGCAACACATTAAATATTAATCTGAATAGTATTTTACATTCCATTCTACATATTCAACTCCTCCCATTTGATACAATGTTTATATTTTACACCCCATATTATTTATTACATCTTTTAAATTTATGTACACCTCAGATGTATTAATTACTTAGTAACCTTAATATTTGGGTATTGTTATAAACTATAGTTACTTCGTTTTTTTATGTAACGTTGGGGACCTCAAATCTGTTACGTTACATAACACTCCCCCTTCGAAAGAAGTTTATTTTGGCTCAACTAAGTTTAGTAAAATAAACTTATAGTTCTTTTATGATAAGGTTATCTTCTCTTTCTATACTTCAAACTTTTAATTGCACCGGAAAACTGTGTTGATACTCCTTGTGTATCTGGTCATTAATTCACTACTGGTACCTCCCTCAGTTGTATACCTGTCCTTTTCTCTGGAACTCATAACTTCGTCTAGCTTTTTACGCTATCATTACTTCTTATTATTTGTATATTTATTACCTCTCTTGGTGCATAATCCCTAAAATACTATATTTCCCTAACATTTTTCCCTAATATCATAGCTGGTACAGAATCAGAGGGGCACTATTGGCTTCCATTACTCTGCCGTTTCCCTAACTATATCTTCTGAGATCAGAGGAACTTCATCTCTGTCCAGAAAAAAAAATAAACGTTGCACTAACACAACACAATACATATAATAAAATTATTACCTATAAGGTAGCTCCTTCGCTACAAATTTATACTCAAGGGATGATTACTTTTATTTCTGAGGTATCCTAATGCTTTTCTTAAATTATTTATCTCGTTGTTCTGTAGTTCCATTTATCACATTATTCACCAGTATATTAGTTAAAACTGCTCAATATTCATTTTAAATTCTTCTTAGTTCCGTGCTGTCAATTAATTATTCTTTAGCATATGTATTTCACTATTTTTAATTCACTCCCATTTACTTCTGCAATTAAACACTGAATCTCCTCCTTATCATAAATTGTATGGCATATTCTTCCTTCATTTTACTCATTTCTAATTCTTCTTTCTCTTCTTCCATTTTTATTAGTTTAAAATAATTTATTCTGAATTATATAGTAATGTGTTCTTACTTTTTTTTTTTTTTGGATTTTGGGGTTTTTAATTTCTTTATTTTAAATTATATGTTTTCGAAATAACTTGAGTAAGTTGTCCTTACAGTTTTTTTTTTTTTTTTTTTTAATCTTATTGTTCCTGAATAAATATTTAGTAAGTTGTCCTTACATGCTTTTTGGAATTTTGAGGTTTTAAAATTGATTCCACATAATTTCTCTAAAGTGTTGCGTAATTAGTTTATTTCATTTAATAGTCGGTTAAATATATTTTAATTAGTTTCTCATTATTTTCCTTGGATTTGCTTGATCCTGTATCCATAAAATCCGTCCCTTTTCTTTATATTCTGTTTGGAATCTGTTTAACCGTGGTCCATTATTTCCTCTGCACTAATTGTTCGGATTTCTCTAGCGTATAGAATTATTTCCGTCCTTGTGACGTATCTCCCTATCATCTGGTTCTTCCATCTTGTCGCTATAAATTTTTCATTTATGTTCAAGTTTACCATCGTCTTTCGAACTGATTCTTCCGTATTGTTATTTAACCGTTCAAATGGTTCATACATAATCTCCAGAAGTCCTCCATGCTCCTTGGTTAGTTTTGGCCTTTTCGGTCCTTCTAATCTATCTGGAAATTCAAGTGTGGCACGTTTGAAGTTTCTAAATTGCCTTACTTCTCCTGGTTCCGCAATTGGTATATTATGTAGCTGAACTATTCCCCTTTTAATCATCTCCAATCCTTCCCGTGTATTTATTAATTTCCTTTTACGCATTTGTCTTATTTTCATTGTCTTCATTTCATTATGAACCCGTTCTATTCTTCCGGTTATGTTAATTGGTATCTCGTCAAATTTTTCTTGGGTCTTCGCTTGTATCTCCGTTATTCTAATATCGTTATGGTTTCCTATTTGAGTAATTTTGGTCTCTACTTCCACTCTGAGTTGTATGATGGTTTCATCTGTCTTTTCCAGACCCACCTTAATTTCAGTCATTTGCTGTCTTACTTCCTCTTCATAGTTATCAACTCTTTCGCTCAGTGTTTCGTCGACAATTATAATACTTCCATTGATGACTTCCCTCAATGCTAGGTTTCGTTCATTGATGATTTGCCGCAACTCCTTATTATGGTTTTCAATTTTCTCATCCATTTGTTTCGTATTTTCCAGAATCTGCCTTAAGCTCTCATCGTTCCTGTCAAACCTTTCATTAATTTGTTTTAAGCTTTCATTTATCAGCCGGTTATTCTCATCATTTTCCTCTTTATTTTTATCAAACTTCTCATTCATTAGTTTGATTAAATTCTCACTCAAAATTTCGTTTTGTTTCTTTGAGTTTTCATTAATACTGTCTATTTTTTCATTAGTCTCTTATGAGTTTTCCTCCTGTTTCTTAAAATTTTCATCTATGGTTTGTTTATTACTTTCCTCAATGCTTTCAATTTTCTCCATCATCATCCTCATCATTTCCTGCCTATCTGGTTCTCTTCTGGCTTCCGCTTTTTCTGGTTGGTCCCCTTGGGCATCCTCTTCAACTATTTCCTTTTCCGTGTTTGTGATTACTTCTATTTCTTCTTCCCGTCGGTCTTCTTCTGTTTCTTGCTCCTTCTCCATCCTTTTAGAAACACCTCTAGTATGCATTCCTGTGCCTCTAAAGGTTGCCTGCTCAAGTTAAGTAATAATTAAGACGATTTTTTCTTAACTAAAGCCCACTCGTTGAGCGCCACTTTGTAACGAAAGCCTTTTTGTTACGTTATTAATTATATTCGAGGATGTTTAAAAGCCCCACTGTTGGGTTACAATTTGTAAAGAAACTCTGTTTATCAGGTGTACTGGGGTTTAATCAAGCTCCACGTTGGTATGCGCCAATTGGTAAAGAAAGAGTATTGATGTGTTTGACTCCCATGTATCCACGTTAAGCCCACGTTGTTGACGTCAATTTGTAACCACCAAACGATGTTACGTGTTTTTTTTTTTTAATCAATCTGTTATTAAGGAAATGTTTATTATGTAGACTTATAGGTAACCTCCTGTAACTCAATTTTAATAGACAAATATATTTATTATTGTGTTATAACTTTAGGTATACTATAACACGGTTTTACCTAATTACTCAATGTTTACTCAATATCAATGATATAATTCATGTATTTAATTAATAAATTAAGAATTCTCTCCAACCCTAGTCAGTCCGTATTGTGTAATTCAATTTAAAAATTGTGCAGGAAACACGCTAGTTCGGTAATTTCACGTTCTGCCAGCTGTTGACTATGAGCGCTGTTATTCGTAATTGGCTTGCTTCTAGGTTAACTGGTTCGCCAGATTTTAATCACCCTTTTACCGGTAAATTACTCCACCCACAACATATAATACTTATTCTACAATAATATAAAGCATCATCCTATACAAGAAAGATTCTTTATTTATTTTGTACTTTAATTCAACTTCTAACAGTGCTCTTCCTGATTATAATAGAGTGATATCGATTATACAATGATAAAGCGATTGTTTAGTTGACCATGCTCCTTTTATTTTATACAAATTAAATATAATATTAACTATCTCTTATCCCAGGGTACGTGTGATTCTTTTAACGATTAGTAAGGCCAGGTAATGCAAAATTAAGGTTACTTAGTATTACAAAATGTTATTAGTTCTTACTATATTAAAATTAAATATAAGCTGGTGTTACCGGGTTTGATGATTCTCAAGGCAGCATTGTTCATCTGCAAACAGTTGAAGATTTACAATTTAGGTTACATCAATCCAGAAAAAGTGTGCCGATTATTAATAAAATTGACGGTGTGATGTCCTGGAAAGCGGCAGGCACTCTTCTAATCTTCGTTCTTCTCTTACGATCCTTGTGGTTGTCGGTCTCGCTGGAATTGGAGTCGTATTATAACTTCCTTCTTGAAAGTGAGGTTTATTTCTTCAGAAACAAGGTCCTTGAGTATATTTTTCTATAATTCCATTAATTTAGGCTTTTTTCTTCCATCAATTAGTCTCCTGGTTAGATGGGAAATCGGGTTCAACACTAAATCCAACGGAATTATCTTGACGAGTGAAATAAGAATTTCTCGACCTTTTGGAAGTATATGGTTATATTTTTGAAATCTAATTCATTTTATTATTCATCGGTTTGTTTTATAGGAATAGGTTTTGACTTTAATTTATTAATTTTGATTCATTTTTCGTTAATTTGTGCCATCCTTTTTAAATTTGTCTCCTCATCTGAACTCAATAGCGTATAACAATCGAAAATATATTGGTTTTTTATAAATTCTTTTCCGTATTTATTTAACTTCACCCATCAGCATATAACAATTAAATAATTGAAAATCAACAAGATTTTAGTTACCCTAACAACCACTACTTTCTGTCATTGGATAATATTTGATATCCTAGAGCCAGAATTATAAAACATTACTAATCTTTTTTAATAAAATACTCCATGCTTGGAATTACACCAAATTACCTACAACTCTCACCCAATCTACCTTATTAAACCGTATATATTTTACTATAGTTTCATTAGACTGGACTTATTAAAAGGGTATTAATTTCCTTTTACAAATATTAAATTTAGGCCTATAAGTTTTCTTACAACTGTTATAATGATTTTGTTGTTTACTTAATTTTCTTTACCTGACCTACTGTACAAATAGTCACTGGTTTATGGCTACTTACATTAATTTATATTTCCTGGTTTTAATTCATTATACTAATTAGTTCATACTTGAATCCTTCATTATTTTATGACATAACTATAAAAACTACTTGTCAACTTTTAAACACTTATTGCCACCCTGCCCAAGTTTACAAACATTAATTCAAAACACCTTCATTAATCAATTTCAGCCAATACATTTAACATAATATAATACCTAACACAGGTATTTATACTTAATTGTCTAAAGACAATTTTAACATAAATGAAAGGAGTACCACTGACTAAGTACTTCTATAAAACAACAGCTTCCCTCTTACTATCCACAAAACATAAAATAAATATCCTGTAACCACTATATCATGCTACAGCATAACAATACTGTAAGTACAATTTGCAACACATTAAATATTAATCTGAATAGTATTTTACATTCCATTACTACATATTCAACTCCTCTCATTTGATACAATGTTTATATTTTACACCCCATATTATTTATTACATCTTTTAAATTTATGTACACCTCAGATGTATTAATTACTTAGTAACCTTAATATTTGGGTATTGTTATAAACTATAGTTACTTCGTTTTTTTATGTAACGTTGGGGACCTCAAATCTGTTACGTTACATAACACTCCCCCTTCGAAAGAAGTTTATTTTGGCTCAACTAAGTTTAGTAAAATAAACTTATAGTTCTTTTATGATAAGGTTATCTTCTCTTTCTATCCTTCAAACTTTTAATTGCACCGGAAAACTGTGTTGATACTCCTTGTGTATCTGGTCATTAATTCACTACTGGTACCTCCCTCAGTTGTATACCTGTCCTTTTCTCTGGAACTCATAACTTCGTCTAGCTTTTTACGCTATCATTACTTATTATTATTTGTATATTTATTACCTCTCTTGGTGCATAATCCCTAAAATACTATATTTCCCTAACATTTTTCCCTAATATCATAGCTGGTACAGAATCAGAGGGGCACTATTGGCTTCCATTACTCTGCCGTTTCCCTAACTATATCTTCTGCGATCAGAGGAACTTCATCTCTGTCCAGAAAAAAAAATAAACGTTGCACTATCACAACACAATACATATAATAAAATTATTACCTATAAGGTAGCTCCTTCGCTACAAACTTATACTCAAGGGATGATTACTATTATTTCTGAGGTATCCTGTGACGTACTAATCAATCACATTTATTATTATTACAACCAAATTTCAAATTAACTCTTACTTACCGGTACAATAGCTCTTACAGGGTCACAAGATTCAATCACATGTACCTAGATATAAACATGGTCTGATAGGTTATGCAAGCACTGACACAACTCATTTTGAAGAGAATTGATAATTTTAATGTTCCATTATTGAGATTGAATAAAATTACATTTAGTCAAAGATGATGCAACTCGTGCATGTTGTTATTAACAGAACTTACCGACTATAACTTACCTTATCATTTCTAACAACCACAATTATAATTCAGACAAAATAAACAGCCCAGCTTTGCCCACGCTCTACATTCACACTGAAAATTCTAAACCCCTTATCATTTTTTATTTAAATTACAAATTCCCGACCCCACACGCTTGCTACGCGGTCACCGCACACACGCATCTTCTCCCGAGAATGGTTGGTTCTATATTATTTAAAATGCCATTATTGATAATGTTTCTTCTAAAACCGACCGCGGTCACATGAATTTATACTGTAGTATACTGTTACATTAGTTAAAAAATTTTGTTTCTGAGCCCGGGTTATCGGGCGGCCTGCACAGGCGAGAGTCGACACAAGACTGCCAGCGTCTCTCTGTTCCCCACTCCTGGAGCATTTTTGTTGAGACGACGGACATCAATGCCTTACAGTTAGTCGTCACAGTTTCGACTCATGCTAGTCATGTAGTTGTTGGAGTGACGATAGCAGACGATTTCAACTAGGCACTGGCTAATGTCATAAAAGGGACGTGATTTCCTGCCGCCCAAACGCACATTGCTGAATTAAATCTGCTCAGGCCATCTTGAGTTTCATACTGAAAGCGTCACTTGGAGCGCGTGCGGGTGTAGTTGCAATCGTGCGTCGACATACATGTACAAAGTTCTAAGAAGCATTAAGGTGGTAAATTCTTTGCTCGTTACGTTGCACAATTACAACTGCGTCTATGCCTTTGTCTCACTGTTTCTTAACATCGTTCTGTTGTAATCGGATTAGCATTTGCACAATAATTTTCATAACTTCTTTTTACAAGCCCGCACCAAAATGAAACAAATAAAAATGTACATGCCCCATACGATAAAAATAAAAACACCCAAAAATTGACCCGCTACAATCCTAATGCTTTTCTTAAATTATTTATCTCGTTGTTCTGTAGTTCCATTTATCACATTATTCACCAGTATATTAGTTAAAACTGCTCAATATTCATTTTAAATTCTTCTTAGTTCCGTGCTGTCAATTAATTATTCTTTAGCATATGTATTTCACTATTTTTAATTCACTCCCATTTACTTCTGCAATTAAACACTGAATCTCCTCCTTATCATAAATTGTATGGCATATTCTTCCTTCATTTAACTCATTTCTAATTCTTCTTTCTCTTCTTCCATTTGTATTAGTTTAAAATAATTTATTCTGAATTATATAGTAATGTGTTCTTACTTTTTTTTTTTTTTTTTAGTTTCTTTATTTTATATTATATGTTTTCGAAATAACTTGAGTAAGTTGTCTTTACAGTTTTTTTTTTTTTTTTTTTTTTTTAATCTTATTGTTCCTGAATAAATATTTAGTAAGTTGTCCTTACATGCTTTTTGGAATTTTGAGGTTTTAAAATTGATTCCACATAATTTCTCTAAAGTGTTGCGTAATTAGTTTATTTCATTTAATAGTCGGTTAAATATATTTTAATTAGTTTCTCATTATTTTCCTTGGATTTGCTTGATCCTGTATCCATAAAATCCGTCCCTTTTCTTTATATTCTGTTTGGAATCTGTTTAACCGTGGTCCATTATTTCCTCTGCACTGATTGTTCGGATTTCTCTAGCGTATAGAATTATTTCCGTCCTTGTGACGTATCTCCCTATCATCTGGTTCTTCCATCTTGTCGCTATAAATTTTTCATTTATGTTCAAGTTTACCATCGTCTTTCGAACTGATTCTTCCGTATTGTTATTTAACCGTTCAAATTGTTCATACATAATCTCCAGAAGTCCTCCATGCTCCTTGATTAGTTTTGGCCTTTTCGGTCCTTCTAATCTATCTGGGAATTCAAGTGTGGTACGTTTCAAGTTTCTAAATTGCCTTACTTCTCCTGGTTCCGCAATTGGTATATTATGTAGCTGAACTAATCCCCTTTTAATCATCTCCAATCCTTCCCGTGTATTTATTAATTTCCTTTTACGCATTTGTCTTATTTTCATTGTCTTCATTTCATTATGAACCCGTTCTATTCTTCCGGTTATGTTAATTGGTATCTCGTCAAATTTTTCTTGGGTCTTCGCTTGTATCTCCGTTGTTCTAATATCGTTATGGTTTCCTATTTGAGTAATTTTGGTCTCTACTTCCACTCTGAGTTGTATGATGGTTTCATCTGTCTTTTCCAGACCCACCTTAATTTCAGTCATTTGCTGTCTTACTTCCTCTTCATAGTTATCAACTCTTTCGCTCAGTGTTTCGTCGATAATTATAATACTTCCATTGATGACTTCCCTCAGTGCTAGGTTTTGTTCATTGATGATTTGCCGCAACTCCTTATTATGGTTTTCAATTTTCTCATCCATTTGTTTGGTATTTTCCAGAATGTGCCTTAAGCTCTCATCGTTCCTGTCAAACCTTTCATTAATTTGTTTTAAGCTTTCATTTATCAGCCGGTTATTCTCATCATTTTCCTCTTTATTTTTATCAAACTTCTCATTCATTAGTTTGATTAAATTCTCACTCAAAATTTCGTTTTGTTTCTTTGAGTTTTCATTAATACTGTCTATTTTTTCATTAGTCTGTTATGAGTTTTCCTCCTGTTTCTTAAAATTTTCATGTATGGTTTGTTTATTACTTTCCTTAATTCTATCAATTTTCTCCATCATCATCCTCATCATTTCCTGCCAATCTGGTTCTCTTCTGGCTTCTGCTTTTTCTGGTTGGTCCCCTTGGGCATCCTCTTCAACTATTTCCTTTTCCGTGTTTGTGATTACTTCTATTTCTTCTTCCCGTCGGTCTTCTTCTGTTTCTTGCTCCTTCTCCATCCTTTTAGAAACACCTCTAGTATGCATTCCTGTGCCTCTAATGGTTGCCTGCTCAAGTTAAGTAATAATTAAGACGATTTTTTCTTAACTAAAGCCCACTCGTTGAGCGCCACTTTGTAACGAAAGCCTTTTTGTTACGTTATTAATTATATTCGAGGATGTTTAAAAGCCCCACTGTTGGGTTACAATTTGTAAAGAAACTCTGTTTATCAGGTGTACTGGGGTTTAATCAAGCTCCACGTTGGTATGCGCCAATTGGTAAAGAAAGAATATTGATGTGTTTGACTCCCGTGTATCCACGTTAAGCCCACGTTGTTGACATCAATTTGTAACCACCAAACGATGTTACGTGTTCTTTTTTTTAAATCAATCTGTTATTAAGGAAATGTTTATTATGTAGACTTATAGGTAACCTCCTGTAACTCAATTTTAATAGACAAATATATTTATTATTGTGTTATTATAACTTTAGGTATACTATAACACGGTTTTACCTAATTACTCAATCTTTACTCAATATCAATGTTATAATTCAAATATTTAATTAATAAATTAAGAATTCTCTCCAACCCTAGTCAGTCCGTATTGTGTAATTCAATTCAAAAATTGTGCAGGAAACACGCTAGTTCGGTAATTTCACGTTCTGCCAGCTGTTGACTATGAGCGCTGTTATTCGTAATTGGCTTGCTTCTAGGTTAACTGGTTCGCCAGATTTTAATCACCCTTTTACCGGTAAATTACTCCACCCACAACATATAATACTTATTCTACAATAATATAAAGCATATCCTATACAAGAAAGATTCTTTATTTATTTTGTACTTTAATTCAACTTCTAACAGTGCTCTTCCTGATTATAATAGAGTGATATCGATTATACAATGATAAATCGATTGTTTAGTTGACCATGCTCCTTTTATTTTATACAAATTAAATATAATATTAACTATCTCTTATCCCAGGGTACGTGTGATTCTTTTAACGATTAGTAAGGCCAGGTAATGCAAAATTAAGGTTACTTAGTATTACAAAATGTTATTAGTTCTTACTATATTAAAACTAAATATAAGCTGGTATTACCGGGTTTGATGATTCTCAAGGCAGCATTGTTCATCTGCAAACAGTTGAAGATTTACAATTTAGGTTACATCAATCCAGAAAAAGTGTGCCGATTATTAATAAAATTGACAGTGTGATGTCCTGGAAAGTGGCAGGAACTCTTCTAATCTTCGTTCTTCTCTTACGATCCTTGTGGTTGTCGGTCTCGGTGGAATTGGAGTCGTATTATAACTTCCTTCTTGAAAGTGAGGTTTATTTCTTCAGAAACAAGGTCCTTGAGAATATTTTTCTATAATTCCATTAAGTTAGGCTTTTTTCTTCCATCAATTAGTCTCCTGGTTAGATGGGAAATCGGGTTCAACACTAAATCCAACGGAATTATCTTGACGAGTGAAATAAGAATTTCTCGACCTTTTGGAAGTATATGGTTATATTTTTGAAATCTAATTCATTTTATTATTCATCGGTTTGTTTTATAGGAATAGGTTTTGACTTTAATTTATTAATTTTGATTCATTTTTCTTTAATTTGTGTCATCCTTTTTAAATTTGTCTCCTCATCTCAACTCAATAGCATATAACAATCGAAAATATATTGGTTTTTTATAAATTCTTTTCCGTATTTATTTAACTTCACCCATCAGCATATAACAATTGAATAATTGAAAATCAACAAGATTTTTTACATTTTAGTTACCCTAACAACCACTACTTTCAGTCATTGGATAATATTTGATATCCTTGAGCCAGAATTATAAAACATTACTACTCTTTTTTAATAAAATACTCCATGCTTGAAATTACACCAAATTACCTACAACTCTCACCCAATCTACCTTATTAAACCGTATATATTTTACTATAGTTTCATTAGACTGGACTTATTAAAAGGGTATTAATTTCCTTTTACAAATATTAAATTTAGGCCTATAAGTTTTCTTACAACTGTTATAATGATTTTGTTGTTAACTTAATTTTCTTTACCTGACCTACTGTACAAATAGTCACTGGTTTATGGCTACTTACATTAATTTATATTTCCTGGTTTTAATTCATTATACTAATTAGTTCATACTTGAATCCTTCATTATTTTATGACATAACTATAAAAACTACTTGTCAACTTTTAAACACTTATTGCCACCCTGGCCAAGTTTACAAACATTAATTCAAAACACCTTCATTAATCAATTTCAGCCAATACATTTAACATAATATAATACCTAACACAGGTATTTATACTTAATTGTCTAAAGACAATTTTAACATAAATGAAAGGAGTACCACTGACTAAGTACTTCTATAAAACAACAGCTTCCCTCTTACTATCCACAAAACATAAAATAAATATCCTGTAACCACTATATCATGCTACAGCATAACAATACTGTAAGTACAATTTGCAACACATTAAATATTAATCTGAATAGTATTTTACATTCCATTCTACATATTCAACTCCTCCCATTTGATACAATGTTTATATTTTACACCCCATATTATTTATTACATCTTTTAAATTTATGTACACCTCAGATGTATTAATTACTTAGTAACCTTAATATTTGGGTATTGTTATAAACTATAGTTACTTCGTTTTTTTATGTAACGTTGGGGACCTCAAATCTGTTACGTTACATAACACTCCCCCTTCGAAAGAAGTTTATTTTGGCTCAACTAAGTTTAGTAAAATAAACTTATAGTTCTTTTATGATAAGGTTATCTTCTCTTTCTATACTTCAAACTTTTAATTGCACCGGAAAACTGTGTTGATACTCCTTGTGTATCTGGTCATTAATTCACTACTGGTACCTCCCTCAGTTGTATACCTGTCCTTTTCTCTGGAACTCATAACTTCGTCTAGCTTTTTACGCTATCATTACTTCTTATTATTTGTATATTTATTACCTCTCTTGGTGCATAATCCCTAAAATACTATATTTCCCTAACATTTTTCCCTAATATCATAGCTGGTACAGAATCAGAGGGGCACTATTGGCTTCCATTACTCTGCCGTTTCCCTAACTATATCTTCTGAGATCAGAGGAACTTCATCTCTGTCCAGAAAAAAAAATAAACGTTGCACTAACACAACACAATACATATAATAAAATTATTACCTATAAGGTAGCTCCTTCGCTACAAATTTATACTCAAGGGATGATTACTTTTATTTCTGAGGTATCCTAATGCTTTTCTTAAATTATTTATCTCGTTGTTCTGTAGTTCCATTTATCACATTATTCACCAGTATATTAGTTAAAACTGCTCAATATTCATTTTAAATTCTTCTTAGTTCCGTGCTGTCAATTAATTATTCTTTAGCATATGTATTTCACTATTTTTAATTCACTCCCATTTACTTCTGCAATTAAACACTGAATCTCCTCCTTATCATAAATTGTATGGCATATTCTTCCTTCATTTTACTCATTTCTAATTCTTCTTTCTCTTCTTCCATTTTTATTAGTTTAAAATAATTTATTCTGAATTATATAGTAATGTGTTCTTACTTATTTTTTTTTTTGGATTTTGGGGTTTTTAGTTTCTTCATTTTAAATTATATGTTTTCGAAATAACTTGAGTAAGTTGTCCTTACAGTTTTTTTTTTTTTTTTTTTTTTTTTTTAATCTTATTGTTCCTGAATAAATATTTAGTAAGTTGTCCTTACATGCTTTTTGGAATTTTGAGGTTTTAAAATTGATTCCACATAATTTCTCTAAAGTGTTGCGTAATTAGTTTATTTCATTTAATAGTCGGTTAAATATATTTCAATTAGTTTCTCATTATTTTCCTTGGATTTGCTTGATCCTGTATCCATAAAATCCGTCCCTTTTCTTTATATTCTGTTTGGAATCTGTTTAACCGTGGTCCATTATTTCCTCTGCACTGATTGTTCGGATTTCTCTAGCGTATAGAATTATTTCCGTCCTTGTGACGTATCTCCCTATCATCTGGTTCTTCCATCTTGTCGCTATAAATTTTTCATTTATGTTCAAGTTTACCATCGTCTTTCGAACTGATTCTTCCGTATTGTTATTTAACCGTTCAAATGGTTCATACATAATCTCCAGAAGTCCTCCATGCTCCTTGATTAGTTTTGGCCTTTTCGGTCCTTCTAATCTATCTGGGAATTCAAGTGTGGCACGTTTGAAGTTTCTAAATTGCCTTACTTCTCCTGGTTCCGCAATTGGTATATTATGTAGCTGAACTATTCCCCTTTTAATCATCTCCAATCCTTCCCGTGTATTTATTAATTTCCTTTTACGCATTTGTCTTATTTTCATTGTCTTCATTTCATTATGAACCCGTTCTATTCTTCCGGTTATGTTAATTGGTATCTCGTCAAATTTTTCTTGGGTCTTCGCTTGTATCTCCGTTATTCTAATATCGTTATGGTTTCCTATTTGAGTAATTTTGGTCTCTACTTCCACTCTGAGTTGTATGATGGTTTCATCTGTCTTTTCCAGACCCACCTTAATTTCAGTCATTTGCTGTCTTACTTCCTCTTCATAGTTATCAACTCTTTCGCTCAGTGTTTCGTCGATAATTATAATACTTCCATTGATGACTTCCCTCAATGCTAGGTTTTGTTCATTGATGATTTGCCGCAACTCCTTATTATGGTTTTCAATTTTCTCATCCATTTGTTTGGTATTTTCCAGAATCTGCCTTAAGCTCTCATCGTTCCTGTCAAACCTTTCATTAATTTGTTTTAAGCTTTCATTTATCAGCCGGTTATTCTCATCATTTTCCTCTTTATTTTTATCAAACTTCTCATTCATTAGTTTGATTAAATTCTCACTCAAAATTTCGTTTTGTTTCTTTGAGTTTTCATTAATACTGTCTATTTTTTCATTAGTCTCTTATGAGTTTTCCTCCTGTTTCTTAAAATTTTCATCTATGTTTTATTTATTACTTTCCTTAATGCTATCAATTTTCTCCATCATCATCCTCATCATTTCCTGCCAATCTGGTTCTCTTCTGGCTTCCGCTTTTTCTGGTTGGTCCCCTTGGGCATCCTCTTCAACTATTTCCTTTTCCGTGTTTGTGATTACTTCTATTTCTTCTTCCCGTCGGTCTTCTTCTGTTTCTTGCTCCTTCTCCATCCTTTTAGAAACACCTCTAGTATGCATTCCTGTGCCTCTAATGGTTGCCTGCTCAAGTTAAGTAATAATTAA
Source organism: Magicicada septendecula (assembly GCA_034769895.1). Classification (NCBI taxonomy): domain Eukaryota; kingdom Metazoa; phylum Arthropoda; class Insecta; order Hemiptera; family Cicadidae; genus Magicicada; species Magicicada septendecula. Next base: position 127,999,274 of record CM068368.1, read on the forward strand.
GACGATTTTTTCTTAACTAAAGCCCACTCGTTGAGCGCCACTTTGTAACGAAAGCCTTTTTGTTACGTTATTAATTATATTCGAGGATGTTTAAAAGCCCCACTGTTGGGTTACAATTTGTAAAGAAACTCTGTTTATCAGGTGTACTGGGGTTTAATCAAGCTCCACGTTGGTATGCGCCAATTGGTAAAGAAAGAGTATTGATGTGTTTGACTCCCGTGTATCCACGTTAAGCCCACGTTGTTGACATCAATTTGTAACCACCAAACGATGTTATGTGTTCTTTTTTTTAAATCAATCTGTTATTAAGGAAATGTTTATTATGTAGACTTATAGGTAACCTCCTGTAACTCAATTTTAATAGACAAATATATTTATTATTGTGTTATTATAACTTTAGGTATACTATAACACGGTTTTACCTAATTACTCAATCTTTACTCAATATCAATGATATAATTCATGTATTTAATTAATAAATTAAGAATTCTCTCCAACCCTAGTCAGTCCATATTGTGTAATTCAATTCAAAAATTGTGCAGGAAACACGCTAGTTCGGTAATCTCACGTTCTGCCAGCTGTTGACTATGAGCGCTGTTATTCGTAATTGGCTTGCTTCTAGGTTAACTGGTTCGCCAGATTTTAATCACCCTTTTACCGGTAAATTACTCCACCCTCAAACATATAATACCTATTCTACAATAATATAAAGCATCATCCTATACAAGAAAGATTCTTTATTTATTTTGTACTTTAATTCAACTTCTAACAGTGCTCTTCCTGATTATAATAGAGTGATATCGATTATACAATGATAAATCGATTGTTTAGTTGACCATGCTCCTTTTATTTTATACAAATTAAATATAATATTAACTATCTCTTATCCCAGGGTACGTGTGATTCTTTCAACGATTAGTAAGGCCAGGTAATGCAAAATTAAGGTTACTTAGTATTACAAAATGTTATTAGTTCTTACTATATTAAAATTAAATATAAGCTGGTGTTACCGGGTTTGATGATTCTCAAGGCAGCATTGTTCATCTGCAAACAGTTGAAGATTTACAATTTAGGTTACATCAATCCAGAAAAAGTGTGCCGATTATTAATAAAATTGATGGTGTGATGTCCTGGAAAGCGGCAGGCACTCTTCTAATCTTCGTTCTTCTCTTACGATCCTTGTGGTTGTCGGTCTCGCTGGAATTGGAGTCGTATTATAACTTCCTTCTTGAAAGTGAGGTTTATTTCTTCAGAAACAAGGTCCTTGAGTATATTTTTCTATAATTCCATTAATTTAGGCTTTTTTCTTCCATCAATTAGTCTCCTGGTTAGATGGGAAATCGGGTTCAACACTAAATCCAACGGAATTATCTTGATGAGTGAAATAAGAATTTCTCGACCTTTTGGAGGTATATGGTTATATTTTTGAAATCTAATTCATTTTATTATTCATCGGTTTGTTTTATAGGAATAGGTTTTGACTTTAATTTATTAATTTTGATTCATTTTTCGTTAATTTGTGTCACCCTTTTTAAATTTGTCTCCTCATCTGAACTCAATAGCATATAACAATCGAAAATATATTGGTTTTTTTATAAATTCTTTTCCGTATTTACTAACTTCACCCATCAGCATATAACAATTGAATAATTGAAAATCAACAAGATTTTTTTCATTTTAGTTACCCTAACAACCACTACTTTCTGTCATTGGATAATATTTGATATCCTAGAGCCAGAATTATAAAACATTACTACTCTTTTTTAATAAAATACTCCATGCTTGGAATTACACCAAATTACCTAAAACTCTCACCCAATCTACCTTATTAAACCGTATATATTTTACTATAGTTTCATTAGACTGGACTTATTAAAAGGGTATTAATTTCCTTTTACAAATATTAAATTTAGGCCTATAAGTTTTCTTACAACTGTTATAATGATTTTGTTGTTAACTTAATTTTCTTTACCTGACCTACTGTACAAATAGTCACTGGTTTATGGCTACTTACATTAATTTATATTTCCTGGTTTTAATTAATTATACTAATTAGTTCATACTTGAATCCTTCATTATTTTATGACATAACTATAAAAACTACTTGTCAACTTTTAAACACTTATTGCCACCCTGGCCAAGTTTACAAACATTAATTCAAAACACCTTCATTAATCAATTTCAGCCAATACATTTAACATAATATAATACCTAACACAGGTATTTATACTTAATTGTCTAAAGACAATTTTAACATAAATGAAAGGAGTACCACTGACTAAGTACTTCTATAAAACAACAGCTTCCCTCTTACTATCCACAAAACATAAAATAAATATCCTGTAACCACTATATCATGCTACAGCATAACAATACTGTAAGTACAATTTGCAACACATTAAATATTAATCTGAATAGTATTTTACATTCCATTCTACATATTCAACTCCTCCCATTTGATACAATGTTTATATTTTACACCCCATATTATTTTTTACATCTTTTAAATTTATGTACACCTCAGATGTATTAATTACTTAGTAACCTTAATATTTGGGTATTGTTATAAACTATAGTTACTTCGTTTTTTTATGTAACGTTGGGGACCTCAAATCTGTTACGTTACATAACACTCCCCCTTCGAAAGAAGTTTATTTTGGCTCAACTAAGTTTAGTAAAATAAACTTATAGTTCTTTTATGATAAGGTTATCTTCTCTTTCTATCCTTCAAACTTTTAATTGCACCGGAAAACTGTGTTGATACTCCTTGTGTATCTGGTCATTAATTCACTACTGGTACCTCCCTCAGTTGTATACCTGTCCTTTTCTCTGGAACTCATAACTTCGTCTAGCTTTTTACGCTATCATTACTTCTTATTATTTGTATATTTATTTCCTATCTTGGTGCATAATCCCTAAAATACTATATTTCCCTAACATTTTTCCCTAATATCATAGCTGGTACAGAATCAGAGGGGCACTATTGGCTTCCATTACTCTGCCGTTTCCCTAACTATATCTTCTGAGATCAGAGGAACTTCATCTCTGTCCAGAAAAAAAAATAAACGTTGCACTATCACAACACAATACATATAATAAAATTATTACCTATAAGGTACCTCCTTCGCTACAAACTTATACTCAAGGGATGATTACTATTATTTCTGAGGTATCCTAATGCTTTTCTTAAATTATTTATCTCGTTGTTCTGTAGTTCCATTTATCACATTATTCACCAGTATATTAGTTAAAACTGCTCAATATTCATTTTAAATTCTTCTTAGTTCCGTGCTGTCAATTAATTATTCTTTAGCATATGTATTTCACTATTTTTAATTCACTCCCATTTACTTCTGCAATTAAACACTGAATCTCCTCCTTATCATAAATTGTATGGCATATTCTTCCTTCATTTAACTCATTTCTAATTCTTCTTTCTCTTCTTCCATTTTTATTAGTTTAAAATAATTTATTCTGAATTATATAGTAATGTGTTCTTACTTATTTTTTTTTTTGGATTTTGGGGTTTTTAGTTTCTTCATTTTAAATTATATGTTTTCGAAATAACTTGAGTAAGTTGTCCTTACAGTTTTTTTTTTTTTTTTTTTTTTTTTTTTTAATCTTATTGTTCCTGAATAAATATTTAGTAAGTTGTCCTTACATGCTTTTTGGAATTTTGAGGTTTTAAAATTGATTCCACATAATTTCTCTAAAGTGTTGCGTAATTAGTTTATTTCATTTAATAGTCGGTTAAATATATTTTAATTAGTTTCTCATTATTTTCCTTGGATTTGCTTGATCCTGTATCCATAAAATCCGTCCCTTTTCTTTATATTTTGTTTGGAATCTGTTTAACCGTGGTCCATTATTTCCTCTGCACTGATTGTTCGGATTTCTCTAGCGTATAGAATTATTTCCGTCCTTGTGACGTATCTCCCTATCATCTGGTTCTTCCATCTTGTCGCTATAAATTTTTCATTTATGTTCAAGTTTACCATCGTCTTTCGAACTGATTCTTCCGTATTGTTATTTAACCGTTCAAATGGTTCTTACATAATCTCCAGAAGTCCTCCATGCTCCTTGGTTAGTTTTGGCCTTTTCGGTCCTTCTAATCTATCTGGGAATTCAAGTGTGGTACGTTTCAAGTTTCTAAATTGCCTTACTTCTCCTGGTTCCGCAATTGGTATATTATGTAGCTGAACTAATCCCCTTTTAATCATCTCCAATCCTTCCCGTGTATTTATTAATTTCCTTTTACGCATTTGTCTTATTTTCATTGTCTTCATTTCATTATGAACCCGTTCTATTCTTCCGGTTATGTTAATTGGTATCTCGTCAAATTTTTCTTGGGTCTTCGCTTGTATCTCCGTTATTCTAATATCGTTATGGTTTCCTATTTGAGTAATTTTGGTCTCTACTTCTACTCTGAGTTGTATGATGGTTTCATCTGTCTTTTCCAGACCCACCTTAATTTCAGTCATTTGCTGTCTTACTTCCTCTTCATAGTTATCAACTCTTTCGCTCAGTGTTTCGTCGATAATTATAATACTTCCATTGATGACTTCCCTCAATGCTAGGTTTTGTTCATTGATGATTTGCCGCAACTCCTTATTATGGTTTTCAATTTTCTCATCCATTTGTTTGGTATTTTCCAGAATCTGCCTTAAGCTCTCATCGTTCCTGTCAAACCTTTCATTAATTTGTTTTAAGCTTTCATTTATCAGCCGGTTATTCTCATCATTTTCCTCTTTATTTTTATCAAACTTCTCATTCATTAGTTTGATTAAATTCTCACTCAAAATTTCGTTTTGTTTCTTTGAGTTTTCATTAATACTGTCTATTTTTTCATTAGTCTGTTATGAGTTTTCCTCCTGTTTCTTAAAATTTTCATCTATGGTTTGTTTATTACTTTCCTTAATGCTATCAATTTTCTCCATCATCATCCTCATCATTTCCTGCCAATCTGGTTCTCTTCTGGCTTCCGCTTTTTCTGGTTGGTCCCCTTGGGCATCCTCTTCAACTATTTCCTTTTCCGTGTTTGTGATTACTTCTATTTCTTCTTCCCGTCGGTCTTCTTCTGTTTCTTGCTCCTTCTCCATCCTTTTAGAAACACCTCTAGTATGCATTCCTGTGCCTCTAATGGTTGCCTGCTCAAGTTAAGTAATAATTAAGACGATTTTTTCTTAACTAAAGCCCACTCGTTGAGCGCCACTTTGTAACGAAAGCCTTTTTGTTACGTTATTAATTATATTCGAGGATGTTTAAAAGCCCCACTGTAGGGTTACAATTTGTAAAGAAACTCTGTTTATCAGGTGTACTGGGGTTTAATCAAGCTCCACGTTGGTATGCGCCAATTGGTAAAGAAAGAGTATTGATGTGTTTGACTCCCGTGTATCCACGTTAAGCCCACGTTGTTGACATCAATTTGTAACCACCAAACGATGTTACGTGTTCTTTTTTTTAAATCAATCTGTTATTAAGGAAATGTTTATTATGTAGACTTATAGGTAACCTCCTGTAACTCAATTTTAATAGACAAATATATTTATTATTGTGTTATTATAACTTTAGGTATACTATAACACGGTTTTACCTAATTACTCAATCTTTACTCAATATCAATGATATAATTCATGTATTTAATTAATAAATTAAGAATTCTCTCCTACCCTTGTCAGTCCGTATTGTGTAATTCAATTCAAAAATTGTGCAGGAAACGCGCTAGTTCGGTAATCTCATGTTCTGCCAGCTGTTGACTATGAGCGCTGTTATTCGTAATTGGCTTGCTTCTAGGTTAACTGGTTCGCCAGATTGTAATCACCCTTTTACCGGTAAATTACTCCTCCCACAACATATAATACCTATTCTACAATAATATAAAGCATCATCCTATACAAGAAAGATTCTTTATTTATTTTGTACTTTAATTCAACTTCTAACAGTGCTCTTCCTGATTATAATAGAGTGATATCGATTATACAATGATAAATCGATTGTTTAGTTGACCATGCTCCTTTTATTTTATACAAATTAAATATAATATTAACTATCTCTTATCCCAGGGTACGTGTGATTCTTTTAACGATTAGTAAGGCCAGGTAATGCAAAATTAAGGTTACTTAGTATTACAAAATGTTATTAGTTCTTACTATATTAAAATTAAATATAAGCTGGTGTTACCGGGTTTGATGATTCTCAAGGCAGCATTGTTCATCTGCAAACAGTTGAAGATTTACAATTTAGGTTACATCAATCCAGAAAAAGTGTGCCGATTATTAATAAAATTGACAGTGTGATGTCCTGGAAAGCGGCAGGAACTCTTCTAATCTTCGTTCTTCTCTTACGATCCTTGTGGTTGTCGGTCTCGGTGGAATTGGAGTCGTATTATAACTTCCTTCTAGAAAGTAAGGTTTATTTCTTCAGAATCAAGGTCCTTGAGTATATTTTTCTATAATTCCATTAAGTTAGGCTTTTTTCTTCCATCAATTAGTCTCCTGGTTAGATGGGAAATCGGGTTCAACACTAAATCCAACGGAATTATCTTGACGAGTGAAATAAGAATTTCTCGACCTTTTGGAAGTATATGGTTATATTTTTGAAATCTAATTCATTTTATTATTCATCGGTTTGTTTTATAGGAATAGGTTTTGACTTTAATTTATTAATTTTGATTCATTTTTCGTTAATTTGTGTCATCCTTTTTAAATTTGTCTCCTCATCTCAACTCAATAGCATATAACAATCGAAAATATATTGGTTTTTTATAAATTCTTTTCCGTATTTATTTAACTTCACCCATCAGCATATAACAATTGAATAATTGAAAATCAACAAGATTTTTTACATTTTAGTTACCCTAACAACCACTACTTTCTGTCATTGGATAATATTTGATATCCTAGAGCCAGAATTATAAAACATTACTACTCTTTTTTAATAAAATACTCCATGCTTGGAATTACACCAAATTACCTAAAACTCTCACTCAATCTACCTTATTAAACCGTATATATTTTACTATAGTTTAATTAGACTGGACTTATTAAAAGGGTATTAATTTCCTTTTACAAATATTAAATTTAGGCCTATAAGTTTTCTTACAACTGTTATAATGATTTTGTTGTTAACTTAATTTTCTTTACCTGACCTACTGTACAAATAGTCACTGGTTTATGGCTACTTACATTAATTTATATTCCCTGGTTTTAATTCATTATACTAATTAGTTCATACTTGAATCCTTCATTATTTTATGACATAACTATAAAAACTACTTGTCAACTTTTAAACACTTATTGCCACCCTGGCCAAGTTTACAAACATTAATTCAAAACACCTTCATTAATCAATTTCAGCCAATACATTTAACATAATATAATACCTAACACAGGTATTTATACTTAATTGTCTAAAGACAATTTTAACATAAATGAAAGGAGTACCACTGACTAAGTACTTCTATAAAACAACAGCTTCCCTCTTACTATCCACAAAACATAAAATAAATATCCTGTAACCACTATATCATGCTACAGCATAACAATACTGTAAGTACAATTTGCAACACATTAAATATTAATCTGAATAGTATTTTACATTCCATTACTACATATTCAACTCCTCCCATTTGATACAATGTTTATATTTTACACCCCATATTATTTATTACATCTTTTAAATTTATGTACACCTCAGATGTATTAATTACTTAGTAACCTTAATATTTGGGTATTGTTATAAACTATAGTTACTTCGTTTTTTTATGTAACGTTGGGGACCTCAAATCTGTTACGTTACATAACACCCCCCCTTCGAAAGAAGTTTATTTTGGCTCAACTAAGTTTAGTAAAATAAACTTATAGTTCTTTTATGATAAGGTTATCTTCTCTTTCTATCCTTCAAACTTTTAATTGAACCGGAAAACTGTGTTGATACTCCTTGTGTATCTGGTCATTAATTCACTACTGGTACCTCCCTCAGTTGTATACCTGTCCTTTTCTCTGGAACTCATAACTTCGTCTAGCTTTTTACGCTATCATTACTTATTATTATTTGTATATTTATTACCTCTCTTGGTGCATAATCCCTAAAATACTATATTTCCCTAACATTTTTCCCTAATATCATAGCTGGTACAGAATCAGAGGGGCACTATTGGCTTCCATTACTCTGCCGTTTCCCTAACTATATCTTCTGAGATCAGAGGAACTTCATCTCTGTCCAGAAAAAAAATAAACGTTGCACTATCACAACACAATACATATAATAAAATTATTACCTATAAGGTAGCTCCTTCGCTACAAACTTATACTCAAGGGATGATTACTATTATTTCTGAGGTATCCTAATGCTTTTCTTAAATTATTTATCTCGTTGTTCTGTAGTTCCATTTATCACATTATTCACCAGTATATTAGTTAAAACTGCTCAATATTCATTTTAAATTCTTCTTAGTTCCGTGCTGTCAATTAATTATTCTTTAGCATATGTATTTCACTATTTTTAATTCACTCCCATTTACTTCTGCAATTAAACACTGAATCTCCTCCTTATCATAAATTGTATGGCATATTCTTCCTTCATTTAACTCATTTCTAATTCTTCTTTCTCTTCTTCCATTTTTATTAGTTTAAAATAATTTATTCTGAATTATATAGTAATGTGTTCTTACTTTTTTTTTTTTTTGGATTTTGGGGTTTTTAGTTTCTTCATTTTAAATTATATGTTTTCAAAATAACTTGAGTAAGTTGTCCTTACAGTTTTTTTTTTTTTTTTTTTTTAATCTTATTGTTCCTGAATAAATATTCAGTAAGTTGTCCTTACATGCTTTTTGGAATTTTGAGGTTTTAAAATTGATTCCACATAATTTCTCTAAAGTGTTGCGTAATTAGTTTATTTAATTTAATAGTCGGTTAAATATATTTTAATTAGTTTCTCATTATTTTCCTTGGATTTGCTTGATCCTGTATCCATAAAATCTGCCCCTTTTCTTTATATTCTGTTTGGAATCTGTTTAACCGTGGTCCATTATTTCCTCTGCACTGATTGTTCGGATTTCTCTAGCGTATAGAATTATTTCCGTCCTTGTGACGTATCTCCCTATCATCTGGTTCTTCCATCTTGTCGCTATAAATTTTTCATTTATGTTCAAGTTTACCATCGTCTTTCGAACTGATTCTTCCGTATTGTTATTTAACCGTTCAAATGGTTCATACATAATCTCCAGAAGTCCTCCATGCTCCTTGGTTAGTTTTGGCCTTTTCGGTCCTTCTAATCTATCTGGGAATTCAAGTGTGGTACGTTTCAAGTTTCTAAATTGCCTTACTTCTCCTGGTTCCGCAATTGGTATATTATGTAGCTGAACTAATCCCCTTTTAATCATCTCCAATCCTTCCCGTGTATTTATTAATTTCCTTTTACGCATTTGTCTTATTTTCATTGTCTTCATTTCATTATGAACCCGTTCTATTCTTCCGGTTATTTTAATTGGTATCTCGTCAAATTTTTCTTGGGTCTTCGCTTGTATCTCCGTTATTCTAATATCGTTATGGTTTCCTATTTGAGTAATTTTGGTCTCTACTTCCACTCTGAGTTGTATGATAGTTTCATCTGTCTTTTCCAGACCCACCTTAATTTCAGTCATTTGCTGTCTTACTTCCTCTTCATAGTTATCAACTCTTTCGCTCAGTGTTTCGTCGACAATTATAATACTTCCATTGATGACTTCCCTCAATGCTAGGTTTTGTTCATTGATGATTTGCCGCAACTCCTTATTATGGTTTTCAATTTTCTCATCCATTTGTTTGGTATTTTCCAGAATCTGCCTTAAGCTCTCATCATTCCTGTCAAACCTTTCATTAATTTGTTTTAAGCTTTCATTTATCAGCCGGTTATTCTCATCATTTTCCTCTTTATTTTTATCAAACTTCTCATTCATTAGTTTGATTAAATTCTCACTCAAAATTTCGTTTTGTTTCTTTGAGTTTTCATTAATACTGTCTATTTTTTCATTAGTCTCTTATGAGTTTTCCTCCTGTTTCTTAAAATTTTCATCTATGGTTTGTTTATTACTTTCCTTAATGCTATCAATTTTCTCCATCATCATCCTCATCATTTCCTGCCAATCTGGTTCTCTTCTGGCTTCCGCTTTTTCTGGTTGGTCCCCTTGGGCATCCTCTTCAACTATTTCCTTTTCCGTGTTTGTGATTACTTCTATTTCTTCTTCCCGTCGGTCTTCTTCTGTTTCTTGCTCCTTCTCCATCCTTTTAGAAACACCTCTAGTATGCATTCCTGTGCCTCTAATGGTTGCCTGCTCAAGTTAAGTAATAATTAAGACGATTTTTTCTTAACTAAAGCCCACTCGTTGAGCGCCACTTTGTAACGAAAGCCTTTTTGTTACGTTATTAATTATATTCGAGGATGTTTAAAAGCCCCACTGTTGGGTTACAATTTGTAAAGAAACTCTGTTTATCAGGTGTACTGGGGTTTAATCAAGCTCCACGTTGGTATGCGCCAATTGGTAAAGAAAGAGTATTGATGTGTTTGACTCCCGTGTATCCACGTTAAGCCCACATTGTTGACATCGATTTGTAACCACCAAACGATGTTACATGTTCTTTTTTTTAAATCAATCTGTTATTAAGGAAATGTTTATTATGTAGACTTATAGGTAACCTCCTGTAACTCAATTTTAATAGACAAATATATTTATTATTGTGTTATTATAACTTTAGGTATACTATAACACGGTATTACCTAATTACTCAATGTTTACTCAATATCAATGATATAATTCATGTATTTAATTAATAAATTAAGAATTCTCTCCAACCCTAGTCAGTCCGTATTGTGTAATTCAATTCAAAAATTGTGCAGGAAACACGCTAGTTCGGTAATCTCACGTTCTGCCAGCTGTTGACTATGAGCGCTGTTATTCGTAATTGGCTTGCTTCTAGGTTAACTGGTTCGCCAGATTTTAATCACCCTTTTACCGGTAAATTACTCCACCCACAACATATAATACCTATTCTACAATAATATAAAGCATCATCCTATACTAGAAAGATTCTTTATTTATTTTGTACTTTAATTCAACTTCTAACAGTGCTCTTCCTGATTATAATAGAGTGATATCGATTATACAATGATAAATCGATTGTTTAGTTGACCATGCTCCTTTTATTTTATACAAATTAAATATAATATTAACTATCTCTTATCCCAGGGTACGTGTGATTCTTTTAACGATTAGTAAGGCCAGGTAATGCAAAATTAAGGTTACTTAGTATTACAAAATGTTATTAGTTCTTACTATATTAAAATTAAATATAAGCTGGTGTTACCGGGTTTGATGATTCTCAAGGCAGCATTGTTCATCTGCAAACAGTTGAAGATTTACAATTTAGGTTACATCAATCCAGAAAAAGTGTGCCGATTATTAATAAAATTGACAGTGTGATGTCCTGGAAAGCGGCAGGAACTCTTCTAATCTTCGTTCTTCTCTTACGATCCTTGTGGTTGTCGGTCTCGGTGGAATTGGAGTCGTATTATAACTTCCTTCTAGAAAGTAAGGTTTATTTCTTCAGAATCAAGGTCCTTGAGTATATTTTTCTATAATTCCATTAAGTTAGGCTTTTTTCTTCCATCAATTAGTCTCCTGGTTAGATGGGAAATCGGGTTCAACACTAAATCCAACGGAATTATCTTGACGAGTGAAATAAGAATTTCTCGACCTTTTGGAAGTATATGGTTATATTTTTGAAATCTAATTCATTTTATTATTCATCGGTTTGTTTTATAGGAATAGGTTTTGACTTTAATTTATTAATTTTGATTCATTTTTCGTTAATTTGTGTTATCCTTTTTAAATTTGTCTCCTCATCTCAACTCAATAGCATATAACAATCGAAAATATATTGGTTTTTTATAAATTCTTTTCCGTATTTATTTAACTTCACCCATCAGCATATAACAATTGAATAATTGAAAATCAACAAGATTTTTTACATTTTAGTTACCCTAACAACCACTACTTTCTGTCATTGGATAATATTTGATATCCTAGAGCCAGAATTATAAAACATTACTACTCTTTTTTAATAAAATACTCCATGCTTGGAATTACACCAAATTACCTAAAACTCTCACTCAATCTACCTTATTAAACCGTATATATTTTACTATAGTTTCATTAGACTGGACTTATTAAAAGGGTATTAATTTCCTTTTACAAATATTAAATTTAGGCCTATAAGTTTTCTTACAACTGTTATAATGATTTTGTTGTTAACTTAATTTTCTTTACCTGACCTACTGTACAAATAGTCACTGGTTTATGGCTACTTACATTAATTTATATTCCCTGGTTTTAATTCATTATACTAATTAGTTCATACTTGAATCCTTCATTATTTTATGACATAACTATAAAAACTACTTGTCAACTTTTAAACACTTATTGCCACCCTGGCCAAGTTTACAAACATTAATTCAAAACACCTTCATTAATCAATTTCAGCCAATACATTTAACATAATATAATACCTAACACAGGTATTTATACTTAATTGTCTAAAGACAATTTTAACATAAATGAAAGGAGTACCACTGACTAAGTACTTCTATAAAACAACAGCTTCCCTCTTACTATCCACAAAACATAAAATAAATATCCTGTAACCACTATATCATGCTACAGCATAACAATACTGTAAGTACAATTTGCAACACATTAAATATTAATCTGAATAGTATTTTACATTCCATTACTACATATTCAACTCCTCCCATTTGATACAATGTTTATATTTTACACCCCATATTATTTATTACATCTTTTAAATTTATGTACACCTCAGATGTATTAATTACTTAGTAACCTTAATATTTGGGTATTGTTATAAACTATAGTTACTTCGTTTTTTTATGTAACGTTGGGGACCTCAAATCTGTTACGTTACATAACACCCCCCCTTCGAAAGAAGTTTATTTTGGCTCAACTAAGTTTAGTAAAATAAACTTATAGTTCTTTTATGATAAGGTTATCTTCTCTTTCTATCCTTCAAACTTTTAATTGAACCGGAAAACTGTGTTGATACTCCTTGTGTATCTGGTCATTAATTCACTACTGGTACCTCCCTCAGTTGTATACCTGTCCTTTTCTCTGGAACTCATAACTTCGTCTAGCTTTTTACGCTATCATTACTTATTATTATTTGTATATTTATTACCTCTCTTGGTGCATAATCCCTAAAATACTATATTTCCCTAACATTTTTCCCTAATATCATAGCTGGTACAGAATCAGAGGGGCACTATTGGCTTCCATTACTCTGCCGTTTCCCTAACTATATCTTCTGAGATCAGAGGAACTTCATCTCTGTCCAGAAAAAAAATAAACGTTGCACTATCACAACACAATACATATAATAAAATTATTACCTATAAGGTAGCTCCTTCGCTACAAACTTATACTCAAGGGATGATTACTATTATTTCTGAGGTATCCTAATGCTTTTCTTAAATTATTTATCTCGTTGTTCTGTAGTTCCATTTATCACATTATTCACCAGTATATTAGTTAAAACTGCTCAATATTCATTTTAAATTCTTCTTAGTTCCGTGCTGTCAATTAATTATTCTTTAGCATATGTATTTCACTATTTTTAATTCACTCCCATTTACTTCTGCAATTAAACACTGAATCTCCTCCTTATCATAAATTGTATGGCATATTCTTCCTTCATTTAACTCATTTCTAATTCTTCTTTCTCTTCTTCCATTTTTATTAGTTTAAAATAATTTATTCTGAATTATATAGTAATGTGTTCTTACTTTTTTTTTTTTTTGGATTTTGGGGTTTTTAGTTTCTTCATTTTAAATTATATGTTTTCAAAATAACTTGAGTAAGTTGTCCTTACAGTTTTTTTTTTTTTTTTTTTTTAATCTTATTGTTCCTGAATAAATATTCAGTAAGTTGTCCTTACATGCTTTTTGGAATTTTGAGGTTTTAAAATTGATTCCACATAATTTCTCTAAAGTGTTGCGTAATTAGTTTATTTAATTTAATAGTCGGTTAAATATATTTTAATTAGTTTCTCATTATTTTCCTTGGATTTGCTTGATCCTGTATCCATAAAATCTGCCCCTTTTCTTTATATTCTGTTTGGAATCTGTTTAACCGTGGTCCATTATTTCCTCTGCACTGATTGTTCGGATTTCTCTAGCGTATAGAATTATTTCCGTCCTTGTGACGTATCTCCCTATCATCTGGTTCTTCCATCTTGTCGCTATAAATTTTTCATTTATGTTCAAGTTTACCATCGTCTTTCGAACTGATTCTTCCGTATTGTTATTTAACCGTTCAAATGGTTCATACATAATCTCCAGAAGTCCTCCATGCTCCTTGGTTAGTTTTGGCCTTTTCGGTCCTTCTAATCTATCTGGGAATTCAAGTGTGGTACGTTTCAAGTTTCTAAATTGCCTTACTTCTCCTGGTTCCGCAATTGGTATATTATGTAGCTGAACTAATCCCCTTTTAATCATCTCCAATCCTTCCCGTGTATTTATTAATTTCCTTTTACGCATTTGTCTTATTTTCATTGTCTTCATTTCATTATGAACCCGTTCTATTCTTCCGGTTATTTTAATTGGTATCTCGTCAAATTTTTCTTGGGTCTTCGCTTGTATCTCCGTTATTCTAATATCGTTATGGTTTCCTATTTGAGTAATTTTGGTCTCTACTTCCACTCTGAGTTGTATGATAGTTTCATCTGTCTTTTCCAGACCCACCTTAATTTCAGTCATTTGCTGTCTTACTTCCTCTTCATAGTTATCAACTCTTTCGCTCAGTGTTTCGTCGACAATTATAATACTTCCATTGATGACTTCCCTCAATGCTAGGTTTTGTTCATTGATGATTTGCCGCAACTCCTTATTATGGTTTTCAATTTTCTCATCCATTTGTTTGGTATTTTCCAGAATCTGCCTTAAGCTCTCATCATTCCTGTCAAACCTTTCATTAATTTGTTTTAAGCTTTCATTTATCAGCCGGTTATTCTCATCATTTTCCTCTTTATTTTTATCAAACTTCTCATTCATTAGTTTGATTAAATTCTCACTCAAAATTTCGTTTTGTTTCTTTGAGTTTTCATTAATACTGTCTATTTTTTCATTAGTCTGTTATGAGTTTTCCTCCTGTTTCTTAAAATTTTCATCTATGGTTTGTTTATTACTTTCCTTAATGCTATCAATTTTCTCCATCATCATCCTCATCATTTCCTGCCAATCTGGTTCTCTTCTGGCTTCCGCTTTTTCTGGTTGGTCCCCTTGGGCATCCTCTTCAACTATTTCCTTTTCCGTGTTTGTGATTACTTCTATTTCTTCTTCCCGTCGGTCTTCTTCTGTTTCTTGCTCCTTCTCCATCCTTTTAGAAACACCTCTAGTATGCATTCCTGTGCCTCTAATGGTTGCCTGCTCAAGTTAAGTAATAATTAAGACGATTTTTTCTTAACTAAAGCCCACTCGTTGAGCGCCACTTTGTAACGAAAGCCTTTTTGTTACGTTATTAATTATATTCGAGGATGTTTAAAAGCCCCACTGTTGGGTTACAATTTGTAAAGAAACTCTGTTTATCAGGTGTACTGGGGTTTAATCAAGCTCCACGTTGGTATGCGCCAATTGGTAAAGAAAGAGTATTGATGTGTTTGACTCCCGTGTATCCACGTTAAGCCCACATTGTTGACATCGATTTGTAACCACCAAACGATGTTACATGTTCTTTTTTTTAAATCAATCTGTTATTAAGGAAATGTTTATTATGTAGACTTATAGGTAACCTCCTGTAACTCAATTTTAATAGACAAATATATTTATTATTGTGTTATTATAACTTTAGGTATACTATAACACGGTATTACCTAATTACTCAATGTTTACTCAATATCAATGATATAATTCATGTATTTAATTAATAAATTAAGAATTCTCTCCAACCCTAGTCAGTCCGTATTGTGTAATTCAATTCAAAAATTGTGCAGGAAACACGCTAGTTCGGTAATCTCACGTTCTGCCAGCTGTTGACTATGAGCGCTGTTATTCGTAATTGGCTTGCTTCTAGGTTAACTGGTTCGCCAGATTTTAATCACCCTTTTACCGGTAAATTACTCCACCCACAACATATAATACCTATTCTACAATAATATAAAGCATCATCCTATACTAGAAAGATTCTTTATTTATTTTGTACTTTAATTCAACTTCTAACAGTGCTCTTCCTGATTATAATAGAGTGATATCGATTATACAATGATAAATCGATTGTTTAGTTGACCATGCTCCTTTTATTTTATACAAATTAAATATAATATTAACTATCTCTTATCCCAGGGTACGTGTGATACTTTTAACGATTAGTAAGGCCAGGTAATGCAAAATTAAGGTTACTTAGTATTACAAAATGTTATTAGTTCTTACTATATTAAAATTAAATATAAGCTGGTGTTACCGGGTTTGATGATTCTCAAGGCAGCATTGTTCATCTGCAAACAGTTGAAGATTTACAATTTAGGTTACATCAATCCAGAAAAAGTGTGCCGATTATTAATAAAATTGACAGTGTGATGTCCTGGAAAGCGGCAGGAACTCTTCTAATCTTCGTTCTTCTCTTACGATCCTTGTGGTTGTCGGTCTCGGTGGAATTGGAGTCGTATTATAACTTCCTTCTAGAAAGTAAGGTTTATTTCTTCAGAATCAAGGTCCTTGAGTATATTTTTCTATAATTCCATTAAGTTAGGCTTTTTTCTTCCATCAATTAGTCTCCTGGTTAGATGGGAAATCGGGTTCAACACTAAATCCAACGGAATTATCTTGACGAGTGAAATAAGAATTTCTCGACCTTTTGGAAGTATATGGTTATATTTTTGAAATCTAATTCATTTTATTATTCATCGGTTTGTTTTATAGGAATAGGTTTTGACTTTAATTTATTAATTTTGATTCATTTTTCGTTAATTTGTGTCATCCTTTTTAAATTTGTCTCCTCATCTCAACTCAATAGCATATAACAATCGAAAATATATTGGTTTTTTATAAATTCTTTTCCGTATTTATTTAACTTCACCCATCAGCATATAACAATTGAATAATTGAAAATCAACAAGATTTTTTACATTTTAGTTACCCTAACAACCACTACTTTCTGTCATTGGATAATATTTGATATCCTAGAGCCAGAATTATAAAACATTACTACTCTTTTTTAATAAAATACTCCATGCTTGGAATTACACCAAATTACCTAAAACTCTCACTCAATCTACCTTATTAAACCGTATATATTTTACTATAGTTTCATTAGACTGGACTTATTAAAAGGGTATTAATTTCCTTTTACAAATATTAAATTTAGGCCTATAAGTTTTCTTACAACTGTTATAATGATTTTGTTGTTAACTTAATTTTCTTTACCTGACCTACTGTACAAATAGTCACTGGTTTATGGCTACTTACATTAATTTATATTCCCTGGTTTTAATTCATTATACTAATTAGTTCATACTTGAATCCTTCATTATTTTATGACATAACTATAAAAACTACTTGTCAACTTTTAAACACTTATTGCCACCCTGGCCAAGTTTACAAACATTAATTCAAAACACCTTCATTAATCAATTTCAGCCAATACATTTAACATAATATAATACCTAACACAGGTATTTATACTTAATTGTCTAAAGACAATTTTAACATAAATGAAAGGAGTACCACTGACTAAGTACTTCTATAAAACAACAGCTTCCCTCTTACTATCCACAAAACATAAAATAAATATCCTGTAACCACTATATCATGCTACAGCATAACAATACTGTAAGTACAATTTGCAACACATTAAATATTAATCTGAATAGTATTTTACATTCCATTACTACATATTCAACTCCTCCCATTTGATACAATGTTTATATTTTACACCCCATATTATTTATTACATCTTTTAAATTTATGTACACCTCAGATGTATTAATTACTTAGTAACCTTAATATTTGGGTATTGTTATAAACTATAGTTACTTCGTTTTTTTATGTAACGTTGGGGACCTCAAATCTGTTACGTTACATAACACCCCCCCTTCGAAAGAAGTTTATTTTGGCTCAACTAAGTTTAGTAAAATAAACTTATAGTTCTTTTATGATAAGGTTATCTTCTCTTTCTATCCTTCAAACTTTTAATTGAACCGGAAAACTGTGTTGATACTCCTTGTGTATCTGGTCATTAATTCACTACTGGTACCTCCCTCAGTTGTATACCTGTCCTTTTCTCTGGAACTCATAACTTCGTCTAGCTTTTTACGCTATCATTACTTATTATTATTTGTATATTTATTACCTCTCTTGGTGCATAATCCCTAAAATACTATATTTCCCTAACATTTTTCCCTAATATCATAGCTGGTACAGAATCAGAGGGGCACTATTGGCTTCCATTACTCTGCCGTTTCCCTAACTATATCTTCTGAGATCAGAGGAACTTCATCTCTGTCCAGAAAAAAAATAAACGTTGCACTATCACAACACAATACATATAATAAAATTATTACCTATAAGGTAGCTCCTTCGCTACAAACTTATACTCAAGGGATGATTACTATTATTTCTGAGGTATCCTAATGCTTTTCTTAAATTATTTATCTCGTTGTTCTGTAGTTCCATTTATCACATTATTCACCAGTATATTAGTTAAAACTGCTCAATATTCATTTTAAATTCTTCTTAGTTCCGTGCTGTCAATTAATTATTCTTTAGCATATGTATTTCACTATTTTTAATTCACTCCCATTTACTTCTGCAATTAAACACTGAATCTCCTCCTTATCATAAATTGTATGGCATATTCTTCCTTCATTTAACTCATTTCTAATTCTTCTTTCTCTTCTTCCATTTTTATTAGTTTAAAATAATTTATTCTGAATTATATAGTAATGTGTTCTTACTTATTTTTTTTTTTTGGATTTTGGGGTTTTTAGTTTCTTCATTTTAAATTATATGTTTTCAAAATAACTTGAGTAAGTTGTCCTTACAGTTTTTTTTTTTTTTTTTTTTTTTTTTTAATCTTATTGTTCCTGAATAAATATTCAGTAAGTTGTCCTTACATGCTTTTTGGAATTTTGAGGTTTTAAAATTGATTCCACATAATTTCTCTAAAGTGTTGCGTAATTAGTTTATTTAATTTAATAGTCGGTTAAATATATTTTAATTAGTTTCTCATTATTTTCCTTGGATTTGCTTGATCCTGTATCCATAAAATCTGCCCCTTTTCTTTATATTCTGTTTGGAATCTGTTTAACCGTGGTCCATTATTTCCTCTGCACTGATTGTTCGGATTTCTCTAGCGTATAGAATTATTTCCGTCCTTGTGACGTATCTCCCTATCATCTGGTTCTTCCATCTTGTCGCTATAAATTTTTCATTTATGTTCAAGTTTACCATCGTCTTTCGAACTGATTCTTCCGTATTGTTATTTAACCGTTCAAATGGTTCATACATAATCTCCAGAAGTCCTCCATGCTCCTTGGTTAGTTTTGGCCTTTTCGGTCCTTCTAATCTATCTGGGAATTCAAGTGTGGTACGTTTCAAGTTTCTAAATTGCCTTACTTCTCCTGGTTCCGCAATTGGTATATTATGTAGCTGAACTAATCCCCTTTTAATCATCTCCAATCCTTCCCGTGTATTTATTAATTTCCTTTTACGCATTTGTCTTATTTTCATTGTCTTCATTTCATTATGAACCCGTTCTATTCTTCCGGTTATTTTAATTGGTATCTCGTCAAATTTTTCTTGGGTCTTCGCTTGTATCTCCGTTATTCTAATATCGTTATGGTTTCCTATTTGAGTAATTTTGGTCTCTACTTCCACTCTGAGTTGTATGATAGTTTCATCTGTCTTTTCCAGACCCACCTTAATTTCAGTCATTTGCTGTCTTACTTCCTCTTCATAGTTATCAACTCTTTCGCTCAGTGTTTCGTCGACAATTATAATACTTCCATTGATGACTTCCCTCAATGCTAGGTTTTGTTCATTGATGATTTGCCGCAACTCCTTATTATGGTTTTCAATTTTCTCATCCATTTGTTTGGTATTTTCCAGAATCTGCCTTAAGCTCTCATCATTCCTGTCAAACCTTTCATTAATTTGTTTTAAGCTTTCATTTATCAGCCGGTTATTCTCATCATTTTCCTCTTTATTTTTATCAAACTTCTCATTCATTAGTTTGATTAAATTCTCACTCAAAATTTCGTTTTGTTTCTTTGAGTTTTCATTAATACTGTCTATTTTTTCATTAGTCTGTTATGAGTTTTCCTCCTGTTTCTTAAAATTTTCATCTATGGTTTGTTTATTACTTTCCTTAATGCTATCAATTTTCTCCATCATCATCCTCATCATTTCCTGCCAATCTGGTTCTCTTCTGGCTTCCGCTTTTTCTGGTTGGTCCCCTTGGGCATCCTCTTCAACTATTTCCTTTTCCGTGTTTGTGATTACTTCTATTTCTTCTTCCCGTCGGTCTTCTTCTGTTTCTTGCTCCTTCTCCATCCTTTTAGAAACACCTCTAGTATGCATTCCTGTGCCTCTAATGGTTGCCTGCTCAAGTTAAGTAATAATTAAGACGATTTTTTCTTAACTAAAGCCCACTCGTTGAGCGCCACTTTGTAACGAAAGCCTTTTTGTTACGTTATTAATTATATTCGAGGATGTTTAAAAGCCCCACTGTTGGGTTACAATTTGTAAAGAAACTCTGTTTATCAGGTGTACTGGGGTTTAATCAAGCTCCACGTTGGTATGCGCCAATTGGTAAAGAAAGAGTATTGATGTGTTTGACTCCCGTGTATCCACGTTAAGCCCACGTTGTTGACATCGATTTGTAACCACCAAACGATGTTACGTGTTCTTTTTTTTAAATCAATCTGTTATTAAGGAAATGTTTATTATGTAGACTTATAGGTAACCTCCTGTAACTCAATTTTAATAGACAAATATATTTATTATTGTGTTATTATAACTTTAGGTATACTATAACACGGTATTACCTAATTACTCAATGTTTACTCAATATCAATGATATAATTCATGTATTTAATTAATAAATTAAGAATTCTCTCCAACCCTAGTCAGTCCGTATTGTGTAATTCAATTCAAAAATTGTGCAGGAAACACGCTAGTTCGGTAATCTCACGTTCTGCCAGCTGTTGACTATGAGCGCTGTTATTCGTAATTGGCTTGCTTCTAGGTTAACTGGTTCGCCAGATTTTAATCACCCTTTTACCGGTAAATTACTCCACCCACAACATATAATACCTATTCTACAATAATATAAAGCATCATCCTATACTAGAAAGATTCTTTATTTATTTTGTACTTTAATTCAACTTCTAACAGTGCTCTTCCTGATTATAATAGAGTGATATCGATTATACAATGATAAATCGATTGTTTAGTTGACCATGCTCCTTTTATTTTATACAAATTAAATATAATATTAACTATCTCTTATCCCAGGGTACGTGTGATACTTTTAACGATTAGTAAGGCCAGGTAATGCAAAATTAAGGTTACTTAGTATTACAAAATGTTATTAGTTCTTACTATATTAAAATTAAATATAAGCTGGTGTTACCGGGTTTGATGATTCTCAAGGCAGCATTGTTCATCTGCAAACAGTTGAAGATTTACAATTTAGGTTACATCAATCCAGAAAAAGTGTGCCGATTATTAATAAAATTGACGGTGTGATGTCCTGGAAAGCGGCGGGAACTCTTCTAATCTTCGTTCTTCTCTTACGATCCTTGTGGTTGTCGGTCTCGGTGGAATTGGAGTCGTAATATAACTTCCTTCTTGAAAGTGAGGTTTATTTCTTCAGAAACAAGGTCCTTGAGTATATTTTTCTATAATTCCATTAATTTAGGCTTTTTTCTTCCATCAATTAGTCTCCTGGTTAGATGGGAAATCGGGTTCAACACTAAATCCAACGGAATTATCTTGACGAGTGAAATAAGAATTTCTCGACCTTTTGGAAGTATATGGTTATATTTTTGAAATCTAATTCATTTTATTATTCATCGGTTTGTTTTATAGGAATAGGTTTTGACTTTAATTTATTAATTTTGATTCATTTTTCGTTAATTTGTGTCATCCTTTTTAAATTTGTCTCCTCATCTGAACTCAATAGCATATAACTATCGAAAATATATTGGTTTTTTATAAATTCTTTTCTGTATTTATTTAACTTCACCCATCAGCATATAACAATTGAATAATTGAAAATCAACAAGATTTTTTACATTTTAGTTACCCTAACAACCACTACTTTCTGTCATTGGATAATATTTGATATACTAGAGCCAGAATTATAAAACATTACTACTCTTTTTTAATAAAATACTCCATGCTTGGAATTACACCAAATTACCTAAAACTCTCACCCAATCTACCTTATTAAACTGTATATATTTTACTATAGTTTCATTAGACTGGACTTATTAAAAGGGTATTAATTTCCTTTTACAAATATTAAATTTAGGCCTATAAGTTTTCTTACAACTGTTATAATGATTTTGTTGTTAACTTAATTTTCTTTACCTGACCTACTGTACAAATAGTCACTGGTTTATGGCTACTTACATTAATTTATATTCCCTGGTTTTAATTCATTATACTAATTAGTTCATACTTGAATCCTTCATTATTTTATGACATAACTATAAAAACTACTTGTCAACTTTTAAACACTTATTGCCACCCTGGCCAAGTTTACAAACATTAATTCAAAACACCTTCATTAATCAATTTCAGCCAATACATTTAACATAATATAATACCTAACACAGGTATTTATACTTAATTGTCTAAAGACAATTTTAACATAAATGAAAGGAGTACCACTGACTAAGTACTTCTATAAAACAACAGCTTCCCTCTTACTATCCACAAAACATAAAATAAATATCCTGTAACCACTATATCATGCTACAGCATAACAATACTGTAAGTACAATTTGCAACACATTAAATATTAATCTGAATAGTATTTTACATTCCATTACTACATATTCAACTCCTCCCATTTGATACAATGTTTATATTTTACACCCCATATTATTTATTACATCTTTTAAATTTATGTACACCTCAGATGTATTAATTACTTAGTAACCTTAATATTTGGGTATTGTTATAAACTATAGTTACTTCGTTTTTTTATGTAACGTTGGGGACCTCAAATCTGTTACGTTACAATATATATATATATATGTATATTATATATGTATGCTAAGCGTTCATAGAAAGAGACTGCAAAAGACTGCTGAATGCATTGCCCTCGTAATCAACTGATTTGGATAACAACCAAGGAGGTTATACTTTTTGTTTCAGTCTTGATGTGCTATAAAATTAATGCAAAGAATTTTTTTATAAAATAAACATGAACACAAAGTTTTTCTTTTTTTATGGTGTTACTAGATTCATTAGTATTGATTTCATGCACTGAACTTGTCTTATGTTGAATAAAGTAAATTTTGTATTTCATAACTTGTATTTTTTGCTAATTTTTCCATTTTTTAAACCACCTTTTCAGGAGCCAGGGAGGTGCAAATGCACCCCTTGCACCCCCTCGGAGCGCCCATGCATCTGAATTAGAATAAACATTACAAACATTACAACTTTAGTATTCATTTTCTATTAAATATTCCCATTGTCACATTTTAACCTCAACTCTGAATTTCTATTAAACATTTTAATCATTACATTTTAATCATGTTACCATTTACTATAACCTTCAAATTAAAAATTTTCAAATTTATTACAAAGATCCACATTTTCAATTAATTAAACCATCTCAAGTTTATTTAATTCCATAACAGAATTCATAATTACTTAAATGTCAATTATTATTAACAATCAATCCTCCTTATCATAATACACTCAATCAGAATTATTAACATTGAGTACACATTATACAACATACACACACTGCGTATCTTCAGATACCATATCATACAACATAACCTAGTACATATTACATGTAACACCAATACAAATTTATATACAATCTACGTCATATCAAAGGTCATTGTTGACCAAAAATCATTTCATTATTCAGCCAATTTTCGAAAACCACTACATTCACATAATTAAATGTCCATTAACAACATATGTCTAACCTCCATCATTAAAAATTAATCTGACATTATTCATGCACAATTCACTATTGTTTCGTTTATTATATAATCTGTTTTAATATAATGCCCATTTAAATCTGTTTTATCCATTATACTGTCATAATAATTCACAGGATTATTCCACATTATTATATCGTAAAATCTGTCACCATCGTTTATAGTCCAGTCGCTCTTAGTATGATTTGTCACAATTAAGTAGGTTACAATTTCACCATTATCATCATCTGCTACTACACCTGTTTGATTATCAGGTAAGTGCTCATTATAAACAGCATTATCATCATTTACTGCACTAATTACTCCACAAGGTAAGTCTTCATTGTCACTATTTCTCTCAATATTTAATCTCTTTACTAACTCTTCATAACCTCTATGAACACTAAAAATCTCTCTCTCTCTCTCTCTCTCTCTCTCTCTCTCTCTCTCTCTCTCTCTCTCTCTCTCTCTCATCATAATACCTCTCCCAACCCCATTTAACTCTCTCACTCCATGCAAAGGGCAATACAACATTATGAAAACACCATCTGGCTTTACCAGGTACATCATAATACATAAAGGGACCATTTGGAGACCATATGTCTCCCCCAGAGGAATCTTCGTCCTCAAAAAACAAATGTAGAGTCTTTACTCCACATACACCATAGGGAAAATTTGCCCTCTGCCCCCCATACTCACTTAAACTCTCTTTCCACTGTCTCTCTCTCAAGCTCATTAACACTTATTATTACCTTATCACTAACCTCAACTCCCATTATATTCTCATCATCACTACTATTACTTAATGTATCCTTCTTTGATACCCCATTTTCAATTACATCGTTATTACTGGTTATACCACTGTGATAGTTATCACTATTTTCACGATCACTTACCTTGTCGTTTTTTACCTCAACTGCACTTAAACTAACACCATTATTCTTCAAATTATCATCATCATAACCTCCACTGTCAGAATCGATTACCTTGTTATCGATTACCTGGTTTAGTTCACTTTCTGTATTCTCCTTTTTGTACTCCCATGTGAACTTGTACTCTAGTATTTGTTTTTGCATGGTACTAAAACGTTCATCAATAGTATTCAGACGCTGATTAATATTAACATTTTGTTGTTCAATATTATTAATATCACTCATTATTTCATTTTAATGTTTTGTTCATCGAATTTAGTATTTACTTCATTGAAATTACTTTCTAACTTAATATTTTGTTCGTTAAATTTAATATCATTAATATCAAAACGACTTTCGAGCTTTGCAAACTGCTGTTGCAAAAAACTCATTATATTATCATCAGATTTATTACTTTCTTTAGTTAAGACTGGGGTTGATTGTGCCCCAACATCCCCCATTATAACTGATTCAGTTAAACTACTTTCTTTTATTGACACAGGGGTTGACTGAATTCTCAGATCACTCATGATAGCTAAGTCAGTCAAACTGACCTCATTCTCATTATTTTCCATGTTTTAATTATTTTTAATTACATACTTAATAAAATTCAATATTGATATAAATGAGAATTTATATACTAAACAAAAAAACGTTTTAAACACAACGTGCTATTTTGAGCATCTTATAACCTACAAATTATTCAAAAATTGTCACCGTTACCAAGCCTATTTCCTGGCGTCAAATTTCAGGCCTAATTTATATAAAAATCCTGGCAGGGACTTGCCAATTGTAACTATCTAAAATTTTGACCCTCTTACCAAAAGCTTACTTACCACGGATTCTGACGAACTTACCTTAATTTCAACACAGAAGATCCCAAATTACACAAAGGTCGCCACGATGTTTTCAGGTTATACATCAAAACCTTAACATTCCTCCTGAACATATACGTTAGTTGATTTTTATTTTACTCCCCTAACTTCAGAAGCTGTCACAGGCTCGTTTAGGTGAGACTTCGACGCAGAAAATAGGTTAGGTTTCGGTGCAATAACTACACTCAACACATGGTTATGGTTATACCAAAATCTGAATTTATTTTCATTTAGCTATTCAAAAGTTACTGACCATATTCATTTTTTGTGAACAAATAACTTAATATTGAGCATTCATAATAATTAGTTAAACAATACTAGAAATGATTAATTATACTTTAGCAAGCCAGTACTTCACATCCACTCTCTCTCTCTCACTCTCTTAACCCCCCCCCAGATAATCATCCAGTGCAGACATATCATGAAGAAGTGAAATAACAATTAAGGGTCATTCTTCAAAAAGAGGGAATTTTCAAGAATACTTTTTATTTTCAACTTTCTTCAAATTGAATAAAAACTTTTTTTAATCAGTTTTTGAAACAAAACAACAAAATCAAGTTTGCATAGATCAAAATAAATTGTTTGTATATTTTTTTACAAATTTATTATTTGCTTAACATGGAGTTGATACAAGGTTTCATGGAGTTGACGAACATCGGAATGGAGCTGATATAGAATGCATGGAGTTGATTTACTAGCTGATAAAAGTTATAATAACTGTTTTTTGTCAAAATAACTATTAATAAATTACCCACAATGTTGAATTCTAGTAAATGGAAAAGGAAAAGGTTCTCAGTCTTAACAACACAGCTTTAATTAAAACTATAAAACACAAAAACATGACACTCACACTTAGTAAAATGTAACTTAATGATGCACCCTGTTTAAGAACTTAAATATTAGTGAGTTTAAGAAGGCCTTACAATGAGAGTAATTAAGAAATGTGGGCTTGATAGTACAATAACCTTACAATTATAACAAATTGTTAAGAGTAAAATAGTAAATTAATTCATTTAGCGAATATTGAAATTTAAAAAATTCAAATCATTAAAAAAATATGTACTACGGCGTGTTGCTTCTGGTTCCCGCAACAGTTGTCTTATTTCAGACATAAAATGCCATGATTTGTCTTCATTTTTTGGGAAGGAAATAGTTTTATCACGGTTTACATGCATAAAGTTAACTTGAACCATATCACACCCATTATCTGACTTTTCTTGACTTAAAACTTGTCCTGCATAATGATAAGTAGATTTCCCTGCTAAGAATTCAAAGAGTTCATCCATCCAAAGAGTCTACATTATCCACGGTCAAAGCTTGTTGTGGTTCTTCACTTACAAGTTAAGGTCCTCTATCTGAGACAGAGTAGACTTCCTCAAATTTTAGCTGCTTTCATGATGAAGCTGTTTTTAAAACTTAAGGAAATAAGATATTTTTATTACCTACTTACTTTTAAATCCAGCTGCAATAAACTGTTTGCTAAAATACAAGTACTATAAGGGCACTTAGTTATTGTAATTTTATTAAAAACTGAAGCTAAATTGTTTTTACTTATTTTATTAAAGGATACATAAGCTTTCTTGACAGTTGAGCCAACCCTGTTGTAGTTCATAGTGCCAATGTTATACAAGCACTTGTTTATTGGGTAATTAAAGTAACTTAGTCTTCTGAAATTTAAATTGTGACACTTTTCCTTTCCCCAAATTACTTGATGTGTCCAAAATGTCCCTTTAAAAGCATAAGTTTTGTCGGTTTTGAGAAACTTTGGGATTCTACAGCTGATTTTCGCACAAGACTTATTTCAATTCCTTTTATGTTCTTTTGTAGTTCATAAAAAAACTGATCAAAATTGTTTATGTCTTTGCCTCTTGCTACAAGTAGATCAGCCGTCCTTTTTAATATGCCACCCAACCCATCAGGGTCTCCTTTTCTGTGACCCGATTCACTGTAGTTCCACGAAAAACTTTCCAGAAAGGGAAATCTTGATGGAATCTCAGTGACCATTAGTTTAAACATAGTACGAATACGGTATTGTGTTGTAGGACCATTACTAATAAATTGGATGGACTTAACTTGAGGCACAAGCTCTTCAACCCTCTTAAAAATTGGATTCAAATGTGAAATGATTGCACTGGAGTCATGATTTAAACTACCAGATACATTCCAAGTGCCTGTGTTTGCTTAGCTTCTGGGGGCTTGTAATAAAACATAACTGTATGGATACAAACTTGTTCTCGATATCCTCTGAAGGGAAATTCTTGTATCTCACTAGAAAATTTACATACATAATTTTCTGAAAAATCCATATGCAACACAGCATAATGTGAGGACAAATTTTGTTTTAGTTCTTTTAAAGCCTTATATTGATGTATAATATTACATGTGTGAGCCATACATTTTGGCAAGGTAACTCCTTAGCTGTTACACTTATTACTTCTTTAACATTCTTTTTTACTTTTTTGGGCTTTCCTTTTACCAACATATTTCCCGTTTTTAAAATCCATTTACTGTAGGGCACTGCTTCTGCTTTATCGTAGTCTAAAAATTTAAATGTTTTCCCTTTACAGTTCTTACAGCGCCTTTCAAGACAATTTTCTTTTCCTTCCACATTTTCACAACACATTTGTTTAATAATGTCACATCCGGGGACATTAATAATGTTTCTCTGTTGTCATATTTTTTTGTTTAAGTTTACTAACAAGCAGCCTCATATTTCCATGTAATGTGCAGAGACAAGTACTCCCTCAGTAACTTTTCTTTGGACTATCCAAAAAGGTCTCATTTTACAAAAAGTTGAATAACTAACAGAATAATTTGTTTGTTCTTTCTTTAAAGTTAAACACATTTTTTAAATCTTTCATAACCCTGTATTTTTGTATTATTTTACCAGCTACTAAAGAGGCAAAATTTCTTCTTAAAGATTTATTTTGTCGAATTTGTGCAAAGTTACTTTTAAGCTGGGCTACTAAAACTTCATTGAAAAACAGCTTCTTTTTCACAGCTTCACTTACTCTAATGGCCACTGTAAGTTTCCAAACTGTTTTACAAGGTGTATCTTTTTTTCTTGTTGCATTTTAATTCCCTATAATACCTAGTTTTATATGTACTGCATTTCTTTTTATAATGAGCAATTGCTTTTCTAACATGTCTATTTTTCTATAAGCTTTTTTCATTTCTCTTCTTCTTCCGCTATGTTTTCTGGACCTTCCAGAAGTTTGGATAAATTCAGAGTTAGGCCTATTCAGAGACCCATTTGGAGCATTTTCAGGATTAACTGAGGCAATAATCTGTAAACCAGTCTCAGGGCTAGAAGGTGGACTCAAAAGAATACAATTTTTGATAGCCTTTGTCTTATTTCTGTAATTTTGGGAGTGTTTTCACCAATTTTTTTCCTTGGTCTTTTTTCTCTCTGTTTTTAGTTCAGAAATTATTTTAATTTTACCTGACTTTCTTCAGGCATGGTACCTCTCCCTTTCCTTTCTCTTTGCTTCTTCATAAAGTTCAGGGTCATTTTTTTATTCTGTCCCTTCTTTTTTGTTCGTATTCTTTCCTCTTTTTTCTCAGGGCCTCAATAGACTGGCTGGATTTTTTACTTGTTTTCCCCATTCTAAAACAAAATGGCAGAACTGATTTAATTATGTAGTACTGATCAATAATTTAAAACACTATTGTGACCTGTGTAAAAAAAGGCCTATAAAGTTTACAAAAATATTTTACAAGAGCAGAAAAGTTAAAATTAAAAGCTAGAAATATTAACTATTAACCTAGAATCTACAAAGTTATGGCTAATATCAGTTTTAAAACAAATTAGTCAACATGGAATGGCATCAACTCCATGGACACTCATTGTCCATGGACTTGATGAACCTTGTTTTGAATCAGTTGTGGTTCATATGTTGAGGTTAGAAATGTGACACTGCTTCCTTGTCAACTGTTCAGTATTTAAAGCATGAATATGTATTATTTAATAGGAAATAAGTGCTATTATAAGTTAAAGTTATATCCACAGAGTTGGGAACGAATAACTAAGACATACCGTATTTGGAATTCAATCCATATTTGCAGATAGCAGTAAGGTCATCACTCAACTCAAACAGCACAACACAAACAAGATGGCAGCTTCTTCTTCAAAACAATGAGCCAGCAACATGCAATAATACTAACTTAGACAATTAATACACAAAATTTCCCTTGTCCATGGAGTTGACCAGAAATTGGATTTCATCAATAAGATCGTATTTTTCTTAAAAGTTACAATATTTTTTTCAGTGCTGTGTTTTACTAGTTATTACTCAGTATTATCTAGCTACTTCAATAGTAACTAAACTTAAGTGGTTTAATACAGCATCATAATAAACATACAAAGAGGTAAAACAATGGAAGTTTCATTCATGGAATTGATTTTAGCCATTGTCTATGAATTTTTTTCTTACAATTCAGATAATTTTATTAATTTAAGAGTTGATAAAATAATTTTTTTAATATTTCTCATTGTATTAAAGTTGAGGGAAGTAAAAATTTGTAAGAAATAATGTCAAGTGTCTGCCAGTTTTTTACAAAATTCCCTCTTTTTGAAGAACGACAGTTAAAGTGTTCAGTAACCTAACCGTAAATAGGGAGTGTGAGAGTAAAATCAACATTAACTAATTAACTCAAGAAAAGGAATATAATGTATAAAATAACAGTATATTCACTAATAAATAACTTGGTTGTAAAACTATATATATTTTTTATTTTATCTACTGCAGCCCTGAGATTTAAGAGTCATTAATTCATGCTTTGAGAAAAAAACAAAATAAATTTAAGATTAAAGGACCCAAATCTAAAAAGATCAGTAATCAGTACAATATATATATTTCGTCTATAGTCATGCTGTTAGAAAACAGTATAAGGAGGTGTGCAAGGTACGCCTACTACTAGAAGACTGAAGCATATACCGGTATGTATTGTATGAATTGGGGATATGTAAACTGGTAAATGAAATACTGCTAATTATGATTAATAAGGTAGAACAGTAATGTGAAAATATCTAAAACAATATCAGGCAGCTAAATAAGCATTACGCTCAAGGAAAATTTTAGAAAAAGAAAGGTTTTAAAGTATGGTCAGAAGAAACTAAGGAAGCAAATAAGAAAAAACAAAAGAAACATAGGACATATCTTCAAAATGCATAATCTTTCAAGAGAGTAGAGTTCGATAAAATAAGGAATGCTACGAAGAAACTTGTCAAGGAAACGCAGAAGCAGTCACAAGGAAGATTTATTGCAGCTATTTAGAATATGGGCTGTTAGTTTATAAACTTATATAAAGAAAATAAACAAGGGTGTGAAAGAGACAATTAACTGTGTACAAGAGTACGAATGGAAATACCTTATGCTCAACTCTGGCACAGTGGTTAAGAAAAGTGAGCTTTAGAAACAAGGTGTGATCAAAGAGAAACGCATACCTCTCTGGAAGAATTAAGAAGAATACAAATAATCATAAGGCACATCGTTTAAATATAAATATAGAATTGTTGATGTATGGTGGGATAATGCTGTATTTATGCCTGCTTATTAATACCCATATGCTGGGAATTTTATGAAGTACCCAGAGAGCAGTTATGAGTAGAAGTGATCTCATTATATACGCGTATAAGGTGAGATAAAACAAATGCAAACAGTTTAGAGGTATAAATCTTCTCAATACTGTGTACACACTTCATGCTAGACTGGTCAATGCCAAATTAAAATTTATAGCAGATGCTGTCATATCAGAATAGCAGATGGGCTTCAGGAAAGGAAGGTCTTGTGTGAATTCTATCTTTATACTGAAACAATTAATGGTAAAATGTAAACAGTATAACTTTGAAACCCATTTAGCTTTTGTAGATATAGGAAAAACATTTTGATAATGTTAACATATCTTAGCTGTAAGAAATTTTAGAACAGAGGGGAATTCCGTATCATTTGATAGCAACTCTGTAATGTTTATATATATTGTCATGACGGTCTCCTGATCGTTGTAATGTACAGTGAAAAACAAAATACAAGACACCAATTAAGTCACTACTAACCAGTTTTAATTATCACAGTTAAACAGTTTGTAATCAATAAGATAGTCTCTTACAACAAATCAAATAAAAGTTGTTCACACGCAATAAAAATGTCAACTAATAGAGTCCTGCACAATTATAAAACACATAACACTTTGCCACATACTTCGAACTGCACTGGAATAAATCAACACTCAAACTGAACTAAGCATCGCTGAGTGCTTGTATTTATACCCCGCTGATATTCCAGAATAATCCATACTACGTGTCAACTATGCTACTAGAAAACGCTAGAGCGTAATTGCTTGCCACCTTGAACACAGTGTGCATGGACTGGTGAAATCAGGATCAGTCTCATCTACGGATGCGTGATAAGTGTCATGTAATTCTCCTTCATCTCAAAGTAGCAGCAATATGTACGCACACACACATTATAGCCGGGCTCCACTGGAATAGCCGAGAAACACGTAGCATGTTCTGTAATGTCGTAACATTATTACCATAGACTTCAGGGCACTAGATGTCTTGTTATAATGGCATTGAATCCAATTGTAATATTTAATAATCTTAACATTACTATAGTGTAAGACAATTTGATTGAATCAGTTTTCTGATGGCCAAGTAGGGAGTTCGAACCTTCCAAACGTCTTCAGTATTCACACCTTGTTGCACAGTCTGGCTATTACTTCGGTTATAACATATCTAAATTAAATTAAGAAAGGTTGTACCGTTATACAAATTATGAAATGTTTCTTTTGTGTATAGTTTAACAAAAGATGAATTGGTTTCTACAAA
Organism: Magicicada septendecula; assembly: GCA_034769895.1. Classification (NCBI taxonomy): domain Eukaryota; kingdom Metazoa; phylum Arthropoda; class Insecta; order Hemiptera; family Cicadidae; genus Magicicada; species Magicicada septendecula. Next base: position 128,032,098 of record CM068368.1, read on the forward strand.
TATTTCATACAAATTCTGCATCAAATTGTCACACATGACTCTCAGTTTATTATAAATGTTTGCTTTCCGTCTTGATACGAGGGGCGGCTGATAAGTAATCCATAGTTGCATGTAACTCGAAAATGAAAAGGGCTAGTCAAATGAAACAAATATGGTATAAAAGTGCATTTTATTTGCTACAAAAACATACATTTATTTTTCACGTAGTCACCATTTAGAGCCACACATTTCTCCCAACGGTGAACCAGTTGTTTCATCCTGTTAATGAAGAATGCTAGTGGTCTTTCCTTGATCCACAACCTACCGCATCTTTTAGTTCGTCATCTGTGGTGAAATGAATACCCTTAATATCCCTTTTTAAATGTGTAAAAAAGTCAAAATCCCAAGGTGCCAAATCTGGTGAGTATGGAGGGTGTGGAATGGGTTCATTTCACAGTTTGCGTGGCACCCACCACGAACAGATTTTATGGTAACCCAGCTCTGCAATAATGTGTCCTACTCATTCTTTTGATATACCTATTTAGGCGGCGGTGCCTTGTTGTGTAATGCAACGGTCATTTTGAATCAATTCATTTACCTCCATTTGGTGCTTCTCATCAGTCACAGAAACTGGTAACCACCACAAAGTTCATCCTCAATATTCACTTTACCAGTTTCCAATGCACAAAATTTTATTCCCCATCTACTTACGGTATTTTGGTCAACAGTTTCATCACTGTAAACAGCTTTTAGATGACAATGAATGTCACAAACGTTCAATTTTTCAGTAGTTAAAAATTCCATCCCTGCACGTTGTTTTAGACGCGTTTACATAGCTGGCATACTCAACTCCGTAAAAATGGCAACTGACAGAAAACAAGAAGGAGTTGGTCAACAAGATTTGGGACGTTTGTAATACAAGAATGTTGCTAGAAGATGGCAGCACGTGTCATGCTCTACATTGTTTTGTTCTCCCGTTATATCCAACTGTGCATTACTTATCAGCCACCCCTCATATCATGTCACTGGCTCACCAATCCTTAGTGACAACTTTTCATTTGTACGTAATCTTAATTTAAAATTTTATTTTCTAGATCACTAATTTCAATGTGTCATTTTGCATCAAACATTATTCCACATCAATATTTATTGTAACCTCACAATACCTCTAGCTCAGTAACTTGAAAATCAATAAACATAACAGTTATGAAAAGAACAAAAATTGAAAATTATATACAGACTAACCCAGGGGCAGTGATATGGTCCCACAGGACCCGCAACTGTGGGGGGGTTCACAGTCTTCAGGGGCACAATCTTAATGATTGGGTAATGAATAAAGATGGGAAATACCTGATTGCTTTTCAACAAAGTAAAGTAATCATGAGATATAAATGACAGAATTTAAAATGCGGCTTTGCCGGATATTCCTTTATATGAGACTTTGCTGGATATTGTTAAATTAAAAGGGTTAATGTCAGAAATGCGAGGGAGCAAAAAGTATAAACTCCAAACATCAGAAAGGTGGGGAGTAAAAGGAGTTCCTGAATTGTTCGATTTTTTTTATGTAGTGGATTGTAATTTTCAGTTCTTTAAAATGAGTCTTAGGAGGTAGTCAGTGCTTCTATATATTGCCATACCTTCTCAAAATCTTAAAAGGTTGTGTCCAACCAGGCGGACTTCAAGAGACAAGGCATTAACAGCTCTCAGATTCAGGTTTATAGATGTGATTAAAGTACTTATGGAAGTAAGTTTAAGATAAAAAAATTGCAAAGAAAGAGCTGAAACAAAAGGACTCAAAATGAAACTTAACGTTTTTCTTTCATTTTCCTCACCATAATTTTTTCAAAAGTATTTTCTGTTGTAACCCTTCTTAGTAGTTAACTCCAATCCAAATCCATCAGCATGAAGCAAGCTGAAACTCTCACAAAGTGCTTATGATAATAACAGAGTTGTGAAAAATAATTTTCTGGAGTTAAAATTCTTGAATTGGCACAAACGTGTGGAATAGAGTTAAATTTTAAAAAAGGAAAGAAACATTTTTATGAACTGAGCAAAGATGGAAGATATGAAGACGATAAAAAAATTTCAAGTTAAAATTTATAACCACTTATTGAACATTTTAACTACGCAATTAGATGAGTGTTGTGAAGAATTCAGTGCGGTCATTGAAAATTTTAATGTACTGAGCTTTCCAGTAATGAATAAAGTAATGACAAACTATATTCATTATATGTGCATCTTAAAGATTAGTACAAGATGGATTATTGGACTCTTTCCTGCATCAGATATATCCGATCAATTACAAAAGATGTAATTAAAAACAAAGTGGCAATCTCGGAGCTAGCTAAGACAGTATGTAAACATGCAACTCTTTCCTCCAATTTTCCAGAAGTTTGTACTGTCTACAGTCTTTCCATGACTCTGCCTGTAACAAAAGTGACAGCCAAAAGATCATTTTCTAAATTTAAAATTATCAAATCATATTTGATAAGCCCAAGACTCTCTGAGCTGTCTCTTCAAAGCATGAAGTGAGATGGCACTGAATACAGACTTACATTTTCTGATTGAGTCCTTTGTTGCATAAAAATCTTGGATAAGGCAGCTTTGAAATTGCAATTTGGTCCTCAACCATATTTTTAAATAATATATTTATTATATTAAACCCACATTTTGCATTTCTTAAAGTTGCTATATGTAGAATTAAAAAGAAAATAAAATTTCAGTGTAATACAATAGATTTCCTGTTGTTTTGCGTGATATGTCTTCATAATTTTGTACATTATAAATTGTATTGTGATCATTGTGTTATATTTTGTTTATTGTAACTAGTTAAACTTCAAATTTAATAAGTAGCATTTACATATCATGAAAACTATATTTAATTAACGTAAAACTTTATTTTAATACTGTAATGGTTAAAATATCATTTCGTCTTTGACCGCTGATTTGGTTTGAGGGTATTTTGTGTCAGCATTTATTGAAATAAAGTATTTTTTATTTTATTACATTCTGGTGGTTTTATTAGGACAGATGGTCGGTCCAATAAACGAACAAAATGATAAATCCTATTTTTATAACTTGTTTTCTTATTCTTCATTTAAACATTTTCTGGAAAAAATTATGCAGACCCTTATTATTTATGCGATTCAGTTATAAAAACACAGATTCTGATATTAAATCATGACAGGGATAACCAAACAATTGTATGTGGGGGCGCTACCTCCTAACTTGTGGGGGGGGGGGCGGTTTATATAAGCACCACTGCTGACTAACCATAATGGAAATTCACCATAGTCTAGGTATTTAATGTAGTAGAGAGAAATGTTCACAATAATATTAATATATTGTATTTTAATTACTCCCTACTAACATACACTTAAAATAAATAAGAATGAAGCAACTGACCATTATATAGACCAGTGGTTCTCAAACCTTTTGGGCCTGTGCCCCCTTTGCATCCTCGAATTAGGCCACGCCCCCTAGACCTAATGAATTGAAGTAAAAAAGTTCTACTGTGCTATTAGGGTTAATAAATCTAACTCAAAGAATGTTTATAATGCTTTTATTATTACAGATATAAAAAAATACTAATACTTGTTTTGTTGAGAGAACATTTTATTTAATTAAAAGTACTTAATAGGACTACATTACAAAGGATTCTGCCCTCACTGCAGTTAAAATTTCAGGCTACATTATTTGGTTTTATTTCTTAAGAACACAATTAATGAGAGGGCTGGCACTGTTTTTCTTTCACAAGTTTTTGAATGTTTGGTTCCAACTGTGATAATGCACACCTCAGATCACTTTCAACATCCAGCCGTGCTCGGTATTTTGATTTGATGTAAGCCAGCGTAGAAAACCCAGACTCACATAGATACGTTCATGAAAACTGCACCTTGCAGCTTCCATAGCAACTTGTGGGTACACAGGAAAATAGCTTAACCAAAAATCTTCAACAGTCATGTTTGGGAACTCCGCTTTTGCTTGAGAATCACATTTTAGGTTGATTGCCTGCTCTAATGTAGTAGATAGAAATGTTCATAATTATTATTTAATGGTAGGCTACTTTCACTTGTGAAACTTACTTGTTGATATTCCCTCAAACGCCGTTTCGGAGTTGTATTCTCCTTCTTCAGTGAGGTTTGAATACGGAATGTGTCAAGTAGTCGGTAATTTGTAACAGTTTTTTTTAGATGACAGGTTGTGTGTGGGGGTTTGGAGATGGAAGGGGTTGGCGCGGGATTCTGAATTGTTGTATGCGTTGTGTATTATTGTGTCGAATAGTGTGTTTGATTTAAATTGTAAGGGGTTGGCGCGGGATTCTGAATTGTTGTATGCGTTGTGTATTATTGTGTCGAATAGTGTGTTTGATTTAAATTGTAAATGGTCATTGAGTATGCTGTTTGGTTGTGTTTGTATATTTCATAATGTTCTGCGGTATTGAGTTTGCGACTTTTGGGTAGGTAGTGTAAAATTTCAAGATTGTTTTTTATATTCGTGTAACTGTGGTTTTCTGTCTGGATGTGTGTGGCAAATGTGGATTGTATTTGTTATTGGATAATGCTTTTGTGTGTTCAGAAAATCTGGAGGAAAAAGATCTTCCTGTCTGGCCTATATAGAATTTATTGCAATCGTTACAGTTTAATTTATATACGCCTGTTTTGTTGTATATGTCTATGTCTTTGTTTGTGCCGTTAATGTGTCTTTTGATGGTATTGTTGGTTCTGTATGCTATTTTGTAATTGTGTTTTCTGAATGTGTTAGCAATTCTCTGTATGTTAGAGTTGTAGTATGTGAGTGTGATGTATTTTGTTTTGTTGTGTGTTGTTTGTATTTTTTGTTGTTTTTGTATAGGATTTGTCTATGTAATTTGTTTATTAAATCAGGGTTGTACCCGTTTTTTAGTGCTATGTATTTTATTGTGTTAAGTTCTTCATTATAATCTTGCTTATTTAGCGGTATTTTTGTGAGTCTTTGTAGCATATGGTTGAAGGCTGCATGTTTATGTTGTGTTGGATGATTTGATGTGTTGTGGATGACCATGTCAGTTGTGGTTGGTTTTCTGTAGATTTTATATGTCTGCGTATTGTTTGTATTGTTGATTGTTAGGTCTAGAAAATTTATACTGTTGTTTTTTTCTATTTCTATGGTGAATTTGAGTTTGGGGTGTATTGTGTTTATGTATTTGTGGAAATGTTCTACTTGTCTTGTATTGCCATTGTGTAATAATAATATGTCGTCTATGTATCTGTTCACAATAATATTAATATATTGTATTTTAATTACTCCCTACTAACATACACTTAAAATAAATAAGAACAAAGCAACTGACCATTATATTGACTGTAAACTGATTAACAAATGATGTACTGTTTGTTAACTTGAAGAGTACTGCTAATATCTTAAATAATGATTCAGGTACAAAAACTTGCTCTTGTAGTTGCCTATTGCACTGCTGTGACTGTACACAAGCCATGGCTGTATTAATTTTTTAATAAATATCACAAAAATGTCTACTTAAAACATGAAATGTTTAAAAATAGAAATGGTCTAAAATGACCTAATAAACAAAAAAATGTCACATAGTTATACATAGAAAAGGTGTCATATGGAGTAAGTGAGGTACAGCATTGAGAGATTCAGGACCCTGCAGCTTTTGGCCTCAATAGTCACTGTAGACAACCAAGGTAAAATACAACTGAATACCTGAAACACTGAAAATAAGTAAATCATTATAGGCCTAGTGTTACTGACATCATTAAGTCATAAAATAAATTACTACCACCATTGTGGATTTTGTTTTCTGGCTGCAATAAATGAAGTATGCTATTTGGTCTTTCATGTAACCAAAACAGCTCGACTCATAACAGCACTAATAGTTTGTGAAAAAGCTGATTTTAATTAGAATGGTAATACAAATGAGAGCAATAGTATACATAGGTTAAGTTTCTATTTATTGCATGCATTCAGGGGTCAACATCTTGGGGATACAATTTTGGCAAACCCAATGTGCCCTAGCTGGATTTCTCACTTTGCTTCAACTTGTCTTGAGTGAGATCCCTTCCTTTAATATTTCCTCTCTAATCTCTCTTGACTGACTCTTGTTCTTTCTGACCCCAACACTCTTAGAGTAGGCTATTCGAGGGCTAGGGTGTATTTCTTTTTTTATTCTAATTTCTTAATTTAGAATGGGCAGATTGGGTTCATCAGCCGTAGAGAAGGCGATCTGTCTAGGGGTTGTGACCCCAAAATCAATTCACCTGGTACTCAAGGTTAGGGGTTGTGTGAGGGGCTAGTAACTCTTCCATGTAAAATTTACTTTACTCGAATACTTCAACAGTGACTTTCAAAAATCCACTTGGTGTAGAGATGGAAGAAAGCTATTTTTAAAAAGATAAAAAAATAAAAATATTTATGAGGTTTACAAGGTGGATCTGCTACAGGAAGATAGTTGCAGGACACTGTATCAATCACGCCTTGCAAGCTACTTAACATCCTCTCCATCTGGAGACGGAGCAGACATAGAATATGTGTGGTATACGATACAGATAGCCATAAAGAAGGTGGTAGATGAAGCATTAAAGAAAAAGAAGAAAGTTCGCAGGAAGAAAGGTTTCCAGATTTGGGACGAGGAGATAGCAGCAGCAATAAGGGAAAAGAAGGAAGTGTATCATAGATATCTGCAATTGCAAACAGAAGACGCAAAACAAATCTACTGAGAAAATAGAAATTTTGCCAAAATAATAGTAGGTAGTGCACATGAAAGACTTGGTAGAGTTTTATTGCATCAATAGAAAATGATGTTCATGGCCATCAAATGATTGCCTATAAATTTGTAAGCCACTTCAATAGTACTGAAAGAGATAGGGCACATTTAAATATCATAACAGAAAATAAGTGGATTGAGCATTATACTAACTAAATACAACTGTTTTACTAATGACTCGGAACACAAAGTTTTTTATGAGTAAAAACATAAAGTTTTACCTTACAACCTGAACCGTTTTTCACTTTTAAAAAGCTTCTTCAGAGGTTGCCGCTGGTAGTGCTGTACGTCTTGTTGTTGGCGGCGTAATCGATTTTCGAAAGATCGATGTTGTGTGTGTGGGGTGAGATGTTCGAATAATGCGTGTGATTTGAATTGTGTCTGTTCGTTTAGGATGTCGTTTTTATTTGTTTTCGTGTATTTGTATATTTCCAATTGTTCTAGAATGTCTAGTTTTCGGCCTTTTGTGTGTACGTGTAGAATGTTCATGTTATTGTTGATGTTTTTGTATGTGTGGTTTGCTTCAATGAGGTGGTTTGCAAAGGTGGATTCTGTAGTGGATCTTTAGTATACCATTATACTAAACTTTGGTTTGTGCCTACAAAGAAGATTCTGTGGTAAGTCAAGATGATATATCATCAGAAGTTGATCCTATAACAATAGATGAGTCAGAGGTGGAGCTAAAGAAGTTAAGAAATAGAAAACTACTGGTCTTGATGAAATAAATTCAGAATGCCTGAAATTTGGTGGGAAGGATTTGATGGCTCAACTTTTGACTTTATTCAATAAATGTATGAAAGAATGTAAAGTCCCCAAGACTTGGTTGCAGGCAAAAGTAATATCCTTATTTAAGAAGGGGCAATGGAACTGCTGTAACAGTTACAGAGGAATTAGCCTCTTAAATATATGTGATAAATTATATTCACGAATCCTTAATCAGTGCTTTAAAGCAATCTTTGAGGCACTTTTATTAGAACAACAAAGTGGTTTTAGAGCTGGACGATATTGGAGTGACAATGTTTTTCAGTAAAACAAATAATTGAAAAAAGATGCACCATGAATTTAGAGACACATGTAGCTTTTATAGATTATGAGCAGTGGCGAAGCGTGACAAAATAATTTGGGTAGACATAAAAATACCAGCCAAAAGCTTACTGAGATTTTTGACGTTCTTAATGAACCAGTAAAACTATGGTAAATAGAGTTAATGATACCTCTAGCAGATAATATCTAAGTGACTGTCTGAAACACACGTATTTCATTATATAATTTAGCCTAAATATCAAGAAAAAGCTATCGTATTGTTATTGGTGTCGTTTATGAATCTTAATTAGAAAATAATGCTAGAAAAACATACATGCCACAAAAACAGGGTGACAAATCCAAATTACTACAGGCATTACACAAACGTTTCATATTTCCTTGTAAATGAGATCTACACACCGTATCTCATTTTTTCTTACTTTAGTTATAGTATCAGCTCCCGAGAGACTGCCATACAATTTTGAATCACTCTGTATACGTTCTTTCATCAAAGACTCTTCCGTTGCCAGTAAAGTTTCCAAATAATTTCCCTTATTGAGAGTTTGCTCATTTTTCTTAAGACTCCTAAAAGCTAACTCTTGCCTCCCTAAATAACAAACAACATCTACCAAACAGCCTACTATCCTTCGATTTCGTGCCAAATTTCGTTGTGCTGTACTGCTTGAATTATAGGTGTTTTGGACAAACAATTTCAATTCTATTACATCCTAGCATGTGAAACAGCTCAGAATTTTTCATATGAGTTTTGCTACCAGCATGTTTAGTGGCTTTAACTTCAATTTTTTTTATAGTGCCTTCTCCAACTTTGCTCCATGGTTCCTCTCCATTAAACACCAAACAGTAATAGCAGTGCAGAATTTTGTTTCGCTTACAACCAGAAAGCCACCTATATTTACTATACCAAACTTTCTGATAATTTTTCCATCTTTCTGCGACAAATCTAAACACACCCGAGATATTTTTGACGTTAGCAATACCTTTTGCTCTAAATGTAACGTACTGACTTCGTATTTAAAAAAAAATTCTAATGAATCAAAGTTGTCAGAGTTTATATCAAATACTTCTGCCGTAGAACTGGTACTAACTGTATTTATTTTGCTCCTTTAAACCAATTAAACAGTATGCTTAAAGCACTCAAATGCCGACACTTAAAAACATGTATTATTAAATAATTAGTGTGTACATGATTACACACTTCTTAGTCTATACAACTATATACAACATTAAAAATAATTTGTAAACTCAACAAAAACAAATAGCGTATTCACTACGCGGGTACAATAAACAAGCACAGGTGGCCAGGCGACAATTCAGTGCAGGGGAGACATGTCTTTTGCCGTGATGTTCGGGACGCATTTTTATGCTGCGCTAGCAGATACCCTCTCATTGCCATCCACCGAAGCCCACCTCACCTCCAGCCATTTAAAAAGACATTTCAAGTAACGTCTACCCTGATACTCCGCGTACAATTGCATCGCACAGCAATGTTCCATGGCTCTCAGTCGCATCATGTCGCATGATATTTAACTTCTTGCATTAGTTTTATACCTTCCTGAGTAACTTATGCAACTTAATGCATAAATAAAAATTAATTATTTTATGAATAAATTATTTAGGGAGACACTGTCTACCTTGTCTCCCCTGACGCTTCGCCACTGATTATGATAAAGCCTTTGATTCTGTGTAGATGTAGGCTATGGGAAATTTTAATTCGTAGGGGCTTTCCACTTCACCTCATCCGCGCTATTCAGAGCCTGTATGCAGGGACAACTATTCGTATAGATGTAGGTAAGGGAAGATTATCTCAAGAAGTGGCCATAAATCAAGGTGTTAAACAAGGCTGTAGCCAGCGGCGGGGCAATACCTAAATTTGATGTGGGCAAGATAAATTTTGCGAGGCCCTCTGGTGGCGCAAGAGGACGGATTTTATATAGAGAAAAAAATTTTTTGAAACTGTCAAATTTGTATTCATAAAAATTCAAACATCTTCACTTTAACTAACATTATTAAGTAATAACTCAGTAAAGAATTAAAGAAACAGAAATTTCCTGCTTTTAGCCTTACTGAACTCCTTAATAACTGTATCGTAATCCAGCTTAGATGCTGTATCTGCTTCAATAGATAAAACTGCCAAAGCTGAAAGTCTTTGCTGACCCATTGTACTTCTTAAATAATTTTTTATTAGTTTTAATTTTGAAAAGCTCCTTTCAGCGGAGGCTGTACTTACTGGTACTGTTAACAAAATTCGAATGACAATATAAATATTTGGGTAAATTTCTTTTAAGTTATTTTCTGTTACGTATTGGAGCAGCTGTTTCACATCTTTAATGAAGTCGGGTAAATTTGGGATCATTGTTTGTAATTCTTCATACAATTTGTAAGGTTGGAAGTCACTGCTTTCACCCACTCGCAGAACTGTGTGTAAATCTTGACAGTTTTTTAATATATGCTCTTTTGGAATATTTTTTAACTTGCTTAGATTATTGATTTAAATGGAATAAATCCTATTGTAGTCCCAAGCCACGTGTTTGTTAACCAAATACACTGTACTCACCGTCTATGGCTTTTTTCCTTGATGTTTTTTCCAGTTTACATGTTTCAAGGCACTTGCCTCATCATCAGAACTTATAAAATCAATCTATGTCATAAATAATGACATTTGTCAAAATATTAAAAACACAATACGGCAATTAAACTATGTACATAAATTCGCTTTAAAAATGTTCGGTGTGCCTTGCAAGACAACACGCGCCGTACTGACGTAATCTAAGCCTTATCTCGACTATATCTCATAGCGGTATCGTACAGTATATTTGATTTATACTGTAATTGGTCGTTCAACACATGTGGCTTGGTACTGGCGTCGTTGTATGCTTTGTAAATTTCATATTCTTCAAGGGCGTTCAAATAACTCCCTTTACTGCAGAAATGAAGGGGTATTAAATTTGACCTAAAATCCGTGTAACTGTGACTGTTGTCTATGAGGTGCTTGGCGAAATTTGACTTGATATTGTCGAAGTTGTAAACTCGTGTAGGGGGTCTATGTTCAGAAAATCTTTTCAAAAAACCTCGACCCGTCTGGCCCACATAAAAAGCCTCACAGTCGTTGCAGACTAGCTTATAAACACCCGTTTTATTTTCAAGACTGGTATCTTCACGGGTGCGGAGATTATTCAAGATGTTATTACTAGTCTTATAGGAAACGACTATGTTGTTAACTTTATTAATGGTTGACTTAAAAATCCCCTGCATGAAATGCGTATAAGGTGCCGCAATGTATTTGCGTGCCTTTGTTTCGAGGTTCTCATTTCTATTATTTATATCTTTAGTTTCATTTTTAATAGTGTTAAGAAAAAGAAGAGTAACTCCATATTGGTCACTACTATGGAATCAATCATGGTGTTAAAAAAATCTGTTTCGTACCGGCTTTTGGGAGACTGTATAGGTTCATCACTGCTTTCATAATCGAACATCGTTTTCTTTTTGGCTACCCTTTTATTTTTAAAGTCTTTTGGCAGATCATGACTGCTTTTCTCAATAAATTGACGAGCGTCAGACAAGCATTGTTCAAAACCAGTTTGTTGATATTCTTTGATCCAGTCACAAAATGTATGCAAATGTTCAAGAGCAATGCTTAAATGGACTTGTACAGATTGCCATAATTTGCTTATGACATTAACACGCGATAATATCTCATACCATAAATGTAATGATATGATAAATTCTAAGCTGAGCATTTCATTCAAAACCGAATCAAAATCACTGAGTGTGTCTGATTGTTCCGTGTGATTTTTTAAGCTTTCAATGCATTCAACAACATCATCAAATTGCAATAATATGGCCTTCACTGCCTCGATTCTGCTTTCCCACCTTGTGTCTGATAATGGCTTTATAGTAAGCTTTAATTTGTCTTTGATTAATTCCCAGCGTTTGCTGAATCTTGAAAATAGCAAATAAATTTTCTGAATAAAACCAAAAAAAATTTTTGCTGCCGCAGAAGAATTAGCTGCATCTACCAACAGCAGATTCCAACTATGACACCCGCTAGGTGAAAAAATGCCCTGGGATTAATATTTAATATTCGAGTTTTAACTCCACTATTTATGCCTACCATATTTGCACCATTGTCATATCCTTGGCCACGACAGTTTTGAATATCTAATCCATTTTTTCTAGCTCTTCCAGTTTTGTATTAGTTAGATATTCTCCAGTCGTCTCAGCGACAGCAAGAAATCCGGTAAAGTTTTCTTCTATTGTGCCGGTTGATGTATTACAAAATCTTAAGATAACTGACATTTGTTCAACTCGACTATAGTCTATAGTGCAGTCGAGCAAAATAGAATAATATTTTGCCTCTTTTACCCTACGAATCACTTCATCGGTAATTGTTTTTGACATCAATGTGATCAATTCATTTTGAATATCGTGGCTTAGATAATGGTGTGCAAGTTGTTTGTCATTAATGTGTTTCATGTGTTCCTGTAATATAGGATCATATTTAGATATCAATTTAAACAATTCTATGAAGTTACCAGAATTCCCACTGTCGTCACCTATCTTGAAAGATTCTCTGTAACCTCTAAATGCCAGATTATGAGAGGCTAAGAAATTAATGATATCAATTAATCTCTCAAACAAATTGTGCCAATGTTTTTGAGATTCACGAATTAGCCTTTCGTTTTCTTGGTCTATTATTTTTCCATGCTTTCTTCCTTTCTCTAATGTCATCCATTGGAACCAGAAGTGGCGTAAAGCGTGGGTGACGTGGGCCACCGCCTACGGCCTCACGGTCCGAGGGGCCTCGCGCCTCGAATGTTTATGCAGCTTTCTTTAACTCATGAAAAATATTTAGCTAGGACCATTAAAAGCCGTGACCACGAGTAAAGATTTTACTCATCATAAAACGATAAATCCCACCGGCTAGCAAGCATCTGGCAATACTAACTTACCACATTCAATTTTTTTAAATCTAGTCTAGCAACCAGTGTTCTCCCGATATCTCTATCTCTCCTGGGGCCTGGGCCTGACATGTTAAGATAAGAAGGTCGTATATTGTATCTGTAACCTGTAAACAATAATAACATTTTTACTTCTTTGCATAAATACACTCTAAACCTGAATGTAAGAAATCTGACGCGCCAATGTAGGAAACAAGAGATTCCTACATTCGTAAAGTAGGAAACCAGCATTTTATACATTGTAATGTAGGAAGCTAGCATTTCCTACTTTCATAAAGTAGGAAATCAGAATTTCCTACATTTATACAGATAAATTAAAAGATTAATCATCTTTTAACCATAGAGATAGAATAATTATATAGGTTCTATATAATTATTAATATACAACAGTCAAAAAGAAAATTAAATATATTAATGTAATTATAGATAGAATGTTTAAAGCGGTAGATGTCATTGTCTCAAGCGCCACGTGCTACTGTATGGACGCTCATGAGGTTATGATCTTCATTATGAGCTTATTATTCAGACAGCTAATGATATGAAAAATTTGTTTAATGTATTTATTGTCAAATTATTTAGTAAATAAAATAAACTGTACTGAATTCCATTATTCTTATACATGTACAGTGAAGGCTCATTGCATAATTAATATACGGGGGGTAACCCAAAAATAAGGTCTCCATATTTTTTAAAAATAGAAAAAAAAATTTATTATCAAAACTTTTTACATGGTTGTGAAGCATAAGAACACACTATTTTTCAACATAATCGCCGTTACGTTCAATGCATTTTTCGAGCCGCTGTGGCAGTTTTAGTATGCCAGTGTCATAGAAACTCGCCGCCATGTCATTGAGATAGCATTTGACCTTGTCATCGTCGTCGAATCGCATTCCACCCAAATGTTCTTTCATATGTGTAAACAAATGATAGTCACAAGGTGCCAAGTCCGGACTACAGGGGGGGGGGTGATTATGTCCCATCCAAATTGGTTCAGAAGATCGGCGGTTGCACGGGCGACATGAGGGCGAGCATTGTCGTGAAGAATGGACACGCCCTTGGTGAGCATTCCTCTTCTCCGGTTCTGAATTGCCCGTTTGAGTTTTTTGAGTGTCTCACAATATGCGTCTGCGTTTATTGTGGTCACAGTAGGCATGAAATCGATCAACAATACACCTTTCCGATCCCAAAACACAGTCACCATGATCTTGCCGGTAGACTGTTTGTTTGAATTTTCGCCACCTTGGCGAAGTTGGATGCCGCCACTCAAGTAATTGTCGTTTGGATTCAGGTGTGAAGTGGTGAACCCACGTTTCGTCACCTGTGACAATGGAATTCAAAAAGTCGTCTCTTTCGTCTGCATAGTGCTCAAGAAATTCGCGGGCAGCTTCGACGCGTTGCCGTTTGTGGTCTTCTGTGAGCATTCGCGGAACCCACCTTGCGCACACCTTCCGATATTTCAACTTTTCAGTCACAATCCTCTGAATGGTGGATTTCGAAACGTCAGGAAGGAAACAAGAGAGCTCGTGGATAGTGATCCTCCGATCTTCACGCACGACTTCGTCAAGTTTCCTGATCGTCTCGTCTGACACTGACGGTCTCCCGCTTCTTTCGTCATCATGAATTTCTGTACGACCAGCTTTAAACTCTCTACACCACTTGCGGACGTTTTTGACACCTTTTGCGTTAAGAAATCGAATGACTTCGCGAAGTCCGCACTTGGCGGGAACAGCGATTGGGAGCTCCATTCTTAACGGCTGCCAAGCCAAGACTAATCGACCGAGCGAGCTCAGCGACCGCTTGTTTGAAAGAGGGGAGATGGCCGCACACAGCAGTGCTGCCAACTGCCGCCCAAAATATTTCCCTGCGGCTCTAGTCCTTTGGAGACCTTACTTTTGGGTCTCCCCCCCCTTACCACTCCTTACTTTTATAATTACACCTAGTAATTATAAATCTTTATTTCCTCACTTTAGATACCCACTTTTAAAATTTTTGGAGTGACCATATCCTACCAGCAATTTTTACTATCTTACTTATTTTTTTTATTTGCAGTCAGCCACATACATATAATTAAGCAAATTTTTTTAAATTGAAATGCAAATACATTTATCTAGACATACAATTTATACATGGTCTCGAAGACTGACTTCGAATCATGGCTTCGACAAATCACCTTTGAAGACTATAAGTTTTAAAATATGTGTTTATCTCTATATATATAAGCGGCTTTGTCCTGACTGAGAGAGAATCAACGTAGAGCAAAAACTACTGAAGATAATGATCTCAAAATTTGCAGGTATATTCTTATGGGGTTGTAGATGCTCACTAAGAAACGGTTTTAAAAACTTTCACTCCTAAGGGGCAACCCCCCCCCAATTGCATGTATGTTCCACATCTCCTCCTAAACCACTGGACCGATTTCAACCAAACTTGGCGCAAATATTTTACACGATGGAAGAACCAACATAGGATAGGTGTTTTTTTTCGATGGGGTCCTTTGGGGGGTTCTTTGGGGTCTTCCACATCTCCTCCTAAACCACTGGACCATTTCAACCAAACTTGGCACAAATATTTTACGCAACGGGAGAACCAACATAGGATAGGTGTTTTTTTTTCGATGGGGTCCTTTGGGGGGTTCTTTGGGGTCTTCCACATCTCCTCCTAAACCACTGGACCATTTCAACCAAACTTGGCACAAATATTTTACGCAACGGGAGAACCAACATAGGATAGGTGTTTTTTTTCGATGGGGTCCTTTGGGGGGTTCTTTGGGGTCTTCCACATCTCCTCCTAAACCACTGGACCGATTTCAACCAAACTTGGCACAAATATTTTACGCGACGGGAGAACCAACATAGGATAGGTGTTTTTTTCGATGGTCTCCTTTGGGGGATTCTTTGTGGTCTTCCACATCTCCTCCTAAACCACTGGACCGATTTCAACCAAACTTGGCACAAATATTTTACGCGATGGGAGAACCAACATAGGATAGGTGTTTTTTCGATGGGGTACTTTGGGGTCTTCCACATCTCCTCCTAAACCACTGGACCGATTTCAACCAAACTTGCACAAATATTTTACGCAACGGGAA
This sequence comes from Magicicada septendecula, assembly GCA_034769895.1. Lineage (NCBI taxonomy): Eukaryota > Metazoa > Arthropoda > Insecta > Hemiptera > Cicadidae > Magicicada > Magicicada septendecula. Next base: position 128,047,933 of record CM068368.1, read on the forward strand.
AACCAACATAGGATAGGTGTTTTTTCGATGTGGTCCTTTGGGGGGTTCTTTGGGGTCTTCCACATCTCCTCCTAAACCACTGGACCGATTTCAACCAAACTTGGCACAAATATTTTACGCAACGGGAGAACCAACATAGGATAGGTGTTTTTTCGATGGGGTCCTTTGGGGGTTCTTTGGGGTCTTTCACGTCTCCTCCTAAACCACTGGACCGATTTCAACCAAACTTGGCACAAATATTTTACGCAACGGGAGAACCAACGTAGGATAGGTGTTTTTTTCGATGGGGTCCTTTGGGGGGTTATTTGGGGTCTTCCACATCTCCTCCTAAACCACTGGACCGATTTCAACCAAACTTGGCACAAATATTTTACGCGACGGGAGAACCAACATAGGATAGGTGTTTTTTTCGATGGTCTCCTTTGGGGGGTTCTTTGTGGTCTTCCACATCTCCTCCTAAACCACTGGACCGATTTCAACCAAACTTGGCACAAATATTTTACGCGACGGGAGAACCAACATAGGATAGGTGTTTTTGAAGTGAAAACTTCTATAGGCCCGTTGGGCGATTTTTGGATGGGTAAAATCTTATGAGTTCGCGTCACCGACATGCAAATGCTAACAGTATATCTGTAGCTATAAGTATGACGTGTTGCGCGTGGCCAGCAGTGAAAGTATAGATTATACTTGTGTGTAATACTATTATACTACAATTATAATATACAATTGTAATACTATTTATACTATTTAACACACTTTTATCGTTTACGTACTTTATTTTGGAGTTTCTTACGCTGCCGAATTTGCTATCGCGTGTTCGATCCCTAGCGCGATTTCGGCTTTCCGTATTAACAATTAACGCAATACTTATGCTCTATTTTACATTATTTTTATTCTTATTAATTACTTATACTATATTATATGATATTTACATAATTGTTATTTGTCCGTCTGGCTGTTAACTTAGGGTTTTTCGTCATGTCTAATGTCGAAGTATGTATTTTTAATAGTTTTTTTATTATTGTAAGATTGTAACATTAGTGCTGTGTATATGTATATAAGTAAAGTTAAATTGACTACGTGGAAAGTTTAATGTGTGTAGGCTATACTGTGCATTGTTTAAATTGTGTTTTAGTTTGATCATTATTTTAAATGTTCAAATGTAGGATCACTGTGCAGTACAAAAGTGAGTACTAAATATGTTAATATTTTTATATAGAAAAATGAATAACATAAACAAAGCATGTATTTTCAAATATTTCCAATATTCGTATCAATATTTCCGTTTAAAAATTTGATATTATTTATTTTTTTATTTTTGATATTTGACCTCTGCCATACATCATGCAATGAGTATTTCATAGTGGCTTAGGAGTTATCTTACTAGCGTGGTAAAACAAATTTCTAGTTGTTCGATAGTATTTTTGCCGCGGATTTTAAAATTAAAAATTCTATAAAATTTTATAATAATTTTAGATTTGTGTGTTGAATTTTGAAAATATGGTTACTAATTCAAAATTATTTTTTATTAGCTTATATTATCGAAATTTTGGATTATGTCAATTAAGTTGTATTTATATTTTGTACTGGGCTTGCGCAGCCCATCATATGTTTTGATTAATAAGTAAACCATATAAAAATGTATATAATTGTTGCTCGGAGTGCCGATAGATGTAAAAACCAGACTGATGTTAAAGATTTTAATTTACAAAAAATTTTAATTTTTGATACTACAATTAATTTGAATATCCAAAAAAAACCACTGTTATTTCATAGTTTTAAGTTTTCACTTCTGTCGGCAGTCCTCAATGACTGCCTATTTTTAAATTTTTTTTCGATGGGGTCCTTTGGGGTCTTCCACATCTCCTCCTAAACCACTGGATCGATTTCAACCAAACTTGGCACAAATATTTTATGCAACGAGAGAACCAACATAGGATAGGTGTTTTCTTCGATGGGGTCCTTTGGGGTATTCCACATCTCCTCCTAAACCACTGGACCGATTTCAACCAAACTTGGCACAAATATTTTATGCAACGGGAGAACCAACATAGGATAGGTGATTTTTTCGATAGGGTCCTTTGGGGGGTTCTTTGGGGTCTTCCACATCTCCTCCTAAACACTGGACCGATTTCAACAAAACTTGGCACAAATATTTTACGCGACGGGAGAACCAACATAGGATAGGTGTTTTTTCGATGGGGTCCTTTGGGGGGGTTCTTTGGGGTCTTCCACATCTCCTCCTAAACCACTGGACCGATTTCAACCAAACTTGGCACAAATATTTTACGCAACGGGAGAACCAACATAGGATTGGTGTTTTTTCGATACGATACTTCAGAATAACGATTTTCTCGAAATAAATAATAAATAGCTGTTGCTATGAACGTAAATAAACGAACTAATAGTTGAGAATTTGTACAATCTATCTAATCCTATACTATTAAGCGAGCAATAATTGTACAATTACGTACAACGTGAAACTCCGTTGCGAAGCAGGGTATTTTGTTTAGTCACGTAATTTGGCATCTTCGTTTTTGAAACACAAAAATAAATATCAAATAAAAAATTGGCGATTGTTTGTAATAATAATTGTGGGTGACATGTTACTATTGCATACTGTACTTTTCATGTGTGTTAACAGTAGCAAGAAACGACGGGTGCGGGTACTCGACTCCCTGGCCGTTTGAAATTGTTATATTGTTTTTACACATGGACCTATAGCCTACATGTATATTGTATCTTTTGTTTTATCAATACAATGTTACTACTTATCATAAAATCATTTGGTTTTTACGTATATATACTTAAAGTTTGGTTTTTACTGAAGCTGTATTTTAATTTGATCTTTTTTTAACTTTCATTTAAAAGAAAACGTATTACCACATTGTTATGTACGTCATATATGCACGCTTAAACATGCATGTGCATGTTCAAAAACCGGTCTGTCAACCGCTCCGTGTCTATTATTAATACCAATAATTACCTAAATGTTCAAATGAATCTATACAATTTAAAACTACAGATTTTAGTTTTGTTCGAGATTTCGTTCGAAACACATGAATTTTGTTGTTATAACGTTGTTGCATTATAACGTTGTTGCATTATAACGTTGTTTCATTAGGAATATATACAAAAATCTTATTGCTGCAATTATTAGTAATTGCAGTATTGTTATTATTAGTAATTACTAATTTATAATTAGTAAAAGTTAGTAATTAATTATTAGTAAAGTTTTGAGTTTTTTTTCGATAGACTCGAGACCATGGCCGAGACTGTGTAATTCAGTTTAAAATATTAAAACAATTAAAAAAACCTTTGTATGTTTACAGATATGTATGGTTATGTATGGTTTACAAGTGTGGTTAATTATTTGATTTTTTAACTCTAATATCCGATTCATAAATAAGTGTTATATATTTAAACTACATAATATGGCTGTTGATTATTTAAATATTAATGGTAAAAATGTAATGCATGCCGTAATTCCAATTATTGGGGATGGTGCGTGTCTATTTCGATCTCTATCTTACATTATGAATAATACTCAAGAAAAATGTTGTCATATTCGTCAAACTATCGTATTACATGTAGTAGAAAACTGGGATAGATTTTCTGCGTTTTCTGAAGATAATAACGGTAATAATTATTCCGACTCCAGTAGTTATTACACTCATAGGTCTCAGCATTCAACTTATGCTGGATTTATTGAACTAACGGCAGCAGGAGAATTGTTTCCTTATTGTTTTGAAGTATACCTCAATAATGAACTTTATGAAGTATTTGGTAATAATGACAATCCAACTAAAAGACTGCGCTTCACTGGCGCACTATCTAATGGTCATTTTGACGTATATGAAATCCAAAGTCATTAATGTTGACACCATCATCTTCCGAGGGCAAGAAACATGTTAAGAAGTGACGCGCGAGGTATAGCAATGCAACACGCAAACAGCAACTACAATCGGCTAAGAAAACATTTTTGGAAAACAATCCCCTTGCATGTCAGATTGCTAATACTAAGTACTGTACCAGCAAAATCATCCTGAGGCTTATAGGAGTGCAGCAGCCGCATATCAGCAGCAACACCCTCAGGTTCATAGAGCAGCTCAAAATCGTTATGAAATAAATACGCCTGGAGTTCGAGAAGAAAAACGAAAGCGACCATGGACAAAAAAAATTCGTTCAGGTATGGAATATAACGTAGAAATCAATTATGAAACAGATCCATGTATAAGGATATGTATAATGAATTCTGAGTGCCAATACTGTGAAGCTCTTAAATGGAAAAATGAGACACCTGGAATCAGGGGCGGATCTTGGCATGTGCGACCTGTGCCACCGCACAGGGCGCCATCGGCGCCGGGGCGCCATGGCGATGGAAATAAATTGAATAAATTGTGGTACTTGTAATTGGAAAATAAGGAGAATAATAAAAAATTATTCTTTTGTCAAAGATTCGATATATTATAACAACAAAAGTGCACGAGGCGGCAGGAAACTAAAAGTGTTGGTGGTGGGGGGCGCGGCGTATACTTCCGAGAATCCGAGCCGGCCGGTCGCCAATCCCGCCGGAAGCGGAGCGACAGCGAGTCTATATTTAAAAATAGCTGCATAGTTTCTGCGAAGCGGAGTACAGGGCAGCGGAGTGGGGCGCCCCACTCCGCTGCCCTGAGTGGTGGGGTGGGTATCGATTGACTGATATGAGAAATAGACCCATTCCTGTAAGTTCCAATAATTATTAACATGTCGACAAAAAAAAAGCCTTCGGGTAATTTTTATAGAAAAAGAAAGGCTGATATTGAAAAACAAGACCAACAGCAGGCTAAAGCATCAAGCAAATTTTTCCGTAGTGCCTCTGGATCAGCTGATGCTGGAGCTGGACCCTCAGATGATGACGTGTTTGGATTACAATCTCAAAAGATGAACTTGGATTGCAGGTAAGAGAGAATATCATTTTAGTACCTTTAATTGTATACGCTGTTTAGCAAATTACAATACTAACTTTGTGCTGTGGATTGTAATATTGTTGTTATTAATATTATTACTTCCATGAAAAAGGAAGTATGGTGAGAGGTTTGAAGTGGGGTCTTGCAAATTGCAAATTGAAACTGATGGTTTAACTTTTAACACAAAACTGAAACAAGAATGAGCAATGAGAAGAAGAGGGGGTAAAGGGATTGTTGACTAAAAGCAGTGGAGACTCTTTACTTGGAACTACAAATTAGCTACTTCCGCCTTTCCTGTAGGGCCTGTTTTGACATTTATTTACGTGAAATTAAATTATTAACTAAGCAAGGTGTCGTGTTTTGCGTAATATTTGGCGACGTGTTTCAAATTCGAATTCCATCAAATTATGGATTAATTAAAAAAAAAAAAAAAATGCTACAAAAAATGTACGAAATAGCGAATTGTACGAAACTAGAATGTACGAAAATAGAGGACTACCTGTACTATAATCGAGCGATACTTTAGAACTGTGAAAAAATCCTTCATGCATATCCATTAATTAAAAGTTTTAATACCTTAAGAGTGTATATTATTTTTTCCACATAAGACAAAAAAAAAATACAAGCTAAAATTAAAAAATATATATATATTTTTTTACAGAATCTCTTGGCAACAGAATATGAAAAAGATTGCAGTCAAGATGATAATCCCGAAAACGATTTAATTGCCACTGAGGATGAAACCAAATTATCCTTTGAGCATGGACAACAGCCAGAGCTGCTTCAAGGCATTTTACCACCTTCACCGACGATAAGTCCAGCAAAGAATTTAGAGGTTTGTATGCATTATTTATATTTATTTGGACCAGCCGAAAAACAATTTCTGTTCTTTTAAGAAATGAATCCTAAATTAAATATAACAGAAGTAACTACTAAAAACTACTGAACACTGAACAGTAGACGTATGTCTCTGCATGTATTTTTATTTTTAATTGTAACCACTTTCAATGGAATTTAACACTAAAATATCAATTCATTGAGCAAGTTACACACATGTTTTATCATAAATGTTTTCAAAATGCTTAATATATCTAAATATAAATCAGTATAATCAGATTCAGACAGACGAAATGCAAGATGACTGATCCCAAACGAAGCAATACCTCGTTTCGCTCAGTTAATTAATATTATTAATATAATTAATATAATTATATTAATATAATTAATATTGGTATCGCTTTTTCAGGATATTGGAGACGCTGGTGATGAAAATGAAGGCGTACTTGACGACTCCGTCTCACACGACCCCGGAGAGTGGCCAGCTTTCATCACTGATAACATCCGCCAACTCCTCGTACAGCGTGGTCCTGAGCAAGTTACGCAAATAGACTTTCCTCTTAACTCTGAAAATCGTAGGTTTAGCACCGTTCATTACCGCAGGCAGCTTAACAATGGCGAACTTATTCACCGCCCTTGGTTGATTTACTCTGTCAAAAAGAATGTGGTATTTTGTTTTTGTTGTCGACTTTTTTCTCAATCTAAACAAATAACAACACTGAACTCAGAAGTGGGAAATTGTGACTGGAGGCATCTAGCTCGTGTTTTGTCTGAACACGAAACATCCCCTAGACACATGAGAGCTTTCCAGGATTGGGATGAGTGCAATAAGAGAATAAGAACACATAAAACAATTGACAGAGAAAATCAAAAAATGATTGAAAGTGAAGCAGAACGATGGAGAGAAGTTCTTAAAAGAATTGTGCTTATGGTAGAATTTTTAGCCTCACAAAACCTTGCATTTCGTGGAAAATCTGACACTTTGTATGATAGAAACAATGGAAATTTCTTGAAAATCATGGAGTTTATAAGCAAGTTTGATTCCGTAACAGCTGAACATTTGCGGCGTATAAATTCCAAAGAAGTTTTTGTGAGTTATCTTGGAAAAGGAATTCAGAATGAAATAATTAACCTTCTTGGCTTGAAAATAAAACAGCTCATTTTAAAAGAAATTAAAGATTCTAAATACTATTCGATTATTTTGGATTGTACACATGATGTGAGTCATACAGAGCAACTTACCTTGACTGTAAGATATGTATATTGTGGACCTGAAAGCACCCCAACAATCAAAGAAAGTTTCTTGGGATTCATTCCCATAGACTGCTCTACAGGTGAGGCATTGACCGACACTCTTTTAAAACAGCTGGAAGCCCTTGATCTGCCTTTGAATGATATGCGAGGTCAAGGCTATGACAATGGTGCGAACGTGAAGGGTAAGCATGCAGGAGTGCAAAAGAGAATTCTAGATGTGAATCCTCGAGCTTTTTTCGTACCCTGCAGTGCTCACACCCTAAATCTTGTAGTAAATGATGCCGCACTATCTTGCATTGATGCTGTGAACTTCTTTGGGACAGTTCAAGAGCTCTACAAACAAGTTTTTTTCTGCGTCAACTCACAGGTGGACTGTTTTGCAAAACTATGTATCGTCATTGACTTTGAAACCACTTAGTGAAACTCGCTGGGAAAGCAGAATCGATGCTGTAAGTCCTCTTAGGTACCAAGCTGGTGAAGTGTATGACGCTCTATTGGACATATCTGCCGATACGAGAACTGATGCTTTCGGGAAGAATGCAGCTCTTAGCTTGGCCAAAAAACTACAAGTTTATCTGTAGTCTTTTGACATGGCACACGATTTTGTTTCGTGTAAACTTGGTGAGTAAACTTTTGCAGAGGAAAGAATTGGACATTACAAAAGCCATTGAGCTTATCGGCCAAATCACGGAATACTTCATCAAACTGAGAACTGACAAAGGATTTGAGGAAACACTTGTTGATGCGAGGGAAGTGGCTGAAACTCTAGAAATTGAGCCAACGTTTGAAAAAGAGGAACAACTTCGCCCAAGAAGGAAAAAAAAGCAGTTTGATTACGAGTCTTCAGACGAACCAACTACTGATCCAAAGATCGCCTTTAAGAGAGACTTTTATTTTTATGTACTTGACAGAGCAACTTCTTCATTGCAGGAAAGGTTTGAACAACTCCGACATCACCAAAATCTTTTTGGATTTATGTATAATGCTTTTGACTATGACGAAATCCAACAAGAGGAGAAAAAATAAGACCTTAAGAAAAAGTGTGCTGAACTTCAAATCGCATTAACAGATGGAAGTCACTCTGATATAGACGGAAACCAGTTATTCCAAGAACTCCTTATTCTTACGTCGATCAAGACCAAAGGCCGTCCTCTTAAAGATCTCATGGATATTTTAAATTATTTAACATCTTCTTCCTTATGTGAAAATTTTCCCAATCTTTGTGTAGCCTTAAGAATTGGTCTTACTCTACCAGTTACTGTCGCATCTGGAGAAAGAAGCTTTTCAAAGCTTAAATTAATCAAAAATTATTTAAGATCTACCATGAGCCAAGAGCGGCTGGTTGGACTGGCCCTAGTATCAATCGAGTTTGATGTGTTGCAAAACATTAAAATAGATGAATTAATCAAAGACTTTTCTGAAACCAAAGCTCGGAGAGTTTTTTTAAATATTAATAAGGTCAAACAATGAAATCTCAAATTATATGCAATCAAATTTTGTGTAAAAATAAATGTATAAAATTTTCATTTGAGATGAATTTTTAAATTTTCCTTGACATCTCTTTTATTCCAGTGGATGTATTATTTACAACTTGACAGGTGTTATGAGCAAAATAGAAAACTTTTAATACTTTTGTTGATGTTATAGTTAAAAAACTATTTCCTCACAGTTGAATGAACACCAAGGCACGATCCTTCATTTTACCTTTGTTTATAAAGCACCCAGTACTTATAAAATCTCAAGACACCCCGGGACCCTCTGTTTTCTAACCCCCTCCCACCGGTTGCTCGGTACGTGTTGGGGCGCCGGAACCATGCTTCGCACAGGGCGCCATTTACCCACGGTCCGCCCCTGCCTGGAATGTGCTGTAATGGTGGAGAAGTGCAATTGTTACCTATCCAACCTCCAACCTCCACCGGAGCCTCTTCATAGTTTGTTAAACGATAGTCAACCCGAGCATGTTCATTTCATAAGCTCGATACGTAAATATAATGGTTGCTTTCAGATGACGTCATTTGGTGCGAATCAGGTTGTACAAAATAGATTTATGTCAACTTTTAAAGTTCTCGGACAAGTATATCATTTAGTAGGAAGTGTACTGCCATTGCCAGATCAAGAAGCTCGGTTTCTTCAAATCTACTTCGTGGGAGAAGATGAACGGGAAACAAGACTGAGGTGTAGTCACTATCCAGACGTAAAACCTGCATTAGTAAAGCAATTACAGCATATGCTGCATGAGCACAACGCTTATATCAAAGACTTCAAAACTACTTTAGAAAAAGTTCCTCATAATTGTTACAAGTTTGAAGTAGTTATTCACGCTGATAGGAAACCTGCTGGTGCTCATGCAGGGCGATATAATGAGTCAACAGCATCTGAAATAGCATTAGTAATTAGCGGACAACAATTTGAAAATCGAGATATTGTTCTTCAAAGCCATGATGACAAATTATGCCGCATAAGTGAAACTCATCGTTCGTATGATTCTTTACAATATCCTCTTTTATTTTGTCGTGGTGAAGATGGCTACAGCATTAATATGCCTTACTGTGATCCTACTACAAAGTTACCACTTCAACGAGGAAAAATAACAGCTTCAGATTTCTATGCATATCGTATTATGGTTAGAAAGAATGACTTTAACTTTCTTCTTCGTTCTGGATCACTGTTTAGTCAATTTTTGGTTGATATGTTTGCCAAAATTGAAACTGAACGATTAAATTATATTAGAAATAACCAAAGCAAACTTAGAGTCGATGAATATATTCATTTGAAAGATGCGATTGGAAGAAGAGATGTGAATGGTGATCAATTAGGAAAATTGGTAGTACTTCCATCATCTTTCACTGGAGGGCCACGATATATGCATGAACGGGCTAAGGATGCAATGACATACGTTCGTTGCAAAGGTCGACCTGACGTTTTTATCACTTTTACATGTAATCCGAAGTGGATAGAATTTAAAGATGTATTATTTCCTGGTCAAAAATCACAAGATCGCCATGACATTATAGCAAGGATATTCCATCTTAAACTTAAAGCTATGAAAGATCTGTTAGTGAAAGGCAGCGTTTTTGGTGAAGTTGAGTGCTATATGTATTCAGTTGAGTGGCAAAAACGTGGTTTGCCACACGCGCACATTTTGCTTTGGCTAAAAGATCGCCTGGCCCCGAGTTTAACTGATAAAGTCATCTCTGCAGAAATACCTGATGTCAGTAAAGATCCTCTTCTGCATAAAATTGTTAAGTCTAACATGATTCACGGGCCATGTGGTACTTTGAACGTAAATTCTCCATGCATGAAAGATGGGCGGTGCAGCAAAAAATATCCACGACCTCTTTTGAAAGAAACGCAAACCGGAGAAGATGGATACCCGAAATATAGAAGGTTATCACCCGATGATGGTGGCTTCACAGTAAAAATAAAAGGTATAGACGTAGATAATAGTTGGGTTGTGCCTTACAACCCCGTTTTATCTCGCGCTTTCAATGCCCACATTAACGTTGAAATTTGTAATTCTGTGAAATCTATTAAATACATCTGCAAATATATCAATAAGGGGACAGATCAGGCAGCTTTTGGCCTACACAATAAAACTGACAAAATAAATGAAGTCAGTCTATATGAAAGCGGGCGTTATATCAGTAGTTCTGAAGCAGTTTGGAGAATACTTGGTTTTCCAATTCATGAACGATATCCTACTGTTGTTCATCTTGCTGTACATCTAGAAAATGGCCAACATGTTTATTTCACCTTAGATAATTTAGCTCAGAGAGTTAATAACCCTCCTCAAACAACACTTTTAGCATTCTTCGAGTTGTGCCAAAGAGATGAATTCGCCAAGACTCTGCTGTACTCAGAAGTTCCATCTTACTACGTTTGGAAAGATAATAGACGGTTTGAAAGGAGAAAGCGAGGCATAAATGTTGAGAATTGGCCAGGGATAAAGAAAGACACAGCCCTAGGAAGAGTATATACGGTACATCCAAACAACGCTGAATGCTATCACCTAAGGTTGTTACTACACATAGTTCGAGGTCCAACATCTTTTGAATACCTTAAAACAGTTAACGGTGTAGTTCATCAAACATTTCAATCAGCTTGCAAAGCTTTAGGTTTGTTAGAAAGCGATGGACACTGGGATGATACTTTACAAGAAGCTGCTTTGTGTGAATCACCGTATAAAATGTGGCAAGTGTTTGTAGTGATGTTGGTGTTTTGTCATGTTTCCGACCCTTTAAATCTTTAGGAAAAACATAAAGATAGTTTAAGTGAAGATTTCAGGCATGAAGTAGAAAGGGCAGTTAAAGATGGGGTTCAAGGATTTACGAATGAAATATATAACAGATGTTTGATATCGATCGAGGATGCTGTGATGGCATTGGGAGTAAGCGGTTTAAAACAGTACAGTTTACCACAGCCTACAAGAAATGAAGAATTCTTTGACAATATTGATTATTTAAGGGAAATGAACTACAACTCGGAAAAATTGGAACAAGTTGTAAGAAATAACGAGGCATTATTAACACAAGAACAGCTTAGTATCTATCTTGAAATTATGAATAGCATAGAATCATCCGATAATAATGGTGGCCTTGTGAGTGATAATGCTGGCGTAATCAGGAGATGGACAGAACACTTTGAAGAGTTGCTAGGCTCAGTTGGGGAGGCTTCGATGGAGGCATCTGAGAATGAAGAGGAAGTAGGAGAATACGAGGATGATAGAGAGGAGGTGGTGCCATCCTATGACGAGGTGTATGAAGCTCTAGAAAAGCTTAAAAATAACAAGGCAGCAGGTTCCGATGGTTTACCAGGGTAACTATTAAAGAGCGCAGGAGGAGATTTCATAAAGGAATTTGCCCATCTTATAGAGCGAATATGGCTGGAGGAGGTAATGCCTGATGAGTGGAACAATGGGGTGGTGTGTTTAATACATAAAAAGGGTGATCCGCTCATATGTAAAAATTATAGGGGCATCTCTCTACTTAATACAGCATATAAGGTATTGTACAACATCATATTTTCTAGGCTGCTTCCCTAAGCTGAGGAAAACATAAAAGATTATCAGTGTGGATTCACTAGGAATAGGTCAACAACAGACCAAATATTTACACTAAGGCAAATCCTGGAAAAAACGTTGGAATATGGAGTGCCCACTCACCATCTCTTTGTGGATTTCCAGTCGGCATATGATTCAATCAACCGGAAAATGCTATATAGAGCTATGAAGGAGTTGAATATACCATCTAAGTTGGTGCGTATGGTTGGAGTAGTTATGTCCAATTCTAAGTGCCAAATCAGAATACAATCAAATCTATCTAACTCCTTAAAAACATTGAATGGGTTGAAACAAGGAGATGCCTTAGCGTGTCTGTTGTTCAACATAGCTCTAGAAAAGGTCATCAGGGATTCAGGAATTCAAACTAGCGGACACATATTTCACAAGGAGGTACAGCTTCTGGCCTATGCCGATGACATTGACGTCATAAGTAGGTCTGAATCTGGCTTAAAGGAAGCCTTTCAGGAACTGGAGTTGTCCGCTAAGGCTATGGGCTTGGTTATAAACCAAAGCAAAACCAAATATATGGTTGTAGGTGCCAACACTCGTGCCCTGTCCCTGCGCATTAACGATTATGAATTTGAAAAGGTTCAGGGTTTTCCATATCTCGGGTCATATGTGGACTCTGGAAATGACTCCTCTAGAGATATTGAGAAACGAATATTATCTGCTAATAGGTGTTACTACGGACTGGTGAAACATTTTAAATCAAAATTAATAACTAAAGATACAAAAGCTTCCCTATACAAGACCTTGATTAGACCAGTCCTGATGTATGGCTCGGAATGCTGGGTGTTAAAAAAACTAGATGAGCAGAGACTATCCGTTTTTGAGAGGAGGGTACTGAGGAGAATCTATGGCCCTGTGAGGGAAAACAACATTTGGAGGCGACTGCATAATCGAGAGTTGTACGAAAGGTTTAAAGATCTTCCGATCGTGCAACTCATACAAATTAACAGATTGCGTTGGGCTGGTCATGTGCAGAGAATGGCGGAGGATAGAATCCCAAAAAGAGTGATGAATTATTTGCCGATGGGAAGGAGAAGGAAGGGAAGACCGCGTACAAGATGGCTGGACCAGGTTGGTAAGGAGGCAGTGAGGCTGGGTGCAGCAAACTGGTGGACATTGGCCGGGAGTAGAGACCAGTGGGGAAGATTTCTTTTGGAGGCCAGGGCCCGGACTGGGCTGTAGCGCCGAGGATGTATGTATGTATGTATAGAATCATCCGAAGGGCAGACATATTTTCTAGATGCACCGGGTGGGACTGGGAAGACATTTTTAATTAATTTACTATTAGCAAAAGTGAGAAGTAATAAAAAAATTGCTTTAGCTACAGCGTCTTCTGGGATTGCTGCTACCCTTTTAGAAGGAGGAAAAACTGCTCATAGTGCTTTTAAATTACCTCTTAATTTGAACTATACTGAATCTCCTAAGTGCGAAATTGCTAAGCAGAGTAATAGAGCCAAAGTTTTGAAAGATTTTCAACTTATTGTTTGGGATGAAAGCACTATGATGCATAAGGGTGGTTTTGAAGCTTCAGATCGTACACTTCAAGATTTAAGAAACACCAAATCTTTAATGGGTGGAGTCACCGTTTTACTTGCTGGAGATTTTAGGCAAACATTACGTGTCATACAAAGAGGCACTCGGGCAGATGAGGTAAAAGCATGCATCAAATCGTCACGTTTATGGCCTCGAATAAAGAAATTATCTCTTAAAACTAATATGAGAGTTTATTTAAAAAATGATTCTTCAGCAGGACTATTTTCTGAGCTTCTGCTTAAAATAGGCAATGGAGAATATCCAGAACGAGCAGGAAAAGTTTTAATACCGGAAACTTTGGGGAAGGTAGTTAATACTTTAGATCAGCTTATAAGTACAGTTTATTCTGATATTTTTAGAATAAAAGAAAAAATTATGGAATGGTTCAGTGAACGTGCCATTTTAACTCCTAAAAATGACAGAGCATCTGAGATTAATGATCAATTGCTTCGCTCATTTGAAGGACATGTAGTAGAACACAAATCAGTTGATAAGGTAATAGAAACAGATGAAGCAGTTAATTACCCAGTAGAATTTCTCAATACGCTTAGCCCTCCTGGATTTCCGGCACATATACTTCGTCTTAAAGTAGGAACACCTGTGATGTTATTAAGAAATCTCAATCCTCCAAAACTATGCAATGGAACCAGACTACAGGTAACAGCTTTGGAAAAAAATTGTATAGAAGCTACGATATTCACTGGTTGTGCTCGAGGCGAATCAGTTTTCATACCTAGAATACCGCTAATTCCATTGCAGTATCCATTCGAGTTTAAAAGACTACAGTTTCCTCTTAAGGTATGTTTTTCTATGACTATCAATAAGTCGCAAGGACAGACTTTAAAATTTGTAGGAATTGATTTACGAGAAGACTGTTTTTCTCATGGTCAACTTTACGTTGGTGCTTCTAGGGTAAGTTCTTCTAGCAGTTTAGTAATTTCAGCACCTGAAGGAAAAACAACAAATATAGTTTACAAAGAAGTCCTTAGTACAAATTAATTATCTTTTCAGCCACTTAAATATATGTAGTATTTGTGAGAAATATTGCGAAATAATTCAATTTTTTTTCATAAGAATTTTATAAAATGAATGCATAAAATTTTTAATGTAAGTTAACCGCAATAAGTATTATGAAATGTGCAATACATAATTAATGTGATAAGAAGAAAATAAAAACAAAGTTAAACATTTTGAACGAAGTTGAACATTATTTTTTTTCATAAGGATTAATGTGATAAGAAGAAAATAAAAACAAAGTTAAACATTTTGAACGAAGTTGAACATTATTTTTTTCATAAGGATTTTATAAAATGAATGCATAAAAATTTTAATGTAAGTTAACCGCAATAAGTATTATGAAATGTGCAATACATAATTAATGTGATAAGAAGAAAATAAAAACAAACTTCTTCAAACTCTTCGAAGACTTGTATGATTTGTATGAAGAATTATATGTCTAGATAAATGTATTTGCATCTCAATTTAAAAAATTTTGCTCAAAATATATGTATGTGGCTTACTGCAAATAAAAAAAATAAGTAAGATAGTAAAAATTGCTAGTAGGATAAGGTCACTCCAAAATTTTTAAAAGTGGGTATCTAAAGTGAGGAAATAAAGATTTATAATTATATTAATTATGCAATGAGCCTTCACTGTACATGTATAAGAATAATGGAACTCGGTACAGTTTATTTTATTTACTAAATGATTTGACAATAAATACATTAAACAAATTTTTCATATCATTACCTGTCTGAATAATAAGCTCATAATGAAGATCATAACCTCATGAGCACGTGGCTCTGTATGTTCCATACAGTAGCACGTGGCGCTTGAGACAGTGACATCTATCGCTTTAAACATTCTATCTATAATTTCATTAATATATTTAATTTTCTTTTTGACTGTTGTATATTAATAATTATATAGAACCTATATAATTATTCTATCTCTATGGTTAAAAGATGATTAATCTTTTAATTTATCTGTATAAATGTAGGAAATTCTGATTTCCTACTTTATGAAAGTAGGAAATGCTAGTTTCCTACATTACAATGTATAAAATGCTGGTTTCCTACTTTACGAATGTAGGAATCTCTTGTTTCCTACATTGGCGTGTCAGATTTCTTACATTCAGGTTTAGAGTGTATTTATGCAAAGAAGTAAAAATGTTATTATTGTTTACAGGTTACAGATACAATATATGACCTTCTTATCTTAACATGTCAGGCCCAGGCCCCAGGAGAGATAGAGATATTGGGAGAACACTGGTTGCTAGACTAGATTTTTAAAAACGAATGTGGTAGGTTAGTATTGCCAGATGCTTGCTATCCGGTGGGATTTATCATTTTATGATGAGTAAAATCTTTACTCGCGGTCACGGCTTTTAATGGTCCTAGCTAAATATTTTTCATGAGTTAAAGAAAGCTGCATAAACCTTCGAGGCGCGAGGCCCCTCAGACCGCGAGGCCGTAGGCGGTGGCCCACGTCGCCCACGCCTTACGCCGCTTCTGACTGTAGCCTCCCTTCAAGTTTATTTAATATGTATATTGATGAAATTTTTTGAGAATGTATGAACATCTGTCCTGCAGGTATACAAATCTCGGATAAGGGATCACTTAGCACATTACTATACACAGATGAACAAATAACTATAGGGAAGAGTGAAAATGAGTTACAAAGGTCTATTTATACCTTCCATACAATTTATAATTATCTTGGTCCTCACTGGATATTTACCTTTAAAGGCCATGGTTTTGGTCTTTCTTACTGAAATTGTCAGTTAGTTTTTTCTTGCTACTTCTTGTAATTAAAACAGCGCTTTGTAAATTATCATCATTTTCTTGACTAAAAACTATGTCAAACCATACAAATTGATTTTTTAAGCTGTATTCCCGAAGTTACTCTGGATTTCCATGCTCTCAACATGTCGTCAATGTATATGTTAAACAAGGTTGGGGAAATACAGCATCCCTGCCTAATTCCCTTATTTACAGGAATGTCACCTGAGAGCAGTGGCGGCGCTAACGAAACGGGGGCCCCCCCGTGAAACTAATTAGGGGGCCCTATAAAAATGGTTAAATTTTGTATACGTAATAGGGGAAAACACTCAAATGAGTTTCTATTGACGTGTGTTTCACAACAATGGTTTGTGAATACTTTCTCGTCTATCACAAAGCGTTTGCAATTTGCAAAGGATGTTTTACACGTGTACAAACTCTTAAAATTCATTGTTGCTAAGTAGACAAAGTTCTATACAAACTATAAAAAAACCAAAATAAAAAGAATGATTTATTTTTACGTCAAAGATCTAAATTCAGACTATGAAACAGTACCGCACACAGAGTGTTAAAAATTTATTATTTAAAAACAAATATCAAAATAACATTCTAGCTTTTTTCAAACATTTAAATTAGTTTGTAACTGAGTTTGTAAAATTCTTGAATATACTCTATACAAGTTCTCCTTAAGTCTAATCCAATTCAATAACACTCGAACTCAAGTAATGTACAATATTTACAGATGAGGATCAACCAAAGTTCACTGTTTTCCTAAGCCTAGTCTTCTTTTTTTAATAGCTAAGAACTTTTCAACCACTTCATTGATATTAGTTTTCTGTGTCTCTTCATGCTCAATGCTTAACAGTGCCAAGTCACTCAACCGAGTTTGGGCCATGGTACTTCTTAAGTATGACTTAATTTAATTAATTTAAGTTTTGAAAAGCTTCTTTCCGCTGTAGCTGTTGTGACAGGTATGGTTAAATAAAGCTGCAAAGCTGTAGTTAAGTCTGGGAGGCAACTCATAAGGCAGCTGTTTTCTTCAACCAGTAAATTCATCATTTCTCGAATTCTTTTCTTGTGTACAATTTCTTTGGACATCAGAGCTTTGAAGGATATTACTTGGTCAGGCAGTGATGTGGAAAGGTCACCAGGATACACATTTACCAGAGCCTTATTTTTCTCCACTATTGTCTCTTGTGAGAAGTTTACTAAATTCTGAGGCGTCAGGAATGAAAACCTATCATCAATGCAACGCAATCCTTCGAATCTCATTTGTAGCTGAGCTATTACAATATCTAGTGTTGCATTGAAAACTTTTACTTCAAATGATTTCACTGGGTCGTCAATTCTATGGTCAACTGATAATTCAACAAAGAAGCGTTTTACAACTCATTTACGCTTATTTTTCATGTTACAAGTTATGTCCCATGACTGGGCCAACTGGGGCCCCCCATGAGGGTCGGGGCCCCCCCGCGCCGCGGGGTCTGCGGGGGCCTTATCGCCGCCACTGCCTGAGAGCCTACCATTCAGATCCAGGACTACAGATGTACTTTTGTAAAGAATCTTAACTGAATTTATTAAATGCTGAGGGTATCCTCTTCTATCCATAATATTCCATAACTTTTGATGGATTATATTCTTTCTTCGACATAATTTTTTAATTTTTTTAGGCTGTAAGGTAAAACTTTACGTTTTTACTTATAAAAAACTTAGTGTTCCGAGTCGTCAATATTATAGTGATATTTAATTTTTTAATGTTTTTCTTTTTTGTTACCATTTTGTTTAATTAGAGACACTTGAGTCTGACATCTTTTTTAGTTTAACTGTTTGATGGAGTATTGTATGGTGGTACATTCCTTATCATAACAATCTGCTTTTTACTTTCTGTACTTCTCCTATTAACCCTATTAACCCTTTGTATTGCACTTTTTACATTTATCCAGTAATTTTCAATTCAACTTTGAGTTTCTGTTTCTTGTATTAAGTATTTTTCTAATATAACTTTTGTTTTGTCTTGGTTTCTAAACCAGTGATATTGCCATTACAGTTTGCACTACAATATGACTATTGTCCTGTATATCCGTAGCCCATGTTCAAGATATTAGTACCTGATTGATTTGTTCAAGTTGTTACTACTTGTAGCTACCAAATTACTAGAGGCAGCAAGTTGGGTGACTGTGATACAATTATCACTGGTCTCTTCAGGCTTTCAATTTCTGTGCCAGTATAAAATTTAACAAAGTTAAAGGATCTCCAGGTATTTACTGTGATTCATAATAAACTCCTGGTATAGTTTACTTATGTTACATTCAGATTATCGGACGTTTGAATTATCCAGGTTTGGACAGTCACGGTTTCATCATAAATATGATAATCAGCTCATTTGTGGGTGTTGCAAGTTAAAAGTTGTAATATTAGTAGTCAATACAATCAGGGGCGAACCTAAGGGGGGATATGGGGGATATACCCCCCCCGAAATCCGAAAAAATTTTGGAGAAAAAATCTAAAACTGTTTTTTTTTTTAATCTAATTAAATGACTTCCAAGTTTTGTCAATTTTAAAAAATTATTATTTGGTTCAATGACAAGTTTAACTCTACAATAATAATAGGCCTTATTCTCAATAATAAATACAGTATAACAGATGTTGAAAGAAATGGTAAAAAATGAAAAGAAGCAGGCTTGGAAGAGAGTAGGAGTATGTTTTTCCGCTGGTTATGATAAATAGGGACATATCTTTCTATATTTTAACTTAATGTTACTGTTGATCACTTCAATCACAAAGCACATAATGTGAATGAGTTTTAATTTCTTAACGTTGTTTTTCATAATGGAGATGGGTTGTTGTACTAGACTCTACCTAGCTCTATGAAACAAAATATTGTAAAATTAAACATACGTTCATTTAAAATTTTTCATGTTCTTGCATGTGTTAACCCTACAACACAAACACACATATACACATACAAAATGTACTTTCTTAATTTTAAGTTCCCTTTAAAGTATTTACATTCCAGAGAAAGGTATTACTAGGCTTCCAAGTCAAACTGTATATTATTACTTGATTTTTATGAAATTAGTAAATTAGGCTACAACCATTAGTTTTAATTTGTTGGTACGATTTTCATTATACGAGAAAAATACTGTAAGAAAACGATATGTGGTTGAAAAAACACCCCCCCCCCCAAATGAAATCCAAGGTTCGCCCCTGAATACAATCTCCTAAACGTTACATGATATTTGATTGGCTGAAAAAGCCGCCAAATTTTTGTTTCTCTTGTTCTACAGCAGAGCCGCTAGCGATGTATTTGTCAACTAAATTATCGGCATTACAGTTAATACCGATGTTGAAATGGCGTCTCGTTCGTTTTGAATGAAGCAGTTTGTTATTAGGTATCAGCGAAATTTGTGCGTAATAGAAACAGTGTCAGAAGATATGGTATGTTATGAACGTTTGTAGCATATCTTTGTTTACTGCCATTTTGTAACGTACGTTTTGTGTTTGTTTCCAACTTTAGTCCTGAATTTTTAACCTTTCGGTGGCCTCTCATGCGTTAGTGGCAGACAGAGCTTCACGGTATACAAAGTTCGATTACCAGTTGTGTATAATTTGACGGGAAACAGACAATTGGCAAGATTTGCTTATATTTGAAATTATTTCGCGTAGAGTGAAACGTGTTATAGTGCATGCGCTAGTCTTAAAAGTGTGTCGGAGAAAAAGAATTAATGTCATAGACTTCATGTATAAACAGTGACCGTATTAACGTTCACTTCGCCTCGTTGCAGTTATAAATTCAGGTATTTGAAGCACTTTAGTAATTTACATAAACTTCTGTTATTTCATACCAGTTTTTCAAATTTTATGGCAATTTGTGGTGATTAATTTAGTTTCTTTATAGTACCACTTTTGCTTTGTGCCTCATGTTAGTTCAGAAATTTGAGAACAGAAATACCAAGATTAATGCCTAAAGATATTTGTGTATTACAGTACACAGTATAATGATATTTTTGTATGATAACGTTTCTACAACTGAATTATTAATGCTATTATTTAATGTTACACATTACTTTGTTTTTAGAAAATCTTCCAATTATTTTTAAAACATGTTCTAATGTATTGTTATATACTGAAGACTTTATTACTGTGTCACTGTGAAAGAATTGCATGCTGGTAGTATTGTTTTGCTCGATTTTTTAACAACACAACATGGTGATTAGAAAAGTATTTATTTACATTTATAATGTACTCCTTTTGTAGTACACAGATGTCAAAATATTTTATGTTTTTAGAACTCTCTTCAGCTTTAGAATTATTTCTAAAGCTAAAAGAGTGTTAGAACTCTGTTCAGCTAAAACTTATTTGATGATTAAAAGAAATCTTCTGTATTTTGGAAATTAACCGATTAATTGACATGGTAGTACCTGATTTGATACTATAGATAGGCCCTAGTAACTGGATGCCAGTTTATGGTTAAATGCAGAAATTTTCGTTTATTAAAAATTAATGTTGCATTGTTGGTATAAGGAGTTAAAATAACCAAAAATATCATTGCATTGATACTCCACTACCAATGTTGCAAAATCAAATAAAACATATAGGCCTAACATTATCTGAAAGTATTGCAGCTTCTCTAGACATATGTTGATGTATAACTACAATCATTAACATGTCACTGAAAAAAAATTGGTATGGAGAACCATACATGACTTCCATGTTCTCAAATTATATATAACATCATTTGGTAATGCCTTTATGGGTACCCGCAGTTATTCGATAATGCGATTTTTGGGCTTCGATA
Source organism: Magicicada septendecula (assembly GCA_034769895.1). Classification (NCBI taxonomy): domain Eukaryota; kingdom Metazoa; phylum Arthropoda; class Insecta; order Hemiptera; family Cicadidae; genus Magicicada; species Magicicada septendecula. Next base: position 128,069,152 of record CM068368.1, read on the forward strand.
TGTAGTGAATATTGCACATAATTTTATGTAGTGAAAGAATTATACAAATTTTAATTTTGTATGTTGCAAAATAGTTGGCTGGTGATTGCAATTCATTTCATTTGTCATTTTTTAACGGAAAACGACTGTAGTAGTAATTTATCACCGGGTCGTGGCTGTGACACCAAAAATTGATTATGTTAGGTTTACATGAAAACTGAAATTATACATGGAAACCAATACGTGTGTAATGTAAAACTATTTTTTTTCTAAAACCACGAAAAACTCAACTCGAAGTAAGGCAGGAGTGGCCAAAGGGTCAACCCCTTGCCTATTATTATAGGCCTACATGTCACTTTTTTGTGGCAGAACTTTTTTTTTTTTTTTTTTTTTTTTTTTTTTGGTAAAATTTGTTTTCCGACAAGTACTCGTTTTGTGACTAACAAAAAACAAACATCCATTATGTACAGTTTGTAGAGCATATGTTGTCATTCCTTAATACAGTGTTTTTTTGTTTTTTCATTAACCATAAATATTTGTATTTTTCATTTTGTATTTGCTGTTGTTTTTCCAGTTTGTAAACTTAAAAACGTTAGGCCTAGGTTCTTTATTTTAAGTGTTACTCTGTTATACGCATTGTATTACACATTTAATGTTATGTTTTCTCAACCACAGCTTTTATTTATTTTAGCAGTAAACTAAAAACCCAAAACCATTATTACCTAACTACCAAATGAAAACAACACGTATTTTTGCCTTACATTAAGAAATAGGGCAATTTACAATTAGTACACTTCTTTTCCACACCGTAATACATAGATACAATCGCATATTACAAACTTCGAAATGTATTGCGGGTACTCATACAGTTCCAATCATTTACTTGAATTCGGTTCGATAATTCCTAAAAAAATAGAATTTTGTCAAAGTGAAATAAAATATTTCCATAGAAACTACTTTTTTGTTGTCAATAACGTAGTACACATATAAAACTTATAAAAAAATATCGGTATGGAGAACCATACATGACTTCCATATTCTAAGATTTATATTTAAAATCATTTTCAGCCAAACAGCCAGGCTGTGTCTTACCTGCCTTTTTATTGCTGTATTAAATGAAAAATATTATATTACATTAAAATGAAAAAATTATTTTATTTTTAACAATTACCATTGTTTCAAAAAGTTTAAATAAATTTTCAAGTACTTTACTCTTGTTAAAACGTAAAAGGTTGCAGGTAAACTACCCCTTCCCCTTAACCGATCTTCACCAAAATCGAAAGTCATTGAGACCTCTACAATTCAGGGACGTATGCAAAAAATTATTTGATTCTGTTTGAATTTGCGGCTGTTATCGTTTGCCATAGAAAATACGCTTGATAAAAAAACGTTGCAGGTAAACTACCCCTTCCCCTTAACCGATCTTCACCAAAAACAATAGGTCTTGAGTACTCTACAAATCAGGGCTGTATGCAAAACATTATTTGATTCTGTTTGAATTTGCGGCTGTTATCGTTTGCCATAGAAAATAAAACGTAAAAGGTTGCAGGTAAACCACCCCTTCCCCTTAACCGATCTTCACCAAAAACAATAGGTCTTGAGTACTCTACAAATCAGGACTGTATGCAAAACATTATTTGATTCTGTTTGAATTTGCGGCTGTTATCGTTTGCCATATAAAATACCCTTGTTAAAAAAACGTTGCAGGTATACTACCCCTTTCCCTCAACCGATCTTCACCAAAAACAATAGGTCTTGAGAAATCTACAATTCAGGGCTGTATGCGAAACATTATTTGATTCTGTTTGAATTTGCGGCTGTTAGCGTTTGCCAAAAAAAAAAAATTTCCCTTGATAAAAAAAACCGTTGCAGGTAAACTACCCCTTCCCCTCAACCGATCTTCACCAAAAACAATAGGTCGCGAGTACTCTACAAATCAGGGCTGTATGCAAAAAATTATTTGATTCTGTTTGAATTTGCGGCAGTTGTCGTTTGCCATAGAAAATACGCATGATAAAAAACGTTGCTGGTAAACTACCCCTTCCCCTCAACCGATCTTCACCAAAAACAATAGGTCTTGAGTACTCTACAAATCAGGGCTGTATGCAGAAAATTATTTGATTCTGTTTGAATTTGCGGCTGTTATCGTTTGCCATAGAAAATACCCTTGTTAAAAAAACGTTGTAGGTAAACTACCCCTTTCCCTTAACCGATCTTCACCAAAAACAAAAGGTATTGAGAACTCTACAATTTAGGGCTGTATGCAAATAATCTTTTCATTCTGTTTGAATTTGCGGCTGTTATCGTTTGCCATAGGAAATACCCTTGTTAAAACATAAAACGTTACAGGTAAACTACCCCTTTCCCTTAACCGATCTTCACCAAAAACAATAGGTCTTGAGAACTCTACAATTCAGGGCTGTATGCGAAACATTATTTGATTCTGTTTGAATTTGCGGCTGTTATCGTTTGCCAAACAAACAAAATTTCCCTTGCTAAAAAAAAACCGTTGCAGGTAAACTACCCCTTTCCCTCAACCGATCTTCACCAAAAACAATAGGTCGCGAGAACTCTGCAAAACCGGGCTGTATGCAAAAAATTATTTGATTCTGTTTGAATTTGCGGCAGTTATCGTTTGCCATAGAAAAAAAATCTACAGACAGATAGACACACAGACACTTTTCGGAAAACGACTTTTTTTCATGTTTTGAGTGTAGTAGTATCAGAATCTGCAATAATCTCGAACACGATTTTTTTTGCCATCACCATACTTCCATTCCTTAAGGAATATGGAAGTAATATCTCCTCCCTCATCAACTACCATTTTAATTGATAGAAAATTACCCCCTTCCCCTTCAACTACCCTTTTCATTTATAGATATTTCATCTACCTTTCTACAGTGGATTATTATGACCTTCTTGTAAGGATACTGTATTTATTAAAATTAAGCACTTTACTCTTGTTAAAACGTAAAAGGTTGCAGGTAAACTCTTCCCCTTAACCGATCTTCACCAAAATCAATAGGCCTCGAGTCCTCTACAATTCAGAACTGTATGCAAAAAATTATTTGATTCTGTTTGAATTTGCGGCAGTTATCGTTTGCCATAGAAAAATTCTGTAGACAGATAGACACACAGACACTTTTCGAAAAATGACTTTTTCATGTTTTGAGGGTAGTACAATCAGAATATGCCATTATCTCGAACACAATTTTTTTCGCCATGACCATACTTCCATTTCCTTACGGAACGTGGAAGTAAAAAATGATTGAACACAATTTTGTACAAAATTTGTTTCCTTTACAGTATGGCCAATTTCTGAAATTATACCAATGTTCAATTAATCATTTATTTTGTAACCTTGTTATTCATAAAATGTTATTACGAGGATCGCTAGGAAATTTTATGATAAAATATTAACCAATTTTGTCATTTAAAAAAACTACCAACTTTTTATTTAATAAAAAATAACTGTAGGCCTAAGCTACTTTTACTTCCATGTTCCATAAGGAAATGGAAGTATGGTCATGGCGAAAAAAATCGTGTTTGAGATAATGGCAGATTCTGATTGTACTACCCTAAAAAACATGAAGAAAAGTCATTTTTCAAAAAGTGTGTGTAGAATGTTTTCTATGTCAAACGATAACAGCCTCAAATTCAAACAGAATCAAATAATTTTTTGCATACAGCCATGAATTGTAGAGGACTCGAGGCCTATTGTTTTTGGTGAAGATCAGTTAAGGGAAAGGGGTAGTTTACCTCACAACGTTTTACATTTTAACAAGAGTAAAGTGCTTAATTTTGATAAATAAAGTATCCTTAAAAGAAGTCGTAATAATCAACTGTAGAAAGGTAGATGAAATATTCTATAAATGAAAAGGGTAGTTGAAGGGAGGAGGGGGTAATTTTTTTGATAATTTAAAATGGTAGTTGATGAGGGAGGAGGTAAATTTTTATAAGTTTTGTACCTGTACTACATTATTGACAACAAAGAAGTAGTTTATATGGAAACATTTCATTTCACTTTAACAAAATTCTATATTTTTCATTTTAATTTAAATCTTATATGAGTGAAAACATATCGTTCCTGGCAGGCAAGCATATCTCAATTATATAATGTTTATTTTCCCAAAGTTTTATTATTGTGATTACTGCAATAAAAATGCAGGGAGGACACACACACACACAATTCGTGTTATTTCTGGCCTCACTCATTTTTATTTTCTTACGTTTGCACGCTTTTTAAATGGAAAGTGCCGAAACCCACATCAACCCAACGTGTGCAAGCCGAAAAGGTGTCCAGCGTGGACAGCGATTTGCTTCCTGTGGATCGCTCACCAGTGTAACTGCACGTGTTTACAGAGAAACGGTTCATAGACAGACTTTTCGTCTTTAGGGAGTGAACCCTCTACAAGATGCTCAGGGTCCATGAGAGACTTCAGTGTGATCCTTCTTTTCCGCATGTTTGTTCTGTGAAACGTACACTGTAGATTCGCAGCTTTACTCTAGCAATGTACCATAGGGAATGTTGAATTATTTTTTCCACGGTGTACCCTCATACACACTAAAACCTGCTCTGATGTTTTGATTATGGACATAATAATATTAAAACTTTGGAAACTTGAGCACTACTTAATGGAGATCAAACATTAACTTTTACAAGCCATTAATTTTATGCATATTTTGAAGCAATAAATGTTTTAATAAATTAATACAATCTTTGTACTTATTTCTGTTATAATATAAGAATTACAAACTAATATGTGCATGTGTGTATGTATGAAAAATATATAAATATTTTTCTCCTCTGGAAAATTGTTTGCCCCTCCTGAAAAATATTTTGACCTCCCTGATGACTAGTTATGTACTAGCCTGTGTGGAATATAGCGTTATAACATGGATCAGAATAGTGGGTGTTAAACAGAAGACACAAATTTATTAAGGAAGAAATGTTTTGCTTAGAAATTTATAATTATATGGGTAAACAGAATCGTCGTTCTGGAATTCAGAAGACAAATGGAAAGAAATAAAGAAAGACTCGATTTTAAAAAAGAAAAATGACTATAGTTTGTATCAACAGGAAAGACTTTGATAACACTATAGACATCATTCACCCTCGGCCGATAACTCGCATCGAGAGCCTAAGTTCATTACAGGAATCAGATCGGAGCTCCCTTTGGCCAGCTCTTCGTTCGACCTACAAACATTTTATTCAAAAGTACAGTCCTTCCTCACGAAGGTTGAGGATAGTCATCACCCACCTGACATGGGGGTACCATTTTAGCTGATACGTCATTTCTTCAGAACTCAAGTATCCACTTAGTTAATATTTAAATGATTTTAAATATAAATTTTAGGACATGGAAGTCATGTATGGTTCTCCATACCGATTTTTTTATATAGTCATGTTGTACATTTAAGCATTATACAAGTTTTTGTTTATAATGTGTATGCATATTGTATATACTGTTCCTCAAATTTCTGTGTCCTCCGTACCATATCTTTCTGCCACCATTTCATTGAGATAGTCACAGTTTTCTGTAACTTCATCATTCTCAAAACACTTTCTTCCCCAAAAGTGTTACAGTTTGCCCACGTGATAGTCGATAGTCACGGGGGGGGGGGGGATTAATGCTGTAGGCTGTATGATTTAAATTTCCTGCTTAAATGTTTCAAGCAACTGTTTTTTCATAGCAGCATAATGACATGGATGGTCATGAGAACCAGAATGCCACAAGACAGCAGGACCTCTGGGATTTTAAATAGCCTGCAGTAATTTTTTAATGTTTTGCAATATGTCGCAGGTTACCATTTACTGTAGCTCCATGGTGCCTGAAGTCAGTAAGGAATGTGTAAAGCCTTCTTGGTCCTGGAAAACAGTAGCCATAATCTTTCAGGTTGATACTTCCTGCATGAATTTTTTTTGGTCAGGTTGGTGAACAAGGGTGATAACCTTTGCATGATCCAATATTTCGTGCACGAAGAAATTGAATTTTAGATCTCATTTCTTACAAAATGGCATTCTCAGTTCCATTTTTTTTTTTTTAACATTCAAACATGCACAGAGACAATACAAAGGTTAAGAATGCAATGGAAACTCACAAAAACTAAGCAAACATGTCATCGAGACATACTGAACAGGAAAAGACATGCACAGGCATACTCTCCACTATGTTTGCAAACAGGTATTACTTTCAGAATAAACCTCAATAATTGTTTAACCAATAATTATTTCAGTCGTGGAATAGAACAGATGAAAAATATTGATACTATGGGTAGAGTGTGCAATAGGTCAAGGGCCTAATGCTTAAAGCAAGATAACAGTGATAGTGAATACCTAAAAATAATTTGGATGGTAACAGTGATGGTGAATAGCTAAAAATAATGTATAGAGGTAGCTGGATAATTGCACATTATTTCACATAAAAAGAAAGTCCACTGTTTGAACAACAATACAATCTTAATTGTATTCTCAGTAAAGAGTTTATTTATGTCAGTAATGAACACAAAATGTGTAATGAAATTTGTGATAGAAGAAAATCATATAACATATTAATTAATTAATTTCTTTTGTGACAGGCTTTATAAGAAATGTTGAACCACAATTCAGAAGACCCATAGCAGGCAGTGTAGGTTGGTAGTGGCACATACCTTTTCTGTGTGTTTAGTTGTTTTTATGTCTTCTTCATAATGTTTTATCATTTCCAAGAGTTTTAGACATCATTAGTAGATATATGAGGTGTATTTCTACCTCTCGGAGAAAGGAGTGAGAAATGATTCTGAGCTCTCTGGCTCTTGGAAGTGTGTGAATCTGTGTGTCAAACATCAACACTCTTTGCCACTAACATCTATCCGATCAAGGTCAGAGGAAGATTACAACCCGGGGTGATGTAGTGAGGACCAGGTGTGAGTTGGATGAACAACCACATTACCAGTGTTCGAGAAAGAGAGTCACATCCTAACCTCAATTGATAACATGTCTTCTAAGTCAGCAAAGTCAGATAACTTGAATTAGTCCATTTTACTCTAATAAATTGTAGAAAAGTGAAAACCGGAAATGTACTGTAAAAGTAAGTTGTCAGAGTATAACTGGATCATAAAATCATAAAGTAGTTATTAGAAATATAATAACTAATGTAATATCTATAGATACAAAGTAGTAGTAAAACAAAAACTTAAAAACAAATTTTTTAACTGACACCGATGTTTTTAAAAAACTGAACCCCGAGTATTTGATCTTTTTAATAGCACCTAAAGTATTAACTAAAAATTATGTTAAAATGAATTGAACTTACTTTAATTATGAACAGCATTTATTTAAGAAAAATGCTTTTTCAGATCAATATATTGTAACGAATCGTTCATCTGTGTGTTACTAATGGGTCATTCCATATCAAATCAACCAGGGGTCTGAACCTCAGTGTCTCAAATATTGGTAATTTTTTGTATATTTGTTGTACTTATAAAGTACTTCAAAAATACAAAGTTTCAAATTTTTTTGTTGGGTAGTTTTTTTTAAGATTTTTTAAAAACTGCACAAAACGCCATTTTTCACATTGTTTTGAAACAGAAAACTGTGTATAATTAAGGAACCGTTAGACCTAGAAAGCTCGTTTATAGCTCATTTTAAAGGTCTTTGTAAGGGCTTTAATTTGATATGTAACACAACCTACTTTGAACAAAAACCTTTTTTTGTCATGTTTTCAAAAAACGTTTTTTTTTGAAAATTTCAAAAACACCATCATCGAATTTTTTCAAAAAAATATATGTTATTTGTAAAGACATTGACTAGAAATATGCAAAGTTTGAAAGTGGAGAAATGATGGGTTTTTTTTAACAAAAATTTAAAGGCATCAGTGTGGAGGTCGTATTCACGTAAATTTGCATTACAATACCAACAGTTACATTTTATGTCATTTTTAGTTTGCCTTAGTACCATAATGATAAATTACAAACAATTACTAAGACTCACCTACAAATTCTCTTGAATAAAGTGTCCCGTATTGATCTTGCAGTGAAATGATTTTAAGCAACAAAAAAACTCATTTATTAGTTGTATATTTTACGAATTAAAACATATCTGTAGAAGATTCTAGTCTATATATACACTACACAGTGCAGTCTTATAAGAACAAATCATGTTTGTAAATTAAAATAGTGCTTTTGAATATTAATCATTTAGAGTTCACACATAAGTTAATAATAAGTTGTTCACATTTTCTTCAACTGTTGTTCAAGTAAGTGAGATGAGTCTGCCATTTCTTCTGTGGTCAAAGTATACGTTCTTCCTGTAGCGGTTCTAGGTTCAACATTTTTCAGAAGGGTGTTTGTTGACACATCCAAAATATCCAACCGTGGTTGAGGATAGAAAAATGATGGTGCAGGTCCTCGGGGATGTAAAAAGCTCACTTTAACTTCATTTGTCTCGTTGTTTTTCCCTAGGATGCATGCAAGCCACCAGAAGTTATCATACATGACAGTTACAAAACCTGATTCAATTTCTTCTAATTCAGCTGTTACACTATCTGTTATAACTGGTGCTTGTAGCTTTCTTTCAGTACTTGAAGAAAACAATTTTGTTGCCATTTGTGTGTCAGAAATAGGGATAACTGCATGTAAATTATGGGTCCCTTTTATAGTTTTTGTTTAACTACAACATGTAGTTGTTGTTTGCTACAACATATATTTTTTTGAAAAAATTCGATGATGGTGTTTTTGAAATTTTCAAAAAAACGTTTTTTGAAACATGCCAAAAAAAGGTTTTTGTTCAAAGTAGATTGTGTTACATATTAAATTAAAGCCCTTACAAAGACCTTTAAAATGAGCTATAAACGAGCTTTCTAGCTCTAACGGTCCCTTAATTATACACAGTTTTCTGTTTCAAAACAATGTGAAAAATGGCGTTTTGTGCAGTTTTTAAAAAATCTTTAAAAAAAACTACCCAACAAAAAAATTTGAAACTTTGTATTTTTGAAGTACTTATAAGTACAACAAATATACAAAAAATTACCAATATCTGAGACATGAAGTTTCAAATTATATTCTTCATTGGTTGATTTGATATGGAATGACCCTAATATATAAATATGTGTATGTGTAGAAATAAAATTGTTTATTAAAAAAAATTTTTAATTAAATTTTTTTTATATAATTAATTAAAAACAATTAATTAATTAAGTTTCGTGGTGTTCCGAAATGTTTATCACTTATTTTAATTGTTTTATAGACTTTTGTGTATTTGTTAAAACCTCTAGCCACTTATAGAATTGTCTCCAATAACAACCGATACTTGTGTTTATTTTCTGTTTGGAGGTTATCTTCCTTCTGGTGGTGAGATTCTTGTAGTTAGTTCTTTTTAATTGAAGTATTATGTTAGTTATCTATATTAGAAATGAAAAACTGTTTAAATAGGAAATATATTAATAATTTTATTGACAATTAGTTATCTTGACTCTTGTCGATATGTAAATCGATTCTCAGGGTATCGTTTGAATTATTACAAATTTTTTATATAGGTTCTTTGAACAGCTATGTTAGGGAAAGTCAGAGAAATAGGGCAAAGATTGAAAAGTATAACATTACAAGGTAAATTCTTAAAATTAACAGTACATACTGTATATCAGATTCAAAGTATAGAAATACATAAATATGTTGCGAACCGTCCTGTAGGCAGAAGGAGGCTGTGTTGATTTGAGTTGTGGGTAATCAGCAATGGCCGCCGATGAAATTGAAAGTCGTCACCTCGCAGTTTTGGCGTTCAAATAAAGATGTTTTCCTTATGAATTTACGTCCTGGTGGCTGCAATTCTTCCTTCTTGTGTTGGTGGAGTGTCACTGGTTCAGTTTTGGTGTTGTATTCGGAAAAATAGTGTATATTTAAGTCAGGTTCACTTTTGTCGGTTAGTCATATGTTAGGCACTTTTTTGGTTAAGTGTTATTACTGTTTTAATGGGTTTAAATGTTATTTCCACTGGTGTTCTGTGCTGTATAATGTTAGTTCAGTGTTGGTATATGTTTATTTCACTGTGTTGAACTTTAAAAATGTATTTTACCGAAACTCTCGATTTTCACTTTCGGCTCAGACAATTATTCGCCATTACGGTATTCGTAACTAGGTTAAGATGAGTAAATTGCTCGTGTCAAGTGTCCCGTACAATGTTCAATAATTAACTAACTTACTACCTTCATCTCCGACTAAAGTCTTAGCCAAAGCAATATTATTCCTTCCATTGTTCAAATTTTATTTTGCATCCTGTGCATGTGATAAAGTTACATTATATAACTGATTATACTTTGGTTATTCTTCAAATTTATTAGCTAGTTGTTACTTAATTTTATCCTTCAGTTCATTTTGCGTAATTTGATACCAAATAATGCCGTTTTATTAAGTTTTTGATCTAAAAATGAGATTTTCTTCATTTTGTAATTTCTAAGTCCTAATGTCTAACTTCCTGTTCTTTTCCAAATTCTGCCATTACCAAGTTATATTAATGATTATTAAATCTCATATTGTAATAAAAGGTTTATATTCCCTTAATTTCTTGCAATTAGATGAATTGGTTAAGTTTTAAAATATTATGTTGGAATATATGACTCCCCTCTCCAAATTTTTGAGTTCTGTCATTTCCATTTTTATCAATAATTCTGGCTATAATTTTACAAAATCTTTCTTAGTTATATTTCTAATTACATGGCTTTGTTTCTGATTTACATTATCTAAATCCCTTCAGTTTAAATGTATTTATGTACTTAGTTTCTCAGTTTTGATGATGTTTAGTTTTTAACATTTGGCCTAGATTCCTAACAGTTTTTACATACAATACATATTGAGTTATACCCTCTGACTTTCATTGATATTGTAACATAAATTAAACATTTTCTTCTTGTAAACAAAATAACAATTATTATATGTTTCATACTATTAACATATAACAAATAATTCCAATTAATAGTTGTCTTTAACAAATCAGACATTTTTTATACTCAAAGATTAATAATGATACATAACAAATATCATATATAAAGAATGTTGTTCCATTCTAACATCTTAATTAGTTATTAACAATAATACCTATAATAAATATTTTATAATTAAAGAATGTTAGTGGTTCTGACCTTTTTAAATTTGCTTATTCCTAGTACATTTTTACATATCTTATTCTACATAAACAAAACCTTATTTACTATAACCATATACTCTATATTCCTTATATTAAGTTTTATGAACAGTTTTTATCTGTTTTTAATTGGGTTTTGGGTAATTGTACCCTGTCACTTCACTTTTTATTCTGTGCCTGCTCTTGTTTTATAAACCATTCTAATGAATGTCATTTAAATAGATTGGCAGTTCTTTACTAAAACACATGTATTATATTATTTCTGAACATAAATGAAGTCACTTCAAAGTTGTATCATTTCATTATTTACTTAGTTTGTGAATACCAATAATGAAACATAAGGTTCATTTTTTATAATACTAAAACTTGCACTGGTTCTCTTTACATTCCTTGATTCTATTTCTAAATGGTTATATAGTCTTACTAAAATCAAGAAATCTATTTGTAGATTATAATGAAGATTTGTTCTTTGGCATTATATTATTATTTCACCTTGGTTTACTTTCAACTCTTACTCTATACACTTTTTTGGCTTATATCTATTGTACATGTGGGTTTTTGCATTGATACTTTGTTATACTTTTTTATTATTATTATATTTATTTATTTTGGGGTATGGGTTTTTTTTTTTTACAAGAACATTCCTTCTTCTTGTGGATGCTGTCTTCTTCTTGTTTCTTCATTGATGTCTTCTTTTCTTCTGGTTTCTTATAATTGTATTTTCTTCATCTTCTTGTGGATGTCATCGGGTTTTTGGGTTTCTTCTTCACCTATTCTTCTTGTTTCATACAAATGCATCACCTTTTATAGTGGATCTTGCCTTGTTCTGGGTTTCTTCCTCATCTACTCTTCTGGTCTCATACAACAGATTTTCTTCTCTTTGTTGTGGGTTTAGTTATGTTCTGGGTATCTTCCTTGCCTACTCCTAACCTTCCTGGGTATTATATTTTTTCACCTTATTAGTTATTAAAATTGGTTTTGATGATTCATCACTTGTAACATTTATTTTATATGAACTTATACCTTAAATCAATGATTGTAGTGCACGGTGGTTCTTAATTAATTCTTTATTATATTGCTTTCTTCGGATTTAAACATGTTATTACTTTATTTTAATGATCAATTCACCATTCATTTTTATGGGCTTATCTGTCATGCTACAATATGCACGTAAACTGAAGTCAGCATTAAAAATTCACAAAAACCATTTAACACCTGGATGTGTGAAAAGAGAACTTTTGTTGAATTACCATAGTCTACACAGAGACTTAGTAGGCCTATGCAGTTTTTAGAAGAACTGTTATGTTCTTGTCAGAGTATCAAGAAAAGGAATTTAAATAGGAATCAGATTTTGCAGTAAAATATGTGTGTTATCCTATACAGTATAACCTATTGTATCATTCATATTGTTCAGTATTGTTACTGACATAAGCTGAATATTTTGTAGGTAAAATAAATCTCTTTAACACGTAATTCAAAGACTAGCTGTATTTGATAATTATACATTTAATTGGCACTTTAAACAGATTTGCAGTATTAACACACACTAATAAAGTAACTTATTCTCACCTTACCGTAATTTATGTAATCACCGAAACTTTCTAGGACAAACAAAATGAAGGTAACACATAAGTGTGGGAAGTATTCAGTTATCTTAGTTTGAATTTGTAGCTACTTGGTCCCCACCACATCACACTGGGTTGTTCACCTTTCTCTGACCTCGACCGGCTAGGTGCTAGTCTCTGTGCCATTCAGTTGATTGTGAGTCATCATTCAGTGCAATTGTGTTTTCTTTTGTTTGCTGGAATAATGCTAAGTTTAAAAGTTGAGCAACAATGTGTCAGTTGGAGATTTTTAGTAAAATTGAACTTAACACGAATGGAGTGTTTTCAAATACTTAATGAGGTGTATGGGGAAGACTGCATACCTCGTGGATGTGTGTTTGAGTAGTACAAAAGATCAGTGAAGGGCGTCAGAACATAGATGACGAACACCCTGGACGACCTTCCATTTCAAGAACTGAAGGGAACTTATTAAAAATTAGCCAGATTGTTCGAGAACACTACTGGCTGAGTGTCAGAATGATAGCTGAAGCTCTGAACATTGACAGACACACGGTGTGAAAAATTTTGCCTGTAAAAAAGTTAGTCCCAATATGGCCCCTTGGGTTCTCACATAAGAGCAAAAAGAACATTGCCAGGAAATTTGTATTGCTGTGGTTCAGGAACTTGAGACTGACCCCAACATTGTTAAAAAAATCATCACTTTTGATGAAACCTGGATTTTCCAGTATTGCCCAGTAATACAAAACTTATAAAAAGATTCCACCCTCCCAGGCTGCAGTCAGATGCTTTTTGAACAGGTCTCATATTTGGAAGTATTGATGTATAAAATTGGCCACTAATTTACTACTTTCTTGTTTATATTTACTGTTTTTAAAAGTCGGCTATAGTAGTAAAATTAACTGCATAAAAATGGTCATTGCACTGGAAAACAGTCATCATCAAAAATTAAGTCCAAAGTTAAAGCCATGCTTATTTTGTTTTTTTATGTTAAGGGTGTAATTTTGGAAGAATGGTTTCCAGAAGTACAGTTCTGTATTTTAAACATCTATATTGTGTAGAGTACTGTGTTAGCGTGCGTTATTGATGGAAAGAAAAGAAATACATTTTCTCTCCTTGCAAATTATGTATTTTCCATTCGTATACTTTCATATTTTCCCAATACAGTCAAAAATTTCTTTGCCTATGTTCTATTGGGATTCAAAATCTGACTAGGCAATGTTGCATTTTTAACGCTCACTTGCTGCCAGGGTTCATTGTTTGTTGGCTGTCTTCTTTGTCATCCCAAAGAACGATATCAGAATAAGAACGATTATCATTTATAAAGTCCACAATTTGGTCACAAAAGACTGTCAGCTAATTCCCCAAGAAATTGCCATAGTTAACTGCATGGAAGTAATATCGTCAAGGTCACACCGCTTACTTACAGCGTTGCCACTAAGCAACAGTTTCCCTTTCTTCCGAAAAATGCTACACTAGTAAGTAGGCCTACTTAATGTAAAGAATATAACAAAGTGATTTTTCAATTAAATATTTACTTTGTTGTTGTCAATAAGGCTTCCATTAAAATCATTTTTAGTGCTTTAAACCGTTGAACATTCTAAAATCAATGACAATAGAAGACTGAAAAAACAACGATACATTTTGAAGGTTCATAGATGCCTACAGCAGACATTTTATAGATAAAATTTAATGTTATTTAAAGTAAAAAACATTTTAAAATCTTACGAGTATCACACAGTTGTTCTGATTTTGTAAGATAGTGTAATGTAAGGTTAACTTGCGTTTTACTGTATTTTTTTAAGTAAAATTTTCTACTGTATTTTTTTAGAGAAAGTTTCTAATACATACATTAGAATACATTGTTAATAATTAATTAACAATTAATTTCCGTAACTTATACATAACATTCAATGCAACGCGTCAGCTATAGTTTGAACGAATTTTCATACGCATCCTGTGTCTTAAGCTTGCCCCATTTAATTATTGAAGAGACACCGCACAATTCGTGACTCCGAAAAATATTCTATTTTTATTTCCTGCGCTGCTTATTAATAATTAAGTAAAAAAATTAGAACTATACTATAAGACATTACATGCACAAGTAGCATAAAAATAATGGTATGTATAAACGTGAAACGAATTGGATTTCTTAAGAAAATAAGGATAATTTTATAAACAACAAATACAAATGCCTCATAAAATAAATTTAAAATTCCTTATTCATATATTAATATATTATAAATCTTTAAGTATAGAATTTACATTTATAATTCTATATTTTATGAATTGTCCTTACAAATTTTTATAATTAAAATTTTCCTTATTTTATAAACTATAGAATTCCTTATGACTATTATAAATATGCAGTATGTTGAAAAACTCACCTCAAATAGGGTTAGTCACACAATTATCACTTTGCAAAGTGATAGCACAGAGCACATTCATAACACTCCTGGACAAAACACACACACACGGTTTTTTATGTTTCAATAAAAATAGAAAATACTACACTTCGCTATAGACACGTTTACCACCTATATACACTTTTTAACACTCCTGCAGTAATTCGTCTTCGGATTCACTGGACTCAGGTTCGCTGTCACTACTCACACGTAAGTGTATGATGAAGGGCTCCACTGTGGTGTCTCTCGTGCACTGCTTTGAGTAATCGGCTTCTTGTAGTGCCTCCGCATGTCTTACGCACTTCTCCCAGTCTTCCTGAGTTATCCTGTCCAAAGCTTCGTGTGCAAGTTGTTCAATATCGGCTAATCTGAAAGCCATATTCTTGTTTGCAACATACCGTTTAACTTGGGCCCATATCAGCTCGATCGGATTATACTGACAATGATATGGTGGCAGGCACGCTACTGTATGTCCCATTTCATTTGCCAGTTGATCCAATTCGTACGTCTTCTTGGCCGTTCAGATCTCTTCTTTAGAAAGAATTTCAGCTGTGGAAAATGAAATTCTCTTCTTACGCAGCCACTCCATGATATTCGCTTTACGGCAGTTTGAACATGGTGGTTTATCTATTTGTACAGAATGATAGCTAGCATTATCCATCACGATGACAGAGCTTTCTTCCAAGGAGTGCAACATACCAACAAACCAGGTCTTAAAAACTTCAGCATTGATTTCTGTGTGGTAGTCAGATTCAGCTGAATGCTTACTGCCACGAAAGAGAAGTTTGGCACCTGCTATGAAACCTGTACTTGCGGATCCAGCATGTGCAATAATCAGCCGGCCACCTCTACCAGTAGGTACTTTCAGCCCACCGTTCCCTCTGGAGTCTTGCCAGATGTATTTATTCGTATGATTCTGTGATATCCAGGTTTCATCCAAATAAATTATAGGCCTGTTGTCCTCCGTACAATGTATATGCATGGTTCTCAGAAACTTCGCTCTCAAGGCAGCAGTGTCTCTGCGCTCCATTAAAAATTTTTGTCCATCGTTGCACTTCTTAAATTTAAAACCAAGCACTTTCAGGAGGCGAAGTATGGAGGCTTATGAACCAGAATAATTGATTTTCTGACAGGGATCAGCTCGAATTTTGCTTGCAATGGGGTATTCCCCTTGGTCGTAATATTCTAGTACGGTCCTGCGGATTATTTGTTTATTAAAATCGTCCAATTCAGTGTTTTTGTGTTCCCGTTTATACCCTTTCCTTAGAGAATTGAACACAGCGTTCATGCCTTGATCATCTGCCGAAGCAACAGTATTGCTAATACGTTGCACTGACTATTCAGAAATGCCACAAGCTTCCGCTGTCAATTTTCGAACTTGTCCAAAGTTTATGTTACTCCTGGCTGCTTCATTATACGCAAGATTTTTAAAAAACTTGTAAACGTTTGCTATGATGACTTTACATTGTTTTCTAATGTCCTCTTGGCCCCCACGTACACCACTGTTGCTTGTACCCGAACTAAATGTAGGATACTGTTATTATCACTCATAATAAATACAAATTATTGAAATAAACTAATACACACACTGTCTACAATAAAGACGTCAACCGTTCACATGAAACGCACAAAATGTCTGTCAACAATACTAAGGACGATAAATATGTTGGATGTTTGTTGCTAATTCGTCTCTTCCTCACCTTGTTCATCCAACCTACTTGGAATGGGGTACTGTAACTGAAATGGGGTTGGCTTTTGCCACAACAGCGACAATTTTGTTTACAGAAATTGATCAGTCCTATTTATCTTTGTGCAACTGAAGAAAGGTAGTAGCACGGCCAGTAAACACACATTTTCGAGGGGAGTGTAAAATGACAAAGTCATTCATAAAAGTGTCAGACAGCAATATTTACCGAAAAGACATCCCGACGGTATACGCAATTTGCATACCAAATGTGTACATGTACCTAACAGAACTTCCGAACCATATGGCTTAGGAACGACCATGCGGAGAACAAAAACAGATTCATTTACAAAAGGGAAAAGACCATGAGTATGAAAAAATTAAGGTGGCAACAGCAGGCAAGGTCAGCGTTCTCAGACAACTGTCAGTCTGTAGGATAACCAACTGCCCATGAAGAAAACAGTAAAACTTTAAATAAGTAAGTTCACTGTACGGAAAACACGAAATAACTGACCTAATGGTACTTCGTAAAGTTAGGGTGTGTATTGCTAAAAGCTTTAGATTCTAACATAAGAAAAGCCAGCACAGTATAAATCGTAGTTTCAGAGAACTGCAAATCGTAACAAAAGAAAGAGAAGAAACACAAAGATAGAAATTCTGTACATATTTACACGACAACAAAAAGTATGTTGCCGACTCACACAAATTTTTATAGCTCAAATACTGGCGCCAGAATTTAACTGAGTAATGTTATCCACAACTAATTATTCCTGATAAAAAAAATTCATTTACGCAATACGCATAAATAAATATGAAACGAGCAATATAAGGTGGATGTATGAAATTTGCTTACATAACACTGCTAAAACGCTACACACTGTACTAGCCGGCAACAACGCTGAGCGAGGGGCGTGGAGGTGACAGGGAGAAGCAATGAAAGTGAGTGACCTTGACGGTACTACTTCCATGCAGTTAACTCTAGCAACATTGGGATTAATGATAATTTCTCTGCTTAACTGGCACAGGTGTTCCATCACCTGTCTCACGATTTCACTTCACACAACCATGCCGTGCCATAAGTATTGCAGTACACTATTATGAATTTGTTGCCTTTGTTGTAAGTTGTTAATTTAAAAATGATCTGAAATATTTCCTAATACTCCTATACATAAATTAGAGCAAGTAAACAAACTCACATCACTCAACACATACACATGGTATAACATCACAAATAATTGTAGTTACCATGTCATGTGCATACACAGTGAACAGAACATGCAGCTTAGCACAGATTCTTTTCTTTGGGCCAGGTCTTTGGTAGTAGTAAAATTAACTGCATAAAAAGGGCTGATGTAATGTGTTAAGTTCATAAAAACATGTGTACATTTTGTTTTGAGAAGTGGCTTATGCATCATCCATTGTTAACAAAACTTACTATGCAAGTAAAAGAAAATAAACAAGCTTTTTAATAACTGAGTAGTAAAAAAAATGTTCACATAAAGCCACACCGTTACTGTAAACCTGTAAAGTCATTATTAAAATTGTAAGCTACAAACGCTGTAGTAACATGTTTTATTAAAGATATTAGTATACATAGGCTTATATTGATATTTACTATTTTCTTCTTGTCAGTATCGCAAATTGTTTTTTAAAACACATTAATAATCAATTGATGATTTTACATATATAAATTTAAAAGACATTTAAATGGTAGTGAACAAAATATAATGAAAACTATTTTTTCTGAAAGCATTTTAACAATCATAACATTCAAGCTTTCATGACCAGAATCATCTTCAGTAAAATTATTTTATGGGCTCTGGGGCCATAGTCCTCTTCTTGTAGATCCAAACATGTTCGACTGCAGCTCTGGCAGTCATCTTCAGTGGGTTCTCTGTGTTCTGTTCCTCTGGTGACTAAATGACGCCACCACAAACAATCACACTTATACAGCTGTCCAGGAGTAGGCTGCTATCTGGTTGGCCAAGAGCTTGGCCAATCCCATTACCTGTGCCAACAACGGAGTTAGATGTTGTATCCACGATAGCAACCTGACAACCTCTTGAGTGTCAGATACCACGCCTTGTTCAGCCTCAAGCTCTCCTCCTTCTTGTTGAGGCTGTTATTGTGTTTATATATCTCGATTGCTTCCTGGTGCAGCCAAGTATGATAGTCCAATGCAGAGGATAGGATCTTCGTCTCCTCAAACTTCACCATGTGGTCGTCATTGGCAAGAAGGTGCTCCGAAAGTGCTGACTTCTCTGACTGCCAAAGTCAACAGGCCCTCCTGTGTTCAGCAATGCATGTCCTCGTGCTGCACTTCATTGTGTGAATGTACACTTATCTGTATGAACACAGGATACTGTATATGCCACCTGAAGCCAATGAGTGCCTCACTTCCTTAGCGGACTTCGTATGTTGTATGCTTTGTGTTGGCCTAATTACGGTCTTCGCGGTAACCTCCCTATATGGTCCGTCACACTGTTTATACATGGGAGAAAAGCCTTTCCTGCTTCTGTTTGTTCCTCAGCCCTAATGGACCAGTGAGCTGTCCTCGGTCACATAGTTGTTCTGTGACTAAGTATCCATTAGCTTGCAGGCCAGTATCCAAGTGCTTCAATTCATCTCAAGGCTTGATCAATAAATATCTTCATAACTGCCATTTTAACCCTGGGTGATGTTTGGAATCCTGGTGCAGATAGTGGTCTGTGCGAGTCGGTTTCCAAAACATCCTATGACCCAGCCTCCTATCTTTCCTCTTTATCACCAACACATCAAGGAAGGATAGTTGTTCACCTTCTTTCTCCACGGTGAACTGAATCTTGGGGTGGATACCATTCAGATGTGCTAGAAATTTTCCAGGCTCTTCCTTCCCATAATTCCAAACCACAAAAGTGTCGTCGACATAATGGAACCAATACCGTGGCTGACATGGAGCGGATTGAAGTGCTGTCTGTTCAAGTTTTTCCTTGTAGAAATCTGCAATTACCGGACTCAATGGGCTTCCCATGGCGACTCTGTTCATAAAGCCAGCCATCCCATTAGAATTAAGTTGTGGCCAGCATGTGGCAGAAAAGTGCTGTTATATCAGCCGGAAACAGCTCCTGTATATGCCCCATCACCTCTCCATCGTGAACAGCGACACCACATCGAAGCTGACCAATATGTCCTGCTGATCTTGATGAAGTGTCTCGAGCCCCGAACATCTGAATCTGTTCCCCTAATGAAAGGTGTTAACCAACCAGCTAGATTTTGCCCATAAGTCAGGGAACCAATGGTGCTAACTATCAGACAGGGTGCATTGGCTTTATGGATCTTTGGTAGCCCGTAGCTTCCCAGCAGCAAGGCTTCACTCTTTTGAAGAAATTTCTTGACCTCAGGTAATAGCGACGTCTGCTTTATCAATGTATTGGTTCTTCTCACCACAGCTCCCATTGAGTCTCTTGGGCCACATCTGTAGTATCAGGATGCAGCACATCGTGAATCTTACTCCGGTAGTTGTTTACGTTTAAAATCACTGTGGCATTTCCCTTACCAACCAGTAAAGTGATATCAGCACTGCTAAGAGCCTTGGGTGCAGTGATCTCATCATGCAATATTGCATGGTGGCAGCTTTGCTCACTGTAATATTCTTGCTGATGTCCTCCGCTGCCTCCTGCAACAATCCCTGTATACCAGCCTCTATGTTGGCAATAATGTCTTCTACTGGAAGAGATCTCGACGTGACAGCAAACTTTCCTCCCCTGGCGAGCACAGATGTTTCATCTGGTGTAAGTTGGCAGTCTGAAAGGTTCACAGCCATTTAATTTATGTCCCAACTGGTGTCTTCTGATCTGTAAACTGACTCGAATTTCTGCTTCTGTTGTTCTGAAGCGACAAGCATTCTTGACAAAAGAACCCTAGGTGATCCAGTCCACTGTGTTCCAGTTGTATCGCTGAAAATCTGGTTGCTGATTTCAAGATATATGGCCAGCAGTTTCTCTCTGTTATGGGCCAACTTGCAATACGTGTCAGTATTTGTTCTTTAAGAAGCGCTTGTTCCATTTTGTAATAGATCTGTGCACTTGGGTTGTAGTCAAAATTCGGGAACGCCACGGCAACGCAAAAGGCCAGTCAACACACACAGTAACTGAGATTGTTTCTTCTGCAGAACATCAAATCTTCTGATCATCCATGATATATCCTTCCTGTGGATGCGATTTATCATAACATTGAAGCTGTCATGGCCGGAGTCATCTTCAGTAAAATTATCTGATGTCAGCTAAGCATGCGGAGACCATTGGCTTTGGGTGGTGTATACAGTATCCTGTGGTCATGCGGACAAGTTTATATGTGCACAAAGAAGCGCAGTATGAGTACGCGCATCACTGAACACAGAAGGGCTATCGACAGGGGCAATCGGAGAAGTCAGTGCTTGCAGAGTACCTTCTTGCCAATGATGACGACCACGTGGTGAAGTTTGAGGACATGAAGATCCTATCCTCTACATTGTACTATCCGCATGGCTGCACCGGGCTCTACGTTGCACCAGGAAGCGATCAACATATATAAACACAATAATAGCTTCAACAAGAAGGAGGAGACCTTGAGGCTTTGAGGAGATCAATAAGGCCTTCTATTGACCTAAGGACTCAGAGGCTCTCGGATCGCTACCATGGATATAACGTCCATCTCCATTGTTGTCACAGCCAAGCAACGGGATTGGCCAAGCTTTCGGCCAGTCAGATAGCACCTGCACCTGAACAGCTATATAAGTGCGACAGTTTGTGGCCGTTGTCATTTAGTTGCCAGAGGAGCAGAACAGAGGACCCACTGTATTTGACTTCCGCAGCTGCAGTTGAAACGTTTAGCTCTACAAGAAGAGAACCATGGCTCAGCAGCCAGAAAAATAATTTTATATTTCAACAATCTCTAACTATAATGACAACTTTAATATGCGAATAATAAACTTTGCTTGTGATAATATTAACAACTTATTCACTTTTCTGTTAAATTGTTTAAAATGCAAACCCAAAAAGCAGAATTTTGAACAGCATTGCTTACAGAATAAATCCTTATTAAACACCAGTGTGTAGGAGATATGTTATTAAATGTTCAGCTAAGTATAAATCTTTATATAAAGTGCACTGTAATTTGAGAGAACAAAACCATCACCTTTTATTTTTCAAAGTTTTAATGAGCTTTAATTTGTACATTGCATATGCCTTATAATTACAATTGGACTTTTACTATATAACAGTTCATCCATTATTCCAATTATTGTAGGATATTAGTTCTTATCTAAACATTTAAATTTATGATAAAATCAGGTTTACTTAATAGCGTCAAAGTTTAAAGATACAGTAGAGCATCAATTATTTAAAGAGCAAAAAACGTCTCGGGATGAGGGCCTGTTCGGATAATTGATATTTTGGATAACATATCGTAAATTGAAAACATTATTTCTCTTTACAAAAACAAATTTTTTTATTACAAAATAATTTCTAACATACTATTATATAATTACAACGACCTTTATACTGTACTGTAATGTATTACAAAGGCTAAAAAGCATTGAATTAAAACTGTGTGTAATTAATAAAAACAGAAAGTTAATTTAAACAAAATTAGAGTTTAATGACAAACACTCTATACTATAAAATTAATTAAAAAACAAAATAAAACACACAGTACCATGGATTTTCACTTTTTTGAAGGATTGTTCTATGACAGTCTGCTTCAAACTGATACCCCGTTTTCTCACTGCTAAAGACTGAAGTCGTTTAAAGCTCATAAGCTGAATACAGTCGTACCCCGCTTTGCGCGACCCCACATAATGCGAATTCGCTATAACGAGTTTTTTTTTTCTAAGAAAATATTTATTATACATATTTTAACAATTACATATACAGTACTGTACCAATAATATTGTATATATACGTATCATCGTAAATGTAATGAATATGTAAATTTTGAATTTAACAACTAAAGTTTGCGTATTTTATTTTGAAAATGACAAATACAGTAAACACATAATTACATTACTGTATTATTTTTTAAGAAGTACGAACACGTCAGCCTACCAACATGTTTGGTGGAAACATAAAAACAGACAGCTGATTTGTACAGATAAATAAGAGGTTGCATTAGGTCAGACGTAGATCTGTATATAAGCGTCAGCCAAAACAGTAGTACATTTTGTAAACATACATGGCTGTGCCATTACACATTATAAATGTTATTTGACCTTGAATACTCTTGTTGGCGGGATTCTGATGGATGAGAAATTGTATCTCTGTGCTGGAGACACGTGGCGACGCTGAATAGACACAACACATTTTCACTACACACAGCAGTGGCTGACGTTTATTAACCATTTCTGAGTTCCCGATGCCACAACTCAGATTAAACTGTGCACAATGTTTGTAGAAAAGACGGACGTGTGTGACGTAGGCATTAGTTTGCAAAATGTATCTTCCATTCCCGCCAGAAATGTATTCACGTTTCTTGTTTATCTTGTCTCAGCCAAATAAACATTACTGTACTGTATACGTACTAATTTACATTCTTGGAAGGTAGTTCGGGTTAATCCATCCTTTTTAGGGCCCCTTGTTGAACTTAAGTCTCGGCCAATTTCCTGGAAAACCATTCACCCCCCCCCCCCCCCCCGTTATTGTTTCTAAACATTGGGAATACGTTTTCCTTTCAGTTTAGTTCGAACATTCAATTAGTACGGATTAACAATGTGCGCTGATAATATGTCAAAATTAGCAGTTAAACGTAAATCGTTGACTCTTGAAGTTAAAATGAAAATTTTAAATCGTATGGAGTTGGGTGTTGCCACAGAAGACGGTCGTGAGTTTGACATATCAGAGTCAACCGTACATACATGTAAAAAATAAAGAAAAAATTCTGCTATCCAGTCAGTCTGCGGGTACATCTATTGCTGCTACAAAAATGAATAGATCTAGATCCTCTATTATGGAAGAAATGGAACACCTACTGTCAGTTTGGGTTGAAGACATGAACCAGCGGAGAATGCCTTTAAGCCAGGCTGTTATCATGGCTAAAGCTAAGTCCCTGTTTGACGACATTAAAAAAAAGGAGGAAGAATTTTCGACCATTGAATTTAAAGCAAGTCGAGGTTGGTTTGATTGATTCAAACGTCGCTCAAACCTTCACAGTCTTCGACTTCAAGGTGAATCAGCAAGTGCCGACCTGGAAGAAGCTGATAAATATCCTTCCACATTTAAGGATTTGGTGAACAGTCGAAACTATCCCCCTAACCTTGTTTTCAATGTGGATGAGACAGGGCTGTTTTGGAAAAAGTTACGTTCACGCACTTTCATTTCTAAAAGTGAGCGACAGGCCTCCGGCTTCAAAGCGGCCAAGGATCGGCTTACACTTCTATTGGGGGGTAATGCAAGTGGAGATTTGAAATTAAAACCTCTTTTGGTGTACCACTCAGAAAATCCACGAGTGATGAAATTTTATAAAAAAGAAAATGTTGTTTTCTAATGGCAGGACATTGAATCATTCCATTTGTCTTCTGGCATCCCAATAGAGTTTTGGTAGATTCCCTGTCTCTTGATAAGAGTGATTGAATCCCGAACACACAAGAAGATGGTCTCTGTTCATCACTGTATTCAGCTGCTTACAAATTGTGCAGTGGTGGGATTTGTAGATCTTAATACGATGGAGGTGTTCAGCAAGGCAGTCGTGACCAGTATTGAGTCTGA
This sequence comes from Magicicada septendecula, assembly GCA_034769895.1. Lineage (NCBI taxonomy): Eukaryota > Metazoa > Arthropoda > Insecta > Hemiptera > Cicadidae > Magicicada > Magicicada septendecula. Next base: position 128,093,616 of record CM068368.1, read on the forward strand.
AGTTCGCTACTGCTTGGTTTCTGGGTATATTTTTGTTTTTGTCCCAAGTGTTTCCAATGTTTTCCCACCATTTACCACTAGACGCAAGGCTGGCCTCATTGGTGAACATCTCTTGATAAAAAAGAAAATTTGCCCGTCATATGGACATCAAACAAGGAGGCTTGGGTGACAACGGCTGTGTTTAATGATTGGTATCTTAACCATTTCATCCCCGAAGTAAAAAAATATTGTGAGGAGAACGACTTAGAACATAAAGCCCTGTTAGTTCTGGATAACGCGCCCGGTCATTCTGTTACCTTGGAAAGCCTCCAAACTGATTTTCCTGTTGATGTTGTGTTTCTTCCTCCCAATACAACTTCATTATTGCAGCCTATGGATCAGGGAGCAATTGCTGCTTTTAAAGCGTATTATTTGCGCCGCACATTCGGCCAATTAATTCATGAAACAGGTTCAGCAGACAAGCAGTCAATGAAAGAATGGTGGAAATCGTTTAACATTATGAAAGCCATTGAAAATATTGATCTTTCATGGAAAGAAGTTATGCAACATTGCATGAATGGTTGTTGGAAAAAACTGTGGCCGGACATGGCCAAAAATGAAGAAAATAAAGTTTTTCCAAATTTAGTGAATGACATCACGCAGCTAGCCAACACAGGGAGGCTAAGTGAAGAATCCATAGAAAAACAAGACATTATGGAATTGATTGAATCCGACGCGCAGCCTTTGACAAACGAAGAACTTCTGGATCTACAATCTCAAGATGAAGCGGAAAAAGAAGAGATCGTTCCTGAAGAAACACCGCGAATTTTGTCAACTAAAATTTTGCAGGAAGGTTTAATGTTAATTCAAACAGGATTAAACCTCATAGAGCAAAATGAAGTTGATTGGGAGAGAATCGCGAAAGTCAAAAAAGTTGTCAATGATGGAATAGATTGTTATCAACAACTATTAAATGAGAGGAAGCGAAAAGCATCACAACCAACTCTACACACATTTTTCAAAAAGGCTGCGTCTGAGAAGCCACATGAGGAACCTCAACCCGGAACTTCTCAAGGATCTTCTTTGTGATCAATTGTAAGTGAATTAGGTAGATGTTTGTATAAATTATTTTTGTACATATTCGTTTTTTGTATGTACGTATGTATATCTTTTAAATTAAAATGCCTTTTTTGAGATTTTGTATTATGAATACAATATTTATTTATCAAAACCTTTGTACATACATACGTATTTATTATGTTTATAACACATTTTGACAAGGAAAATCATATAAAAAAATAAAAACTAAAACAACGAGGTATTGGTCGGTAAAAAATAGGAAACCCCGTTTAGCGCGATTTTTGTTTTACGCGAATCGCCGAGGAACGTATCACTCGCGTTAAGCAGGGTATGACTGTACAGTGTACCTTGTCTTCTGTTTTGGCCCACTTTAGAACAGTCCAAAGCGCATCAAAAGCTTTTGCTGGCATCGGTGATTTTGTATTAGTAGCATTCTTGCCGTCTTCATATGAATCTGTGTCATTTTCATTACATTCATTTAATGACTCAACTACCTCTTCATCGGTTAATAACTGAAAACCGGGATCGGGTTTATCCACCTTTAGCCAGTCGTTAACTTCTTCTTTGTTACAGTTTTTAAACTGAGGAATATTCTGTACCATTTGATGCATGATTTCAATATCTGTGTCGTGATGTTCAGTATCAGATTTATGTTCCTCATTTAAAGTTTGGTTTACACGTTTTCCCCAAACTTGTTTTAGAGTTTCAGTTTTTACACCATCCCAGGCATCTGTAATCATATACACACTTTCCTTTAAGTTAAATTATTTTATTAATTGTTTGGATCCTTCTTCATTTTCACTAAGTACTAATAGGTACCGGAGAAAAGATTTGCAGTGAAGCCATTTAAATGTTTCTATAACACTTTGGTCCATGGGATGTAATATACTTGTCACATTCGGTGGGATGAACATCACATCAGTATTCTCATGTTGAGGTAAAGAATTAGCTGAAGGATATGCAGGGGCATTGTCCAATAGCAACAGTACAGGACCACTAATTTAATTTTCTGCTTTTCTTTTTTTTTTTACTGCAGGGACAAACACATCATTAAACCATTTAGTAAAATTTTCAACGTTCATCCAACCGTTTTTTTGTTGTAAGTAATTAAGTGGGAAATTATTCATGTTAACATATTTGAAACATCTAGGTTTCTTAGATTTCCCTATAACAGTCAATTTTAATCTGTGGGAACCCCATAACATTTTCATTTGCGCACATCATAATTGTAACGCGTTCTTCATTAACTTGTGAACTCAGAAGCAGATTTTTTGTTTCTTAACACTAACGTCTTTTTTGGAAGAGCTTTCAAGTTAAGCCCAGTCTCATCAGCACTGTAGATAGTTTCAGTGTTGTACCCTTTTTCTTTTATAATAAGCAAAAATTGTTTCTTAAAATTATCATCACTTTCAAAATTAGCAGAAAGTTTTTCACCTGAAATATGTAACTGTCGTATACCATGTCTCGATTTGAATTTTTGCAACCAGCCTCTCGTAGCTTTAATGTGTGGATCACCTCCGAGTTTTTCGTTTATAATAAGTGCCTTCTCACAGATGATAGGCCCTGATATAGGTTCACCCTTGCTTCTTTGTTGCACAAACCATGTGTACACTGCAAAATGTAAGTTGTCATTTTCAGATGGCTGTTTTCATAGTTTTTCTGAACGTAGCACCTTCCAAAGATTCTAGTTTACCACTGTAAGTCATTACCGTAAGTTCACTTTTTTTAATGTCAGTAATCGTTGATTTACCAACGTTAAATTTGGAAGCCAATGCTGTAGCTATTTCTCCTTTGTTCAGACGATCAATAATATTAAGTTTATCGTTTATTGCCAGCACTACTCTCTTTCATTTTACAGACATCGTAAAGGAGTTAAAGTAAAATGAACAGCAACGAACGAATGCACTAACATAACTCTGCTTACTAATGCTTGCAAACTGAACAAGAGTCGGTTTGGTAGACTGATGTAGAATGATGTCATCGGGGACAGAGACTTCCGTTGACACAGTTTGTTTATCAATTGTAAATGTGTTTGTCGATTGTAAGGCTGTATAGCCACAGCATTTATTTATTACTGTACATTACTGTTATAATTTATAGTATACAACTTTTTATGTTCAATCAATATCTAATACACCTTCTCGTGTCCAATAAATTACTGTACAGTACAGTACATAACTGTACTTTTAAGTTCAGATAACAGATCGTTCGGTTAATGGATGTTCAGCTAATCGATGCTCTACAGTAGTGTAAATGGATGTTGAAACTTTATTCTGCAATCCTGTTTCAGTACCAATAAATTTTTTTTTTTTAATTTTTTTTATGTGTTGTAGATTTCTTTAAAAATTAATGTTTGCATATGGTTATAGTCTATATATTTTTCACCTTTATACAAAAGTTGTCTATAAGAAACAAGCAAAACATAATATACGCTCTTTAAACCTAACTTTGTATGGTATGTGAACATTATCAGAAAGATTAGGTTGGACAGTAACCATTGCAAAATTTATCACATGTTTCAACCCCTAATAATCTGTGGTATTCTTCAGGTGTAACTGAAACTAGTAAATGAAATATAAACTTAAGCCTACCTGACATTCATTCACTAACAAATTTGTTAGCCGCTGAGTAAGGTTATGTTATTGTCCGACCTAGCCCTTCTGATAAAACATAACATTTGCTGAATATGTTTTTACATGATCGCCACCCACATAGATGCCCTTGTTATATTGTTGCAGTAGCTTTTACAGTCCCTCATTGTGAAACACTGTTGCCAGGCTAGACTTGATGCTATTAAAGAGGTCCTCATTCAATTCCGAGTGCTGAGTTGACATGATTGAACTTTTCTGCGGCTCAATCTGGTGGAGTGCTGGTTTTGAATCAGCTTCCAACAGGTAACATGCATGCACAACACCCGCTATTACCATTTTTAACCATTCCCTTTGTGCCATTCGAGTATGCGAAGCTTGTCCTATCTGACACTCATGGTGGTCCGTAGTGAAGGATTCAATTGCCTGATAGTCATATCTCTGACTTGAGACCCCACAATACCTCTGATCAATTAGTGATTGGTTAGGATGACACTGTTCATACTGGGCCATTCAGAGCACAGTTACACAAGGCTGTGTCAGCAGCTGGACGGTTTTGATTCCGCATTTCCATCAACTGAGAACCTTGCCATCCAACGCTGTTCAGCAGTTCAGAAGATAACCTTGAACATACTCAGGAGATGATGGGATGAAATGATCATTACAGCTGGCAAGAAAGGCAATGATGAGCTGCATGTTTGGTCGGTCACAACTCGAACAGAAATATACATTTGGCCGTGTGTTTGCATATAACAATGTAAACCGATACTAGTTGCTACTGTGCATGTGCTTTTTGCTGTAGCAACCAGTTCTGCTTATAATCCAGCCGGAGATTAATTTTTTATTAGCCCTTGTACATAAGGACATTTTGTTACATAGTAAGTAGAAAGTATGTTGGCCAGTCATCAAGATTTTTTTTTTAAGTATGATTAACAAAGAGTGCTCTTTTATAGTTAATAAAACGTTTCCTTCATTAAAATCTAGAGAAATATTTTTAAAATGTAGTTTTTTTTTCATGTAGTATATAATATTTAAAATCATGTAATTTGAGTTATATTATTTTGAATTGCATAAGATTGTTTACAGTAACAGAGAGACAGATCCAGTCATTGTCTATACAGTGACAGAATCAGAGTGACTGCACGCCTACTCTTAAATACATTTAAATACTTTGCTCAGATATATTTATTCCTCAAACATCAAGTCGTGAAATATTGCGTGAACACTTTGTTCAGTTGTAATGTATGACCATTTATTTTTGTTTGGAGCAATTCTAAATAAAAGTCTTAAACCAGCATATGCTGTATGACCATTTATTTTTGTTTTGGAGCAATTCTAAATAAAAGTCTTAAACCAACATGTGCTGGGTTTTACAAAAATTTATCAGCCTCATTCTGAATCCGATACAGGATCAATGTATGGCATCACAAATCCTTTAAGGGCTTGTTACAATCATGAAATGAAGTTATTTCCCACTAATATATGTAGTGAAGAGCGACATAAAAATATTATAATTTCATTTATTTTTAAGTACAGAGTATTCCAGAAACAGTTGTCACTGTTCGGTTCACAAAATTTCCCTGGTAGGTTTTGTTTTGTGAGGACAAATGAAGCATGTAGCTGAAAAGTCCATGTCAGTATCTCCTGTGGTTTTAAAATGCAGACCAAAACCTTCAAAAATGTAGTGGTTTACAGTTTTCCCAGTGCTTACCACAGTTGATGTAAAATGATGAAGTGTTATAAATAAAAATAATAACCATTGTACCTTAATGGTTTTGGGACACCTTTTCCAATTGACCATGTGACCCTTTTGAATAGCATTTTTACTTCAAAATATTTTTGTTGGAATTCAGTTACACCTTAAATATAATTTTCTGTTAATTGGTAAAGCATGCACTGTAATGTTGGTTGGGTGTGGTAGAGGTTGTGTGCGCCTCCCCTCAGAAAAATCCTAGTTCCACTGGTACAGTAACTTTCTTCATTTTCTCCTTCCGTTAGCACAGGCCTTTAGAGCCTGTTCTAAGATTATTTGAACTAGTCAGACTATCAGTTACTGGAGTTGCCCAACACTTTCTTTGTAACCCTTTATTTGATGAAAACTGGTATTCATTGATATGTTACAGTGGCGGCTGGTGTTAAGGTTGCACAACCACCAGTATTTATAGGTCTAACATAACAATGTATATATATAGACCAAGTGATCACAACAAAATTTTTTATGTTGAAACAATCATATTTTTCACAGTTATTTTTCAAACGAACTTATTTAGCTACAGCTCGGAAAATGTCGAAATATAATGTTTAACGCAGCACATTACAGACGAGCAAGTTACGCGCGCTGCCGGTAGTTGGTTTGCCCGCGGGTGGTTGCTTGAGCTTTGAAAACCAGCAAACGCGATCGTTGTGATACGACTTGAACACAGCACAGTGACAAAAACGGTGGTAGGGATAAAATAGACGGCGGTTGCGAATACGTTCAGGTGGTGCATTGGAGTACTGCAAACCGCCACCGCAAGCGCTGCTGTGCAGTACAGCACACGCAAGTGGGCTAAACTGTTATTTTAAAATACTAGGTATGAAAATACCGTTCCAAAAAAATAACAAGTACAAATACCTGTTATTATATACTATATATACATAACCTATATTATCCTTTGTAAGTAACTCGTTTTGAGTTTCCTGCAGGTCTCCTATGTAATATCTTCAAATAAATACACTGCAAGTAGGTTTATTTTCACCTAGATAAACCTATTAATATATTAATAAACCTACTTGCTGTGTATTTATTTGAAGATATTATATAACCTATACTATATAATTTGTTATAAGAAATAAATTGAAACTAAAAGTACTAACAGTGTTACTTTACACTGTGACTTTATTAAACTATTACTGTTTAAATGGAAATAAGAAACAAGAGAATTTATAGGCCTATCTCCCTTTGGGAATACCAATTTAAGTTTTCACTAGTAGTAAACAAACTAACATTGGTTAGACAAATCAGTTGCGAAACTCGGGGCAATTAAATAATTTAGAGTAGGCCTACACCTAATACCACAAAAAATAATGTGAAAAAACATCAGAAACGTATAATAAAAACGTAACAGTAAGCCACAAGAGTGAATGAGAATAAACAAAATTTTACAAATAAAAATAAAAAACAAATTGTAATAAATTAAATATAAATACATAAATAAAAACTTATAAATAATAAGCAACAACAAAAGTAAATTAAATGCATTACAGTTATTTAAGGAACAGGACTAGTAAAGTGCATAAATGTCCATTACAACAATCTCATTATTTACGTGAGATGTGTAGTGAAGTTAAAATCACATTAATAAAAAGTATAATATAGCTTATCAACATCAACCACTCTATAGGTTATAACTCAATATAATTAAATACAATTTCACTAACTACTCGGAACATAAAGTTTTTTTGAGTAAAAACAAAGTTTTACCAACCGATTTTAGTTACAAGTTGGTGACTAGTATAATATATAATTTATTAGCATATAATCTGTATTCTATATCTGCATATCACACGAGAATAAATGTAACAGCAGGATGAATTATTTCCTTTATTAAAAACAGCTTCGTCTCTTTGCGCAGAATGAAGTATACAGGACGAAAAAGTGGCTCGTACTATATACTTATATTTCCTACTCGAAATATGCTTGATGCTACCTGTTCCTAAAATACTAGGTGTTACTAAAATACTACTGTTACTCTGGAACGCGTTGTTCCTTGTGTATCGGTGATACCACTAGTATTTGAAATACCTAGTATTTTAAATAACGAGTTACTGGCTGTTCCTTGCGTTCCAGCGATATTTTTGTACGCCTAGTATTTGGCCTTGGTTTACGTGACTTGTGTACTTTGTGTGTGTGTGCGTAGGGGGTGTGTCTCGACTCGGAACAGCGTCGCCGCGAATAACAGGTATTTCAACTTTTCAGTCACTGTTACATCCATTCCACAAGAATATCGTTCCAAAATACCTATTACAGGTATATCGGCCCACCTCTAACACGCATATCAGAGATACCAGTAGACGTTACCGAATGTTTGAGTTTATAAAATTATAGTAATAATTTTGTATAACTGCGATTGTGATAATAAAGTGTCAATCGACTTTATATTAAGTTGCGTGTTAAGTATTATTTTTTCTTTGTTCAGTCCCGCTGCGTGCTTTTGTGTTGGTGCTTTTTGGATTAGTGATTCTGCGTGCTTTTAAACAACGTGTTTTTTATTAGTTCGAAATGAATAGCGTTAAGAACCAATAGACTAGGACGCCAAAAGCCTCCCTTAACAATAAATCAGATTGTAAAATCAGGCGGTCAACAATTTATTGATCATTTAAACTAGAATATAATGAAAATAGCGACTAGTTGTGTGGTGACGAAATAAATTCGTCTTTTGTTTTTCATGTTTATTGTTTGGAGGAGAGGACCCCTGGACAAAATTCTAAAAGAAAGATTTAATAGATAAATCATCTAGCAGAAAAAAATAAGAAATCATCAGGCGTCAAGTGTAGCCTACATATCAAGAATTATTTTCAGTGTTCTCTTTTTGGTACAGTTAATATAGCACAGCAGCTGGGCAGTGAATATAGACGAAATATTGTTTTACACAACAAAAGAGTACCCAATAAACGTTACGTCTTAAGTATAATAATAAATTGTATCCGCTTCTGTGGAGCTTTTGAATTAGCTTTGCGGGGTCATGATGAGACTGAATCTTTATCAGATCCTGGCGTATTTCGAGGCTTAATTGGTTTCAGTTCTGAGCTTGAGCGGATTATTTGGCTGTAATTGTTCATGAGACCACTGATGTTGATTGCTAATGTTTTTCAAATGGTCATAGTGTATCGTTATATAATAAAAGGTAAAAGGGTTGAAGATTCTTGGTTTTCATTGGTCCTCCTAAACAGAATGCTCAGTCGCTTGCATCATGCTTGTTAGATGAACTGTCTCCACAACTTACTTGGAATTTCCTACAAATTAATTGCTCAAACAATTGGAAAAGAGTAATTTTCTATTTTCCCCTATACGGAAGCACTATGTATGATGCACATAAATATGTAGTAGGTCTGCCTTTTGTTTAATGTGTTTTTACCTCCCCCCCCCCCCCCACTCAACCGACATCTGCAACCACCAAAATGTGGAACCACCAGCCGCCACTGATATGTTATATGATTTGATATCCTCTTGCACATGACTTCTCCAACGTACTTTCAAAGTAAAGTTGTTTTTATCAGAATTGATGGAACAGTAATGTTATATAAAGGGGGGTTTATCATGAGGTATGATGGCGAGTCAGGGATCAGATTTTTTATGAGATTCAGAGTTTTTATGAGACAGTTGAGAAGGAAGAATGCTATATGTTGTCACCGGACAAAGGCTTGCCGCATGACAAATGGCGCCAATCGTACACTCTAGTGTTTTTGGTGGCCCTAAAAAGGACCTAGTGGCGAGAAAGCTGATGTTGGTCGTGCCGCGCTAAGATGTTCGGCGGCTGCGTCCGCCGTTCGTGGCATACTGCAGTCCTCTTCTTTCGGCATCGGGTGTAGAGTCGGTTGCCGGCCCAGCGACGTCCTGTCGCTGACGCGGAACTGGAGGGCGATGACGCAAGAACGCCGGTTCTATTCTTCGGCAGTTCCTTCCGCCTGACTCCGCGCCGATGTCGTCCAAGAGAGGAGAGATGAAATGCGTCCGATGGCGTGGCGATGAAGAGTGCGCAAAATTCCGCTCTGGGCTGTGAGGTTGTGCGTCGCAGAGACGAACCTCTCGGTAACTGAGTTCCGAGCTACCTTCTGGAGCTCCTGTCTCGTGGCCCTGCCCAAGTAGGGCGTGTGCTCTATAGCAGACCGATTCTCGGCTGTTGTGCTAGCCTACACTAGCGCAGTATACACCGAGGGCGTTTCCACGAATCACCTGGACGTATACGGTACATGCCCAGCCCAGCCACTGGATTGTCTGGGAACCTCGCCGCACGTGCATAAAATTTGCGTGCAAGCCGCCTGAAAGTTTCGTCTAAGGAGCGGACGCCAAGTCCTCTCCTTAGAAGGCGTGATGAGAAGCGACGGGGGACTTTGGCCGCTAGCCGAAGACCCCTGTCGAGGACGCTCTGCAACTTCTTTTTATGCATTGCGGCGAGGTAACCCCAGACCGGGCAAGCGTAGGTAATGATCGGCAGCGGATACGCGCCGACGATCATCCTGCCCAATTTCCTGGTCATGGCTGAGCTGATCAGGAGTGGAAACAGTAAGCTCAGACGAGCGGATGCTCGCTTATGAACTGTCTGAGCGTGGGTACACCAGGTGAGCCGACGGTCGAGGTGTAATCCGAGGTACTTGACCTCTTTGGACCAGCGCAAGTACGTTCTGCCGATACGTAACTGCCTAACAGGGTTCTTCCGTCGCTTCGAGAATTCGACGGCTACACTCTTGGTAGCGTTGAGTTGCACTCTCCAATTTTCAGTCCAGTCCCCGAGCGTGTCTAGCTGGCGCTGCAGTCGTAAGACGGCCCTTTCTACATGATGATCGGCCGTAAATACGGCCATGTCGTCCGCAAAGAGGGCCATCTGGACTCCAGGCTGTCTCGACACATCGTTGACATAGAGCGAGAACAGAAAGAGGCCAAGAACACTACCTTGAGGGACGCCGGCTGTGATTCGTCTCTCGGAAGAGACTGAATCTCCAACTCTCACGCAGAAGGTCCTCTACGTCAGAAAGCTAGCAACCAGATGGAGGTAGCAGTCCGGGAGCTGGACTTCCCTAAGCTTGAATAATAGGCCATTATGCCATACGCTGTCGAAGGCTTTTTCAACATCTAAGAAACAGCCAATGGTCCGTTCTCTCCGACACCCGGCTTCCGTGACGTATTCCACCATTCTCATCAGTTGATGAGTGGTCGAATGCCCCACACGGAAGCCGAACTGTTCGGGGACCAGCACGTCAAAGTTGGTTAGATGTTCTCGTACATGACGCTGCACGAGGCGCTCAAAAACCTTGGACATAGCGGAGAGTAGGCTGATAGGCCGGAGGTTGTCGGGGCGGGAAGCATCCTTTCCCTGCCTCGGGATCACGATGACCGTCGCCTTTCGCCATTTCTTGGGAAAGTAGGCCAGTCTGAGATGCGTTGAACAAATCGGTCAAAAATTGAACTCCAGGCTCGGGAAGAAGTCGTAGAGCGGTGTTCGTAACACCGCCCGGGCCTGGAGCTTTTCTTGGCTGAAGTTCAGCGAGCCGATCTGAGACCTCTTCCAAAGAGATGGGTTCGGGCTCCGCCATGATCGGAAGAGACAGAAAGTCTTCCACAGCCATCTCGACTTGTTCGTCGAAGTTCCAGTCCATGGGCGGGTTGGGAGCGAACTGTCGCTCGAAACACAAGCCCAAGTACTCGGCCTTCTCTTCCGGGCAACCCAGGAGTCGTCCGAACGGTCCAACAATGGCGGGGAGTGGAGGTCGTCGCCTCCGTCCCGTCAATGCTGTAGGTATTCTGTACGGGTGAATTTGCGGGTCCACATCCCTGGGTTAGTGCATAAAACCCGGGCCGGCAGAAAACTTTGCGCACTCTTCATCGCCACGCCATTGGTCGCACTTCATCTCCTCTCCTCTCTCGGACGACATCGGCGCGGAGTCAGCCGGAAGAAACGGCCGAAGAATAGAACCGGCGTTCTTGCGTCTTCGCCCTCCAGTTCCGCGCCAGCGATGGATTTCGCTGGGGCGGCAGCCGACTCTACAACCGGTGCCAAAAGAAGAGGAGGACCGCAGTACGCCACGAACAGCGGGCGCAGCCGCCGAACATCTCAGCGCGGCACTACCAACATCAGCTTTTTTGCCACCAGGTCCTTTTTAGGGCCACCAAAAACACTAGTGTGTACGATTGGCGCCATTTGTCATGCGGCAAGCCTTTTGTCCGGTGACAATGTATATTATTAATGTAAGGTTTTGAATAGTAACATGCAACCCTGTTGCTTTAATAATTGAAGTGACTTTAGTAGCAAGTTTTAAATTTTCTGGTGTGATGCTTTTTTATCTTAAAAACACAACTAATTTTTTATGTACGTTGCGAATTTTTATATACTTGTAATGAGTAATTTTTATTTATTATTTTATGCTGTGAGTTTGGGTCGGGGTTGAGTTAGTTCAACCTTGTCTACCAGCATATTATAATGTTGAGACAGAAGGAACTCAGTCGAGGTAACAATGTTGTAATAGTCATTACATATGAACAATACCTCTCCCTATCTTGCACCTCATTCCATGGTGCTCTCGGCGGTCTACTCGTGGTTTCCGCATACAAGCCTCCACAAACGGAGCTCCTGTCGAACGATCTGGAGGCCGTCTTTGGCGCACACAGAAGGATAGACCTGGCGGGCGACCTGAACTGTAAGCACCCTGATTGGGAAAGCCGCTTGGTGAACCCAAATGGGGCCCGCTTACGCAGGTATGCTGATGCAGCTCGGGTCACAGCCATGGGTCCTACCGGGCCTACGTACTATCCCTTGAGGGCTAACTCCCGCCCTGATGTACTGGACATTGCCGCGGTCAGGGGCGTTTATTGCCCGGTCCACGTCTCCATCATTTCGGAACTGTCCTCGGACCATTGCCCCATCAATGTGCATATAGCTACCCAGCACTCTACCGTCCGCGACGAGCGGCGGGTAATCAAGTGGGAACGCTTTGGCCCGGCGTTCAGTCGCCTCCTACCTGAGCATATCCCCGCTCGACACTACCCAGCATGTTGACGAGGCAGTTGCCTTATTCGACACAGCCGTAGTCTCGGCAGTAGACGTGTCCTCCCGGGTGAAGCCGGGGCTCACGCCCGACTATCAGCGTATCCCCGAAGAGGTGTCTCAGCTCGCTTGCGAGAGGTTTCGCCTCCAGAGATGCTGGCAGAGAACTCGTGACCCGGCTGACAAGGCTGCGTTCAACAGAGCGTCCGGCAAGTTGCGTCGCGACATGCTGGCGTTCCGTAGACGCAAGGGAGCTAGCTGTAACACAGATGGATGGCCCTGCCGAGAACTGTAATGTCTGGCGGATTCCCAGTGCCCTAACGGAAAAGCGTAAACGTGCGCCTCTCCCCGCACTGGTCGGACCCGGCGGTCAACCCCTTGGCCGCCCCCTCGAGAAGGCAGAGTTCTTGGGTGAGAGTTTAGAGCGACAGTTCGCTCCCAACCCATCCAAGAACCCGGCTTTCACTGAGCAAATCTGCCGCGAGGTAGAGCGCTTTCTATCGGCCGGTATCACAGTCCAGCCGGAGCCCATCTCCCCGGAGGAGGTCTTTGAGATGATTGTTCAGCTCAAGCCCCGGAAGGCGCCTGGCCTGGACGGAGTCACGAATTCCGCCCTCCATCGCCTTCCGGAACAAGGAACGCAGTTCCTCTCTGACCTGTTCAATTCATGCCTCAGACTGGCCTACTTTCCGGCGAAATGGAAAATGGCTACAGTAATAGCGATACCCAAGCCGGGAAAGTACTCTTCTCGCGTGGAAAACCTCAGACCCATCAGCCTCTTGTCCGCGACGTCCAAGGTTTTCGAGCGATTGATCCAGCGTAGGATCCGCGACCACCTAGACGTGCTGATCCCCGAACAGTTCGGCTTTTGTGAGCTGCACTCCTCGACTCATCAGCTGATGAGACTTGTGGAATGCATTACCGAGGCTGGCTGCCAGGGCAAACAGACGACTGCGATCTTCCTAGACGTAGAGAAAGCCTTTGACCGCATGTGGCATGAGGGTGTCCTTTACAAGCGCACGGAAGTCCTTCTTCTAGATTGCTACGTTCACTTGATCGGCAGCTTTCTGCGAGACCGTAGCTTCCGAGTGAGAATAGACCACGCTCTCTCTTCTGAGAGGCGTATTGCCACTGGTGTCCCTCAGGGAATTGTCCTTGGGCCTCTCCTGTTCTCGCTGTTTGTCAACGACACGCCCCGAGTTCCTGGAGTTAAATTGTCGCTGTTCGCAGACAACACTGCGGCTTTTGCCTCCGAGCCGAACGCAAGTTATGCGGCAATCAAGCTCTAGCGTCAACTCGACGCATATATCGGGTGGACCGATGACTGGAGAGTTGCCGTTAACGCTTCCAGGAGCGCCGCGATAATATTCTCGCACAAACACAAGCGGCCTCGGCCGCTTAAAGTAGGCCCCGTCGAGGTACCCCCCCATAAGTAGATAAAAAGTATAAAATGAACTCAAACAGACCCAGTGCCAGGAGTCCTTTCTGAGACTCGGGAAACTGCACTACTCGCGACCCCCCGTCATGTGTATCTTGCACCTCATCATTGCTGTGATTTCTGCCTTGGTGGTGTGGTGTGAATTGTTCGGTGGGGTATGGGGATGTGGTGTTAGTTGTAGAGTATGGCTCTTACTGCTTCAGGCAAGAGGATGATTCTAATTTTTCTAAATTTAATTAAATCCAATTATATATATATATATATTTTTATCCAAGAATATAGTTTTTTAAAAGTAGAGGCAGTAAAATATACAAATTGACAACTTGTTAGACTTAACGTGGCAAGTTTTAAACATAAGATACCATAAAAGCAAGCCAGTTTTTCATGTTTCTCTAATCCGGTAAATAGAAGAAAAATTATTCAGTGTGTAGTTTTCACATTCATTTATGATCGATCATGTGTCCAAGAAGATGGAATATTTCAATTAGACATCACATTGCTGGTAGAGATAAACAATTAATATACCATAAACAAGTAAGACATTAAGAATCAATTTTAGTCTCATCAGTCATACACAATTTGTAAGTTGCTAACTTAATCCATTTCAAAGATATAAATACTTGACATGAGAATTAAGTACAACGTGCAGCTGGTGTTTGAGATGCTGGTATTATTTAAGCGTTCTTGCGATTTCCATTTTAGTTGTGTATGACAAGTATTAACACTATTTTTTATATAATAGATTCTATTTTACTATAAAATTGTGTTGATTACACATGACGAATATGTTTAGAGCTAATGTCAATGGCAAAAACAACATTACTAAATCCATATAACTTCAATAACTTAAGTTTGTAATGTAATGTTCCTGTATTCATAACAAAACTTATTCTTGTGGGAAAGCATTAATGAAATAAAAAACTGCAACTTTTTTACTACTTAACCCATTTTACAGATTAGACAGGAGTCTCTTGGCTCTTGACTACCATCTTAGTTATAGGATAACCAGACAGAGTGTAATAAAGTGTGCTGCTCGAAATCATACAAGATAAATAAGACTTTTACTGAATGTAAACTAAAATATGACTATTCCATATTTTAAAACTGTAAAAATGATACCATATTTGCTCGCATATAAAACGATCCCGTGTAAGATGCATGCTGTTGATTGTGGGTGGTCATGTTTTAGAAGAAAGTTTAACTTATTTTTTTTTATTGGTTTGATTTGCTTTCAGTGTTTCACAACAGTTTTTTTTTGTATTCAACTTGTGCATTCCACTACAAAGTGCCTGTTTATTTTTATGTGTCCTTCTTTGCAAATAAAATTTAGTTTTCCTGTGACAGTAACAAACATATAAACTTTTATAATAATAATAATGGCTCCCATGTGTACCACCGAAGCAGCTTAGGAGTCAGGCAGGGTAGGCTGCCATATGCGAGCCGTTCAGCATACAAGGAAGGCAGTGTGGCCAGCACTATGCTGCTTCAGTCACCCATTATTATTCCTAGGTTGTTATCCCAGGTACTCATTTTCAACAGCCTGAGTCGACCTGGGGGCTGAAAAACACACCTTGGTTTTAATGGCGCAGGCCCAGGAATCGAACCTGGGACCTCTAGATTAGTAGCCAGGTGCCATACCAATTGGTCTACTGAGCCGCCATATAAACTTTTACAGAGCTTATTTAAAGTGCCACTTAAATCTTGTGTCATTTTTCAGAATTACGCTAAGAGATGACTTGTACTCAACTTCACCTTTACACAGAATAAAACACTATAGTATATTTTTGTTAAGAGTGAATGTATAATCTGTGTTCATGGTTCCTTCAAAAAACAAGTCATCCTTTGGAAATATTATTTATGTTGAAAATGTTCTCAAAATGAATTTTCAGTATAAAGTATATTATCTAGAAGAATATTGTCCAGTAGGATTTACTATGTTTTAATAGCAAAGGAACCATAACATGTTCATGATATTGCTTTTTACGAAACAATAAAATTTAATAATACTAGTGAACGTAGACAAAGTAAATTGTGAACACGTTTTAGACAAATTTTTGTAAATTACTTTAACCAGTATTTAAAACCAGTATGTTGAGTGCTTAAAAAAAATGAAAAGATTACTTATAGACATTACAATAACATATACTTTTTAATGTCATCAGTTTAAGTTGCTTACAGTGTAATACTAATGTTCCGCTATGAAAATAAAACATGGTTATTTGTAGAATCATAAATATAATGTTAATATATTCAGATACATATTGAATTTAAACGCTATTTCAGAAGAATACTATACATGAAGTCCATTGAATTTTTACATTAGCGAAGTGTTCTGTGCATGATATCTGCAGATTTCTCAGAACAGCTGAATAATATAGATTTACAAGATGTAAACATATGTATATACTGCAAACACAAAGTATAATATACAGTAACAGATAACAAGTCCAGTCAGAATTGTGCTTCAAACATCTCTGCCAATTCTGAAGGGTAAAAAGTCACACTGAAGTTCAAACTGACTCATCCTGAATGAATTGATTTAAATACTAAACATGATATGTGTAGTTTAAAGTAAACATTTGTTACAGCTTGGAATTATGTGCTTGTATATACAGTAAAATCCCGATCATTCGCGGAATTGGGTGGAGTGATTGCTGTGGGTAATCCACAATGTTTACAAACAGGAGGAGAAAGTTATGAAAATTTAAATATAATTATGTCATTACCAACTCGGAACACAAAGTCTTTTATTGGTAAAAACGTAAAAGTTTTACATTATAGCCTGAACCAATTTTCGCTTATTATAAGCTTTATCAGAGGCTGCTACTAGGAGCACTGTCCGTCTTGTTCTTGGTGACGGCGTCAACTTTTGAAGGATCGATGTTGGGTGTTTAGGGTGTGATATGTTCTAATAATACATGCGATTTGAAATGTGTCTGTTCATTTAGGATGTTATTTTTATGTGTTTTTGTGTGTTGTATATTTCCGATTGTTCGAGAGTGTCTAGTTTTCAGCCTTTTGTGTGTACGTGTAGAATATCCATGTTGTTGTCGATGTTTGTGTATGTGACATGGATATTCTACACGTACAAAAGGCTGAAAACTAGACACTCTTGAACAATTGAAAATATACAAACATAGAAACGACATCCTAAACGAACAGACACATTTCAAATCACACGTATTATTCGAACATATCACACCCCCACACACAACATCGATCTTTCAAAAGTCGACGCCATCGCCAAGAACATGATGGACAGCGCTCCCAGTGGTGGCAGCCTCTGACGAAGCTTATAATAAGCGAAAACTGGTTCAGGCTATAAGGTAAAACTTTTGTGTTTTTACCAATAAAAAACTTTGTGTTCCGAGTTGGTAGTGACATAATTATATTTAGTTAATCAACGGACACATCATGGACAACAAAATCCAAGAATTTAATGAAAATTTTATACTAATAGTAGCTGTTTATTTAAAGTAAAGCAATACAGTAAAACCACACTAAGATGCCTGTCAAGGGACCTTGTGAAAACTGCGTATTTAGCAGGATCTTACCGAGTAGCAGTATAGACTATACATTCTGAAATTGGTAACTAATTATCACATTTACTGTGCAGTTCAAGTAATAATTCACACAAACTGACCTTTCGTCAGATATATATGACAAATTGTCTTATATGTATCATCTACATTGAGTATTTCTGAAGTAGCCCTACAAAACTTATATAGGACTATTCAAAATCTGAGTGAAAGTCTCCCACATTTTCATGCACAGTAGGGATTAGATTCAGGAATGAATTAATTACCACAAATGTGTGAATTAAAAAAGGTCAAAAAAATACATGGCAGTGAAGTCACTGCTGACCTGTTGGTAAACATCACAGGTGGTGTTCATCGTCAATATCTAATTTTTCATATCCATTGACTAAGCTAGTAGAGTACAAAGGCTTTCATTTATGCCGTGTAAACATACAGACAAACTAATTTACTGGGAAAATTGAATAGTCCCAGTAAATATTCCCACAGTCGCAGTAAAGTACATATGCCCGGATGACTCAGGATAGCAAGCTGCTGAGTGACAAACAATACTGTACCTGTCGGTGAGTGGTGACACAATCCGTCACTCAGACATATTGTGTTCGTACAAGCTGTGCTGCCGAGACGTCTGAAGAGCGGGGGGTCTACTTCTTAGTACTTAATCATAACGCGTGCTTGTGTTGGTGCGGTATTACTGATTCTGTAAACATTGTTCAGTACGTATTTGTTCTGTATGGAATTGTTCAGAAGACGTATTCAGTTGTTATTTCGTGTGCGTATTAGATTGAGTGTTCGTACATTATATGACAGTGTAATCTATTGAATATTTTGTTTGTGTTTTCTTAATCGGTACAAATTAACAATTAGCCTATCGTTTAATTATTTTATTGTTCATTGTCAATTACTAAGCAGTGAATTTGACATCAATAATTATATTTTATGAGTAGTTCCGTTAAAAAATAATATTAAAATGACTTCGCAAAAAAGTAACAAAACAATTCATTCGGAAGGACGTGAAATTATATCGTCTGTTATTGAAAAGTGTGATGAAGAATCAAGGAAAGGGGCATATTCCTTCACAGTTAAAAACGCTGCAGCAAGAGCAGCGTATTACACTGGCATTTCAGAATTTACAGTTAAAAAAATCCGGAAAGAACACTATACGCGTCTAGAAAATTGCCCGGATCAGCGTTAAAGTACCCCAGGGAAACGGAGAAAAACTAGACCGAATCACACCGTGGTAAGCTGGTAAGCGTGGACGAGTTTGACAGGTGTGTAATCAGAAGCATTATTAATGATTTTTACACAGTGCAGAAAAAAGTGCCGACAGTGGCAAAACTTCTACCCGTGGTGAAAGAACAAATATATTTTCCATGGGGTAACAGTTCTTTACTAAAAATAATTAAGGAAATAGGGTTTAAGTGGAAAAGATTTAGTAATAAAAGAAGTCTACTAATTGAAAGACCGCAAATCATGATGTGGCGGCATCGTTATCTTACACAGCTTAAACTTTATCGAAAAGAGAATAGAGAGATAGTGTTCATAGATGAAACATGGGTAGACAGTAACTTAACGCATCAGAGAGGATGGCGAAGTGACGAATGCAATATTCACATTAATCAGAGTGGCTCGAAGAGACTAATAATATTGCATGCAGGGAGCAGAAATGGATTTATACCTAACGCGAAACTTTTATTCAAGGCTGGTTTGTCTAGTGGAGATTATCACTGGCAAATGAATAGTGTTAATTTTGAAAAATGGATTAATGAAAAGCTTTTACCAAATTTACCAGAAAATCAATAGTTATAATGGACAATGCTCCGTACCACTGTACCCAAACTGACAAGGTACCGTCAAAATACGCTCTAAAAGAAGAAATGAGAGAGTGGCTTTTTAGAAACGGCATCTACTATGATGAAAAAATGCGCAAACAAGAACTTTACTGTCTTATAGAAGCGCATAGACCAAAAGAAAAAACATTTAAGATAGACGCTATTTTGAAAGCTTTTGGTCACACACCTCTTCGATTACCACCGTATATGTGCGATCTGAACGCTTATTGAATTAGCATGGGCAAAAATGAAGCGTATAATACGGGACAATAATAAAACAGAGATTTATCGTTAGATGCGCTTAAGAAAATTACTGAAATGGCAATTGAATCAGTTACACCTTGCGATTGGACAGGATATGAAAACCACGTTATACGAATGGAGGACTACTACTGGGATAAAGATGGCATTACGTCAGACATTATTGACAGTTTTGTAATTGAAACAGGAGGTATCAGTGATGACAGTGAAAGTCCCAGTGACAACAGTGATAGCGAGGACTCTGAAACAGTTTCGGAATTGGCCCAACCACTTACATGAGGTAAGTCACAACTTACTCAACCATCTTACCTGTTAATTATAATTTCTGTTATTAGTTGACTATGCTTTATATTGCCATTAAATCCGTTTAGGTATCTATATAATTACACTTCCTAAAGTAACATTTTTATTGGTAGTTAATATTGATCTGAAAAGTGTAAGCAATAAATGAAACAGGCATAGATAAAACATAATGGCTATCCCTATATGCAGTTAAAAATACAGTGCGAGAGGCAGTGTTAAACGTATTTTAAATGTCTAGTAGTACCTTGATACGTGCAGTGGAATGGCATACGTCACCGCATTCCTTCTTGAGTTGCAAAGCTTAACATACGACAGTACCTTTACATAACTTAAATAATTTACAAACAATATTGTTTATGGTAGTTAATAAAATAATGTATCAAGAGTGAAACAGAAGCTTTATTATTCAGCTAAAATTTATTTCTGCTTATAAAAAAAAACGCGGATGACCGCGAATAATCCGCAACATGGATAAACTGCTCACAGATAATCGGGAGTTTACTGTAGTGTAAGTACCATTCTCTTGTGGTTCTATATGGAAAGTTTTAATAAAGAGTATTACTATATAACAGGTACACACACACACACACACACGCACGCGCACACAAGATTTCTTGTACATAGGCTACTAAATTATATTGATTAAAGTATATTAATAAGACTGTATTTTACTGTTACTGTTTTATATCAGTATTTCACCTAATATTGTTTAGTTGAAACTTCTGAACTCAAAGCTAAGTATGAAGAAAAGTACTGAAGTTACATGTCGCACTACATTATACCCTTTCTCACGCTGTCAACGGCATTCATGTAGTTTGGACAAATATTTAATTATGTTTAATTTTCAGGGTTTTTGTGTAATGTGCATGCATCCAAAGCTGGTAATATAATTTTAAAAAATCTCTATTTCATTTTGGGTTACCAGGATGTATTAACCAGACCTGCATTTATAAACAGACATGATGGGCATTTGTTTGCGGGGGGGGGGGGCACAACAATGAGGGGCACCAAATATCCCAACAGAACTTATCTTTCATTTAAAAAAATATAGATCTTTATTTAAATTCATTATTTCACATGTATTAAGAAAAATAAACTGGGAATTAAAACCAATTAAAAATTTACCAAACTTCGAGAGTGTCTGTAATTTAGTATACAGAGATAGACATAGTGACTCATTTATTATTGTGATATTAGTAAGTTTACACAACCACTAAACATTCTGTGGTATTCTGAAGGTGTAACTGAAACTAGTAGATATATAAACTTAAGCCTACCACACACTTATTCTTATACTCACTGAAGCTGTGTTTTATGTTCATAAAACTAGTTAGTGTAAGAATGTGTTTCACTGTTACAACCAAATTTACTGTTT
The DNA here is from genome assembly GCA_034769895.1 of Magicicada septendecula. Lineage (NCBI taxonomy): Eukaryota > Metazoa > Arthropoda > Insecta > Hemiptera > Cicadidae > Magicicada > Magicicada septendecula. The sequence goes on from CM068368.1 coordinate 128,114,749, forward strand.
TCATATTGATGCCTATCGATGCTTTGCTGAATTGTAGGGAGGGTGGCCTAATGAGTGTGGTTGTTGTGTATTAACCAGATGTTGTTAACCAATTAGCCAATCTGGGACACTTAAAGATCCTAGATAATGTGTAATGGAACAGTCTCTCAGAATTCTACCCTGAACCAGGTATGCACCAGGTATTAGGTATATCAAGAATACAGGGCTATGTATTAACACTACACTGCAGAACTGTCTTGTGATTTTAATATGTGATGGTATTAAATACTGTATTAAGTAAATGTATGTTTAATAAATAAAAATGAGATTACGTTGTTGCAACTGTAATACAAGTGCATTGTGTACTCTGCCTTACTGTATGGAGACTTATCTTGTAATATACTGTACTGCATTGCATTATGTACAATGTATTGTTTACAAGAACATACTGTTACAGTTTGCATGTAATGTGTTAGTATACAGTAATATGCTAATATACAACTGAAGTAAAATGTTGAAGGATTTTTATCACAGAAATTTTTATTATATGTTAAAATCTTGTACTAGACTGTAAAATATTCATAAGAGTCTACTTTAATATAAAATACATTATTATTGAATTTTTTTATTGACCATTTCCTTTATTTCTTTCAAAACTTGAATGTTATAAATGTCTTGTCAAAGATTAGTTTGCTTATTATTAAAAAAATTCTTAATTATTGTTTGCTTCTGTTTATTGAACCTTGATAGCCCTGTTTCAAATCTATAGTAGCAGGATGATGTTATGGTATGTCATATTTTGGTTACCAATTCAGTTCTCATGTTGAAAGCTAAAATTCCATTAGGTACTGCCATTTTTTATAACTATGGCAGTTTTCTGTTCAAAAGATAGTTTTGGACTTATGAGCATTTAGGAGTAGCAGAATTTAGATTCAGAAATTGAACTAGTGGAATATGAATAATTGTAAAATATAAATATGAAAAATTTCTTATCTTGCCTTTTTAAGTCGGATAACTTTTGACAAAATTAATTTTTTGTTTTTTTTTGGGGGGGGGGGGGAACTATCTGATTTAACTTTTTCAACATTTCCTATTTTACCAATTATGTACAGATACAAGTAATTAAATGAAAAATACTTTTTTTTAAAGGTTGTGTCAACATACATTTTAAACCATTGTTTTGTTAATTGGTCTCATTTTTTTATTGGCACAGAGATTCTAACTATGGGAAATTTCTATACAGGATTATAATTTTTAATTTTCCATATGTACTCACTGCTGTAGTGTAATATCGGAAATTATACTTCATAACTTCTGTTAAGAGTAGAACTGAAAGTTGATTTATTATTAATTTGTAATTTAATATTTTCAAATAAATACACTGGAAGTAGGTTTATTTTCGCCTGACACACGTTTCACAGGAATTATTCTGTATCTTCAGAGGTTTGTTAGAATTGTAATTGAATGTTTCGCTTAGAATATTGATTATAAGTGAAATTGTAAGCAAAACATTCAATTACAATTCAAACAAACCTCTGAAGATACAGAATAATTTCTGTGAAACGTGCGTCAGGTGAAAATAAACCTACTTGCAGTATATTTATTTGAAGATATTATATAGGAGATCTGCAGGAAACTCAACGATTTACTTAGAAAGGAATAATTTGTAATTGTGTACAGATGGAGACTCAGCATATTTTTAGCGCCGATGGTTTTCTTGCAGTATTAGATAATAAATATTGTATTCTCTTGTGTGACACACAGTGGGTCTATAGGAAAAGCGTTTGAATTCTTGTATTGAATTGTAGTATTCACTTGTTTCATTAAATATAATTATAACTGTACAATGTTTTGTCAAGATCATATTCAGAGGATGTGAATGCAATTTAAATGAGCTGATATATATTAATAATTAAGCATTAACTATTGATATTTTTAATAAACTGAAGGAATGTCTATAATTTATTGAAACTACTTTTCGTTTTGTTGAGTGTTTTTAACATGTGCACTCCATGAGTTCTTATTTTACATAATATCATGACCAATACTTCATTGTTGTGTATGTCCTTCCTTAGTTTGTTGTGCGTGTCCTTCCTTAGTTTGGAGTGTAGTGTGAACTGTTTTTACAAAGAATATAGAATAATGATGCAGTAATAAGTATAAAATTAAAATAGTGTACGATCTATTTATACTAATGTTTACAAAACATCAGTTGAAAATTGTAGTAACAGTTAAATTATTTATTCATCTCTATAAAAAATGTGAAATAATCAGAAACGTTTTTACAAATCTGTATGTGTAAAACAATGGTCTGTAAATGATTACTTAATGAAATACTTTTAGTTTTTTTAAGAAGTGTCACCGGCTGCTGAGGGAACTCAAATTTTGTGTATTTGTGTATTGTTTTAGTAGAAGTGGTATGACTTTTAGTTATGATTGCATTATGATATTTGTTACTGTATATGAATGTGTACTGTGTGTATAATTAATTGTACATGGAAAGTTTCAGTAAGGTGCAACACATGTATGATATAATGAAAGTTTAGAATACATATGGTACCGGCGTGTGAAAACATTCGTAAGCTCGTTTTACGCGTTAAATGTAAATACATGTGTAGTGATGTTGATAGTGTGTAAATGTACCAGTAAATATATTGTTGAGTGAGGGACTATTTTCAGTAATGGATCAATGCTGTGTGTGGAGTAGTAATACGCTGCCAGTGCACTACTTTTTTGTATCCCACATTAGAACAGGTCACAGCTCAAGGCTGAGTGTACTGTGTTAGTAATTTTGTATACAAAATTTGTTGATTTTTATAAAACTTCTTCAATATTTTTATTTCATATTGTATGAAAAGGTGTATTTAGTGAAATCACAATTGAGTATAAAGTCCAAGTTACCTGTAACTGATGGAACAACCTATATAAGGAGTTTTTTGTGTGTACAATAAAGGTTAGTTCAAGAATTGTGCAATTATGTTTAAAAAATATATATATAGGATCACCATAGTACATAAGTTATAATATATTAAGTTTCTTAAGGTTCATTATTAGATTATGTTTTGAAATAAGAATAAAACTTTGGCATATTTTAAATAAGGTGGTAAATATATAGGATGTTTGGGGGTTTGGTTAACCAATATTTTATTCAAAATTTCTATGTTTTATGTTATAATTAATATGTTACTAATCTGTTTAAATGTGTGTGAATTTGAACTCCGTATAGCTAGTTAAAGTGTATGGTATATTGTTATTTGATATGAATAGATTTTAATAATTTGAAATTACAAAATCCTGGATGTTTAAACATTTTAATGGTACCAGAAGATGTGAAAAATGTGATATCGAATTGCTGGGTTTGTGTTGAGGTGTGTAAGTAATCCTGCTTTGTGTTTATTTATTGTTTCTTTGATATTAATGTGGCATGAGTTGCTTATTATGTATTCTTAATAATGTATATGGGTATGTTTTTTTTTTCAAATCGTATGTCATACCTATTTGTAGGTTATAATTTAGTAAGTCGAATGCCTTACATTTGTAAAATGTTATATATTTGTGTGTATAGCATATTATGAGTTATATGCATGATTTTTAGTAACAAATTGTGTTGAATATGTGGTTCAAACGGACTGATTGTGGAAAACTATTTTACACACTGTGAACACAGTTGAACAAATAGAAACAGAAATTGAATAAAGTCAGTTATTTCATAGGGTTACCAAAATACATGATTGGTTATAAAATATATACATTATTGATGACTAGAAAGCAAAGTTTTCATGGAACAATACAAATTTTGTTTATTCGGCAACTTGTTAAAAGAACATCATTAAGTTTGTTCAACAGTTTTCAGCATTCCTTAATATTGTTACGGAATAGCTTTGTATAATAAGGTATATTCAAACTCTTTTTGCTACAGTCCGTTTTTTGATTTATATAATATATTTATTATTTATACTGAAATTACCTCAAGATATTTTATTTTCCTAACTAGGAACATGTTTTGAGAGTTATTGTGCTCTCATCTTCAGCCTTCGCGATTCTGCGTCTAGTGAAGTACCTATGTGTTGGTATGTCGCCATTGTGGTCTTCTGTTGGTTTTTGGTATCTCAAAGTGGTATTTTTGTGTGATTGTGGTGTATGTATTAGTATTTTGTGTATTTTCGATGTTGAGTGCTTTGAAAATTGTGTCTTGTTTTGTATTGATTTGTATTTGTTCGGGTATTAGTTTGTTTTGTGTTTTATGTTTGTATATTTGTAAATTTTCCCAAATGTTCATTATGGTCCCTTTGTGTGGTATGTGTTTTATTAGTGTTGTATTGGTTATGTCTGGGAATTCATGTCCTGTGTTTATTGCATGTGTGGCTAAATTGGATGTTGGTAGCAACATCATCATACATAACCATTCTGACCACCCACCACAACATAAAATGGCAGCATTCTATTCGCTATTTAACAGAATGTACAAAATTCCTGTAAACAAACAAGAAACAGACAAAGAAAGAAATATAATATACCAAATTGCTCATGAAAATGGATACAATAAAAATACTGTAAACAAAATAGAAAATAAAATCAAATATAAAATAAAAACTGAACCATTAAGATTCAATCAAAATGAACAACACATAATCAATAACAACAACAAAAAATGGGCCACATTCACATACATAAATAATAAAATGACAAAGCTAACAAAATTATTTAAAAACACAGATATCAAAATAGCATACAAAACTAATAAAAATAATTTACAAAAACTAAATAACCCACACAACAAAGATAATACAACTACTAACAGTATATACAGAATTGAATGCCAAGATTGCAATAAATTTTACATAGGACAAACAAAAAAACAGCTGAAAAAACGTTATTTTGAACACCTAAAAGCATACAAAAAACCAGAAATATATAAATCCAATTTAGCCACACATGCTATAAACACAGGGCATGAATTCCCAGACATAACCAATATGACACTAATAAAACACATACCACACAAAGGGACCATAATGAACATTTGGCCCCACGGCCGGTAGCAGACCACACCCTAAATCCAGATTATCAGTAGTCCCTACGGCAGGAGCTCTTTCTGAAGCTCAGAACGTAGTACACGAACGGGCGACGGGCAAGCCCTTCGTCCCACACAGCCCCGGTCTGCGCGAACATTTGGGAAAATTTACAAATATACAAACATAAAACACAAAACAAACTAATACCTGAACAAATACAAATCAATACAAAAGAAGACACAATTTTCAAAGCACTCAACATCGAAAATACACAAAATACTAATACATACACCACAATCAGACAAAAATACCACTTTGAGATACCAGAAACCAACAGAAGACCACAATGGCGACAGACCAACACATAGGTACTTCACTAGACGCAGAATTGCGAAGGCTGAAGATGAGAGCACAATAAATCTCGAAACATGTTCCTAGTTAGGAAAATAAAATATCTTGAGGTAATTTCAGTATAAATAATAAATAAGGTATATGTATCAAAACTCAGTAACTTCAGAGCACTGGTGAAGTCTTTAAAAAGTGTACTTTACCGGGCATTTCTTACTTCAGCATATATTTTTTAAGTTGGATACATTCGTACAAGTTTCAAAAAAGTTGAAATTAGTTTCTTTTAAAGTGAAAAAAAAATTAACCATGCTAATTAATATGCTATTGCAAGAATGATATTTTTTTAAATAATAACAGCAATATAATAATACTGATAATAAAAATAGTAATCCTCGTTTGAATGTAAGATTGTTATTTTAAAAGGAAATAAATTAAAATTTGATTATAATACCTCTACCTCCAAGTAGAGGAGGGCGAATGTTATAAGGCATAAAATGTACTTGACTTTTTAATAGTTTAAATAAAAAATAATCACTATACTATACTGTCATTGATTTTTATTACATAGACTTCAAATGGCTAAAATCAGTACACTAACTTGATACACTTAACAAATGGAAATGTAAGATTATATAGAAAAATCAGTTTGTTTTTAAATAAGGAAGATTTTAAAGTTAGGGTACACCTGTTGTTTAAAAATGTGGTGACTTATGTTCTATCACAACTCAAGACTTTTGTACAGCAAATTGTGAACCTTGTATAGCAGCAGTAGTTGTATGACCTCTTCCTTGTACATCAAACCAGTCAATGCACTTTGATAGCAAAATTTTCAGCTTTGCTGTAGCTTCATAATGTGATGTTTCTTCTTATAGCATCTTCCTCATCACTTTTACAGTGTGAGTCATCTATGTCAGCCACTTTATGCACAAGTTCATTGTCATGTGATATTTCAAAATCGTTGCCCACTTTGTGTGTTTATAATCATTCACTGTACGATGGCAGCTTAACATTTCTGGTTGTCTGATCTTATCAGTGTGTAACAAAAGTTGATAGTTGGAAGGGTGATGGATAAGTGACTTTCTTCTAGATTGAGACAAATTGAAATTTTGCAGGTATATTTCTTTTGTATTAAATGTGTCAGTACAATTTTAGAAACCAAATAAAGTTTTATAAAAGACAACAAAATTTAATTTTTGGTGTTTAGAAAAATGAAGAGGATTTGAATTATAAAATATGAACGTGAAAAGGCACAATTTACAAAAAGTATAGCTTTGGATAGCTATTAATTTTGACCTGGAAAGATGAATAGTTTATAACAGATTGTTAGCAGCATTTTAAACAGTTTACATCCTCAAATAAAGTAAATTTTTTAAATATGAAAGTTAAGGCTAGTCTTTAGAATTAAGACTTAAGTTGACCAACGTTAAATCTAATGAGTGATATTACTTCCATATTCCTTAAGGAAATGGAAGTATGGTGATGGCAAAAAAAATCGTGTTCGAGATTATTGCAGATTCTGATTGTACTACACTCAAAACATGAAAAAAAGTCGTTTTCCGAAAAGTGTCTGTCTGTCTTGTGTAGATTTTTTTTCTATGCAAACGATAACTGCCGCAAATTCAAACAGAATCAAATAATTTTTTTCCATACAGCCCTGATTTGTAGAGTACTCACGACCTATTGTTTTTGGTGAAGCTCGGTTGAGGGAAAGGGGTAGTTTACCTGCAACGGTTTTTTTTATCAAGGGAAATTTTTTTTTGGCAAACGATAACAGCCGCAAATTCAAACAGAATCAAATAATGTTTCGCATACAGCCCTGAATTGTAGAGTTCTCAAGACCTATTGTTTTTGGTGAAGATCGGTTAAGGGAAAGGGGTAGTTTACCTGTAACGTTTTATGTTTTAACAAGGGTATTTCCTATGGCAAACGTTAACAGCCGCAAATTCAAACAGAATCAAAAGATTATTTGCATACAGCCCTAAATTGTAGAATTCTCAAGACCTATTGTTTTTGGTGAAGATCGGTTAAGGGAAAGGGGTAGTTTACCTGCAACGTTTTTTTAACAAGGGTATTTTCTATGGCAAACGATAACAGCCGCAAATTCAAACAGAATCAAATAATGTTTTGCATACAGCCCTGATTTGTAGAGTACTCAAGACCTATTGTTTTTGGTGAAGATCGGTTAAGGGGAAGGGGTAGTTTACCTGCAACGTTTTTTTTATCAAGCGTATTTTCTATGGCAAACGATAACAGCCGCAAATTCAAACAGAATCAAATGATTTTTTGCATACGTCCCTGAATTGTAGAGGTCTCAAGGACTTTCAATTTTGGTGAAGATCGGTTAAGGGGAAGGGGTAGTTTACCTGCAACCTTTTACGTTTTAACAACAGTAAAGTACTTGAAAATTCATTTAAACTTTTTCAAACAATGGTAATTGTTAAAAATAAAATAATTTTGATGCCAGGGAATAAAATTATAATTTTTTCATTTTAATGTAAATTATGTATGAGTTAATATCTTTATATATATAATTCTTCTGTACGTGTGTATGTCACTGAACTCCTCCATGTATAAAATAATATATCGTTCGTGGCAGGTAAGCATATCTCAGTTATGTAATGTTTACGTTTCCATTTTATTATTATGCCTACAGCAATAGAAAGGCAGGTAAGACACACACACACACAATTCACGTTATTTCTGGCCTCACTCATGTTTATTTTCGTACATTTGCACGCTTTTTAAATGGAAAGTGCCGAAACCCACACCAACATAACGCGTGCAAGCCGAAAAAATGGACATCAATTTGCTTCCTGTGGATCGCTGGGCAATGTAACTGCACGTGTTTACAGAGGAACGATTCATAGACAGACTTTTCGTCTTTAGGGAATGAACCCTCTGCAAGATGCTGAGGGTCCATGAGTGACTTCGGAGCGCTCCTTCTTTTTCGCGTGTTTGTTCTGTGAAACATACACTGTAGATTCGCAGCTTTACTCTAAGCAACGCTCAATAGGAAATGTTGAAAATTTTTGTCCATAGTGTACCCTCATTCACACTAAACCTGCTCTGATGTTTTAATTACGGACATCATAATATTAAAACTTTGGAAACTTGAGCACTACTTAATGGAGATCAATCATTAACTTATACAAGCCATTAATTTTATGCATATATTTTATATATATGTGTACAACGTTATCGGCAACAAAGAAGTAGTTTTTGTTAAAATTTCTTCCCGGGATATTTGGCCGTAGTCCAATGTTTTCTACAAAACCAGACGTTTCGGCAATGCCATCGACTTCCATCATCAGTGAAAATCGAGTGCGATAACGTGAGGTGGTATAGGTTAGTGACCACAGTACTGTGGTTAAGGCTGAAGAAGTAAGTAGAAAGAAGTAGTTTCTATGGTAATATTTCATTTCGAAAATGATTTTAAATATAAATCTTAGAATATGGAAGTCATGTATGGTTCTCCATACCGATATTTTTAGGAATTGTAACATGGCAGACACGATCCAAGATAGAATGTTTGTATTGTAACAGATATTACACAATCCATGTAGGCCATATAAAATAATACTATTATAAGATAAAACTAATACTTGGGGATGCATGAGGTAACTGGTAGATGTTTAACAAAATTAGGTTTTTAAAAATTTTAATTGTTTTTTACTGACCAGGTAATTTAAGTAGCAAGTCTTAAAATTGGTAGGAAAACATTCATACTTTTTATTTTAAACTATCATAAAGACTAATATATGAACATGTTAATGAAAAACATAATTTTGAGATATTTTCTCAAATTTAAATTGTTAAAAAAATATTGACAGTTTTATTTTATATACTGTAATGTATAAGTAATCTGAATGTGTATGGTTGTGTATAACTTCAGCACAAATAAAGGATAGAACTAATAATTGGCTTACTTCTGTATAGTTTTTAAAATTTTGTTGGCTTTATACCGTACATTATATTTTTATATATCATACAGTATTATTTTTTATTTACTTGAGCTTAGGTTAATGGCTAATATAGGAAACTTAATGAAACCTGTTCATTAAAAAAAAATCGTGAATACCATTCACAATATAGATTGAATATTGTAACATGACAAATGGTATGATATAAAACCATGTAAGATTTGCAAGAATAAATGAATGAGAAGCTGTACAATAAAAAAAAATAAAAAAACAAGTAATAAATAAAAGAGTGATAGCATAACACTAAAGACTATATTTGACAGACTGACTATACCCAAATGTTTAGGTAAGGTAATGGGGAAAGATAAAAACAACATAATGAACTATGAAGGAATATACGAGACCAAATACCCTATTCCCAGTAAATTATAATTGTAATGACAATATAAAAGTACAAACTAAAGAGTATGGAATTATATAATAAGTAGTAAATAAAATGTAATGAAATGATAGAAAGGGTAAATGAACCAATATAATAATAATAAAATAAGTGACAATCAGTAGGTCATGGGGAGAATGCTGATACAGTAAATGTAAAATGTTAAATTGCAATAGTATGTGATGATTTTTAAATAATCATAGGTCATTTACAAGTACTATGTTTATTATTATTGTTTAAAACTGCTCAGTTATGTTGTAATATTTATTTATTTATGTTCATAAAGTTATTTGTAAAAGTTAAGACTAAAAGACAATACATAATCTGTTGTATTAAAGCTAGACCAAAGAAATTATGTATTTTGTCTATAAGTAAAAGGTTATATTGTTTTTGTAAGGTTTAGAAACCAACAAATGTTGTATTTTAAATAACAGATAATATTTTAAAATACAAAAACAGATACCACAACCACACACAATAATGCAACTTTAAAAGACCAAAGACCAACAAACTACCTTAATAACATCCAGAAGCCAACACACAAATACTTCACCAGAAACAAGATGGTGAAGGCTGAAGATGAGAGTACAGGAACTCTCGAAACATGTTCCTAATAGGAAAAAAATGTATATCTTGAGGTAAATTTAGTTGTAAATATTAAAGTATTTTAAATAATTATGTTAATTTGTTTATGTAGAAAGTGTTAAAAAACAACATAAAGATCATTTGTTAGAATAAGTGTAGGCATAGAATTTCAGACATGTTAGCTGCTAGGCCTATATATAAAAACTAGAAAATTGTAAATTTTAAAGTATAACAGCAAGGTTCATTGAAATAATGAATGTAATATGAATAGGTTTTTAATGATATTAGTCTGCACAACAAAAATGTATTCGAAATAAGTAGTATAACATTAATTATTAAGAAAATTAAGTAGTAAAAATGTAAAATCATTATTTATGAACTAAAAGTAACCTTGTTTGGTTCCAAGTTGATGTACAAGTTAAAAGCAAGACAGTGATGTTATTAGATTTAGATTCACAGTTAGTATAAGGGAATTAGACCTGTTTAAAGAAATTTGACCAATTTTGTACAGAATGACAATGTATTTCAATGACAATATCTCATAATGTTCAACAATCAAATTTGGTATTTTAAACCTAGCAACAACAAATTTAGGTAAATAATTTTAAGAGTTCTTTAGTAACCATTGATGAGAAAAGATTGAAGAAATTACAGAGCTTGAGATTATAAGAAAAAATAACAGAAACGAACTACCTAATAAACAATCTGGATATAGCATCATAAATTATTAATAATAAGCCAAAAACATTTCCAAGTGGATTACTGAAGTGGATAAATCACAAAAAAGAAAATTAAACATACCCAAGACATGGTAACTGGACCTGAGATGAAGAAACAGTTGTTAAGTATAACTTATTTTTGAGTTATCACGTAACAAAGATAGACAAAGTGAATTAAACTAATAACACTGATTTCACACTCACTAATTAAAATTGTGGACTTATTTTGATTATGAACTATTAAAACTAACACCAAAACCGCTATTCTGGTTATTTCTTGTGTAAAAAATTGTAAATTAATTCAATACTATACTAAACAAATTAACCTATAAACACTAGTTTTGTCGAGCGTAGTTTGTGACCTTAGTCATCTATATTTTTCAAATATATAATATTTTGTTATTTGTTGTAAAGCTTGTACTTTTATTTGTGTGTTTAAATACGTTTTTCTGTAGCTAAAAGAACATTTCCACGCCTTGAGATTTAACGAAATCGACCATTACTTTTTACTAAGCAGAATAGCCAGCTGGCGATAAATAAAGAAAAACTCAACTTTGAATTAAAATAATCGGGAACGTTATTCGGTAACTAAAGGGTTTAAAAAATAGATAGTTAAACTATTGTTATCCGTAATACTGTATGTTTGGTTCCTGACAGTTCTTAAAACAGAGTTTGCTTTGATATAATAAATATAACCTTCTTCGAGTTACGAAAAGAAGTTAGCAACGCAGAATTTTTGAAACGAATGGCGGAAAAAGGTGAGTTCCACGGTCGTAGTTGTTATCGTTACGGGGCAATTATTTTTTATTGTAACAAAATTGGCGCACCAACGTAGTAGGGCATTAATTAGTAGAAGAAACTAAATTATTGGAATAACTAATTTCTAATAGCGGCTACAGAAAATAGGCAAAAATGAAGAAAAGAGAACTTTCACGTAAACGGGTGGCAGAGACCGAGAAAGAAAGAGAATTAAATATGGAAGACAAGGAAGTAACAACAGTTGAAGAAGTGGAAGTAATGGTAAGGCATACACCAGGGGACCAACCAAAGAAACCAACCCAACCAATGGATGCAAATTTTCAGGAAATGATGAGAATTATAATGGAAGGGAATAACAAAACCAGCGAAACATTATTGAAACAAATAAATGAGAATAATAATAAGAACTTAGAAAAATTAAAGGAAGAATTAAGAAGTGACAATCAACAGTTAAAGGAAGAGTTCAAAGAGAACAGTAGGAAAATGTAGACGAAAATATAGAACATTAAGAGAGGAATTAAAAGAAAATAACCAGAAAACAATGGAAAAATTGAATGAACATCGGAAGTTATTAAAAGAAGAGTGGAATAAGAAGATAGAGGACAATAATCAGCAATTGAGGGAAGAATGGGACAAGAAGTTGAAGGAACCGGTGACCGAAATTAGGAGGGTAATTTCCGAGACCGAAGGAAAATGTGAACGGATGAATCAGGAGATACAGAGAGTCCAGGAAGACACTAATGTACGAATCGAAGCTGTACAAATAAACCAAGGGAACATTATGAGAGTACAAGCAGAGATGGGAGAAAGGTTGGAAGGCATAGATACCAACATTAATCAAATAAAAGGTCAAACAACTACTCATGAAGAAAAACTAGGATTCCGACTACATCTCCAAGAAGAAATTAATTCATGAAGAGATAGACAATGTCTTAGCTCCCATATATCATGCAACAAAACCAGAGAGGTCATCAGCTTCCGGAATTATAAACGCAATCCCATGGAATTCCTTAAGCGAGTAGAGGAAAATCTATTGAGAACCAGTGAGACCAGATGGACAGTAATTAGAAATATGTTGGACGAAATGTTCAAGGATGTTTATGACAACTGGTGGACGGCGATGCGACCGGACATTCCAAGTTTCCAGCAATTTAAAAACCACTTTAAGTCGAAATAATGGTCAGAGGCCACCCAACATATGATAAGGAGCAACCTAGGTCATATCGTGGCCAATATGACCCACGATCCGGACAATCTCCGAACACATATTTTTTGGGCAAGATTAGTGTCCAAGTTGGGCACTTGGAGCCCGATATTTCCGAAGAATGTTTGGTGACACAGTTAGCCTACCATTATGATGGAGAAGTCACGAAGGGCCGAATAAATGGACGAATTAAAACCATACAGGACATGGCCGAATTATTGGAAGAGATCGAACTGGAAAGGAATTACCTTCAGAACAGATAGAGGAACAATGGTGATAATAGGAATGATGGTCACCGAGATAACCGATATAACACCAACAGTAATGGTCCACATAACAACAATAATAACAATAACAACAACAACTATTACCGTAACTCTCCAACGAATTACAACTACAGCTACCAGCGTCTCAATAACACGAATAATAATTACCGAGATAACAGATATTACAACAATAATTCTAATAACTATGATAGCCAGTATAGACAAAATAATCAAAACAATAATAATAGTCAAAACCAAACATACAGGCGACGTGTAAATTATGTTAGGACAGAGGATAGGAATTTTGGAAGGCGTCATTACCAAGGACGAGGAAGTTTCAATGGAAATAGGGATAGGAATTCCCAAGAAGAAAATAACCAGGATTATCGGGATGACCATAGACGAAGCAGGAGCAGTGAGGATGATAGAGGAAATAGAAATACGGTGACATTCAACAATAACCAAGTCGAGATCCAGGAACTACCGGATAGAAATAGATCCAGTCGGCAGTTAAAGGAAAGGGGTAGTTTACCTCCAACATTTTATGTTTTAAAAGGGTATTTTCTATGGCAAACGATAACAGCCGCAAATTCAAACAGAATCAAATAGTTATTTGCATACAGCCCTGACTTGTAGAGTACTCAAGACTTATTGTTTTTGGTAAAGATCGGTTAAAAGAAAGGGGTAGTTTACCTGCAACGTTTTTTTTTTATCAAGGGTAATTTTTTTCTATGGCAAACTATAACAGCCGCAAATTCAAACAGAATCAAATAATGTTTTGCACACAGCCCTGAATTGTAGAGTTCTCAAGACCTATTGTTTTAGGTGAAGATCGGTTAAGGGAAAGGGGTAGTTTACCAGCAACGTTTTATGTTTTAACAAGGGTATTTTCTTTGGCAAACGATAACCGCCGCAAATTCAAACAGAATCAAACAATTTTTTGCATGCAGCTCTGAATTGCAGAGTTCTCAATACATATTGTTTTTTGGTGAAGATCGGTTAAGGGAAAGGGGTAGTTTACCTGCAACGTTTTATGTTTTAAAACGGTATTTTCTATGGCAAACGTTATAAACCGCAAATTCAAACAGAATCAAATAATTATTTGCATACAGCCCTAATTTGTAGAGTTCTCAAGACCTATTGTTTTTGGTAAAGATCGGTTAAGGGGAAGGGGTAGTTTACCTGCAACGTTTTTTTTATCAAGGGTAATTTTTTTCTATGCCAAACGATAACAGCCGCAAATTCAAACAGAATCAAATAATATTTTGGATGCAGCCCTGAATTGTGGAGTTCTCAAGACCTGGTGGTTTTGGTGAAGATCGGTTAAGGGAAAGGGGTAGTTTACCTGCCACCTTTAATGTTTTAACAAGAGTAATTGTTTCTATGACGAACGATAACTGCCGCACATTCAAACAGAATCAAATAATGTTTTGCATGCATCCCTGAATTGTAGAGGACTCAAAACCTATTGATTTTGGTGAAGATCAGTTATGAGAAAGGGGTAGTTTACCTGCAACATTTTATGTGATAACAAGGTTAATTTTTTCTATGACGAACGATAACTGCCGTATATTCAATCATAATCAAATAATGTTTTGCATATGTCCCTATATTATAGAGAATGAAAGGCCTGTTGATTTTGGTGAACATCGGTTACGGGAAAAGGTTAGTTTACCTGAAACATTTTTTGTTGTAACAAGAGTAAAGTACTTAATTTTGATAAATAAAGTATCCTGATAAGAAGATCTTAATAATCCACTGTAGAAACATAGATGAAATATCTATAAATGAAGAGGCTAGTTGAACGGGGTGGGGGTAATTTTCTATAAATGAAATTTATAGTTAAAGGGGGAGGGGATAATTTTTATATGTATACTACGTTATTGGCAACACAGTAGTAGTTTGTTGTTAAAATTCCTTCCCGGGCTGTTTGGCCGTAGTCCAATGTTTTCTGCAAAACCAGACGTTTCCGCAGTGCCGTCGACTGCCATCATCAGTGAAAATCGAGTGTGATAATGTGTGGTGGTATACGTTAGTGACCACAATACTGTGGTTAGGGCTGAAGCAATAAGTGGAAAGTAGTGGTTTCTATGGAAATATTTCAATTTGTAAATGATTTTAAATATAAATCTTAGAACATGGAAGTCATGTATGATTCTCCATACCGATATTTTTTTAATGGAATAATTTAACATTCATTACAATGTGATCAAATACCTTGTTTAATTAATTAAAATATAATTAAATTACATTTCAGTATAATTGAAATTAAAATGTAAATTTGTTACCTTTTTATATTAAAAAAAAACGCAATTTAGAAGTAAATTTTAAATGTGGTTCTAAGCAATTACAGTTAGCTATTCATAAAATTAGAGTTTGTTCAAATCATTAATTTTTTGCAAAAGCTGATTCATTGGTAAAAGAACTAGAAACTCAGAAGACTTAAAATTTATCTTCTTTTTTAAGAAGTTGAACATTGTATGTTCTATTGGATATATTTAATTATTTTTATGTGAATATTATGTTTAAAAAAATAAATAAAATGTTTATATTGTTAACATTTATATTTGTTGAAATACATATAGTACTTTATGTATGGAATTATTGAAATTTATATAATATAAGCATTGAATGTTTTGTCTTTTAAACTGTGCTAGAAATAATTTTTGTTAGATATAGAGGTCATAAGAAGATGGAAGATTTACAATAAAGTGTTGTAATAAAAGTGTGGGATGAAATGTTTTCTAAATACTTTGGGTTAAAAAACAAAAAGATTCGTTGTTGAATTAGTAACTGTTGAAATAATGTGCAATGGGAATGGCTATAACAGATAGAAAAATAATTAATGTCCAAGTAAAATAAAATGTTGACTATTCAATATTAAAATATTATATCTGCATTTAAAAGGTGCATTTACGTTCTATGTTAACTATATATGATAGGGTTAAAATGTTTTAAAATTATAATTAATTTTTTTATATAAATGGAATACAAATGACTAGTTGTATTCTTAGTAATCAGGAAGCTAAATTGAAATCAGCTATCAAAAATAATTCAAGCATTACTAATCATAACATACAGTTATTAATAACATATAAGTTATATGAGATATGTCCAAAAGAAGACAAACGATCAAAATTAGTTTTTTTTTTTTTTGACTTACAGTGTCTCTCCACTGTTGGTATACGTTTTGGTATGCATTTTGTAGAATAGCTGTTGGGTATACTGAATTTTTTTTTAATTTATCTATTGTCTGGAAATGGTGTCCTTTCAGGGTGTTTTTCATCCTTCAAAAAATTATAGGTGCCAAATCAGGCAGTATATAAGTTGTGTTTGTAATCTGCTCCATCAAAAACTAGAGTAAGGAAAGCTGAATGCACAAGAATATTGTCGTGGAGCAGTATCAATTTTTTCCCCATGCTCCAGGGTCATCTTTCTTGTACTGCCTCTCTTCCAGTCTCTATATTACTTTTTTAAATATGATACTACGTCTAGACTCTACACTGATCGTTTGACTACATAGGACATAAATGTGAACAATCCAGTCAAATGATTCCAATAAAATAACATCACCTTCATCTGTAATATTTGAGGGACCTGTACTTCTTTTGGTCTCATCAATGATGTCTCCATCCATTGTGGTGACCATTTTTTGATATATATCATAATACAAACCACATGCATCATTCTGGAAGATTTTGATTGTTTTCAATATGCCTTATACGCCTTATGGACACAATATCAGACTAGTAATTTTCCAACTCTGATAGCATCTGTTAACAAATGTGGAACAGATTTTATGTACAGGATGCATATTGAGTTTATCATAAAAATCATATGACATGAATTGCTACATCTTCTGCTATTTCATGGATGGTCAGCCAATGATTTACATGCATAATAGAATGAATTTTTAAAATATGGGTATTATTAGATGGTATTGATGGCCATCTAGGTTTTGCATTGTCTTTGGTGATTGTTAATACATAATTTAAAATGCTGACACCAGTCATAACACTCTGATTGGTCATATAGTCTTCAACATAAAGCTTTATGCAGAGCTATCAAAATTTTTATTGATTTCGCACATGTGCAGAACAGTCTTGTAGTATATATACATTGGCTATAATAGGCTAGTTATAATATCAGAAGCATGCAATTGTTGTCATGAAACGACAGTATGTCAAAGAGAGAAATAGTGTGAGCAAGATGGCAAACAGTTATTATGTACTGTTGTCTCTAGTCACTATATTCCATACTTGTAAGTGTAAGCATAGTGTATCCACACACAATTATTTCATTGCTTACTTTTTAATCATTTGTTCACTCCATGCATGTCACTGTTCAAAGACATCGTCAGTTTTATAGCTCGATTTTAACTTACGTGTGGCAGGAAACATAGAGCCAGATGAACTCTGGCTCTAGGCAGGCAGTTGCAGCCATTTATGGATTTGTACCTATTGCTGTAGTGTAATGTAAAATGGATTGTTGCTTTACGTTGGTTCTATGAAGCATTCTTGGAAGACTACATATGGCGCAGGTTGTAGTGGTATCAGAATATTAGGTTCTATAGAAACTTTTGCACACTTAGTGTGCTTGTCATTTCAGAGCAAGCCAATCTGTAATTACACCACTCGGCCTGACGCTTATGCCTTAGTGTGCACACAGTGATGCAACCCACAATACAACAGTGATAATGTAAAGCCAAGGCGTGCTTTATTTCAACAGAACATTTGTTGGTTGTATGCAGGGCTATTTTCAACTGTGCACGCTGGTTGTTGCGGGGTGAGGTTATGCATGTTTAAACTAGGAAGGCTTTCGCTTGCTAGTATCAGATGGTGATTCTGTTTAAGATACCATTATGTTATTTCATGAGCAGTACATATTTTGCCTGTTAATTCTCGAGTTACTCATGTATTTGTTATTTTATGCATAAGAAAAAATTTCAACATTTTTGTAATACAGCAATTTGTAAGTGATACTGATCGAATGGTTGCTGAGCACTTGGTAGAACATTTTATTAATACTTGAATAGAATAAATAAACTCTTGGTATAGATCTAAAATTAATTTTTATTTTCCTGACAATTGTTTCACCGGTTACGGCAGCTTCAGAGTATAAAACTTACTCAAAATTTGTAAGTTTATCAGTGCCATGACAGAAAATGATACTGTAAAGGAACTGGTAGAAAAATTGTTTGTGGTGTGTCTACTTTATGACCCGTTAGATATATCGAGAAAAGGTCGACTCCACCACTACCCAGTTCAGTTGTTCAGGATAAAAGCCGAAACGAACAATGTACTAGGCATTTTTGCATTTCCCAGTATGATAAAGTGCAGTGGTTGACAGGATACAAAACATCAGACTGTTTTGTTGCCCACACTTATTGTTTTCCAACAGAAGCAGCAAAGTGTGGAATAAACTTGGTTTTGCAGATTTAATAATTTATATTCTAGTCAGCAAAAACATTCTAAATCACAAGCTTGTGTCCATTGTTTTCTGGAGTTAAAGCGTTTTGGAAAACAGTTACTTGATGATCAGCGCAGAAGTAAGATCAGCAGGCACAACAAGCAGGTCATAAGGAATAGAGAAGGACTGAGACAATTGATCCAGCTTGTTACTTAACTAATCAGGAACTTCCATTAAGGGGTCATGATGAATCAGCAAGTTCTTTGAATAAAGATAATTTCTCAGAATTTCTATTAAGTGTTGAGAAATTATGATCCACTTTTAGAGAGACATAGAAAATTGACCACACTATTTAGAGGCACATCTGCAACCATGTGAACTTATGTTATGAAAACAGTCTCTGATGTCGTTAAAGAAAATGAGAGGAGGAATTCAGCTACATTTGTTTCAGTAACAATATGTGGCATGATGATTTGTTTGTTTCAACATGATGATTGCAGCAACATCTGATATTCATTGTAAATTCGAACTATATGTAGTTCTGTGCTGCGTATAGTAAAGCAATCTGTATATAGAAGTGATTGATTGATAATTTATCAGGTGTAAGTTTTGTTAGTTACAGAAACTGGAATATTTTCAATTACTATATCATCAGAAATATGAAGTGTATGAGACAAAACTTCCAGATTCACTTCTGATCAAGTTTTTAGCTTTCTGCAGGTCTTTTTGTTAACATAGGGTTGAACAGGAATGAATGTTTTCTACTCATCTCAAGAATTTTATGGAAAAACATGTTCATAGACTCCTTAGTTTTACGAATGAAAATGATCTATCTTCTGGATTCTGTGAAGTGTACAAACTTGCTAAGCTTATACTGACTATCCTTTGTGCTATAAGCTCTGTTGAACATTCTATTTCTGCCCTGAGAAGGAGCAACACTGGCCTTCAAAGCACACAGAAATAAGGAGGTTTGGTGACTTGAGTTTGTTGTCAATTGAAAAAGGAGTGTTATGTAACTTAAAAAACAAACAGTCATTTTATGATACTGTCATTCAGAAGTTTATGATGCAGGTAAATTGGCTAAATAAGGGTGTTCAAAGGTGGCAGGAGTTGGCTAAATATGAAGAAGTGGATGCAACTGCCGCTCCCTGCTAGGTGGTGCTTTGAGACTTTTTAAACACAAGTATAGCATACTATATAATTAATCATTATTGCTTGTTGTATCAAAGCAAATTAGTTTTATTGGCCACATTGTTCATGTGTATTTTGTGTAAAGAATATAAAGCTATAAAACAATATTAATATGTTCAGTTATAGAACAAAGCTCTCAAATAACTTTTTTGGAGTGACTAAGCGATGGTCTGATGTACTTTACAGGACAGCACACCTCTCACGTATATTCTGATTATAGTGGTAAAAACTGTAGCACCATTTGTTAAGGGTTCATTGCTGTATCCTCACAAAGGCATTAACAGCAAAGAAAATGCTACCAAACTGAATAGTTACCTTGACAATTCAGATTGCAAGTCATTAAATTTTTTCCTTTGTATTCTAGGTTATTTGGACAATGTTTGAAGAAATGGGGCGTAGCAAAAACCGGTTGGTGTTCAGTGTGAAGTACGTTGGCTTTCTGGAGGGATGAAAAAGCGATGAAGTAAATTTATTTTTATTCTAACTTCAACTTTAAAAACAAGATCCATGAGATTAACTGGATTTTGAAACTATCATGCCTTGCTGATAACCCTCTGAACAGATGCAGTTTAAGCTTGTAGGAAGCCTTCTATCTTAACTATTTTCCAGGTTAGATAAAATTGAGATGATAACAAAAAATGGTAACTGTGGATTCCGGGATGAAACTCTTAAATCTTTGGATAATTCTCTTATACAACAGATTTAATATGAAGTTTGTTACATTCTTTAATAAAATTTTCAACCGACAGCCCATGAAAATTGCAGTTTTTGCAATTACGCGTATAACTAGCTGACTTTTGGTTATAATAATGACTGACTACCTGAATTCACAAGAGAAGATTTGATATGCTTAATTATGTTTCCTGCTTGTGTGAACCTGCATTCACCCATTCTCCTCTTCTTCTTCTTCCTCCTCCTCCTCCCCCCTCCTCCTCCTCCTCACCCCCAACGTGAGCCTTGGCTTCCAACACCAATCTTCTCCAATGTCCATCCATTGCTACGTGAGCGTAATCCCGCACATCCATTCTTCTCGGAACTTCTCAATGTCTTCATGTGTCAATTGCTCATCTTTCTCCTGGTTATTTCTTATTCTCCATTCGTCATCTTCCTTAACCGGGCCATAAACACATTGTACAATCTTTCTTTCAAACCTTCTAGTGTTTCTTGTTCCTACCCGTTCACATACTTAAAATCAAAGTTAAAAAATAAACTTTAAGTTTTGAGAGTGACTGAGTATTGAAATACTCAACGTTTCTGAGCTTAGCTACTCATCATTAAAGCCCAATATTGTGGTAGCTGATTGTTTAGAATTTAGCTTTATTGTTTACATTTAACTATGCTTGATGTTGCAAGTTCAAGTTCTTATGCTTTCATGGATGGCGCCAATATTGTTAAAATTACTACTAGTTATTGCGGACAAATGTTTCCGCCCCACCATCAGAGGCCATCATCAGTGTCTAAAACAGTTGCCATGGTGTCCGCCAATTCACTCCAGTGATAATAGTCTCATCTCATCACTGGGGTGAATTGGCGGACATCGTGCCAATTGTTTCAGACACTGATGATGCCCTCTGATGGTGGGCCAAAATGTTTGTCCACAACAACTGTAGACCATGTACTAACAGCCCAGCTAGTACTAGTAATTTTAAATATGTTTGATGTTATTACTATTACAATTTGGTAATTTAATATCCAGTTCCTTTTAATATTTGAGCCTTGTGATATCAATATATTTTAATTAAAATATAAGAGTTTGTAAAATATTTCTTAGTGTTTTATTTCAGAATGTTGAAGAGATTCAGGAAAATTTTAATTCTTAATCAGGGGCTCTGCAGCGTAAAACGTTTAGGGACCCCCTAAATTGATACAAAATTGTGTGAAAAACGTAATACCATTTCTAAAGAATCCCAGTATGTAGTGTTAGCGGAGTAGCAATTATCAGTACATGGATGTTTTTTGAAAAATAGGTTTCTTTTTCGACATATTCAGTGAACATGTATACACATGGTATACAGTATGTCCATAAATATATTACTTTGGAAGCAATATTTATGGCGAATGAAGAAATTCATACCAGATTCACCAAAACAAGCGTAAACTTTAGCAAAGTGCCTTATACCTAGTTATATAGAAGTTAGCAATTGTTTTTCAGTAATACAGTAATCCAGCATATACTGTTTTCAATTGCAATGAAACCTGCAGGTTTTATCTTTGCATATAAAACAAAAGAAACAGAAGACTTCATTAGTTGCAGAACTATTTGAGTATCTTTTGATAAATTACTCTTTCGTATTCTTCTGACAGTTGTTTAATTTCCATACTTAATTAAAGTTTTAATATAACATAATAGGTTATATACTTATTCTCTGTCTATCCTCAGAAGTGTAGAGGTACTTGGCCACGGTATAGTTGTAAAAACAGGGTTAGGTTTTGTAGAACGTATAATGGCACATGACTTTAGAAGTGAAGCCATGCTCTAACCATATAATCTTATTACCAGTGTTATATTGAAACACAGATCAATGAACTTTCTAGGAAATGCATTTAGAAATGTTGAGATAGAAGGATTCAATGTTTTGCTATGATTGTGTTTTGATAAGACGAACATAAGAGTGTTTTGTTCAGGAGGTACTGAACATGAAAGTCTTCTGACATAACTCCACACTGATTTTATAGTTATAAACAGTTAATGTGTGTAATAAAAAATGTATTAAGGTAACCAGTATTTGAATTGTTTTTTAATCAAGTTTTGTTCTACAAAATTCACTGTCAGTAGAAAGAAACAAAGTGGAACACACTAGATAAAATATTCTTGTATAATTTAGAAAAACTGATGCACATAGAAAAACTAACGTTTCTGCAAGTAAAGAATTTTGTTTAAAATAATATTTCATTTATACAGAGTCTCGCTTATCCGACATAAATGAGCCGGCAGAACGTCGGATAAGTGCAAATGTCGGATAATAGGGAGGTGTTAAGAAAAAGCCTATTAAACGTCAAACTATGTTATAATTTCAAACTATGTTATAATTTTACACATTACGAACCTAATAATCATGTTTTACAACAAAACAACACAAAAAATTAACTGAAAAAATGAACTTGCAGTTACAGAATTGTCTGAAGTTAAATTCACTTAAAAACTTCAGTCCTGTGATGATTTAAAGAAATTTTTGATCGTAGTCTGCTTTCCTGACGAGTGCCGTTTCGTCGCTGCGAAGTCTCGCCGTCTTTGCAGCATCATTATGTTGATTCCTGTAGCTTCTTGTTGTTGCTCCGTGTATTTAATTGCAGTTTCTAGAGCCTTAACTCCGTCGTTATGTGAAATTGTGAGAGGCTCAACAGTTGGTGCTTGATCTTGATATTCAATTCGTTTTCATAGCAATTGACAAGAGCGACAATTTCTCCATCAGTTACATACTGATCATCATCCTTCATCCCCAACTTTCAATTTCTTGCAAAGATGCATCCTCACATCCAGGGATACGTTGCACTAAAGGTAGAATGGTTTCTTCGGTTTCATCTGTGCTTTCCGTTTCCATACTTTCATCATCGCCTAGCAGCTTCTTCCATGATTTGGCAATTGTTGGAGCCCTTACGTCAGCCCAGGCCCTTGCAACCCAATAAGCAACATCCTTTACATTGATGCGTTTCAAGTTTTCAATCATGTCTTGTCCTTCTTCAATTTCTTCTATCACTGTGGACAGTAGCTTCCTGCGATAGTTCCTTTTTATCGTTTCCAAAACGCCCTGATCCATAGGTTGCAATATGGCGGTTACATTGGGGGGCAGAAACATTGCCTTAAAGCACCATCTTGAAGCTCCTCTGCATCAGGGTGCGTTGGAGCATTATCTACCAACAAAACTGCTTTTCTGGGTAAATTATTTTCTTTCAAAAACTTCTCTGTTGAAGGAATGAATTCCTTAAAAAACCAGTCTTTGAAAATTTCACTGCTCATGCATGCGCTTTTCTGACTGTAGTATTTTACAGGAAGAGCGTTTTTTGAAACTGTTTTAAAGGCTCTAGGATTTTTGGACTTTCCAATCATTGCAAGGTCCATTTTGAGGTTTGCTGTAGCATTCCTGCATGCTAAAATTGTCAGCTTTCCTTACTACGCTTGTAGCCAGGGGCTGCCGCTTCAGTTCTGGCTGCAAGACTTACTAGGTAACATTTTGTAATTAAGGCCCGACTCATCACAGTTAAATATCTGATCACCCGTTAGGCATTCAGATTCAATAAATTCCTGAAATCTTTTCTTGAATGCTTCCATTTCTTTAAAATTCGATGATAGTTTTTCACCACAAACACTTAACTGACGGATACCGTAGCGTTTCTTCCATTGGTCGAGCCAACCGACACTTGCTGTGAAATCTGGGTCCCCTTCATTGAATTCATTATGAAAATGCAACGCCGTTTGCTGTAAAATAGGCCCTGAAATAGGCACACCTTTGTCCCTGAACTGTGTAAACCAAACATACAAAGCTTCACTAACTTTTTCATAGTCACATTTTTTCATAGTTTTTCTTTCTTTTAATGCACCCTCCGTAACTCTTGATGCACACTATTTTTCTATTTCTATTCGTTTTTTTTTCCTGTCTCCTACTGTTACCCGTCCAACGCCAAAGTCGTCAGCTACCTTCTGCATTGTCTCTCCCTTGTCCAGTCTCTTGATTGCCTCAAGTTTTTGTTCCATTGATACAACAACTTTCTTTCTTTTCGTCGCCATACTTGCATAAATTTCAACTTTTAAACAACACAACAACGTTTGTCAAATTAACACACAAAGACACATACGCATGTAACAGACAATAAACCGATCCGCATACAATGATAAACTGCACTGCACTGAGTAGTGAGTTGTGACAGTGAGTGAGTGAGGGTGGGGCGAATGACAGACACATGAGTCATAGTGTAGACTGTACAGTCGGGTAACTAATTAGCTGCGGTAGAGTCGGGAGCAACAATAAATAGACTACACTCACGCTCACAACTTGCAGTTCTTGTTGCCGATTAATGTGTTTTTTGTTGGTTTTTTTTTTTGTGGTGGGGCGTCGGATAATACGGAAGGTCGGATAAACGAGACTCTACTGTATCATATAAAGGTGAGTTTTACAGATTGCTTTTAAAAAAGTATCAGGTTTTTAAAAAGGAAAACTTATACAAGGGTTTTTTTAAAGCTGCTAGGGACTGCATTGTAATTGGGATGGAGAGAGAGAGAGAGAGTGTGTGTGTGAAGAAATTCTGTATTATAAGAGAATATGAAGTAGTCAGATGTCTGTTAAGGACCTGCGATATAGTGTGACTGTATTGATTTGCTTCAGTAATTGTTTGCTAAAGCTGTTTAGTTAGCCCTCAATTATATTAGTATATAGATTTAGTTAATCTGAATTTAATATACATGACATGAGTAGTGATACAGTTTTATAGGAATTTTATATACATTTTTACAAGTAATTGAAGTTAACACACACAGTATATAGTAGAAATAATTAACAATGACCCCAACGGACTG
Organism: Magicicada septendecula; assembly: GCA_034769895.1. NCBI lineage: Eukaryota > Metazoa > Arthropoda > Insecta > Hemiptera > Cicadidae > Magicicada > Magicicada septendecula. Next base: position 128,140,095 of record CM068368.1, read on the forward strand.
TCAAAAATTGGAATAGCAGGTGATTGTTAACAGCAGTACCATTCACACATATAATACTTTCTGTACTTTATGCTTTTGTTTTTTGTGTTATTTGTTTCTTCTCTTAGTTTATTAAACAGTAGCGTATCTAGAATTTGTTCTTTGGGGGGGGGGGGGGTCCAGTTGAGTCAGCTTCATACATAAGAAAAAAGAAGTTAAGACTAATCAATATTACAGTCATTAAAGCGGCTGAAAAACATTTAATAACATACTGAAATCAATCCCATTAAAGTAATAACACAATATAAATAAGCACTATTGTAACACTGTTTATAAAAGACATTATTGACTTAATCAATTTTCCTATATTTCATGTTTCAAATGTACATGTAAATGCTGTGTAATAAATGCTTGTTTGTAGACGTATATTTAAAAACAGAGTTACTGCTGTATTAGCATACACACGTAGTGTACACAGCTGGAAAATTAATAAAACTGCTTAAAAATTAAGAGATTAACAAAATTTCTTGTCAACTTTTACCCTCTGGGGTCCCCATTCGTCATCCCCCCATAAATACACCCCTGTTATTAAATACAATAAAATAGTGAAATGAGATATTTTTTTTTTTTTTTTTTTTTTTTTAGAATTCTCAATTTTCAGTTTTCAATAACAATGCTTCTTTCATTTATTTTTCTGTCAGAGTGAGGAAAATAAATACAAAGACTTGAAACCATGATGAAAGTGTCCGGAATAGTTGAAAACATCGTATTATATAGTCTTTACTTCTGTGGAACTGGCCTGGTCATAGAGAATTTTGAATTTCTGTTGAAGCCAAATCTTTTCAACAGTGCTTCATCCAATTGTATAATTTTTAGTTGGGAATTTTTATTCTTTTTGATTTTGAATATATTATTTTTTACAAAATCTTCCGTAATTTTAGCTCCAGTTATTCCAGATTGTGGAAATAAGTATGCAACAAGTATACCTCTTTACAAGTGCCATTTTTGTTACTCTCTCCTGCTTGTTTTCTGTATTATGTAAGAGACTTTCTTGTTGACACTGCTAACAAGTGTACATGCATACTGTTAGTATTTTGCTGTTGCTATCACCCATCATATGACTCATAATACAGTGTGTGGCTTTGATACAGAAGCCGAAACAGACTTTGTTTTGCGATTTTTACTTCCATATTCCTTAAGGAATGGAAGTATGGTGATGGCAAAAAAAATCGTGTTCGAGATTATTGCAGATTCTGATTCTACTACACTCAAAACATGAAAAAAAGTCGTTTTCCGAAAAGTGTGTGTGTATGTGTGTGTGCTGTAGATTTTTTTTCTATGGCAAACGATAACTGCCGCAAATTCAAACAGAATCAAATAATTTTGTGCATACAGCCCTGATTTGTAGAGTACTCGCGACCTATTGTTTTTGGTGAAGATCGGTTGAGGGAAAGGGGTAGTTTACCTGCAACGGTTTTTTTTTATCAAGGGAAATTTTTTTTTTGGCAAACGATAACAGCCGCAAATTCAAACAGAATCAAATAATGTTTCGTATACAGCCCTGAATTGTAGAGTTCTCAAGACTTATTGTTTTTGGTGAAGATCGGTTAAGGGAAAGGGGTAGTTTACCTGTAACGTTTTATGTTTTAACAAGGGTATTTCCTATGGCAAACGATAACAGCCGCAAATTCAAACAGAATCAAAAGATTATTTGCATACAGCCCTAAATTGTAGAGTTCTCAAGACCTATTGTTTTTGGTGAAGATCGGTTGAGGGAAAGGGGTAGTTTACCTGCAACGTTTTTTTAACAAGGGTATTTTCTATGGCAAACGATAACAGCCGCAAATTCAAACAGAATCAAATAATGTTTTGCATACAGCCCTGACTTGTAGAGTACTCAAGACCTATTGTTTTTGGTGAAGATCGGTTAAGGGGAAGGGGTAGTTTACCTGCAACGTTTTTTTATCAAGCGTATTTTCTATGGCAAACGATAACTGCCGCAAATTCAAACAGAATCAAATAATTTTTTGCATACGTCCCTGAATTGTAGAGGTCTCAAGGACTTTCGATTTTGGTGAAGATCGGTTAAGGGGAAGGGGTAGTTTACCTGCAACCTTTTACGTTTTAACAAGAGTAAAGTACTTGGAAATTTATTTAAACTTTTTCAAACAATGGTAATTGTTAAAAATAAAATAATTTTGTTGCCAGGCAATAAAATTAAAATTTTTTCATTTTAATGTAAATCATGTATAAGAGAAAATATATCGCGCTTGGCAGGCGATATTAAGATTTAAATATAAATCTTAGAATATGGAAGTCATGTATGATGGTTCTCCATACCGATTTTTGAGCTAGGAAAGAGATTTGTGTTGTTCCAGGAAAGATAAGCATAGCATGCAGAAAGACTGTTGATATGTTTCATTATTATAGCTCAGAGAGAGGCATTCATCGTGTGCACTCAGTTGATACAGCCAGTTGTGTGTTGTTATAGCTATTCTTTTTACTTCCATATTCCTTAAGGAATGGAAGTATGGTGATGGCAAAAAAAATCGTGTTCGAGATTATTGCAGATTCTGATTCTACTACACTCAAAACATGAAAAAAAGTCGTTTTCCGAAAAGTGTCTCTGTGTGTGTGTGTCTGTAGATTTTTTTTCTATGGCAAACGATAACTGCCGCAAATTCAAACAGAATCAAATAATTTTTTGCATACAGCCCTGATTTGTAGAGTACTCCCGACCTATTGTTTTTGGTGAAGATCGGTTGAGGGAAAGGGGTAGTTTACCTGCAACGGTTTTTTTTTTATCAAGGGAAATTTTTTTTTGGCAAACGATAACAGCCGCAAATTCAAACAGAATCAAATAATGTTTCGCATACAGCCCTGAATTGTAGAGTTCTCAAGACCTATTGTTTTTGGTGAAGATCGGTTAAGGGAAAGGGGTAGTTTACCTGTAACGTTTTATGTTTTAACAAGGGTATTTCCTATGGCAAACGATAACAGCCGCAAATTCAAACAGAATCAAAAGATTATTTGCATACAGCCCTAAATTGTAGAGTTCTCAAGACCTATTGTTTTTGGTGAAGATCGGTTAAGGGAAAGGGGTAGTTTACCTACAACGTTTTTTTTTTGACAAGGGTATTTTCTATGGCAAACGATAACAGCCGCAAATTCAAACAGAATCAAATAATTTTCTGCATACAGCCCTGATTTGTAGAGTACTCAAGACCTATTGTTTTTGGTAAAGATCAGTTGAGGGGAAGGGGTAGTTTACCTGCAACGTTTTTTTATCAAGCGTATTTTCTATGGCAAACGATAACAGCCGCAAATTCAAACAGAATCAAATAAGTTTTTGCAGACGTCCCTGAATTGTAGAGGTCTCAAGGCCTTTAGAGTTTGGTGAAGATCGGTTAAGGGGAAGGGGTAGTTTACCTGCAACCTTTTACGTTTTAACAAGAGTAAAGTACTTGAAAATTTATTTAAACTTTTTGAAACAGTGGTAATTGTTGAAAATAAAATAATTTTGTTGCCAGGTAACAAAAATAAAGTAATTTTGATTATAAAATATAAATATTTACAACAAGAAAAGAATTTTCAGTTTTCAAAATTTAAATATATTTTTATAAAACAATGGGTTCTTCATTGAGGTGGGGACCATGTCACTCACTCCATCTCAAGCCTTTCCCATTTTACAGAAAAAGAGGACCCTGTCAAGGCTGATACTTTGACGACAGTGACAGGGCTTTCCACCAAATTCAGCAGAGTGACAGGTAGGCCCAACTCTGATTGGCTCCTCAGATTTCCCCAGCGTTAGTAGGTTCTATGAAAATATTTTATTTCAAAAATGATTTTAAATATAAATCTTAGATATGTTTTATAAATCTCATGTTTTATGTTTTAACATGGGTAATTTTTTATATGACGAACCATAACTGCCGTAAATTCAAACAGAATCAAATAATTTTTTACATATGTGCCTGAGCTATAGAGAACTCAACGTCTGTTGATTTTGGTGAAGATCGGTTACGGAGAAAGGGCAGTTTACCTGAAACATTTTTTGTTGTAACATGAGTAAAGTACTTAAATTTGATAAAGTATCCTGATAAGATCTTAATAATCCACTGTAGAAACGTAGATGAAATATCTATAAATGAAGAGGCTAGTTGAACTGGCTGGGGGTAATTTTCTATAAATCAAAATTATAGTTGAAGGGGGAGGGGATAATTTTTTTTTATATGTGTACTACGTTATTGGCAACAAAGAAGTATTTTTTTGTTAAAATTCCTTCCCTGGCTGTTTGGCTGAAAATGATTTTAAATATAAATCTTAGAATATGGAAGTCATGTATGGTTCTCCATACCGATATTTACTTATATGTTCCGTAAGGAAATGGAAGTATGGTGATGGCAAAAAAAATCGTGTTCGAGATTATTGCAGATTCTGATTGTACTACACTAAAAACATGAAAAAAAAGTCATTTTTCGGCGCACGCGCGTGTGTGTGTGTGTGTGGATTTTTTTTCTATGGCAAACGATAACAGCCGCAAATTCAAACATAATCAAATAAGTTTTTGCATACAGCCCTGATTTGTAGAGTACTCAAGACCTATTGTTTTTGGTGAAGATCGGTTAAGGGAAAGGGGTAGTTTACCTGCAACGTTTTTTTAATTAAGGGTAATTTTTTCCTATGGCAAACGATAACAGCCGCAAATTCAAACAGAATCAAATAATGTTTTGCATACAGCCCTGAATTGTAGAGTTCTCAAGACCTATTGTTTTTGGTTAAGATCGGTTAAGGGAAAGGGGTAGTTTACCGGCAACGTTTTATATTTTAACAAGGGTATTTTCCATGGCAACGATAACTGCCGCAAATTCTAACAGAATCAAATAATTTTTTTCATACAGCCCTGAATTGTAGTGTACTCAAGGCCTATTGTTTTTGGTGAAGATCGGTTTAGGGAAAGGGGTAGTTTACCTGCAACGTTTTTTTATCAAGGGTAATTTTACTTCCATGTTCCTTAAGGAAATGGAAGTATGGTGATGGCAAAAAAAATCGTGTTCGAGATTATTGCAGATTCTGATTGTACTACACTCAAAACATGAAAAAAGTCATTTGTGTGTGTGTGTGTGTGTGGGGGGGGGGGGTTCTATGGGAAACGATAACAGCTGCAAATTCAGACAGAATCAAATAATGTTTTGCATACAGTCCTGATTTGTAGAGTACTCAAGACCTATTGTTTTTGGTGAAGATCGGTTAAGGTAAAGGGGTAGTTTACCTGCGTTTTTTTTTAATCAAGGGTAATTTTTTCCTATGGCAAACGATAACAGCCGCAAATTCAAACAGAATCAAATAATGTTTTGCATACAACCCTGAATTGTAGAGTTCTCAAGACCTGTTGGTTTTGGCGAAGATCAGTTAAAGGAATAGCGTAATTTACCTGCAACATTTTATGTTTTAACAAGGTAATTTTTTCTATGACGAAAGATAATTGGCATAAATTCAAACAGAATCAACTACTCTTTTGCATAACTTTTTGAATTATACAGAACTCAAGGTCTGTTGATTTTGTTGAAGATCGGTTGAGGGAAAGGGGTAGTTTACCTGCAACGTTTTATATTTAACAGGGGTATTTTCTATGGCAAACGATAAGAGCCGCAAATTCAAACAGAATGAAATAATGTTTTGTATACAGCCCTGAATTGTAGAGTACTCAAGACCTATTGGTTTTGGTGAAGATCGGTTAAGGGAAAGGAGTAGTTTACCTGCAATGTTTTTTTATCAAGAGTAATTTTTTTTCTATGGCAAACGTTAACAGCTGCAAATTCAAACAGAATCAAATAATGTTTTGCATACAGTCCTGAATTGTAGAGTTCTCAAGACCTGTTGGTTTTGGTGAAGATCTGTTAAGGGAAAGGGGTAGTTTACCTGCAAAGTTTTTTTATCAAGGGTAATTTTTTCCTATGGCAAACAATAACAGCCGCAAATTCAAACAGAATCAAATAATTTTTTGCATACAGCCCTGTATTGTAGAGTTCTCAAGACCTATTGGTGTTGGTGAAGATCGGTTAAGGAAAGGGGAAGTTTACCTGCAACATTTTATGTTTTAACAAGGGTAATTTTTTTATATGACGAACGATAACTGCCGTAAATTCAAACAGAATAAACTACGTTTTTGCATACCTTTTTGAATTATAGACAACTCAAGGTCTGTCGATTTTGGTGAAGATCGGTTAAGGAAAAGGGGTAGTTTACCTGCAACGTTTTATGTTTTAACAAGCGTAAAGTACTTAATTTTGATAAATAAAGTATCCTGATAAGAAGCTCATAATAATCCACTGTAGAAACGTAGATGAAATATCTATAAATGAAGAGGTTATGTTGAACGGGGTGGGGGTAATTTTCTATTAATGAAAATTATAGTTGAAGGGGGAGGGGAGAATTTTTTATATGTGTACTACGTTATCGGCAACAAAGAAGTAGTTCTTTGTTAAAATTCCTTCCCGGGCTGTTTAGCCGTAGTCCAATGTTTTCTGCAAAACCAGACTTTTCGGCAGTGCCATCGACTGCCATCATCAGTGAAAATCGAGTGCGAAAACGTGAGGTGGTATACATTAGTGACCACAGTACTGTGGTTAAGGCTGAAGCAATAAGTAGAAAGAAGTAGTTTCTGTGGAAATATTTCATTTCGAATATGATTGTAAATATAAATCTTATAACATGAAAGTCATGTATGGTTCTCCATACTGATATTTTAGTTACAAATCATACACTCCTTGGTGTAATATGTAAACTCATAAAAAATGTTTTGTGAACACATAAATAGTGCAGGTGTAAATAACAAAAAAATTATTTTTTCTATAATGTTTTAATAATAAAATCACTTTTTCTACTGTACATTTAAAACTAATGATTTATACTCCCCCAATAGGTAGAACATACAGTAAAACCTCGTATTTACGCTCCCGTTTATAACGCTATCCTGTCCATTACGCTCTTTTTATATGGTCGCTGGACGTTTCATATACATACCCCTTAAATTTTAACCTCTTATAACGCTTTTTTCCTGGTCGAAAATGGGGAAACATTCCATATAAATTGTGAAACAGTACTGTATTTGAAATGTTTTAAAAGCGTGGTGAAGAAATTGTTGCTCTGACTGTACTGAAGGTCATTACATCCCGAGTAGACGAAAGGAATTCCACCCTCTACCTGAAGAAACCCTCCGGCCAGCAGTGTCAGGAATTGTACCTAACGGTACTTTCCTTTGCATGAAAGGAATTTAACACTCAAAAGTCTCCCTGCCAATACAGTACATTTCTGTCCTTTCTTATTAGTCGTTCTTTGAATTCTTGGCAGTGCAGTTGTGATTAGTGCAAAAATGGCAAAGCGGAAATCTCTTTCTATAAGTGAAAAATTACAAACCTCCGTAAGTACGACGAAAATTCTACACTGAATCAAAAGGATTTTTCTGAATCTGTGGGAATCTCTTCATCCAGCTTAAGAACAATAATAAAAAATGGGGATGCTATTACTGATGCAGCGAAGGGTGGTTGCAAATGTAAGAAAGTGAGATCCGGGAAATATGAAGACGTCGAGGAAAATGTTATTGAATGGATTCACCAATCCCGTGATGCTTATATTCCATTAAGTGGCCCAATCATACAAGAGAAAGCACGAGAAATAGCAGGCAAATTGAACACAGACTTTTCCGCTTCGAATGGTTGGCTTGATAGATTCAAGCAAAGGCATGGCATAGTGATCGGCAAATCAGTGGTGAATCAGAGTCAGTTAGTGACAGTGATGTAAATTACTGGCAAAGTGAAGTGCTACCTAGGCTCATTAATAATTATGCGCTGCGCGATGTGTTTAATGCGGATGAATGTGGCTTATTCTTCAACTAATGCCTGACTAGTCATATGTGTTCAAAGGGGAGAAATGTCATGGTGGCAAATTAAGCAAAGAAAGGGCAACTGTGCTTGTTGCTGCAAATGCCGATGGATCTGAAAAATTACCACTGTTAATGTTAGGGAAGTCACCTATACCCCAATGTTTTACATACATTAAACGACTGCCTTGTGAATACAAAAATCAATCACGTGCCTGGATGACTGATGACTTGTTTGTCACTTGGCTCAAAGACTTAGACCAAGAAATGGTAAAAACCAATCGCAAAATCCTGCTTTTTGTCGATAACTGTCCAGCTCACCCGAAAAATGTGTATCTGAAAAATGTAGAACTACCATTCCTGCCTCCCAACACAACCAGTAAACTCCAACCAATGGACCAGGGGATCATAAAAGTGCTCAAGCATTTTTATCGAAAGCGTGTTGTTCTACGATATCTGCAGTGCATCGACAGTGGAGCCGAAAACCGCATCACCTTGTTGGACGCAATGAATTTCATCTCCGCTGCATGGGAAGGGATCGATGTGCAGACCATCGCAAATTGCTTCAATAAAGCAGGCTTATTTAAGGTAAGATTCTAAATGTTGTTAGATTAGGCTATTATCGAGCTTCTGTATAAAACTTTTTTTGTTTCGACAGGGGGTTAATTTTCTTTTTTTAATTTCTTAGGGACATGGTGTAACACCCGGTGAAACAAATGCCCCTGTCACAATTGATAATGACGAGGATTGGGCTGCTGTACGGGAGACGTTAGGAGATGTTAACTTGGAAGATTTTGTATTAGTTGACAATGGTCTAGTGACATCAGAAATCCGCGATGTCGACGACATGATTGCGGATCATGCTGCTGCCGCTATCGTCCAAGATAAAGACAGTGATGAGGAAAATGTCCCCACACGAAATGAAGCTCTCAGAGCAATAAATCTGCTCCAAAAATACAATATCACTGTTACTCCTGGCTGCGTATCAAGTGACGTGAATAGCTACTTAAACCGCATAGAAATTGTAATCATTCATAATAGTAGTACATACACTTGACAAACATCAATCAAAGACTTTTTTAATAGGAAATGAGCTAGAATTTGCATTTTGCATTGTAACTAATGAACAATACTGTAATTATAAATACAGTACTGTAATATAATAATAATACTGTAATACAGTAAAATAAAACACAGTACTGTAATTGTTTCCTATGAAGTGGTGTCCAAATTGTTTTCCCATCTCACAAATCATTTCCTGTCTATAGCGCTGTCCCGCTTATTAAGCGTTTAAACCACAGTCCTTTGAGGAGCGTATTAACGGGGTTCTACTGTATATCCAGATTATGATAATCTGATACAACTACAGATTTCTTCAGACTTGACTTAGAACAATTCTTTTGTAGAAACTGTATTTAAATGTAAGGTAATTTATACAAGTTAATATTTTTAAAAATTTGTTGTATACTGTCAATACCCCGTCATACATTGTATGACGAAATTTTAGTTGGTGAAGAAGTGAGAAGAGTGTGTAAAGGGAAGGATGCTACTGATAATGTGTGGGATCACAGAAAGCTTGTATGTGAATATATGTGGTGCTCTTGCATGTTTTAATTATGTACGCTATTTAGTTCATATTGAATAAATATGCCATTATTTGTGCTGTTTTATTGAAAAATAACTATATTAAACAATATATATAAAAATATATTATTCATAATATGTATTATAAGTTGGCATGTCTGTGAATACATTTCACTTTATTTAACATAAAATTTTGGAATTTAGACCCTGAATGTTTGAGATAGAACTTGGAGTTACAGTATAGTATTATAAGTATATGGTATAGTACAAATCTACTCTGTTTACAATGAACAAGATATTTTTTATTAAATGAACATGAGCTGTTGGTGTTTACAATATCACAGTTTTCAGGATGTTAGGCTGTGATCAAGGGTGTTCATGTTCATCTCCAGATATTTCGTCCATACCAATGACGGACATCTTCAGTGGTGTGGGAACACAGATCACAACACCCACAAACTAGTGTTAACAGTCTCATGGTAACACATAACAAACGCCTGAAATGAATGAATGAATGCAAACCTGAAAGGCCCAGGTCCTGTTCTCGGCTCGGCGGTACTTTGCTCACTTGCAAGGGAGGAAGTCTTTAAGAAAGAAAGAGAAAGAGGACTCTTCAGTGCTGAAATATTGAAATATGGTGAAATAAGCAAGCCAGTCAAAAAAGGAGAGCGATGTGATTGGCCAAAAAATGACCAACCACCACCTTAAAAGAAGTGTGTAAATATAAGTGCCTTAATGGGACAGAACAGTCTTTTTTGCATTCATTTAATTCTGTGTAGCTTTATATCAACTACTCCATTCTTAATTAAAATTCATAGTATTAATTATTTCCATATTCCCAGTTCATGCTATTCTGTGTACAGTGGCGTCTCTTTTATCCAACTTGGATGGTACCGGGTAATGGTCAGATAATGGAAAAAGTCGGTTAACAGAACGGTTTCTCATTTATGACAGTCGAGAACAAAGAAATAGCCTATATTTGAAGCATATGTACGTACTCACTTTGACTGTATCTATAAATGAAATTTGTACAATAAAATTGGATAAATGGTTTAATTATAATTCCTTTAATTATCTGTGAGTACAATAAATAGAACAGTAAATAAAATATATATGGTAGTGTACATGAATGACTTACCTCAATTATAAAAACAAGAAAGAAATTACAATCTGCTTTCCCTTGGCTCATGTTGGTTCTAATTTATAAAGGAACGAAGATTTTGGGTGTTAAGTAAACTATGTAAGCAGAAAATTAAAGTTGTAACACGAAAACTTGTTACGTATATTTTACTGTACAATTAACCTACGTAAAAACAAACGCTTTAATGCACTCTGTACACTTTAAAAGTTTAAAACGCTCGGATTTATAAGAAAAAGTCGGTCATTTTCTTTTGCTTTGTTACTCTGACGTCTGTAAGCTGCATAATCTCCACTTTTTCAGATTCATTACATCCACTGACGTTGAAGTAGACTGTTGTTCAACATATTGAAGGGCTATTTCTAGAGTCTTTCCCAGCTGCGTGAGAAATTTTTCTTTCTTGATCGTCATCGGATTCATTCTCACTTTCATGATCCTCATTATCATTAATTACTGCTTCAATAATTTAATTATCATCCATTTCTTTCTCCAAATTTTCATCTTCATTTAACCATTCGACTATCTCTTGTTCTTCAGCAGCTTCACATCCTGGTAATTGTCTCACTAATGGCAAGAGTTCAATTTCTTCAGGGCTGGGAGTAATATCGTCTGAAACAACGAGTGGCAGAAGCCAAGATTCTAGGAGTAGTCTCAGAAATTGTACTCCACACATCAGCTATCATGTAAATAATGTCCTTAATATTAAGTTTTTTGAAAGCTTGTGTTATAGCAATATTACCGTCATCCGTATTTCCCAGAATTGAAGTTAGTAACTTTTGTTGTACAGTTTTTTATTGCTGCGATAACACCTTGATCCATCTGTTGTATAATCGATGTAACATTAGGTGGCAGAAACATGGTTTTAATTTCTTTGTGTTTGAGGAAATCACTTGATGGATGACTGGGAGCATTATCTAGCACAAGAATGACCTTTTCTGGAAGATTTTTTTATTTAAGAAATGTTTTCACTTTTGGAACAAGTCCAGTATCAAACCAGTCTTGAAATAAAAAGGAATCCGTCAAGCATATTTCTTAGCACCATAATAAATGGGTAGCACGATGGATTTATATTTTTGAAAGCCCTAGTTTTTACAGATTTTCCTACAACAAAAAGTGGTAATTTATGTGATCCCAAAGCATTTGAACAAACAGCAATAGTAATTCTGTCTTTAGACAACTTATGACCTGGCGCATTTAGTTCTGCGTGTCGAGCAAACGTCTGTCACAGAAGCGCTGTACAATATAATTCAGCCCTGTTTTGTCAATATTGTAAATCTGATCAGCCACCATGTTTTCATCAGTTATGATTTTTATAAACCAATTTGGAAAATTAGTAGCAGCCAGTGGATCAGCCGAAAACCTTTCTCCACAAATCAGTAAAACATGTTTACCGTGTCATTTTTTCCATTTTGTTAAACCTGTCACGTGCCAAAAAATTCGCATCGCCGTTAAGCGATGTATTTAAATGTAAAGCCTTTTCTTGAATTACTGGGCCATTCAAAGGCACACCTTTGTGTCGTTGAACAAACCACAGCCATAGAGCATTATCTAGTGTTTCCAAATTTGGTTTCTTCAGTGTAAAACAAGACATTAAAGCAGTACGTGTTTCACTTGATACACTGCAACAGTAAGATTTTATGTTCACTTTATTTTTCTTCCAGTCCTTTACAGTGGTTTTCCCGACCCCAAAGTCAAGTGCAATTTTTTTAACCGACACCCCTTTTTTAAACAGTCCAGTGCATCCCATTTTTTCTCTAATAAAACGCCCACACGCTTTCTTTTATAGGCCTTGTTTATAACATGCAGTATGTAAATTAAATTTAGTACAGTACACACAAATATGTAGAGTACACTCACAAATTTAAAGCACAGATTTAAAATTTTCAATTTAGACTAAATTGAACACACAAAAACTGTACGATTTCTTCAAACACGTTGATAACTGCATGGTGTCTAACATAAAACTGATGTCATTAAGCCTAATGAAAAGAGGACAGATGATTAGTCACTACCGGACGTGACTCATTTTCAAGACTCCAGCTGTTACCTAAATGCTTTTGTTTACAATGTTAGTTCGTCAAAGTACACACTGATATGTGACACAGTAAAATATTTTAACAGTGGTAATCATTAAGCATAGTACACTATTTCATCGTTAATAGAATATGATGTACATGCTGTATATAATCTTTATTACAAAAAAATGATTAATAACGTATTATTAGTGCACATATATATAGTTAATTTATTCCACCCTCTCTAGTGAAACAGTCAAGTTAATCGAATGGTTAGTTAAGAGAGAGGCCACTGTACTTTTGTCTAATTTTTTATTCATTCTTACTCTTCATGTCCTATTCTGTCTTGCACAAATAAAAAATTGTTGTTTTCAATATACTTCTCTCAGATTTATAGAGATAGTTTCTTGTAGATTTTATTTTCCATTAGGTTCAGTTTTCTGCTTGAATATGACCATTTGAGGTGTTTTTGTGCATGTGCATAAGATAAAACTGCAGAATCTTTTCCTGATCAGATGTAATTGTAATTGTACTGGATCTTTTCCTGTATTGTCCTAGAATTTATTTTATCCCTGTTGAAAATGTATGCAAAATGAGAGCAACTTTGCCAGTTGACCATATTATAAAATAGTCTGCAATTGCACTGTATATTTGCTTAGGCTACTGCCTTTGGGACATGACTGAATTCTCTCTATATGATTGTTTTCATACTATCACTATCATTATCATTCTGATGTTCTGCTATCTGTACTGCTGTTGATGTAGTGTAAACATTTAATTAACAGTATTATCAAGGAACCCTTCCATTCTGATGACATCATTATGCCTTGACATGTGGTATTTCTGTCTTCAAGTTTTCAGGTGGAATTTTTTTTATAGTTGCTTTGCCTGTCAGTCAGCAACTTCAATCATAATGAATTTTTTGTTATCATTGGCACCAACTCCGTATGGTGAAGTGGCACTGACAAGGAAGAAATCATATCACTTCAAGTTCATGTTTCTCCTATTCTTACATGTGATGAGTATAATCCTGATCTTATTCAGATGGGTTATACTTTAAACCAGACACTCCTTCTAGCATAACACATTTATTCCAGCAATGTTCCAATGCCTATCCCAACTATCCCATCCCTGAGTGGTTTTCTGTAAGGTCTGCAAAATACCCCTGTGAAATCACCTCTTGATCTGATGAAAAACGCTAACCAGCAAGAAAGGTTTTGAGTTTTGGGAAAATATGGAAGTCGGAGGGAGCCAAATCTGGGGAATAGGGAGGATGTTTCAACAATTCATAGCGGAGATCTCTTAATTTTCGCATTCCCAAAATGCTTGTGTAGGCAGGTGCATTGTCTTGGTAAAAAATGACTTTTTTTCCTTCTGCAACTAGATCTTTTTACACTACTTTTTTTGTCTAGTTTCGATAAAAGGTTGGAATAATATTCTGTGGTTATTGTTGCACCTTTTTCAAGGTAATCGATGTACAAAACACCTTTAGTATCCCAAAACACTGACGCCATGACTTTTCCTGCAATTTGGCGGAATTGACTTTGCCTTCTTTGGCGCTGAACAACCAGCTTCTGTCCACTGCTTTGACTGTTGTTTGGACTCTGGTGTGTAGTGGTGGATCCAAGTTTCATCCATCATAATAAACCAATGCACAAAATCTGCGTTGTTCTTAATAAAATACTCCAAAAACTGTAGATTCATGTGCATTCATTTTTGATCTGATGTGAGCAAACGCAACACCCACCTAGCACAAAGCTTTTTCACTTGCAATTCCTCATATAAAATATGTCTGATGCGTTCTCTCGAAATGCCTATAGTCTCAGCAACTCCATGCACTTTAGTTTGGCGATCGTCCAAAACCATATTATGCACGGTTTCAACAGTTACTGGAGTTGTTGCTGTTTTTGGACGTCCTTCACATACATCCACGTTTAAACTCGGCAACCCATCTTTTAACTGTTGGAAATGAATGAGAAGAGTCCCCATACACTTTAACTAACCTTGAATAAATTTTGCTTGGTGTTAAACCTTCTTTTACAAAGAACTTTATGATCGCATGATACTCAATTTTCCCCATTTGAATAAATATGGACAACACTTCTGTTTCAAATGGCAGTATAATACACATTATTTGGTACAATAATCAGAAATTCCACACACATGCTAACAATAGATGTAGTACCAACATAAGAAAAAAATATTTCAATAATGCTGCCACCTATTTAGACCAAGAACTTTTCAGACTGCCCTTGTAGTTTAACTTTCAGGCACCAGTCAACATGAACAGTTCCTTGGATGATGAAAAAACAATCATCATGGCTTTAATTTCGGGCTCGTGCAATGCATGGATTGACTCCTAGTTTCAAGATCATATGTAAACAACCATGATTCATCAGAAGTTATTATTCTTTCTAAAAAGTATAGATTCCGTGTCATTGTTTTGAGGATGTCAGTACAAATGTTCATTCGAACTTCCTTCTCAGGCGTGAGGAATTTTGTCACCATCTTTGTGCACACTGTATTCATATTAAAATGTTGGTGTAAAAACTACAATAGTTTCTTTGCAATGTTTTAAACTCAGCAGATGCTCTAATACGTAAGCGGTGATTTTCTCGGATAAATATTACCAACTTTTTCATTGTTAGTATCTCATTTCAATATGTGACGGCATGGCCCCCACAAGGGGGGTGCCAGCATATACCATGGCATAGGGGCCCAGGCCAGTGGAAAAAATTCAAAATCTACAAAACTTATAGACTGTGACTGACTTAAGTAAATTTGTGGTTGAAAATTGTTTTAGAGATTATTATTTTCTTTTATACCCAAACAATAATCTAAATAAGTCACGTCGGTAATGATAAAGCAACAAATATAGTAAATTGGTTAGTATAAGCACAAAAGACCACCGTATTTTAAAAGTTGTTCTGTGCTGAGTTGTAATTTTATTACTTTCTTGGTGCACATTGGCAGCACTGCTCAGACGAGCAGGAGTAGACAACACTACGACAGATGGCCGTGTTTGTTTTGTTTGTTGTGATCCTATTTTAATTTTATTATAATTGTGATAAAAGAACAGGACTTCATTCATCACATCACATTATTCTCAGGATGAAAGTCAAAATAATTAATTCTTCGTATTGTTTAAATTAGCAGCCATCCTTACTATTTCTTTTATGAATTTGCTAACTGCTATAATTTTTATTGTTCGGCTAAGCTTTTCGTCATCACTGACATCTTCAGGTCTTAAACAACGGTTGTTTAAGACCTGAAGATGTCAGTGATGACGAAAAGCTTAGTCGAACAATAAAAATTATAGCAGTTAGCAAATTCATAAAAGAAATAACAAAATAATTAAGCAAGATGGTTCATGAAATATGAACTTTATATTTAAACTTAGTTCTAAGACTAAGCTCTTAAGTAACATGAGACAAATTATTGTTTCCTCCTATATTTGTTTTATTAGTGTAGAAAGTGTGTCAAAACATTTCCTACAGATTGTACTGGGAAAAAAATTTCAAAATTCCTTGCTTTACTCTAAAACTGTTGACAAATGAATAATTCAGAAATTCCCTCGAGAATGGGTAGTATGGAGGTGCTTCAAAAGATGCTCTTCATTGTCTGACATGTAAACTACTTTTTAGTGGAACTAATGGCCCTCTAAATACAAGTGTTTTGGCAAAAGAAGGATTTTCTCCCAAAGTAAAAGCCTGGAAAAAGCTTTATAACACAAAGACACAAAAACAGTTCTGAGCAAAAGACAAACTATTTGGCTTGGAAGTCCTTGCAGATTTCTCTAAAAGGACATGGAATCAACAAAGAGTTGCAACTGCAAGTTCAGTGTGAGGCAGCAAAGTGGAAGGCGGTTCTACAAAGAATTTTTGATGTGACTTTATTTTTGTCCTCTAGAGGATTGGCCTTTCAAGGAGATAACTCTCATATTGGAGACGTTCTTAATAGGAATTTCTTAGGGATACTTGAGCTCATTGACAACTACGACGAAATCACACGTTAACACCTTGCAAAAATAAAGAAACAACAGTTGGAAGGAAAACATATGAAAGGGCAAGCGCATTATTTGTCATAGTACTCACAAAATGAATTCATCATTCTATGTGAAGAAAAAAAACTTCTTAAAACTATACTGAGTCAAAGAGAAGAAGCTATCTATTATGGAATAATAGTCGATACAACTCCAGATATTTCTCATGAAGAAATATCTTCATATTGTTGTAATGTCTTGCTACAACGTTTTGTTTCTCAAGATGAAGTAACAAATAAATTACAAGTAAGTGAAAGATTCATAAAACTCATGAATTTCACCAGCAAAACAGGAAAGGCGATTGCCAACGAGATAGTTTCCACTTTAGATAGCCTTAACTTTCCGCTACAAGATTGTCACTCTCAGGGTTATGATAACATGCAGATATGCGGGGAGCAATTAAAGGAGTACAAAATAGAATTCTTGAAAAGTCCGAATCCACAATATTTTCACCATGTGGAGCACATTCCTTGAACCGTGTGGGTGTTAATGCTGCAAAACTCAATATAGATGTGATGACATTTTTCGGAAATGTTGCAAATCTTTATTCATTTATCTCTAGCAGCCCTGCAAGTTGGGAAGTTTTGAAAAAACATTCCTTTATCACTACAGAGCCTCTCTGAAACAAGGTGGAGTGAAAGGATCCAAGCTGTCAAACAGATGGTTAAGCACTACCCAGGAGTACTTAAATTGTTGGATATAATTTTAGAAGAGATGTTTTCTAGCCTAACTCCGTCTGCCTACAACGTCGTATTAGGGCTTAAGAAATATTTCAATTCCACAAGGAGCTTAATGTTGGCATCTTTTGGTTCAAAGTACTTTCATGTGTTGACCAAAAAAATGTTGTTTTTCAAAGCAAAGGAATCACAGTTGAAATATCTCTAATGAAAGATTTGCTAACAGAATTGCAATTGTTGCTTGATAATCCTGACAGCATAATTGAGGAAGCAAAATTAGTTGCAAAAAAACTAATAAAAGTTCCTCCTGATCCTCCCAAAAGACGGATCAATCCAATAGTGGTTTTTCAGTAAACAAAGATCAAGAAAATAAATTTGAAACCTTAGTCAAGTACCCAGGGTTAGACTTTATAATGGACGATATAAAGATTCACTGTAGTTAGTTCAATTCATGACTTGAATGTACCAGTATTGAACTTTATAGACATGGAAAATGATGAATTAGAATTGAAAGTAAAAGTTCTCGTTAGCAAGTTTAAAAAGGACTTGGCAATATTTAAAGAAATATTACACTTGAAGAACATTCATAAAACAGCGTTTGAATCTGAAAAGAATCCAACTAAGCCTACTCCAATCTACTTATGACAATAACCTTCAAGTTATATTTGTGAACTTCTGTCTTGCCCTTGTGTATAGCTTTTCTGTACTATTACAGTTGCAGTTTTGTCTGCTGAAAGATCTTTCAGCAGGTTAGCGAATTCACTGATAACTTGGTAGAGGAGCAAGGCTCCCAAGAAAGACTTAATAATTTGGCAATTTTAGCTATTGAAAATGAATTGGCTAAGAGTATTGATTTTTCAGACGTTATTGGCCAGTTTGCTCAAATAAAAGCAAGGAAAAAATGCACTACTTAAGCTATTTTACAAGCTAGGCCTCTTTCACTTATGATTGGTTATGATCTTAGACATATTATTGTTTTTGTTTACTTTGTGTCTTATAAAAGTTAGTTTTAGTAGGTGGTTGAGGTAAAAAATGAGTTAATTATTTGAATTTGATTAGGAACTTAAAATTTGCAACATTATAGATTTTAAGTACTCTAAGTAGTTCGTTAATTCTGTTTTACATTAAAGTGATACGTCTAAAATTTTCTATCTAATAAAAAGACTTAACCTATTTAGCATTTTAATTATTAGCGTGTTTACAGAAAAATACTTTAAAACAAGAGAGGTTTTGGGAAGAGGGGGGTCCGGAAGGTGGTCTGGCATAGGGGCCCCAGGAAAGATGTGGGGGCCATGTGTGAGAGTGACCAGGGCGCAGATCATCTACAATCACATCTCTCCTATGTTTAAATTTGTTGAACCACTTGAAACTTGAGTACATGACGGACACTCATCACCATGCACTTTCAATAAATGGTACGTTTTTGTTGCACACGTTTCAAGTTTAAACAGGGAATTTTACATTAACACATTGCTCCACATTAACGCTTAATATTTTTCTGACAGAGCACAGATGCACAGTCCTTTTCAGCCTAACACTAAGTAGAGACGTGTCATTCAGGATTGATCGAATCATTTAAGTTTTCGAAGGATAGAATCAATCTTTTAAAAGATGAGTTGGTGAATAATACCATCACTTACAAACTATCTGTGGTAGTTAATACAATTTCCGCTAGGTGCCTCAGAACAGCTTTGAATCAATCTTGGTCATTTCAGTCAGTTGGTGATTCGATCAGTTGCTTTGTGTGTGTCAATCTCAGGTACTTACTGATTTGATCACTAAACGAGATACAGCAAGTGGACTCTGCTAGATGCCTCTGGCTTTCGTTTTTATCACTAAAAGATTCGATCAGTGAACGAGTTATTGCAAGCAGTCTCTGCTAGATGCCTCTGGCATTCACTTCATTCAATTACAACTCAAGCAGTCGCCATCTTAGTCTTTTGTTTCAATCTCAGTTACTTACTGATTCGATCAGTGAATGAGGTACCGCAAGCAGACTGTGATGTCTCTGGTTGCATTTCAATCTCGGTCATTTCGTTCAATTACAATTTGAGCAGTCACCATTTTTCAGTAAACACAACATATATTGGGAAAGCAATAGGCGTATGTAGTTTTAAATAATATAAATATTAATTATTTTAATTACTCGTGATTCATTATTCTTCTCAGTCTTCACAAAAAAAAAGAAAAAAAATGGAACCAGACAAGTCATGCTCACGTTTGTTTACAGTTTCAAAAATATTTGTTAGGGGTGTGTAATCTTTCATCTATCAGGAATTTATAGAATAACTGAGATAATACAGTCCTGTCAACGAATTTGATATAACTGAATTCTTCTTGTTGGAACTTTATTGACGTAAAGAATACAAACAATAGAAGTTATGTGAACACCCTCCCACTGAATAGTGAATGAAGATCAAATCTGTAAGATCTGTATTGATTGAAGACTTGTTGGGCACCTGGTAAGTTTCACAATTTATTCTTAACCTCTTGACTCCTCTAACTCCTCTTGAGTTGTTCTTAGCAGCTCTTAGAGAATAGCCTAATAGGCTGAAATAATTGTCAGTGGTTAAGATAAATTGTGAAACTTGCCAAGTGTTTGTGTGTTTCAAAAGCCTTAAAGATCGAATCATTTCAATGATTTAAGTTCACTGAATTCGCCTATCTCTAATATTTCGGCTTAACTAAGAATTGCATGGCCTTGCAACTCTACTGCGTTAACAGCAAATAGAGGGAATGGCACAGGTTAATGCTCCACCCTACTCAACTTTGCTGTGCTTACGCAGTAGCAGCAAGAAAATACAGTTCTCTTTTTTTCAGCCACACCAAATGTGTAATGTACACTTTGTTTAGGGGTTAAGTTCTGCATTGTATTTTGCTGTTCGCAATGTTTCTACCATCTTCAGGCTGATTCCTCCTTGATGACTTAAGATGGAATGAAATCAGTTAGGCTGTGCCTGTATTTATCACATAGTATGACTTGAATGGTGTGTTCCTATTGGTTCGCAGTCTAACTTGTATCTGTTAAGTGGTCGACTTGTCTTGTGATGGTATCAGACTATTGAAAGTGTGTTGTAGTGGCATCCAGGCTGCATGAAGTCGCAGGCCGTCATCCTGTTTGTTGAGAACATCAAATCGTTTTTCAATTTACGTTGCCTTCCTAATGGTGTGTTTCTGCAATACACCTGTGTCAGCCAGCAGTTTTTGTCATCAAGAATGCTGTTTTATTCAGTTTTGGTTGATGCAGAACTAATTCTGATTGTACTACCCTCAAAACATGAAGAAAAGTCAGTCATTTCCAAAAAGTGTCTGTGTGTAGAATTTTTTCTATGGCGAATGATAACTGCCGCACATTCAAACAGAATCAAATAATTTTTGCATATGTGCTTGAGTCATAGAGGACTCAATGCCTATTGAGTTTGGTGAAGATCGGTTAAGGAGGAGGTGTAGTTTACCTGTAACGTTTAACGTTTTAATAAGAGTAAAGTACTTAATTTTGATAAATAAAGTATCCTGAAAAGAAAGTCATAATGATCCACTCTAAAGAGGTGTGAAATATTTATAAATGAAAGTGGTAGTTGGGGGGGGGTTAATTATTTTTTTTAATATCTTTGTGATGTAGAAGATAGTACTTTATTTTGAAGGATAAGATACCTTAATAATTACATATAATGAAACATGAAACTGTTACTCAATAAAACTGGAAATATCAAAAATGGGTTGTTCAGTTGAGGGGGAGTTTACCAGCTGTGTTTTATGTTTTAACAAGAGCTGATTTTGATAAATAAAGTATCCTGAAAAGAGGATCATAATAATCCACTGTAAAAAGATATGTGAAATTATCTATAAATGAAAATGGTAGTTGAATGGGGAGGGGGTAATTTTTTGAAAATTACTTTGCTGATATCAAGTAAAGTATGAGTATTTAATTTTGAAGGATAAGATACCTTAGCAATTACATATGATAAAACTATTACTCTGTGAAAGTGTAAATATCATTAATGGTGGGGATCGGTTGAGAAGGATGGATGATTACCCTGTGTAGTTCAGTTTCTTTACAAGAATAAAGTAGGCCTACCTAATTTTTATAGATAAAGTGACTCAAAAATAACATTATATTAAACGACTACCCCATAATTATAAAAATATCTGTAAATAGTGAAAATAGTTTGAGGGTGAGAGATATTTGTTTATAAATTATCGAACGAAATTCAAGTAAACGATTTTAAATATAAATCTTAGAACATGGAGGTCATGTATGGTTCTCCATACCAATTTTTAAATTATCTTTTATTAACAAATTATTCTGCACTAAAAATGCCATCAGATATACTGAAGATGCATCTTGTATTTTTGAAATTGTAATGTATTAAATTGTATTTAAAAATATTGTATATTGAAAAAGAAAGTATGTAAAGTTAAAAATACCAATAACAGTAGCTTACAGAGATATCATGATAAAGTATGTTTTGAAGAAAAACTTATGTAATTCTTTATACTATACATAGGCAATATTATTTTTATGTATTTAAAAGAAAGGTACTGTCCACATTGTTGAGACATTCCATCCTTCATGTTGTGTTTCTTTTATTGTAACTGTAAGAATTGTACGCTAGTATTAATTTCTTTACTGTTATTCTTAATGGTAGCTCTCTTAGTCTTTGTCAAGTAGTAGGCGTTCACATATGTCATAGCTAAAGTATAAAATGAGTTTACGTATACACATTTATTTACTTTATATTCATGTACAAACATACTTTAATGGAATCAATGAATTTATTTTATTTAATAGGTGTTAATCCTGTGACCCTTTATTAATGTTGTACATGCCGATTCCAAGTTTGTAACACACATTGTATTTGAACTTTCTTTGTTATATAATGTAAAACACAAATACTTTGTGTGTCTGTTTTTTCATTTGTTTTAGTAAAATAAATGTATATGTGTAAACGTTTAATAATAACTTGAAATATAATGGCATCGAAGCCTAGCTGGTAAGTGCATATGCAAAAGGGAATAATTATCATATGAATATAGATGCGTCGACTCGTACATACAAGTATAAATTATTAGTTAATTGTTACAAAGACATAGAGTCTCACAAAGTTTGACTTTACTTTGAGTAAGTTGAATTTATTGATGTTCATTTGGGTGCTGAAAAAATCATAACTATTATTTTGTGTTATAAATAATGGATGTTATTAAACAAAAATATAGAATACCCTTATTGCATGTCACTGTTTTTAGTAATTTCTGATTGAAATAGTGGAGTGGAGTAAATGATATTCTGTAGTTCTGAATATAGAAACCACTAATGAAAGTTTGTTAATATAAATTTCTACATGATTTAAGTTGTATTCTGTGAATTATAATAACATGCTAATAATATAATTTGGTATGCTTTGTATTAATATCACATAAGCTGTGGTTGACGTGTATATTATATGGAACATGTTTGTGTTTTTTGCATATGTCATGGTGTTTTTAGGCATCTGAGTGTTTTATTTTATTTGTGGTACTTGTAACAACTGTGTATTAGAAGTTTGTCAGATTTTAGAATTCATTACTACATATTTTTGTCATATTGTGAATTGCGGATCATCTTTTTAAACCTAATTTGGTAAACAAATTCACTTCAGTATAAAAAAATTCAGCTTTTTTTCTCCGTAAAAAGCATCTATTTAAATTTTATCTTTATTATAAAGTTGTGTATGTATGCAGTTTTGTTAAATAGATCCATTTATCAGATGCTAAATTGAAACTTGAATATTTTGACTCTGTTATTTCTCTTTGTTTATAGTCCATCAGTAATTTTTGAAGTAAACTGAATTTGAAAGTAGAACTTAATGGTAAATATATATTATTGCTGAAATTGGAATATTCAAGAATTCGCTAAGCTATAATGTTAACTAATATGTTTAAATTTATATCTACATAAAACTGAAAAATTTGTATTAAACTGTGTAGGGGTTAGTTACTGTTTACTGATAGTAGTATATACAATACTTTTAATTGTACTGATTTTTTTTATTTTTTAAAAGGATAAATTAATCGAGCATATTTTGCACAAATAAAGACCTCATAGTTTAGTTGAAATTATTTTTTGGTCTGAGAATTGAAAATTATCCAATTAAAAGCAAGTGTATGTATTTTATATTTTTGTATTTAATGTATGTTTAATAATATTGCATACCTTACTAATGCAGATTGCTGCTTGTGTGCAGTAATATGTTAGGAATCGTATCCATGACTTCCCTTAAACTCTAGAAAAATATTTTTGTACATTGTATACCCTGATGAAGGTATTACAATTTTAGTGACATTTCCAGGCTATTAACATACTATGTCATTTCTGTAGTTTTGAATGTAATGTTAATAATTTAGTGAACACTTTGTGCATATAAATCATTTATGTATTCTTATATTTATATTAACTGTATACTGTGTGCCCACACTTTACTGGTTAAAAATGCACCTAAGGGGAAATACCTTCAATGAGAAATATATAGGAGAAAATACTTTTCAATTGTCTTAAAAAGAATCAACCACTGAAATGAATTCAAGAATATATGTGTCAGAATTTATTAGAGATTACTCTGTGTGTGTGTGTGTGGGGGGGGGTGGACAATAGTTCTCTATTTATGATTGTATATAATTGTAGTATTAACATTTTCCTTAGTTCACAGATGTATAAAATAGATAGCTGTGACAGTAATTTTTGCAGTTAATTTAACTTTCATAGTTGTAAATATTATACTACTATCCTGCGATGGCTTTATATTCTTGATAGGGATTTTTTTTATCATTCATGAAATTTTACTCAAATAACTTAATGTTTATGAATGGAAAAATACTTTATGTCTACTACATTTATTTTAGATTATTATAATTTTCATAACGCCAACTTTTGGCAGAAAGACAGCAATCATACAGGTCAAATTTTGTGTAAATAAACCCTGGATATAATAAGTAAAACAATAAAGGTATGTTGAAATATGTGACTGACGTTTAATTATACAGCAGAACAAATTGTGCCAGCATAGCAGAACGATATGCTGGCTTTGAGAACAATTCTTACATATTGAGGATGTGAGAAGCATGACATTGTTGGCAGTTAAAAAAAAAAGTGATTTACAATAATAATTTATTATAATGATTCATTACAGGATATGAGACGTAGTAGTGAAAATATGAAAACAATTAAAATTAATGTTTGTTAATTACATGTATTTTTTTATGTGTGTGTTCTTGTTGGTACCTTTACACTTTGAACTTTCTGTGCTGTTCATGTCTTCTTCAGTTACAATAGTAATAAAAATGAACACATAATATGAAGTTTCAGATCTGTCATCCCAGTATTCAGATCTGTGAGAGTTTAAGTAAAGTAGTATATGTAAAAGAGGCGGATAAGTGTATATATTCCTTTTTACATAAAGGCATGTATTCTTTCCACTATATTGTGTACTATAACTAGCAAAAGTTAAAGCAAAATAATAACATGATGTCAGAACTGTCATTAATAGCAAAACGTTTCTGTCAATACACATGGTAAAACTTATGTTAAATTAATGTGCTACTTAAATCCTTCGCCACAAATCTTGTAAAAGTTGGAATTTTGTCAAGTACATGTCAATATTATGACCGTAGAAACAGGTACGTTGCAACTGATGAACCAGTTAGTAAAGGTTATTATTCTGGTGGAATTAGTAAAGGTTTAATTCCTTCTGTTGATGAGTCATTCCATATCAAATCAACACAGTGATTTTCCTTAACATCTCAGATTTTGATGAAATTTGGTATACAGGTATTATTCATATATGATAAGAAAAATACCAAATATTTTTGAAATATATCAACCGGTTTTCGAATTATAGCTACCTAAAGTTCCCAAAAACCGCTAAAATGGTGCGTCCGGATAATTTTCAAATTGCAATTGTGGCTCTCCTAATTAACCTAAAGAGCTGTGAAAGGTGTCATTTTAAAGCTTTATTGAAGGACCTTTCATATGACATGCAACACTATACAGGTTAAGAGGAAAATGTTTTTTCAAATTGATTTTGAATTTTTCAAAATGCGTACCTTTGAAAATTTTCAAAAAAATATATGTTGTTCTTTGTAATATTGATAACTGATCCTGAAAGTTTCATGATGGGATTCCAATGGGTTCCCTAAATTTTTACTTTTTTTTAAACACTGTTTCAAGTAAAATGCACAAAAACTGTGTTTTTATTTCATATTTATTTTTTATGTAGGCTATGTCAAAAGTATTTTAAAAAACAAGAATAGTAATTGTAGAATTGTGTAAGAAACAATAGTAAAATTAGTTTTATGTAAATTAGTTAATAAAATGTTTAAATAAAATAGGTAGATAATGGGAAAAATAAAAGTACACTGAGAGAAATTTTTGGTATTTTTGGTATGAGCTTTCAAGTTCATATATTTGAATAGAAAGATCCTGTTGTTTCAACAGCACTCTTTCTGGTTAATCTTATAAGCTCTTATAAGTTATTTCGATCTACGTATGGTTATTTTAAAGATTTTTCTTGTGTCGTTTTAACAGGACAAAGAATGTTTGAGTAACAAATTTATTGTTCAGTGGACCAGTGGTGGTGATTTACAACGAAAAATTTATTTTCCCCTCCCCCTCCCCTTTTTTTTCATGTTATGACATGTCCGTGTCCGGCTATCACACTCTGTTTAGCTCTGCAGCTCAGTGTCTCTTAAGATTCAGGATTGTGGACATGCTTGTATTGGTTTATTGCACAGTGTTATTTTATTTAAACTTTAATAATTTCAAATTTTTTTTTTTTTTTTTGTTAATAGTGCTAAGTGAAAAGTGAAGTTGAGAATAATATAAAGTACCGGTAATATAATTTTTGTGTGTGTTTCAAATAAGATTCCGTAAGTTTTTACTTTTAAGAATTTCTAAAAACTTAACCTAACACTGGCTTCTTATTTAACGTAAAACTGTACTATTATTACCAGTTTAATTTCTTTTTTAATTGACATTTTAAAATTTTACCTTTCACAGTTTTTAAAATACCCGGGTAGAAAACGATCGCTGTGAGCCGAACTTTAAATCGAATGTAGTTGATGAAAGACAATCGTTTTAAGTATTATATTATTATATAAAACTATATAATGGAGAAAAAACGTTTCCAAGTGTTAAAATTTGTTAATCCGTTAAAGAAACAAAACCACCTTGTAAGAGATAAGAGAAAATAAGAAATGTGACCGAGTGGATGCGCCATTTTTTTCCCTGATATACCAGAGGCGTCTAAGATTTGTGACACCTGTCGAAAGGAAATTACTTTAGTGAGAACACAAGAAGATAAGAGAGAACCTGATTCAGATTCAGATAAAAATGATCCAACATTTTCTGACCCAGCTACATCCTCACAGATTGTAAATAGTCTAAATTCATCCCTAAAAGAACTAGGAGAGTCACCCATAGCTGTGAAAAAAATTCAGTCCAAACAGTATTCAAGTAAAAAAATTAGAAAAATACAATCTTCTTTAAACCGAACCTTATTTCCACACTCTCAAGAATCGTCTGATGATGAACATGTCCAACTTGAAGAATCTGTTTTAAGTAACCTTAAAGCCAATTTTTCCATTGCAAGTAGGAAAAAGAAAATGATTTTAACTTGTTTGCCCGAGGCTTGGAGTGTACGCAAAATAATGAGAGAATTTTATACCACTAACTACATGGTATGTCAGGCTAAAAGACTTTTGAAAGAAAAAGGAATACTGGAAAATCCAGATCAGAAACCTGGAAAAAACTTACCACAAGAAGTTGCTCAAACAGTGCGTGTGTTCTACGAAAGTGATGAAATAAGTAGAGTAATGGCAGGCAAAAAAGACTGTATTTCAGTGAAAGACGAAAATGGAGAGAAAACTGCAGTTCAGAAGAGATTAATTTTAAGTAACTTAAAGGAAGCATATAATATTTTTAAAGAAAAGTATCCTCAGATGAAAGTTGGTTCTCTAAATTTGCAGAGTTGAGGCCAAAACACTGTGTCTTGGTTGGAAAAAGTGGCACACACTCAGTTTGTGTTTGTACCACCCATCAAAATATCAAATTAATGATTGAAAATTCTCAATTAGGAAAATTAACTAATAGAGAATTTGCAACCTATAAAAATTTTATTGCAAAGGTTTTATGCAACCCTCCATCTATTGATTGCATTATGGGAGATTGCACTTCTTGCCCAGGAACCGATGAACTAAAAAATACTTCAGAAAATGTTTTAGAGGAAAACATGATTGAAAACGTAACCTTTCGCCGGTTACTGTAGATAGATGTAATCTTGAAACTGTACAGAAAAGTTCATCTGAGTTTGTTGAGGTGTTATGTGTGAAAAAATTGTTTTGTTAATTCGCCATGACTTCATAGCAAAACAGCAAAGTTCATTTATGAATGAAGTAAAAGAAACACTGAAAGAAAATGAATATGCTGTCACATTGGATTTTTCAGAAAACTACACTTTCATGGTTCAAGATGAGGCCCAGTTACATTGGTCAAGTGACTCTGTAACAATTCACCCCTTTGTAATTTATTACAGAGATGAAGATAAAGTAAAACACATCAGTTATGTAATCATTTCTGAATGTTTAGAACATAATACAACAGCAGTATATTGTTTTCAACATAAACTTGTGCAGTTTTTAAAAAGTTATTTTCAATGTGCTGTTAAGAAAATTTATTACTTTTCTGATGGAAGTGCTGCCCAATACAAGAACAAAAAGAATTTTTCTAACCTATGTTTCCACAAACGTGATTTTGGAATAGACGCAGAGTGGCACTTTTCAGCAACTGCCCATGGAAAGGGACCATGCGATGGTGTTGGTGGCACGGTTAAAAGACTGGCAGCAAGGACAAGTTTACAAAGACCTTACGAAAAGCAAATTCTCACACCACAGCAGCTTTTTGAGTGGTCAGTGCAAAATATCAAAACTGTTAACTTTGAATTTGTTAAACAAGAAGAGTATGTAGAGACTGAAAAACTCTTGAATGATCGGTTTGGAAGAGCGGTGACCATTAAAGGAACACAACAATTCCATGCCTACTTGCCAGTTAACAAAAATCCATCACAAATTAAAGTAAAAGTATTTTCCTATGACACAAATTACAGCATTATGCGCACCACAAGTTTGAAAATAAATTGGCAATGACGGAAGTTAATGGCTATGTAACTGTGACGTATGACAGAAAATGGTGGTTGGCATATGTTCTAGACAAAAATGAAAGTGAAGATGAAATAAAAGTAACATTTCTGCATCCTGCTGGTCCTTCCCCCTCTTATTCTTACCCTCAGAGAGCTGACAATCTGTGTGTATCACTGAATGACATTTTGTTCAAAGTTAACCCAATCACACCCACTGGAAGAGTATACAGACTTTCAGAAAAAGACACTCAGAAATCAAGTGACGCTTTTCAGCGCTAAATAAATAATGTACTTTCAACCTCTATTTAAATGGAAATAAAATACATGCACCACACATACTGGGTGAGTTTATTTCATTTAAACTTCTTTAGTAATAAAGTTTATAAAATACTTAGGTACTATTTTAATAGTTTGAAGTATTTCTAGAAAATTCCTTCAAAAGAATCATTAAACGTAAATGATAAGTACTTGTACCACACACGACTAGATGCACTAGTAAAGGACACTAATTAAAAAAAAAGTTTAAAAATTTTTAATATCTTGTCTTTTAACTTCATTGTAGCCTACATACATATTGAATATCAGGTTCTGTGTAATTACGACTACTAAAGTTGCCATTGTAAATGAATGCAAGGGTGTAGTCCTATTTTGGAAAAAACATCTGATTGAAAAAAAATTTTTGAATGTAAACCCATATGAATCCCATCATGAAACTTTCAGGATCAGTTATCAATATTACAAAGAACAACATATATTTTTTTGAAAATTTTCAAAGGTACGCATTTTGAAAAATTCAGAATCAAAATTTTGATTTTTAATTTGAAAAAGATTTTCCTCTTAACCTGATAGTGTTGCATGTCATATGAAAGGTCCTTCAATAAAGCTTTAAAATGACACCTTTCCCAGCTCTTTAGGTTAATTAGGAGAGCCACAATTGCAATTTGAAAATTATCCGGACGCACCATTTTTAGCGGGTTTTGGGAACTTTAGGTAGCTGTAATTCGAAAACCGGTTGATATATTTAAAAAATATTTGGTATTTTTCTTATCCTATATGAATAATACCTGTGTACCAAATTTCATAAAAATCTGACATGGTAAGGTATAAAACTAATTAAAACTGTGTTGATTTGATACGGAATGACTCTGATATGGTAATAAAACACTGCATTATACCCTTAAATTATATTAGAATCGATAGTAATGTTTTAATATGTCCATAATATATTAAACATTTCTTTGTAAGACGACCTAATTACAGATTACAAGGGAACCCATAGCAGATTCTACAAAAGTATATACGTCTTGCAGGTGTTTATTAACATAGTCTTTTGACAGAAGCTCATTTGGAACATAGTTATAAAAGTTGAGAATATTTAAATTTTATCCTAAAAGTGTGTAAGATATTAAGTATATTTTTGAATCTGCATTGAATAAGTTATGCAATAAACCATGATACAGTTTTATTTTCTAGTGCCTTAGTATGTGCTCTATGATACATTTTTGTTTAAGAAATTATACGAGTTGTTCAACAGTGATCATGTAGTATAAACTTATATATATTTTTTTAATCAGAAGGGCAAACAGTAAAACATCTGTCAGTGGTGGACTGGTGTTTGCTACACGAAACAAGTTGCTACATTCTGAAAGTTTCTATGATCATTGTTACAGTTTGATGTAAACTTTTCCTGCATTTGCACTTTTTTTAGTATCCTTCATTAATATTCACATTAACTAAAAAAGCTGCACAGTCTTTGTAAGACACAAAAAACTGCAGTATAACTGGTGATAGTGTGGTGATATCTTGTAGGTTCGTAGACTGTAGTACAGTAGACTCCCTTTCGTCCGGGCACCTCGGGACCAGACCCTAGGCCGGATTTCAAAATGGCCGGACGAACCAAAAATACGCTATAATTGATGAAATAACGCTCTTTAATGAATGATCCATATAATAAATGACCCAATACAGTATATATAAATTACTAATAATTATAATTACTCACCCTTACTCCATGGTAGCACGTAAAAAAACAAACAAGGAAAATTACTACAACTCACACCTTCATACTACTAAAGATGATTTTCACAATGAGTTTTTTACAATTATAGTTAAATTGTAACGACGTAGTGTGTTTTATTTACACTACTGTTCATTTAAACATAGAACTAAGTACGAGTTATAATACTCTGATGTAAATTACATTGCCACTGATGTAAATTACGTTGAAAATGTTTACTCGTTTGAACTTGTGTTTTTATCGTCTACTGTGTATCTTTCACAATATCTCTTCAATATTGTCAGTGCAGATTAGAAATTGCATATGCAAGAGAGGAGTTGGTTGATACTGTACGTATTTGCCAAAAATAACACAACTCTTTATAGAATATTAAAAACACATGAACATTAAAAGTGTCACTACAGAACGTAAAACTCGGAAATAAAAATTTTAAAAAATCAGTTTTTTTGTTCAACTGTTTTGTTGAATGCGAAATCATGCCATTTCTTGATGAACATAACATCAACTTTAAACATTATTTTATACGGTCCAAGTCACTTTATAGAGTAATGATTTACCTTATTGAAACCGTCCAGTGACTTCAAATTGTAAATTTATGACGCGTATCGAGTCATATGACCCTTCATCAGATATTATCACTCACAAGGAGATCATCAAATATTAAAATTCACAAAAACACAAAACACACATATGTACAATAATAAAACCTATACAAGCGTCCGACACAGTGCACTGCGTGTGGTCCACTGGACTCAGAGCAAACGCGTGTCACGCCGTGTGTTATCTCATAATCGATTGTAGCGCGGTGTCATACAGCGGGTTTGATTTGAAATTTAATTTATCGTTAAGTATGCCATCATGAGTAACTGGGTTATTATGTCCACTATAAATTTCAAATTCTTCCCATGCATCCATATAACGACCCTTACTACAATAATGTAAGGGTATTAAATTCGTATTAAAATTCGTGTACGAATGGTTGCATGTAATTAAATGTCTTGTGAAATTAGATTTTATATTATCTATAGAAACACCTTTATTGATAAAATTATGTGGAGTGTGTTCCCGAAACCTTTTAATAAAAGGTCTCCCCGTTTGACCAATATAGAAACATTCACAATCATTACAAATCAATTTATATACACCCATCCTTGACTCTAGTTGTGTGTGAACAGCCTGGCGAACCGAATTCCAAAGGCTATTATTGGTTTTAAAAATGGTGGTGAAACCAAGCCTATTAAAAACAGACGTTAGAATTTTGGGCATTATCTCCGTGTATGTGGTTGAGATGTACTTATTTTTGGTTTTTATATTATTTATTTGTTTTGATTTCTTAGCCTTGTGTTTCCTAAGAATGTTATCCACCATCCGGCAATCATAACCATTAGCAGCAGCAATATGTTTAATTGTATTTAATTCATCATTAAAATCGTTAGCGTCAAGGGGGACACTCAAAAGCCTGTGTACAAAACTATTATATGCTGCTAATTTTTGCGAATATGGGTGGTGGGAATCCGCATGTATAGTAACATCAGTGGTGGTAGGCTTTCTATATATTCCAAATTTCAGGTTGTTATGCTGTTTAGTTAT
This sequence comes from Magicicada septendecula, assembly GCA_034769895.1. Taxonomy (NCBI): domain Eukaryota; kingdom Metazoa; phylum Arthropoda; class Insecta; order Hemiptera; family Cicadidae; genus Magicicada; species Magicicada septendecula. The sequence goes on from CM068368.1 coordinate 128,172,187, forward strand.
GGTTAAATCCAAAAAATTTAGTTCATTATTTGCTTCGGTTTCCATGGTGAACAGGATATTGTCATTTACAGCATTCAAGGTGTTTTTCAAAGTGCTTAGCTGGCGTGCAATATAGTTTTATTATATTCAAAGAGACGGACTTGCTATGGGCTCACCATTGTCCGGCTTGTTGGCTGACATTTATTTGAACTCTTATGAGAACAAATACTTTCTTAATAACCACAAGTTTCACCAATAACATTATTTTTTATTGTCGTTATGTGGACGACACTTTTTTGATTTTCAATGGTACTGCACGCCAGCTAAGCACTTTAAAAAACACCTTGAATGCTGTAAATGACAATATCCTGTTCACCATGGAAACCGAAGCAAATAATGAACTAAATTTTTTGGATTTAACCATAACTAAACAGCATAACAACCTGAAATTTGGAATATATAGAAAGCCTACCACCACTGATGTTACTATACATGCGGATTCCCACCACCCATATTCGCAAAAATTAGCAGCATATAATAGTTTTGTACACAGGCTTTTGAGTGTCCCCCTTGACGCTAACGATTTTAATGATGAATTAAATACAATTAAACATATTGCTGCTGCTAATGGTTATGATTGCCGGATGGTGGATAACATTCTTAGGAAACACAAGGCTAAGAAATCAAAACAAATAAATAATATAAAAACCAAAAATAAGTACATCTCAACCACATACACGGAGATAATGCCCAAAATTCTAACGTCTGTTTTTAATAGGCTTGGTTTCACCACCATTTTTAAAACCAATAATAGCCTTTGGAATTCGGTTCGCCAGGCTGTTCACACACAACTAGAGTCAAGGACGGGTGTATATAAATTGATTTGTAATGATTGTGAATGTTTCTATATTGGTCAAACGGGGAGACCTTTTATTAAAAGGTTTCGGGAACACACTCCACATAATTTCATCAATAAAGGTGTTTCTATAGATAATATAAAATCTAATTTCACAAGACATTTAATTACATGCAACCATTCGTACACGAATTTTAATACGAATTTAATACCCTTACATTATTGTAGTAAGGGTCGTTATATGGATGCATGGGAAGAATTTGAAATTTATAGTGGACATAATAACCCAGTTACTCATGATGGCATACTTAACGATACATTAAATTTCAAATCAAACCCGCTGTATGACACCGCGCTACAATCGATTATGAGATAACACACGGCGTGAAACGCGTTTGCTCTGAGTCCAGTGGACCACACGCAGTGCACTGTGTCGGACGCTTGTACAGGTTTTATTATTGTACATATGTGTGTTTTGTGTTTTTGTGAATTTTAATATTTGATGGTCTCCTTGTGAGTGATAATATCTGATGAAGGGTCATATGACTCGAAACGCGTCATAAATTTACAATTTGAAGTCACTGGACGGTTTCAATAAGGTAAATCATTATTATACATCAACTGCAGTTGCCTCTGTTTGTTGCTTGATGTACGTCGTTGCTAATTCCAGGGCTGCTCTTTCCTCAGCGTGGCTCATTTTCTCCTCGACATTTCCCTCTTCGTCATTGACTTCTTCTTCGTCTTCTTGGCAAATGACAGCTTGCACACTTTCATCATCATTTAAGATCTCATTTTGAAGCTTCTCATCTTGACCAGCAATCCATTCTGCAACGTCTTGTTGTACAAGATCATCAGAGTGAGGCAATCGTAGATCTTTTAACAGAAATTCGTTGTCATCTGGTTCAAAACCCTGAAGATTTGATTCATCTGCTTTAGGGTTGTCCTCTTTATTCTTTTCAATGAGAAGAAAACAATTTGGCCATGCTTTTCTCCAAGACTTTGTAAATGTAGATGATGGCATTTCATCGTATACCTTAGCTACCATATAGATCATGTCTTTCATGTTGATTGTCTTTAAGGCCGGAATGAGACCTGTGCTGCCTTCATTGTCCAGTTTACCTAGAATTTCCAAAAGAAGCTTTCTGCTGTACCTTCTCGTAAAAGACTCTATGACCCTTTGGTCCATTGGTTGTGTAAGACTTGTGACGTTAGATGGCAGGAATAATAATTTTATATCACTGTAACCTTCACATTCAAGTTCTTGCGGATGGGTAGGTGCATTGTCTAGCACTAATAGTGTTTTAGCTGGTAACTTCAAACACGTCAAATGATATTTCATTTTAGGAACAAATTCGCTTTCGAACCACTCCCTTAAACAGATACGAATCCATCCAGGCTGATTTTTGTGCTCTGTAGTACACTGGAAGGGATGACATGTTTAAATTCTTAAAAGCTCTGGGTTTTGCTGATTTTCCGATTACAAACAAAGGCAGCTTGTGGAACCCTGAGGTATTTGAACACAAAGCCACCATGATTCTCTCTTTACTGGCTTTAAATCCTGAGGCTGAAGTTTCCTTAGCCGTAGCAAACGTTTTCTTGGGCAAGAGTTTAAAATTCAACCCTGTCTCGTCAATATTATAGACTTGTTCTGGACTAATATTTTCACTAGCAATGATGTCAACAGTTTTTTTGTTTTTGAAAAATCACTAGCTGCTGATGCGTTTGCTAACAATTTTTCACCACAAACGCCAATGAAATTAACTCCATGACGCTTTTTCCAGTATGGTAGCCATCCTTCACTTGCCGAGAATGTACTGGCATCTTGAAGTTTTGAGTGTAGGATAACTGCTTTTTCTTTTAAATTGGTCCACTTATCGGAGTGCCTCTTCAGCGTTCCTGCATAAACCATAACCACAAAGCATCGTCTACTAATTCGTTATTTGGTTTTCTTTTAAAGTGCATCGCGTCGAAAGCACTTTTTCAGTTTCAATTTGAGTGCAGAAAGTCTCAATCGATTTTCTGTTTCGGCGCCAGGCATTAACAGTACTCTTGCCTATATTAAACTCTTGGCAAATACGCTGGACCGATTCACCCTTATCGAGATGCTGAAGGACTTGTAATTTTTGGTCCATAGTCATGAACGTGTGTTTTCGTTTCACACTCACATCGGCAAACGTTTTTATTTACACAGATGCATAAAGTATTACTATATACACAGATATATTTACACAGACTATATACACAGAACTCACAACATAAGACATACATCCGCACATGAACAAAACTGTGAGTAAACTGAGCTACTGTACATATATTTTCCGTTTAACAAGTTGGGGCCTGTCACTGGAGGCTCGTCTAGACTGTGACTCACCGTATGGTTGGCCGAACCATCCGACGGCCGATCCAACCGAGGCCGGACGAGAGGGAGTCTACTGTATCAGAATTATGTTGTATATTATTTTCTCTTAATGACTTTCAGGTCTGTAAACATTTGGTGCCTCCCTTCTGCATTGAGAATTTTTCTGTTAGTATAATGTTTGCTGGTTTCTGTTTCAGATGACTGTTCATAATGGAAACTGAGAACATGGCAGAAAATAAAACTCCTACTGTTAAAAGAGTTAGGAAGTCAAGATGGGGTCCAGAACTACCTCTGCCTCAAACTGAAACAGCAGATGAATCAGTGCATGAATCCAGTAATGAGAATGTTTTACCTGACCTACCAAATGGCACCAATGGTGAGTAATTACACATATCACATTTTATTAAACAAATCTTAACATATACGTATACAAATACCAGATGGTAGTTATCCAGGATATGATCTTTTGGAATTGTAGCTATAACAAAAATACTTTAGCCATTTAGATTATTTAACACACTGGTTGGCAAACGTCTTGGTTAGAAAGTAAGGCAGAACTTGTAGTCATTATGTTTTAAAACTATGTCAACATCTGGGATGACGGTTTGATAAAAAAAATTCATTATTGTCTTCAGAGTTGAGAAAAATCTAGGTGTTAAAATTATAGACAAAAAAATAAATGTCATATTCCGTCAGACTGCCTAAAATATAAATGTGAATAAATATAAATATTCATTAAGGGCTCTGCTTGTGTGAACAAATAGAAATGTAAATGATGATTCACTAGAATAATCAGTAAAAGTTTAATGGAAAGTCTCGACGTCTTGGAATAGGTGATATAACATGAAGAGGAAGGACAAGGAGAGTAGCTATTGATTTCAAGGAGGGGTAACATGGAAAATATTTTGATGGATTCTCTACAGATCTGTACTTCCTATGTGAAGTAACATAGAGAGGGGGTTATGACTGGTGGTGGTTTTTATGGCGTGTACCCGCCCTTGTAACTGCAGAAAGCATAGTTCTTTATATGAGAGTCTTCACACAATATTCCCTACTCCTATGAAATTTTGGTCAGAGGAGGAAATACAGTAGAAAAATGCAACTTTTTATTATTTTAAATTATGTCATTGTAGCCTTCTGAAACTATATGATGGAATGGATTCAGTCAGATATTGTTTTTCTTAATAGAAACAATTCTCTTAATATTACGATTTTGTGATCATAATAGGTACCAGTAAATTTGGGTAGTTCATTAACATTTATTTCTAAAAGTGAGATTATCAGCAGAGTACGTACAGTAGCAGCTACTGTATTTAATTTTACATGTATTTCAATATGTAGTATTGTTTTATTAGAAAGTTAGGTAAAGTTGGTGTATTTTTCTTTTGTCTCAATTCAAAAACCTGATTATGTTTACCATCATATCTTTCCTCAAGCATTAGGCCTGTGGCCTGTTGCATTCTTGTGGTACAGCTCACACCATCACCAATGCCAGAGAGAATCATCAGCCTGCATTTAACCACAACAGTTGCATGGTGTATGGTGGCAAAGGGTGTTTTCTATGTGACTGTCCAGAGGTTGTGTTGTTGCTGACTGATGTCAGTGTATCCCAGTCAGCCTGTTGCATTGTCCCAACAGTATATAAAAGGGGTTGGTTTAGCTCAGCTCTGAGTCGAACCCTTAGCATAGCACGATTATTTTTATTGATAACAAACTGTTGTTATTAAACACATGAAAACATGACATTTATTTGTGTAAAAATTGTTTTTAATGACGTGACAAAAGCAAGAACATAATCATAATTACACAGTAAAATTTGTTTCTAACAGTATCAGTTTTCTTGAGGCATAGGTTTGATTTATATGTAAATACTACACTGGTACAAGAAAAATTGGCTTTTAGGACACTCAACATTGGATATGACATCAGCTGTAAAAATATTTTGCATATAACTAACAACCGCAGTTATAATTATTTTGCATTAGTTATAACCCTAAACAGTTAGCCAGATTTCAATCACCATTCCCTGTGCTTCTATCTTCCCTGGAATGTTGTAACAAAACAGACAAAATAAAGAATGTTCTGTCTTCAGCATTTATTTCTTCTGTGTGTCTACTCTTTCGGGTGTAGATGTCTCAGCCCACACTACTCTCTGAGCTTTTCATACATATTTATGATGCTTGATTTTGCAAGTGAAGCCACAATGCTGTAACCCTATTATAAGTACGAGGTGTGTTCAAAAAAAGACCAGACTTTTTTAGTAACACATTAACCCCCACAAACAACGAGCTGCCACTTTGAGCACACCTAGCGACAGTTTTTGACAACAAATTGCCATTTATTCTATTCTGCTATTAATGTGGGACGAAGATAACGGAATTCTGGCGTCAAAACGTATCGCTAGCAGCAGTTAATTGTGCAGCTCTCTCTATGTGCAAGTTGACGTGCTACATAAATAGTTCGGTCTTTTTATGAACACATCGCGTACATCTAATGCTATACTGCCAGATTCTGTATTTGTATTGCACTGTAATCCAATGATTCACATGAGTGGTACCAACAGTCTCGAACTAACAGTCCATCTGTATGTTTAAAAAAAAAAGACTTCCTTACATCTTAAAAAAAAACAAGACTTGAAATATTTTCTTTTGACTACATACCACGTTTGACAGTAGAGACTGATTTTGTGGAGTTGCCCGCAGAAGTTTGTCATCTTTGATGTCATCAAAATATGTTCATTTTAGTGTTTCTTTTACCTTTGGAAAAATTATAAAGTTTCACGGGCCATCGAATAGGGCAGGTGTTTCCTGTAAAGATTTTTTCGTGCTAAAACTTACAGATAGTGTCATGCAGGTTGTGATGCAAGATCTATGAGTTGCTGGCAAAATGTGTAGGCCTACTTTTTAACCTCTTTAGTATTTCCAGATAGTATTGGGTTTGATTCACTGTGTACCCACTTCATATAAATTCATACAGAACAATTCCCGTAATATTAATATTAAGACTCTTGGTTTGAGCTCAAGAGGACAAAAATTTGAGGATTTGGGGACAAAACTTTTGCCATTCATTGACATTGTGCCATATAATTTTTTTGTCATTGTGCTTTTTGTTGTTCAGATTGTCAGAGACAAAAATATAATTTTGCCTCTTCAAAAGGTCATAGCAAATTTGAGCATTTCTATATGGCTACTCATTAGTAAGCTACTTTTATACTCATGTTTACCGGTGTCCAAGCCACTTATTTATATATTGACTGAATAAAGTATTTACCTTATTTTTTTTGTCCGTCTGGTGGCTTTATTTCTATCTTCGTTACTACTACGTGTTTCGGGACATATGTCCCATCCTCAGGTATTGTCACTCAGCAAAGGTCGTCATTTAATTAAAATATCAGAACATTAAAACTTATAACATAATTTACACATATTCAACACTAAAATGTTTAAACTTTGGAGCACGCACAAAGCCGAGATGCGCGTCCCGGACTACAACGGTCGACTGCTGAGCCTATGTTATTGCTCGCCGCGCACTGTGGATTTTGTCTGTATTCGTATAGCCATATCGTATAGCGAATTTGACTGAAACTGTAACTGTTCATTTAGGAGGATTTCTTTTGTGTTTGTGTCCTTAAATGCCTTATATATTTCAAACTCCTCGACAGCACTCGTGTATCTCCCTTTCTTGCATATGTGTAGGGGTTGAAAATTACTTGCAAAGTCCGTATAACTATGATTATTGTCAACCAGATGACGTGCATAATTTGATGTTATTCTGCTAGGATCTTTTTTGGGCAGGTGTTCTTTAAAGCGTTTTTTAAATGCTCTACCCGTTTGTCCAATGTAGAAACAACAACAGTCGCTGCACACAACCTTATAAACACCTGTCCTGTCTTCAACTGCTTTTGGGGGGTTTTGGCGAAGTATCTTACCAACGTTGTTACTGGTCCGGAACCCCATCCTAATGTTTACGTCTCTAAACGCGCTGTATAAAATTTTTGGCAGGGTGTTACCATAGTACGATGTTATGTACCTAGTCTCATTTTCACTACCTTCACGTATTTCTTTGTTACTTTCTTTCTTTCGATGTTTTCTAATTAGATTGTGTACAATTGAGCTACTGTAACCGTTGGCCCTAGCTATATATTTAATTGAGTTAAGTTCTTCGTGAAAGTCTTGGAAACTCCAAAGTTTAAACATTTTAGTGTTGAATATGTGTAAATTATGTTATAAGTTTTTATGTTTTGATATTTTAATTAAATGACGACCTCTGCTGAGTGACAATACCTGAGGATGGGACATATGTCCCGAAACGCGTAGTAGTAACGAAGATAGAAATAAAGCCACCAGACGGACAAACAAAATAAGGTAAATACTTTATTCAGTCAATATATAAATAAGTGGCTTGGACGCCGGTAAACATGAATATAAAATTGGAAGCTAGTCAGGCACACATGGTGTATAAATTCCAAAATATTAAGATAAGGTTACTGAAGACAAATTTGCACATAAAGTTTAATCAAGAATGCATTAAAAATAATATAATACCAAAATATGCCTCCATAAAGATAAACAGAAAATCGGAGTTTAGTACGAAAATAAAAAGATGTGCCGGAATAATGTGGATGAGAGAAGAACTAAAGTATTTGTATAAAAAGAAAACAGTTTTAAATAGAGTTATATAGGACTCATTTACAGCTGCTCGATAGCGTATATGTAGCTTTATTAGATAACGTATTACAAACCATCAACAAATACACGCACGACATACTGAAACGAGTTTATCAGAAACAAATAATAAAACTTCGAACTCTTAAACAGATAAAAGAGGACACCATCATATGTAAACACAAGTTCTACACACGTGTCTCTAACTTGAAACCTATACAGTTTACCTCTGACGAAATAGATATTCTTAACAAAGGGTTGAACTATAATATACCTTATGTCAATAAAGACCACATAACTCGTGAAATTATTAATGCGGAAACTGCGATAAAAACAATACCAAGCCAGGCACTACAAAACGAAACCCGTGCTATAATTAACAATAAATTAAATAAACTCTTGGAGAACAAAGTAACAAATAATAATAGTGTCCTTAAAATAAATCAGAAATACGTGAAAGAAAATAAAATTCTGAAGCAATTAAAAACTAAATTGAATGATAACAATGCCCTAGTTACGAAAGCAGATAAAGGTAATACCATTGTCATAATAGACAAAGACGAGTACACGTTAAAAGTTAATTAATTCATAAAAAACAATAATATCACAATGGTACAAATTGACCCAACCGCAGACTTTGTCAAAGTTTTAAATAGCAAAATCAACCAGTGTACACACCTATTTGACGTCTGTACACGCCGTTCGTTGAAACCCGTTAATGCGGAGGTGCCTCGATTTATTGGCCTACCGAAAATACACAAACCCAGTGTACCGATCAGGCCTCTCGTAAACTTTACCACTGCACCGAGTTACGGTGTATGCAAAAAACTTGCGGCGAAAATAAAAAGCAGTATGAGAATAGAGAATAATCACGGTATAAAGAATAACGTTGAATTTGTTAATAAAATGAAAAGCATTACAATACAACCCAACTACAAAATAGCCTCTTTTGATATTGTCGACTTATACACAAATGTCCCTGTACAGGAAACACTTGCTGTGCTTAAAGCAAATCTTATTAATACCAGAATATGTAACCAGGAAGAAATTAACGAAATAATCAGGCTATTAGAAATTATATTAAGCTAGAATTACTTTACATTCAATAATAATTATTATATCCAAAAAACAGGTCTAGCCATGGGGTCACCCTTATCTAGCCTGCTGGCGGATATATACCTAAATCACTATGAGAACACATATCTGCTCAGTAACAAAAATAAGTTCTCCAACAGATTAGTGTCGTATACGCGCTACGTTGATGACACTTTAATAATTTTTCACGGTACATTGCGGCAGATAGGAAACATGAAAAAATACATGAATAGCGTTAATAAGAACATACAGTTCACCCTTGAAACGGAGAAGAACAACAGACTTAACTTTCTCGATTTGACAGTCACAAGACTAAATAACGACTTCCGATACCAGATATACCGGAAGCCAACTACCACAGATATCACAATAAACGCTGAGTCGCATCACCCTTTCTCCCAAAAAATGGCGGCATATAACAGTTTTGTGCATAGACTACTGTCCATACCAATGGAAAAGGAAGACTTTCACGAAGAACTTAACACAATTAAATATTGTGTTGTAACCTAGGGCCAACGGTTACAGTAGCTCAATTGTACACAATCTAATTAGAAAACATCGAAAGAAGGAAAGTAACAAAGAAATATGTGAAGGTAGAGAAAATGAGACTATGTACATAACATCGTACTATGGTAACACCCTACCAAAAATTTTATACAGCGCGTTTAGAGACGTAAACATTAGGATGGGGTTCCGGACCAGTAACAACGTTGGTAAGATACTTCGACAAAACCCCCCAAAAGCAGTTGAAGACAAGACAGGTGTTTATAAGGTTGTGTGCAGCGACTGCTGTTGTTTCTACATTGGACAGACGGGTAGAGCGTTTAAAAAACGCTTTAAAGAACACCTGCCCAAAAAAGATCCTAGCAGAATAACATCAAATTATGCACGTCATCTGGTTGACAATAATCATAGTTATACGGACTTTGCAAGTAATTTTCAACCCCTACACATATGCAAGAAAGGGAGATACATTAGTGCTGTCGAGGAGTTTGAAATATATAAGGCATGTAAGGACACAAACACAAAAGAAATCCTCCTAAATGAACAGTTACAGTTTCAGTCAAATTCGCTATACGATACGGCTATACGAATACAGACAAAGTCCACAGTGCGCGGCAAGCAATAACATAGGCTCAGCAGTCGACCGTTGTAGTCCGGGACACGCATCTCGGCTTTGTGCGTGCTCCAAAGTTTAAACATTTTAGTGTTGAATATGTGTAAATTATGTTGTAAGTTTTTATGTTTTGATATTTTAATTAAATGACCTCTGCTGAGTGACAATACCTGAGGATGGGACATATGTCCCGAAACGCGTAGTAGTAACGAAGATAGAAATAAAGCCACCAGACGGACAAACAAAATAAGGTAAATACTTTATTCAGTCAATACTTTTATACCATTTTGCAAATACTTTACTCTGTTAAACATAATTTTCCCAACTATTCCTATATCAATATTCATTCTTTCTGCTATATTTCTGACTGTCAGTTGGTACACACAATTTGATAAACATTTACAATGTTTTCAAGTCTGCTCATTTATAGTCTACTGACTGATAAAATCAATAATGCAGAAAACCTTCTACCTATTTGTAAACTAACTTTTTCTTTACATCATTGTCTCTGTAAACCTGTACTAACATACATACCCAGTTACTCCAGTTCACATCCATTTTTGCCAAATTTATGACAAATGTAATTACTTGTTTCATACTCTGAGCACTGACATTTTTATGACAGTAAACTTGTACAAAACAATACTGGTCATCAGAAATACAGCTGTGCCATGTCAGTATGATGATGTCAGTAATGAAGTATAGCATTTCTGTATAGTGTTACCGCAACAGATGCACTATGGCAAGTTTGCAAACTGTATTGTCAGACCTTGTTCAGTTACTTTAAAAATGTGTTTATTTTATTAATAATGTATTCATATTGCTACACCAAGTTAGGCAGTTGGTGTAGTAGCGCTGTAGTGCTGGTCATGTGTTGTGTAAGAGGCTGGGTGTCACACTTGGAATTTTCTTGGAAGTTCTGGAGATGCTTAGTCTTTATTTTTCCTGATATTTCAGGAAAATAAAGTCACCAATTACAAAAACAATAGTGCTGAGCTATATAAAGGAACTTTTTAGACAAGTTGTTGTAACTGATCAGTTATGATCTTAAAACAATTACGTTTAATGTATTTCAGATAAATTCTTGTGATTAAGAAGTGTAAATTCTTGTGTTTATGACACTTCGGTTCATTACAGTGTTGTAAAGTGAACAGTTTTACCCATTCATTGAACAACAGTGGGAAATGGTTAAGTTATAAGCTGAGATTAGATTCCTTGATTTAAAAGGATAAGGAATAAGAGAAAAGGTGGACTATAGGAATATGGTGACCCTGCGTCTTAGATTAACAATAAAAAATTGGACTACTAAATTTAAAGATTGCATAAATTTTGTTTTTGTAAAGGAGACAATGGACATCTAAATAACATGACTCCACGAGAAATATTTTAAAACGTTCACCAAATCAGATTTAATGAACTACATTAAATAGCTCATAAGATCATAACCACATTTCTTGGCTCTGTGTTCAGAATGTCACAGAAACATATGCAGTTAAAAAAAACTCTTCAAGGTAGGTCCATTGAGGATAACCCTGTGCACTAGAGAAAGCTCACTTTAAGGGGAGTTTATAAATGTAACTTAGGAATTATGTAAGCTACTGGAAAGATAGCGCCAGCACATTGAAAACAAATGAGACTATTGAAATATTATAATATGTATGTTACTAATCTTAAATTTGAACTCTCCTCATATAATTTTGTTTTGGAAGTTTGTATACTGCTATACTCATTTGTTTCTTACCAAGAGTGTCAGCCAAGAAAAAACATGAGAAATCTCCAATAATAAAATTAATTTACAGAATTATGTAACATGTTATGTTATTGCAAGGTAGACAATAAAATGTAAAAATAAGATATTCTGTCTGTTGAAATTTGACATCCTGAACAAGTTTTTAATTTCTAAAAACCAGTGTGTTTTTAGAAAAGTGGTCTACAAAAAACGATAAATTTAAATGCAATTACTGTGCCGTGGTTACATTAAAAGGTAAACACCACGGCCAGTTTAATTGTATTTTCCGTGCGTTCGTTGCATTATCGCTGCATGTTGCGATGCCCGCTTTCGATATCGAGAATCAGCCGACCGCTGCGACCTTGGTTGGTGACGTCATTTGGTTGGCAGTGGCGTCTGTTCCTGACAACGAGATTTGGACAGCAACGTTTTAGTTTTATAAGTTCGCGCAGCGTCTTCATCCTCCTCTTTTTCTCTTTCAACTTGGTGCAGCTTGGATTGTGACGGTGTACCGTGATATACTACTATGAGTAGATAAATCGATAAAGAGCTTCAGGTTTCCCCACTTTAGTCGGGAGGAAAGGGGTCGACGAGATGGGCACTCAACATCTTCGCCCATCCGCAGAGCCTGCGTAAGAAGCCCCAACGCCATCACGCCATGCGGCATCATTCTTCACACCCAACCGGAAATGCAGGAATATTCTTAATGCAATCTGAAAGATCAGGTGGGAACTTTCCTTTTATTTTGTAAACATCACACACGAAATACTCCGCAGTTTATCAGGTAACACACACGCAGAAACTTAGTTCTAGAAATTAGACTCATGCTTCAGAGTTAACATGTTTTGTGAAGACAGGCTAAAGTGTGAACAGTGATGACTGTGTTATGAATAACTTATAAGTATTCGTGTGTTGATTTTGCATAATGTCAAGGGTTACCATTGTATAATATAAATATTTAATTCTATTTTCTGCCAAAAGAAAACCAAAGATGTAAGTGTAAAAGCAATTGTATAAAATTCAAGAAGCATAAATAAAATCTTGTTATTGTTGATCAAGTGTTTTCTTGCAGGACCTGTCACTATGGGCTCAGCACATTTTATTTCCATCTAGGCCACGTGCCTAGTCTTAAATATTAAGTGACGCCTTCCCCAAAAAAAAAGTGAGACCAAAATGTGACAGGACTTGCAAGATAGCTTGGGAAGTTTTCTGTGGTGGATTTTTGCAGGGCAAGATTCCGGGTACAATAAAAGAGGGTGTGGGCACAAATAGACATGTTGAAAGAGAAAAGAGATTCAAACAGGATTTTATTAGTGTTATATGTTGATTGTATAAAATGTTGATGTTGTAATTTGTGTGATATATATATGTTAGGTTAGATGTGATATACATATGTATTGGATGTAAACCGGGGCCAACGTGGAGCTATTGTTCAGTACGGGTCACACGCACACGTTTATATTTTTTTTTTAAATATATATATTGTTACGACACCAAAAGCTGCCCCAATACCAGAGAAGAACTATAAAGAATTAACTATATTAAATCAAGGAAAATAAAATGACTATGACGAGACAAATGACCATGACCCAACCCAAGTGATTGACCCAATAAAGACAATAAAATGAGAAAGTGTAAACTAAACTAATGATAAAAAGCACAAATAAGTAATACATATCTAGTAATGAGCATTAAATAAAATAATAAAAAGGAAGTACACTAACCATAATAAATAAGTGAAACCATTATTAATAGATAATGTGGGTTATTAATAGCCTTATTATGATAAGAAAACAAAAACTTAAAATGTTGACAGACTAACTATAAATTTGTGTATAAAAAAGTAAAAACCCAAGAGTGAGAGATAGGTAGGAAGTGACAGTGATAAACAGTGTAAGTGTTAGAAGTGATAATATAAACAATTCATAATTATAAGAAAAAAGAACCAAAGGTAATAAACCAACAACAGAAGGTTGATAGACAACTAGTGTTATAGTGTTAAATAATAAAAAACATAAGTTATGAGTGCAATGAAAATAAAACATCCTATGTTAATAAAAATATTCAAAGGGATGATTATCAAGATAGAATAAATGGTGTTATAATATTATTCACCAAGATTGTTATTTCTTTAATTAAAAGAGTTGAGTTTGTAAGAAGGAATATGGCTGGAAAATGAACAGACCATAAACCTATTTTTGTGTTATGTTTTTATAGTAATATTAAGTGCTAAACAAGTTGTAAGAAATGGCAATAGATATAAGTAAGGAGATAAATTTTACAAACATAATATTAATCATTAGAGTAAAGACAGACAAAGAAAAAAAGAGAATAACAGACAAGCAATGATATTGTAAATTAATAATTACATTCAATTATTGTAAAACAGCCCAAAGTAATTCAAAAGGTAAATAAGTCATAAGTGACAGCAAGCAAAACATATGTAAATGAAAAATAATCTTTAATTTGTGTAAAATAAGAAGTTGTAGACAATTACTGCTTAGGCCTATAAAATGCCTAACTGTATAAATTCAAAATAAACCAGTCGTAAGAAATTAACTATTGTATTAGAAAATTAAAGGCAAGTACCTCATTAATTACAATTAGTGAACAATAATAAGATGTCAGAATTAGAATAAAAACATAAAATAAGGAAAATATGTAATACCGGTAACATAATATTAGCAATTTTGTCAAAACTTTAATACATGAATAAGCCCAGCTTTGTGGGATGTCAAAATAATCTTTGAAAGAAAATAGGGACAGTTATGTTAATATCTAATACATTGATAAGAAAACCAAAGAATAATAGCAATTAGAAAATATTTATTCATTTTGAACTAAAATTCAAATATTATAACAGTAGATACAAATGTATACAACCAATGAGAGTATGGGTGGTTGCCATAACAACGGAACGTTATTATATTTAAATCCGTTATAAAACATTAGTCCATTATTGACGATCAAGAGAGACGGAAGGTAAACCATATTCGACTCAATTATTAATTAAAATAGTAATAAATACTACCAAATATAATGAGAAGTAGATTCAAGAAGTTGAACCAAGACCTATTTAAACCAAGAGAGCTAATAAACCAGATTTTAATAGTTAAAAATAATTAAAAAATCCAAATTAACTGGAAAAGAAGCCAGATGAAACAGAAGATCCAAATGATGGAAGATTAACGATTGTATCAACCCAACCTAAATAATAACAGTGACTCATCACCAGAAATCGACAAGATTTTGTTAAGTATATCTGAATTACCCGAATTTGCGAACTAAATCAATTAACTTTTCCCACAACACAAAAAACTCTCACTCCGAACTTGGTAACTAAATTTCTTTCAAGGATTGATTGATAATAAATATTAAACTTGTATGTAAACATAAATTAACCTATTTACGAAGTATGAAATATTAGCAAACACTTTTGAACACTCAAAAAATGAATTGTATTTAAACCTTAATAGTATATAAGTGCCATTGATGTAAGGTGGTGTACTTTATTAACATCTTGTTTCTATTTTTACGTAATCAAAAGATTCTGTCTCTCGTTGACTGAATGAACTGTAGAAAATAAACATTAACGGCAGCCATGTCGAAATAGAAATTCTTCAGCCAACATAGCCAACCTTGAGATATAGTCTGTTTATTGCTGGAGCAACATTGTTTTATAATATTATATTTTGTATCTAAATAATCAAAAATTAACTATTTCAAACGTTAATAAACTAGTTCTGATTAGTCATAACCATCCTTTATTTCATTTAAATTGTATTATAAAGTTTGTGCACTTTAACGATGAGTAAAATTGTCTACCAGATTTGGACGTTGGCAACACGACGAACCACAAGCGAGATTCGAATGCCCGCCAGTTTGCGAGGGTAATTCGAATTGGGTATCACCGCACAGAACGACAGCTCAGTTTGAACTTTTTAATTGTTTTCATAAACAATTTGGCGCCTATCGGGAAATAAATACACTCATCAAAGGACAGGTAAGGATTACACCCGTGAAGATTTCGGTACTGGTAATTCATGCGTTCGCTACGGACATCGTCAGCGTGAGAAATTAGAAAAAGCATGACATTTAGATAAATACCAAGTGACGCACAAACGTGTGACTTTTACAGCTGGGACGATAAGGATTGGCTCGTTACAATTTGACGCACCATCGCGGGGCGTAAACGAGGCGGACGTTTTGTTTTTACAAATTGGCGACCAATTAGTGTGGCTAGAATTAAATGCTAGCAGTGGTTACGAAAAAAGATAAGATGATCACCAGGGGAAGACCAAAGAAGAGGACTGAGGACACCAACAAGGAAGATAAGGAGACAACACCGGTTGAAGAAATGGAAATGATCGAGGAAATAATCGAAGAGGATGCCCAAGAGGACCAACCAGAGAAACCAATCCAAGATAATGAAAGGGAACAACAGGCGGGCGATCATGAAAAAGCAAAAGGAGGTCCGATCATTCAAGACCTGATGAATTTCATAGCCGAAAAATTCGATAGAAACGAGGAAAAAATAAACAAAAAAATCGATGAAAAAATAGACAAAATGGAGGAGAAAATAAATGAAAAATTGGACAGAAATAAGGAAGAAACTAGCAAACAAAGAAGACAGGGAATTCTTAAGACAAAATAGTGAAGAATTAAAGAAACAACTCAAGGAAGACATAGAATTTCTGAATAATAAGATGGAAATATGAAACCTTGAAGAGAAACCAAGAAATATTAGAAGGGAAGAGTGAGGAATTAAAGAGACAGATCAAGAAAGATCTGGAAACACTGAACAACAAGATCGAGAATAATAATGAAACACTCCAACGACAATTGAAGGAAAATAGTGAGAAGACTAAAGATGAGTTAAGACAACAGTTGGTAGAATGTCGGGAGGAAATAAAACGGACCATCACAGAGACGAATGTAACAATAGTACAACTCCGTGAGGAATTAATAAGCAAAATAAGCGACGTCGAGGAGGAAGGTAAAAATAGGATTGATGAACTTCAACAAGTCACGACAACAGAATGCACAAGGAACAAGCAAGAAGTGCTAAAAAAGCTGGAGGAAAAACACAAAGAAATACAAACCGATGTCAGTGAAAGGTTGGAACGAGTGTATAGCAACCTCAACCAGGTAGACGGACAAGTCCAGGAAAATAAAGAGAAGATCAACGGACTCAACCAACGGGAGAGACAGATGCAGGAAGAACTAGATGCATTGCGAGATAAACCCTGCAATAACACGCATATAATAACCATCGAGAATCGGGAGCTGATCAACTTTCGAAGCTACCGGCGCAACCCGATGGAGTTCCTGAAAAGAGTCGAGGAGATGATTGAAAAAAATAGGGAAACTCGGTGGACAGCGGTGCGCAGCATGATAGATGAGATGTTCCAAGACACCCACGATAATTGGTGGACAGCAACAAGACCAGAAATACACAACACCCAGGACTTCAAAACGCAATTCCGTGACAAGTATTGGTCGGAGTCAACACAGAATGTGGTACGGAACGACATAAGTAATGGGAGGTATGAGCCACAAGCAGGACATACCCTAACTTCATACTTTTTGGGCAAAGTATGCCTAGCACGTAACTTGGAACCAAGAATCCCGGAAGAATCTTTAGTAATACAATTGGGTTACCATTATGAGGATGCAATCCAAAAGGACAGAAGGCAAGGACAGGTTAAAACGATACAAGGTATGGCAAGCCTGTTAGAAGACCATGAGAATGATGGACAATATAACCGCAACAGGATGGTCAATTTAAAATATAACAGATGGAATGAGAACCATAACCCACCGAATTACAATCCGTCAAACAACAACCCCCCAGAGTAACAACCAAAATAATACAAACCAGAACTTTAACAACAACCAATATAGGGGTAACCGCCGAAACTACAACCAGGGTAGTCAACCATATAACGGGAACAATCAGAATAACCATCCCAACAACACTAATTACAGAGGAAATGGACAAAACCAACGTCCAAAGGGCCACGCCAACAACAGTAATTACCATGGGAACAACTACAACCCGAATTACCAGTACAACAGAGGAAACGGGGATAACAGAACCAGAGATAGTCGGCAACAAGTAAATTATATAAACGGAAGAAGCCAGACAAACCAGAGGAGGTATTGCCCGAATACACAGGCAAACTCCAGCTACTACGAACCAACATCAAATAATGATAGGTACCAAAGAAATAGGACCACCGAACCGTCTGAAAATAATATGAATAGCCGACCAGAGACAATACCTGAAACGTCGATGAACCAGTCAGATAATCGGGCCAACAACGAACCACTGAATTTAAACTAAAAAGGTCAGTGAGAACTGAGGACCGCCCTTCACATGACCAATCACTTGGGTTACAAAGACAGATGACGCAACAAAATAATAATAAAATGATAACAATTGTCTCCAACAACTACTTGAAAAACATAAGAGAGGAACTCTTAGAAGAAGAGGACAACCAGTTACCGAGAACCAATAACGAAATAGTTTATATCCAGGCCACAGTGAATGGATCGATAACAATCATGATAGACACAGGGTCAAACATCTCCCTCATAAACCAAACAGAACTAGAACGAATCCAATTAAATTGCAAACTACCAATACCAACGTTGCCCATAAATAACATCGTCATTATCGGAGCAACGGGGAAACAACAAAACTGTCAGAAAGCAAGTCTCACTGGACATAACCAGCCAGAACATGACTATACCAATTGTATTCCTGGTAGCGAGTGGATTACCGTTCAGTGTACTAATAGGATGCGACGTGTTGCGACAACACTCAGCCATAATAAACCTACAACAAGGAATAGTGTTTTTAACTTCAGAAAAAGGAATATGGTCAGCAAAGGTGGTAAACTGCAACCATACCCCTGCAGTACTGAACCAAGACCCAGTCTTGAAGAATTATTATTGTAGAAACCATGAAACATCCATGATAAAAAGTGATGAAGATGACAATCGTGAATTATGGGAGAAGAAACTAGAGGAGATTACAATCTTTCAAAGAAGTAGGCCAGACCAAGATATAAGTAAAGAACAAGTGGAAAATTTAATAAAAATATACGAAGTATAGTCAATCCCCATACACAAGTCCTATCGTCGCGATACCCAAAAAGAGTGGTAAAGTCAGAATTTGTTTAGATGCCCGGGAGATAAATAAAATGATCATCAATGACCGGACTTTGCCAGGGGAAATCGAAGAAATATTGAAAAAATTCAACGGCATAAAATACATCAGCACGTGGGATACAGTATGTGGGTACTGGCAAGTAGAGCTGCACCCACACAGTAGACAGTACATGGGCTTCATTTTCGATGGGAGGAATAATCAATTTAAGAAGTTACCTTTCGGCCTCATCAATTCCGTCGCAGTGTTTGGGAAATGCATGGACCAAGTCCTAGGTCAAGAGGCTCTGCAATTCACAACTATATACGTGGATGACTTACTAATAACATCATCGGACTGGGACGAACACTGTACCCGAATAGAACAAGTACTGAACAAACTATCTGATAACAATGTCACTCTGAAGCTGGATAAATCCAAGTTTATAGCGGAAGAAGTAAAATTCCTAGGATTTAATCTAACAGAGAAGGGAATATCTCCATCCCAAGAAAAGGTAGAAGCCATCCAGAAATTCCCTACCCCAAAAAAGAAGAAGCAGTTGCAATCCTTCCTGGGTATTTGCAACTACTACCGTAAATTTCAAAATAACTACTCCTATTTGACAGCCAAATTTTCAAAACAACTCTCATCTAAGGACAAGTGGACCTGGGGACCGAACAAGATGCAGTGCTAACACTTATTAAACAATAATTTTTAGAAACCGTGATGCTGCATCATCCCAACTTTGAGCAACCCTTCTATCTAAACTGCGACGCCAGTGACGTCAGCCTGGGAGCTGAATTGTATCAAGAGGATAAGGAAGGACACCACCTTGTCATCAGTT
Source organism: Magicicada septendecula (assembly GCA_034769895.1). Taxonomy (NCBI): domain Eukaryota; kingdom Metazoa; phylum Arthropoda; class Insecta; order Hemiptera; family Cicadidae; genus Magicicada; species Magicicada septendecula. The sequence goes on from CM068368.1 coordinate 128,191,983, forward strand.
TTGCCAGCAGAGTGTTAAATAGCTGCGAACGTAACTATAACATTACGGAGAAGGAATTGTTAAGTATAGTGTTCGCATGTGGTAAATTTAGAACATACATCCTGGGGTACCATATCACAGTCAGAAGCAACCATAAATCGATATCATTTCAGAAACAATGTAAACTGAGCCATGGTAGACTCACCCATTGGATCCTCACTCTCCAAGAGTACCACATAACATGGGAATACATTCCAGGTAAGAAAAATGTAGTGGCCGACGTATTATCCAGAATAAATGTTAACAATCAAACATTTGAAGGAGAAAATCGCCAAAGTTTATTATATATTAAAGGATAGAAAGGACCTGGAAGAGATAGTCAATGAAATAGTACAACAGCAGAAACAAGATACCAAATTAGCCAACATACGGAGGAGAGTGATGGAATCAGAAGAAATAATTAACAAATTTTATTGCATCCATAAAGATGTGTTATTTATTAAAACCAAAGGGAATCATGGAAATTGGAAGCTAGTAGTTCCAACATCTCTAGAAGATAAATTAATCAAAGACTACCATGTCAGGTACGGACACATGGGAGCGTTGAAAATAGTCAAGGGTTTGGAAGAAGGAATGTTTATAAAAAGTATAACCCGAAAGGTAATTAGAAATATCAGAACATGCACCATCTGTCAAATGGTTAAAACCAATAATGAAAGGAAAGAGAGAATGATGATTCCCATCACATCTAATAATCAACTTGAAAAAGTGTTTCTCGATATATGTGGACCATTCCCACGTAGTGGAGGGAGGCACAGGTTCAAGTTCATAGTGATCCTATTTGAACATTACACTAAATACACTAAATTATATGCTATTAACAGAGCAACCACAAAGAAAATCTTGGATATAATTATAAATAAATACATACCTGAAATTGGAAAACCATCTACTATAATAACCGATCATGGAACACAGTTTAAAGAGAGAAGGTGGCGAGAAAAGCTATTGGAAATAAATATCAAAACATACAAAACGTCCGTATATCATCCCAGCAGTAATCCCGCTGAAAGAGTATTGAGAGAGGTGGGACGCATTTTAAGAACATACTGTCATTATAAACAGAGAGAATGGCAAAAGTATTTAATTGGCAAAAGTATTTAATATCAACAGAAGAATTTTTAAACATGAGTTACCACCACTTCATTGAAAACACCCCATACTCTATGATGTTTGGAAGAAAGCCACATAAAGAGATAGAAGATTTAATTGACTTTCCAACCAACCCAGAAGACCCGTGTGAAGAAAGGAAATACTACAACAGGATCATAGAGAAACAGAAAACCAAATATTCACTGAAAGGAACCAAGGTAATTAAATATCAAACAGGAGAAAAAATATTAATAAAAAATTGAGAACTACCTAGTACATTCGAAGGTATAGCCAAGAAACTATTATTGTTATACGTAGGACCTTATAACAAAGGGCAATGGCAACAATACGTATGAAGTAAGTAATCCAATAACTAAGAAGATCAAGGGAGTATATAACCAAATTTCCATTAAGAAATTCTACGAGGATGTATAACTAATCATAAAAATAAACTACAAAATTCCAAAATATAAGTAAGATCAACTTACACTAATATTTAGAAAATATATGAGATAAAATAAAATAAACAAACAAAGTAAAAACAAGAATTAATAACACAAGATAATTAGAAAGGAGATAAATTAAAATAAACAAATATAAAACCAAGCAAGACATGCTAAGACAAATAAATAAAATTGTAAAGAATATAGCATATTCAGAGAAAAGAAAAAGAAATGGTATAAAGAAAAATATAAAGCAAATACAGTAAGTAGCTGAAGCAAAATAAGGGTAATCAACAAAGGAGAAGAAAGGAAAAAATGTCTAAAATAATTAAAATTATCACAAGAAGAAAAGAAAAACAGACTATTTAAGAGTTAGAAATAATGAAATTAACAAATAAATAAATAAAAACAATCAACTGTGTGTGAGTACGAGGTGTGTTCAAAAAAAGACCGAACTATTTGTGTAGCACGTCAACTAGCGCATAGAGCGAGCTGCAGAATTAAGTGCTGCTAGCGACAGGTTTTGACGCCTGAATCCCGTTTTCTCCGTCCCGTCATGATCGTCAGTCTTCGAGCTACACGCGCTGTAGTGGGCACGGGCACACACCATCCGGCGAATTTATAACGAAGTGAGAAGGAAGATCTTAATACAATGTGTGTGTATAAAATTTTGGTGCTAACTTCGTAAAATCTATTTCTGAGCTATTTCCATTGCATTCCAAAGTGTCATTACCATTTGGGTTGGTATGCAGTTATTGATCGATTTCAAATCGTATCTCTTTCTGATCGTCGTCAACAAACGCAGTAAGAATTGTTTTCTTACAAATGCAGTAATACCGTACAATTAAATTTATCGATCTAAATTTAATTTTATGATTTTATACTAATGCGCATTCTCTCAGAAAGTCTCGGTAATTAAAAGAATGAATTACAATTACCACATCGCAAGCTCTCTTCCCATGATCTTCGATATCGCTTTGATTGCACTGATAATTAGATTTTTGCTCTCTTTAAAAATTCTTAAAATAATCGTTCGGCTCAAGCAGGCTTCCGCATATTCTTAATTAAAAACCAGAATGTCTCCGAAAAGTTTTAACCTAGTTTTGCCGCAAAATTTCATGCGCACATGTTGTTCTTTGCGGTCTTTCTTAATCAGTTTGTCACTAATCACCGGCCAGCGTCCGCATACTGTTGTTTCCCCGATCCCGTAATTCAAACACATCTGCTTCCTTGAAGCGCCATTTTCTATTTTAGAAATCATTTCAAGTTTTTATGCAATCGTTAACACAACCTTCTTTCGTTTTTCAGCCATTATTAATTTCAGGAACTAACGAACTGATCACGACTGATCACTAAGCACGCTTACTGACAACTGACACCACTGGCAGACCGAGAGAATATGTACGTAGAGGGAGAAGGTTAGTGAACTTGACCAAAACAAAAGAGCAAGAGCCAAAACAAAATTCCGAGAAGGCCTATAGGATTACGATGCACAATAAACCTGTCAGAAATTTTCGACCTTCACACTGTAGGGCCTATTGTATTTTCCCTGTTGTTGGCTTGGATTAAAATTGGTTTTTTGAGGTTCATAAAATTAAAAAAAAAATTCGCGGCACTCGCGGATAATCGGGGCTTTACTGTATATATAAAAGGGAGAACGCACTAATGGGAATAAGTAAATACAGATCTAAAAAATAACTAAATAAAAAGGAGAGGAACAAGCAAGAAGAGAAACCAGAAAGGAGAAATGAACATGAAGAAAAAGGAAAAAATTATATATAAATGATAATTTCATAAAAAACTATGCTAGTGTTTTACCAAAATGATCAATTTTGATGGAGAGGCATTATGTTACGACACCAAAAGCCGCCCCAATACCAGAGAAGAACTATAAAGAATTAACTATATTAAATAAAGGAAAATAAAATGACTATGACGAGACAAATGACCATGACCCAACCCAAGTGATTGACCCAATAAAGACAATAAAATGAGAAAGTGTAAACTAAACTAATGATAAAAAGCACAAATAAGTAATACATATCTAGTAATGAGCATTAAATAAAATAATAAAAAGGAAGTACACTAACCATAATAAATAAGTGAAACCATTATTAATAGATAATGTGGGTTATTAATAGCCTTATTATGATAAGACAACAAAAACTTAAAATGTTGACAGACTAACTATAAATTTGTGTATAAAAAAGTAAAAACCCAAGAGTGAGAGATAGGTAGGAAGTGACAGTGATAAACAGTGTAAGTGTTAGAAGTGATAATATAAACAATTCATAATTATAAGAAAAAAGAACCAAAGGTAATAAACCAACAACAGAAGGTTGATAGACAACTAGTGTTATAGTGTTAAATAATAAAAAACATAAGTTATGAGTGCAATGAAAATAAAACATCCTATGTTAATAAAAATATTCAAAGGGATGATTATCAAGATAGAATAAATGGTGTTATAATATTATTCACCAAGATTGTTATTTCTTTAATTAAAAGAGTTGAGTTTGTAAGAAGGAATATGGCTGGAAAATGAACAGACCATAAACCTATTTTTGTGTTATGTTTTTATAGTAATATTAAGTGCTAAACAAGTTGTAAGAAATGGCAATAGATATAAGTAAGGAGATAAATTTTACAAACATAATATTAATCATTAGAGTAAAGACAGACAAAGAAAAAAAGAGAATAACAGACAAGCAATGATATTGTAAATTAATAATTACATTCAATTATTGTAAAACAGCCCAAAGTAATTCAAAAGGTAAATAAGTCATAAGTGACAGCAAGCAAAACATATGTAAATGAAAAATAATCTTTAATTTGTGTAAAATAAGAAGTTATAGACAATTACTGCTTAGGCCTATAAAATGCCTAACTGTATAAATTCAAAATAAACAAGTTGTAAGAAATTAACTATTGTATTAGAAAATTAGACGTTTTAAAGCAAAAAGACAAACTGTTAGCCTTTGCATCAGTGTCGGACTGTGCTTCTGGGATGAAAAAACGAAAAACAATGAAGAAATCCACCTATAATGAACTTGACTCGGCATTAGCGGAATGGTTAGCTCAGGTGCGAAGTGAGGGAACCCCCCGTGTCTGGTCCTACCATTGCAGCTAAAGCAAAAATCTTTTTTGGGGGGATTTGTTAGGCCTGGAAGGAAATTTTGATGCGTCGTCCGGTTGGTTACATCGTTTTAAGAAACGTCATGGAATTAGAGAGATTGGTCTACACGGAGAGAAGCTGAGTGGTGATCAACAAGCAGCTGATGATTTTCAACGTGATTTTGAAGAGTTTGTGTTGTCTGAAGATCTGTCATATGAACAAATTTATAACGCTGATGAATCAGGGCTTTTTTGGAAGTGTCTTCCCACTCATATTTTAGCATTTGAAAGTGAACATCAAGCGGCAGGTCACAAAAGTAGCAAGGAAAGAATTACAATCTTGCCACGCAGCAACCCTGCGGGTAGTCACAAACTTAGGCTTCTTGTAATCGGTAAATCTAAGAAACCGAGGTCTTTTAAGGGGACAAGAGCAGAAAATTTACCAGTTGATTATTTCAACCAAAAAAAAGGTTGGATGAACCAGCAGATTTTTCAAGAAATGTTTGAAAACATTTTTGTGCCTCAAGTACGTAAACATCTTGACTCAAAAAATTTGCCAAAGAAGGCTGTTTTGTTAATTGACAATGCGCCTTCACACCCAGCTACATGTGTGCTTAAATCTTCTGACGGGCAAATCTTCGCAAAGTTTTTGCCCCCAAATGCTACTGCGCTGATACAACTTATGGACCAGGGAGTCAATGCAACCATGAAGAGAATATACAGAACAAAGTTGTCACTGTCAAAAATCGAAGAAGGCTGCGATCTCAAATAATTTTGGAAGAATTATACAATTTTGGATAGCATTTACGATATTGCGTGTGCATGGGATTACATCAAACCCTCAACCCTTGTTAAATCATGGAGAAAACTCTTTCCGAGTATCGAAACAAATGTCAACCAAAACATTTGTGAAGAAGAGAATGAAGTCATGCCGACCGCTACACTTGTTGACCTAGTGACATCCGTTCCGGGAGGTGAGAATGTCGACGAAGAGAACATAGAAGAGTGGCTGGAATGCGACGCAAGTGAGCCGGGGTTTGAACGACTGACTGACGTAGAGATAACGAACATAGCAATGGGAGTGAACGAGAACGAAGAACAAAGTGAAAGTGAAGAAGACGAGGCGCCTGCGCGGATGACACACGAAACTGCTTTGCAGCACGTAGACGGATTGCTTCAATATTTAGAGGAACAAGACGACGACGCACATCTGGCAGAAAAACTCATGTTAAGGAAAGTACAATCTAGAATAAAGAAAAGGTGTTTCCAAAAAAAGGAGCAAAAACGAGTGACTGATTTTTTTAAAAAGGCGTAACTGAACACTTTTTGTTAACAGTACAGTATTCTTGGATTTCGTTGTCCATGACGTGTCCGTTACTTAACTAAATATCACTATAATATTGACGACTCGGAACACTTAAGTTTTTTATAAGTAAAAACGTAAAGTTTTACCTTACAGCCTAAACCGGCTTTCACCTATAGAAGGCTTCATCAGAGGCTGTCATTAGTAGCGCTGCTCGTCTTGTTGTTGGCGACGAGATAGTGTTTCGAAAGATTGAAGCTGTGTGTGTGTGTGTGGTGAGATGTGTTCGAATAATGCGTGCGATTTGAATTGTGTCTGTTCGTTTAGGATGTCGTTTTTATTTGTTTTTGTTTGTATATTTCTAATTGTTCTAGAGTGTCTAGTTTTCGGCCTTTTGTGTGTACGTGTAGTATGTTCATGTTATTGTCGATGTTTTTATATGTGTGGTTTGCTTCAATGAGGTGGTTTGCGAAGGTAGATTCTGTAGTGGTGTGGAGTGCTTTTGTGTGTTCAATGTATCTCTGTTTGAAGCTACGTCCTGTCTGGCCTATGTAGAATTTACTGCAATTTGAACAATTTAGTTTATATACACCGGGTAGATCGAATTTGTTTTGTGCTTTGGGCATGCGTTTTGATAGTGTGTGTTCTGTTTTGTTAGTAGTTTTGTAAGCGATTCTGTATCCTGCTTTTTTGAATTTGTGGGCAATTTTTTCTGTTTGTTTGTTGATGTATGTTAGTGTTATGAATTTGTTGTTTTCTGTCTTTGTCTGTTGTTTGTTTTGTGTTTTGTGTAGGAGTTTACTGACTATTGTTCTGTCATAACCGTTAGATTCTGCTAGATATTTTATCGTGTTTAGTTCGTCTTTGTAGTCTATTTCATCTAAGGGGATGTTGTTAAGTCTATGTATCATGGTTCTAAAAGCAGCTAGTTTGTGTTGTATTGGGTGATTGGAGGTGTTGTGTATTAGTGTGTCAGTTGTAGTTGGTTTTCTGTATATACTGAATTTGTGCCTGTGTTCTAGTTTTGTGATGGAGAGGTCTAAGAAGTTTATGGTATTGTTGTGTTCGTATTCGGCAGTGAAGGTTATGTTTTTATGTATTTTGTTTATGTGCGTTAGTAACTGTTCACATTGTCTTTTGTTTCCCCTGTATAGTATTAGAAGTCTTCCTCCAACACTTAGAAAAAACAAAAATACTCACAAACAATGACAGACACTCACATAAAATACTATATTGGCACAGATACGTTGATGACATTCTAATACTAATACAGTATTGTTTTTTGATTACTGTTCTTTATTTTAGTGATTTAGACGTAGAGCAAAGGTTTCTGCTGTACTGTACATATTTTAAAAGTTTTACATATTATGTTTTGTGTACAATAAAACATAGATTTTATGCTGAAATATTTTTTTTCGTGTTTACACCTCATTTTTAGTCTTTTTTCGGGTTATCCGCGGTGCCCTTGCCAACCAATTCCGCGGATAATCGGGGGTTTACTGTAATTTCCCTAACATTTAATAGCTGGTTTCATCCATTACTACCTTTTATTCTGAGATCAGGCAGTTTGAACTTTTTAATTGTTTTCGTAAACAATTTGGCGCCTATCGGGAAATAAATACGCTCATCAAAGGACAGGTAAGGATTACACCCGTGAAGATTTCGGTACTGGTAATTCATGCGTTCGCTACGGACATCGTCAGCGTGAGAAATTAGAAAAAGCACGATATTTAGATAAATACCAAGTGACGCACAAACGTGTGACTTTTACAGGTGGGACGATAAGGATCAGCTTGTTACAATTTGACGCTCCATCGCAGGGCTTAAACGAGGCGGACGTTTTGTCGTTACAATATATATACTGGCTCACTTTCTTGTTGGAGTTGGTTATTGTTTGTTCATTTTCGGTTGGACAAAGGCACTGTTGATTGATTGATAATTCCGGAGCAGCGGCAACCCTATTGAGGATATTTTCTGTGAAAATAATTTAATTTGATTTCTTTTGCGGAGAATGCGGATATGGTCAGGCCATAAATTTGTTTGTGTATTTTCATTTTGCTGTAATGGATTTTAAGGCCATTTTTGTCCAGGTTGCTTTAGAGAGAATATGTATTATTATATATATCAGCTTTTTATGATTTCATTGTTACTGAGTATGTTGTGTTGTGTCCGTTAACTGGTTAGTGTTGTGGTTGTTTTTTTTTGGGGGGGGAGGCTTGCTCTGCTCTCTTGTACTGCCCCTTTCCTCTCGCAGCGTTAGGGGAATCCTGAAGCCACGTGAGCATTCTCAAGTTTTCCTGTTTGTCATGAAGTGTTGTCTGTGTAGTGTTAATTATGTAAAGTTTGGGGTGATAATTCAGCAGCCTGAAATGAATAATTTGTTGGGAACGTATCATATGGAGCGTCGGTCGATGAAAAGTTAGTTGGGAAGGCAGTAAGGTGAGGGTGACTATGGATTGTGTTATGGCCCTGTTCGCGAGAGAGTGTATGCAAGTGAAACTATGCATGGGAGAGATTTTTTAAAAATTGAATATACGCTATATTATGAAATTAGATTCTGTACAACAGTGAGGCGAACGAGGTATGCCGATCCGAAAGATAACCTTTGGCCAGCTGATAGCTGCAGCTATAACGGTATTTCTAGCTTTGCTGCCAGCTTATCTGATAGACTGTGCATCGTTGTAAGTTATTATTGTGTGCCTGGCTTTCTGAATTCAAAGACCAGTTTATTTGTTTTCTGTGTGACCAGCTGTTCGAGTGATATAAAATGTAGGTCAGTTATTAAGTGGGATTATTGTTTGGCCCGTTCCATGCCACATTCCGGGTTGCGTCCACAGTTTTGTTTGAGTGTCTATTATATTTGCAAGTATAAGCAGTTCCGTAGAAGGTTACCCCCCTCTCTTCCACAAGTATTGCGGCTCCAGTGTAATTAAGGTAATTTAGAGTTTAGGGTTGTGCACCCGCGGTGCTCTTCCACTGTGTACTGTAGCGGGGCCGTCCGCCCTAGGGTAGGGGAGTGGACCACTCATATGGCAAGGAGGACGTTCCCTTGTTGTGTGTTGGATATGGGCAGTCGGTATAGTAGGTGGAGAGGCGGACCAGATTATCACTCACGTATCAAGGTTATAGTACCTTGTTAGCCTTTGGGCATGTGTACGTGAGCGAGAAAGTGGGTCAGGTCACCAGTGAGGGTGACGTTGGGGCGGTCCCGTTGGAGTCAGCGGTGGTGGAGGAGTCGCGTGGGAGGGATAATGGTTATGTAGTCCTGGTAGGGAGCCAGTAGAAGGACAGCGTAAATACAATTTATGGTTCTCAGTTTGTAGTGTTGGGGGACCTTAGGAGGTCAGAGTTCTAGTACTGGTACGGATTCTTCTGTTTCTCCTTCTCTCTCTTGTCCGCTATAGGCTGGCTCTGATCAAGTCAGCATGCAGCACCACTACTCACACACATACACATTCAGACATACATACATACACGCTCCACTTCTTCCTTCCTCTTGTTTCGTTTTCTCTCTGAGCCTCTGTCTTCCTAAGTGCGGTAAGTATCCTGAGATTTACTCAGTTGGCCAAGTGGTCTGTCTTCCTAAGTGCGGTAAGTTTTCTGAGATTTCCCAGGATAGCCAGGATATTTGTTGGTGGTATTGACTAGCCAAGTGGCTGTACGTTAATTTTTTTTGGAGCAACCAAGTTGCCATTTTGGGGTGAGGGTGTGCCGTGGTTATATTAAAAGGTAAACACCATGGCCAGTTTAATTGTATTTTCCGTGCATTCGGTGCATTATCGCTGCATGTTGCGATGCCCGCTTTCGATATCGAGAATCAGCCGGCCGCTACGATCTTGATTGGAGACGTCATTTGGTTGGCAGTGGCGTCTGTTCCTGACAACGAGATTTGGACAGCAACGTTTTAGTTTTATAAGTTCGCGCAGCGTCTTCATCCTCCTCTTTTTCTCTTTCAACTTGGTGCGGCTTGTATTGTGACGGTGTACCGTGATATACTACTATGAGTAGATAAATCGATAAAGAGCTTCAGGTTTCCCCGCTTTAGTCGGGAGGAAAGGGGTCGACGAGATGGGCACTCAACATTTTTGCCCATCCGCAGAGCCTGCGTAAGAAGCCCCAACACCGTCACGCCATGCGGCATCATTCTTCACACCCAACCGGAAATGCAGGAGTATTCTTAATGCAATCTGAAAGATCAGGTGGGAACTTTCCTTTTATTTTGTAAACTTCACACACGAAATACTCCGCAGTTTATCAGGTAACACACACGCAGAAATTTAGTTCTAGAAATTAGACTCATGCTTCAGAGTTAACATGTGTTGTGAAGACAGGCTAAAGTGTGAACAGTGATGACTGTGTTATGAATAACTTATAAGTATTCATGTATTGATTTTGCATAATGTCAAGGGTTACCATTGTATAATATAAATATTTAATTCTATTTTCTTCAAAAAGAAAACCAAAGATGTAAGTGTAAAAGCAATTGTTTAAAATTCAAGAAGCATAAATAAAATCTTGTTATTGTTGATCAAGTGTTTTTTTGCAGGACCTGTCACTATGGGCTCAGCACATCTTATTTCCATCTAGGCCATGCGCCTAGTCTTAAATATTAAGTGCTTCCCAGAAAAAAAAAATAATAAAATTTTTTTTTTTTTTTTTTAGATTAGAAAAGGGGTGTTAAAACCAAATAAAAAAATCTGGGGCTAAGGGGGCGTTTCATTACTATAAAATATTTCACCCGATGTTGCCTGTGTAATTAATATGTTATTTTTTTTACTATTATTCCGACATGTGTGTACTAAAAATTAATCTTTTTATGTGTAGATGAGCACGCTGTAAAAGAAGATGAAAGTATTGAAACGTCATTGAAAGAGGGGAGTAGTGATTCCTCCAGAAACATAGAAATTGAGGCTCTTATCATAAAAGAAGAGAATACAGATGAAATCCACACGGAGGTAAGAAAATAGCGTATTAAATATGTGGTTGTCTACACACATATATTATATATTTGTTTTAAATTAAGTTATTTGTAGGTACTGTCTGTTGAATTGATGATAACTTGTCCATCTTGTAATGTATTCTAGATCATACATGTACAGCAATGGAATATACATTAGAAACATACATGGCATATACTTTGACAATATTATAGTATGCTTATCAGTGTCCAGACACTGCTTTTGTGCTTTACAAGAGACTGAAAATCATGCACAGCATATACCACCTTAGTCATTTTGTTATACGAGCGCGTGCGCGCATGTGTGTGTGTGTTGCAGCAGATCATGTAATAACTAGACTTGGGAGGTCAAGCTGAACAACTATATTTCATAATACAATTACAAGTAGAAATGAGCAGGGCTTATCAGCTGTCATAATTGATTGTTTGCTAGTACTCACGTGTACAGTTGAGTGTATCTTTAATATTAGAGTCTGTTTTCTTTCACAGTATAAATTAAAATAAATTGTAATGAGTGTAGATGGCTGTGCAGTGCAGAATCAAAAATCAAAGTATAATTCAGACAAATATTTTAATACGAAATACACACAAACTAATAAAAAAATCTGGTTTTTCAAAAGAAAAAAATGTTTGATCATTCTTATTAGCAGGTGAAATTAGTAGATGTGGTGTCAGATAGTAGAATCAAGAAGAATTATTAGAGAAGACGAACAGGAAACAGAGATATAAAACGCCACACTATCAAAACAGATATAGTAAAACTAACAGAAGAAAAGAAGTTAATGGCCATTATTCCAGCTCTGAAAACTAATAAACTCCAGGAAGTGATCTGTAACGTATGAACTTCTAAATATGGAGGAAGGGTATTATTGAACCATACATTTGAGCTTTTGTGATCTTCAGGAAATCATCTCAGAGGAATAGTACTGGGCCCGTACATATTGCATTAAAAATAATAATAATGAGATTGTTGGGTAAGAATTGTCAAGGTTGTTATTGAATGCGTCTTACAACTCTGTGATGTGAATAAACAGCTTGGAGAGAAATAGTGGATGATTATCAGTCTTGTTTCTACTCTAAGACATTAACTGTAACTCACATGTCATTAGACAGATTTTTCAAAATTGATAGTAACACAGTATTGACCTAAGTAATTATTTAATTTCTTCAAGCATTTGACTGTGCACATGTAAAAACTACTTGAAAACCTACTATATATATATATAGGATAAAAAAAATGGTCAGTTTAGTTTGGATAACATAAGTTACACCAATGTTGCAGTCATAATGCTGTGCAAGCTGGGACATTCCGTTCAAAAGTAACTCGCAGATATGGTTTCCCAAAGATCAGTTTCAGTAAAAATATGATTATAGATAAAATAAAATAGGTAATATGTAGATGGTATTTCACAGTAATATACGCGCGTATGTAAAATAATTTTTTGGAAACCCCGTTATTCATTGAAATTTGTTTTTCATAATTTTTAATGGATTGCAATTAAATTCATTTAATACAATTTGCTATTGCTTTTTTGTTCAATTATATACATTAACAAATAGAAAACTGTACAAATAAAAATGACATACATTTATTAATAATTCCTATGTTTTAAATTCAATAATGTAGTTAGTATTAAAAAATGGACATATTGGTGTTTGTTAGAAAATGTTAAAATTTCTGTAAAACAAAGTACAACACATTTTTTTCTTTCATTTATTACAAATTATAAATATCGGTATGGAGAACCATACATGACTTCCATGTTCTAAGATTTATATTTAAAATCATTTTCGAAATGAAATATTTCCATAGAAACTACTTCTTTCTACTTACTGCTTCAGCCTTAACCCACAGTACTGTGGTCACTAACGTATACCACCTCACGTTATCGCACTCGATTTTCACTGATGATGGAAGTCGATGGCACTACCGAAACGTCTGGTTTTGCAGAAAACGGTCTATGGTCAACCAGGACGGGAAGGAATTTTAACAACAAACTACTTCTTTTTGCCGATAACGTACATATATAAAAAAATTATCCCCTCCCTCTTCAACTATAATTTTCATTTATGGAAAATTACCCCCACCCCGTTCAACTAGCCTCTTCATTTATAGATATTTCATCTACGTTTCTACAGTGGATTATTAAGATCTTCTTATCAGGATACTTTATTTATCAAAATTAAGTACTTTACTCTTGTTTCAACAAAAAATGTTTCAGGTAAACTGCCCTTTCCCCGTAACCGATCTTCACCAAAATCAATAGACCTTGAGTCTTCTAGAACTCAGCCACATATGTAAAAAATTATTTGATTCTGTTTGAATTTACGGCAGTTATTGTTCGTCATGAAAAAAATTTTCTTGTTACAACATAAAATGTTGCAGGTAAACTACCCCTTTCCCTTAACCGATTTCACCAAAATCAACAGGCCTCGAGTTCTCTACAATTTAGGGATGTATGCAAAAACTTATTTGATTATGTTTGAATATGCGGCAGTTATCGTTCATCATAGAAAAAATTGCCATTGTTAAAACATAAAACGTTGCAGGTAAACTACCCCTTTCCCTTAACCGATCTTCACCAAAAACAATTGGTCTTGAGAACTCTACAATTCAGGGCTGTGCACGAAACATTATTTGATTCTGTTTGAATTTGCGGCTGTTATCGTTTGCCATAGGAAAAAACTACCCTTGTTAAAACATAAAACGTTGCAGGTAAACTACCCCTTTCCCTTAACCGATCTTCACCAAAAACAATAGGTCTTGAGAACTCTACAATTCAGGGCTGTATGCGAAACATTATTTGATTCTGTTTGAATTTGCGGCTGTTATCGTTTGCCATAGAAAAAAATCGGTATGGAGAACCATACATGACTTCCATATTCTAAGATTTATATTTAAAATCATTTTCAAAATGAAATATTTCCATAGAAACTACTTCTTTCTACTTACTGCTTCAGCCTTAACCACAGTACTGTGGTCACTAACGTATACCACCTCACGTTATCGCACTCGATTTTCACTGATGATGGAAGTCGATGGCAGTGCCGAAATGTCTGGTTTTGTAGAAAACATTGGACTACGGCCAAATATCCCGGGAAGGAATTTTAACAAAAACTACTTCTTTGTTGCCGATAACGTTGTACACATATATATCAGTGGCGAAGTTACATGGAGGCAATTGAGGCAATGCCTACCCTAAAAAATTCTGTAGAATAAAAATTATAAATACGTATGAACTGCATAACGTAAAGATTGTACATTGTTACTGCGACTGTCAAATTTATTAAACCGAAACGTATTTTATTGAGCGACAGCTAGATGGTGACAGGTGAGATTCGGCATAGTTCGTTTAAAGCGAATGAGGCAACCTGAACTTGCCTCAGCATTTTTTGTATACATCGTATGTAAGCAATGTAGTAGTGTGATAGGGAAGTGTAGGGAGGGGGGATTGTCCCGCGCTGTACACATAGAGCGTTGAGGCATGCCTCGCTTCTGTGGTCCAAACAGTTAAGTTAAAGCGCCTGTGTTGTTTCTAAGTGTTTATTTTATGCGGTTATTAAAAGTGTCACTGTTATTCCGCTGAACTAACAGATGATCAAGATTGTTATTTGAATTATTTGTAACATTAAACATATATATAGAAACTAATCAAGTTTAAAAATTTTAAGTTCAATCAGTTGTATTATTGTGTATGACTAATACAAGGATTGTTCAATAGAAACACGTATAGAGCCGTAAAGCATTTTTTATTCAACGATTTTAAAAGAAGTCTCCAATAACATTAAGACATGAGTTCCACTGTTGCGCTAACCTGTAGATTCCCTGCTAGTAAAATTCTTACGGCTGTTTGTGGAACCATCCGGTTACAGCAAACTCTACCTCAGCGTCCGATTTGAACCACCGTCCTTTTAGTGGTTCCTTAAAAAAAATTTAAGTTAAGATTTTTGCCTACCCATTCATTAACTACTAGCTTCGCCAGTAAGCAAATTGATGTCCATTTTTTCGGCTTGCACGCGTTATGTTGGTGTGGGTTTCGGCACTTTCCATTTAAAAAGCGTGCAAATGTAAGAAAATAAACATGAGTGAGGCCAGAAATAACGTGAATTGTGTGTGTGTGTGTGTGTGTGTGTGTGTGTGTGTGTGTGTGTGTGTGTGTGTGTGTGTGTGTGTGTGTGTGTGTGTGTGTGTCTTACCTGCCTTTTTATTGCTGTATTAAATGAAAAATATTATATTACATTAAAATGAAAAAATTATAATTTTATTGCCTGGCAACAAAATTATTTTATTTTTAACAATTACCATTGTTTCAAAAAGTTTAAATACATTTTTAAGTACTTTACTCTTGTTAAAACGTAAAAGGTTGCAGGTAAACTACCCCTTCCCCTTAACCGATCTTCACCAAAATCGAAAGTCCTTGAGAGCTCTACAATTAAGGGACGTATGCAAAATATTATTTGATTCTGTTTGAATTTGCGGCTGTTATCGTTTGCCATAGAAAATACGCTTGATAAAAAAACGTTGCAGGTAAACTACCCCTTCCCCTTAACCGATCTTCACCAAAAACAATAGGTCTTGAGTACTCTACAAATCAGGGCTGTATGCAAAACATTATTTGATTCTGTTTGAATTTGCGGCTGTTATCGTTTGCCATAGAAAATACCCTTGTTAAAAAAATGTTGCAGGTAAACTACCCCTTTCCCTCAACCGATCTTCACCAAAAACAATAGGTCTTGAGAACTCTACAATTCAGGGCTGTATACGAAACATTATTTAATTCTGTTTGAATTTGCGGCTGTTATCGTTTGCCATAGGAAATACCCTTGTTAAAACATAAAACGTTACAGGTAAACTACCCCTTTCCATTAACCGATCTTCACCAAAAACAATAGGTCTTGAGAACTCTACAATTCAGGGCTGTATACGAAACATTATTTAATTCTGTTTGAATTTGCGGCTGTTATCGTTTGCCAAAAAAAAAAAATTTCCCTTGATAAAAAAAAAACCGTTGCAGGTAAACTACCTCTTTCCCTCAACCGATCTTCACCAAAAACAATAGGTCGTGAGTACTCTACAAATCAGGGCTGTATGCAAAAAATTATTTGATTCTGTTTGAATTTGCGGCAGTTATCGTTTGCCATAGAAAAAAAATCTACAGACACATAGACAGACAGACACACACACAGTCACTTTTCGGAAAACGACTTTTTTTCATGTTTTGAGTGTAGTAGAATCAGAATCTGCAATAATCTCGAACACGATTTTTTTTGCCATCACCATACTTCCATTCCTTAAGGAATATGGAAGTAAAAATTTACCCTTGATTAAAAAAAACATGGAAGTAAAACTTTCTGGTAAACTACCCCTTTCCATTAACCGATCTTCACCAAAAACAATAGGCCTTGAGTACTCTACAAATCAGGGCTGTATGCAAAAAATTATTTGATTCTGTTTGAATTTGCGGCTGTTATCGTTTGCCATAGAGAAAAAAATCTACAGACACACACAGACACTTTTCGAAAAACGACTTTTTTTCATGTTTTGAGTGTAGTACAATCAGAATCTGCAATAATCTCGAACACGATTTTTTTTGCCATCACCATACTTCCATTTCCTTAAGGAACATGGAAGTAAAATGACTTTTTTCATGTTTTGAGGGTAGTACAATCAGAATCTGCAATAATCTCGACCACGATTTTTTTTTTGCCATCACCATACTTCCATTTCCTTATGGATCATGGAAGTGAAAATATTATATACTGAAAAATATTTTTGCCCTTTACTCAGTTTAATAAGTTGCTTCAACTGATGTCATTTGTATTAAAGATATTGCTAATTTGTCCTCATCCTCAGTCAGTATGATCTTTTTCAGGGAAACCAAATTCATCAATGGTGCAATCATCGTCATCCCTGTCACATAATCTACAATATAGTAACAATAGGCATTCTTACCACTGTTAAAACCAAATCCTTCATTAGACTTTGTGGTGAATGCCCACGTGCACTCAGATGTGAATCTGTATTATGCCAATCTGCTGAGACGGATTGTTACTCATCATACCTATTGGTAGAAATATTTAGTCTTTCTTCTGAATCTTTCCATGTGTACTTTTTACTGTCATTTTCATTGACCTAGATCTCATCAAAATAAAAAATTAGTTTTGTTTTCCTAAGTTGCAATTTTAAACATTTTATATACAAATTGTTTATAATATTAGACATACATCTCTCCATTTTCTCTAATTAAATTCCAGATCATGTCCAAGGTAAAACCCATGAAATTAAAAACCATTTCCTCTTAAAACGTTAATAGTTTTTTCCTTTTTCATTTGAACTTTCTCTTGACGTGATTTCTTGAAGTAAGCTTCTGTTCTCCTATTCCAGGTACCTTGATTGTTTCTAATGTATATTTCGTTGAAACTCTTTTTCCCTCAGTTGCCTGTTAAAAGGTCTGTACGTGGTTCCAATTGAAAAAAGTTGCTTTGTGTTGCTTTTTAGTTGTGCTTCTAATGGTGCTTTTATAGAAAATGTAATACTCCATTATTGAATGGCTTTCACCTAAACAAATATCTGAATCAGTTTAATTGTATACTTCACACAACAAAGCTTAAGTGCTAAAAAGTGAACAATGTATTAATGATAGATCTTTGTATTATAAACTTTCTATTAACCAGTAAACACATAAGTGAAGTATACATACTCTTACTCCACCTTTGAATGTGTGTGTGTGTGGGGGGGGGTCACATGTATATAATACATTACACATATAACATAGTTAAGTGCAGTCGCTGTTATATTAAAGACACTATTTATAAACTTTGTCAATAGTGTAAAACATACACACAAACTGACTTAGAGACGACAGTGGGAAACAAGTACCAAGTGGCTTTTACACTTGGTACACATTACATCCTGTTTTCTCCACCACATGTGACCTTGTTATACAAATTGCATGTTGCTGTATGTTATTTCACTCCTGTCAGCAAATGCAGAGGCAACATGCCTCATTCCATACATACACAGCAGACATTTAATTGTGATTCTTCTTATGCAGTGTTTATGCATTCAGAATTATGGTCATGACACTGGTTTCCTGTCTTTTTCAAGTGCTGGACATAATTGATTGTTTCTGACCGTGCAACAATCATTTGCTCTTGAAGTAATAAAATAAGTAATAATAATTTATTGTTTCTGACCGTGCAACAATCATTTGCTCTTGAAGTAATAAAATAAGTAATAATAATATTATTGGTGTTGTAATTATTAATATTACAGTTACAGTTAAATTAACGCTCATTTTTAGTTTATGTGACTCCTGTACTTGAGTGTGAAAGCGTTTTTCAATACATGGTCATATAGTTGACAGGCCAACATGTAAATTGTCTTAAATATGTAGTTGTTAATTTCTCTGTGTATATTATAATAAACCGAAGTGTCATGATAATTTTAATTCGACTCCTTCTGAAGTTATATTAACGAAGTCCAAATCTTCCCGCTATCTGTCGCTCCCGTGACCTCGCCAATACCTGTCTCTTCTTTCTTACCTGATTTAAATTAACTATTATTTTCCAGATTTTAGGCGCCAAATTGTTTGTTTTAAAGCAATTACAATTTTTCGTAACTTTTCCTTCTTTCTCAATGAAACCGTATTACTTACCGCTTTGTATCGGCTGAATTCGAAATTCTCTCTCTTGTGGCAGTATTACCAACCTGTAATTCTGGTAAAAAATTTTCACTGTACTATATTAAATAAATTAACACAAATATTGTCACATGAAATAATAAACAGGTATAAATTCTTAGTATTGGTTTATTGGATAGCAGTTCTACCTTTTATATTGGTTATTACAGGAAATTATGAAAATATATAAAGTTATGCTCCGGCTTTGAATGATTTATAACTCAGCGGTTGGCTATGTTTGTTTTGGGTCGTTGACTGAACACGTCTAATGTCGAATTTAATTTTACAATGTTTATTCAGTCAAAAGTTCTTTGGATTACAGCAAAAGTTAACAATATGATTTGAGAAAGTACAATCCTTCACATAAACTCAATCAAATATTACGTTTTTGCTTTACACCACTAATCGTATTAACTAAAGTAATTGTGAGTTCAACTCGTAACTAGAGGTTAAGTTTATATTTTAGTTTATGTGACTCCTGTACTTGAGTGTGAAAGCGTTTTTCAATACATGGTCATATAGTTGACAGGCCAACATGTAAATTGTCTTAAATATGTAGTTGTTAATTTCTCTGTGTATATTATAATAAACCGAAGTGTCATGATAATTTTAATTCGACTCCTTCTGAAGTTATATTAACGAAGTCCAAATCTTCGTAAATTTCCCGCTATCTGTCGCTCCCGTGACCTCGCCAATACCTGTCTCTTCTTTCTTACCTGATTTAAATTAACTATTATTTTCCAGATTTTAGGCGCCAAATTGTTTGTTTTAAAGCAATTACAATTTTTCGTAACTTTTCCTTCTTTCTCAATGAAACCGTATTACTTACCGCTTTGTATCGGCTGAATTCGAAATTCTCTCTCTTGTGGCAGTATTACCAACCTGTAATTCTGGTAAAAAATTTTCACTGTACTATATTAAATAAATTAACACAAATATTGTCACATGAAATAATAAACAGGTATAAATTCTTAGTATTGGTTTATTGGATAGCAGTTCTACCTTTTATATTGGTTATTACAGGAAATTATGAAAATATATAAAGTTATGCTCCGGCTTTGAATGATTTATAACTCAGCGGTTGGCTATGTTTGTTTTGGGTCGTTGACTGAACACGTCTAATGTCGAATTTAATTTTACAATGTTTATTCAGTCAAAAGTTCTTTGGATTACAGCAAAAGTTAACAATATGATTTGAGAAAGTACAATCCTTCACATAAACTCAATCAAATATTACGTTTTTGCTTTACACCACTAATCGTATTAACTAAAGTAATTGTGAGTTCAACTCGTAACTAGAGGTTAAGTTTTATATCGTTGAAAAAATATTTTGGTATTTCCAAATGAGTTATTAATTGAATTGAACAGTTTTTTGATAATTATTATTTGGTTTTTTAAAAGCCATTCAGTGTTTGAGTGTTTGAACCAAGTTATTATATTGTGCATCAGTGTTAAAGTGTAGTGAATCCAGTCTTTTGTTTTGTAAATTAATTAAATTTTATACTTTACTCCTTCCTTAACATCTGATAACTTATTTTCATTTATGCTTGTTGCTAGGTCTTCCTTCTTTTATTTCTTTTTTCGTTTTATATTTCTTTATCTTCTGTAATTCACAATTTTGTTTAGTTCAATCTTGTTAATAGGTTTTGCCCATCTTGTATTCCATTTTCATTTATATGGTTTATCTCATTTGATTGATTCTTTTTGCTAATTATATGGAGCGGCTATTTTTTCATCTGTACTCTACTGAAGCTAATAATGTACTGTTAATAAATTTGTAACGGTTTTTTGGTTCTAACTGCAAAACCTATCCTCATTGGTTGAAACAATTTTGTACCCATTGTTAGACATAGCTTGTGTTTTCGCCCAAAATGGATAAATATTTTCTATTTTAAGATACTTTGCTTGTATTACTATTAATACTTCTGTTATTAGTACCATTGAATAGCATTTCTGTTTAATATTATTTTGAAATCAAACATGACTATGTCTATTCAGTATTGGCTGATTTAGTATTTTGATACTTTTGTTTTTTATACTTATTTTGGTTTATAAGTGTGTTTTTGAAAGAATTTTGTGTTTTTAATGTTCCTTGGCTAAATATATTATGTTTACCTAACTTTCTCCCTAACTGAATGTTATTTGTTTACATTTTACAATTTTCTGACATTTCTTTAGGCTTACACTTGCCTACAATGGTTGACATTAATTATAATTTAATTTTGCTCTTGTTCCTATGTTCTTATTGCTTTGTCTTAGTTTGTTTACAATTATTATGAATTTACATACATTGGTTTATGATTAGTAGTTCTTTACAGACATATTATTGCCTTTTACATCTATATCTAAGAAATTAACATTGCATATTTTTAGGATTTCTTCATCCTTTCAACACATTATTACTGCTTTTTAGTATTATTTTCCCAACTCAACATAACATAACTTACTCTTAAGATTCTTTTAACAATTATAACAATTTCATAGTTTTATAATACTCCTGCTACCTTCTACCATTCTCTTTATAACACAACTTCAATAATTGAGTATCCATCTTTTGATGTCTACTCTTCTTTTTATAACATATAACTTGTTTAGGTTTTGTTTATCCCTTTAACTTTACTAACTTAATATTTTAACACTAACATTCTTTATAACAGTTATTTATTCTTATATTTTTTGAACATGATAACTTATTCTATCTTACTTACTAGTGTTTTGTCTTTTTCAAAACTAATTTCTATCACCGTACACCTACTTAATTATTTTGACCTATTGTTTATTATGCTAAGCACTTGTCCTTCGCACCTTTCACTTTCATATTATTTATTACTGGTAATTGACATTCTTTATTTATACATTTTTACACATGCACTTGGGTTGCTTTGCTTTACTTAGTGTTTGTTATCTTATTGGTTTTTTTTTCTTGGTATGCACTGTTATATGGTTTTGGCAAGATGTACTTATTATTATTCAGGATAGTGGTTGTTAAAACCATCACTAATTATCACTTAGTGTTGTTCACTGAATTTTTTTTTTGTAACTCACTCCCTACCTACTTTATGCACTCTTGGTTCAATTTAATATGAATGTTGTGATTATCAGACTAGCTCTATCACGTTTTATTCTCTATACATTTATTTATTATCATTTGATTTCATTGTTCTGTTTATTTACTATTTGTCTACTTAACATTTAGTCTACATTTACATACATAGAATTACATTATTTCTGCTGGTGGCTTGTACCTTCAAGGTTCAATTATTCATTTAATTATTGTCAATTTTATGACATTTTTATCATAATTATATTGATTTGGTCATTTGGCCAATCACTTGGTGTGGTCATTGTCATTGTCTAGTCTACGTTAATGTCATTATTTTGCTATTTATTAAAATTGTATGTCTTCTTAGCTGCATGTTTTCTCTTTATATTATAAGGTATTCCCTCCCTTTTAATGGGCGGCTTTTGGTAATGTAACAATATTTCACTATTTTCTGTGTAAAAATGCTGATTCACAAAAGTATGCATTTGTAAATACAGTAGACCATGAGATGTCCAGTTATTTGGATTGCTAAAATTTTCTTTATATAAGCAAAAATGTAGATTTGTATAGAAGAACACTGAAATACTCATTACACATATGCTTTGGTTTAACATAAATGCATTTTTAAATCCTTAAGCAGTAAATAACAGTACAGAAGTATTTTTATTTTTTTTTTTAATTTTAAAGAATTAAAGAAAACTAAAAACTTGTTTTCGTGATTTTCACTCGTCATTTATTTAAAAAACCACGACAGCTGTTTCGGCACACAGTGCCTTCTTCAGATGGTAAGAGCTGACTAGTTACGTACAATAAAATATCACATAAAGCCAGTGCTATGAGAACGATAATCGACTTAAGTTCGAACAATAAAACAATACACATTACATATACACAACTATATACAAATTAGAAAGGAACGTACATTTACTTATATAATTTCAAATTTAAAAGCTGAGAGATTTCATAATTTCATACCCTTGTTTTATTGTTCGAACTTAAGTCGATTATCGTTCTCATAGCACTGGCTTTATGTGATATTTTATTGTACGTAACTAGTCAGCTCTTACCATCTGAAGAAGGCACTGTGTGCCGAAACAGCTGTCTGGTTTTTTAAATAAATGACGAGTGAAAATCACGAAAACAAGTTTTTAGTTTTCTTTAATTCTTTAAAATTATAATGGATTTTCATCAAGTAAAGGCCTCCAGTATCAATTAGTACAGAAGTAGTATTAAAAAGGAAATATTTTCTAAAAGGTTCTGTTCCTATATTGCCTGCGACAAAAGGTTTTATTGAAATACATAGTCACCTTAATTTCTTTAAATGAATTTTGTGAGCAATTTTCAAATTCTAGATTTTTATTGACTAATAAAAGCTTTATTCGTTCGTTGCATTTGTAGGATGTTTTGTAATTACTGTACATTTTTTCTATTTTGCATTTAATACTATATACATTTTTTGAAAGTATTTTCAACATTTTTATATTTTTTAATACATCATGGTACCCTTTAAATATTGTAGATTGATATCCAGTGTATAAGATATACAATATTAAAATTATCGGGTCTTAGGGAATAGCCAGCGGCAAAATGAAACTTCCGTCTCCGCGCGTGTGCTATATTTCGGTGTCCAATGTGTACTAAAACTGTTTTCTTCACAAGTAACTATTGCCGGGTTATGGAGGTTATGTACAACAATGTAACTTAAATAAAATTTACTTTGTTAGTGTATATTAAAAGGGTGTATTTATTGGAAGTACAGAAATTAGTTTACATTTATCGCACATAATTACGGTACAGAGACGATTTTGGGAGGTTGTGTCTACGTTTAACAATATAACTTAACCTTTTAGATTTTTAAAATTAGTTAGACTTAACAAACATTTCCTTAGTTAGTGTACATTCAAAGGCTGTATTTATTCAAAGTACCGGAATTAAAACGTACTTCCAATTTAGAACCTAGTACAATCTAATGTACAACCAAACAAGTACATTAAAATCCTTTTTTCAACATAATGCAATAAAAAGCAATGTGCAGTTTCTGTTAACATGCAAATGATTAAGTATTAATAATGGGTTACATTGGAATTTAATGTTACTACAGTCTGAATTAATGCAAATAAAATTGGGAGAATCTCGTAAACATATTGAAGAATGCTTGTATATTACACACAAAATTATTACAGCACGGACCTTTGTTAATGAATAGAAACAAATTTGACTCTATACTTTAGTATGTACCGATAAAATTCACCTTTTTTCAAATACCAATATCTGTTGTTTTTTTTCATACCCTTAAAAAAAGGTCATTAACAACACACATTATGAGAAAACGTGATTACAAATAACCAGCCATTAGTTACTTGTGAAGAAAATAGATATAACATTTACAAACATCAAATCTTCAATTCTCTCCCTATTTGTTTTATAAAAACTGGAGTTTCTACTCCATAGTAACAAGGTAAGTGTTTGGAATACTGTTTTAGCTGAATTTATACACTAGGAGGACACTCAGCATTTCGTTTGTGTGTGTAACTCTGGTTAATCAAAGAGAATTATTTGTGTAAATTCAAATTTAGTAATACAAATCTACTACTGTAAATGCCTGGAATGCTATGCATTAAAGAATTTTAATTAACTTTATATGGGGAAAACTGGTTTACATACATTATTTCTGAAAATAATAATCCTGAAATGTAATCAGTACTTATATCAAGTTAAGTGCAATAATTAAATAGATTCTTCAACTTGCACGTTGCAAACTAAGCCTTTACTTTATTTTTAATTTAACATCAATTTTTGTTCGGCAACGTTAAAAAGAACATGTTATGGCCTCTGAGAAAGTACACAGTGAGTGGAAGCTGGCTTAAATGAAGGTAAAAATTGTATCTAATAATTAGTGTCCCGTGAGGGCTGATTCTGATTGTATTACCCTCAAAACATAAAGAAAAGTCATTTTTAGAAAGATGTCTGTGTGTAGAATTTTGTCTATGGCGAATGGTAACTCCCGCAAATTCAAATAATTTTTTGCATATTGTAGAGTACTCAAGGTCTGTTGATTTTGGTGAAGATCGGTTAAGGAGAAGGGGTAGTTTACATGCACCGTTTTGTTTTAACAAGAGTAAAGTACTTAATTTTGATAAATAAAGTATCCTGAAAAGGTTATAATAATCCACTGTAGAAAGGTAGATGAAATATCTATAAATGAAAAGGGGGAGGGGGGATAATTTTCTATAAATGAAAATGATAGGTGAAGGGGAGGGGATAATTTTTTATATGTGTACTACGTTATCAGCAACATTGAAGTAGTTTCTTGATAAAATTCCTTCCCAGGCTGTTTGGCCGTGGTCCAATGTTTTCTGCAAAACCAGACGTTTTGGAAGTGCCATCGACTGCCATCATCAGTGAAAATCGAGTGCGCTAACATGAGGTGGTATATGTTGGTGATCACAATTCTGTGGTTGAGGCTGAAGATAGAAGTAGTTTCTGTAGAAATATTTCATTTCTAAAATGATTTCAAATATAAATCTTAAAACATGGTAGTCACGTATGGTTCTCCATACCGATATTTTAATTACAGTAGAGTCCCGGTTATCCGCCATAAATGGGCTGGTGGAAGGGTGGATAAGCTGGAATGGTGAATAATAGGGAGAGTTAAATAAAACGCAAATTTATCATAAAATTACGTTGTAATTTTGTAAATGTAATTAATAAACATCACGTTTTACAACAAATCAATAGAGAAAACAATACAGTACTGTACAATTATATTACAAAATTATAGTAAAACATTTTAGAGAACAAGCAACAAAAAAAAGTTATACACTTACAAAAAAAGAGAAAACAATTACGCCTACTTTAGTACTTCACGCTTCAAGTTTAAGAATTCAGTAAATTTTAACAAGAAAAATTGACTTACACTGTCAGAAATGTTGGAAGTGAGAGTTCAGTTCATGATGAGTGAAAAAAATTAGTGATCTTCGACTGCCTCCTTGATGATTCCCGCTTCTTTGCTGCCAAGTCTCGCCATCTTTTGAGCATCATTATGTCGACGACCCTGGCTTCCTCTTGCTGCTCAACGTACTGAATGGCTGCTTCAAGAGCTTTAACCCCTTCTTTGTGTGTGATGTTTAGGGGCTCAACAGTTTCAGAGTCTGGATCTTCAACATCATCGCTATTAACAAGTGTTACAATTTCTTCGTCAGTTATTTCATATTGGTCGTCTCCTGAAAGCCAATTCCTTATTTCATCCAACGATGCATCCTCACATCCAGGGATACGTTGCACCAAGGGCAAAATACTTTCATGAAGTTCATCCAGCATGCTTTCAGCCATATTTTCGTCCTCGCCCAACAGCTTATGCCACGACTTCGCAATTGTTTGTGCCCCGATGTCGGCCCAGGCCCTTGCGACCCAATAAGCGACATCCTTCAAATTTATACTTTTCAACTTCTTAATCAAGTTTTGCCCATTTTCAGTTTCTTGTATGACTGTTGACAGAAGCTTTCTTCGATAGTTTCGTTTAAGTGTTTCCAAAACACACTGATCCATAGGCTGACAAATGGCAGTCACATTTGGTGGCAAAAATATAGCCTTTATGTCCCCATCTCTAAGTTCGTCTGGATCAGGGTGAGTTGGGGCATTGTCTAGCAGTAAAACTGCTTTTCTGGGTAGGTTGTTGTCTTTTAAAAACTTCTCTGTAGAAGGAACAAACTCTCTAAAAAACCATTCCATAAAAATTTCACTAGTCATCCATGCACTTTTTTGATTGAAATATTTTACTGGAAGAGCATGTTTTGAAATGGTTTTAAAAGCCCTAGGGTTTTTGGACTTTCCAATCATTGCCAGGTCCATTTTATGGTTTGATGTGGCATTACTGCATGCTAAAATAGTCACTCTCTCTTTACTACGTATATAGCCAGGGGCTGCAGCTTCAGTTCTAGTTGCAAGGCTCTTACTCGATAACATTTTGAAATTAAGGCCTGTTTCATCACAATTAAATACTTGATCTCCTGTTAAGCTTTCAGTTTCAACAAAGTCTTGAAATTTTTTCTTAAACTGCTCCATTTCTTGAAAGTTTGATGACACTTTCTCGCCGCAAATATTCAACTGACGGATTCCATAATGCTTCTTCCATCTAGCAAGTCAGCCAACGCTTGCTGTAAAATCTGCATCACCTTCGTTAAATTCTTTTTGAAACTGCAACGCCTTTTCTTTTAAGACAGGTCCCGAAATAGGCTCCCCTTTCTCCCTGAACTGTGTAAACCAAATGTACAACGCTTCGCTAACTTTTTCATAATTACTATTTTTCATAGTTTTTCTTCTATCTTTAAAAGCAGTCTCAGTAACTCGTGAGGAACACCATTTTTCTAATTCTAATCGTCTCTTCTTCCAATCTCCAACTGTGCGATGACCGACGCCGTAGTGGTCAGCCACCTTCTGCAGCGTTTCCCCTTTATCCAGTCTTTTTAATGCCTCAAGCTTGTCTTTTATTGATAAAACAATTTTCTTCCTTTTCGTAGCCATAATCGCAACACTATTAAGAAGACTACACTACGACACTTTCACCAAAACTGCACTAGTCACTCACGGACACACCGCGTAAAAATAGCCTCACTGCTCACTACAGCACACAACAAGAAACTGCAGTCTACTAAGCGATGAGCATGTGAGCGATAGCGTTGGATGTTGGGGGTGGGGTGGGGTGAATGACACATGAGTCCCAGCTAGGCTATAATAGGCGATGGGCAGTAGGCCAAATTCCTGCGGTACAGTCAAGAGCAATCACAAAGATAGCACGTACACTCATGCCCGCAAAGTATTGGCACACTATTTTCGTTGCAGTAATTAAAGAAAATATTTTTTAC
Source organism: Magicicada septendecula (assembly GCA_034769895.1). Classification (NCBI taxonomy): domain Eukaryota; kingdom Metazoa; phylum Arthropoda; class Insecta; order Hemiptera; family Cicadidae; genus Magicicada; species Magicicada septendecula. The sequence goes on from CM068368.1 coordinate 128,219,520, forward strand.
GTTTACGTTTTTTTACGCTGCTTGGGCGGCGGATAACACGGAACGGCGGATAATCGAAGGGCGGATAACTGAGACTCTACTGTATTTGCATCAAATAGTATTATTGTTTAATAAATGTTCTATCCAGATCAAATTATGTGTATACAGTTCTGGAAAAATTAGACAGGCATAATATTTTGTTTGTTTATTGTAAACTGTATTATGTTTGGAAGTATCCCAAAGTAAATTTAACATTAGTCATGTCAATCAATGAGGCCAGTCCAGTGTTTTAAGGCCAGGAGAATCCTTGAAATGTTTGGAGCATCACTAGGGGATCTAATCATCAAACTTCAGTTTCTGTGAAAAACTGGCAGATTTGAGTAGTCGCTTGATAAAGGATGGTGTTGTAAAAGCAACAATTCTTTCAGAATTTTTTATAACCCTGTCAGTCTGCAAATAATATACTGTATTACAGTATACAAATGTAGTGTAATATCTTGGCACAATACTATATGATAAATTTGGATAAAAGGCTCATTTCCAATAGAAAAGATAGCTGGTGTGATCAGACATAACAAATTTGTATTAGTTTTTTGAGAATTTATTCCTATCAAACTGGAGTAAGCATATTTTCAAACCTTTATGGATGTTTGTCATGGAATTTACAGATTGCACCAAAAGAAACAGTTAAAATATATGTTTTCAATTAAACAAAAATTGGTCTTGTAATATGATTCGGTAATACAGCAGGAACTAATCAGTTAATTGCTATTACAAAATGCCTTATTCCTTTTCCATGATGATCAGATATTGCTATATGCCTGCATAAATAAAAATTATTAAAATGCTTAACTCCCAACACAAAGTTGAACAAATGATGAAAAGTTTCCTTATGTCACATATTCTAGTAACAAGGTAAGTTTTTGGAATACTGTTTTAGCTGAATTTATACACTAGGAAGACACTCAGCATTTAGTTTTGTGTGTGTAACTCTGGTTAATCAAAGAGAATTATTTGTGTAAATTCAAATTTAGTAATACAAATCTACTACTGTAAATGCCTGGAATGCTATGCATTAAAGAATTTTAATTAACTTATATGGGGAAAACTGGTTTACATACATTATTTCTGAAAATAATAATCCTGAAATGTAATCAGTACTTATATCAAGTTAAGTGCAATAATTAAATATATTCTTCAACTTGCACGTTAAATAGATTCCTTTTCCTTCACTTACCAGGTATATGAGGGAAGCTGTAAACCATGAACTGTCCCAGTAGTGAATGCTACAATGAGATCTTTAGAGTCTGTATCACTTTCTTTTGAACTTCTAAATACAGGACTTCTTGGAACTGTGTAGAGTGGGATCAGTGGAGTAACTTGCGGAGGGGGGTTATCAGGGGATCAATTCCCCTCCAGAACTATTCGAAATTTCAGCAGAATTCCATAATTTCCTAAGTAGCCCCATTTCTAAGCCAGTTTTGTTTGTACAAGTAATACTTATAAATAATTATAGAAATAAAAGTAATTACAATATTGTAATGTTATGTTTTCCCCTTACATAAAATAGGTCCCAACTTAAACCATTTCATGACCATGATACATGAAGAACAAAATACTAAGTCATTAACTAAATTGTATACAATAAATATTGTCTAAGATAATAAAAAGAGATAAGAATAATGTAATGAAACTGATAAGAACATTATCAATAAGAAGATTTTACTCCAGTAAACTGCATTAAAAATTGTTAAAAAAGATAAAACCTATACTCCATACTGCAGTAATAAACTGGATACTCAATAAAGAAAATTATTAATTCAATAATTAGTTTCAAAGTACTAAAATAATGAAATCAAATTTTATTTATGATTATGAATAGAATAATGTAAATCAAAAAGAGTATTATAAAAATATAATAATAAAACAACAATAAAGCTAAATGTAAGCCTACAAGTAAGGTTATGTAACATTATAATGTTTTAAACAACAGAAAGAACAAAAAAGCATTGTAAAATCCATGAATTGTAAACAGAAGGTGAAAACTACTGATGAAGTAGTAAATAAGCTTATAATAGCTAGATAATAATGGTTATAATTTGAATTATAACATGAAGAAGAAGAAATATGAGAAACTAAAACTTGTCAATAATTGTATGTAAAAAGAACAGTGTTAATGTAAACTTATTAAACAAACTATACTGTATAAATAATACTAGAATCATTATTATTAGAATAATATTCTAGTAAGGAAGATATGATTAACCAATAAGTATAAACAAAGTAAATAATGAAACAAGATACATGGACTAAACCTTCAGAATACTGATACTGAAGATAATAACAACTAGAATAAGTAAGAAAAACAATATTAAAGGACAAACCATGTTGTCAAAGCTTCAGTAAATTTTGAAGAATGTTTTAGAATAATGATGTAATAGGAAGAAACATGTATTTTCAAGGTATGAATAAAATTAAGGGTCAATATCATAGGCAAATGAGCCTAGAACATTTGTTATGTTATTCATAGTAAATAATTGTTAAGTTATGTCATTATTATTGTAGTGAAAGTTGAATAAGGGTATCAAGAACAGTGTAAAGTAATTGTCTGATAGCAAAAGTAATTATTTTAAACGTACGAAAGAAACTAAGGTGTCCACTACAATGGGCCAGTAGGCTCTATACCTGAGTAACTTATTTCTACTATTTGTAAACAATTATTGCTAATAATTGTCATTATTAGTGTAACAAAAGTGAAAGCCAAGGATCAAGAACAATTTAGAATAGTTGTCTTGTATTAAAAACAAGAATTGTTAAAATATGAAAAAATAATGTTCAAACTATAATAGGCCAATATGCCTAGACAAATTATGTATGTTAATTGTAAGAAATTATTATTGATTTTTGTCATTAGTATTGTAAAAGTTGTAGGGAGTTATAAGGAACAATTGTGATCAGTAGAGACCGGATTATATGCAACATAAAAAGGCTGAAATATGCACGAAAAATGCTTAAAATATGCAAGTAAAGTGTGAAAATATGCAAAAATATTACACCAACAAGCTTTATTTTTTAACAATCTTTGTGTTTATAAATGTTTACAATCATGTATTTCTCTAAATTTTTAACAATCTTTGTTTTTATAAATGTTTACAATCAGGTATTTTTCTAAATTTTCTGTTGTAAGGTTGTGCCTTCTATCAGTCAAAATATTTTTATAATTTGAAAATGAACGTTCCACGTCCACCGAGGTTACCGGGCAGTACTTGAACTTAGGTGCTACATTAGTGCATATTGTCTCAGGTAAAAGTTAACCCATGCCATTAATAAAACTATTTATTTGACATAAAGGTTCGAAGCCGGGGTTGTTGTGTAAAATGTTTTCAAACTTTTCTTTAAGTTTATGCGGGAATATCTCTGGCAATTCGGAGTTCAATTGACGGATTTTGCTCATCAACTGAATGGATTCATTCAACGTCAAACCATGAGATTCAAGCTTTATAATACTCTCCGGTGTGTGGAAAAAATGGGTGGTAATCATAGCAATGCTCTTTTTAATAGAAAAGTCTTTAAATGCTTCCTTGCACTGACGAACTATTATACAATCTGCGCTGTCGAAGTCATTTACTACACCTTTAATGGCATCGAAATGTTGATTGTAGAACAGTACAGCTTCAAGCCACGTTCCCCATCGAGTTACCACTGGTTCAGGTGGTAAAGGCACAGTAGGAAGTTTTTCTTTATAGGCCTTAATGCGAGCAGGTGACTTGAGGAATACTTTCTTTGTTGACGAAATCAATTTATTTACTTTTCTAAACGTGCATCGTACTTCTTCGGCGAGTCGATGGACTCCGTGAGCAATACAGGTGACGTGAATCAAATTAGGATAAAATACCTGGAGGGCTTTGGCTGCCTTAATCATATAGGGTGCAGCATCTGAGAGAAATATGTACACTCTTTCATCTACAGCAGGATCAGGAAATATTTTTTTAATACCCTCATTCACAAATCTGGCGATGGTAGAATGATTTGTCTTTCCAATTTCTTTGCAGCCTACCAAATAAGAAGAAGAAGGCTGAAGTTCCAATTTCCCGATGATCAGATTCGCAATATAACGGCCACAACTGTCTGTAGTTTCGTCAGCTGAAATCCATATAATGCTATCGATAAGGTCATTCCGTATTACGTCCAACACATGTTGGTAAATTGTTGGTATGTAATTTTTACGTAATGTTGATTCATCTGGTACATTTTGATTCAAACAATATTTTCCTAGAAAACGTCTGAAGGTAGGATTTGAAAGTTTGTAAACCGGAATGTTACTTGCAAGGAATGCTTCACATAAATCCATGAAAAACTCATTTTTTTGTTTGTCTTTAGAAGTAGAGACACTGGTACTTGCCTGTTTTAAAAGTTGTTGTCGCGGACCTTTGTTGTTCAATGCTGCGATATGATGACTTGTCTTAACATAATGGTCTATTTGAAATTTTTTCGCGCACGAAACACTTTTCTCACAAACTTGACAATATAAAATGTTTCCGTCATAAGTAAATATTCCAGGATAGTCTACTATCCACGTTGAAACACTTTTTTCACCGGAGACATCGTAGACTTTAAAATTGGCACAAATATAAGAAAGACGATCGAACTAACATAAAACGTGCGTAGCCTAGCCAGTTAATCTCGAAACTAACGTAAAACGTGCAGAGCCTAGCAAGTTATAATGTCGCCCGTCCTTGTCTTACGCGGTTCTGTCACTGTGTTTAATTGTATAGACAAAAGACGCGCGGCTACTAAGAGCGGTAGAGGGCTCGCTCATACGAGCCATGCGTTTCATTGTTTAGGTCGGCTACAACTATTAAGATTTGTAAAAAAAGCACAAATATGCCCCATCAGCAGGTTTTCAGTAAAATATGCTAAAACCTGTAAAAATAGGCAAAATATGCAAATGCATATGCATATATGCATTTGCATATAATCCGGTCTCTAGTGATCAGTTATATCACAATAAAGTTAAGTAATATTCAGTGGCGGCTCGTGAGTAAACCTTAAGGGAGGGCGCTCTCTTAAAAATTTACCACCATCTCTCTCTTAACCTTATACCACCCTGTATTTAACTTGAAAAGTACACTTAAAAAAGTATAAAGTTAGTTAATAAAAGTTATACAAGTATAAAAACTCACTTGGTTCGAAGTCGAAGACTGTCCATCGTGAAATCCACCCAAACATACACACACACATAAGTAAACAAAAAATATAAAAATATATAAAATAGGTTTTTAGCACTATATCGAGCACTATACATACTATATACTATAAGAATTAGTTTATCAGTAAGTTTATCGTTTGAAAGAAAAATCTAATCTTCTGTTTTTGTCTGAAATGAATTTTTCTATTACTAGTTCATTAAAGTATCTCGCGATACTTGGTATAGCTTGGTATCTCGCGAATCATCAGCTGTTCAATAGACAACATAGCCAGAGCAGTTAATCTGTCTTCACTCATGGTGTTTCTTAAGTAGGATTTGATTAACTTCAGAGTTGAGAAACACCGCTCACTTTCCGAAGTAGTCATAGGAATAGTTAGAAGAATTTTCAATGCTTTTGTGATTTCTTTAAATGTACCGTCCAATCCAAAAGAAGTTATAAAATTTAATGTTTTCAAGCAGCCAGCCATATTTTCTTCAGTTATTTCTGACCTTGAGTAAAAAACTTCAAGCTCTGTCATAAATGAATTTTTATCAATCATTGGAAATGCACTGCAAAACTGGTTAATATCATCTACCGGAAGACCATTTTTTTTATGTTCATTGAGGCGTTCGTACTGAAATATCTTTGCTCCACACAGATGGTTTTTGAATACAAAGCGATCTTTTATTTGAAATACAATTGTATCACACACTTCCTTTGCCGATAAATTTAAATTCTCATCATTCAATTTTTCTAGGCGTAGGTCCTTTTCGAAGTCGTCAATAGCAGCATGAATTCTCACTGCATCGGTTTGCAGAACTTGCAACTGATTAAATAATGTATCAACATGAGGCATTATTTTTGAGTAAAAATTTATCCAAAACAAGAAAGTGCTATTTTCAAGCCAGTTAACAAACCCAGCAGCCAGTGTTACCGTTTCTGAGTTATATATTTTCGGAACGCCTGTCTGTACATTTTCGAAACATTCCAGAATATCGTCTTTGTAAGTGAAGACTGTTTGTATTATCCTCGATTGAAAATTCCATCTAGTTTTTGAGGGTCGGGGTATTTTTTTATCGCATACATGCTCTAAAGCCGCTCTCCTGTCTGGAGAATGGGAGAAAAAGGCGGCAATACCATTCAAATTGGCAAAAAAAATTCTCACACTCGTTATATTAGAAGCAGCTTGTTCGAGCAATTTATTTAATTGGTGGGCGTACATTATGCCCATTATGTTTACAATAAACATAATGGGCATTTTTATATTTCTCTTTTATTTTAACATTTACACCTCCCTCACGTCCGCGCATAACAGCAGCTCCATCGTATGTCTGCGCAATCAGTTTATCTGAATTATTTTCTAAAATCTGATCAACCTGTTGCAAAATACATTGTGACAATCCATCTGCATCTTGCTTTTCCGGGTTCGAAAAGCCCCAAAAGCGTTCGTGAATTCGACCGTTTAATTCATATCGAAAAACCAAGACTGTTTGCGTTTTCACAGATACGTCGGTTGTATCGTCCGCCATGAGAGATAAAAATGAGGTTTTCTTAATCTCTTTTATAATATGTTGTTGGCACACATCAAGCATGTACTGCAAAAGCTCATTTTGTACCGTCTTGGAGGTCCTTTTAAAAACATGGGCTTCTTCCATATAGCTATTGAAAGCAGCATCAATTTTTCTGGTATAATCTACCAACTCCAAAAATACACCTTTATTACTAGAGCCTTCCTTTTCGTTATGACCACGAAGAGGAAGATTACAGTTACCACAAAATTTTAAAATGTCTTATCACTTTAGAAAGAATCTGTCGATTTTTCTCCACACTTTCATTATGTTTGCCAATATTTTCTGCATATGCTGTACTCAGACTAGCAGAAATGTTAGTTTTTCCTAGCAGCTGAAAGCTGATGAAGTTATTTTTATGCTTTTTAGAGTTTTCGTGCTTATTAATTTTCAAAATAAGATGCTTAAGGTCACTTACACCATCTCTTGTCCAACTGTCATCACCACCAAATAACAAACACACAAATCAAAATAAAGAGTTACTTTCTTCACACCCACATATCCACGGAGTTCTTTCAAACACTTTCCTATTAAAACGGCGCGTAAATTCTCCTTTTCCTTTGCACTTTTTTTGTACCTGACTGAAGTTCAAATTGGGCACTGGTCTTGCATTATTTTTTATTTCAAGCTTTTCTTCTAATGATAAAGAACAAAAATTAAGTTTTTTAATATCGGAAACTTTCATTTTCAATCAAGTAATCGAAAACTCGAGCGGAAACCGGTAGCGTCGCACTCTCTACAGTTCAAATGCACTACTGACTGCACGTATCAGGGACTCTCAATAGCGGAGTCCACATTCCATTGCAAACAGCCAATCAGCCAGCAGCAGTGACATCAGGTTGCCATGGCAACCAACCTGTGCTGCGTACAGAAGTTGGGCTCTGCGACCAGCCACCCACAATCACAGAACGCTTGTTGTAGTGGGACGGCCTGCTAATTTTTAGTAGGCGCGCTTGTTGTTTCGCGTCGATGTGATTATTATGGTTTTACTAATTTCCTCAATAAAATGGGGAAATTATGTAATGGAAAAAATGTTTTTCATTATGTAACGAAAAAATATGAAAAAATTTGTGCGAATTTCAAACATTTTTTACTTCTTCTTTTGCTTTATTATGCAGGGAGGGCGGCGTCCCAGAGCCCTCCTTCACAAGCCGCCACTGGAAGAAAGAGAATTAGGATGTCAGGAACCCAGGTTGGGTTATGCCTAGTTAGCCAAACATGACTTTTATAAATTGGGACATTATTAATTACTGTAAATAATGTTACACTCAATGGTTAGTAAGTAAATATCATTCTTTAATTTTCTTAATTCTTAACCTCATATTATGAGTACAAATGTATGCCTACTTATAAGTAACTTTACTAATGAAAAGTCTTTTTAAAAAAGAGACTCGTGTCCATGTTAACAGCAAAGATGACTATTACTGAAGCTCTGAGAACTGTCATATGATAATGGGAAGACAGTGTATCAGTTAGAATAATCAACAACTTATTAAGGCACACTGTAAGGAAGTATGTTTTAATCATTTTGCACACATCATTCCAGAAGTCTGTTCTAAAAACAATTATAATCAAACTGCTGTTTCAACGGTACTAATAATGCAGCATGGCAAAATTGAAACCATTTTTATTGGTCTGAACATTTGTTTCAAGCTAAGTATGCCAAATATGTTTGTAATAGGTTTATAATTTAAGATGTGAAGTATATGAAGCCTTTACTAGTACCTGTTCATTAGACAACAAAAAATAACTATAATTTCGATTAATTTTGTTAATGTTCTTTGCCATTCATTATTTAGCTATATTTTTACTGTCAGGAAAAGTTCTGATGTAATTTCTGTACGTGTTATTTTTGGTCTCTCTCTCTCTCTCTCTCTCTCTCTCTCTCTCTCTCTCTCTCTCTCTCTCTCTCTCTCTCTCTCTCTCTCTCTCTTTGTTATTTATTGAAAAAACATAAAAAAACTGACACTCCTCTGTATGTGTCCACATTGCATGCAATTAAAAAAATTAAAAACCTACTTGAAACATACTTGTGATCTTGCAAAAGAGGATCAGTCTTCTGTGTGTTTTAATGATAATTAGTTAATCAATGAACATGTCATGGACAACAAAATGCAAAAATTTACAAATGAATAATGAAAACACAAAGATTAAAAACTAATAAGAAATCATTATATACATAAAGAAACAAATTAGTAAGATTTATTAATGAATCAAAGGAATTCAGAAATTCAACTGATAATCACACATTAGTACATTGTGTTACTAATTTCACAATTCCACAAAATTTGTAATTATTGGATAGTGAACATTGGATTTCAATATAGTAAGCGTACACATATTAATTTTAAGCACGTTTTACAAATAGTGAATGGAAAATAAAATAAATACACGATTTCAACTTTCTTAAACTAAAAACAAGAAATTCTTTTCAGTTAGTGTAACGTGTTGTGTTACTGTAAGACAGAGCAGTGCTGTTAGTGTACTAATTAAGATGCATTAAATGTATAAATAAAGCTAATGAGTTATTCTTAGATGACATCATTAACCTTCTTGGTAATGGTGTAAAAGCCTTCCCACAGCGGTTGCAGGTTCGGGCTGATTTCTTTCTCCCTTATCATGTTATAGAACTAAGCCTGGCAGCAGGTGTGAGCCCTGAAGAAATTCCAACCAGTCTTCATCTTTGTATTTGTGAAAATAAAGTTGTTTTGAGCCAGGTCATGTAAATTCAGGTTAGGCCAAGTTGCTCATTAGACTTTGTCTAAATTTTAAAGATATAAAGTGTTGATAAAGATTTTAGGACCGTACATTAAAAACATTGTTTGCACATATGAGTAGGAAGCAGATATATTAATATAATATGTTACCCAACAAGATACAGGAACAATTATGTATATTTAATTAAGTAGTTAGTGGACTTAAAACCTGCAGTAGAAACTCCAGTTTTTATAAAACAAATAGGGAGAGAATTGAAGATTTGGTGTTTCTAATGTTATATCTATTTTCTTCACAAGTAACTAATGGCTGGTTATTTGTAATCACGTTTTCTCATAATGTATGTTGTTAATGACCTTTTTTAAGGGTATGAAAAAAACAACAGATATTGGTATTTGAAAAAAGGTGAATTTTATTGGTACATACTAAAGTATAGAGTCAAATTTGTTTCTATTCATTAACAAAGGTCCATACTGTAATAATTTTGTGTGTAATATACAAGCATTCTTTAAAATGTTTACGATATTCTCCCAATTTTATTTGCATTAATTCAGACCGTAGTAACATTAAATTCCACTGCAACCCATTATTAATACTTAATCATTTGCATGTTAACAGAAACTGCACATTGCTTTTTATTGCATTATGTTGAAAAAAGGATTTTAATGTACTTGTTTGGTTATACATTAGATTGTACTCGGTTCTAAATTGGAAGTACGTTTTAATTCCGGTACTTTGAATAAATACAGCCTTTAATGTTATATACAGCCTTTGAATGTACACTAACTAAGGAAATGTCTGTTAAGTCTAATTAATTTTAAAAATCTAGAAGGTTAAGTTAAATAATTAAACGTAGCCACAACCTCCCAAAATCGTCTCTGTACTGTAATTATGTGCGATAAATGTAAACTAATTTTTGTACTTCCAATAAATACACCCTTTTAATGTACACGAACAAAGTAAATTTTATTGAAGTTACATTGTCGTACATAACCTCCATAAGCTGGCATTACTTACTTCGAATAAATACAGCCGTTAATATTATATACAGCCTTTTATCCATACAATAAATACAGCCTTTGAATGTACGCTAACTAAGGAAACGTTTGTTAAGTCTAATTAATTTTAAAACTCTAAAAGGTTAAGAGTTTACACTTATGTTTTCAATGTGTACTTGCTGACCTTCTAGAACTTAGGCAACTTTACTTACAATTTCAAATCCATTGTTTTTTCCAAACACAACTTTGAATTTATATTTTAAGGTTTCCATTTTTGATCCTGTGAGAGAATTGATTTGCTTTCAACAATATGAATTTTTTTTTTCCGCACAAGAAACTTAAATTAACAGATTAAAAACATATACAGTAAAGTATTTATTTATACAGTAAAGCCCCGATTATCCGCGAGTGCCGCGAAAAATTTTTTTAATTACGAACCTAAAAAAAAACAATTTTAATCCAAGCCAACAACAGGGAAAATACAATAGGCCCTACAGCGCGAAGGTTGAAAATTTCTGACAGGTTTATCCTATATCATCTCCTATATCCTATAGGCCTTCTTGGAATTTTGTTTTGGTCAAGTTCACTAACCTTCCCCCTCTACGTACATATTCTCTCGGTCTGCCAGTGGTGTCAGTTGTCAGTAAGCGTGCTTAGTGATCAGTTCGTTAGTTCCTGAAATTAATAATGGCTGAAAAACGAAAGAAGGTTGTGTTAACAATTGCACAAAAACTTAAAATGATTTCTAAAATAGAAAATGGCGCTTCAAGGAAGTAGATGTGTTTGAATTATGGGATCAGGGAAACAACAGTGCGAGACGTTTTAAAGCAAAAAGACAAACTGTTAGCCTTTGCATCAGTGTCGGACAGTGCTTCTAGGATGAAAAAACGAAAAACAATGAAGAAATCCACCTATAATGAACTTGACTCGGCATTAGCGGAATGGTTAGCTCAGGTGCGAAGTGAGGGCACCCCCGTGTCTGGTCCTACCATTGCAGCTAAAGCAAAAATCTTTTTTGATTTGTTAGGCCTGGAAGAAAATTTTGATGCGTCGTCCGGTTGGTTACATCGTTTTAAGAAACGTCATGGAATTAGAGATTGGTCTACACAGAGAGAAGCTGAGTGGTGATCAACAAGCAGCTGATGATTTTCAACGTGATTTTGAAGAGTTTGTGTTGTCTGAAGATCTGTCATATGAACAAATTTATAACACTGATGAATCAGGGATTTTTTGGAAGTGTCTTCCCACTCGTACTTTAGCATTTGAAAGTGAACATCAAGCGGCAGGTCACAAAAGTAGCAAGGAAAGAATTACAATCTTGCCATGCAGCAACGCTGCGGGTAGTCACAAACTTCGGCTTCTTGTAATCGGTAAATCTAAGAAACCGAGGTCTTTTAAGAGGACAAGAGCAGAAAATTTACCAGTTGATTATTTCAACCAAAAAAAAGGTTGGATGAACCAGCAGATTTTTCAAGAATGGTTTGAAAACATTTTTGTGCCTCAAATACGTAAACATCTTGACTCAAAAAATTTGCCAAAGAAGGCTGTTTTGTTAATTGACAACGCACCTTCACACCCAGCTACATGTGTGCTTAAATCTTCTGACGGGCAAATCTTCGCATAGTTTTTGCCCCCAAATGTTACTGCGCTGATACAACCTATGGACCAGGGAGTCATTGCAACCATGAAGAGAATATACAGAACAAAGTTGTTATTGTCTGTCAAAAATCGAAGAAGGCTGCGATCTCAAAGAATTTTGGAAGAAATATACAATTTTGGATAGCATTTACGATATTGCATGTGCATGGGATTACATCAAACCCTCAACCCTTGTTAAATCAAGGAGAAAACTCTTTCCGAGTATCGAAACAAATGTCAACCAAAACATTTGTGAAGAAGTGAATGAAGTCATGTCGACCACTACACTTGTTGACCTCGTGACAACCTCCGTTCCGGGAGGTGAGAATGTCGACGAAGAGAACATAGAAGAGTGGCTGGAATGCGACGCAAGTGAGCCAGGGTTTGAACGACTGACTGACGTAGAGATAACGAACAAAGCAATGGGAGTGAACGAGAACGAAGAAGAACAAAGTGAAAGTGAAGAAGACGAGGCGCCTGCGCAGATGACACACGAAACTGCTTTGCAGCACGTAGACGGATTGCTTCAATATTTAGAGGAACAAGACGACGATGCACATCTGGCAGAAAAACTCATGTTAAGGAAAGTACAATCTAGAATAAAGAAAAGGTGTTTCCAAAGCAAGAAGCAAAAACGAGTGACTGATTTTTTTAAAAAGGCGTAACTGAACACTTTTTGTTAACAGTACAGTATTGTTTTTTGTTTACTGTTCTTTATTTTAGTGATTTTGACGTAGAGCAAAGGTTTCTGCTGTACTGAACATATTTTAAAAGTTTTACATATGTTTTTTGTACAATAAAATATAGTTTTTATGCTGAAATATTTTTTTTTCGTGTTCACCTCATTTTTAGCCTTTTTTCGGGTTATCCACGATTTTCACTATCAGCGGTGCCCTTGCCACCCAATTCCGCGGATAATCTGGGCTTTACTGTAGATGCCAACTCACTTCTTACACTTCTGTTTTTTTAACAGATTTTTGAAGGATCTCTATAGACAAAGCATCATCTTTGTCCAATTCATCAATAACTGATTTAACACTATCAAAATTATCTGCATAATATAACACTGCAGAAAACAAGTCCCTCAGTGAGTCCCAATAGGTGCTGGTGGCAATAGAAAGTTAGGATTTTTGTTTCTGAAAAAAATTAATTCTCATAGGAAATTTAACAAACACTTTCTTTCCATTGTATACTAATATGTCCACGTTAAGATACGAGGATCGGATAGTTTCACACACTCTGTTTAGAGCACAACACAGGTAACATGTATGAATTTCAGATAGCTGACACAAAGGGCTTCTGCTGCTTTGTTAATATATGACACTACATTGGTAATAAAAAGCAGTACATTATCTCGTCAGCGCCCGCTCCCAAAATTTGGGGGCGGCATTTTGGCTGTAAGTGTGAGAAAAATATTGATGTGTTAAATACCCAATTAATAGAAATTTCACATATCAATTTTTTCGTTCGCTAAAAATTTACAGTGCGTAGCGTATTTATATTGTTTATGTCTAAAAGCTAAAAATATTTACAATTCTTGATTCTAAAGAAAACAATCATAAAAGAGCGGTATGTTTAATTAAATAACCGTTTTTCCGTTTCAGGGGAGAACGGAAAATCCCAGCATTAATTTAATTTCGTGAGATTGTGATACATATCACAATATTTAAAGATTTCAGAGATATGAAAGATTGGACGGTGATTCATTTTTTAAAACATTTATTACGGCAATCTACGTTAAACACATTAAACAATAAAAGTTGACAATAAACTTACAAAAATCTAGTAAATTTTTATAATTCCGAAAAGGAAACATTTTATAAACTAATAATTTATTTTATTAATAAATTAACGCAGAAATTGTAAAGGACGCTGCTTGAACTTGTTTGAACATGCAATCCATATACTTCTCTGAACAGAATAGCACGCGAGCAGAGCGCTGCTTCAACTTGTGTTTAAACATGCGTAGACTTGCTTATTACCTCTAACCTCGAGCGGTTTCATTACACAATAGCATTATTCTTGCTATTACGTCGGTAGTGATAACAAGTGGAAGTTCATAAAATTTACTTCAGTGCGATTTCTTAATTTTGAAAGGTAAGTACATCTATAATTAAGCTGTTGTTTAGTTTGATAGATAGTAGTTTATCGTAAATCAATTATCGAATCGAAACAATGAAAGCATTTTTAAATAAAATAAATATTTTATTTATCCAAAAAGGCTGTTTATTGAATCAATCAAATATTGTATCAAATTTGAATGTATTCTATAAGTATAATTATTTATAGTTTTGTTTTATGAAAATAATTGTTTGAATCAATCATATAAGACATTATTAAGTTCATTGCTGTGATAAAACGCGTTTTATAATAATATATTTGAAAAATTGAACAGAATAAAATCTCAAAATCAAGAATTATAAAATTGTTTTTAATGACTATTTATGATTTGCTGAAATATTTATTATTATAAAATACATATATAATTACACTAGACTTTCTTTACGTTCACAGGATATGAAAAATATTTTGTGTAGTGTAGCGCATAAATATTTTTTATGTTGGTTGACGGAATATAATGTTGGAAGTTATGTTAATTACGGTTTTAGCTTATTTAGAACAAGGATAAATCTTTATTTTTAATTATTATTTTATAGTTTACATTGTTTAATTTGAGTTATGTGCGTGCCTCTTCAAGAATGTCTGACGGTCTAAGAAACTGTCTGGTTACCAGTACAAAAAAAGAAGGCTGGAAAAGGAACCCGAAAGGCAAAAACAAGCTGGCGCGTTAAAAAATTATATAAAGAGTTGTCCCAAACAAATGACAACTTTGAGAATCCAACATCAAGTCCGGTTATAAAAGAACATACGGAATCGTCAGAGAATGATGATGACAAACAAATGGACGAAGTTTCTAAATCAATTGGAACTGATGACACTCTGACTCTACCATCACCAGATGAAAGCATTGAAAAAATTGACACCAACGTGACACCCACAGAAAGCGTTCTACAAACTTTGAGTACAGATCCAGCATTGTGGCCAAGAATTTTAGGAGACGCCAAAAGAAGTTTTTTAGTAAGACAAGGTCCACCTAAACCATTGTATAATTACAAATTTCCTTCCAATGACACTGGTCGACATTTTAGCGCAAATTATTATACACGAATTTTAAGCAATGGGGAGCAAGTTTTACGAGACTGGCTAAGTGTACTCTCTTTCACAAAACTCCGTTTACTGCTTCTGTTGCAAAAATTTCAGCTGTATAGTTAGTTCTATTTCAAAGGAGGGTTTTAAAAGTTGGAAGCACCTCGGGGAAACTTTAAAAGAGCATGAAATTTCCAAAAATCATATTCAGGCCCAAAAATCATGGCTAGAAATGAACCAAAGGTTAAAGTGTTGTAAAACTATAGATACAGCTGCTCAAAGAATTATTAATGCCGAAACAAACCATTGGAACGAGGTGCTTCTAAGAATCGTAGCAATTACTAAAATGCTTGGTAAAAGTTGTCTGGCTTTTCAAGGTACAAGCGACAAGTTGTTTGAGTATAATAATGTTAATTTCTTAAAAATAGTTGAGTTGCTATGTGAATTTGATCCCATTATGGAAGAGCACGTCCGTAGAGTGCTCAAAAAAGAAGAGACTAAAGCTCACTATCTCGGGAAAAATATACAAAACAAGATAATAGATCTGCTGCATCAAAGTGTAAAGTCTCATATTATTGATGAAATAAAAAAATTCAAATATTTTTCCATAATTTTAGACTGTACTCCTGACATTAGTAAGGTAGAGCAAATGACTCTTGTAATCAGATATGTTTCAATCAATAAATTTGACGATGATGTTGAAATTAAAATTAATGAAAGCTTTTTAGGCTTCTTACCGGTCGAAAGATCCACAGGAAAACAAATGACTGATATTATAATTGGAGAACTTAATGACTTGGGTTTAAATTTGCAGGATATCAGAGGGCAGGGATATGACAACGGGTCCAGTATGAGGGGCGATAAAGCAGGAGTGCAATCTAAAATTAAACCATATAATTCGCGAGCATTCTATGTTTCGTGTAGTAGCCACTCTCTCAGTCTTGTTGTTAATGGTATGGCAAAAGCGTCCTTGGAAACCGCTAATTTCTTCAACATGGTCCAAGAAATATATTTATTTTTTTCGGCATCTACTTTTCGATGGGCAATACTTTTAAAACATGTTCAAGGTTTAACTTTGAAACCATTGAGTGACACTAGATGGGAGAGTAGGATAGAGGCCTTAAAGCCTTTGAGATTCCATTTGGGAGATGTATACGACGCCTTGCTAAGCATTTACGAAAACCAAGAAATTGATAATTTAATAAGAGACGAGGCCTCGGATTTATTAAATTGTATTAAACAATTTAAGTTTTTGTGTTCATTAGTTATTTGGCATAAAATACTAAATTGCATTAATCCAATAAGCAAGTTGATGCAAACAAAAGATTTTGATCTAGCCTCTGCACTTGATCTTTTACAAAACTGCAAAATATTTTTCAAGAATCTTTGATCGGATTCGTCCTTCGATGAAACTATTATTGATGCAAAAGGAACTTGCTACCGAAATTGACGTGGAGGCTAATTTTGGATCAACAATAACACGACACCGCGTAAGAAGAATAAAAAGGAACTTCTCATACGAAGCATGAGATGAACCGATCGAAGATCCAAAAGAAAAATATAAAATAGATTTTTTTTATTTTACAATCGATCAAGCACTAAATGCACTAGATGCTAGATTTGAACAACTTAGTAATCATAGTAACTATTTTCAATTCTTATATAATATATACGATTTAAATACCATATCCAAAGAAATGCTACTAAAACACTGTAAGAATTTAGAATGTATTTTAACTGATGGTGATTCTGTTGACATAAATGGGGTAGAATTAGCAGAGGAAATTTCAGCATTATCTGCGCTTTTGGGCAAAAAAGAAAGCCTAAGCAATGTACTGAGCATAATTACAAAGTTAAATTTTGCCCCAAACCTTACTATTGCTTTAAGAATATTGCTAACGATACCAATAACTGTAGCAAGTGGCGAAAGGAGTTTCTCTAAGTTAAAATTAATTAAGAACTTTTTACGTTCGACTACTACACAAAATCGTCTTAATGGTTTGGCCATTTTGGCAATTGAGCATGAAATTGCTGATCAAGTAAATTTAAAAGATGTAATAAAAAAAGTTTGCAGAACTGAAAGTGAGAAAAAAAAGTTTTTTGTGATTTTAGCGTAGTTGATGTTACCTTGTTTTATTTTCAAAATAATGGCATTTTGATTGATTATGCAATAATACACATTTTTAATAACATTTAAAAATGTAAAAAATTATATGGTTAACAATTTGTGGCTAGGTACAGATATTTCTTAATTAATTTCTACTGTTTTGTACTGCTTGATTATCAATTTTGTGTTATGTTACATGTTTCTTTCTAAATATGTATATATGTATGTGTTGATTATAATTTAAAACGATTTGACTTTTATTTAACATAAAAAGTAGAATCTACTGTTTTGTACTACTTGATTGTCAATATTATGTTATGTTACATGTTTCTTTCTAAATATATGCTTTTATTAAAATTTAAATAAAATGATTTGATTTTTATTGAAAATAAAAAATATGTACCTTTATTTAAAAAATATATATATATTCTTAAGGGGCGGCAATTTGTCTTTTTGTCCGGGGTGACGTAACCGCTAGAGCGGGCCCTGATCTCATAATTAATATCTTTGGCCACAATGAATGCATACTTACTTTGAACAACCTAGCAACTGAATGTGATTTGCTCCTGATATTTCTTTACAAGCAATCAAAAATGAAAGTTGAGAAACTATACTTCATTTTTAAGCACACCAATAATTACATTTCCCATTTTTCTACCTGTTGAGGCCATAGTTTCATAAAAACGTACCCATATTTTAATCATTGTCATTCACAGCTTTGATATTTTCTAATGTTTCTTCATAGCAGTTTGGAAGATGTTGTTTTCTTAAAGTAGACTCATCCGGAGGATCTAAGTTCGTGTATTTCACAAGAAAATTTCTAACCACCAGATTGTTAACTTTGTATACAGGAATTTCTGCTGGAAAGAAAGCTCTACACAAATTAGAATAAAATTCACTACACTTCATAGGTCCCAAATATGAGGAGTGGAGGGTCCTGTTTCATCTAAAACCACTTGTTTTGAACTAGAAGGTGAAGCCACAGTGAAATGTTTGTTGCCAGATAGATGTTGCGATCGTTGATCCACTTTTATGGGTTTTCCACAAGGCTTGCAATGTAGTAGCTTTCCATATGAATCGAATATACCTTTTACATTCTTTAACATACATACTGATGTAACTGGGCACTTTCAGTACATTTTACCTTTGACATTCTGGCGAGCACTGTAAGCAATGTCACAAGAACACCATCAAGTAACACAAGAACTGATGAACAATGAGAGCAAATTTGGTAATTAGCTGGTTTAACGATTCCAAAATGAACAGTCATCTGCCACCCTTCATTTCACTCAAAAATTTCCAGGTGTATTATTGAGTTGCCAGTTGTGTTTCTTAATTTTGTCTGTGGTAATAGGAAAACAAATACTTTGTATGTTTATATTTAGACTCACTTAAACATGGAACTGTGTCAATTTCTAATAGCCACAGTTAGTATATCTATTAAGTTGCACTTTTCACGATATTAATTGATGACTCGTTGAGCACTTGGTGAAACATATTAATACAAAGGTTTTGTAAAATATATAAAAACACTTTGTAAGTTTCACAAATTTTTTAATTAACTCTGACAGCTGTTTCGACTAACTTAAGCCATTGTCAAAGAGCGATTGAATGAAATTACTGAACACAGGATGTTAGAGTAGTGTAGGTGGTAAACATCTGTTTAGGGCGTATCTGGAACATCTGTGTTGTGATGGCGAGGGGTGGGGAGTGTGTGCATGAGACAAGGGAAGGTCTGGTGTCTTTAAAAACTAAATACAATCATGAATGCAAAATATAAAATTAACTGAACTAAATATAAACTGAATGCAAAATTTAAAATAATGATGAACATTCAAAATAATATAAAATAAACTAAACTAAATAACAGATTTTAATAAAGGGGATACACAAAATTCAGTCTGTTCATTGGTTAAATTTTTGTTATTTTGTATTGCTTTTTTAATTTCTAAAATTTCTAACAAATCCATTTTTCTACCTTTTTGTATGTTGTGGAGTAGTGTTGTTTTTTGTGTCTATAAAGTGATTGTGTTGTAAGCAATGATCTGCAAAACCTGTATTAGATGTATTGGTTAAAATCGCTTTCTTATGTTCAGAAATGCGATGTTTCAGAGCACGGCCACATTGTCCGATATAAATAGCATCGCATTCTGCACAGTGTATTTCATAAACTCCATTTTTCTCCAGTGTATTAGATTTTTCTTTATTATTGACTAGTAGTGAAAAAAGATTACGTTTGTTTACTGATACCATGTTAAGACCATGGTTTTTTAACCTATTATTAATCTTATCTGTTATACACGGAATGTAATTTGTTAAGTGAAATTTTTTGTTACCCTGATCTGGCTCTATGGAATAAAATTCTTTTAAAGTAATTTTCTTCTGTTTTTTTAAAATTAAAGAGTTAATTATTCTTTCATCATAACCGTTATTTTGTGCTATGGCTTTTATAATATCTACCTCTTTATTGAAATTTTCTTTGGATAAAGGAACTATAAGGAGACGATTAACCATTGCATGAAAACTGCTTAATTTTATGTGCCATGATGTTAGTGATCGTTTATGTATAACGGTATCTGTAAAAGTAGGTTTTCTATATATCTGAAAACTAAGATTATTTTGTGATCTAGTAATGGTAAGATCCAAAAAATTTAAACTTTTCGTATTTTCTGTTTCAAGTGTAAATTGCACGCTACTATAAAAGGAATTAATATAATCTAAGAACATATGGAGCTGTCTATCTGTTCCCGTCCAGATACAAAATATATCATCAACATACCTTGCCCAATGAAAAACATATTTTATGTTGGGGTTATCAGATGTAAAAATGTTTTCTTCCAAAAATGTCATAAAGATTTCACTTAATAAAGGTGATAAAGGAGAGCCCATAGGTAAGCCATTAAATTGTTTATAGATTTTATTATTAAACTGAAAATAATTTTGTCCTATGCAAATATCTAACGCCGAGAATAATTCTTTTTTCTGATCACTATTTAAGGTTAAAGTATTTTGTATATGTGAGGAACAGACAGACAACAGAACATCTACAGGTATAGACGGAAATAAATTCTTAACATCAAATGAAACTAATTTTGCATTCAGTGGTAAATGTACATTTTTTTATATTATTAACTAATTGTAAAGTGTTTTTAATAGCATACTTTGGGTTAAAGTTAATATATTTTGGCAATAATTCATTAAGTTTTTTACAGACTTTATATGCAGGTGCAGTTACATATGAAACAACTGGGCGCATGGGACAATTAGGTTTATGTATTTTTGGTAAACTATACAAAACAGGAGCTTTTGGGTTCATCATAGTTAGCATGAAACTTTTTGTGTCTGAAAATATATTAGGGCAATTTTTAATAAGTGATTTTATTTGTTTTTGAAACTTATTAGTGGGATCATTTAATATCTTGAAATTGTCATTCCTGAAGAGAAGTTCTGTCTTTTCAATATATTCGCTCCTATTTATTATTGTAATTGTATTGCCTTTATCAGCTTTGCAAACCACTAAACTATTTGAATTAATTTTTTGTTTTAAACTGTTAACTATGTACTTATCTGAATCTTTTAGACTGTACTTATTCTTATTACTTTTTGATATAATGTTTGCACAGGAAACTAATTCATTATTTCTTATATCTGAGTTATCTACATTACTAAGTGCTATTTCTGTATTTACACATAACATTTCCATGTCTCTTTTGTACCGTATGTTTGGACAATATTTCAAACCTTTATTTAACAGATTTAGTTCTTTCTGAGTAAAGTTTATATTTGAGAAATTTTCCACTCTGTTATAAAATTTATTTACTGGTGATGACATAGTAGTTACTCTCTTACTACTTAGCTTAGTTGTGATAAGTTTTAGTAATTTTGTTTTTTGTACTAAATATTGTTTATGAGCATGATAACTTACTTGTTCTCTGATCATATTATCAATAAGGTCAAATTCCACTGCACTGTATCTATAAGTTAATTCACAATGTATTAGTTTTTGGTGTAAAGACAAATTATTTCTTCTAGAGTACCATTTCTTGAGTTCCAAATGTAGCCAGTTCTTGTATGCCTGTTGAACAGCAGTTTTTGCTTCAGACGATTGATGGCGGCAACTAATCTTCATGTACGTTGGAAATACACTATTCTTTAGGCACTGTTTATTAAACCACAAATGGTTGTTGCACTTCTGGAATTTTAAATTCAGCTATAATATTATTATTTTCAGTTTAATAATAAAATCTATAAACAATTTAATGGCTTACCTATGGGCTCTCCTTTATCACCTTTATTAAGTGAAATCTTTATGACATTTTTGGAAGAAAACATTTTTACATCTGATAACCCCAACATAAAATATGTTTTTCATTGGGCAAGGTATGTTGATGATATATTTTGTATCTGGACGGGAACAGATAGACAGCTCCATATGTTCTTAGATTATATTAATTCCTTTTATAGTAGCGTGCAATTTACACTTGAAACAGAAAATATGAAAAGTTTAAATTTTTTGTATCTTACCATTACTAGATCACAAAATAATCTTAGTTTTCAGATATATAGAAAACCTACTTTTACAGATACCGTTATACATAAACAATCACTAACATCATGGCACATAAAATTAAGCAGTTTTCATGCAATGGTTAATCGTCTCCTTATAGTTCCTTTATCCAAAGAAAATTTCAATAAAGAGGTAGATATTATAAAAGCCATAGCACAAAATAACGGTTATGATGAAAGAATAATTAACTCTTTAATTTAAAAAAAAAAACAGAAGAAAATTACTTTAAAAGAATTTTATTCCATAGAGCCAGATCAGGGTAACAAAAAATTTCACTTAACAAATTACATTCCGTGTATAACAGATAAGATTAATAATAGGTTAAAAAACCATGGTCTTAACATGGTATCAGTAAACAAACGTAATCTTTTTTCACTACTAGTCAATAATAAAGAAAAATCTAATACACTGGAGAAAAATGGAGTTTATGAAATACACTGTGCAGAATGCGATGCTGTTTATATCGGACAATGTGGCCGTGCTCTGAAACATCGCATTTCTGAACATAAGAAAGCGATTTTAACCAATACATCTAATACAGGTTTTGCAGATCATTGCTTACAACACAATCACTTTATAGACACAAAAAACATAACACTACTCCACAACATACAAAAAGGTAGAAAAATGGATTTGTTAGAAATTTTAGAAATTAAAAAAGCAATACAAAATAACAAAAATTTAACCAATGAACAGGCTGAATTTTGTGTATCCCCTTTATTAAAATCTGTTATTTAGTTTAGTTTATTTTATATTATTTTGAATGTTCATCATTATTTTAAATTTTGCATTCAGTTTATATTTAGTTCAGTTAATTTTATATTTTGCAGTCATGATTGTATTTAGTTTTTAAAGACACCAGACCTTCCCTTGTCTCATGCACACACTCCCCACCCCTCGCCATCACAACACAGATGTTCCAGATACGCCCTAAACAGATGTTTACCACCTACACTACTCTAACATCCTGTGTTCAGTAATTTCATTCAATCGCTCTTTGACAATGGCTTAAGTTAGTCGAAACAGCTGTCAGAGTTAATTAAAAAATTTGTGAAACTTACCAAGTGTTTTTATATATTTTACAAAACCTTTGTATTAATATGTTTCACCAAGTGCCCAACGAGTCATCAATTAATATCGTGAAAAGTGCAAGTAAAGCAATGCTCGTTACTTTCTACAGAAGATGTCTTTTAAAATTCCGGAAGTGCAACAACCATTTGTGGTTTAATAAACAGTGCCTAAAGAATAGTGTATTTCCAACGTACATGAAGATTAGTTGCCGCCATCAATCGTCTGAAGCAAAAACTGCTGTTCAACAGGCATACAAGAACTGGCTACATTTGGAACTCAAGAAATGGTACTCTAGAAGAAATAATTTGTCTTTACACCAAAAACTAATACATTGTGAATTAACTTATAGATACAGTGCAGTGGAATTTGACCTTATTGATAATATGATCAGAGAACAAGTAAGTTATCATGCTCATAAACAATATTTAGTACAAAAAACAAAATTACTAAAACTTATCACAACTAAGCTAAGTAGTAAGAGAGTAACTACTATGTCATCACCAGTAAATAAATTTTATAACAGAGTGGAAAATTTCTCAAATATAAACTTTACTCAGAAAGAACTAAATCTGTTAAATAAAGGTTTGAAATATTGTCCAAACATATGGTACAAAAGAGACATGGAAATGTTATGTGTAAATACAGAAATAGCACTTAGTAATGTAGATAACTCAGATATAAGAAATAATGAATTAGTTTCCTGTGCAAACATTATATCAAAAAGTAATAAGAATAAGTACAGTCTAAAAGATTCAGATAAGTACATAGTTAACAGTTTAAAACAAAAAATTAATTCAAATAGTTTAGTGGTTTGCAAAGCTGATAAAGGCAATACAGTTACAATAATAAATAGGAGCGAATATATTGAAAAGACAGAACTTCTCTTCAGGAATGACAATTTCAAGATATTAAATGATCCCACTAATAAGTTTCAAAAACAAATAAAATCACTTATTAAAAATTGCCCTAATATATTTTCAGACACAAAAAGTTTCATGCTAACTATGATGAACCCAAAAGCTCCTGTTTTGTATAGTTTACCAGAAATACATAAACCTAATTGTCCCATGCGCCCAGTTGTTTCATATGTAACTGCACCTGCATATAAAGTCTGTAAAAAACTTAATGAATTATTGCCAAAATATATTAACTTTAACCCAAAGTATGCTATTAAAAACACTTTACAATTAGTTAATAATATAAAAAAATGTACATTTACCACTGAATGCAAAATTAGTTTCATTTGATGTTAAGAATTTATTTCCGTGTATACCTGTAGATGTTCTGTTGTCTGTCTGTTCCTCACATATACAAAATACTTTAACCTTAAATAGTGATCAGAAAAAAGAATTATTCTCGGCGTTAGATATTTGCATAGGACAAAATTATTTTCAGTTTAATAATAAAATCTATAAACAATTTAATGGCTTACCTATGGGCTCTCCTTTATCACCTTTATTAAGTGAAATCTTTATGACATTTTTGGAAGAAAACATTTTTACATCTGATAACCCCAACATAAAATATGTTTTTCATTGGGCAAGGTATGTTGATGATATATTTTGTATCTGGACGGGAACAGATAGACAGCTCCATATGTTCTTAGATTATATTAATTCCTTTTATAGTAGCGTGCAATTTACACTTGAAACAGAAAATATGAAAAGTTTAAATTTTTTGGATCTTACCATTACTAGATCACAAAATAATCTTAGTTTTCAGATATATAGAAAACCTACTTTTACAGATACTGTTATACATAAACAATCACTAACATCATGGCACATAAAATTAAGCAGTTTTCATGCAATGGTTAATCGTCTCCTTATAGTTCCTTTATCCAAAGAAAATTTCAATAAAGAGGTAGATATTATAAAAGCCATAGCACAAAATAACGGTTATGATGAAAGAATAATTAACTCTTTAATTTTAAAAAAAACAGAAGAAAATTACTTTAAAAGAATTTTATTCCATAGAGCCAGATCAGGGTAACAAAAAATTTCACTTAACAAATTACATTCCGTGTATAACAGATAAGATTAATAATAGGTTAAAAAACCATGGTCTTAACATGGTATCAGTAAACAAACGTAATCTTTTTTCACTACTAGTCAATAATAAAGAAAAATCTAATACACTGGAGAAAAATGGAGTTTATGAAATACACTGTGCAGAATGCGATGCTATTTATATCGGACAATGTGGCCGTGCTCTGAAACATCGCATTTCTGAACATAAGAAAGCGATTTTAACCAATACATCTAATACAGGTTTTGCAGATCATTGCTTACAACACAATCACTTTATAGACACAAAAAACATAACACTACTCCACAACATACAAAAAGGTAGAAAAATGGATTTGTTAGAAATTTTAGAAATTAAAAAAGCAATAAAAAATAACAAAAATTTAACCAATGAACAGACTGAATTTTGTGTATCCCCTTTATTAAAATCTGTTATTTAGTTTAGTTTATTTTATATTATTTTGAATGTTCATCATTATTTTAAATTTTGCATTCAGTTTATATTTAGTTCAGTTAATTTTATATTTTGCAGTCATGATTGTATTTAGTTTTTAAAGACACCAGACCTTCCCTTGTCTCATGCACACACTCCCCACCCCTCGCCATCACAACACAGATGTTCCAGATACGCCCTAAACAGATGTTTTACCACCTACACTACTCTAACATCCTGTGTTCAGTAATTTCATTCACTCGCTCTTTGACAATGGCTTAAGTTAGTCGAAACAGGTGTCAGAGTTAATTAAAAAAATTTGTGAAACTTACCAAGTGTTTTTATATATTTTACAAAACCTTTGTATCTATTAAGTGTTTGTAGGTAGGTACATGTTTAGATACATATGTAGATAGGTAGGTAGGTAGGTGTAGGTACATGTTTTTTTATACAAACGACAGACCCTTGACTGAGAAAACTAAAACATAATAACTCATCCTTTTGTAAAAGTGAATACAGATGTTACACCATTTGTGTGCAACACTATACAGCACGTGGAGGTTACTCTCAAAATGTTATTGAAATGTTAATGCCACGTATATAAAAAAAAAGGAGGAAAAAATGCCAGTTGAGTGGCACATAGGTGTCATACACCCAGTATTCAAGAAAGGAGATAAGACCATGTGTGAAAACTATAGACCCATAACGCCTTAATTTATATATATACAAGGCGTGTCCGGAAAGTAAAGATACAAAGGTCGTAATTGGTCTAAAAATATTTATTTACAAATCATTAACTGACAGTTACGTAAATACATATATCTTTATTTCCCTACATAATTACCGTCATTATCCAAGCACCTATTAAGTCTGGGAACCAGCTTTTGTATCCCCGTGTCATAGAAGTCTGCCGCCAACCATTTGAACTATGTCATGACCTCTTCTTTTACCTTGTCATCGTTATCGAACTTTTTTCCGGCCAGATATTGTTTCAGGTGAAGGAACAAGTGAAAATCACTGGGCGCGAGGTCCGGGCTATGCGGCGGGTGATCCAAAACATCGCATTTCCAACTGCCGAGCAGCGCAGAGGTCACGCGTGCAGTGTATTTACGTAACTGTCAGTTAATGATTTGTAAATAAATATTTTTAGACCAATTGCGACATTTGTATCTTTACTTTCCGGACACACCTCGTATATTGTAACGTAACAGAATTGAGGTCCCCAACGTTACATAAAAAAAAAAATGAATTAACTATGGTCAAGAACCATACCCCGATGTTAAGGTTACTCAGTAATTAATACATCTGAGGTGTATATAAATTTAAAGATGTAATAAATAATATGAAGTATAAAATACTATTCCAAACAATGATTAATGTGTTACATATTGTACTTGTTTTTATGCTGTAGCATGGTAGTGTTTACAGGATATTTATTTTATGTTTTGTGTATAGTAAGAGGGAACTGTTATTTTATAGAAGTACTGAGTCAGTGGTGCTCTTTTCATTTATGTTAAAATTGTCTTTAGACAATTAAGTATAAATACCTGTGTTAGGTATTATATTATGTTAAATGTATTGACTAAAATTGATTAATGAAGTTGTTTTGAATTAATGTTTGTAAACTTGGCCAGGATGGCAATAAGTGTTTAAAAGTTGACAAGTAGTTCTGATAATTATGTTGTAAAATAATGAAAGGTTCCAGGACGAATTAATTAATATAATAAAGTAAAACCAGGAAATTAAAATTAATGTAAATAACCATGAACCAGTAACTATTTGTACAGCAGGTCAGGTAAAGAAAATTAAGTTAAAAAACCAAACAATATTATAACAGTTGTAAGAAAACCTATAGGCCTAAATTTAATATTTGTAAAAGGAAATTAATACCTTTTTAATGAGTCCCGTCCAATGAAACTATAGTAAAATATATACGGTTTAATAAGGTAGATTGGGTGAGAGTTTTAGGTAATTTGGTATAATTCCAAGTATGGAGTATTTTATTAAAAAAGAGTAGTAATATTTTATAATTCTGGCTCTAGGATATCAAATATTATCCAATGACAGAAAGTAGTGGTTGTTAGGGTAACTAAAATGTAAAAAATCTTGTTGATTTTCAGTCATTCGTTTCGATTGTTATACGTTATTGAGTTCAGATGAGGAGACACTTTTAAAAAGAATGACACAAATTGAAAAAATGAATCTAAATTAGTAAATTAAAATTGAAAAACTAATCCTATGACACAACTGATGAATTATAAAATAAATTAGACTTCAAAATTATAACCAAATACCTCTAAAAAGGTCGAGAATTCCTTACTTCACTCATCAAGATAATTCCGTTGGATTTGGTATTAAACCCGATTTCACATGTAATCAGGAGACTAATTGAGGGTAGCAAAAGGCCCAAACTAACGGAATTATAGTAAAAATATACGAAGCCTTCGTTTCTGAAGAAATAACCTTCACTTTCAAGAAGAAGCTATAATACGACTTCAATTCCACCGGGACGGACAACCACTAGGATCGTAATAGAAGAACGAAGGCCAGAAGAGTTCCTGGGGCTTTCCAGTACATCCCACCGTCAATTTTATTAAGGATTGGAACACTTTTTCTGGAGGAAAGTAATCGAATTTGTCAATTTTCAACTGTTTGCTGACGTACACTGCCACTTTGAGATTCATCAACCCGGTAAAACCAGCTTATTTTTAATTTCATTATATTAAGAATTAATAACATTCTGTAATACTAAAGTAACCTTAATTTTGCATTACCTGGCCTTACTAATCGTTAAAAGAATCACACGTACCCTGGGATAAGAGATATTTAATATTATATTTAATTTGTATAAATCAAAAGGAACTTGGTCAACTGACGATCGATCTACCATTGTATAATCGATATAATGATATTATCATCTTGAAGAGAACTGTTAGTTTGAATTAAAGTACAAAATCAATAAAGAATCTTTCTTGTATATGATGATGTTTTATGTTATTGTAGAATAGGTATTATATGTTATGGGTGGAGTAATTTACAGGTAAAAGGGTGATGAAAATCCGGTGAACAGGTTAACCTAGACACAAGCCAATTACGAATAACAGCGCTAATTGTCAACAGCTGGTGGAACGTGAGATTGCCGAACTAGCGTGTTTCCTGTACAAATTTTGAATTGAATTATACAATACGGAGGGACTAGGGTTGGCGAGAATTCTCAATTTATTAACTATAATACCCGTAATATAGCGTTATTCTATAGTAAAACCCATGGTAATTAACTAACACAGATTTATGTTCGACTTACGAGTTGTAACAACTATAATAAATAATTGTTTCCTTCTAGGAATTAATATTGAGTTTCAGGAGGTTTCATCTGTAACAACCTAATAGATATATTCATGAATAACATATTGATTAAACCCCAGTAACAACATTGCTATTCTTTACAATATATATTGTAATTAAACGAGTACGTGTGTCTCGTTCGTATCACGCAATGTAAACCTATTTGTTACTAGGAACGGGTATGCTTCTCTGTCTCTCCTCTCTTCGGTCGTGTTAATTTAATTCAATTATTTAGATACCTGAGATATTTGGAGTTGGGGAATATAGTAATTTTATTAACTAATATTAGCTTATCTCTCTAGGAAAAATACCAGTGTTAGTGTGCTTGAAACTTAAATAATTAATGTTTTATTCTATAATTTCGCTCAACCCTAGTATACCTCGAAGAGAATTATGTAAATTTTGTATTTTAACGCTCTTCTCTTTGGTGTCGGAGAATTCCGCAACAAGCGCTGCAGTTCTGGGGCAACGAAACTTATAGGTTAATTCACTGTTTACGGTAATCAAATATTATATACTTAGTCAGTTACTTTTATTTCCAACTCATTAAATAATACCCCAAATGATAAGATTTTGCAACTATACAAGGTTTCTTTATTTATTCACTCCTTCAACATTAAATAAGATAGGTTCCAATTCGCATACACAAAGGCTATAGATTGCGTGAATCGATTATTGTTCGGTCCAATATTTTATTTTATATTCGGTTATATAATTTGTTTTTGTTTACAATTAACTTAATTCAGGGTGTGAAGGTTCTTGTAACTGTGGGGAAGATTAAAAATACTTAGATAAGAATGCAAGATTTACAAATTTGAAGTGTTGTGTTGTTAATATGATTTATACAATTATAATTTACCAGACTAGAACGACATAACTCGAGTAGGCAGTTGGTTGATAATCTCGACGCTCAGAATGGATATGTCGTTCGAGATTCCTTTCTTCGGTTTAATAAAGTGGAATTCTTGTCCTGTTCACCTCGGAAATACAGCTCCCTGGGTTTATTTACGGCCAGACTGATGGTCCTTCTGCAATTTCTGGATCCAAATACCTTCTTCTCTCGTTTGAAGTAATTAGTGATGTTCCGTGTATTTAAAAGGTTATGAGTTCCAGTGTGGTGTATATTATTTGTTGTGACACAGTTAACTCTTTGTATTGGTTTTAATATATCGTTAATTCTTTTCTGGTATAGGACAATTCAAGTCCTTCCTTGTAGAACCCAGTTATTTATTTTTTATTGTGATACTGTACTATGATCTCATTTGGTTAAACTTTGCTGGCATAAGTCAAGAAGATTATCATTAGAATTTTGTGTATTATAATAGTATCAAAATAATTTAGAATATTCCAATTACATTAAACATTTCTTGGGTTTTTTAATCTCATCACGTTCAGATCATAAAAGGCAATAATTGAAAATCAACAACTTCATACATTACTGTTGTCCTTAGCAACACCTTATTTTTCTTCCTTCTCAATGTTTTGTATATAGTTATTATTTCATATATTTTTCGTCCATTCCTTATTAATTTCCTATCATATCGGAATATAACTTCACCTATAGTTTGTTTACTATTTTCTACATATATTCTGCTGGTTTTTTTATCTTAGTCTGTTTCTTTTATTTTTATTATTTTTTCGATATCAAACGTTATCAATCGATATCATGGCATTGTGGCATTATCATAGTTTGTTTAAATTGAGGTGGTTTATTATATATCATTACTTATCAAATGTTTTTTCCTAGCTCTTTGAACCGTATTCATTAATTATTATTAACTTCCGTACCTAACCTTTATGTTATGAGTGGTTATATTGTGTTATTGGCTGTTAGGCCTTTTATTGTATATGGACCTAACTTTGTTTATAACTGGTGAACAACTATAGCCCTTTTACATAAGTTCATACATATAATCAAATCTTAACTATTAACATTTACATAAATAATTATTCTTTCTATAACTAATAACAATTTTATCTTGATCTATGGATCACATATAAGAAAATTGTGATCTATTAACATTACCTAACTGTTTCCCACATCCTTCTATAACAGTAATTGAATAATACATTTTGTTTCATTACTTTCCATTAACTCAACAAGAAATTTGCATAACATAACATAAACTTTAACATAACATTCATCGTTACAAACTAATATCATTTAATTCATAATCCTTACTTACTATTGCTATAAGGTAAATTATTGTCTCGTTTTTGTTTAATTTCATTGTCATTTACTTTGACATTTTCTGTACTAGTTTCTCTCTTACAATTCTCATCAGTATAATATTTATTTACTTTTCACTGAACATGGATTTCTTACTATTGTCTAATTTACAGGTTTGTTTATTATTGTTATTTCTACCTTGCATCCTTATTTATTTTTATATATAATTATAAATGTATTTATTAGACCTTTGTATTATCATGGGAGTTAAATATTGATTTACTTATTATTTTGTTAATATTCTATTTATGTAACATGGATGACTGCATTTCTGTTGCGTTACAATATATATATATATATATATATATATATATATCCTTAATTTAGCCTATAAAGTGTTCAGCAGTGTATTGGCAGTAAGGCGTTGGACCATGGAAGATATGGTCGGAGACTATCAGTGCGGCTTCAGGAGAAATCGTTCCACCACTGGTCAAATATTTATGATGTGGACAAATATTTGAGAAATTTTATGAACATAATGTAAAACTGCACAACATGTTTGTAGATTACAAACAAGCATTCGATTCCTTAGACAGAAAGGAAATATGTCACATCTTGCAAGGCTTCCAAATATCCAACAAATTAATACACCAGGTTCGCATGATGTAACTTGATGTAATGCACCTGAAAGATACAAGATGTAAACTAAAAGTAGAAGGAGCATTAACAGAGGATTTCCAAGTTTGAAGAGTAGTAAAACAAGTGGATGTCTTGTCTACCCTCCTTTTCAATATATCCCTAGAGAAAGTAGTAAAGCAGCTAAGCTGCCAATTAACCCTGGTGGGACAATTATGAATAGGTCACAGTGCATTGCATATGCTGCTGATATTGTTCTCGTGACAAGAAACAAACAGGCACTGGATGCTTCAACCAACCTAGGGCTCCAAGTGAACAGCTAAAAGACAAATTATATGCTGATAAAGAAGAATGTCCGAGAAGAAGTAGTCACAAAAAATTAAAGTCAGTGGCAATGTATTTGAAAGAGTGGGTAGTTTTAGATATCTTGGGTCCCTCTTGAGGTCGAAAAATCAGATTTACAAAACTGTATTGCGACCAGTAGTATTATATGCTTCAGAAGCCTGGACCTCAGGCCAAGAAGATGGGAAAGAAAGATTCTGAGGATATATAGAGGTGTACTAGAAACTGGAATGTGCCATGTGAGGACAAAAGCAGAATTGTATGATCTATACAAGGAACCGGACATCGTCACAGCAATAAAACAAGGCAGAATTAGGTGGGCAGGTCACGTGCAAAGAATGACAGAGTAAAGAGCAGTTAAAAAGTATTCATTGGAGGACCAGGAGGAATAAGAGCAAGAGGAAGGGCAAGAAGATGGGTGGATGAAGATATGAGAAGACTGAAGACTGGTGGCGAAGAGTCGCACAGGATAGAGAGGAGTGGAGGCTCTTCATAAGCTGTAGCGCTGTGGAGTAGTAGTAGTAGTATGTGTTAATAACCTATGCATGAAGAATATTTAATTATTAACATAAATATTAAAAATATTTAATTAATGTAAATATGAGAATATTTAATTACATACAAAAATATTTATGTACCTAAAAATTCGTTCCCTAATCATTAGTCACTCTGATGATTATACATGCATTCAAAAGAATGATATTGAATTGTTTAGATATTTTCTTTCATTACAGAATAATTTATTAGGTTAATTATAATTAATTTTGTTCATTGAAGGTATATGATGGTTTTGTTTCCTTTGCCATATACACCTCTAAGAAAACCTACCCATTCAATGCCTAAAATGGAAAGGGACAGGAAGTATGTTGTTACTCAAGTTGTATCACATTTAAATGTGATATTAACTTCAGCTTTTCAATCATGAAGTAGCTGATTTTGAAAATTTTCTGCACAAGCAAGCTGATTAATTTGGTGATGTCAGTCAAGATATTGCTAAATCCTTTGACTTTATTTCTAGCAGAAATAGATTCTGATGCTCTCAAAAATATATACTAGTTTGGTACACTAACAAATTTTATATATGTAGTGTTTATTTTATAATTGGAGTCTAATAAATTTAGTGTTTAAATGAGACTGTCATGCTAAGCAAGAGTATAGTGTTTACAGAAATCTGAAGCTAGCAGAAACGAGCTTTATGATAAGTTATAGGGATGTTTTTATAGACACTGCACATTTTCTTTGCAGAAGAGAATATCACTCTCACCTAAACTGCTCCTTAACATATGCCTCAACGTTCATCACTAGTTTGTCACGGGTTTGTTTATAACACCTTTTGATTCTGTACTATACGTCACTAAGATTTGACACATATTGCTTAAAGCAGGGGATGTTATGTAACCTTGAAGGGTTTTCTTTGTGGAGTGTTTGCATCATCCTAATAATAAATATTACTATTATTGTCTAGCAGTTCATTGTCTTCAGTGTTTTCATGATGATGTAGTATTTGGCTTTTCAAACCTACGAATTTCATTGGTGATGGACTGCATTTTCAGATCACTGGAGGTTGTTTTTCTTGATAACCAAGGCACATCGAGAATGTTCCATAATACTTTATTTTGGAAGTGTGTGGTATTATAATTGTCTTGTATTTTTGCAACCTCAAAGTAGGATAAATTCCTTTCCACACAAAAAATTTCCTCCAAATTAGCGCATACAATTGTGTGTTCAAAAACAAAAACATACGGCTTAATGCTTTGCTGTTCATACATTGGTCTCTTGAAGTTCAGCTCCTGTAGTTTCACAAATCTTCTCAAATATAAAACAAATAATCGACAATTTTTTTCACAGTAAAAAACAATTTTAATGGTATGCTATATTAAAAAGTATTCTTACAGTTAATACTGTGTAAAGACGTGTACCAATGAATTCAATTAATGCTGATTTATATATATATTTGTTATTATATTTCAAGCATTTGTGTTCTTTTCTTTTGTAAAATTTTATACATAGGGCTTATAGCTGATGGTTGTAGTAGTACCTTCAAGATCAAGTAGTGTCTTAATTACTAACTCAGATCATAATTAGAACAGCATGCATCTTAAATGTGAATAATGCAACTAAAAAGTTCAGGCTAACCAGATTTTAAAAAGTTATTGGT
The DNA here is from genome assembly GCA_034769895.1 of Magicicada septendecula. Lineage (NCBI taxonomy): Eukaryota > Metazoa > Arthropoda > Insecta > Hemiptera > Cicadidae > Magicicada > Magicicada septendecula. The sequence goes on from CM068368.1 coordinate 128,253,610, forward strand.
TTGGAAAAACCCTCACTTGAAAGTAATGCAGTATAGGCAGGAAGGGCAAATTATGGGAAGACTATTGCCATCATAAAAATTTTAAATGTATTTCGACTACTAACAATCAGTGGTTATCAAGAGGAACAAGAACTTAATCAAATATTTTTAAACTAACTACAGTTTAAACTGAAATGAATTTTAGATCTCAGAAATGTCATATATTGTGTATTATAGTATTTTAGTGAAATGACAAGGCCTCTGGACGTACCCCTCATATAAGGTAGGAGAACACATAAAAAAAGATAAGATAATGTTTCTAAATTAACTGAACATGTGTGGGATGAACAACATAAAATCCTGTGCGATGAAGTAGGTATCTTTGGGCAAGAAACTAATACCAATATGCATAAACTAATAGAGGCATCTTTATGGTTGTATGATTGTAAATGATAATTGTTATCAGCCAGTCAACCAGCCTAGTAAAGATGTCTCTCAACTTTAGTTAAAGAATTTATGGGGAAATTTGTATGGGTGTGTAAGTTGTGATGACCAGAGGTAGGCCCAATGGCCCATGACTATGGCTCCTGCCATACCAAGTTGTGTATTTAAACAGGACATTGTTGCTGATGTTGTTCCTGCCTTTACTCAACTTCAACGGTAAGGAGGGTTAGTAAGCGGTTTTCATATGTTTTATGTTTATGTTCAGTTTTATTTTATTTTTATTGTATAATTTTTGCAATTTTTTATGATTTAGCTTGTTGTTGCAAATACCTCATGTAGTTAATTTTAAATTGTTAGATTAAATTCTTATTATTCGTGAAGAAGATCCTATATTATTAATGATCAGAATGTTGTGTATACAAATTTTGAACTGTGGTAATAAGCCATAGAAACTCTACAAACAATACTCATACGTGGCATCAAATGTTGTATCAAGATCGTGTAAAGAGTAAATTAACAGTTTGAAAAAATTCAAATTGTATATGATGTGTAATATTAAATCATTTAGTTTGATTATGCATCAATAATGTCTTTAGGGACAAAAAAGTACTTCAGTTCAAAAGACAGTACCGGTAAATAAACTTGAACAAAATGTTTTAGAGAATTTGTATTAACCATCACTCGTATTTTCTGACTATTCAAGTAAGTACAGTATAAAATTCACATACGATTTCTGTTTTGTTATACTTGGCAAGTTTTAGTATGCTAGTAATGTTCCAACATTTTGTTCCATAGGTATCACTACCACCAAGCCCTGCTGAAATGAAGATGGAATTGGAAATCCCAGATGAAAGTCATGAAACTCAGGATGTCAGTAATTTAGAAAATAGTGTAAATGATAAATTGACAAAAGACTTAAACAGTGAAATTCCAGAAACATCCCAGAACATAAAATCTGTCAAAGGAAATACCGAATTGTCACGTTTAAGTGTTAAACCTTTACAAGACATGATACAACCTGGAAGGTCAACAGAAACTCAGCAAACCAACACAGAAATTTCATCTCAAGATTCGCGTTCTGTATCAGCTGAACCAATTAATGATAATGCTACTTCAGATTTAAATTCTGAAAGAGGAAATATTAAAAACCATAAAAATACAGTTCTTGTAAGTAAAGAAATTCAGGATAAATTGTCAGAAGATAAATCTCACGATACTAAAAGCTTTTGTGGGTTTGATTCATCATCACCATCACTATCATCATCAGGAGACAAGTATAGAAGATTCCTCAAAATTTTGGGTAAGTTGTCAGTTAATAAAAAGCTTTTAATTTGTTAAAAATTTGTTGGTTTATGTGTGTATCAAATTTGCATTATATATGAGGGTTACTCACAAATAAATATGCAATTGGCTGTGTAGTATAGACACAGACTGGTAGCCACAGCAACATGGAGCATTCATATTGGGCCATTGGCAACATTCTCTTTCTCACCAGCTTTAAGGTGTGTGGTGTGATTTGTTTTCGGCAATCAAAGCCATTGTCATATGTACTCTTCAGTGGCGGCTCGTGGTTCTTACAGTGGGGGGGGGGGCATGTTCAATGCCTGAATGTTTCTACTAAGATAAGAGCAATTATCCCATTCCAAATAACACACGGGGTGGGTCACAACATGAAGACATAACTATTGACAACTTTTAGTAGGCCTAATATTAAGTTGTGTTTATGTTATTTGTAAATTATTCTAAACATATATAGTTAAAATAAAAAGATAGTTAAATATTTCTATTTACTATTTAAAATGGGAAGCGGCCTACCGAGTTCCTTAATTTTGCATTTATCTTTAATAGAGAGAGAAGAAAAATTTGTTTTTAAAATAGATTGAACACTATTTTACCAAATCAGTGAACTGAACACAAAAATAAGAAATACCTGAACACTTAACACACAAAAATACCAGCAAACACTTTGAAGGTTATACATGCTTCGATCAGCTTAACATTAATATGATTATTTAATGACAACATTAAACACTCTTTATTTTCGGAATACAATTACTTCACTATTTTGTTTGATTTTAAGACTTTACTGCACACATTGTCACTCCATTCTAAATGAAATAGAGAAATCTAGCACAAAACTGAAGGTAAACGCACAAATCGTGTGGTAAAAATCATAATAATGGCGAATGGCGGTATTATGAAAATGTTAAAATTCCCGGTCAGTGCGTTTCAGCCCTCGTTGGAACTATTCACGTCTGTCGCTAAACAAGAGACAGTTAAATGTAATTTTGTGCAGAGGCGTAGCTAGTGGGGGGGGGGCAAGGGGGCATAGACTTGAAAAAATTGCTTTCAGTTTATAAAAGTACAAGCAACTTGTTTCTTTGATATGACTATTCCTTTCATAAAAGAAGCATAACCAACCAGCTTGCTGTTGTCATACCCTGCGTAATAAACTGTATTAGTCTATTTTGTACTCAAGAATCGAAATTATGGTTCATTATGACAACAAATTACGCTGTAACAGAGGCTCTTTGCCCCTCTGTAACAGTTCATGCTGTTTTAAATGAGTTTTGTTATCTTGTGTGCGAGTGATAAGTAGAGATTTAGTCAGTACGGTTTTTTATCAGTGTTCATGCTCTTTGTATTCACTTGCTGTCTTCAATATTTTTTGCAACTTTGTAGTGAGTTGTTGTGCCGCAAAGGAAAACTGATAATCATACAGTATTATTAGCTTTGTATAGATATTCTTAATTGTTATTCATATACTGATGAATATATTATTTATAAACGTATAAAAAAAACGTTACGTGGGCTATGTATGTGCAGTTCTTCCCGGTTTGACGCAGGGAACGTGTTGATTATCAGTTTTTTATGAGTATCTTGAGTGTGCGGTTTGTTTTTGGTTTGTGCGTCTTGTCGGTATACCTACGCCTATAATACTTCATGTGTATGTCATCATACTCATACTATTATTGAAAATAAATTGTTTTGAATTTTATTTGAAGGTGATATGAAACGAAGCAAACTCAGTGGCGCCCAGAGGGGAAGAAAGATTTAAGAGCTACAACAAGTTCCAAAGAGATTATGAAGTCTTTTATTCAAGGAAAATCGAACCATGAGTCTCAAAATGTAACAGTATTAACCTTTTACCATAAGAAAATAATAAAACTCACTGCTGCCAGAATATTACTTACCATCATAAACTTACCTTTTAAACACCAAAAAACTTCAGGGCCGCCACCAATATCTTTGAAGGACAGATATGGAAACCTTTATACTTTACCTTAATTAAAAACACTGGACAATTTTGCAATCTGACTTCCCACAATTCAGAAAATTCCCCGGAACGTTAGACGAGTTTTTCAGCACAAAGTATTAGGAAATGGTAACAGCGAAATAACTGCTCTAACACATATTTATTCTGTTAAAACAAATCTTATTTTATTTTATTCAAATTTAATCCCTTTTTCTTTCTCTTACTTTTATATTTCTTTCTACTGACTTCTATTACATGATATTTTATTATAACCCCTACTTATAAACCAGTACTTTTACGTTTTATTTTCCCCTTTTATTTTTACGTACACACACTCTCTCACTCTTTCTTTCTTATATTTCTTTACCCCCTCTTATTTGAGCTCATTGATAATTATAGTTTTACTTCACTTATAGTTGCAATAGTTACTTTTACATTGTACCTCCATGTGTTATCTGTCTAGTCCCGCCATCTCTCTACTTAACTCTCACTTTCATCACTAAACACTGTTCTAATTCTGCCCGATTACATATTACGTAGATTTCACTGACACTGTTACATATTTAGACTATTTTGGTAGGCCTTGGTTACTTAATTCACGTCGGTCTACCGAAATTCCGAGGCTGTGTTATATTTTCGACTGTACTGTTTAAGTAGTGGTGTCCAACTGCTCGGCGACGACTGTGTGAACCTCGTCCGCGTGGTTGCCTACCTGGCAGGCGTTGCCGTCAACTCGTACTCTGTGATTGGTTGCTTCCATCGCATGTTCGGCTATGGAATTTCTTTTACTTTCCCACGTGGTCACTTCTACATCGCAAAAGGTGACACACGCGCGCGCTCGTACACATTCCAAGGCGCTAATGGCTTTTGTGCCTTACCCGGACTGGTACTGTGCTGACTACCGGGTGTTCAAAAAAGTCAAGCTTTCGTGATCAAAAATGTTGCTCAGCATGGGTTACTGTAGATGGTTACAATTATTATGGAATTAAAATAAACCACCTGGTTTGTCCCGTTACAAAAATATTAACAATTAACAAGGAATCAACTTGCGATTATAAAATGGATGTTGTTAGCGACGAGGCTGGTGGTAAATACAATAAAGTTAAGAAGTAAATACTTCAAACCATGAAAGTGTCAAAGTACAGTCACAAGATTCAGTTGGTTCTAGTACCATGATTAATGTTGCATCATGCAGTGTTGAAATTACAGGCGGCGATGAAGGACAGAACATTACTAGCAACAATGTAGACCGTGTTCTCGGTGCTGCTCTACAAGATATGGGAGTTTGGCCAAGCGAGATATCTCAATTCTTCCTAGATATAATGGTGAATAGAGGAACATGCCAGTTACAGAACAAGGACAGCCATTTTCCTGAAGATGAAGATGGACGATCCTTAAACAAGTACTGGTTTGATAAAACCTTGCAAAATGGCGAAAAGATAAATCGCACTTGTGGATGTGTTTTTCTCCAACTAAAAAAATCTCTATTTTGTTTTAGTTGCACTTTATTTCCACAAAAAAAACTATCAAAGAAGCCAGTTCAGTAGCGAAAATGGATTTTCGTCGTGGCGAAAGTTAAATCCCCGTATTCAGGATCATGGAAATAGTGCTGCTCATAGGTCTGCGTTTTTGGAATGGAAGGAATTGGAACGTTCTTTAAACAGAGGGGGACTTACTGATGATGGGGCATCAATATCACAATAAGGATAAGAAAAAAGCGCACGATACCAGGGGAGTATGCAGACGACTCTGCATTAACCGTTCAGCAAGAAATACGACGTTCTCTAATAGAAATTTTGGACAAACTGTCAGTTGAAATTTCAAGCCTTTCTCTAACATAAAAGAGTTAGAAAAACGCTTTGGGTTCCTCTGTAGATTTGAGGCGTACATAAATGATGGGGATATACATTTTAAGGAACAGCTTTCCCAAATCAATATTAAGTGCACAGTGCTTGAAAAAACTGTATCCACATGACCTAAACAGTGAAGAATTGTTCAGTGACTTGAAAGACGTCGTACTGTTATTAAAAAGGGCAAAAATTAATGGAGAACAAATGGACTTTACACCTCCGGGACTGCTACAATACATTTCTTCAATGGATTAGAAACCTACAAAACACTAGTAACAACTTTAAAATTTTTTCTTACCTTACCAGTGTCTGTGTCTTCTTGTGGAAGATCGTTTAGTAAACTTAAATTGATTAAATTGTACCTACGATCAACAATACCTCAGGACAGGGTATCAAATCTACCGATACTTTCAATTGAAAATGACATTGCTTCGTCTTTAGATTATAGTGATTTAATAACCGAGTTTGCAGCAATTAAGTCCAGGAAAGTTACATTTTAGAACATCTTGTTTTAAATATTTGTTAAATATTAAGTGTATATTAATAGAAGACGGAACCATTAACCTGTAATGGTAAGTGATTTATTTTATTACTTTTAATGTAGTTCTTTGTTTAACTTTATGGTGCTTTAGGATATTGTTTTGACTATGCGCTTTAGACCTACAAGGAATTTGCATATTTATTAGAACATTTTTATGTTATAAATTTGTTATATTACATTTTTATAGTTTACATTTGTTACTAATAATGTATACAAACTGAATACCGGTAATATTAAACTTATAATATGTAATTTCTTAATTGTGACTTAACAAATATTCTTCAGACGTTTTCTGGACGTGCTTTCATATAAAATTCTACACATTTGCACTTATTAAAGTACTTTGTTCACTGGATGGGCCTTCATTTTTGCTCTTTTGTCCCCTTTTAATTGTGAAGGTGAGGCGGCCGACAATCATCTGGCCCGGGCGCCAAAAAGCCTAGCTACGCCACTGATTTTGCGTATACTGATTTCCCCCTCCAAAGCTATCTACACAGTCTAGGAGGTGCTGAGAGCTACTTTGCACATCAAGCAATAGTAGTGAGCATTTCGCCTATAACGCGAATCCATTATCTGTTCAGTCAACAAGATTAATCTCGCAAATCTTGTTATTTAAATATGAAACCATTATCTCAACAAATCCTTTAACATATTTAAATTATTTAGGAGGTTCACTGAACCATTGAGCCTATGGATGAGTTGCCACTGGTACTCTTGTTCCAACTGTTAGTTGAGACCATTAGAAAGCATTGTCCGTGTATTTTAAATAGGAGAAAACGTGCTACTAACCTGCCTGGAAAAAATAGTCATATTGAAATACTCTTACTTACTCCATATGTCTTATTTATTCCATATATCTTTGCTGTTATAAAATATTGATAAAAGCAAAGTGTTTTGCTAGCTTCAAAAATATTCAACCAGTTAATATAATGAAAAGTGACTTAGGTTATTTAAGAAAATTAAATTTACAGAAATATGTTTTATTTAAATTTATGAATTCTGTGATTTAAATTGACTAACTTTTATTCTATAAGAGCTCTCTCTAGAGTATAAGTGAGGTGATTTTAAAATGAACTTTGTAACAATTTCAAAATCATTTTGATGGGAAGATGGGTTCTCAAAATAATAAACATTTTGTGAATGACATATTGCAGATAATTTGGCACGGTTACTGTTTATAACGCTCATTAATTAAATTAATTTTGAAACACAGGTTTCATGTCCAATATAGTTTACAGTTATATATGTGTGGAAATAGGAATTCAGCTAACAATTGTTATTAATTTTATTTCCGAAACACAAACCAACAGTTTCTACAAAATGCAGGTTAGATCCAGGGCAGCTTTAAGTTTCTTTTATGGTTGGGTACAAGTAGCATATGGTAATTAAAAGTAGATTTGTTTAATATGAACAGGAAAATAAATTTTCAAAATATTTACCACATACAGTAGGACCTCTGTATATCGAACTTCTTTATATCGAAAATCTCCATTTATCAAATTTTTTTTAAGTCCCGTGAAATTTCAATATAAAATAATTTCCATATATCGAAAAAAATTTCTATATATCGAACTTTGTAACTTCAGAAATGAGGGGAAAATTATTCCTCACTCCCTCAATCTACAACAATCGTTCCCGCGCATCACAGTATCTCATCATTCGGTAGTACTGTACGTTATTAAGGAGTAAGGTAAACTCAGTTTCAGTCAGTCTTTATTTTTGTTTTGAGTTTATTTTTTATTTTTTCTTGAGTTCACGAGAACGTAAATGCTGTAATGTCAAAAAGAAAATCTTTGAGTGTTGCAGAAAAGGTGGCATTATTAAAAGATGTGGATAGTGGAATGCGAAAAAAAGACGTTGCGATAAAGTTTTTGATTCCGCCGAGTACAGTGTCACCCATAATCAAGAATCGAGAATCTGTTTTAAAAACTCTTGAAAATGTAGGAGCAGATAGAAAACTGTCTAAAACGTGCAAATATGATGACCTGGACGAAGCAGTTCTTAAATGGGTGACAATGGTGCGAGATAAAAACATGCCTGTCTCAGGACCGCTTATAAAGGAAAAGGCGGTAGAGTATGCTAAAGTGATGGGGCACGAAGAGTTTCAAGCAAGTTCTGGATGGTTGGACAAATTTAAGAAACGTCACAGCATTAAAGAAAAAGTTATTTCGGGAGAAAGTGGAAGTGTATCTGAAGCAGACTGTAACCAGTGAAAAACTACAACTTTTAAGGTTAATTTTAGAAGAGTATGAACCAGATGATGTTTTTAACATGGATGAAACCGGACTTTTTTTTTCAGATGTTTACCAAATAAGACTCTAACCTTTAAAGACGATAAATGCTTCGGAGGTAAACATAGTAAGGAACGAATAACTGTTGTCGTGTGTGCCAATATGTCCGGAAAAGAAAAAAATAAACTGTTGGTGATCGAAAAAAGCAAGCAACCAAGATGTTTTAAAGGAGTGAAGTCTTTAGAAACCGACTACGAATGCAATAAAAAGTCATGGATGACGAGTGAGATTTTTGAGAAATGGATAGTAAACTTTGACAAAAAACTGAGAAGACAAAAAAGAAAAGTGGTTTTTTTTGTTGACAATTGTCCGGCACACCCTCCTTTTGTGGCAGAAAAGTTAACAAACGTGAAGCTGGTTTTTTCCCCTCCAAACACCACATCTAAACTACAACCTGTGGACCAGGCAGTAATAAAAAATCTCAAAATGCTTTACCGAAAACAGATCCTCAAGAGGCTCATTTTTGCATTGGAAAACAACAAACCTATTGATGATGCGATTAATCTCAGACTGTGTATATCAGAGGTAGCAAAGGTGTGGCAAAATTATGTAGCAGAATCAACAATACAGAATTGTTTTATAAAAGCTAGCTTCTCTCAAAATACTGTTGTGGAAGAAGTTACTGCACTGCCACAACTTGAGGATTGTTGGAACCAGTTACAGTCAACTGGCGCAATAGATCAAGACATATCACTCGATGAATTTTTAAGCGTCGACGAAGACGTTATTGTTGCAGAATATACAACGGACGATAACATTTTAAGTTCATTAAAAGATACTGAAGATTTAGGTAAAGACAATGAGGCAGAAGAAATTGAAGTTCCTAAACCTTCTAAGAAAGAAATGATGGCAGCATTTGAAACAATCCGTCGAGGTCTTCAATCGGAAGAATATGTGCCTGATGATATTTTCCAGTCGCTCAACAAATGTGAACACTTTTATGAGGAATCTGCATCAAATTTGGTTCAGAAAGACATTCGAAATTATTTTACGACCAATTAATAAAATACAGTATTACTCATTTAACACGTAAGTTCCTACTTTTTTAAATACAAACAATTTTTTAAAGTAAATAAATAAATACTGTACACTAAATACTTTTTATTAAATAAATACAGTAATTTTTATTGAATAAATGCTTATGGTTTTCATTTATTTATTACCAAAATTTCGTTTTAATAGTATGGAGGCTTATACATGATTTTTTCAACAAATTCCAGTGCTTTTCCTAACCTACGAATAATAATAAGAAACAGGTTTCTGTATATCGAAATTTATATATATATCGAATTTTTTCTTAGGAACCATCAAATTCGATATACGGAGGTCCCACTGTATATCAAACACATATGCCAGTCTTCTCTCCATCTAAGTTATGTGCGACATACTCACACGCATGCCTACAGATGGAGGCAAATCTATGAATACTTACACAGTGATGTATAATATCCATTAAGTTTTTATATGAACTTAATACATTTTTCTCTCAATCATCTTTCAATTAATTCTTTGAGCAGGTGTAGTTTGCCTGAGATCAACAATTTTTGTAATCTGCAAGTACTGTACATTAAGACAGTCTCAAATATTCATTAGGAGTACAGTGTTGACATTTTGTGAAATTGTGGTACAGATGTACTTTTCATAATAAAATTAACTTACTGTTTATTATTATGTTTGTTTGTAGAGGTCTGTTATTAGTATATACACAGTTTGTAGTAAAACTAAATTATCTGAACCGTATTGCTAAACTAATAATAGCATCTGAGCTGTTGTTATACCAGTAACTAACTGAATTATGTAATTTAAATAAAATAAAATCTTTGTGAAATAAGTACCGAACCACATGAAAGAGACAAGCTAATTAGAAGCGGCGACAGACTAACTGTAATTAATGTGTTTGAGAATTTAAAACAAAACTTTTCCCTCAGATTGTTCTTTGTAGTTGTGTGAGAATGTCTGAGCCTATTAAACAAATTTGGCTTGATTTCTCAAAGAGACAGAATGTGGTAGAAAGAGAGTAGTGTCTTACGCGTATGCTTGAAACGTTAGATACAATGATTTTGTAAGAAGAGCCATTAATAGAATTAGATGCTACCTGTTAAATAATCAGCCTCCCACTATGCTTGATGTATTACGTACAGTGAATGTGGATCCACAGCTTCCAGACTACAAGAAATCATATGTCAATACGCTGATGAAAGAAATGGGATTTACCTTTAAGAAGAGAAATTGAAAACACTTTTAGAACACAATGATATAATTACGGGACGGCATTCTAATTTGGGGGAAACAAACGATGAAACAGCAATGAAAAAAGAAAATTATTTAGTTAGATGAAACATAGGTACACATGGTCAATAAAGTGTGAAATGTGGAAAGAGATGAAACAATAAAAACTGGATCTCGAAAAGTCCTTGCTGGGCTCATTGTCAGAACTAATGGCTCAAGTTCCAAAAACCAACGTTTTGGCTGGTGGTGAAGGTGACTTTACCTCCCATTAGTGTTTTTGGCAAAGAAAAGCGTGTTAGATTATCACAAAGAAATGAACAATACACTATTTGAAACATGGTTCAATAACAAATTTCTTCCATCAGTTTGCAAGGAAGTGTTGTAATGCTTGTATCAATCTAGGAAGATTGCGACCAGTGACAGTGTCGCAAAAAGAAGACATCCAATTTTGGCTTAATTAAAAAAATGTGAATGTTCTGGACAACTATTTGAAAAATGAACTGCTGAATAAAGTTAACATAATAAAATATAAATTTACAGATTGAGTAGTAATTGAAAAGGCAAAATAGTCATTAACATTACTATTATCTTTGCCACAATATCGTCTATGGAAGTTGCAGATAAAGTGTATGCTAAATTTAATTTTCTAACAGACAGTGAAGAAGAAATGCTGAAAGAACAAGTTCAGCAAACTTTATTAATGGGCATAAGAATTTGTATTGTATTCTGTATTGTATTTATTGCATTTTTTGTGTATTTTGTGAAAATTTTGTAATTAACCAGATCATGTGCATCTTGAGTTATCGTATGCTTTACAAAAGGCATACAAGTAAGAAAACAATTCACCTGTGTGTGTGTGTGTGTGTGTGTGTGTGTGTGTGTGTGTGTGTGTGTGTGTGTGTGTGTGTGTGTGTGTGTGTGTGTGTGTGTGTGTGTGTGTGTGTGTGTGTGTGTGTGTGTGTGTGTGTGTGTGTGTGTGTGTGTGATCGATAGAAGGTTTTAGTTCATTCCCTAACTCTGCCATTTAGGTCTTACTTAAATGACTTCTCATAGAAAACATTTCTCTTGAGGTTTTTGTCAAATTTAGCTACTTAGATGCAAGACAAATATAGTAATAGACATGTTGCTGTTACAGGCAGGGTAGTGAATTGTGTACTTATATTTGTAGTCCATTTTTTTCTGTCATGTCAGGTTATTTCTCAAAAAGGATATTGGTTTTGAAAAAAATTAACACAAACACAGTTTAACCATATTTGTGTTATAATTATACCACTTAAACACAAAAATCTCACAAATATGATAGCTTAAATCATCAGTAAATTGGCCAGGACAATATGTAGGCCTATATAAAAAGAGTAACAAGTCCTTATAATAACTTATCCATTTTCCTTCAAAACTTCTTTTCCGCTTGTGAAGTTGCTGAGGACCCTCCGTTTTCACCATCCACCAATAATCTGCTATCATGTTGACATTCCACCATCCTTGATATTGCCTTCCATTTCCTTTACTTCTTGGTGAAATCTTTCACCCTGGTCCTAGCTAACTCCACCAAGATTTTCGGGATAGTAGTCAAGATGTGAATGTAGGAAATGGACTTTTAGGCTCATTTCACATCCCAAGATCTTGAGCTTTTCCAACATATCTTGTACAATACATTTGTAGTTGGGTCCTTTTTTGTTTCCCAGGAAGCTGGTTACTACAAGTTTAAAAGAGCTTTCTAGGATCCACGATTGTTTTTCATTTTCCTCCATTTTGCACCCTCCTTCAACTTTGCTTCAGATAAACCAGGGAAATGGTCGCTGATATATATGAAACATTTCCCTTCTTTTGGTAATGCTTTGACAAATTGTTTTGTCAGGCCTAATTTTTATATGAAGTGGCGTAAGTAAAACCTTTCCTGGATTAACCAAACTTTCCCTCTCAACGTTTTTGATTCCAGGCTCTGATGTTTTTCTAATTGGCCATTTGTGTATATAATGTTGTTTTCTGTTGTGGCTATCTCATTCACATAGAAAACGTAGGCATTTGGTATACCTGTTACCGGCAAAGTATGTAATCCAGGCATTCTATAGAATACCTAGGCATTTCATACAGTGCCTGGAGTTTTTAGGCAAAGTATACACTAGAATAATTTTCAAATGTTTTTTATACTTTTCCTAGGCATTCTGTATATTGCCTAGGTATTCTATATAATGCCAGTGATTCTTTAGGCAAAGTGTAAAATAATAAGCTTACTACGGTCAAAATGAAAACGGTCTTGGGCATACAGTGAACTGCGATCTTGTGTACAACTGCTTTAACAATCCGTTAGTGGTTCCCAGTTTGTAAAATCCGTCTTCTGTCACACTCACGATGATTGCTAGTATGTTTCGAAGATTTCCCCGCCCCTTGTCTACTTCAGGAATTGGAACACGAACAGACGCGCCCACAGGAGCTGGAGGAAATTTTTTGTCAATCAGATTTCATCTTTTTTGCCTGAAGCTCTAGAAATTATTTTTATCTTTTTCATTCTCCATTTGCATTTGTTTGCTTTGAAGCAGAGAGTACACAGCTTCTTGCCATTCTTGGAGATCGTCACACTTATCTCACTATTGCCACTAGTGTTCAAAAAATGTCCACACGTACTATGCATATCTCTGCAGCACTCTACACACTTTTCAGAACCAAAAGTTTCGTTTGAACAAACACAGCATGCCGTTGTCGGATTTGGGCGGGATTCTTGGGCTGCGTCTAAAGGGTGATTTGGGTCGGTGGTTTTGGCTGCACTAGAATGCTCTGGAGTATCAATGCTTACAGTTGAAGTGCTTGCATGTTCTGTTGCCTGAATTAGGTTAGGCATAGTAGGGTCGATAGATTCAGTTATACCGGTATCTGTATATTGTTGATGACTTTTTCGAGATCTTCTTCACTTTCAAGAGTATCTAACACATCATGGGGAATCGAGGATGTAGTAAGCCCTACCTTAACTTTACATTCAAAGAGAGCTTCATAGGGTGATCGTTTGATCCCAGAGGGTAAGCCACTATTTTTCATCAGCCTGGACAAACTCCATAGGCCCTCACTCCATTGGTCGATTTTCTCATCTTGCATCCAAGTTGCAATAATATTTTCACTGTCTTGATTTGCCCGTTCGACACTGCCCTGACTTTGTGAATGACGGGACTTACCATGAACAATTTTTAATGAAGGCCAATATTCTTTCAAATTATTTACAATTTTATTAGAAAATTTTCTACCGTTATCAGACTGTAAAATAGACGGAGCTCCAAATAGCGTAAAAATATTAACGAGGTTGTACGCAACTTCTTCAGAAGTCTTTGTTTTGAGGGCCCGAAGGACAACAAATTTCGTTAAATGGTCCTGATAAACCATAACAAACTTAAAATCTCTGTCTGGCTGGGATTGGAAATCGATGAGGTCAACCTGGCACCGAGAGTTAAACTCGGATGAAATTATTGGTTTTACAACTAACCTTTTTTACACCTTTTTGCTTTTTTTGACAAGGTTCACACAAATGAAGGTATAGTTCAACATCATGACGTGTAATGTTTTTATACTTAATAGAAAGTTCTTTTAACATTCTGTTTCTGCCTCCATGGCCTATGCTAAGTGGGCTTCATGCAGTACATCAAACAACTTCGTATCACTGACATAAAACTGAATAGCACTATCACCTTGCTTGAGGGGATGAATTAGTTTGCTTTTGTTTTCAACAAGCATAACATCGTACCTATTCAGTAGCCAGTAATCCCGTGGGTCCTTTTGTTCTTTCTTCTTAGCAGCATGCACGTCCAACACTAGCTTACGATTGTACCCATCACTGAGAAAAACACTGTTTTTAGCACTAGAACTTCGAAGCTGAGATATGTCAGCATAAAATAGAACTCACATTAAAGCAACGCAGCCATTAGCACTAGACTCAGCACGTGGTTGCGACATCTCGGACGTTACTGAAGATCAGGGTGAGGTAGGCGCGTACAGCGGTATGGGGTGACGGAGGGGGGATTCATGTTGTAACATGAAACCATAGAGCACACATTGTTTTCTATACATTACCTAGAAGATGTTAGGCATTCTATACAATGCCTAGGCAATGTATGAAATGTGTTTTATTTCATACTTTACCGGCTGGATTCAGGCATTGTATAAAATGCCTAGGTATTCTATAGAATGCCTGATTACATACTTTGCCAGTAACATATCCACTCTATTGACTGACTAACATGGAAATTACTTTTTAAGTCACCGCAAATTGTCCAGCCATTATCTGCATAGAAAAGTTTAATAAGGATCAAATCAAGATTTTCCATAGCATTCTTTTAAATGGACTGAATTTCCAACAGGCACAGAAGCTTACTTACTTCCATTGTGTAAGAGAGTACTCCTTTGAGACATCTTTTTGACAAATCAGAAAAAGTCTCCGATCATCATATTTCATTCCATGTTGGGTCATTATGAGTCTGGGCTTATACATTATGAGTCTTTTCCATGTGTTACATTTTAATGTCTATCTGTTTTTATATCTGTGTTTTGTAGAAAATGAAATATCCATGATAAGAAAATTCCCTTTGAGGTAACTACAGATTTATAATCTATGCCCAAAAAGTGTGTTTTCTGAATCTCATTTGTGTGGCTGGAATCGACCAAATTTGTTATCAATAACATTTTGAAAAATAGTCATTTTTCAATTGTAGATTTCTTTTCAGTGTCAGTTTCACTGGAAAATAATTTTTTCCTTAACTATATTGTCTGTTTAAGAGAAATATTCTTTTGATTACAAGTTATAAGAAAAATAACTGATGTGACTGAATCCTTTTTTTGTAATATTATTAAATACCTACTATTGATTTTTATTAATTAAATTTATGTAGTTTTTAGGACATCCTTCAAACCTAAAAAAATCAGCTTTGTATAGGATGTTGGACCCATGACTTCCTGTGTTCTTGTCATTGGATTCATTACAAACCTCATACTTTCGATATATTGTTAAATATCTTTAAATTTCCATGTTTTATATGTTGTAAAAGTGTCATTAACCTTTTTCGATCATTTATGAGTTAAGTCGTATGTTGCTTTTGAATTGTTAAAGTGTTCGACACATGTTTGTGGCTGTGCCTCTAACTCTGTGTATGCATCCTGCACAAGGTCAGTGGTTTGTCACTGTTAATGACTCATTTCTCGTGAGATGATTTGAGCCTCAAGACACAATATGCAGCAGACAATACAAACACTTTACTGAGTTTTAATTCAAATGTTTGTCTCTGCGTTTTTATAAACTAATTTGTACACATGATTTTGTATGATGTGAGTCACAAGACTGTTCTTATCTGTTGCTCAAAGCTGTATCTAGACATCAACAGATGTATGTTTTGGTGAATAGAGTGGTTTATGTACAGTATATTAGAATTCATGGGGAAAATATAGTAATGTGTAGTATCATCTCACACACACACGCACACACACATCATAATTTGGTAGTATTTGTAACATCTATGTTAGTTTTGTTTTTACAAAATATTCATGATGTGTTTGGTTGTCTGTTTAACTACAGATACTGTTGTAAATTACTTTATGTAGAGGTAGGTAAAATGTTTTATTATTAAATTATATTAAAATTCACCCACAGCTAGCCCGTTTTTATATTGTGGCCATTATTTTTGAAGTTTTAGGTATTCTAATCAGGTACCACCCTTCCCAATTATTTCCATTAAAGTGCATCTTTGAAGAAATAATGAATATAGACATATATGAGCCATTTTAAATATTTTGGAGTGACTTCCGAAAATGGTTGCATGTTAGTTACTTATACTCACCACCAATGAAAGTTTCATCGCGCGTACGGACACTGCACACCAGTCACCATCTGCATTGTGTACCACAAAAGTTAAGCAGTATAGTCAGCGAGTTCTGGAAATGTAGGCTATCCAACAATATGTATAAAAGTAGACTTATACTTATAAATGTTTTGTAAAGTACAGAATAAAAAATAAAAATGAATTAAATAATAAAAATCATTTTAATTTATAATTATTCATGCTATTCATATTTCTTTGACATTCTGAATAATAAGTTTTGAATAGAATATTATGTTCATTATAATGTAAATTTTTTAATTTTTTTTTTTCTGCATTTTCAAAATGAAGTGTAATAGTTTCTTATAATTAAAGTTAGAATACATCAACATGAAAACCCTAACATCAAGAATAGTCCATACTTCCCTGATCACATTTGTCATTTGAGAACACAAATTTGTAATGATACACAGAAATATTGTACATATTGTAACATAACGCTTAAATCTGAAGTACTCTCCGGAGTATCTTAACAATTACTGAGTTATATTTAATTCAGCCCCAATGTTAGTACGTCATTTGTAACGTATCGCGGGTATTAGCGAAACGTCCGTCTTTTGACAGTCTCGGAGCGGTCAGAGCACCTCTTAGCGATCGCCACTTATGAATTATAAGTACCAATGTTTAAATAAATTTTATTGTAATGTTACCCAAACGAAACAGAAATCGAGTGTGTGTGATTAGGTCGAGATTAAGGAAGTTGTTTAGTCTTATTTGGAAGAGAGAGCGAGTACCATTTGTTTACACCCGGAGTAGACAATTTCTTAATTTTTCAAATATTCGCCGTTCATGAGATCAGCTGATTTGGACATTACTCTCCAAATATTAGGTTAACCAAACGACACTGTTCCGTAATACTACCTGATGGATAGTCCTCTTCTTAGTTTACTGAAATCTACCACAACTACCCTCTACAATAAAAAAAGACACATTTTATTATTCAACATAAATTATTAATAGTATTTATTTGTATAATATTGATTTTTTCTTCTGCCAATATACAAATATTACAATCGATCCTTTCAATCACTAATTCATTATATCGATTTAATTGGGTAAACATGGAATTATCATAAAATCTGGTTTTTAATGATTTTACCATTTTATTTTTTATTAAACATCAATCAACATATAATTCGTTTTATTTATTTCCCCAGGGTTAAGGGTAAGTTCTTTGTGTTATGAGATGGTCAGAAATGGATAATTATATACTACGCTTTACAAGATAAAAATAATCAATTTCGAATTTTTGTTTATTCTCTTAGTACGTAGTTCCGGATTTGTCCGCGAGAGTGCAGATTATGTTTTTATTAAACACAGGACAACATTTTAGAAATTCCTGTACTGCACAACGATTTGATTTGAGGTTTTCTTGGTAATATTAAAAGAAATGTTTATATTACCTCTTTCCTCGAAGTTCTTACTTGCATGAAGCGGTTTCTCGTGTGGTGTTCCTAGTTGTTTTGTAATTTCATGAACGTCTATCAGATACCATCTCGTTAAAAACTCGAAGCGCGGCTTGGCTAGGCCTGATCTTGAAAATGGTTTTTAACACTTCGTTATGGAGAAAGCAAGTTATATTTGATATTTAAAGGAGTGGTACATAATGTGTATACTGTGAGTTATTTTTGTTATAATTTTGTACTGTTTCCAAATGTTTTCAAAGGTTTTTTAATACAATTTTGGTCTCATTACGTTTTTCAACCGAACAGTTTTCAATCTCAAATTCGATTAAACAATATGTTGTTATTCTGTTACTGTTAGTAACACATAACTTCTATATCATTTTTTATTGGTGCTGCTATTTACTTTTGAGTATATAGGCTGTTTTTAATTATTATAAATTTATTTTTGATTTATAGAAAAATAATTCTTTTTTAATTTTGGTTTATTTCCCAATTTGATTTATATAACAGTTTTTCGTTTATTTTCTTATAACTTTAGATATAAGTCTTTAATATTATTATTAACTTTAAATGAATTTATATATTATTTATTAATCTCTTATAGTATTCTTACACTGCACTATTTTCTTCTGCCATTTTCCTCATACAGTATTATTTTATTTTTTAATAATATATATAATACTTTCACTATGAACTTACTTGTTGTCACTTCCCAAACGTTTCGAGATGTTGTTTCTCTTCTTTAGTGGGTTTAATACTGATGTCGATTACAGACTAACCGTTACGGAAAAATGGTGTGTGTGGTGGGGGTTGATGGCGGGAAGGGATTGGCGTTAAGGTTCGAATTATGTGTGTGGATCAGTGTGTCAAATAGTGTATGTGATTTGTAATGTATTTGTTCATTTAATATGTTGTTTGGTTGTAGTGTGTGATATCTGTATATTTCAAATTGTTCAGCTGTGTGTTTGAAATATACAGATATCACACACTACAACCAAACAACATATTAAATGAACAAATACATTACAAATCACATACACTATTTGACACACTGATCCACACACATAATTCGAACCTTAACGCCAATCCCTTCCCGCCATCAACCCCCACCACACACACCATTTTTCCGCAACGGTTATTCTGTAATCGACATCAGTATTAAACCCACTGAAGAAGAAAAACAACATCTCGAAACGTTTGGGAAGTGACAACAGTAAGTTCATAGTGAAAGTATTATATATATTATTAAATAATAAAGTGAACGAAGAGGATGCAACAACAAGATAATTTTATTTTTTATTATCATCTTATATTTAACTCTTTTATTTTTTAACCCTGGGTTATCTTATATAATAACATAATTATTTTATAAAGTATAAAATTAAACCTAGGTACTAAATTTTAGTTCCCTACACAATATAAATCCTACAATAACTAAACAAAATACATAATTAGTTAGTAGCATCACAGTCTACTATTATAATCCATAATTCCCACAGCTACAGCACAAGTCTGTAAGAAGTTCCCTTCACATTCACTTATTTACGCACTGGGTACACTATAACTCACTTGTCACTGTATATCACTTCAGTATCGTTTATAATGTTTAGTGATATAACTTAATTTTTAGCTAGTTATAGTTTACCCATTTCTGACCTTTATGGTAGTATAATTAAGTTATCATTTATTGGGACTGGGTTATGTAACGTTACAATATGTTGGTAACATATTTAGTTTTCAATTTTTTTTAGCGTATTGTAGACTCATAATGGTAACCATTTTTACAAAATATAATGCTCGAATCCTACTTTTTTGTAGAAACCTTGAAAATCAATACAAAAACACGAAAAAATGTGGAAGTTACATGGTCTAAGGTCAGCAAAGATGAACATAAGAACAGACATCAAGAAAAAACAGCAGAAAGAGGCGTAAGGAAGGAGAACTTGCGTAATGCAGCTCGTGAAGATGTAGAAGTTGGAAGTGTAGACTTAGTTCATGAAAATGAAGGAGAAAGCATACATGAAACAGAAAGTGATCGTGAAAGGTTAACATGTAAACCCTCTGAAGATGATTATGAAGGTACATCAAGAACAGATCTTGATAAAGAATCCTCTGATGTAAGTAGTGAAAATTTCAAGACAGAAGACGACTTCAAACACAGTTTTTCAAATGCTGATTGTACACTTGACGAACCTAAGGATAGTGATATTGAGTCAGATAAAACAGATGAACGAAATGGTAAGTAGAAAATTATATTTATTTTCATTAACTTGTTTGTAATAATGAGCAACAAAGTCATACAATTCATAGGAACAGAAAAAGGGAATGGCCATTTACAATAAGTTCATTTATATAATATAAGGCATATATTGTCTTATCAGTTGTCTTATCAGGTTCAACATTCTATAAACTAATATTTAACACAGTCTGTGCCTTTATTGAGGCACTTAACTGTAATTGAGTGCAGGTTTTGTATGCTTCTTTAATAGAAGTGGAAGAAGTAGTGGTAACTGATTTTAATTACATCATTTTAGAATTCATAATTACCATCAAGATGCTGATCGTTCAGTAACTTCTAAAGGTATAGGAAAAGATAAAAGTCACTTCGTGTCATGTTAGGGCTATATACAGGTGACTCAGCTGTTCCCAGGTAAGTTGTGATGAGGTTTTATATGATAAAGGGTTCACTTTAATACTTTTATTAGAAAACAAACTATTGTATTTCTGTTTGAAAGGTAAGATCAAAATGTGTGAGAATACAATTTTTCAAACAGACAAAAAGGATTGGCAAAGAAACTGTAATCATGCCAAGAAGTTGGAACAGGAATTTCAAATTACTTAGGGGCAGACAGGAAATCCCTGTATAATATTAGTTGAGTCTAATATTAATCCCCGTCTAATGTTAATATTGAGTCTTCCAGTATTAACATATACTGTATAGTAAATCGATAATTCTTATGATTTTACAGAAAGATGAAGAAGATGGCAGTAATTTAACGCAATTAAATCAAAGCACATATGATTCTGTAAAGATTTATTGTTAACTTTGTATAATAAGTTAAAAGTATTATTAATATTATAATAATTAATGTGATGATAATAATAATCATAATAATAAAAGATAATAATCGATTAATATTAAATATTAATAAATATAAATATTATTTTTCATACTTCTTTACTCTATTTGACTTTTATAATAAGGAGGATACAGTAGGTGTTGCACATTTCCCCTACCTTGGTTGTGACGTCACTTATGATGTAGATCTTGATACTAATCATAAGTTGGGCAAGTTACAGTCAGTATGTGGAACAATTCATCAAGTATTATTGAGGAAAACTAGGAAAGAGACTCGACCAAAATTTTATAAGGTAATGGCTGTGCCACTGTTGTATGGTTCTGAAACTTGGGTTCTGGTGAAGAAACATTTTGATAGGATACAATCATCGGAGATGAGATTCTTGTGATCTGCTAAAGGCTGCACATGAAGAGACAGAATTTCTGGAATGAAGACATATGCAAAGAGTTAAACATTTTTAATATCTAAGGTCACAGACAACAAAGAGAGATTGCTCATCTGAATAGGACGCCTGATGACATCCTATTGCCCAAGGAAGTATGTCATTTGAAGCCTATTGAACAAGGCTTGTTCGGAAAATTAAGAAGCGTGTGGTGAGAAGTGCCATTGCAAATTGGTGACTGGCAAACTGTGCATAATTTCAGGTGCTTGACCTGTGTATAGCAGTCAGATGGGCTCAGACTCAAAAATGTCTTGCACTCTACAGTAGGATGATGTGATTTACAGATGGGGCATTTTTGTCTTGAGTCATGGACTGAAGTAGTTAGTGATGCAACATGAGACGAAGGATTCTGGTGAGTGACAGATCCTTGGGGGCAAGACGGGCTTGCCAAGGACAGCGTGGCCTGCTCCTTATGTTCACCCTTCCTGTAAGATACTCTGTCTTGGTAACATGATCTGAAGAAACTGAGCAGGCCTCAAATCTTCCTCTCAATCCAAATTCCAGTTTCAACAAAAGAAAGACAGAAAAACTTAAAAATATGTCCTCAAACCTCAGTGACTGCAATGGTTGGAAGTAAATGTGTCCACAAAATCACTGATCCCTCTTGAAGACTTCATAAAGATGGTAGGAAGCCTAAGAAGATTCAAAGTTATACGATATAGTATAAATACAAATTTAATAGCACATGCGCAATACAATTATACAAAAGGGAAAATACAAAACTTAAATCGCAATTCACTAAACAATACAAAAGCCGGAAAATCATGTACAGAGTCCCATATAAGGGAACCTTTGCAAATAGCAAATCTTTTGTTCAGATTATAAAATATATAGTCAGAATACAAAGTATAATAATACCCTAAATTACGCAGTTATGCATAATTCATCTCAAACTTTCATAAAAGAACAAGTTGGTCAAAAAATACAAATTTGAAAACTGTCACAGGACATTTAAGTACAGGAGCCATTTGTCCTGTGACAGTACATACAATATAAAAATTACAAAGGACGAAATCCCATATATGGGCAAATACAAATTACAATATATAATATAGTAATATTCATGACAGGACACAAAACGTCATAAAGAACAGAATCCCATATATGAGACTTTTTAACATAAATTACAAGCCTGTGGCAATTAGCCTCATGAGAAACATGCCCCCATTAAAACCATACAAACCATTAGGCAACAGTTTTATTCAGTCTCAGAACAATTGATATCAGTACATCATACAGACTGAACACCCACAGTGCTGAATTTCTTGTGGTAATGAAAGAACTATTTACATAGAGTATTCGTATGCATGTGATGGTGGTTTTACAAGAAACATTAAGTAGGAAGGCATATACAAGGACAATAGTGTTGCTTGAAAACAAGTATGTTATAGTCAGGTTCAGACTATTATTTTTAATGTGTTTTTGTTTTTTAAACAATTTATATAGCGGAAGTGAAACAAACAATTAACATTGTGTTGAGACTCAAAGCCTCACTGAACAAGCTTATGGAATACTTAAATACACTGTCTTGCACATACTTATTGATTGAGGCCACAAAGCCAGGTTCCAGCAGTGTTCCAGTATTTCTGTCCACTAGGAAGCACGCAGTGCCCCTAAAGAGAATTGCCTACTTCAAGGACTTTGTCAGAGAAATTTTGAGTTTCACGATAAATGTGAATTTCTAACCCTGCAAAAAGTTTCTGTAGCTTTACAACCCAAATTTATTGTTTGTCATGTAGGTTTACTGACAGCGGTTTGTATCTGAGAGCAAGTCTACAACTGAAAGAATTTCTTGTTATTATAAGGAAATTAGAGCTGCAATGTTTAAGGCCTGGTATTGAACAGATTCTTAAGTTATTTGGAAGAGAGAACGATAATAGCCGATGGCAACGCCCCTTAACATTCGGTCACTAAAAATAATTCCAAACCGTTCCATTAGAATATTATTACTAAGTAATTGCAACAAAAGGCTACCTAATTTTGGCAGCTGAAACATAAACTAAACTTCAGCAATACATTATAACAATTAGCCAATACGTTATTACATTCAGCAATCAGCCTATAAAGAAAGCTGAAATAAATAATATGACCACCACCTTCTTATCACTGCCAATACAACTCCATTACAGTTGTGTGGTCACAAGAAAAGTGGAGGGTTGCGAATGGGAATAATACATCAATAATGAACGCTGGGAAGATTTGTTAATGAAGAAATTGACAACAGAAAGACTGGGAAATCTGTGTACAACATGATAAAAAATATTTAAGTCATTATAAATTTGCAAGCATTGGACAATAGTGCAGTGAAGAATTCCAAAGTATCAGGATGTCATGATCTTAAATAAGAAGCAATCATTTTCTTACAGTATAACGTCAATGTTATAAATATATCATCATTGTGCAACCCACAGAATGTGTGCCAATTAATAGTACATGAACCCATGTTAAATGGTATGTAATGGGAAAAATAAACTTTGCTTGAATCGTTTTACTGGTCATAAAACATTTACTGGATTTATAATAATTTTCAACCACTTATTTTTCACATAATTTTAAAGTTGGCTTATATTAAAAGCAGTCAAGTTAGTCTTATTAGCAGTCATCTTAACACCAACTTTGTCACCACTTATTGCAAACTGCTATATTAGACTTGGTAGACATGGTCGTTTTTAAGACCTGAAGATAGTAAAAACACCGAAAGGCCTTGTCGAGAGTGAAGCGATTTAGCAGTTTTACAATAAGTGGTGACAAATTTGGTATATTAAAAGCAACCCCATTCGCGCACGTGTTTCTCCTTTTAAGGATTATATATATATATATATATATTTATTTATTGTTTTCAGGTGTTAAAGAAATTATGGAAGATGGAAGCATATTCTCTAAATTGAGTAAAAAACCTCGGTCTTCAATTAAAAAACAAGTTTTCAGTGATATGTCAAATCCTGCATATCTTAAACCATTTGATTATGGTAAGTACTGATCAGTTTCTATAATATATTGTTAGTAAACTCAATTTTTTCTATTTGTAATAGAACCAGAGTTTTTTAGTTAAAAAGAAAGCCACTCTTTGCTTGCTTATGTATTCTTATAAACTTTTTTTAAAATTTCATAAAGGTAAACAACCTAGAAAATATTCAGATAAAATTCATAAATAATACTTTATTTTTCAAAATAAGAATATATTTTTTATTGTTTTTACTATGTTTCAGCAGTTTATGATCTAAGTTTAAATTATTGTCGTCATTATACATTATACTTGTGACGATGACAGTAATTGAAACTTCGATCTTAGTTTTTTATTGAAACGCTCCATCCTACAGAAACAAATTTTGAAGCAATTTCCTTATTCCATCATACAGTTTTCCTTATTGACATTTGCGTATATTGCTGTATTTATTAACGAGTCTAGGACTCCTTGTTTTTGTGCATGATGATGTGACATAGCATTTAGGTTACAATTTGTGTGCATCAGCTTGTTACAAACAGTGTACTCCAATGTTCCATCTGGCTTCCTTGTCCGTCCTTACATCTTAGAATAAAAGCAACCCATCTACTTCCATCTCTATGGTGAACGGTGAATCAATGTTTGTGTGTATACTATTTTGATGCTCCAAAAACACACCAAAGTCTCCACCTCATGAGGCCACATCATCCACATATTGGAACCAAACAGTTGGCTTCAGTTCTGCCATTTCTAAAGCCACTTTTCTAAATACTCCATGTACAAATTCGCTGCAACTGCTAATAGAGGAGAACCCATAGCTGCTCTATCCATCTGCTCATAAAACTTTACGTCATACAAGAATTTAGACAAGTGTGTGCCATCCGTGCTAGAGAGGGTTTTTTATCACCTCCGTAGTCTCCAGTAGGCACCTTGGTGAACAAAAATTCTATGTCAGAACTGACCAATCCATCTTCAATCACAGCAACTTAACAAAGTGCATGAAGTGTCTTTAATCTTTTGTGTAAGAACTCGTTTGCCTCTGTGTACCCACAGCTGTTCTGCTGTCTTCTTTGCCACTTGGTAGGTTTCTGAGTTGTGGAACTGACTATTGGTCTCATTGGTATTCCGTCTTTGTGAATTGTTGATAGTCAATACAATCTCAGTGGTACTGGATCAGAATTTAGAAGGTATTTTGTTGTTCTCTTGTCTATATCCAGAGCTGCCTGTATTAATCTTGTCACTGTCTCCTTTATTCTTCTGGTGGGGTTCTGACCCTGCTTTTAAGACCGTTCTTCCAGCATCCATGACATCTTTGTATAATCACTTTGTCATAATAACTGTTACATTTCCTTTATTGGCTGTGAGAATGATGTGTGGGTCAATTTTCTTAGTATTTCTCTTTTTCCGTGCATAAATTATTCTTTGGTGGTCTCACCTTCCTCAGAGTAATGGCTGCATCTGTTGTTGGTAAACTTCTCACTATATCTTCAAGTGTACAAGTGCGCATACAATTTCTTCAATGAGTATCTGCCCTGGTGCAAGAGCCTAAACACTTAAGCAATGATAACGCGAGCTGGTTGATTTGCTTGTTCAACAAGTTGACATTGGTTTGTCGTTAAATAGATCGTTTCCCTTAGTACCACCTTCTGCCATTGTAACTCTGTTCCAGCTGCAAATCGTGATCCACTCTTTCCCTGAAACAACTATTATGCACCATGCACTGGAACAGCTCTTATCCACGACTGCTCATATAGTCAACGCTGAACCTTCTTAATTAGGGTTTTGGTTGGTAACTGCAGATGTTCGCTCACATTTCCGTATTAGTACTTGGTCAACATCTATCCAGTCATCCTGTGTTATTGTCTCTTGATCTCCTGTTCTTACGTTGTAGCTGGTATCTGCATGGTCTAAAAATCGAAAAATTGTCTCGTCTCACAAGTTTCCAGCTATAGCAGGTTAAAAACCAACTTCCACAGAATTTTACCTGCTGCCTCCATTTTAATATGACATTTCAGCTTCACACAATTTGGTAAAATGTTACAGTCCCGACATCTCACCAAAATAGCTAATCTTGACTAATTCCTATTCTTCTTTTCTCTCAGTAACTCTGTTAATTTACTTTTCTAGTAGATATCCTCTCTATAGAGGTTCCACAATCTCGCTCATAATCTTTCATGGTTTTCATCAATAATAACCCATTTTTTAGGTTGGACACAGTATTTTTATTTCTTTTAAAACCAAATGTTTTGCCCATATTATGATGAGGAATCCTCAGTGGGTCGACTGATCAACTGAGACAGAGTACAAAGTCTTGACCCACCCCTATTTATACAGTAAGCCCCTCGCATAGTGTTACAAACAAGCCCATAATTATAACAATGTATTCCCAACCAGTACACAGAAAGTTATTTTAGAAATTCAAGTACAGTGCACAAAAGAAATATTTAACCACAATAACATTTTACTTATTTTTACAACACAAGTATGTACTTTATTTATTATGACAATCCTGTCAGCTTATTTAAAACAGGTTTCCGAACTCCTGGCTACAGCAACTTATAGCTATCTTCTCTGTTAAAAGTTGTTCCTATTTTTGTAGATTTATATCGCCTATCTTCTTATTGCCCGAGGGAAACGGTTATGAATTTTCACTATAACTGCCGTTTCTTCAAGTAAAATATGCATTTTTAAAATATTAATCAGTAATACAGTTAAAATATGTTATGATAAATGCTAAAACAAAATAGAAGAAAGACAAATTTTGCAAAAGTAGTTATTAGTAAAATTATTAGGATACAGTGTTTAATTAAACTGTTTTATTGATCGGTACTCAACATTTACAAATTAAATGCAGTACTAACTTCAAATTAACTGTATACTAAAGAATTATGAAAATCTTAAAATTCTTATTTTAATTACAGTGAACTTTCTGCACATTGTTCCTGTTATATTTGTTTTCCCTTTTAGTCCCAGAATTTGTCCCACTAAAGCAGTGCTTGCAGATTTCCGTGTGAAAAAAAACTGCTGAAAAAGGGTTCATGGTAACTTATACAAGAGTGTTCACACTTGGCTTGATTTCACACCAGAGTACAAGGAATAAGGCCTGTCTTCAAGTTCGCCTACTGGAGACAGGACTTCCAGATCCATTTATTAGCTGATTTTCATGCTGAATGTATGGTCCCCCTTGCAAGACAAAATCCTGCAGCCTGTGTTCCAGTTTTATGTCTGTTTACATCTTGACACTTTTACAATCTTACAAAATTCAATCATGTGTACAGTATGCTATTGACATGTATTTTTCTGACATGTTTTAATTCATACATTTACGGTAATTCATTCCTGAATCAAATCCCTGCTGTACATGAAAAGTGGGAGGTGGTCACTTGGATTCTGTGTAGGCTTATATAACTTTTGTATGTGTACATACCCAGCGGCAGAATGTTTTTCATCTTTCTGCAACGGATTTTAAGAAAACCAAGTACTTTCTGCAAGCATTTCAGTAGTAACGTAGTTAAAATTGTTTGATGCAACGGCTCTCTCCGTTCTATATAAGTATTAAAATAATAATCCTTAAAATTTCAGGAGACAAAAATTGAGATATTTTTAGATTTAGGTTTTCAGAAATACAAGGTCTATCAGGATTTATTTGAATAAATTTCAAAAATTACATTTAAATATATTGATATTATAGGATATTGATTTTAGGTTGATATAAAAAATCAGTCCAGAAATACACAACTTTTTTTAATAGGTACTGGAAACATGTAAATACACTTACTTCATTTGAAGTTTTCTTATATTTTAAAACATGGCAAGGATTTATTTAAGCCCTCTTGTACCCTTCTTATAACTTTGGATGTTACCAATTCAGACATTAATTTGCTTTTTGAAACTGGCTTGAAATGGTTGTAGTACTGAGTCCCATACTTCTTGCAAGAGCCAATTTAAAAAATTTCCTATTTCCTTTGTAACCAGCAGGAGGACCATTTATCATTATGAAAGCCAACATATCAGTAGTGCCAATTTCGTCATATGTGAGATCACTGGTTGCAGGGCGCTTAGTCATTATGTTGGTAATAACGGAACCCCAGCTTTCACATATGGCTTCTGAAACTGGAGTACTAAGCAAAAATTTCAACAACTTTATACCCAAAGGATATTCTTGTTGAAGATCTGTTACTGTCATTTTGAACAAATACTTGAAATCAAGAATATTTTCAGTAACTCTTGCAGAATTCAATTTCTCAGTCATCCAGAGCAACACTTGTTTATGTTCAACAAAAAGTTTCCTTTTATCAATGGAAAGAAGAAATGGATATGAGCAAACACTGATCTTATCATAAAACTCTTGAAAAGAATGAAAATTTTTCTCTGCTTTCTCGTTACTTACATTATTTCTTGGAAATATCAGAAAGTCCAAGTTGAACAAAAAATCTGCTATCTTAATAACTTTGATACAGTGATTACTGTCTTCATCAACATTCAGGTAAGTCTGGCATTGTTCCTTGAGTGACCCTAAAAACTTTAAAAACTCTTTAGCACATTTTACAGTTTCACTGACTACTTCATTCCCAACTGAAGCAGACAAAGATCTTAAAATTTTGCTGCTCACAGGAACATCAGGCAAAGGGACACCTTTAAAGGTGCTACTATCCATAATAAATTCACTAGAGAGTTTTGTGTGTTTAAAGAAGCCCTCAGGCAATTCGTTGATCGTTTGACATAAACTGTCTCTGGAGAGTCTGGAATCAGCAGAAGCAATATTTTCTACATGCCGAATCATAACTTCTAAATGTACTTGGATATTTTCCATAAACTGAACATACTGCCATGGTAAATGGTAACTGGATTGAACTTCTTTTGATAAAGAAGACAAAATGGAGTAAGTGTCAGCAAGTAAAAGAATAATAAACATATTTGTTTTTGATAGCAGCTTATCTCTTAGGGCAAAAGATTCTGGGCACTTTTCTACAGCACACACAAGACTTCTGTAATCTCCAAGAAAATTATTAAACACAGATTCAGAATAGCTTGCGAATTTCATGGTTTTAAATGCTTATGGTTTGTAAAAATAGTCTTCGAATTCTTTTGATGACTGTAAAAGTAATTCATAATTCTTTCCTGTAGAAAACTCTTTCATAGCTTCATCAATGAGTGTGTGCCCCCTCTGAATTAGCTCAGGTACAGAAGAATGTTTTTCAGCTAGTTCAATTCTGTGCATCAAGCCCAAGAAACAGATATATTTTCTAAAGCAAGCTCATCTCTTATGTATTTTTCAACACCTAGTCGAATATACTGTCCATCAAATGCCATACCAACTAAATTATTTCTTAAAAATGATAAATCAAAGCCAAATTTTTTACATGTATTTAAAATACTTTGTGTCAAACCTTTTCCAGTAAAATCATGAACAAAGCTGTGCTCAAGATAAATACAGTTATACAAGTGTTCTGATGAAATGTCGAAAATCGGGACTCTCAAACCCCGATCTGTGCCTACACAGACATATGCCTAGATCTGTGGTTAATTGTTATTTTGTCAGCAAAAATATCAACAGGAAGATCATAATCTACGATGTAGGCTGCAATGTCCTTCATCAAAACAGAATGTACATGTGGTAGAAACAACCTGCAAAATTCTTTTGAATGATTGGAGACTCCTACAGAACTCCCACTGTTATGCAGTTCAGTAATTATAGATTCGTATGACTTGTACGATGTATTTAATTTGTGAGTTAGGTAGCCTAAGCAGCACCTGCACAATTAAGTGCATTTTCTTTCCCTTCTCTGTATGATAATTCATCACTCAACTTTTTATTCTCAAGTACCCTAACACTTTCTTTGTGTTTATCAGAAATAAGATGGCGCTTTAGGTCATATTTTAAATGGCGAAAAGAATCAGGCATCGCAGTATCACTAAAGCAATCACCATCATTGTAATTGTACTGCAAAATTGTACCACATGCAGAACACAAAATTCCAAAGTCTGACCTGACAAAGTAGTGAGCCCATTTTAACAAACTTTCAATAGAGCGTGCAGACATGATGAGATCCAGCTTCTCCTCTGGTGTCAGTTCCACAGGATGTTCAGGTGGGCTAGTGACCCGTGATGATAATCTCTTGCTCTTGCTGCCTTCAGTGCCCACGTCTTTTGTTATCTTCACTTTCTCAGCAGACTCCAGAGCATTAGTTAGGGCTGAAAGTTAAAAAATCCATCAGACTGACAAGACATTTCATAACATAATTAAAACACTTTGACTGCTGCTGCCAAATCTGTTTACTGATCGGCCTGGCTAAAAGCTTTTTCTCTATTATTTGGTCTCTTTTACAGTCTATTTATGTGGTCTCTATTTGCTTAGTACATATTGTGACAGATTTTATCAAATGTTTAATTTTTTTAATGAAAAAAGTGAATGTCGACGCGTATTCGACAGCCGCCATGGGAAAGAACTCAGTTATGCTAACCCGCTTTACACGTTAGTATTATACGCGTCGACGTTCATTTTTCGTTAGTAATTACTGAATAATCTGAATATTGTTTTTCATATTTTGTTCTACTCTTATGAAAGGGTGTTTTAGTTGTTAAAAGTCCAGATAAAATGTCGTTCAACTTTGTAATTTCGTCTGTCCCTTTTCAGGTACCAAGGTACCTGTCAATGGGTCTCTGACCTTAGTTTTGGAATTATTATCTTCCAAATACAAAGGAAATTTCACTGTTGTAAAATAATTAATAAGAAATGAATTCTAAAAGATTTTGAGATGATTATGAAATAGAAGACAATTTATAAATAAACAAAATTTATTTTAATGCAAAAATATTTGTCAATTTCTTGTGGCAATCGATAAAACAACGAAAATCCAAGGCGGATGACAATTTTCTATACTTTGAACCTTCATCTATGCTATATAACAAGGAATGAATGGTTTACACAAGGCTACGAAATCCCCACTACATTTAAAAGTGAAAGGACGTTGTCGAAGGGTATTCGACGGCCGCCGCTGTGAATGGGTGGAGACTGTCGACGCATATTCGACAGCCACAGTCAAAGTGTTAAAAAGAAAATTACACGTTATCTATGCATATCCAGCAGTCAGAGGAATTGGTTTTACTCACCGTTTACTTTCTCCAAAAGCTTCTGTATTTGGCCAGAATCAAACAAATCACACGATGCAGATGACGTATGTCCATCGCCTGTCTCGGCCGAAGTACTAGGCCTAGCATTGTCTACAACATTTGTTTCATCACTTTCGTTTGTCTTCTTTTTTTGCCGTAGATCCGTCAATAGAGAAGAATGCACTGATATTTCCGCTGGTTGCTGACTTATATTTCACACTAACACCCGGATGTTGCCTCCCATAATGAGTTTTTATAATTAAACTATAAAGTTTTACCTTAATCCGTCTATGTGATCGCTTAACTTTTCTTCTTTTCTTCTAACGCGTTTCGGATTGTTAATCCATCATCAGAGGTTAAAATAATTCGTCGGTTAAGACTTCGTTAAACATTAAAAGTTGCGTAAAAGACATTTAAAAATTACACTAAAAGAACATTTAAAAATATAGTCCACAAACACAGCGACGTAGCGGATGTGAGTGCGCACTCAATACCGGTCAGCGACGTACTGCACAGTTTATTGGAGTTTTCATGTTATCTATTGATGTGTTGGGGTATGTATTCTATGGCTATGTTATCTATAATCTTATCGTATAGTGTATGCGATTTAAATGCCAATTGTTCGTTTAATATATTATTGGGATTATTTCTGAAGGCTCGGTAAATTTCGAACTCTTCTACCGCATCCATATATCGTCCCTTTCTGCAAATGTGTAAGGGTTTGCAATTTGTCTCAAAATTTGTATAATTATGATTTAATGTGACGAGATGTTTAGCGTAGTTTGATTTATTTATATTTGAAATGCTCGTGGGTAAGTGTTCTTTATATCTTTCGAAAAAGGTCCTGCCAGTCTGACCAATGTAATGCATGTTGCAGTCATCACATATCATTTTGTATACACCCGTTCTTTTTTCAATTGATGTACGTGTGGCATTATTTAGCATTTTACGGATATTGTTGGTTGTTCTAAATGCGATGTGGATGTTATGTTTTTTAAAGGTGTTTCTAATGAGCGTTGAAAAGTTGTTAGTATAATCAATCGCCATATATATTGCGTTCGTCGTGACACGGTGAGGGTTGTTAGTTCTGCGTTTGTGTCTAAGCATCAAGCGTTCCACTAATGAACTGCGGTAACCGTTCGTAATTGCAATATGTTTAATTATATCTACTTCTTCTTTGTGGTTGGCGGGATCTAAAGGTACGCTGTATAGTCTGTGTATCATACTATTGAATGCGGCCATTTTTTGTGAGTGCGGGTGGAAAGAATCAGCATGTATAACACCATCAGTTGTGGTGGGTTTTCTGTATATTCTGTATTGAAATTTATTATTATGTTTCATAAAAGTTATGTCCAGAAAATTTATGGCATTGTCTGATTCTATTTCAAGTGTGAATTGTATGTTTTTGGTAATGTTATTCATGTAATGTAACAACATGTTTGCCTGTCTCGTTGTCCCGTCAAATATTACAAACGTGTCATCCACGTATCTTTTATAAAATGAGATGTTACGTTGCCATTTATTGTGTGGGGATAGCAAATATGTATTTTCAAAGTTATTCAGGAAAATGTCAGCCAGCAAACCAGACAAGGGTGAACCCATTGCAAGACCCTCCTATTGAATAAAAATTGTATCATTGAATGTGAAATAATTCTGTTGTAATACTACGTCCAGTAACAGCAACAATTCTGTTATTTTTTGTAGATTTAACTTTCCTGTTCGTATTAAATTATTTCTTAGAATGTCTAAGGTTGTCTTTACTGGGACACTTGTATATAGGTTGACTATGTCAAAGGAGATTAACTTATGCTGACTATTGATGCTGAAGTCTTTAGTTAGTTTTATTAGTTCAATGCTATTTTTTATAGCATGATTATTGTCTATAGTTATGTTACTTTTTATTAATTGGACCAATTTCTTAGATACTTTATAACCTGGGGCTGTTGTGTAATTAACAAGAGGTCTTATCGGTATATTTGGTTTATGGATCTTGGGTAAACCGTTGAACATTGGTGCGTGTGCGATTATGGGTTTTAACTGGCGGCGTGTAGTTTCGTCAAAAAGGTGTGTGCATTTATTAATCGTTTGGTTGATGTATTTTATATACTTCGTTGTGGGATCCGAGTCTATGGCTCTTATGTTGTTGTTATGAATAAATTCGTATACTTTTTGTTGGTACATGTCTATTGGTAGAATAACCATAGTGTTGCCCTTGTCAGATTTAGTGGCTATGGCCTTATGTTCATTTAGTTTATGTTTAATTTGTATAACAGTTTTCTTTTCACTTATATATTTCTTTTTTAAATTGTTAGAAAATGGTTTACAGTTGTTATTATGTGTCCGTATATGTCTGTCTATTTTACTATTGATTGTAACTCTTAACTCGTTTTGTGTCTGTGAATCTGTTATACTTTTTATGGCTGCTTCAGTTGTAATTAATTCTTTAGTTGCGTGGTTCCTATTTAAATCCGGTAAATTGTATTTGAAACCTTTATTAAGTAAATTCATCTCCTGTACGTCGAATTTAATATCAGTTAAATTAGAGACTCGAGTATAAAATCTATGTTTACATCCAGCGAAATTATCGTGGTGTTGTCTTGTATTTAACGTATTCAATTTCTTATCATGTTTGTGTACGATCGGTAAGATGAACTTCGTAACTTGCTGATTAATGTATTGTAATATGTTGGGCAAGAGTATTGGGTGTATCTCTTTTAATAATGTTAAATGTGCTTTATATAACATTGAGTTTAATCTATTCTTTTTAATATATAATTGTTTGATTTCTTCTTTTATCCATGTTATCTCTGCTATATGTTTAACTTTTGTGGCAGCTTTCGTTGTATTATTAATGCGTACTGTGCAGTAACGAGGTATAACGTTCAATCTCAAACAGTTTTTGTTAAACTTGATGTGTAAGTTGGTCTTTGATAATTTACTTTTAATGTTTATGAATTTGCATACCATTTTCGCTTGACAAGCTTCCAATTTTAAAGTCATTGTATTGGTATCCGCGTCACAATTATTATAATTAAACTATAAAGTTTTACCTTAATCCGTCTATGTGATCGCTTAACTTTTCTTCTTTTCTTCTAACGCGTTTCGGATTGTGAATCCATCATCAGAGGTTAAATAATTCGTCGGTTAAGACTTCGTTAAACATTAAAAGTTGCGTAAAAGACATTTAAAAATTACACTAAAAGAACATTTAAAAATATAGTCCACAAACACAGCGACGTAGCGGATGTGAGTGCGCACTCAATACCGGTCAGCGACGTACTGCAAGTTAAGCGATCACATAGACGGATTAAGGTAAAACTTTATAGTTTAATTATAATAATTGTGACGCGGATACCAATACAATGACTTTAAATGCAGTACGTCGCTGACCGGTATTGAGTGCGCACTCACATCCGCTACGTCGCTGTGTTTGTGGACTATATTTTTAAATGTTCTTTTAGTGTAATTTTTAAATGTCTTTTACGCAACTTTTAATGTTTAACGAAGTCTTAACCGACGAATTATTTAACCTCTGATGATGGATTAACAATCCGAAACGCGTTAGAAGAAAAGAAGAAAAGTTAAGCGATCACATAGACGGATTAAGGTAAAACTTTATAGTTTAATTATAATAATTGTGACGCGGATACCAATACAATGACTTTAAAATTGGAAGCTTGTCAAGCGAAAATGGTATACAAATTCATAAACATTAAAAGTAAATTATCAAAGACCAACTTACACATCAAGTTTAACAAAAACTGTTTGAGATTGAACGTTATACCTCGTTACTGCACAGTACGCATTAATAATACAACGAAAGCTGCCACAAAAGTTAAACATATAGCAGAGATAACATGGATAAAAGAAGAAATCAAACAATTATATATTAAAAAGAATAGATTAAACTCAATGTTATATAAAGCACATTTAACATTATT
Source organism: Magicicada septendecula (assembly GCA_034769895.1). Classification (NCBI taxonomy): domain Eukaryota; kingdom Metazoa; phylum Arthropoda; class Insecta; order Hemiptera; family Cicadidae; genus Magicicada; species Magicicada septendecula. The sequence continues at coordinate 128,288,978 of CM068368.1, forward strand.
AAAAGAGATACACCCAATACTCTTGCCCAACATATTACAATACATTAATCAGCAAGTTACGAAGTTCATCTTACCGATCGTACACAAACATGATAAGAAATTGAATACGTTAAATACAAGACAACACCACGATAATTTCGCTGGATGTAAACATAGATTTTATACTCGAGTCTCTAATTTAACTGATATTAAATTCGACGTACAGGAGATGAATTTACTTAATAAAGGTTTCAAATACAATTTACCGGATTTAAATAGGAACCACGCAACTAAAGAATTAATTACAACTGAAGCAGCCATAAAAAGTATAACAGATTCACAGACACAAAACGAGTTAAGAGTTACAATCAATAGTAAAATAGACAGACATATACGGACACATAATAACAACTGTAAACCATTTTCTAACAATTTAAAAAAGAAATATATAAGTGAAAAGAAAACTGTTATACAAATTAAACATAAACTAAACGAACATAAGGCCATAGCCACTAAATCTGACAAGGGCAACACTATGGTTATTCTACCAATAGACATGTACCAACAAAAAGTATACGAATTTATTCATAACAACAACATAAGAGCCATAGACTCGGATCCCACAACGAAGTATATAAAATACATCAACCAAACGATTAATAAATACACACACCTTTTTGACGAAACTACACGCCGCCAGTTAAAACCCATAATCGCACACGCACCAATGTTCAACGGTTTACCCAAGATCCATAAACCAAATATACCGATAAGACCTCTTGTTAATTACACAACAGCCCCAGGTTATAAAGTATCTAAGAAATTGGTCCAATTAATAAAAAGTAACATAACTATAGACAATAATCATGCTATAAAAAATAGCATTGAACTAATAAAACTAACTAAAGACTTCAGCATCAATAGTCAGCATAAGTTAATCTCCTTTGACATAGTCAACCTATATACAAGTGTCCCAGTAAAGACAACCTTAGACATTCTAAGAAATAATTTAATACGAACAGGAAAGTTAAATCTACAAAAAATAACAGAATTGTTGCTGTTACTGGACGTAGTATTACAACAGAATTATTTCACATTCAATGATACAATTTTTATTCAATAGGAGGGTCTTGCAATGGGTTCACCCTTGTCTGGTTTGCTGGCTGACATTTTCCTGAATAACTTTGAAAATACATATTTGCTATCCCCACACAATAAATGGCAACGTAACATCTCATTTTATAAAAGATACGTGGATGACACGTTTGTAATATTTGACAGGACAACGAGACAGGCAAACATGTTGTTACATTACATGAATAACATTACCAAAAACATACAATTCACACTTGAAATAGAATCAGACAATGCCATAAATTTTCTGGACTTAACTTTTATGAAACATAATAATAAATTTCAATACAGAATATACAGAAAACCCACCACAACTGATGGTGTTATACATGCTGATTCTTTCCACCCGCACTCACAAAAAATGGCCGCATTCAATAGTATGATACACAGACTATACAGCGTACCTTTAGATCCCGCCAACCACAAAGAAGAAGTAGATATAATTAAACATATTGCAATTACGAACGGTTACCGCAGTTCATTAGTGGAACGCTTGATGCTTAGACACAAACGCAGAACTAACAACCCTCACCGTGTCACGACGAACGCAATATATATGGCGATTGATTATACTAACAACTTTTCAACGCTCATTAGAAACACCTTTAAAAAACATAACATCCACATCGCATTTAGAACAACCAACAATATCCGTAAAATGCTAAATAATGCCACACGTACATCAATTGAAAAAAGAACGGGTGTATACAAAATGATATGTGATGACTGCAACATGCATTACATTGGTCAGACTGGCAGGACCTTTTTCGAAAGATATAAAGAACACTTACCCACGAGCATTTCAAATATAAATAAATCAAACTACGCTAAACATCTCGTCACATTAAATCATAATTATACAAATTTTGAGACAAATTGCAAACCCTTACACATTTGCAGAAAGGGACGATATATGGATGCGGTAGAAGAGTTCGAAATTTACCGAGCCTTCAGAAATAATCCCAATAATATATTAAACGAACAATTGGCATTTAAATCGCATACACTATACGATAAGATTATAGATAACATAGCCATAGAATACATACCCCAACACATCAATAGATAACATGAAAACTCCAATAAACTGTGCAGTACGTCGCTGACCGGTATTGAGTGCGCACTCACATCCGCTACGTCGCTGTGTTTGTGGACTATATTTTTAAATGTTCTTTTAGTGTAATTTTTAAATGTCTTTTACGCAACTTTTAATGTTTAACGAAGTCTTAACCGACGAATTATTTTAACCTCTGATGATGGATTAACAATCCGAAACGCGTTAGAAGAAAAGAAGAAAAGTTAAGCGATCACATAGACGGATTAAGGTAAAACTTTATAGTTTAATTATAATAATTGTGACGCGGATACCAATACAATGACTTTAAAAATGAGTTTTTAGGTTTTTAAGGATAATTTTCTCCGAGCAAACTGTGCAAACTACGCGCTCTCCGGAGGTAGCCATTTCCTACCAGTATGACCTAAAACAACAGCGATGGACTGAGTTCGAAAGCGGTATTGCGTTTAGTGATTACTATACGTCAATTTCAACGTCGTTAAGACAGAGAAATAATTAAGGTTATTACGTGTCAGCTAATTGCAAAGCAAAGCAGGCAACTAGGTTGAGCGCATGTGCAGGTGTTTCGTAATGCACAGGGAGAGAGAAACATCGAGTGGTTGGATCATTTGGAAGAGAGGAAGGAGGGGGAGGGGATTGTGAATTACTACGGCCGCGTGACTCAGTCTGCCGGCTGCAGCCGGCGCTCTCACTTCAATAAGTTACATGTAACCTTTACCACTCGGCCTCTCATCTGAAATTTATTGGTATATTATTGAGTCACAAACATAAATGTGTCAATTTGGTATATTATTTAGTCACAAACATAGATGAGTCAATTTGTTATTGAATTGATTCATTTATTCGTATCTGTTTTTATGCAACAATTTATTTTTTTTAGAAATTTTACTGCAGCATATATTTTACGCGTTTTTCGTTAACGCGATGGACGATCTTTCTGCAGGCCTCGTTTCCTTTCTGCGACAATGTCGCACTGTCGCCTGTTGTTCTGCTTTGGGGTGTACATGTAGTAACTACAGAAATACTTAATATAGACGATACACATAAGACAATTTGTCAGTACAACTTCTTTTAACAAAATGTCAGTTCTTGTGAATTAGTATTTAAACTGCATAGGAAATGTGATTATTAGTTATATAGTTTCAGTATGTAGATTGCTACTTTGTAATATCCCGCTTAATACACGGCTTTCACAAGGTCCCATGATGAGGGTCCTAACGGGCTTTACTGTATTGTAAAACAAACAATTTTCATTACTTTCTGCCCTTTTTGTACATATTGTGGATTATCCGTGGAATTCAGTTATCCATGGTGATCACGCCATCCAATTGCTCAGATAATCTGGAGTTTAATGTATTAGAATTAGCCAGTTTTAAGTATTTCTGTTCACTAAGTATCTGGATTCAGTCTTGCAGAGGTCAGTCCAGAGAATTGGTATCCCAATGTCATATTATTTTTTAATTTAAGTCGTATAATCCATTGTTCATAATTTTTCTGCGAAACTTATAAATGCCTTGAGAATAAAAATAGGAAAGAATTTGTCACCAGGGTTTCAAGTAACCAAAGGTTTACACCAGGGATGTTGTCCATCACCTATGCTTTTCAAAATTTAAATGGAGGAAGCAATAGAGACTTGGAAAAAATGTGCAGGAGCATGGGAATTCCACTTGATGGTGATACAGTTTATTCATTACTGTTTGCTGATGACCTATTACTTTTGGCTCAAGATTTGGAAGACATAGAGTACATGACTAGAAAATTGATACAGGAATATCAGAAATGGGGATTAACAGTAAATACTAATAGAACAAAATACATGGCAATAGATGACCTTCAGCAAGACTTGATATTGGAGGAAGACATGGGGAAGATTTCATATACTGAGGAATACAAGTATTTAGGGGTAAAAGTTACTGCCAATGGGAAACAAGACAAAGAAATACAATCCAGAATTAATTTGGGAAAGATAGCTATACCTACATTAAATGGAATCCTGTGGGATATGAAAATTACAGCAGAAACTAAGACCAAAATATTTAAAACCATTGTTACGGCTCGGAAGTTTGAACTACTAATAAACGCACAGAACAAAATTAATGACAGCAGAGATGGACTTTTGGAGACATTCAACGAGAGTATCCAGACATGAGAAAAGTTATGTTATTAAGGACAGAATGAATGTGAAATATTCAATTGTTGGTTTTATTTAAACAAAAAATTACAATGGGATGGACACACAAAGAGAAGGGCACAAGAAAGGCTGCCAAGGAGAGTTATGGAATGGACCCCACCAGGAAGAAGGAAAAGATGGAAAACCTATCAACTGAATAGAAGAAATTCAAAGGTTTTGTAAAATATATAAAAACACTTGGTAAGTTTCACAAATTTTTTAATTAACTCTGACAGCTGTTTCGACTAACTAAACCATTGTCAAAGAGGCGAATGAATGAAAATTTCTATACACAGGATGTGAGTGGAGTGTAGGTGGTGAACATCTGTTTAGGGTGTATCCGGAACATCTGTGTTGAGATGGCGAGGGGGGTGCAAGAGACAAGGGAAGGTCAGGTGTCTTTAAAAACTAAATACATACATGAATGTAAAATATAAAATAACTGAACTAAATATAAACTGAATGCAAAATTTAAAATAATGATGAACATTCAAAATAATATAAAATAAACTAAACTAAATAACAGATTTTAATAAAGGGGATACACAAAATTCAGTCTGTTCATTGGTTAAATTTGTGTTATTTTTTATTGCTTTTTTAATTTCTAAAATTTCTAACAAATCCATTTTTTTACTTTTTTGTATGTTGTGGAGTAGTTTTACGTTTTTTGTGTCTATGAAGTGATTGTGTTGTAAGCAATGATCTGCAAAACCTGTATTAGATGTATTGGTTAAAATCGCCTACTTATGTTCAGAAATGCAATGTTTCAGAGCACGGCCACATTGTCCGATATAAATAGCATCGTATTCTGCACAGTGTATTTCATAAACTCCATTTTTCTCCAGTGCGTTAGATTTTTCTTTATTATGGACTAGTAGTGAAAAAAGATTACGTTTGTTTACTGATACCATGTTAAGACTATGGTTCATTATTAATCTTATCTGTTATACACGGAATGTAATTTGTTAAGTGAAATTTTTTGTTACTCTGATCTGGGCTGTATGGAATAAAATTCTTTTAAAGTAATTTTCTTCTGTTTTTTTTTTTTTTTTTTTTTAAATTAAAGAGTCAATTATTCTTTCATCATAACCGTTATTTTGTGCTATGGTTTTTATAATATCTACCTCATTACTGAAATTTTCTTTGGATAAAGGAACTATAAGGAGACGATTAACCATTGCATGAAAACTGCTTAATTTTATGTGCCATGATGGCACTTTGGGTTTGGGTTGAAGTATGCTATTAAAAACACTTTACAATTAGTTAATAATATAAAAAATGTACATTTACCACTGAATGCAAAATTAGTTTCATTTGATGTTAAGAATTTATTTCCGTCTATACCTGTAGATGTTCTGTTGTCTATCTGTTCCTCACATATACAAAATACTTTAACCTTAAATAGTGATCAGATAAAAGAATTATTCTCGGCCTTAGATATTTGCATAGGACAAAATTATTTTCAGTTTAATAATAAAATCTATAAACAATTAAATGGCTTACCTGTGGGCTCTCCTTTATCACCTTTATTAAGTGAAATCTTTATGACATTTTTGGAAGAAAACATTTTTACATCCAATAACCCCAACATAAAATATGTTTTTCATTGGGCAAGGTATGTTGATGATATATTTTGTATCTGGACGGGAGCAGATAAACAGTTCCATATGTTCTTAGATTATATTAATTCCTTTTATAAGTAGCGTGCAATTTACATTTGAAACAGAAAATATGAAAAGTTTAAATTTTTTGGATCTTACTAGGTCACAAAATAATCTTAGTTTTCAGATATATAGAAAACCTACTTTTACAGATACTGTTATACATAAACAATCACTAACATCATGGCACATAAAATTAAGCAGTTTTCATGCAATGGTTAATCGTCTCCTTATAGTTCCTTTATCCAAAGAAAATTTCAGTAAAGAGGTAGATATTATAAAAACCATAGCACAAAATAACGGTTATGATGAAAGAATAATTGACTCTTTAATTTAAAAAAAAACAAAAAAACAAGAAAATTACTTTAAAAGAATTTTATTCCATAGAGCCCAGATCAGGGTAACAAAAAATTTCACTTAACAAATTACATTCCGTGTATAACAGATAAGATTAATAATGAACCATAGTCTTAACATGGTATCAGTAAACAAACGTAATCTTTTTTCACTACTAGTCCATAATAAAGAAAAATCTAACGCACTGGAGAAAAATGGAGTTTATGAAATACAGTGTGCAGAATACGATGCTATTTATATCGGACAATGTGGCCGTGCTCTGAAACATTGCATTTCTGAACATAAGTAGGCGATTTTAACCAATACATCTAATACAGGTTTTGCAGATCATTGCTTACAACACAATCACTTCATAGACACAAAAAACGTAACACTACTCCACAACATACAAAAAAGTAAAAAAATGGATTTGTTAGAAATTTTAGAAATTAAAAAAGCAATAAAAAATAACACAAATTTAACCAATGAACAGACTGAATTTTGTGTATCCCCTTTATTTAAATCTGTTATTTAGTTTAGTTTATTTTATATTATTTTGAATGTTCATCATTATTTTAAATTTTGCATTCAGTTTATATTTAGTTCAGTTATTTTATATTTTACATTCATGTATGTATTTAGTTTTTAAAGACACCTGACCTTCCCTTGTCTCTTGCACCCCCCCTCGCCATCTCAACACAGATGTTCCGGATACACCCTAAACAGATGTTTACCACCTACACTCCACTCACATCCTGTGTATAGTAATTTTCATTCATTCGCCTCTTTGACAATGGTTTAGTTAGTCGAAACAGCTGTCAGAGTTAATTAAAAAATTTGTGAAACTTACCAAGTGTTTTTATATATTTTACAAAAGCTTTGTATTAATATGTTTCACCAAGTGCCCAACAAGTCATCAATTAATATCGAGAAGAAATTCAGACTATATTGATGGAAAGAGAAATTGAAGATCTTTGGATGGACAAGCATCAGTGGAAGATGAGAATTCAATCACTTCTGTAATCTTTGGTTCTCGAAAATTTGTAAACATTGTACAGCCGGAATAATAATAATGGTTTAATTATGATTTTTATTTAATTTCCTACTGGTACGGAATTAATAATAAAGTGTATGTCATTTAAAACTGGTCTTAACAGTTATGAGGTTTTCTTCTGTGCTAACGCATTCCTTTCACTGTGTTTTTGAGTGGTCATCTTTAACCATAAACAAAAACTTTCCAAATGAACTGATATTCTATATTCAAAAACATGTCTGCATTTTTTTCAGTTGATTTATGTAGGAGCACAGATTTCCCCTTTCTCGTTTAATACAAGAAGATTCAACATTTGGCAATACACATGAACATCTAATGCAGTACATAGTACAACTCCATTCTGGTTGAACAAACCCATTCATATCTGGGCATAGCAGTTTTCCAGCTGTTTTTCATACAAAAAATCAGCATGAAAAAATGGAAGTGTCGCTGTAGCCGAATACTATTATGTCCAGCATTCATCACATTACCGTTTTGTCACAATGATTGTTGAAAACAATCACTGTCCTATGTTAGCACTTTTCCATACTGAACATTTCTGAAAAAACTCTTTCTTCTATCAGGGACTAGACGAAGTGTTCTTATACTTCAGTGTCCAATAGGCAAACTTTGTTAGGCTACTTGCCGTGTGGTATCCTATTCAGGTAAGCAATCCACCTCTTTCGTTTTCTGCAATACGATCTTGAATATTAAAAATGTTCCAACTCTTTACGAATGTCTATCTCTTTATATACAGCCTTTAACAGATCGCAAGAATCTCATCTCTGATGCTTGTATCCTACTCAGATGTTCTTTCACCGGAACCCAAATTTCAGAACCATGTAATAACACTGGGACAGACATTACCTTATAAAATTTTAGTTGAGTCTCTTTCCTCGTTCTCCTCAATAACAGTTGTTGAATTGTGCCACATATTGACTGAAACTTGGCCAGATTCACATCATAAGTGCTTTCACAGCCAAGATAGTGAACATTTTTATACCTGCTCTATACTTTTATTTCTGGAAAAAAAAAATAGTTTTTTGTGAAAAACTAAAACTGTGATGTTGCTAACACAGATGCAATACAACAACTGCGATCTTATTAAATGAAATTTTTTTTTTTTATAATTACAAAATTTACACTGATGTAAATGTTTATGCCTCAAAAACTTACACAAAGTAAACACATGATGACTTCGAGTTGATTATTTTTAATGTGCTCCATCCAAATGTATATGCAGTGCTTTTATAGTGCTTCTGGATGAAATCGTACATCATATCTGTGTTATTTTCTACTTTGCTAAGGATACTGGTACTGAACATGTCAGTAACAAATACCGTGGTAACGGTGTTTTGTTTTCACTTTTATCATTCCCCATTTGTACAGCATTGATAAGCATTCTTTTTTTAATGAGTCGTTTATCAGAGTACTTCACTGAAACCTATTCTGTGCTTTCTTGTGACAGGTTGTTGGGTGCATTGAATAGACAGTGTTTAAGACAGTGACATTTAAAAGAAATGATAAGCCTAGTTTTTTGCATGTTATAAAATTATTTTTTAATAAAATTCAATGACAAAAGACAGAAACGGTGGGAAAGGAACTATCCTCTTGTGCATGCTTTTGTGTGGTGAGAGAGAGGGGGGGAATTCTTATCAGGGATTTACAACGAAGTATCTTCTTTCACAACATAGAAGTCAATGGTGAACGTCAACAGCATGGTCTCATGCTATGGTTTGACAGCTATTTATCAGTCCATTTTACAAATGTGGTGGCAAGCCAGTATAACCAATGTCACCTAGATTATTGCCGAAGGCCTATGTAAATTATTTTCCACAAGTAGCTGGTATAGGATATTTTTAAATTAAAACATAGAAATTAGGATTATACTTTCTTGAACATTACACTTTTGAAAAAGAAGGTATTTAATATTTTAAAATAGCCATGTTTAAGTTTCCATTATTTAATGCATTCCATTAGTAAAAAGTAAAAAACAGTATTGTCATTCCGAAGAGTAACATATGTATCGTCAGTAGAATGCATTAGTATAATATGGAGTTAATTTTATATTTGTATTTATGAATATTAGTCTACAGACTAATAAATAAAGTTTAATTTTTTCTACAGAATCAGGCAAAATCAGTCTTCAATAGTGTGCCTGCATTTGAGATGAATCAAATGTCTTGACGAAATTATACAAAGTACGTAATTTTATATGACTGACACGTCGATAACAATAGTAATTAACAGTTCAAAATTGAAATTGTAAATGCCAGTAAAAATTATTTTTAGATCACACTTAAGCATCGTTTTTAAGATATTCCTAAAGCAAATTAATAACCAGTTAAAGGTGACAGGCTTGTTGTAATAAATGGTTATGGAATGAATTACATAATTGCTGTATAAAATAACAGTTGCACAGTTTTAATATCCACCTCAAAATGTACAGTATAAATGATAATTAACATTGCTAAATAATAATATAAGCATAAGGTGTGAAAACGTTAACTTTTAAAATCAATGAACTTAATTGAAAGAGTGGTTCCGCTAAGCCAGATGCATCACTTTTACTGAAGCCTCTTTCAGCTGCTGTTTGAATAAGGTATCAAACAAATGTAGTTCAGGGGTGCGGTATGGAATGTTGATGACCGCTAGCATTACCTACAATTTTACGAACGATATATCTAGCATAATAGATTCAATAAGAACAAGTTCAATGTTTATTTGTAGCCAAGGGTACGCTTTCTCTACCACTTTAATGGTACTCAAGCAGAGTACTGTTGACTTATAATGGTACAGATAAAGATAATAATGAATAGAACTTACGAACGGACAAATTTTCCATGCATTTGTACTCCAAAACATGAAACACACGGTCTCTGAAATTGCACTAAATGCTGGTTAGTAGAGTGTTTTATCGAAGACTTTATAACCTTGTTCTTATATAGATTTTGGCGGGAATTTACAAAATTAGTGTTAAATGGGTATGTGGTACAGTATATTGAGGAACGCTACTGTAGCTGATAGATATTTATGCTCAGTGTGTAATTTTATCATTTCATAATTATAACATATATGAATGTTTTATATGTTAGTTACTTATATCCAGCATGGGCTAAAAGTTCTTTTATTTCATGAGGAAAACTGACCCACAAGTATGATCAGGCAGTCTAGTCATCTGACACTAGGAATGTCATGTTGAAGTATTGGTAGAGTACAATGGTTTGGTCGTGTGTTCATTTATGAGAATCTGTTTTTATTTAAAACTGATATTACACTCATAGTAGAGTAGTATATTGTTTTCTTATTGTTGGATTAGTGACAATATTTGTTCATGCGGGCTGTAGATCAGGATTTTTCTATGGTGGCAGTGACTAGTGATAAATTGGGTAGAGGTGATGATAGTATAAAATGCCACAAACATAAAAACCTTGCCTGAATTGTAATTGTAACAGCCAGGGGCAGCTACCCCAATTCAACTTCCATTAATAATTCCGTTCAGCTTAGTGTTGCTTTGACACGTGTGCAAACTATTTTTTCATACATTTCACATTATTTTGCTATTGTTTTAGAAATCATGTTTTTTTTTTCAAAAACATGTAGAGGCAATGTTTCATGTATAAAGTTAAAAAGTAATTGAATTAATTATTTTGGGAAACAGGAAAATTCCAGTTTTGTAAAATTTCTTGTTTGTAAACAGCAACATTAGATGCATGGTACAAAAAAATTGTAATAACATTTTAATATGTTTCTAGTATTTAGTGAATGTGAGTTAACAATATATTGTATTTGAAAAATATTTAAAAAATTAGAAAAATACTTTTGAATAGAATTTGTTATTAAAAATTTATTTAAATAAATACATGTCTATTTTTTAAATATTGTAGAGTAATGTAATATGTTTCTTAAAATGAGACCTGTTAATTTTGCATTTTTCTTCACAGTACTGTAAAGTTGATATGCAATATGCATAAAATGTGCCAAAATTTGATAAATGCCATGAAAAGCAGTTTTTTTCCTATACTTTTGTTTCCTTTAGTGTGTTGTTTGGAAAATGATCCAATACAAAAGTCAATTTTTAATTTTTAAATCATTTTAAATTACAAAACTTAAAAAACTTGTTTATTAAAACTTAAATAAACTTAAGCTAGTATTTTTCAAAACGTTACTTGGAATTGTTTTTATGATTTACAAATATCGCAAAAACTATTAATCGTGCAGGTGAGGTCAGTGCAAAATCAACAAACTAAGACGAATACAAACAAATGAAACCACTGCCAAAACAAGCAAGTCAGGCTTATTAGGGATGATACCATGTTGCTAAAATCAAGTGAATGATTTGTAGAAAGTGTGCAACAGTTTGGTTATTGGTCAGATTTGTAGTTTTCTTGCTGGGCTGTGGTAGTAAGAGAGTCACCACTTACAGCCTATTACGTTATACAGAGGCAACTAGTAAGCTGATACTGCCTGCCAGCAACAGACTATTGGCAACTTGCCCACTAGAGGAGAGGGATTATAATCCCCCTTGACTACACCTTTGATTGTAAATATTAAGAAAAAACACAGGAGGGCCAGAAGTTACATAATAGACTGATAGTTACAAAAAATGTACTTTTGTTGAGTGACTTATAGCTCATCTATACAATGAGAAAATGTCACTAGAAGAGAAGAAAACCTGCTGTTTGTTATTGTGTAAGCATTAGACATTACAGTGAAAAGGATTTCATAGATTTGATAAAAAGTTTTCTCTTGTAAAATTAAGAATGATGTATTATGTCTTAAAAGAAGTACAAGGCAGATTTAAATAAGTCTCTTTTTACAATCCTTTTTTTTATACAAGTAAATGGTAGTTCATAAAATAATTTTTTTTTTTTTATCAAGTTACAATCGAGACAATCTGTTCTTTGCAGTTGCCATTTATTCTGACAGGGACAGTGCAGTCTCATTAATGATAGATAATTTACATCAAACATGATTCTGCATAACTGTCTGAGATAGTTAAATACAGAATTACTATATTACTTAAACAGTAATTGGAACATACTCATGAAACCTCTGTTATTAGATGACGATGATGATGGTAATTATTATGTCTGTTATTAATGTTTTTGTATATAATAATTATTGTTTCTGTAACATTTTAGGGTGGAAAAGAGAACTTGTTTTCAGAAGTACTAATGAAGGCTCAAACAAACGTAATTCTGATGTATATTATTACACTCCAAAAGGGAAAAAAGTGAGATCTTTTCGTGAAGTAATTGAAAACTGTAAGTATTCCAGTATTTAGTACAGTGTATTAAATTTTTTTTAAATATATTTGGCGAAAATTGGAAGCCTGTGTGTGTGCACGCGCGTGCATGCATGCGTGCACATGCACACATGTAAAGAAAGAAGAGATATTATAGTCTTTAAAATATGTCAGATGTAGTAATAAATTTTAGTAATAATATACTATAAATAACGCTTACTTAACTGCTCTTTGTAACTCTCTGTATGAAAATAAATATAAAGTTTTCTGTATGAATATGATAATAAGCATATTTTAAATTGTATATAGATTAATTCTTGTTGTAAAAATTTTCAAAAATCTGAAAACAATTGTTAAATAAGCAAGAAAGTGTTATTTAAGGGGTAATGTTGAAAATTATTTTTAAATGTCATTGGTTATTTTCATTTTAAATTCATTGTATGCAGTTCATTTATAACAATTTTTAGTAGCAGGTGTTACATAAGAATGATTTTCATTATATTAATAGGAAACCACTAACAATCTGATGTTAAAACTTTTGTGATACATCATGATTTTAATTTGATTTCTACTATGTTCTTTTCTTGGGCCCAAATATTGTGCATTATTTATTTGATGGTGTTAGTTTTGTATTATTATTTTTTTATTTAAATACCTTCTTCAGTCATTGCTGCACCTATGTTTTCACATTTCATCTTAATAATAGACTAGTTAGATAAATAGTATGTGACAAGCATTTTAAACACATTGAAATTAGTCAGTATAATACTGTTACTAAGTCCAGTACAAATTTTGCTGTAATAATACTATAGTTATATTAAAGATAACGTTATGTGATGTGACACTGATGTGGCAGAGACGTTTGAATGTGCATCATAGAATAAGTACAATTTCACTCATACTACTACAATTAGTAGTCTGAGTGAAGCAAGTGTCTTCTAACTCGACAAAAAAAAATAAATAAATAAAACAGACATATCCAATGATAACTTGAGTTAAAAAACAAACCAAATTTTAGGAAATTATTAGGAAAAGTGCACTTCTCCTTAAGGAATTTCTGTACAGTTTTTTAATAAAATCGATACACTATTTTGTTAAAAATTTGTGTATGTTTAATTATATATGTTACAATTAAACATAGCTCAGTCAATGCATGAATTGATGGCAGCGTAATCGCTAATTTTACGTCACATTCACAGAATATATGCACAGAATACAAAGGTACGGTGAAAAGTTCTGGGCCTGACACAGAGATAGCGCTACTATGCTCATTATTTTGATTGTGTTGTATGATTTCATCCTTCGCATGCTGGATTTTTATATTTCAAGTCAATCTGTTGTTTAGTATTAGTTTGACAGTACATCACAGTAAACTCCTCAAGCGTTGTTTTAACAGTGGCTAGTTCGAAATGCGAGGAGTCATTAAACACTTTTCTTTTGAAAGAGTTAACTGCAATTGGTTTAAAAACGAGGTGGGTTCATCGTAGGGGGATTCTTCTCTGTAGAATACAACGGTTAAGAGCTGGGTTGCTGGATTTATAAGGGGTCGGACAAGCACAACTGATGGCCCACGTTTTGGATGCCCCATTAAAGTGACTACTCCAAAGTAAATAGAAAAATTGTACAAAATCGGTTTGGCAGACCATAGAATGAAAGTGACCGAGATATCAGAGACTGTTGGTGTATCAACAGAACATGTGCACAATATCATAAATGAACATCTGTGTACAACAGAGCTGTGCTCTAGCTGGGTGGTGACACTTGACCAAAAACAGTGTCAAAAGGATATTTCAACCGATTGTTTGATACTCTATACGTGCAACCCAACCGTATTTTTGCATCGATTCATAACCGTTGATGAAACTTGGGGCCACCACAACATTCCTGAGACCAAAGAACAGTCAAAAAAATGGATTGCAAAAGGTGAACCAACTCCAGAGAAGGCAAAGGACAACTCCTTCTGCTGGTAAGGTTATGGTGACTATTTTTGGAACGCACTAGTAGTAAACTTCATGGACTACCTTAAAAGGGGGGAAAATTAGTGGCAAGTACTATGCAAACCTACTTCGTCTTTTAAACAATTAAAACAAGCAAAAATTGCCACATTTAGTTAAAAAGAAAGTGATGTTTCGCCAAGACAATGCACCATCTCACAAACCAATTGTTGCGATGGCTGCAATTGAAGTTCGAATTGTTTCCTCGCCCATCATACTCACCCGATTTAGTCCCGAGCAACTTCAACCTCTTTGCTAATCTCAGAAAATGGCAGGTCGAAAAAGATTTGCTGATGATAAGTCAGCGATCCTGTAATTGCTACTTTGAGGACATCAACAAATCGGCTTATCAATCTGGCATAACCACTTTAGAACATTGTTGGAAAATGTGTATAGAGCTAAATAGATATTGTGTTGAGAAATAAATGCAAATTAATCAAAAAAAGTGTTGTTTTCTTATACAGGCCTGGGACTTTTCGCTCTACTCTCGTACATAAACATGTGCTTCGCATTGTGTACTTCCTTTCTGCTGTTTCCAGCTGTGTACTCTTCAGTTTTCATATTGTATGCTAACATATAAATTAGACTTTATGTGTATACTACACTTTTTGTGCTGCATCTATATTTCAAACCATCTTTTTATACCAAGCCTTTTTATATTGTGTTCCTAATGAATTAGTACATTGACCAGTTTCCTTGTATATAAGTTCAGTACTATAATACGATTTCCATTATGCTAAAATTGTGTGCTGTACCAACTGACTGTGAACAGCACTTTGAAATTCCATATAGTGTTGGAATTTCGGATAATTGGAAACTTTTTTCATTTTATAATCAAGGCTTCCAATAGGTAATTGCAATTAAAAATCAAGAGCAAAGAACCAGTCAGAACAATTATGATTTGAAAACAAAATTATTATACTTGAAGAAAATGGATCCACGTAAAACTTACTCGGACCTGCTACATAAGAATTTGAAAATATTGAAGGCTTAATTTGGCAGTCTTGTTCAAATGGTAAAATACAAATAAATTACAATGACTTTCACTTACAATGCTTTTTCCCAGGTCTTTCTGTGATGAATCACCATTTTTAGCAACATTTCCAAAATTATTACTAATTTATCTTTTAACAAAATAATACTTACATTATATCAACTCTAAGTTCCTTTCAGGCAGACTTTCCATACATTCGTAGAATTCTGATCACATGTAATATAAGTTTTAACAAAGTCTTTCATCACAGAAGAAAATTCTTAATCCTTAATTGTTTAAGTTTATGGTAATTATTTTTCCACTCTAATAGCTAATTTAATCAGTCTCTATCAAAAACTACAAATAAAAAAAATCCAAACATTTTCAACAATTATCATTATTATAACAGATTCTCGTTTATCATCAATCCAGTCAGTATCATTGTCACTCTCTAATTGCCATATTATGTACGGACATAGTATTAGATGTGTTGGTATGGTTACCCTCAAGAGCAAAAAGAAACAAATTGTCTTGAGAAAGAAAATGGCACATGAAAATTCTTTTCTAAAAGAAATGCTTCACTGTTTCAACAACACAATTCCCCTTCATTATATCCTTTTGGCAGGCTAACCACTTTTACTCCTATAGTATTTAATCCACGGATGCTGTTATAAATTACATAGCAAAGTATGCATCAAAATCAGAAAGCATTCGGAGTCATATTCAGATTTATTGAAAAAATTGTCAAGTGTAACACTGCCAGAATTTTATCTAACACTCTACTACACGAGCTACATGTTTTGTTTATTTTTAAGTATGATTATTCAGCTCAAGAAGAGTGCCATCTTCTAATGGGATGAGATTCCTCTTAATCTCAGTCGCTTACTGAACTGAAAATTCTTCAGGACTGTGTACTCATGAGGGCCAAATGAACTGAAAATATTTCTCTGTTTGAGTTTGCTCAGTGTTGAATGTGACTGATATGTTAAAGATAAAAAAGAAGCTGTTGCATTGGATTATTTATTGTTCACATGAAGTATGGAATGTGCAATGAATGATTCATTGTACAATGTCTGCATTGAATACATTTGATAAATGGAATACATTTTTCAAATAACAAAAGAACAAATTTAAGATTGTGTTCATGATTGAGAAAATGTCGTTTCTGTATCAACCTCACAGTGGCGTCACAGTCATCTATACACCTACACTCCGGCCAAAACAAGATCCTTCAAGAATGCATCCAACAGTTAAGTATCATGGATATAACAGAAGGTCGCCGTACAAGGTAAAGCAGGAATAAGGAAAGGTACAGTCATAACAACATTGAAAAAACTCAAGAATTGCAGAAGTCGTCAGAAGAACTAGCATCTATAGGTGCTACTGTTAATGTACTCAGAAAAATTATACAAGTTTATATGTTTATTTCTGTGCAGATTTATATTCAGGTGCACCAGGTGAAATATCACACAATTAAAAAATTATTTTTGTAAATGTTCATACTTCATACTTAACTGTGGCAACAACTGTTTAGAAATAGTTTAGATTATGTTTACAATTGTCAGTTGGAAATGCTTGTATCATTATGGAAAGCTGTAATCTCTTTCTTAGAGATAAAAGCATTTATAAACACCCTGGTCTGCAAATAGAAATTTGGTCACAAAAATTTTGGAAGATCACAGCAACAATATTGCTTGGCACAAGGCTTATGAAGCATTCTGTATCTTTTTGTTGGGTACTGTAGTACGTTTCACAAAAAATCTATAGGTTGAAAAACACCTTATCAATTGTTGTTGGGCACAATGGTCAAAATTCTTGTTTCAGTATTGGTAATTAATCTTCATCACTTCCAGTCACTATCTTAATAAAATGTAACAAATACAATGTACCTAAACTTTGTGACAATGTGTTTACAATTTTGTTAACAGCAGTGTATTGGAAAGAAAATGTAAATGCCTGATAATTGCCAGCAAATGACTGCTCTTGCTCATCCATAACAATACATAAATCATGGGGACTGAGTATAGATAAAACAGTTGGTAACATTAGTCAAAACAAAACAAGGTCTGCACTTCATATGTAACTTTTGGTAGAGTGTAGTAAAAGCTGTCACATATGTAATCATTTACTCTTCATTCAATAATTAAACCTCGAGAGCAGTGTTTATAAGAAAACTTCTTAGTATAACATAAATATAACATTAACTTCACAAACTTTTTTTTAATAAGTATTTTACTCATTTCTCGATGGTTTTGTATGTTTTTTATATTTAATTTTTTGTTTTTACGTTATTTTTACATCTGAGCACATTGCTCAGACTTCAAATGTACTTTATTCAATTTTCCTCAAGGGGTTATAGTATAATTAGGAATTTATAGTAATTGAACATTATTAAGTTGTAATTTATCATTAAGATGTTATTAAATTATACTAGCATATTTCTTGCAATAATTGTGGTTTATTTGGTGTTCAGGTAAATGTGTTTTTCATAAAGTTGATCTAACAGCACAGTGTTTATAACTATTAAAAAATTTTACAACAAGAAAATTATTAATTTGTTTCAGTGACTGATGAAGACTTAACAGTTGATAATTTTACATTCTTTAAGGAACCATTGGGTGTAGATCCAGACAAAGAAATTATCAGAGATGCAAAGATAAAAATTATAAAGGTATGTTAATTGTATAGATTGCTGTTATTTATATGAACCTTGTGAACAACTTAACAGATCACCAAGTGATCTGTATTACATGGACACTGTGCAATTATGGGTGATCTTCAGGTTAACACTAGAGATAATAAAATGCATTCAATTTTTACTAACCATTTTTATCTGTAATTCATCAATTCTTATTTATAGAGATCATATTCTCACAAACTTTTGTAAAAATGAATTAATAAATAGCATGCCATAATGTCCAAAATTCAGGAACCTCACAGTTCACCTTACTTGGCTGACAATCAGCTACTCGCTTATGGCTTTGTCTAGGTACCATTGACAAAAATGTGAGACTTGAGAAGATAACAATAGTAAGAGAATATGCAAACCCAAATAACTACAATGTTCTGTCAAAGGTAACGTACCTTTGGCTACTCTGGGATTTACAAAATTCATTGTAGTAGTGGAGCTGTTTACTTTGACAAAACAAAGAGCTCGGTGGGTACAGGTGAACACACATGAAGTAGAAAAATCGCCTGTTGCTGAACACAGTTATACAACAAACATTCCATCCAATCTGACCAGGTACACATCATAATGAAGCAGTCAGTTACCTATTCATTAGTGATATCATAAAGGCCGCCTTCTTTTGTTACGAACTCCATTCAGTCCACAGCCACATCTAGACAGCCCCGAATTTGATAGCACCATGGAATAGACCATCAACACTTTGCTTGCTACACATGCCATGCTATTTATCCCCTTAGACAGACTGACAGGCAGCCACACTCAATCACTGCAGAAGATATACAGTACAATATCCTAAGTGCAGGAACACAGCTGCAGGACCACATGACATTCATAACAGGGTTCTCAAAGCACTTCCTGGACTCACAATTGAAGCCCTAGCCAACCTGCTCACAGCCAGTCACAGTACGTCCCACGGACTTGGAAGCATGCCCACGTCCTGATTTATGCCAAACCCGTCAAAGTGGCCAGACAGACAACCAACCACACCCCCATCTCACTGACCTCAACGATATCCAGGCTTTTCGAGAAGATCTTCATTGCCATGCTTCACCCCCCTCTTTACAAGCCAACAATGTCCTCCCCAGTATTCAGGACGGCTTCTGCCCTGGGTAAAACATCTATGACCAGTTGGTCAGGGTGATCAGTGCCATCCAGGATAACTCCTATCGGACACACCCCAACAATCTTATCCCTTCTCGACGTCCAAAAAGCGTTCAACTCTGTCTGGCACAATGGCCTCAGATTCAAAATTCTTGGATGGTCGCACAGCGCAAGTGTGAGTACACCACCATCTCTCAGCACTCTTACAACTGAATGCCGATGTCACTCAGGGCTCTGCCATTAGCCTGTTACTGTATATACTATTCACAAAAGACAGTCTACCCCCATCAGCATTTTCCCATATCCGACATCAGGACTGGTCCAGTATGGCGATGATACGGCCTACTGTGTCTCTGCTGAAACTCACCAGCAGGTCCAATCAAGGCTCCAGAATGTTTTTAGAGATTCTAAGACAGCTGTAACATCTGGAGAATTTCTGTAAATGTGGACAAAACCCAGCTTTGCATTTTTCAGTTCCACATGAAATGAGACTTCTTTCAGACCTCTGTTCCCGTAGGCCGTTCTGAAGCATGATTGCAAGTATCTGGGCATCATGCTTGACGCCAGATTAACCTGGCAACAGCACATCAAGAGAATCACTGCCAAAACCAGCAAACAGATCCGAGCACTTAGACTCCTCAGAAAAATCTACCACTGCTCCAGCCAGATACTTAGTATGATCTACACAGCATGCCTACATGCCAGTCTGGCATATACATGCCCAATCCTGCTAACTGCCAAACACATCCGCCTGAAATCCTATAGAATCATAGAACGGCGAGCTCTTAGAATAATATAATGCTGCCCTCCCCCCAACTCGCACCAGTAACAGGTTACTGTATACTATGAATACCCTCTTCCCAGCCTTTGACTCCTTATTGTCCAAATTAAACCACAAATACGCTAAGGAAAGGTAGTGAGGTCAGTCACATTTTGGCCACCAGGCAGAACAGATGCCAATCAGCAGTCACTCAGTTCAGCAATCATAAAAGTTAGTCGTAAAAGTTAATTATTTTAAGGAGTTGCTCTTGGAAGAGCAGAAAGAATGTACGCCAGGAGCCCATGACTTGTAGTGAAAATGTAATCGCCAAAGCATTAATTTTCTTCAACAGAGATTCGGTGTAGAAGATAATTGTAGAAGCTTTAACTATTGTAGACAATCGTTTTTCAATCACCAAAAGTTTGTAATAAATAAGTGCAGAATTTGAAACTGTGAGTTAAGCAGAATGAATGTTGTAGCGTGACAGATGTATGCATAATATTGAATGGCAATTGATCATTAGAATAATGAAGTTATAATATTTAAATTTGGAAGAAAGCACTAAGTTGAATATAAAAAGATTAATTCATAGCAACTGTGGAAAGAAATCATTATTATAAAGAAAATACAAGTTAAAATAAAAGGAGTTACTAGTGATGAGTCATCCAAAACCAGTCTCATAACCAAAGGTTTTCAAGGTATAACCCAGGAAGGTAAAATAGTAAATAACAAAGCAGTACACAATATGACCAAACCCACAACGAGGAAGAATAAATAGAAGAGAAACCCTAAAATAAGCCAAGATCAACCAATACAGGTTGTGTATTTCTGTAATAAAGAAGAAGATGGAGAAGATCCCAAGAAACCTGATGGCAACAAGAAGAAGATGGAGAAGATACCAGTCCCAGAAGGCAGGAGAAAAGAAGACTGAAGAAAGAAGAAGAGGGCAGCATCCTGAAGAAGATGTCATGCTCTTATAAAAGACACCCAAATCCCTATATCCCCAAAATAAATATCTAAAAATAAAAGTATAACGAAATAAAAACCACATGTATATAAATTTAAGAGAGAGGAGTGTATAAAGTAAAAGTTTCCTGTGAACTAAGATGAAACAATAATATAGTACCCATGGAACAAATCTCCATTGAAAAAACGCTAACCAATTTATTATGTTGATAAGACTATACGACCATTTAGCATTAACATAATATATAAGTGAAAGTGAACCAGTGATAGTTTTGGGTATTATAAAAAATGAACCTTGTGTTTCATTCTTGGCAATCACAAACATTGGATGCAATGAAATATGCATTTTTCAATGACTTAAAATGTGTACGGTGACAATATGTTGTTCATAAGACATGAATCTGTTTAAAATAACATTTTTGTTTTACATGAAAAAAGAAAAACAGATTTCATAGTGCTTTTTGAACGGTTCATACTATTTATTTGTTAATGACAGGGTACAATTCCCCAAAGACAAGGTATAAAAGACTGTATAAAAACTGTAGAATCCTACTTATAATAATAGTTAGAAATAAGAATATAGATATAAGGTTTTAATGTATATAGTACAAGAATGTTTAAAAATGTTTTAGATATAAGGCCATTTGTTTGGGTCTGAAACAACTAACATCAGAACTATAAAAATAGTTACCACTTGTAAATAGTAGAGAGTAATTAAGATGTTAGTTAGTACTAAACCTTTGTTGTAAACCATATTTACATGTTGGAAATGGGAATTTTGTTGCAAAATGTCTGATTTGAAGACAACCATTTTTTAAAAAAAAATGTTCTTTATTCTGTTTAACTATTATTTGTATTGTAACCAATACTAATTGTTTTTGTGTAATTTGAAAACATGTTTAATTTATAATACTATTTGTAAAAAGTCAGAGAGGGTATCACACATCATATATTGTTTGTAAATTATTTTGTAAGAAAAATTGTTAAAAAAAAAAAAAATCATAGGCCAAAAGAATGGAAACCAAACTTCATCAAAACAGAGAAATTACTCATTTAAAAGCAAATAAACAAAAGGGGTTTAGACAAAATAAACTTGAGATCATGCCATATAATTGCACATACCATTTAGAGAGATTTTAATAAATTATATTCAGAATTATAAATAAAAATGAGAATGACTAGACTCAGAAATTTAGACATGGAAGTCATATATTTCAGAATAATGTTTCAGAATACAACTAATTCAATTAATTACCAGAAAATAAGGGAATAGGAACCTTTTAATACAATATAGAATTATTAATATTAAATATAACTGATAAAATGGCTGAATTTATATAATGACAGGAAGTAAATTTTAATGTTTTGACCTCCAAACAGAGTATACCAAACTGAAAGTGAAATTACTATTTTTTGGACAGAAAACACTATAAAATGGCATTATTTAATCTGAAAATAACCAGAATGAACTGAAAGATTAATTTAAATCAAATCTAGTGAATAAAATTGACAAATAACCAAAGTATAGGCATTCATATAGTGAAAATGTAAAAGTGCATACAGGATGTGAAAAATATTTGAACAATGTTAAGGATAATATTATATGGGCTAAGAGTTTAATTGAAACTGAAGGAAACAGTTAGTTAATTATTGGTAGTTGAACGGTTAACATGACATACGTTTAATAACGTGGATAACCTAACCTATAATCGTCATACAAGCGAGTGTATAGTGAGTTATTGTGAAATCGCGAGTGACTTGTAAAATACTTCTGAAACTATCATATTATAACAGAAACGATCAAGTAACACTCCATAACACAGAACAATATAAATCTACTCCGAAAAACACCATAAAAACTAGAAAACTGTATAATACATTAAACCAAATTAGTGACGGAATCGGAGAAAGTGTTTGAACTAATAATTATACAGATAAACTAAATACAACCCAGAATCACTACACCAGTCACTACACAACATATAACAAGAGATTTGCGGACACGAGAACAGAAATATTGCGTCAAAATACATTATTTGGAATGCAGCAGCAACGAGCAACATTTTCATCGACTTGACGGCAGCCATCTTTCTTTGACAATCCCAGTGCCTCTTCTTGGTTCAGCACAGCTGTTTGGTGAAAACAATTATTATATTTACAATTTATTATTCAATGTCTGTGTTTATTAATAACTATTAATTTGATTGTAACGTTATACTTTTTAAATATTAGCCCGATTTCTCTGACTTTGGTAATAACTGGCTGTTTAAAGAACCCTATATAATTTTTATAACATATACTTGTAACTTTTTTCGATATCCTGAGAATCGATACTAATCGATAAGAGTCAATATTGCTGTTACTTAATAAAACATTAATACTTTTCAATACTTAATAGTTCTTTATTTCTTCAATAATACTAATTACCAATAATATAATTCTATTTGATAATCTACAAGGACTTTACCACCCGTAAGTGAAGATAACCTAAAAAATAGAAAGGTAAACAAATATCGATTGGTTTACAGACAGTCTTATGAGTGGTGATAGATTATTTAAATTATACTAAAACTTTAATAAAAATTTTCAGAAGAGCATTACACTGTTTAAAACTTCACAGCCCTATATTAATTAATTGATCCTAATTAATTAATTAATAAAATTAAAATTTTTTTTTTATTATTATTTTTTTTTTTTTATAAACATAATTTTTTTTTAATTTTCTTCAAAACAATAATTTTTGTTTTGAAACTTTCGGTGAAGCTGAGCATATATATTTCTTCATCAACTTTACGCTACTCGACCGGTCTTGCTACCATTGGGACTCGACCAGCTGGGAAACTTAAGGAAGTGTTTCAGGCCAGTAAGACGTCGAGAGCCACACCAATTAAACACATTACATTGGACTTGATTACATCAGAGTCACATATTCCATAATAAACACATTACAACTTACAACTTATTTATTTATTTTATTACAAATTGGCGCACAACTTTAGGGGCTTTAATTAGCGATTGGAAGGCCAATACATTCTGCCCAATCACTAGTTGGAGCTAGGCAACAGCTACAAAGCCAGAGAAAAGGGGACAACAACAAGCAAAATGAAAGAACCTACACCAGAAGAAATGGTTGAGATAAGGAAAATGTTCCAACAAATAATGAAGAAACTGGATGATCAGAGTAAAATGATAGATGATTGGGGTAAAGAAACAAGGGAGGAGACTAAGAAAATGAGAGAGGACAGTTTAAAAAGAGAAGAAGAGGAGAGCAACCAATCCTTGAAAAAAGAATTGGGTGACCAACTGGACAATATCAATAAGAAGCCGGAAGAGGACGGATTAAAAAGCGAAGAATTAAGAAAGGAGAAGACCGAAGGAATAAAAAATGAAAACAAACCAGAAAAAGAAGAAATACCAAATGAGAAAAGGGTACAAATAATCGCGGCATCATTGAATGGACAAATGAAACGATGGAGAAAAGAAATAAGAAGGGAGCGTAAACAGATTAAGAAAGAGGAGTCAAAACTAAGAAGACAACAAAGAAGGGAAGAGCTACAGGAAAAAATAAAACGAAAGACTGAAGCACTAGAGGAGGTCACGAAAAAGTGGAGAGAAGTAAGAACAAGTACTCTAAAACAGATGATAGAGAATAACAATAAAAGGGTGGAAATTATCATCAAGAATAATAAACTGTGGGTGGAAGAATTAATAAGAGATAACAAAAGAGAGTTAGAAGAAATACCAAATGATAAATCGCAGGAACAAGTAATGGTAGTACCTGAAGTTGACATTAACGGAAACCATGAAAATATTAAACAGAGGAAAAGGAGAATGCATCCAAGAAACGTAATAACAACGAAGGAAGAGTTGGAGATGATGAAACATGGGTTAATTGATGGCAATAACATCCCAATTACCTATGACAAAGACATCATGAATTCCAGGAATTATAGGAGGAGAATCGAAGTAATTTCCAAAATAATTTACCACAAGACAGTAGTGTACCAATGGGAAAGGACCAGAGGTAAACAGAATACGACATGTGGACAAGATCAATATCAGCGCAGAACTGGACAGTGGATTTCAGAAAGATGGAAATGTGATATCGTACCAGACTGTAATGACGGCACAGGTGAATCACCAGAATGTATTCCATTAGCATGCCATCTAGGACAGTTCCAGGGTACGGTTAGACTAAAATATATTCCTTCAGAGTGGATATGTGATGGTAAACCAGCTTATGGTGTTTCAGATAAACAAATAATAAGTGATAACCCAGATGAAGATCCTCACAGATATTTGTCAAGTAACACAAAACATGGACCAGAAAAGTATTGGTGTATACAATATGATGATAGAGGGAACCAACCCAGTAATTACGACGGCCCTAACAACCCGCCGCGTAATGACCAGTTTAGCAATTATTTTAACGGCATTAGGGATAACAACCCCTATCCATACAATAGAAACAATTTATACCAACATAATAATGTCCCATACAGTCAGAGAAATCCATATCCCAACAATAATGATAACAGACCTTACCAACCTAACCGAAATTATTATCATGATAAATTTAGTAATAAAAACAATAACAGTAATAATAACCGAGTGTCGCGCCCTAGGGTAAATTTTATAAGAGCAACTGAAATGATGGACCCTGGTTGACACAAATACCACACGACATCAAGAAAAGGGACGGATCCTGATAACCGACTACGGCGAAAAACAATGTTGAAGGAGACGAAATAAATATCGTTGAAAGGAAATGATACGAAGAATAAACATAGAAACAAAACTGGGTTTTATAGGTGAAGACTATGTAAGAAAATGAACATGACAAATAAGAATATGAGCAATGGAACGACATAAAGAAAATCGTCCATCTTCCTGGGTATATAAAAGAAAAAGAATTTTTTAATTAATTTTAAAAATTCGGAAATAATGTAAGTACATCTTACAACCTAATATTTTGAAAAGAAAATTCTGGAGAATTATAAGAAGAAGGAATTTAGAATTTATAATTTGAAAAAATTCTAAAATATGTAAGTACATCTTACTACAACCTAATAATTTTGGAACAAAACGTTATGGAAGAAAGAGAAAGAGAGAGAATTTTGTACTTATTAATTATAAAAATTTTAAATTGAGTAAGTACTTCTTATTACAACCTAATAATTTTGGAACAAACTTTATGGAAGAAAGGAAAAGAAAGACTTTTGAATTGAAATATAATTTTAAAAAATTCGGAAATAATGTAAGTACATCTTACAACCTAATACTTTGAGAAGAACATTTTGGAGAATTATAAGGAGGAATTTAGAATTTTTATTTAAAAAATTTTAAAATAATGTAAGTACATCTTACAACCTAATATTTTGAGAAGAACATTTTGGAGAATTATAAGAAGAAGGAATTTAGAATTTATATTTAAAAAAAAAATTCAAAAATAATGTAAGTACATCTTACTACAACCTAATAATTTTGGAACAAACTTTATGGAAGAAAGAATTTTGAATATAACTTATTCTAAAATATGTAAGTACTTCTTACTACAACCTGATAATTTAGAACAAAACTTTATGGAAGAAAGAGAAAGAGAGAGAATTTTGAACTTAATTTTACAAAAAATTTAAAAATAAAGTAAGACCAACTTACTATAACTAAGTTTGTGAGAAAACTTTATGGTAAATAATTAAGAAGAATTTGATTTTGGAAAAATGCCAAAACATTCAGAAATAATAGTAAGATCACCGTGCTATAAACAATTCTGAATGAAACAATTCTGGGAATAAATGAATTAAACAGAATTTGAATGTTGATAGAACGTCAGAACTTTGAAACAAGATAAGATCAACATATTACAAGGATTTATGAGAGATATTTTCCAATTGAATAAAAAGAATAGTTTGAATTTTACATTATAACTAACCAAGTTCCAAAAAATAATAAAGTGTCAATTATAATTGAGAAGAAAAAATTTGGAAGCAAAGAGGCTAATTACCTATGAAACGATAATGAAAACAGTTAATTAAGAGCGAAGAAGAACAACTCATACCAAACAGATGGAGAAGATGATTTTGAACAAATGATAATAATAAGACCTATATGAAATGCAAAGAGAAGAAATACCACATGAAATATAATATAAATGAATTAATGTTAATGAATGCGAAGGCGGATTAATAACTTTCTAAGAGAAAGGAAAGAACCAAAATGTTTAAATAAAATGATCAATATAACAACCTGTATATCTAATGTACAGATACAATGTTAAAAAATTAAATATAATATAATAAGACCATTCAAATAATGAATAAGAAAGACTATATATAGAGACCATGCTAATACTATGAATAACCAGAAGAAAGTATAAAGAGAATTCAGATGAAGAAGAAAGAGAGTTACACTGTAAACAGTAACCAGAATTATTAAAAGAAAGGTTTTCAACCATAATAAAAATAAAATATATCAGACAAGTTAAGAGTTTTGAAAAAATATATATGTAATGAGTATAATAATGATTATGAAGATTTATTAAGATAGAAAACGTGAGATAATCTGAGAGACTACGAAGTGGAGAATCCAAAGATATTTTTATTAGTCGAAAATGAGACTACTTTTTATTTATTTATTCGATGACTGACTGAAGATAATTCCAGCAGCATTATGTTTTTGAGCAGGGATGGATATGCCCCTGTACTCAATTTATAGAAGTGGTGTATGGCCAGCAGAGAAGTAGCGTACAGTGCCCCTCTGATCTGCCCCAGCCCACGTGATAGGGAATGTTAGGGAATTAATATCCCAAGGATACAACACGAAGTTGATATAGAAAGAAAATGTATTACAATTATAATATATCTCAGAAGACACTAACTATCCAAAAAGGATCAGTAGTAAGACAAGTAACCATATATATAAAATTAATAAAACTCTAATATAAAAAAGTCGATATAAAAATGGAGAAGAAAATGAATTATAAGAAATGATGAAATTATCATAAGAAATTATTTCATCCATAAACATGTCTGAAATAATTACTTCTGGAGGAGAGCAATCTGTAGCGTGACAGATGTATGCATAATATTGAATGGCAATTGATCATTAGAATAATGAAGTTATAATATTTAAATTTGGAAGAAAGCACTAAGTTGAATATAAAAAGATTAATTCATAGCAACTGTGGAAAGAAATCATTATTATAAAGAAAATACAAGTTAAAATAAAAGGAGTTACTAGTGATGAGTCATCCAAAACCAGTCTCATAACCAAAGGTTTTCAAGGTATAACCCAGGAAGGTAAAATAGTAAATAACAAAGCAGTACACAATATGACCAAACCCACAACGAGGAAGAATAAATAGAAGAGAAACCCTAAAATAAGCCAAGATCAACCAATACAGGTTGTGTATTTCTGTAATAAAGAAGAAGATGGAGAAGATCCCAAGAAACCTGATGGCAACAAGAAG
This sequence comes from Magicicada septendecula, assembly GCA_034769895.1. Taxonomy (NCBI): domain Eukaryota; kingdom Metazoa; phylum Arthropoda; class Insecta; order Hemiptera; family Cicadidae; genus Magicicada; species Magicicada septendecula. Next base: position 128,317,565 of record CM068368.1, read on the forward strand.
AAGATGGAGAAGATACCAGTCCCAGAAGGCAGGAGAAAAGAAGACTGAAGAAAGAAGAAGAGGGCAGCATCCTGAAGAAGATGTCATGCTCTTATAAAAGACACCCAAATCCCTATATCCCCAAAATAAATATCTAAAAATAAAAGTATAACGAAATAAAAACCACATGTATATAAATTTAAGAGAGAGGAGTGTATAAAGTAAAAGTTTCCTGTGAACTAAGATGAAACAATAATATAGTACCCATGGAACAAATCTCCATTGAAAAAACGCTAACCAATTTATTATGTTGATAAGACTATACGACCATTTAGCATTAACATAATATATAAGTGAAAGTGAACCAGTGATAGTTTTGGGTATTATAAAAAATGAACCTTGTGTTTCATTCTTGGCAATCACAAACATTGGATGCAATGAAATATGCATTTTTCAATGACTTAAAATGTGTACGGTGACAATATGTTGTTCATAAGACATGAATCTGTTTAAAATAACATTTTTGTTTTACATGAAAAAAGAAAAACAGATTTCATAGTGCTTTTTGAACGGTTCATACTATTTATTTGTTAATGACAGGGTACAATTCCCCAAAGACAAGGTATAAAAGACTGTATAAAAACTGTAGAATCCTACTTATAATAATAGTTAGAAATAAGAATATAGATATAAGGTTTTAATGTATATAGTACAAGAATGTTTAAAAATGTTTTAGATATAAGGCCATTTGTTTGGGTCTGAAACAACTAACATCAGAACTATAAAAATAGTTACCACTTGTAAATAGTAGAGAGTAATTAAGATGTTAGTTAGTACTAAACCTTTGTTGTAAACCATATTTACATGTTGGAAATGGGAATTTTGTTGCAAAATGTCTGATTTGAAGACAACCATTTTTTAAAAAAAAATGTTCTTTATTCTGTTTAACTATTATTTGTATTGTAACCAATACTAATTGTTTTTGTGTAATTTGAAAACATGTTTAATTTATAATACTATTTGTAAAAAGTCAGAGAGGGTATCACACATCATATATTGTTTGTAAATTATTTTGTAAGAAAAATTGTTAAAAAAAAAAAAAATCATAGGCCAAAAGAATGGAAACCAAACTTCATCAAAACAGAGAAATTACTCATTTAAAAGCAAATAAACAAAAGGGGTTTAGACAAAATAAACTTGAGATCATGCCATATAATTGCACATACCATTTAGAGAGATTTTAATAAATTATATTCAGAATTATAAATAAAAATGAGAATGACTAGACTCAGAAATTTAGACATGGAAGTCATATATTTCAGAATAATGTTTCAGAATACAACTAATTCAATTAATTACCAGAAAATAAGGGAATAGGAACCTTTTAATACAATATAGAATTATTAATATTAAATATAACTGATAAAATGGCTGAATTTATATAATGACAGGAAGTAAATTTTAATGTTTTGACCTCCAAACAGAGTATACCAAACTGAAAGTGAAATTACTATTTTTTGGACAGAAAACACTATAAAATGGCATTATTTAATCTGAAAATAACCAGAATGAACTGAAAGATTAATTTAAATCAAATCTAGTGAATAAAATTGACAAATAACCAAAGTATAGGCATTCATATAGTGAAAATGTAAAAGTGCATACAGGATGTGAAAAATATTTGAACAATGTTAAGGATAATATTATATGGGCTAAGAGTTTAATTGAAACTGAAGGAAACAGTTAGTTAATTATTGGTAGTTGAACGGTTAACATGACATACGTTTAATAACGTGGATAACCTAACCTATAATCGTCATACAAGCGAGTGTATAGTGAGTTATTGTGAAATCGCGAGTGACTTGTAAAATACTTCTGAAACTATCATATTATAACAGAAACGATCAAGTAACACTCCATAACACAGAACAATATAAATCTACTCCGAAAAACACCATAAAAACTAGAAAACTGTATAATACATTAAACCAAATTAGTGACGGAATCGGAGAAAGTGTTTGAACTAATAATTATACAGATAAACTAAATACAACCCAGAATCACTACACCAGTCACTACACAACATATAACAAGAGATTTGCGGACACGAGAACAGAAATATTGCGTCAAAATACATTATTTGGAATGCAGCAGCAACGAGCAACATTTTCATCGACTTGACGGCAGCCATCTTTCTTTGACAATCCCAGTGCCTCTTCTTGGTTCAGCACAGCTGTTTGGTGAAAACAATTATTATATTTACAATTTATTATTCAATGTCTGTGTTTATTAATAACTATTAATTTGATTGTAACGTTATACTTTTTAAATATTAGCCCGATTTCTCTGACTTTGGTAATAACTGGCTGTTTAAAGAACCCTATATAATTTTTATAACATATACTTGTAACTTTTTTCGATATCCTGAGAATCGATACTAATCGATAAGAGTCAATATTGCTGTTACTTAATAAAACATTAATACTTTTCAATACTTAATAGTTCTTTATTTCTTCAATAATACTAATTACCAATAATATAATTCTATTTGATAATCTACAAGGACTTTACCACCCGTAAGTGAAGATAACCTAAAAAATAGAAAGGTAAACAAATATCGATTGGTTTACAGACAGTCTTATGAGTGGTGATAGATTATTTAAATTATACTAAAACTTTAATAAAAATTTTCAGAAGAGCATTACACTGTTTAAAACTTCACAGCCCTATATTAATTAATTGATCCTAATTAATTAATTAATAAAATTAAAATTTTTTTTTATTATTTTTTTTTTTTTTTATAAACATAATTTTTTTTTAATTTTCTTCAAAACAATAATTTTTGTTTTGAAACTTTCGGTGAAGCTGAGCATATATATTTCTTCATCAACTTTACGCTACTCGACCGGTCTTGCTACCATTGGGACTCGACCAGCTGGGAAACTTAAGGAAGTGTTTCAGGCCAGTAAGACGTCGAGAGCCACACCAATTAAACACCTTACAACTTACAGATTCACACATCAATCTTATTTATTTTATTACAAATTGGCTAGTCCAAACAGAGGGGCTTGATTGCATCGGAGTCTCATAATCCACAACAATAGTTTATCATCAATACACATCTATATTTATATTTAATTTGTATTTTATTACAATGTATAATAACGGAAATACAGCCACATGTGCATGAGTGATCAAAAGAATTCTTACAGCAGACAGTGCCAAGACAACGACAACTATAACCATAAAATGTGTACTGATAAGTAACAAAAACTAAAATAACATTGAATGGTAGGTACTGAATAACAAAGAGATGAAACAAACGAGGTTTTGGCATTAGCGTTAGTGGAAATGAGAGAGTAAAAAAAGGGGTAGAGAGAGAGAGAGAAAGGGTAATGATTAGGAGACAAAAATAAATTATATAAAGTGTCTTTCCATTTCTTTGAATATTCAGTCATTGATATTTTCAATATTTAACACTTTATTTTCAATAATTCAATTTTAAATACAGTCATGGTGTAACCAAAGGATGTGATAAGAGTAAATGACAGTAATACTGTTCAACAGTTATAACTAAATAATCATTAATAAAAAATTATGAATTAAAATATGAGCCAATTATATATGAATATGAGCTATGTAATTTCAAGCCTAACCAGTGATCAACGAGTTCTCCTAATGGGCCTGGGAGGATTCGTTTAAAGGAAAACTGTTATTAAATGCTTCAGATTGTTTTATTAACAGGGATAATGGAAGTGGTTCTCATGTGCTACTTTTAAAAAGCGTGAACGGTGACCCTCCTTTGTGGTTTGTTTAGGTTTTTTCTGGGAAAGTACGGTAGGCTTTGGGGTCTTGCTAGTAGACCTGACAGTACAAATTGTAGTAATACTTGCAAAATTATGGTATGGTATAATATTATGGAATATATGATAATACTATATATATATATATATTGTAACGTAACAGAGTTGAGGTTCCCGACGTTACATAAAAAACTGTGTAAACATGATTTAAAACAATGCCCAAAGCATGTTATAATTAAATACAAGAGGGCCCATTTCACCTGAAGAATGCATTAGAGGTACCTAGTAAGGTTACTAAGTAATAAAACATCAAAAGTGTACCTAAATCTAAAATATGTAATGAGTCGTATGAGATGTAAAACATAAACATTGTGTCTAATGGGAGGAGTTTAATGTGTAGGAGTTGAGTATAATATACTGTTCAATTAATATTTAATGTGTTATAAAATGTACTTGGTGTGGTACTGTAGCATGATATAGTGTTTACCGGATATTTATTTTATGTTTTGTGTGTAATAAGTGTGGAGCTGTTGCTTTAAGGAAGTACTTAGTCATAGGTACTCAATTTATTCATGTTAAAATTGTATTTAAATAATTAAGTGTAAGTACATTTATTAGGTATGATATTATGTTAAATGTATTTACTTTAATTGATTAATGAAGATGTTTAAAATAATATTTGTAAACTTGGCCAGGCAGGCAATAAGTGTTAATAAGTTGGCAAGTAGTTCTTGTAATTATGTAAAAAACCAATGAAGGGTTCAATTATGAACTAAATAATATAATGAATTGAAACCAGGAAATTAAAATTGATATAAGTGGCCATAAGCCAGTGACTATTTGTACAGTAGACCTGACAGTACAAATTGTAGTAATACTTGCAAAATTATGGTATGGTATAATATTATGGAATATGTGATAATACTATATATATATATTGTAACGTAACAGAGTTGAGGTTCCCGACGTTACATAAAAAACTGTGTAAACATGATTTAAAACAATGCCCAAAGCATGTTATAATTAAATACAAGAGGGCCCATTTCACCTGAAGAATGCATTAGAGGTACCTAGTAAGGTTACTAAGTAATAAAACATCAAAAGTGTACCTAAATCTAAAATATGTAATGAGTCGTATGAGATGTAAAACATAAACATTGTGTCTAATGGGAGGAGTTTAATGTGTAGGAGTTGAGTATAATATACTGTTCAATTAATATTTAATGTGTTATAAAATGTACTTGGTGTGGTACTGTAGCATGATATAGTGTTTACCGGATATTTATTTTATGTTTTGTGTGTAATAAGTGTGGAGCTGTTGCTTTAAGGAAGTACTTAGTCATAGGTACTCAATTTATTCATGTTAAAATTGTATTTAAATAATTAAGTGTAAGTACATTTATTAGGTATGATATTATGTTAAATGTATTTACTTTAATTGATTAATGAAGATGTTTAAAATAATATTTGTAAACTTGGCCAGGCAGGCAATAAGTGTTAATAAGTTGGCAAGTAGTTCTTGTAATTATGTAAAAAACCAATGAAGGGTTCAATTATGAACTAAATAATATAATGAATTGAAACCAGGAAATTAAAATTGATATAAGTGGCCATAAGCCAGTGACTATTTGTACAGTAGACCTGACAGTACAAATTGTAGTAATACTTGCAAAATTATGGTATGGTATAATATTATGGAATATATGATAATACTATATATATATATATATTGTAACGTAACAGAGTTGAGGTTCCCGACGTTACATAAAAAACTGTGTAAACATGATTTAAAACAATGCCCAAAGCATGTTATAATTAAATACAAGAGGGCCCATTTCACCTGAAGAATGCATTAGAGGTACCTAGTAAGGTTACTAAGTAATAAAACATCAAAAGTGTACCTAAATCTAAAATATGTAATGAGTCGTATGAGATGTAAAACATAAACATTGTGTCTAATGGGAGGAGTTTAATGTGTAGGAGTTGAGTATAATATACTGTTCAATTAATATTTAATGTGTTATAAAATGTACTTGGTGTGGTACTGTAGCATGATATAGTGTTTACCGGATATTTATTTTATGTTTTGTGTGTAATAAGTGTGGAGCTGTTGCTTTAAGGAAGTACTTAGTCATAGGTACTCAATTTATTCATGTTAAAATTGTATTTAAATAATTAAGTGTAAGTACATTTATTAGGTATGATATTATGTTAAATGTATTTACTTTAATTGATTAATGAAGATGTTTAAAATAATATTTGTAAACTTGGCCAGGCAGGCAATAAGTGTTAATAAGTTGGCAAGTAGTTCTTGTAATTATGTAAAAAACCAATGAAGGGTTCAATTATGAACTAAATAATATAATGAATTGAAACCAGGAAATTAAAATTGATATAAGTGGCCATAAGCCAGTGACTATTTGTACAGTAGGTCAGGTAAAGAAAAATTAAGTTAAAAACAAAACAAAATTATAACAGGTGTAATAAAACCAGTAGGCCTAAATTTAATATTTGCAAAAGGAAATTAATACCTTTTTAATAAGTCCAGTCAGATGAAATTGTAGTAAAATGTATATGGTTTAGTAAGGCAGATTAAGTGAGAGTTTTATGTAATTTGGTGTAATTCCAAGCATGGAGTATTTTATTAAAAAAGAGTAGTAATATTTTCTAATTCTGGCTCTAGGATATCAAATATTATCCAATGACAGAAAGTAATGGTTGTTAGGGTAACTAAAATGCAAGGAATTTTGTTGATTTCAACATTCGATTGTTACATGCTATTGGGAACAGTTCAGTAGACAAATTTAAACAAAATAAAATAAAAATGAATCAACCTTAATAAATCTAATGTATTAAAGCCAATCCATTAAAACAAAACTGAGTAATAATTACTGAACTAGATTTCAGGAAATATAATTATACCTCCCAAAAGTAGCGGAATTAATAATTTCTTCTTCAACTAATTCCATTAAAGATGATGATGAAACCGATTTACAATTAAACCAAGATTCTTCTTGAATGGACAAGAAGTCTAAATTAATGCCAATATAAACCAAATATACACAAGGAACCTTTGGTACTGAAGAAATAAACCTCACTTCCAAGAGATTGAAGAAATTGTAATACTACACCAATTCCACTGGGACCGACAACCACGAGGATCGCGAAGAAGAACGAAGAACAGAAGAATTCCTGTTACACTCCGGGACATCACCTTTCCACCTTTATTGATAATCTGGACACATTTTCTGGTCAAAAGTAACCTCATCAGTACGTCTTCATGCGGTTGTAAACAGACACGGCTATCTTGAGAATCGCATTGTACGGTAACACCAGCTTATATTTAATTTTATATATTAAGAATTAATAACAATTTGTAATACTTAGTAACCTTAATTTTGCATTACCTGGCCTTACTAATCGTTAAAAGATCACACGTACCCTGGGATAAGAGATAAAACGAAAATTATATTTAAATTATATTATACCGTACTAGTCCATTAACAAATCGATTCAGTATTGTACGATCGATATTACGATCAGATAAACTGTGAGGAAGACTGTTGGAATTTAAAAAATAATATAAATAAAGAATCCTTCTTGTATGTGATGATGTTCTGTATTATTGTAGAATAGGTATTGTATTTTGATTGGGGAGTAATTTACAGATAAAGAAGGTGATTAAACTGTCAAGTGAAACTAACTAACCTATAAAAATGAGTCAGTTACTAATAGCAGCGCCGTTGCATACAGCTGGTGGAAACGGGAGAGTGCCGAACTAACGTATTCTCTTCACCACACTTGAATCGATTTAAATAATATGAACCGAATAGGGTTGGAGAGAATTACTGAATTATTAACTATAATACCCGTAATATAGCGTTATACTCTGGTAAAACACTTAGTAATTGATTAACACAGGACGATGTTTAACATACGAGTTGCAGCAACGATATAATAAAAAATTGTTTTTTTTTTTATAAATTAATATTGAGTTGCAGGAGGTCGCATCTACAACAACATAATAAATATTTTCCTTATAAACAGAGTTTCTTTACAAATTGGCGCATACCAACGTGGAGCTTAATTAAACCCCGTAACAACATATATTAGTTTCTTTACAAATTGGCGAATCCAACAGTGAGGCTTTTGAACGTAATATAATTCAATAAGTAACATCATTTTAACAATTCCTTTACAAATTGACGCTCATAACGTGGGGCTTAACATTGATACACGGGAGTCTCATATAAGTAAATAAACCAATAAGACATAGTTGAAATAACATAACAGAAATACGGTCCTCGACGTTACATAAATAAAATTATAAAATTCAGAATAGGGAAGAAAATTTATTAATTATCCACAATTGTAAAAGATCAGAAACCCAACCCATGATTGTTTAAATGTAATGCAAGGTAAAAAAGACAAGCAAATAATAATGTTAATAGTAATGAACCTCAAGGTTCAGTGAGAGGTAAATAACAGACATTGACACATATTGTAAAAAATTAATGTTGCCTATTTCAGAATAATTGATGTTTTTAAAGTAGATGAGAAGGAGTAAATGGTGTATGACTTAAGTTACTCAAAAATACTTGTTATTAATTGTATCATGTTATATTGTTATCATGACAGTGATGTTATATTTTGTGTTAACAAGTGAAGGTTTTTCTGTTGATAGAATATCCGGTAATTAAGTATTATGTGTTATTAATTTACCATTGTAGAGCTGTTGTTGAACTCAGTAATTGATTACTAATTAATTTCATTTTTATGTGTTATCCATAGGTCACGATAAAGCTTTTGTTAGATTTTATAGAGTTAATTATTTGTATACATGTACTTAGATAATAAGATGATTATAATTGTAAACTTGGATAAAAAGGCTATAATTGTTAACAAGATACAAAAGAGTTTAATACCACCATATCATAAATAGATAAAAGAGTCTATAATATTGCAGATAGTAAAAAGTTAAATTCGGAAGTAGATCAAGGTATAATGATAGGCCTAACAACCAATAACATTATATAGTAAGTCAGATCAGAAAGGTTAGGTAAAGAAATTAGTAACAAATACTAAATACAATCTAATGAGTTAGTAGAAGTTAATAATAATTAATAATAACAAATAAATAAACTCAAATTAAATAAATTATTATAATGCCATAGTGCAATGATACCGATAGATAATGTTTGGTAACTGAAAAATAAGATGTCTTAAAATAAACAGACTAAGAGTAAAAGACAGCAAAATATATATAAGAATTAGTAAACAAGCCATAAGTAAGATTATATTCAGATATAATGGAAATTTAGAAAGGGATTATTTTGATGAGTGGAAGAACATTGTATGAAATGATTATGATATATCATAATATCGAATAAGAATAAAAAAATGTTTGCTAGGGACGACAAAGGATATAGAATTTGTTGATTTGATTATTGGATTTTTTGTCATGAAGAAGAGAGTTTAGCTAAGAGATGCTCAGTAAAAATTTGATTTAATTTAAATACCAAGTACAGAGAAAGTTAAAATAAATGAATGATAAATTGCAATAGTTTGGTCCACTAACAGTTAACCATATTATATAATTGGACGATATAAAAACTACACAAAGTAACGAAAAATAAAGGAAGAACTCGGATTGCCAAATTCCTGAAATGAACAAAATGTTAAATTAATCAATTGACAAAACCAGAGAAATAACTACCTGCATAAAGATATAATCCTATAAAACAAACGAAACGAAAATAACCACCAAATTACATTGGAACTTGCAGTTTACACAATCCAATAGAAAAACGTAATTGGATTCGAATTTCGTCGAAGCACGTAACCACAAAACTCGGACATTGGTGAACAAAAGGAGCGGTATTTCTGCATCATCCCAGGACCAAGAATTAAACGTTATTTTCAACTTGGAACGTAGACTAACGGGAGAAAATTCATCTGCTTGCTGTTCTGTTGCTGTCAAGACGTGAGGGTTATCTGCACACGGCCCCATCGAGTCACGATATCGAGCGGACGGTAAAACAACAATTATCTTAAATATTATTTAATAAAACTTAACTCTATATTGTAATACCTTGTATTCCTATTTATGCATTTTCTGATCTTACTAACAGTTGAAAGAACCTTCACGCCCTGTATTTAAAGAAATATAAAAATCATAACTGAATTTAATATAAAACCTTGAATCCGATCAATAATCGATTACTTATGACTTATAGCCTTTCGTATCTAACGTAAGAGAACTTACCTTGTTGGACAAAAAATATTAAATATTAATAAAGAATCATTTCAGAATTACAATATCTTCTCATTTATATATGATTTAATGGAGTGTGAATAAGATATAAGATAAATAAAGAGTGTAACCAATAATCACCGTACGCGGTGGGTTAACCTACAAATTTCCCTTGTCTGGGAACCACAGCGCTATTCGCGGACTTCTTAGGTATTAAAGAGAGGAGAATTCAATAAAAATTTCTGCTCTTCTCTTCAACACAGAATAGGCTTGAGCGGAATTTTCGAATTACACCCTATACACATAATTTTCACTCACATTAACACAATTATATTAAATAGAGAGGAAAGGAGATATAATTACCCATATTCCAACACATACTAAATTAAGATACATAAGAAATTGACACATTAATAAAAGAGAGGAAGAAGTTACATCATAAATTGGATTCCCTACCGGGGTTCGAACGAGACGTACGTACCCGGTAAGTTATAAACTGACGAACCCAACAGTGGGGCATAACCCGAACACAGATTATAAGTTATAATATATATATGTGTGTGTGGTAACATTTATTGTGACCTTATTACTTATTATTATGATAACATAATATCAGAAATAAATGATAGTTTTTTAGTGTGTCCTTATAGATTATGAAGAATATAAATTACAGTCTTTTTTATGCACAGGAATCTTCACCCATTGGCCAAAAAATGCCCAAAATTGCACCAAAACCAAAAAAAGCTCTATCTAAAAAGGGAAGCCCGCCAGAAATGCCATCTCATGAGGGATCCCCTTCAATTCAGACAACAAATCAAATACCAACACCACCAAAAATGAGTTTGACACCAAAAGTAGTGTTCAAGGGAGCCAAACCAAAACTTAGTTCTGGACCAAAATTTAAAATTACACCAACCAGGAATGGTATTCCAGGGCAGATCCAGAAACCGTACAGTAAAGGTAAAATTATTTAAGAAAATCATAGAATTTGTATATAATATGTAATTAACTGTGACAATATTGTGATTTTAGTCAGAGTTATTAGTAATAATCCAGTGTACAAGTGTAAACATTAATCTGATAGAAAGGCACTAGTTGCATAAATTATACAGTAATCTCATGTTTGTTACTTGGTAAATTAAGGTATGGATTTGACTGTGGCAATTGAAAAATTGTTACCATAAATTTGGTATAAACTTAAAACTATAGATAAACATAAAAAAGTACAGGGGTAGATTAGGATTGTACTTTCAATGCTTATGTAGGGTGTAAATGTGTGCAAGTGAACATAAAATATAGAATGAATGTGAATAAATCAGTAACAGTCAGACAGACTTACCTTTTTTCTATTTTATCTTCAACTGTTTCTTTTTTTTTTTTCAAAAATCATAACTTTCCTTTTTATATATTCCAACATTCTCTTTATATTATGATTATTGTAATTGGTGACAATTCAAATTTAACATTCAGAAATAGAAGTACAAAGAAATAAGATGCAAGGATAGGATGCAAGTAGAACAGAGATGAAGAATAGCTAATAATTTATGTCATCAAAGTGTGTATACACACATTCGTCACATAAAAACTTAAACCTATCTTCAAAACTACTCCGATGTTTGAAGATATAATTTCTGATGTTTCTATATAGTTTCGATCTCTTTCCAAGCATTTCTGGTACCTAGGTGACAGTTTCTTTATTCCAGCTTCGTACCCATCTGCCACCAAATTCTGAAACCAGTTATCTACCTCCTTTATCACTTCATTGTAATTGGTGAAGAGCCGACCGCCTAGACGATGTTTGAGCTCCGGAAAAAGATGAGCAAGGTCTGGAGAGTATGGAGGATGCTCAAAAATCTCCCATCAGAAGTTGGTGAGAAGCTCGCCTGTTATATGAGCAGCATGTGGTCGGACATCGTCGTGAAGGAGCAAAACTTTGCGTGACAAAAGCCCTCGCCGTTTGTTCTGAATAGCGCGATGAAGTCTGGTCAGCACGTCACAGTACCGCGCTGCATTTATTGTCGTTCCACGTGGCAGATAATCAATTAGCAATACTCCATGGCAGTCCCAAAAAACTGTGGCCATCACCTTTCCTGCAGACTCAATCACTTTTGCTTTTTGGGGAGCTTTCTCTCCTTTTTTTTGCCACACCATACTCTGTCACTTGCTTTCGGGAGTGGTGAATCCATGTTTTGTCACCAGTGACTTTTCTTGTAAACAGGGCTTCACCCTCATCTTTAAACAACTGCAAGAAAGTTTGTGCAGCTGTGAAGCTGCTTATGGGCGTCAGACAATAAGCGCGGCACCCATCTTGCACACACTTCTGAAATTTGAAGGTCTTCAACCAATATGTTGTGAAGAGAGGTTTGGCTAATTTCTATATTTGGTGGCAGTAGAGTCAATGATGTCACGCACAGCAGCAATGGCGTCAGCTTGGCGCGAAGTTGATGGTTGGCCGTTGCGCTCATCATTGTGAACATTTTCTCTGCCTTCAATAAACATTGTTCGCCAATGACGAACCATTTGTACAGACATGACATCTTCACTATAAACACTGCATAACTGACGATGAATTTCCATGGCTGATTGATTTTTTGCAGTCAAAAAATGAATAACACTTTGTATTTCACAACTGGCGGCAAAACAAAGTGGAGTCTCCATGGTGCTCGGCTTGCGACGCTTGAGCAGTTCACGGCAACCAGACTGGCTGCGAGCGGTGCCACTACACTCAAACTAAAATTCCCTGTGCCTGATAACTGCCTGAGTCACTGTTACTTGGATATAAAAATTAGGGAAACTTATTTTTTGGATACCCCTCGTATCATAAAAATATTGCAAGTTTTAACTAATATTGGCTGTTCAATCTGTTAATTTCAAATCTATCACTAAATTTAGTTTAATACTTCACATTCATCTTACAACAAATTAACATCTACTTCATCAGTAAGAAAAAGGAAATTGATTAACTGAGAGCACATTTAAACAAAATGACGGTACATCAATAAACAAGAAACTATTTCATTCATTGATTTTGTTTTTACAAGAGACATTTGCATTCGCTTACAAAATTTGAAAAGTGCTTCACATTTAAAATTAATTATATTTTTGAGACTGAGGGCCACTCTTTATTCTGCCATATTGCCATACCAAGTAGATTCTAGTTGCGTTTGAATTGGTCTTTGCAATATTGAAATTTTTTAATTAAGAAAAGGTTTTTTAACATTCAAGTTGCCTGATGGGGTGAATATTGTCAAAGGTAATGAAAATGTACTTTTTGGATTATGCATTAATTTTATTGTCCACATAATCATTCTCAGTTTGTTTTATACACATATTGGACACAGCAGTAATAGTTTACTGTATATGATTGTTAATATAACGATAGTACACTTTGTGCACCTGTGTGTGTTACTTTTGGCCAACATATTAACATATGCCAAATGCTTTATAAGTAAGACAGAAGCTGAAGATACATTCTTACAGACAGAAAACGTCAAGTTGTTCATTATTAGTGTCTAAAATAAGACAGAGATATTACTGTTAGTATTGTTACGATCCTCTAACTGATTGTCGTATGGTTCAGTGGAAAACGAAGTACAAGACCCCAATTAAGTCACTAATCACCAGCTTTACTTATCACAGTTAAACAGTTTGTAATCTACAAGATAGTCTCTTACAACAAATCAAATAAAAATTGTTCACACGCAATAAAAATAGCTTATATAATAAAACACAATTGTATTACAATTGTCCTGCACAATTATAAAACACAGTTTTATAAAAGCACAATTTCAGTCACAGTCTATATTGTACAAGAGCTAATTAGAGGCTGCGGTTACTGACTAAATCAGGGCGCACAATGGACACTGGTGCGCCCGTGTCAGCTATAAATGATGTTGGTTTACCTTCCGCAAATCCATTAATGATCAAGTTTCCACTGGTCTTATATAGTGTGGAAACTGTGTGCTGTTCTGGGGCTTTACTTCTCAAATTGGTGCGATCACTCTCTTCTCTCGGTATTTTCTTCTCCTAACAGTCTACCTGTAGATGATCACGTATCCCACAGTTGTAACACTTAGTCTTATGTATCTTTCCCATCGTTCAAATTGTTGCGGTGCTCTTGAAATTCTGAATTGTTTGTCCAACAACATTGTTTTTCTGCGCCCATTGTAACGCAATGTGATACAGGGATCTTCCGACTACAATGTGATGGCATAAACCCATTAATGTAGCGGGACGCTGACTTGGCAGCTTCAAACTCGGGGGCGTGAACAAGTGCTTCTGAGCTATTTCGGTGTTTTGCCATTCGTAACACTTGCTGAAGTTCACAATCTCCGATGCCATCAATAAATGTCTGCACCACAAACCTTATTAAAAAATCTTCTGGTGCTTCAGGCTAGACCAATCTAATCAGTCTGTCGATACTTGCTTCAAACTCTTGAAGACTCTCCCCGAAGCGTTGTCATCTTGTTCTTAACTGAGCATAGTATACATCTCGCAAATGTTTAAAACTGTACCATAATTCTAGAGCTTCAAATTGGCAGAGGTACGTTGCCCAGTGACTGCTTCCGTCATAGGTTGGAGCCTTGACATGAACTGTCCAGCTCTAGGCAAGGTGACTTTCTCTATTGTCTTTTCTGTCTTTATCATTGGTACAGTCTGTTCAGAAATTTGTTTTGGTTGTATCTTCATGCACTTGCTCAACTTCACTTTTAATTTGTTCTCTTATGTTTGCCATTGAGTTTTCTACTGCAGGTATTTTATTTGACACGGATTCTTCTATGACAGATATTTTGTATGCATTTATTCTTCTATGACATATTTTTGTAGACATCGATTCTTCAACAATCGAGAGATTTTTCTACTTCAGCTATTTTTAATGTCATTGATTCTTGTACCTCCGGTGTTTTAGTAACTTGTTTATTAAGCTCACCTCGTAGGAGACCCAATTCTGCGGTACTGTGTTCTTGCAACTGTTTTTGCGTAGCTTCAAAAAGAGCTTCTGTTTTATCTGCTTCTTGCTTATGTTTTTCATCCTGTTGTTTTTCTGCTTCCTCCGCCTCCTGTCTCCGTTTCTCATCTTGTCATTTTTCTGCTTCTTCTCTTTCCTGTCTTCGATCTTCTTTTTGTTGTCTTTCTGTGTCTGCTGTAGCAGCGTATGGAAAGCTTCCATCATCTGACTGGCATCCATGTTTACAAATTTACACTGGCCTTTTACAAAGTTTCCTCTGTTAACGGTTATTTCTCACTTCTGACACCACTGTTACAACAGTCTAACTGACCGTCGTATGGTACAGTGGAAAACAAAATACAAGACACCAATTAAGTCACTAATCACCAGCTTTACTTATCACAATTAAACAGTTTGTAATCTACAAGATAGTCTCTTACAACAAGTCAAATAAAAATTGTTCACACGCAATAAAAATGTCAACTGATATAAAACAAAATTTTACAATTGTCCCACACAATTATAAAACACATAACATTTCGCCACAATACTTCGAACCGCACTGTGTAATCGCCCACAATAACTGAACTAAGCACTGCTGAAGCGTTGTATTTATACCCCGCTAAGACACCAGAACATCCCACATACTACGCATCAGCACTGCACTAGGACGTAATTGTTGCGGCCTTACACAGTGCGTGCGGCTGGCGACATCTGAAAAGTCTCACGAACACATGTTGAAATCACGTACGTACACAACATTTCAGCCGGATTCCTCAGGAACATTCGAGAAACACGTAGATTGTTCTGTAATGTCATAACACTATAATAATAAAAGTAAATATGTTACAGAAAAGAAAAGGAAGATGAGTGAAGATGAACTGGAAATGGGTATGCTACCTCCAATGTGGCAGCCACATGAGAAATTAACTCCAAAAGCAAGAGACAAAGAGAACTCTAACAAGTTAGTGAAAATTCATGTAATTATTGTGTGTGTGTGTGCGTGCGTGCATGCACATAATTAAATGTTCTAAAAAATTTCACCATTTGTAAATGAGACATGTTGATTTGTATGTATATCAGCTTGCACAAATGGTAAAAATACCATTTGCCATTATACTCGTATAATTACCATTATATACCATACCGTTATAAAATACCATTATATTATTATAAGTTGGTGATTCAAAAAAAATTAATGTTTATAGTTACAATAAAAACTTATTATTCTAAGTAATTGGGGCTGAAGAAATATCAGATGAGTTGTTAATTTATGGGAACTAACCCAAAAGATTTTATACAAAAGTTGATGCATATTTTATTTTATTCCTTTACAATTAGTAAATTAATTGTAAAACTGTACAAGGGTAAATGTTTAATTTTATTAAAAAATTAAGATTTTTATTCACAGAACACTTTCACTATAAAGTATAGATATATTTTTGTGAAAACTACAAATAAAACAGTTACAAGTAGATTTTTAGATATCTCACTGTTATACATTCTATATATGATGAACATTATCAAGCCGAGTATAGTATAATATTTTTCATATATCTTGTTTTGTGATCAGGAAGTTTTTTATGTTTATATGAATATTATAGAACTCTTTAAATTCTGTGCCTATAGAACCATTAAACCAACTATCTGTGTTGAAACTAAACGCACCTGAGTTTGGGCCTTAATTCCAAGTTAACCGTTACACTAATCTTAAATCAAATTACACCAATTTGTAGCTTACTTCATTTGGCATGAATGATGGTAATCAGTTCTCTAATAATTTTTTTTCTCAGAGCTACGTCAGTTGGAATAAACAAAGTGCCTGTTTTTACCTATTCTAGAGAAACCTCAACTTTAAAACAAAAGTACATCTGCCATGTAATTTTGACATTTTTAGAACAGAATGTTTCGAACACATGTAAATTTAGAAATTGTTATGTGTTATCAATTTTGTAAAACATCTTTTTCTTATTACCAAATTATTGAAGCTCGGAATAAACCAAGCTTGGGCTCAGTTTTAAGGTCTTGAGTGTTCTGTATGAATTCATAAAGAACAAAAAATATAAAGTGATAATTCCATTTTATAATGATTTTTATTTGATAGTGAAGTAGTGTGCACTTAGCCATGAAAATAAGAAGCATCACATGGGGTAGTACAGTCTGAGCAAGCAATGTTGTTCGACTTTTTGAATGTGTTGTACGCACTATTCCCATAAGTCAGGTGTCACACTGTGCAGCATTCCTTCACAGAGATCCCTGACCACTTTCTCGCTGTTCCCTTTCTTCTGCTCTTCAGTGATTTACTTTGACTCTTTTATTTGTTACATAGGCCCAAATCATCTCAGTTGCATTCAACTCACAATGCTCAGTTGCAACCATCCATGCATGATCTAGCAACCTCATTCTACATCTTGCCAGAACTTTGTAGTAATAAGGTCAAGTATTTTTTAGAGTTCCAAAATAAGGCTTGGCGTGATTAATTGGACATGCTTTTGTAAGCAGTTCAAAACTGGTTGCATCAGGAGGTAAAGAGATGTTCCTTTTCTCTAACAAGTCAGTTATGTCATTTTCAACCAAGATATTGTGGGATTTCTGGTTTCTAGGTCCTCCATTTTGTGATAAGGTGCCTGATCAACACAACTGCAGACTTTGGTGGGATGAGGGTCAGAACCTTTCTGAACCATTCGTGAAGTGTCGGGTGTTCATCTCCTGGTCTTAGCCTCCAATCCCCTTATTTCCTTTGAAATACAGTTCATTAGCCCCTTCAAAAATCTTCTTCACTGCTCACATGCTTTCACCTGCTAGATGGAGTTTAAAGCCTCCTCGCCAACAAAAAGTTCTTGTAGGTGTCCACAATACTGATCATAATTCGTGTAACCATTGTTCAGTGCTTCTAAAATGTATTCTTGCCAAGCATATGTCATCGTGTGATTTTGACCACACTGTGTCTCATCTGTGTAGAAGATGTTGTACCTATATTCTCGTAGATACCGTATTCTTCTTAAAAATGCATGCCATGGAGCAGTAGCAGCCACAGATTCCATAAGTATTGGTCTCTTGTTTAGTTTCTTGAATCAAAATCCAGTAGTTTTACCCACCTGGCAAAGTTTTGTATTTGACATTGCTGGGAAGTCTGACATGTTTTCTCCCAGTTTTCTTAAGTTTCCCAATAATAGGAAACACTTTTGCCAAAAAAAAAGTCATGGACAAATGATTCAGATAGTAAACTGGTCAACTTGAATTTTTGGATGTCCTGTTGATGGCTTCTTTTTGTTTGACGGAGCAGGAGATTCCTCACTTGCACTGTCAGTGTTTTCCATTTTAACTTTTTTTTACAGATCGAAGTGAAACTCCAAGCCAGTCGGCCACTTGTTGGTGCACAGGATGATGCTTGTCACCAAGTGTTCCACATTCCTTAGCAAAAAAAAACCTAGTTCTTTAGTGAAAAAACAAATCAAACTTGTAATCATTTGGAGTTCACATTCTGAAAATGGTGATCTCTAAGGCATTGTGAAAGAACTATATACTTGACGCTATGCTAAGTGACTTAAGGTGACTATGGTAAGTGTCTTAGAAGGATACTAATGACTAAATTGAATATAAGAGGATATTTGGTATAGTGATTCATGAAAGTTTAATAAACATCCTTGTTGTGACTCAGAAGGGTCAGGCACATCAGCCTTACCTTCCCAGGCTGTACTACCCCACAGGGACACTCATTGATTACATGACTGAGCGCACGCTACCTCAGTACTGTATCAAATAAAAATTATTATAAAATATGATTATCACTTTACATTTTTTGTAATTTATGAATTGATTCAGAAAACTTAAGATCTGTAACCCTTTGATGAACACAGTTTTGAACTAGTAGCTTGACCCCCAGGAGCAAGGTTTTTTTGAAAGTGTGTCAACCTAACTATTATTGTACATTTTATCTCTGATGGAAAGTAAATAATTTAATTTTAAAAACTAATTAATTTATATAAAAGTATAAAATTCGAAGGTGTAACATTGACAAATTCATTGGTTTCAGTTTTCACACTACTAAAATCACCACTGTTAACTTACGAAATAATTAAAATAATAAAGTCCCTAGTTCTGGGCGACATCTGTTAACTTACCGCTTACGGCCATAAATAATTATTCATAATAAATGTATGATATTCAATTTTTATGTAATTTGCATAATCATCTATCTCACATCCGGAATAACACGTGCTCAGCTCATTTACATTCATTAGGCTTTTGGTCCAGAGTTGCGTTAAGCAGAAAGAGGCAGAGGTTGTCGGGTATTGAAATGACCAATTACACAACATTAGGCTAATGAATTCGCTTTTATTCAATTAATTGTGATATACGTTGTTACACTAATAGCCAGCAATAATGGTTAAAATTTCAAAATGGCGGCGAAGTCATTTCCGCCCTTCCCCTATGTTCAAGGTTACATGCATGTAATTTTTTACTTGATTTAAATTAATTCTTTTAACTTGCTACTGCGATCATTTTTAAACTCTTTTTATCTTTATGTTTTTAATAATTATTCTTACTATCGTCACAAACCAACGCCTCAGGATGAGTATTTAAGTTGGCCAACATTAACGTTCACACTCTCACTTTCTCTCTCTCTCATACTGTAATTTCACACATGTTTTTAATTATCTTGTATTGAGCTCATTTTATTAGGTTTTTTATAATTTAGAAAACAATTTTGTAAGGGCTTCCCTGCATATGATGTGGCGTAGACTCCTCAGCAACTTTCCATGGCGGTAGGCAGGTGTTCGGCCGAACTTTTTTGTTGTTTAGTTCACTGAATCTATTTGAATCTCATTTTGTTTAATCACTGACTCTACGTACTGTTACTGTTAAATTTTGAACACAATTATTTCATTTTTGGTAAGGAATTATTGCATTTTAGCAAAATCTGCCCACTGCACAGGTCGAGCGTGTATGCTCGGTTGACTGTCGTTGATGAACTGGGCAGACGTTGTATATGTAGCTTTCGTCTGTCCTTTGCACTGAATTTACATGGTGGTTATAATTACTTGTTAACACTATTTACTTGTGATTACATTTTGTTGATTCAAATAAAACACTTTAGCTGACTGTTTTATGCCAGCACAATTTTAACGTGTTATCGCCATGATGATGTTCTGGCGACTGGGTGGAAGCAGACGCAATTGTTATGCAAAGTGGTTGTGTCTGACGTCATTATGTATTGTTCTTTTAGCCAATGCCCGGTTTAATACGCAATTGTTTCATACCGTCATTGTTGATTTATGACGATCCGGCTTTGTGGACCAATGAAAAGTTCGTATATTAATTTGTTGCGCTTAAACCGCCATTACACATATTTAATTCCACTCGTACTCCGATGACCTTGGCTTGTCTCCCCTCTGGTGAATCTGCGTATTTATTGGGACTTGTGCAAAACTACCTTTGCCCTTGTTAACCTTTATGATCATAATAAAATTTACAATAAAAATATTCCTAAGTACCATAATCATGGCAACAGGTAATTCTGTACTGTCACACCACCACTCTACAAAAGAGTCCTTCTTCAGATAAATAGCAACTCATTTTTATCACTTAATGTATCAGTAAACGTAACTTTACTACACCAAAATAACACTTATAACAAATCTAATCAAAATAAGTTTTTAAAAAAAGATTAATAAAATTAAATGCCATGTCCATGACTGTGAGCCTAATTTCTGGTCTGCAATCCTTACCTGAAAAAGAATTGTTGTATAAATTTGTAGCTTATTTATGTTAATGTTATAAAGAATTAAATTAATATTAAGATCACAGATTATTATCTATAGAAGTAGACTGTGGGTCTATGGTACATTATTGATGTGGATAATGTATAATCTGAGATTCTGTTCACTATACTCAAAACTGTTCAGAGGTACAGATTCAATTCAAGCCTCTTCTCTACTCTCTTCCACCTAACCTACATTGATCTCCATCACATAATATATGTTAAATTAAGCAAAATATAACTATTACTTGTTCCAAAAAGTGGTCAATTGGAAGACAGAGGTCATAAAAATTAGTGTTTACAAGGCACAGCACAGTTCACCACGTAAGCTCAGTAGATTGCAATAGAGTGTGATTAATTGAAATCAATTAAAACAGTTAGGCATATTGTGTCATTTATATCAGTTGTTGAGCATTAAAAAAGTCTGAGAGTTTAAATATTCTAGAAATGAACTCATATTGCTTCAGTGTCTTGTGCCTCATTGCCCTTTCCAGGAAATTCTTATAGTTCTTCAGAAACACCAGAATGTCTAGTGGATTGGATTTTGTGTAATCATAATACGCATTATGTCATATGGCCTAGCAGTTGGCAATTTGCACTTGTCTGTTGTTGAGTCTTATCAGTTTTTGCCACAGTAATATGTAATGTAATTTTGCAATTTTGTTGGGGAAGTTTTCTGGAAACTTCTCAAGAGCAACCATTTCAATGTGACTGTTCAATTATTTAGATACTTTGTAGCACGTTATGAATCAGACTAGAAAGTAATTGTGTGTGTGTGTGTGTGTGTGTGTGTGTGTGTGTGTGTGTGTGTGTGTGTGTGTGTGTGTGTGTGTGTGTGTGTGTGTGTGTGTGTGTGTGTGTGTGTGTGTGTGTGTGTGTGTGTGTGTGTGTTGAAGGATGGAGATAGAGAACTCGGTAGACAGTAGAACAAGGTAGACTTCTCTAATTAATTGTTTTTTGTTAGAATTTTCATCTATAGGAAGTCCAGTAAACCTGTCAACCTTCTCATGCGTTGATAAATGAATGTAAGCTTTCTTCACATTATCACAATTTTTGAGGCTGTTAGGCTGTGGTCTAGATTGTTCATGTTTTGTAACTTTACAAAAAAACAAGACAATACTTACCCCTTACCCCGAATATTACAATCTTTTTCCGACTTACCTTATAAAACAGAAGATTCCCCATAGCTCTCAAGGTCACCACCATATTTTGAAGAGTAAATATGGAAACCAATTACACTCTTCCCAAAGAAATAATTTAATAATTAATTAAATTCCCTTATATAAAAAACTCCAGGGTCGTTTAGACGAACTCTTGGTACAGAAGATAGGTTATAGGTAGTTTGGAGTAATAATTTACTAACACATAATTAGTGTTACTCAACCATATTTTATTTAAACAAACAATATTAAATTCTTTCTTTTTTTCCTTTTTATATGATACTACAAAAAATTATAAAACAAAAATTCTATATGCAAAGTTTCGTGAGCAAATCAGTACTTTCTCTTTATCTCTAATTACCCCCCTTTATCATGATCTCATTAATTCTTTTATAAATCTAAATTTGCATAGCTTTTGACTGATATCAGATTTTTAATGAGTCACTTTTATATATATTTGTTACTTAGCTGACACGTGGTCCAGTTGTTACACTATCACTCGCAGTTCACTTTAACATTCGCCACATCAAAGAAAAACTGTTCTAACTGTACAAATTAACGTATTCGTTTTTCGTCTCGATTTCATTCTTCATTTTACTCTTTTTGGACACTTTTTAATAAGGTTCGGTAGGCCTAGGCTGCTGTAATTGCTTCGGCCTACCGTAACTGCCCGAGGCCACTGTTGTAACATCCGTACAGTCTGATGGTGAGGTGGAGATGGGCGATCTTAACGGTGTGAGCACGCTCTTTCCGTGTTTTTTTGCACCTTTTTAACCGGTTACATGCGGATTTCCACACCTCGTCCTGTCCTGGTGACTGGCTGTTTGTCATACACAAATGACTAACCGGTGATTCACTGATGATGTGAATTCAATGGGCCGCATTCCTTGCCTTATTTGGTCATCATCAGTCAACCTCGCACTGCACCGTATGAATCACACACGCTTTGTTACATTACCTTATTTGGTCATCGAATAACTAGATCTGTTTCATCACAATAAAAATGTTTTAAAATGGTATATGAATTTTGGTTACACTAATTTTGTCCCGTTACAGTTTATCTCCAAATATTTTGTCCGTACAGATGATGGACATCTTCAGTGGCATGAGAACACAGATTACAACCACCTGTGAACGATTACAACAAAGATTGTTTCGTCCTGTTGAGGTACTTACATTTATACACTTTTTGCCATTTTTGATTGGCTCACTTATTTCACCATTTTCAGTGCTGGTATCCAGAATTTATTGAGTGCTAAAGACTCCTCTTTCATATTCATGCTGCAGTAGCTATACTTATATAGTTCAGTTGCCTCTCTCTGCAACCGAGCAAAACATTGCCAACTCGAGGCAGGATCCAAACAAAATTATATGATTGTCATTAGAAATCGCATGTTCCACTATAACAGACTTCTGCGGTTGCCCCAAATGGCAGTGTTGTTTATGTTCACCTAAGTAGGTGGTGATGGTGCATTTTGAGGTGCCAATATATACTTTTTTGAAAGAACATGGCACTCTATATCCCGCACAAGGAAAGCGGATCCTTCACTGATGTCAGGCGGGATTGGATCGTATATGTTGGCAGAAAAACAGTACACACCCCATATTGCTCGAGCAACTTCCCAGTGTGGTCTGTTACACTCCTGACATAGGGTTAGGGTGCCTTGGTGACCACCTGATGTTCTTCTAACGCACCCATTCAACTAAATCTATGCGGCTGCGTAGCTCTTCTCATCTACATAGCAGAGTAACTGTTTGACTGTAGCACTGTGTCATGATGCCCAAACTCTTTATCAAGGTATTGAGGCTCACAAATATGCAAAGCCCAGTCAATCAGAGTCTTTATCAAGGCATGCTTTAGCCTGGGATGATGTTATAAATAGTGGTCCATATGATTTGGCTTTCGATAGATTCTGTGTTCAAAGCCTCCCATCAGTCCTTCTAAGCACCAACACATCCAGAAACACTAGCTTGCTCTTCAATTTTTTTTTTGAATTGGATTCTTTGGTGAAACAGTTACACACATTTAATCTTTATAGTTAGAGCTGTAGGGATGCGCGTCCGAGACGTCCCAACGTTGCCGTCCAATATAAACCACCTATGTCACTACAATTCCATCCATGCACATGTGAGAAAAACCCACGCGCGTGCACATCTAGAAAAAACACTCGTGTAACCTTACCCTATATGTTTACCAGTGAATTGCAGGTGTAGTAACAATGTCCTCAATCCTGTGATGTGGAATTTGTAATTACTTGGTTATGGGTTGTTTCAGAGCAGTTTTGGGTCAGAAACTATGCAGATCTCTCTTTCTCTCACCTTCAGACAGCTCACCAGGGCTGCATTGATGGCCAGAAGTTATGCTTCCATACTTGAGAGTGCATTTGCTGGGGAGTATAATTTTGAAAAATGTATTCCTGTTATACCAGGATTTTTACCCCCAACACATATTTTGTATTGAATTGTTTGTAAAGAAACAAACCAATTTAATAAATATAATCTGCCAGGATCTTACCTACCTTGCGATCTTTTCTGACAGACTTACCTTCAGACACCAAAAAACTTCAGGGCTGCCACCAATATCTTTAAAAGGATAAATATGGAAACCTATATATACTTTACCTTAATTAAAAAACACTGGGACAACTTAGCTATCTGACCTCTCTTAATTCAGAGTTTTTCAGCTCAAAGTATAGGAAATGGTTACAGACGAAATGACTATTCAAACACATATTTTTCTTCTAAACAAATCTCATTTTATTTAAATTCAATGTTCTATTCTCTTTTTTATCTGTTACTTTAATAATTGAAACATGAAATTACTTATACAAATTCCCTATAGAATAATCTTTCTTGACCAACCAGTACTTTTATATTTTATTTTTCCCGTGTTCCCCACACACACGCTCTCACTCTTTACACTTGTTAATACCCCCCGTTTTCTGGGCTCTTTTGATATTTATTAATTTTAGTTTTTAAGCAGCTGATTGTATATTGTACCTGCACGTGCTATTCCACCATCTTTCTTACTTCACTCTCACTTTCAACACCAAACACTGTTCTAATTCTTCACGTTTACATATTATTTAGATTTCACTGACACTTTTCTTCCTTATGTTCTTATCCGGCACTTCTACATATTTCAGTAGACCTTGGCTACTCTATTCACATCGGTCTACCGAAATTCCGAGGCTGCATTTACATTTACGGCTGTACTGTTTGACTAGTGGTGACGAACTGGACGAACCTCGTGCGCTTGGTTGCATGCATGCCAGGCGTTAGGCGTTGGCCGCGCTGCCTCAACTCGTGGTTATTTTTCATCGTATGTTTCGGTAGACTGGAGATGGAAATCCGTTACTTTCGCCACCCGGTCGATTCTACGGATTTCTAAGGTATATTTTTTCTGTGAATTTATGTGCTGGTACCAGTGTGTACCTAGTACCGCTACAGGCCATTCCCCAAAAGTTGTACATTGATTGATTAAAACGGGTTGCCTAATCTGCCCCGTTACATGTTCTTACCAGCTCTTTGAGAATAGTCTAATCGGCTGAAACAATTGTCAGGGTTAACAATAAATTTTATGAAATTACCACATTTTTATTTATTTAAATCTTTTTAAAATATGGAAGTTGAAAATTTTTATAAATTTTATGCAAGAAGATTTGATGAATTCTTCACCTTAAATATAAATTGTTCAGAGAACATATTGCTTTATGCCTTAAAATTAAAAGTTTGTGAAGGAAAAGCATTTTTTGCTGCACTTGAAGGTTTTTTTAGTAATAAAAATTTACTTTCTCTAAGGGTACGAACATGCCAACGCAGCATTACTTACTGGTTGACAACAGCATACTGTGCGACATTGAACAAATTTTAGTAGGACCTTGATAATCCGGCACGGTCGGGACCGAGAGCGTACCGGATTATCAAATTTTCCGGACTATCAAGGCGTTTAGATTAATATGATAAAACAAGTTTAGTGCAATTATGCTAATTATTATGAATTATTAAATTATCCAGTTATAAATTAATGAATTGGGTCTAATTAAATTTGTATGCCCCCACGATTGGCCTCGCCATTTATGTTTGACTGAATGGGGTTTTAATTAAGTAAATTATATTTGTCGGATTTGACTCAATATAGTTATCAAATCAATATGATTTACATGAGCATGTTAATCTGACATTTCAATGGGTGATTTGTGTGTGTCCACTGATAATTAGCATAACTCTTGAGACTCTTTGTAAGTAACAAGATAAAATCACTTGGATCGTGATAAAGTAATTGTTAAGGTTAATCGCAATAATGAACGCAATATATATGTATATATGTAATAATTACTTATTTATTATATCATTGATTAAGTAAATTACTGAACCACAAATGAAATTATGTCCTGTAAATACATAACAAAACACATAATAACATAAATCACAATAATATTCGTTCGATGTTTCCTGAAAACAAGACATACAATACAATCAAATACAACACAATAATATACATATACAAACAATAAGCGATCAAATATATTTTATTCCTAGCTAAATGCGTTCATTAATGTCCCAGATGAATGACTTTAATATTAACATTATTAAATTTATGATTTATATAGATTTATATAGATCTCTTGGGAGTAGTTCTTTGAAAAGAAGAGACAGTGCAGTAGTATGTATCAGCTAGCATTTATGAAACATAAGGACTTATCTTGTAAAAGGCTTATCCATAAATTCCATCGGTGTAAGATCACATCCGTTGGTGGGTTCCTTGTACATGGTAATCACTATTGATCGAAGAACATTTCACTTTCACTCGGTGAATATTCCACTCGCGTTATGTATCGTGTGGTGTTGGACTTTCTCCGCTGGTGTGAAGTGTTTTTACGGCTTCATGTGTTAAGATCCAATCATTGACGCTGAAGTGGTTTGTTTTATAGTTTGCTGTGTGCGTATTCAGGTAGCTAACTATTTTGTCTACCTTGGACGTAATGTATGCAATGTGCGTATTTAGTGTTCGTGTTAATTCACTTAGTTCATATGCTCAAAATTGAGAATCATTATGGTTGAATAGTGTCTGAAATCGTCACCCGCTGTTTTACTATCGGATTGTTACTCACTCGTATTGCATTAAGTTGCGCGTCGGACGTAGTCTAGAGTCACGTATACACTGGTATTTAACGATAGTTATGTGTATTCGCACTGTTGATTACTACGGTAAGTTCGGTAACTCATATAAACTATCGAACATACGTTTTGTAGAACTGCGATTTAGTTGAATGTCTATGTCCTATTAAGACTGCGACTTGGTTACAATTTTCACTGATTGATTAACCGAGTTGAAAGTTGAGTAAGTCGTGTAAACTATTTCTACTCCTACTACTACTATTACTGTTCAATTACTACTTTACTATTACTACTGGGCTCCGCGTCCTCGCAAACAGTTTTTATCAATCATTCTCTCCCAGAAGGCAATTTTCTCATCTCTACGCCTTCGGCCGTTGTTGATAGGTTCATAATTTCCTACCACCTTGTAGATTTTTGTCATCGGTTTCCTGATTCGTCGTTCAAGTCGTCACTACTCTCTCCACCAGTTCCTTTGGAAGATGCCAAACTCTGGTTGGTTGTCGGGCATCCCCGGAATATCCCAGCGACGAACGTTGTGCTGATTCTCAGAAACTAGAGCAATTGCCCGCTTGTCTATCAACCTTTTGTTTCCACGTTGTCAAGGCACTCTGATATAGCTTTTGTTAAGAGTCTGCAGTGTCTTGGTCAATTGTTCATTTACCCTTCGCTCGTTCCGCCAATTACTAACTCTTCGCTGGGCGTCATCCCTGGATGGGTCCCACGCTTTCTAGTTGTAAATCAGACTTGACGTCAGGGCGTGCTTTCCTGCTGGGCTGTGTATATCTCTAGTATTCATTGAATATCCGTCCTCTTGTCTACATATTTGTCAAGATTTCTCTGCACCCTTTGTTACTGAGTGTTGCATTCATACGTGTGCTCGTTACAACTTAACCCCACAGCATGTGTTCCATCTCACTTCTGCGTAACCAGGCTCCTGGACTATGCCTTTTTTTGTTTGGTTTGTTTGGCGTTGTAAATCGTAGCTAACTTCGTGCTGTCAACAACGTTCCCTGTTTTCTATTGTTGCGTGTACTCAGACGTTTCTTCATTGTTTTCCCACTGGCGTCGGGTCTGACGTGTCTCTAATCGTTCTTATTTACGACTCGGGCCTGGGTTTGTCAACTCGAGTGCGCGCGTGTGTCTCTTGATCATGAAATTATAAATTTTTTAAATTTTGATCACTATACAAGGGATAACGATACAGTACACCTGTTATTGTGCAGTTATATAGGTAAATTTATTATTTAAATTACATAGGATCATGTTCAATTACAACAGTAAACATTTTCTTAAAAATTAAACATTTAAAACAAAATCAATAATTCGTCCATGTTAGTGATTGTCCATGAAGGCCAATGCCACGTTGGTTGTCGTACTTGATGTGTATTTAAAAAATGATCTTATATCAACTGGTCTTTTGCTGTTAGATCTTTTGTTTAAAAAGTCATTGCGGATTATATGAAGATGCATAACTTCAGCCATGTTGTAATGTTTGTCTCCACAAATTTTATAAAAGTGTTTATCGCGTCGGTTGCCTCACACCAAGTAACGTTATTTGACGCACTACCCTCTTCTTCCTCATCACTTTCCACTTCTTGAACTGTTTGAGGATTTAACACACTTTGAATTATTGTTTCATCATTTATCTCCTCCACGCCAATGGCAGCAGAGACGTTAAAAATGCATTCCAGTGTGCCCGAATATGCCAAATTACGTAATTCTACTGAAACATCTGAGAGACCACTAACGCCACCTAAATTAGCGTCAGCAATTTAGTCAAACGTTGCGATATTTTCAAATCGTTTTCTGTTGATAAAAAGTGCCGGACTATCGAGGATTCCGGATTATCAAGGCCGTACTGTATTTTGTTTTTTCCTAACGGAAGACAGCAATGTTGCACTGTGACGCGCTACCTGATTGGTTCACTGAGTCACATGACCCTCACTCCATGGACGCGCTCGTCACTTCATATGCGTTTTTCGTTGTGATTCCAGCTTCATAGTCAATATTTTGATGTTTAATTATAAATGAAAGACAATTTGATAGGCTTAGTTTTCAGTTTCGGTTTGAGGAGTTTGATATTGGCCACCATTTTGTACATAAAGACATATAATCGTCACTGTCACTAGATAACATAATCAGTTATACTTTAATGAGTATATTTCAATCCGTCAATA
Organism: Magicicada septendecula; assembly: GCA_034769895.1. Taxonomy (NCBI): domain Eukaryota; kingdom Metazoa; phylum Arthropoda; class Insecta; order Hemiptera; family Cicadidae; genus Magicicada; species Magicicada septendecula. Next base: position 128,346,770 of record CM068368.1, read on the forward strand.
AAAAATAAAAAATATGCATACACATACATAGGCCTACATAGAAAGTAAAAAATACAAATTTTGGAATGTATACGAGAGAAAAAGGTCACTTCCCTCTTCTACGACACATAATAGTACACTGCAAGGATAAACTCTCGTTTGTAAGCTGACTTGTCGCTATGTCTCACAGTACGGTAATGTTGGACAGTATGCTGCTATCTACCAGTAATGTTGCGTCGGCATGTTCGTACCCTAACAACTGTTTTCAGTAACTGAAATCATTTTGGTTGAAAGAGTGTTTTCTTACAAAACTTGTCAAATTGTGACTTACCGTCACTCACATATATATTTATTATTATATTTCCAATTAATTTGTTACTTACCGTTACGAAAGCTTACAGGGTCCCAGGGTTCGTTCACATGTACCTAGATACAAACATGGTCTGTGGGTTATGCTAAGTACTGACACAACTCATTTTAGAAGAGAATTTCCATTTAATGTTTTACTATTACTTGAGTGAAATTAAGAACATACTTTTAATACATACATATTCAGGTGTTGTGAAACACGTGACTCTGTTATAATCGGACTTACAATTTACGGCTTACCTTATTTTATACCATTCAGACTGCCCAGCCTGCATTTTTTTCACACACACACACACACACAAAATATTAACAAACCCCTTAACATTTTTTATAAATTCATTTTTGTATCGGTAACACCTCACTGTCGCGATTCTGGCCAAACACGTGGATTCCGTTCGCCCGATTCGTTGCCCGTTAACTTGTCTATTTATAACTTCGTTTCCTCAGTTAACCAATGTAGTAAGTCTATTATCTATTAATTCCTTGGGTCCCAGCCGGTGTTAAAACGGTATTATACTGATTGTTCATATTTTTTAAAGTTCGTCCGACCGGGCCCGCACAACACGATCAGCGTCTGTAGGTGAACTCTGTACCTCGTGGACTATATGGCGTCTCTCAGTTCCCCACTCCGGGAGCATTTTAGTCAAGACGACGGACATCAATGCCTTCCAGTTAGTCGTCCCAGTTTCGACTCATACTAGTCATGTAGTTGTTGGAGTGACGATAGCGGACGATTTCAACTAGGCACTGGCTAATGTCATAAAAGTGGGTGGGACTTAAAACAGTGCTTCCGGGGGATCTTGAAGAAAACGACAAATATTATTCTCTCTAGCCATCTTGGTTTTTTGTTCGAGCGTGATTGAGCAGTTGCGTATGTGCGCTGCCACACACAGGTACAAAGTTCTCAGAATTTTGTGGAGGTGCAGATGCTCCGCCGCATTCCTCAACAACTGCGTCCTATTGCTTTGTTTCGAACTGTTTCTTAACACTGTTCTGTTGTACGGACAAATACGTTGCACAATACAATTATTTCGCAATGTTTTATAAAGCTCCCGACCGAAAACGAACTGAATAAAAATATATATATACCCCAAACGGTTAAAACAAAAACACCCAAAAATCGACCCGCTACAATACCCCCTCGATGAGAATTCTGCTGTTCACGACAGAAGAAATCTCATCGATAACCCCGAAGAGGACCGGAGAGGAACTGGTGCCAACAACCCCCTTGTTCTTAATCTGCATGGGTACACGACCCCCCTGGCTCAGCGACCATGTACTCATCTGAACGAGATCACTGGACTTCTCCGTTAGAGATCCCAACACCGAGAAATCGATCAGACTCGCACCACAGCGCGCCTTGCCTTCTAACATACTACCCCCAAAAATCCTCAATCCCTGGCTAAAATCGTTCCAGCTCCTCCGCCGATATGTTTCCCCTTTTTGCAAGCTGGGCTGCCTTTAGCAGATACTGGGCTCACACACACTAACATTACATATTACCATAACACATAAGAATAAAAACTTCCTTTTTAAAATTTATTATAAATTCAAAAAATTCAATATTCAAAAAAAAATCTTTTACCAAAAAATTCTCTTCCTTGTTTTTTCTAAATTTTTGTTACAATTGACTTAACCTAGACATTTCTACTAATATAAACATTTCTATTCTAACATGGAGAATCACTTATAGTCTATCAGTATAAAGCATTACAATAAAAGAAACATCATTAATACATACACAATAATATAATCATTACTCAACATATTCACTCGCTGGCAGGCGAAAAATAAAAAAAAATTTTTTTTTTTTTTTTTTTTCAAAAAAATTTAAAATTTTCAAAATTTTAAAATTCAAAAAAATTATTCATTAAATATTTATTAAATTTATTTATTAAATAACATTTATTAAAATTATTCAAATATTGGTTTGAATTAATTAAACAAACAAATCACAATTGGCTTCCTACTATACAAGCCTAATAGGTGTATGAACTCATCAGCTGATCATAACTAGGTCAAGTCCAAGATCCTTGACCTACATATGTTATATATAAGTTCTGAAAACACATTGACCATCTGTAATATCCTAACTTTGAAATACAAACATACTAACAAAATATCTTTAAAATGAACAAAATATTATTATACATAATAAACAGATTGACATTTAAATTATTTAAAACAAACAATTCTTGACTTTACATTATTTTCAAATTTTATCAAAATTCTGTCACTGGTGAAAAAAATAAACAATTGCATATTCTTTATCCTGAATCTCTCTTTCTTTTCAACAATCTTACTTTAATATACTGTGGGTGATGTAAATTATTTGTTCTCGTTTTTCTGCATTAGATTTCTATACATATATAAACTTTCTCCCTCTGACTCTAATATTCATCAACTACAACTCCCATGACACCCATCTCTACCAAAAATATCTACTAATCAAAACACTCTAATCCACAACTTACCATTTAACTCAAAACGCCGCCTTCTCTACATATATAAAAAAAAATACTCTCCAACCCTTTGTACATAGGATACGTGTTTCCCCTACCCAAAACTCATTCCCTTATCTGGCGGCCCGGATTCTACCTAAGGCGGCCCCTCCTCACTAAAATCTATTCTAATCCCGTCCCAACCCTTGTTGCGGACTCCCCAAATACACTACCCCCTAATACAAAATTGCCATCCCCAAAAATCTCAATCTCATTACATTACTACAAATATACAAAATAACCTCATTAACTATAAACATAAATATAGATCATTCAAAACTCTACATAAAGTCTCCATTACCACTGTGTCAGCATTAATACTTCACCAACTCTGTTACATCACATCAATTCAAAACCAACATTACATTATTCATCTTCATCATTTCACATTTAACGTTTAATTCAATTTGGACAGGTCTACATGTCCCATAAAACATTTATCACCCATGAATCATCTTTTATTAATTTGCATATTCTTTTTATCCTTACTTCAAAATATCTGTAGTACACTAAACATTAATTACCTGTAACATTTACAAACCAATATACCAGTGACATGGTATTGTTGATCAGCTGATATCCTAACATAATAAAAACACAATGAAACTACATCTTAAAATTGAACAAATACATGTAATACATTATCAACACTTACTTCTATAATGTTGATTGCCTGCCAGGCGTCTAATGATTGGCTTAGAAAAAAAATTACACACATAATGAAAATACTATTTTAAAACATCACATAACACAATACACAAATAGCAATAAACCTGGATTATTAGCATACATCAAACAAACAATTCTCTTTTAAATAATTTATATAAAAATTTATAAACATTATTATTTAAAATTTTTCATTAACTCTTTTTATTTATCATCATGATGAATTTATCCTGTGTTGTAATCAGATTTTCAAAAATTCTAAATTTATTATTAACATATTTTTAATCATTATGTTCCACAAAATAAACCATTTACCATTTATTTACTTATTAATTATTATTAAATCAAAATCTCACCAAACAATTTAATTACCTTATAAAATTCAAACACATAATATTCAATCACACTATCTAAACATCTCCACTTATTTACTTCAATTTATTATTAAAATTAAATATTCATTTGATTATTAAAATAACATATTTCCATTATTATCAACATTCTACAAATCATTAACTATTGTCTTCATAATTATTTTGTTATTTAATTAGAGTGCAAAAATATTAATAATATTATTATTATTAATACAACATTTTCTAAAACATATACACATTACATTTCACAATACACACAAATGAATTCAATATTATTTACAAAATATACGTCAAAATTGTTCAAGTGTATCTCACTTCAGATGTCCAAATCAGCAAGGTCATTACCAGGAATTTATAAAATTCAAACAAGGTCTATACACTGATATTCTAGTTCAGCCACCATCGTCAAAAATTAATCTCGGTTTTATATAACACTGTTGCTTTTTATTTACAAACAAATGGTTACTTTGTGTGTCATAACCAGAACAACCAAATTCACTCATTTTACCAGAATACTCATTAAAACCAGTCTACGTTAAGTATTTTTGTTAAGTCTCCGTCATTACATTCATTCACTATCGGTCTAATTATTTTTTTCAAATCATTGTAATCATTATTATTCAAATATATTTCTAAGCCTTCTTTCCATTCATCATACTTTCTATTCAAATTATACAATTCTGTTACATACCATTCTCTATTTACCTCTCTCTCTTCATAACACCACATCACACTCTCACAATTATTCCGGACAGAGGGTACACAATTACTCCACAAAAATAAACACCTCAATTCATCTACCAATACGGGACTCTTGCCCTTCAACCACAACACTTGTGGACTCAATAAATCATCATAAACATCATAAATAATAAAGGGAAAATTTGCCCTCTGTCCCCACTCTACCACAACATTATTTCTCCACTCTCTCTCTACTTCATAAACACTCATTAACATCTCATAATCCCTACCTTCCACCAACTCATCAGTACTCTCATTCTTTATTTTTACCGTATCAGTCTCCGATACTAATTCTTCAAATACATTACTATTATTCTCATTATTTTCAACATTATTGTTATCATTTATTAACTCTTTCTCTGGTATCATATTTTTACATTTGTCATTACAATTTTCATTTGTTTTATTTTTCTCTGTCCTCATCACATGTACTCCCATTCGCTCCACACTCTGTTCTAATTTATTCAAACTGGATCTTATCGTTTCATTAGTACTTTCTACACATTTACTTAGTTCTTGAATCTCGTTCTTTAATTCGTGAAACTTGACATTGGAATCAATTTGTTGCTCTTTATATTTGCTATTTATATTTTCAGACATGGTTTTCATATCAATTTGTTGCTCTTTATGATTTCTATTTATATTTTCAGACATGGTTTTCATTAGATTAAACAGATCGTCCATCGACAACCCTTTAGTTCGTGTTGTCGACGGAGTAGATTGCGCTGCTATATTTCCGTCAGTGAAGCCGACTTCTTTACTATCAATTCTACTTTCCCTATCTAATTTCGGGGTTATTTGAATCCCTGAATCTTCATTTATTTTACTTTGATCTGTTATACTTATTTCTGCTTCACTCTGACTCACACTGGGAGTCGAGTGTGTTTCATAGTTACTAACGTTTGAGTCGTCGAAAACTTCGACACTCATTTTATTTACGTCAGTTTCGTTATTTGACATTTTATATTATTGATATAAATGAAATTATATAAATTGCTTAAATAGAATAATTAATTAAATTAAATTAAATAAATACAGTAATTATTTAAATTTTGTAATCTACCGTTAGGTTACTAAGCTAACCTAGAACATGCTTGTATCCATGTCGATGCGGAATCCAATTAATTAATTATAATTAATTATATTCGTGCCTGTTTCGTGGCGCCATTGTGACTTACCGTCACTCACATATATATTTATTATTATATTTCCAATTAATTTGTTACTTACCGTTACGAAAGCTTACAGGGTCCCAGGGTTCGTTCACATGTACCTAGATACAAACATGGTCTGTGGGTTATGCTAAGTACTGACACAACTCATTTTAGAAGAGAATTTCCATTTAATGTTTTACTATTACTTGAGTGAAATTAAGAACATACTTTTAATACATACATATTCAGGTGTTGTGAAACACGTGACTCTGTTATAATCGGACTTACAATTTACGGCTTACCTTATTTTATACCATTCAGACTGCCCAGCCTGCATTTTTTTCACACACACACACACAAAATATTAACAAACCCCTTAACATTTTTTATAAATTCATTTTTGTATCGGTAACACCTCACTGTCGCGATTCTGGCCAAACACGTGGATTCCGTTCGCCCGATTCGTTGCCCGTTAACTTGTCTATTTATAACTTCGTTTCCTCAGTTAACCAATGTAGTAAGTCTATTATCTATTAATTCCTTGGGTCCCGGTCGGTGTTAAAACGGTATTATACTGATTGTTCATATTTTTTAAAGTTCGTCCGACCGGGCCCGCACAACACGATCAGCGTCTGTAGGTGAACTCTGTACCTCGTGGACTATATGGCGTCTCTCAGTTCCCCACTCCGGGAGCATTTTAGTCAAGACGACGGACATCAATGCCTTCCAGTTAGTCGTCCCAGTTTCGACTCATACTAGTCATGTAGTTGTTGGAGTGACGATAGCGGACAATTTCAACTAGGCACTGGCTAATGTCATAAAAGTGGGTGGGACTTAAAACAGTGCTTCCGGGGGATCTTGAAGAAAACGACAAATATTATTCTCTCTAGCCATCTTGGTTTTTTGTTCGAGCGTCCTTTGAGCGTGATTGAGCAGTTGCGTATGTGCGCTGCCACACACAGGTACAAAGTTCTCAGAATTTTGTGGAGGTGCAGATGCTCCGCCGCATTCCTCAACAACTGCGTCCTATTGCTTTGTTTCGAACTGTTTCTTAACACTGTTCTGTTGTACGGACAAATACGTTGCACAATACAATTATTTCGCAATGTTTTATAAAGCTCCCGACCGAAAACGAACTGAATAAAAATATATATATACCCCAAACGGTTAAAACAAAAACACCCAAAAATCGACCCGCTACAAAATAGAAGGCATCAGAGTGCATTATGAAATTTATAAAATAATGTTAACCATTTGTGGTTATTGTGGTAATGTGAATATGGACTGGAGGTTTTTTTAAAGAAGAAGTGTCTTCTTTTTATGTTGGTCTAGAAGATATATTACCAGAGGTTAATATGTTGCTGTAATAGGTACCATAACTCCCTGATTTCAGCAACTGGCTCAAAAGATTTCCATTTCCAGATTATATGCATACTGTGAAATGCATCGTCTTATAGGTGTGAACTCTTGAAAAAAAGGAAATAGGATAAGGAAACTGAAGAAATAAATTTAAGAGGGAAGTTAATGGAAAATAGTGAAGTTAAAATATACGTCTTTAAATTCAGAGATAGCATATAGCCCAAGAAGAAAATAAGTATTAGTATCACTATTTTAAAACTAAAATTAAATTAAATATTTGGATATCATTAATTTAGTGAAATAGAAAAGTAGTTAAATCAACTTTCTAATTAATCAGTTGATTGATTAAGTAATTGAAAAATGGTGGTAATCATTCAAAATAAACCAAAACCATCAACCATCAACTTTGTTAGAGAGAAATCAAAATTTATATACTTTTCTATATATGTAAGCACTTTTTTATAATCCAAGAAATCTATATGAATACATTGAAAAGTGTCAATAATTTAGTGTTAAATGATTTCAAATAGATCTAATATTGAAACATATTTAATAAGTAAATTTAAACGTTGTTCAAAATGTTTACCTCTAATGCAGTCTTGAATATTGCAAAATATGTAATTTTTTGTGGTATCTATATTGTACTTCAGGCATTAAGTGAAGCAAGATATTTGTTACTCGTTTTAATAGTAGCTCAGTAATCAATATAGTGCCACATTCCTCTGCTTTGTGATAAAAAATATGCACAATCCTGTTGTTATTATATATATTCGCTGCATTTTTGTATTATAAATTGTAAATAAGATTTTATGGACATGATTATATTTATATATTTACTAATCACAAGTCATCACATATATAAATTGGTATAACATTTAAAGTAACCAATCAAACAATATCCAACATTAAAGCAAAAAAATAGTAAGTAAGGATTTTATGGTTGTGTTTTTCTGTCAAAAAGACATTCAGAGACACCATAATTAAATGCTTTTTAACAATTTGGAATGTTCCACGAGACAGTAATGGAGATAAGGTGTATATTTTCAGTTTCTTCACTTTTGAACCTTTATTGAACAATGATAAAATGACAAAGAACAATTTTTTTTGTATTGAATAAATTCCGTTATTTCTTCACACTGATACAGAAGAGTGTAACTTTTTCTTATGAATTGTCCAATTTTATAACTAACACAAATATAGCATATCCATAATACATTATCTGAGCCTCCAGGTGGTGTAGTGGCTAACGTGGGCGATTGATGCGCTCGTGGTCCCGGGTTCAATTCCCGGCGGAGGTTCCGTACGGCGTACACTCAGCATCGTGAGGCAAACTGAGTAGGCGCTGAGATAACAGTGCCGCCTCCTGGCTGTGAATACCGCAACTAGCGGCTGGTGGCGCGTAGTACTAGCCATACACCGTCACACTAACACAAAAGCCGCGCAGTACGCCTTGGTCCTTAACGGACTGTTGAGCAGAGGTTTATTTATAATACATTATCTACATGTGACAGTCAGCCAGGAATATGTAGATAGTAAGACAGAAAGCTGAAGTCTAAACATTCCTAAATCAAAACTTTACAGATTTCAAGAAAATTTCATAACTTGTTGATTGATGAAGAAGTGGTATATAGAATTTTGCAGTAAAATAAACGCGAACACCATTTTATACACTTTGTGGGTAGACCTGGATTAAGAACAGTGTAATAAAATCAGAATTTTGTAAACACAAGGATACAAAAAAAAAAAGTTATATTGTAATGGATTCAATAAGTAAAAAGAATGGAAACACACAGGCAACCACAAAAAAGTTTGTGCTATCAAATAAAATAATATAGATTCTAAATAAGTCTCATTACAATATTATCATCTGTCAGTGGTGAGTAATTTTGATTAGGGCTTATAACTCACTCGATACTTAAGGGCTTATAGTAATAAAACTAATTGTTTAAAGGCAAAAGTTGGTTAATAAAGATTGTTTTGTTATTTAATAATCGTCATTTATATAAAGAGGCTTTTGGTGGGAGCAAACTGTTGTCTGTTAAATAGCTGACTTCACTTAACAATTCTTGCCTTAAGAATGGGTATTGATCGTACATGTAAATTAATAACTGCTGCTTTAAAATTTTCATCCACACCTTTTTTATTAGGTAGTGTTGCAGCTACTGTAAAAAAAGAAACTGATATGGAATGAATTAATATCCAAAATAATTCTTAAAATCATCACATTCTATACACACTAGCATCCTTTAAAAAAAATATATATATATATATTTAGTCACTTTTTGCTACAGTCTGTTTCTTGATGTATATAATACACTTAATATTTATAATTAAATTTACCTCAAGATGTTATTTTTATCCTTTATTGGAACATGTTTCGGGTACTATCTTGTACCCATCCTCAGCCTTCCGGTTTTTTTGTCTGGTGAAGTACATATGTGTTGTTGGTTGACTATTATTATTGTGGCTTCTGGTGTTTCAAATTGGTTTTATTGTGTGTGATTGTGGTGTATGTGTTAGTTTTTTGTGTATTTTCAATGTTGAGTGCTTTGAATATTGTGTCATGTTTTGTATTGATATGTATTTGTTCAGGTATTAATTTGTTTTCTGTTTTATGTTTGTATATTTGTAAATTTTCCCAAATGTTCATTATGGTGCCTTTGTGTGGTATATGTTTTATTAGTGTTACATTGGTTATGTCTGGGAATTCATGTCCTGTGTTTATTGCATGTGTGGCTAAATTGGATTTATATATTTCTGGTTTTTTGTATGCATTTAGGTGTTCAAAATAACGTTTTTTTCAGCTGTTTTTTTGTTTGTCCTATGTAACATTTATTGCAATCTTGGCATTCAATTTTGTATATGCCGTTAGTTGTTGTATTATCTTTGTTGTGTGAGCTATTTAGATTTTGTAATTTATTTTTATTAGTTTTGTATGCTATTTTTATATCTGTGTTTTTAAATAGTTTTGTTAGTTTTGTCATTTTATTATTTATGTATGTGAATGTTGCCCATTTTTTGTTGTTGTTATTATTTATGTGTTGTTCAGTTTGATTTATTCTTAATTGTTCAGTTTTTATTTTATATTTGATTTTATTTTCTATTTTGATCACAGTATTTTTATTGTATCCATTTTCATAACCAATTTGGTATATTATATTTCTTTCTTTGTCAGTTTCTTGTTTGTTTAGGGGAATTTTGTACATTCTGTTAAATAGCGAATAAAATGCTGCCATTTTATGTTGTGGTGGGTGGTCAGAATGGTTAGGTATAATGATGTTAGTGGAAGTTGGTTTTCTATATATTGCGTATTGTATGTGGTTGTTGTATCTTGTGATGGTTATGTCTAAATAGTTGATTTTGTTATGTTTTTCTTTTTCTTCTGTGAATTGTATTTTGGGATGTATGTTATTGATTTGTTTCAGTATGTTCTCTGCATTTGTGTTTTTGTTATTTGATACATATAGCCCATCATCTACATATCTTATCCATATGCCATTTGGGTCATGTGATTTTATGATATTTTGTATTTTGGTGTCTATGTGTTGTAGGAATATTTCTGCTATTATGCTTGATAATGGTGATCCCATTGCTAAATCTTCTTTCTGTTGATAAATTTTGCTATTAAATTCAAAGTAATTTTGTTTTAGTATTAGTTGGAGACTATTTTTTATTTCGGTTATATATTGTTTGTTTTCATTTTGTTCTTTAAGTTTGTTTATTATTATATCAATTGTTTCTTCTACTGGGATGTTGGTGTACATGTTTGTTATGTCATATGATGTGAAAAATGTATTTTCATTTATATTTATTATTTTTAGTTTGTCTATTAATTCGTATGTATTTTTTATGTTATGATGGTTATTTGTTAGATGGTTATTTTTTAGTTTTTGTGCTATTATTTTTGCTATTTTGTATGTAGGAGCTTTTTTGAAATTGATTAATGGACGTATTGGGTTGTTTAATTTGTGTATTTTTATTAGGCTATTCATTTTAGGTGGTTCTGGATTATTATTTATATATATGTCTGTGTTTTTATTGTTGAATATGTTTTTAGTTGTTTTTATTAGTTTTATAGTTTGTTTAAGATAGTTTTCTGTTGGGTTTTTATTTAGCTGTATGCATTTATTATTGTTGATGAAGTCTTCGGTTTTTTTGATGTAGTCTGCTTTATCAATGATTACTGTTGCTTGACTTTTGTCTGCTTTAGTTATTATTAAATTATTGTTCTTTACTTTATTTTTAATTTCTTTTATTCGTTTTCTTTTGTTTATCTTTGTTTTTCATTTCGCTAGTGATTATTTTTTTAATTATATGTGTTGCTTCTGTTCTTTTTTCTTCTTGTATATTGTCTTTTATTAGGTTAATGGCAAATTCTGTTTCTACTATTAAATTTTCTAGATTTTTGTTTGTATTTTGAGTTATGTTAGTTTTTGACATATTGTTTAAATATTCTGTTTCTTTTTTGTTAAATTCTGTATTGCTAAGGTTAATGGTTCGAGGGTAAAATGTGTGTTTATTTTTGTTTTTTTGTTCTTGATTTTTGTTTTGTTGTTTTAATGTGTTAAGTTTTTTGTTGATTGTATAAGTCTTTTTGTTTTTTTCAAATCTTATTTTATTTTCTATGTTATTGTATTTATTATTCCAAGTGATTGGATGTAATAAACTTGTTAGCTCTAAGTGTAGTTTGTATATGTCTAGTGTTATGCTATTTTTCTTACTGTATAATTGATTAATTTCGTTTTGTATCCATAACCTTTATGCTTGTTTTATAGTTTTTTTGCAGTCATATTTTTGTTGTTTGTGTTTATGTTGATGTATAACAAACAATATATAACCGAAATAAAAAATAGTCTCCAACGAATACTAAAACAAAATTACTTTGAATTTAATAGCAAAATTTATCAACAGAAGAAGGTTTAGCAATGGGATCACCATTATCAAGCATAATAGCATAAATATTCCTACAACACATAGACACCAAAATACAAAATATCATAAAATCACATGACCCAAATGGCATATGGATAAGATATGTAGATGATGGGCTATATGTATCAAATAACAAAAACACAAATGCAGAGAACATACTGAAACAAATCAATAACATACATCCCAAAATACAATTCACAGAAGAAAAAGAAAAACATAACAAAATCAACTATTTAGACATAACCATCACAAGATACAACAACCACATACAATATGCAATATATAGAAAACCAACTTCCACTAACATCATTATACCTAACCATTCTGACCACCCACCACAACATAAAATGGCAGCATTTTATTCGCTATTTAACAGAATGTACAAAATTCCCCTAAACAAACAAGAAACTGACAAAGAAAGAAATATAATATACCAAATTGGTTATGAAAATGGATACAATAAAAATACTGTGATCAAAATAGAAAATAAAATCAAATATAAAATAAAAACTGAACAATTAAGAATAAATCAAACTGAACAACACATAAATAATAACAACAACAACAAATGGGCAACATTCACATACATAAATAATAAAATGACAAAACTAACAAAACTATTTAAAAACACAGATATAAAAATAGCGTACAAAACTAATAAAAATAAATTACAAAATCTAAATAGCTCACACAACAAAGATAATACAACAACTAACGGCATATACAAAATTGAATGCCAAGATTGCAATAAATGTTACATAGGACAAACAAAAAAACAGCTGAAAAAACGTTATTTTGAACACCTAAATGCATACAAAAAACCAGAAATATATAAATCCAATTTAGCCACACATGCAATAAACACAGGACATGAATTCCCAGACATAACCAATGTAACACTAATAAAACATATACCACACAAAGGCACCATAATGAACATTTGGGAAAATTTACAAATATACAAACATAAAACAGAAAACAAATTAATACCTGAACAAATACAAATCAATACAAAACATGACACAATATTCAAAGCACTCAACATTGAAAATACACAAAAAACTAACACATACACCACAATCACACACAATAAAACCAATTTGAAATACCAGAAGCCAACAGGAAGCCACAATAATAATAGTCAACCAACAACACATATGTACTTCACCAGACAAAAAAACCGGAAGGCTGAGGATGGGTACAAGATAGTACCCGAAACATGTTCCAATAAAGGATAAAAATAACATCTTGAGGTAAATTTAATTATAAATATTGTAACGTACCGCTTAATAGAGGCGTTCACCACTTACGAGTGTATTGCAATTAACAGCTTCGTTAATTCTGCCCCACGTTGGGCGCCATTTTGTAACGTACCGCTTTTTGTGAGGCACTTTAGCAAAACGTACACCTTTAGTCAAGCCCCAAATGTTGGGTTCGCCAAATTGTAACGTACCGCTTAATGTGAGGTGTGCACTTGCGAAAGTGTTATTATATGCCTCACACAGTATGCGTCACTTTTGAATTATACTAACTGACGTTTTAAACGGTATAAATAAAGGATTTCGTTTATCTTGTTTTACTCAATCTAAAAGAAATCGAGAGTGTGTGATTTGGGGTCAAGGAGGTAATTTGTTCAGCCTTATGCAGAAGAGAGAGTAAGTATCATTATTGCCCCTCTGTTGTGACGATTTTTTCTGTATGTTGTGCTGAAATTTTTATTAACTACCCACTACAATAAATTATAACACGTTATAATTCAATATTAATTTTCAATAATATTGCTTTATTGATTATTGACTTTTGTCTCCAGCCACCAAAGTATAGGTATCACAATTAATCTTTTTAAAAAGAAAACATCCTCTCGCCTTTACCGAGTAAACATAGATCTTTCTAAAGAACAAAACATATATGTTGTTATTTAACCAGTATTACGCTATAATAAAATACATCAGTTATTACATAATTCTTATTAATTCCCCAGGGTTCAGGGTGAATTCTTTGTGTTATGAGAGTGTCAGAAATGGCTAATTGCTACGCTTTACAAATATAAAAAATTAATAAATAATTTTGGTTTATTTTTCAAATGTTACATAGTTTCCGGAATTGCCGTAAGAGAGCAGCATGTATTTGTTTACTTTTGAAAGCAACATATGATAAAAATGAATATTTTTTCGTTCTATTTCACTATAAAAACCGAGTTTTCTTCTGGATTTATTACGAAAAATGTTTATATTACCTCGCTCCGTGTTGTCCTTACTGGGTTGAAGTTTTATTCTGTGATGAGGTACGTCTTGCGTTATTATTTCCTTTACATTTCGAGTATTTTCTGATTGTCTACTAGAAGTAGGCCGAATTATATTGGATCCTCAGAATGGTTTCATCCACTGGTTTTTAATGTATAACACCTTTTAATTTGGATTCCTCAGGTATAATTGGTTAGTATTCACTTTGTTTATTACTCTTGCGTGAATTTCGCTTCCTCCAACGTCCAAAAAAGGTTATTTTTTTATAATTTTTGTCGCATCGATTCTTCAACTCTCTGGTTCAGTTCAAAATTTTTATCTTATTAACAATACTTGTTATTTTCCATCACTCTTAGTAACACATAGTATTTTTATTATGTAGGCAGTTTGTGATTATTATAAATTTATATTTTTATTTATGGAAAAATAATTCCCTTCCATTCCGGTTTATTTACTAATTTAATTCACATAATATGTTTTGGTTAATTTTTTTATGACCTTGTATATAAATATTTTATCATTTTATTATCATTAAATAAATTTATATATTATTTATTTAGTATCGAATAGTGTTCATACCCAGTACTACTTCCTGTTGTCCTTTCCTTCCTAGGATTATTTTAATTTTATATTATCTTTGGTAGTTAAAATTTTTATGTCTTTTAAAATTAACCCTGGGTTTTCTTACAATCTAACATAATTATTTGAAACAATATAATATTAACTGGGGTATAACAAATTGTGGTTCATACAATATAAATTACAATAAATAAATAAAATCACAAAAATCGATTAGTATTATTACATACTACTTCCATAGTTTTATCCTATCCAAAACATACAGCACAGTTTAGTAATACATTAGTTTCACTTTGGTTTTTCACCTCAATGGGTACACTATCACTCACTTCGCACTATATACCACTCGAATTGTTTATTATGTGGAGTGATGTAATTAAATTTTGACCGAGCTTTAGTTCTACCCATTTCTGACTTTTATTCTCATTAGTTACTTTATTGGGACCGGGTTATGTACCATTACAATATTAAGTGAAATATATATATATATATATATAATAAACAACAGTTCATGGCAAAACATCAAGACAGTATCCAAGAAAATGAAAACTCGATATGGGCAAATCTATGGAACTGACAAATTCCGAGTATCTCGGAGAATTTATTGAACAAAATGTCTCAGAGAAAGAAGCCATTAAGCACAAGTTAATAAGATGCAAGTTGCTTACCATTTAACCAAATATACTGCAACGTTACGATTATTTCATAAATTCACACAAACACAGAACCATGTACTCAGCACAACTATTAAGTGTAGTTACACCGGCCAGGTCACAGGATTTTCGTTTCTCGTTGCGTCAAGTATATGTAGTTGCACAATAATTAAATGAATTTTAAAGAGGAGTGAGATGTTGTTGACATGAAATAATTATTTAAAACCATTTAAAAATAATCATCCTAAGATTTATTCATTAGAAAAATATTACAATATTAAAAAATTCAAACATTAGATAGGTCAGATATCAACTTTTATAAGTTTCACACATATTAGGGTGTTCATAACATCTAAAAACTAAACAATCATATACTCTTATTCACTAAACAGACATGTTAAATAAGTCATCTAAATTCTTTCATTTTTTGTCTGACTTTGATTCAATCTTCAAATCAGCTAATAGCAACTCATTTAAAAAGAAACAAAAATAATATTAAACTTAAGCATAAAATTACTAGTTGCTATAGACAAAATAAACTAATTACATTTACTTTCAAACTATTATTTAACTCTATTGACACACCCAAATTTTTAACATAACAAAAGCTTTAGTAACTTTCAAATTTTCTTATAAAATTAAATTTTTTGACTTTAACTATTATTTACATTTAAAATTTTTAAGTCTTACTGTTCATGTAAAATTGTCTTTCTGAAAGTTCTTTTCATAACTACGGGTGTAATTAAAGAGTAATTAACATGTGTGTTATATGTGCGTGAACAGAAAAACATTATGCAAACAATGATATCGCGCATGCTACAAGTGTGTTTACGAAATCGCTGAAATGAACAAATGGTAAATTTTAGTCATATAATATTTACTCATCACCTGCATACTGCTGCTGTTACCATTGTGTGTGTGTGTGCATGTGCGTCCTGAATCCTGAGAATTTGATGATGATGATGATGTGTTCTGTGTCTCTATGGGTTGTTGTTGTTGTTGCTCCTGAATTCCTCCATACGTCTTGTGTGTGTGGTAAAAGTGTGTTCAGTCGATCGGCAGACCCGCAGCGTGACGTCCTTTGGAAATAGCTTATCAAACGGACATAGTGTCCTCGTGTAGAGATTCCTTAAGTCTGAGCATGCACCAAAATTGTCGGTCGTATTTATACTGGACCCAATCTGACATGTCCAGGATTGCTCTTGACATGTTAGAAATTGTAACTTTCATGCAAAGCGTCCTTTTAATTACGAATCACTTTTTTGATCATTTTAGCGATTTCGTAAACACACTTGTTATATCATTGTTTGCATAATTTTTTCTGTTCACGCACATATAACACATGTTAATTACTCTTTAATTACACCCGTAATTAACATTAATTACGTAGCATCTTTAATATTGCAAATGTCTGCAATATTTTATATATCATTATTATTATATACATACCACCAAAATCAGTAATATTTCAATTTTGTTAAATTATTGAATAAGGCCTTTTCGAAATTATTATAATTTCATCATCAGTTCACACTAAAATGTTCTTGTTGTGATGTCTTCTTTTATATGTATAAATGTTGTTATCTGTCTTTTATACATATTGTTATACTACTTTTTATTGCTGATAATAAAATACAATATAATATCTTTACACTTAGTCAATAATTTCAAAGGTCAGGCGCATCTTGATATGCAAGAAAGTAAATATACCAAGTAAGTTTTACTTACCTTTAAAAGTTGTTACAGGGCAGGAATTCGTTTAAGCGAATTTCTTGAGTAGCGGAAAGTGTTATGTGAAATAATAATACTTTATTAAAATTTTTACTAAATGATATTACCCAGTTTATTTATGACATATACTTACATATATTCTCCACCAGGTGGCGACAAAATTACTTTAAATTTCCCTTTTACAAACCCTCCAAAATACCTACACAGTAAACATTAAACATTTGATATGTGTTTTATAGATATATATATTTTATATTTGCACAACCCAGCACTTTTTAAATAGTATTTTGTTCACTCTCTCTCTCTCTCTCTCTCTCTCTCTCTCTCTCTCTCTCTCTCTCTCTCTCTCTCTCTCTCTCTCTCTCTCTCTCGTCCAATTATTAGTTTATTAGTTTTTTATGAGCTCATTTTATGAATAAATTCTTTATTGAAATGAATTTACTGAATTGGTCATTTTACTTTGAGATTAGTATCTTTGATATTACAAAAGGTTGTAGCTGATACTTAGCTTCCAGTTTTGAGTCAGTGTCATTGCACTACTCGAATCCTTGTACGTGGCAAAATTTGATTCTTTACATCGTCTTAGGGCCCACACTCTCGAATCGTAGTGTCCCCCCTCGAATCACACTTTGGCAGATTTTATGCTGCACGTAGAAGTCCGGTCAATTGCCAGATTCTTCACGGTTTCACTTGGCCGGTGACACCCACTCAAGCCCAGTTACAACACCAACATTACCATTATTTCATTAATAGTTATTAAACCACTTTTGGTGGTGTAAAATTTACACAAACACTCTTAGTGAATACGCCGGCCTGCTCGGTTCACTGTCTGGACGAAAATGACCCAGAGTCTTTGTTAAACATTGCGTAGGTGGGGCAAAACTACGTCACGAGTTCTTTGTTCCGTAGCCCAGCCCAGTCGCATACAATGCGTCTTACATTCCTTGCGTCCGACGTAATCGTGGGCTTGTTTGTTTACTGCTTATCTGTGACAAATAGTTTTTGCGACATTTGTAGCTTTTCCGCGAATTCGACCGAAATCCTGTTAACTCCAAAGTGCGTTGTTTAAAATATTGTATAGTTTATTCACCAAAACTTTATAGGGATTATGAAATAAAATTATTATTATTACAAAATAAATGGTTAGAGAATAAAAATACAATAATTATGGTTTTTAGGACCATAGATTTACAAAATTATGATAGTACCAGAATTGTACCATCACAAAACCCCCTCAATGAAAGATTTTATGCCGAAGCATAAAAACTTTCATTGACACATTCGTACTTCCTAAAGGGATCAGCCAGGATATGTCGCCACAACCCCCTTACAATTTATATGAAAAGAAATACAATAACTCACCCGTGGTCCGATGATGATGACAGAACCTGCATGACCTTACTGGACTTCTCCTTCGATATCCCAACACCATAAGGCCAATCAGGCGCGTAACGCTCCTGCTCTGACGCGCTGGCCAGTTCAGGACCGCCGTCACAACATCACCAAACACTGAAACAATAAATCAAAAATATCAAAATAGTGGCTTGGTATATGCTATATCCTTAACTGATCTGTTTCCCCTTAGCTGTGCTGGTTTGCGTTAAGAAGCACTGGGTTTGCTTCAACTCAAACAAGAATTATATAGAAATGCCATTCTCTTCATTGACTATCCTTTATTTTAAAAATCTTTTCGATTCCCATCGATAATAATTAACCCTTTCTGTTTTTCATAATTGATGTAATTATAAAAGAAACAAATATCTAAATGAAATACATGGCTATAATAAATATATATAAATCCCAAATTTATGGATATAATTACCTAAATCTCCCTTTAAATTAATTACTCAAACAGGGAGAAAAAACATTTTATAAAAAATAAAATAAAATCTTATTATTATTAATAATATTATTATTATTAACAGTTAATTAACCTGGCGCTGTTAATAATATTTACCCCTCTTTCTCCTCCACACACACTATTTTTTATACACACATGTTCAAATTCCTATGTTAATACATAATACATTTTACATAATAATACACATTATCATTATATTAATACATTAATATGAATACATTACAGTAATACGGTTAATAACCAATTCACATTTAACTTGAGTAAGATTTACACATCCTACATATTTAAGTTTGCATTTAAATTATAAAAGTTACAATTTCAAGTAATTAATTAATAATTCTAAACTTTCGTTAATTAGCCATCAATTATTTATTATGATTATAATATTTATTTCAAATTTATTATTAATATTCATATTATATTATTATTATTTCATTTCCTATTACCTCTCTACTCTGAACTTTCTACCTAACCTTTCACATTCTAATTATTGTTTAGTCTGGGTGGCTCCTGTATTCACTATGCTTTGACTTATTTTTATACTCTTACTCACCTTTCTTCTAATTAACAACCAAATTTACCCATCATGACACCAATTTCTCAATTATAAACACCTTTCACTAATTTCATTCCGACGATAAATCCTATGGCACCGCGCGTCTTTGTATTAAGATGGGTGTTCCCTACCTGGCTATATACATTCATAATTTTTTGCCCTTCCAAAATATCGGCAAACACTCCCTTAAACTACGCTATTACCTGCCACAACGCTATACGTTGGTCACTCCTTATCACCTCACCCCCAGTACAAAATATCATCAGCAACAAATAAATGTTTAACCTTTACTTTACTCACCTCTACAAATAATCACTGACTACTGTGTCCCTAAATATCTAATACTCTCTTTGTATTATTTACTTTAAAATTCTTATCTATCTATCTAACTGCCATTAACCTTAATTAACTAACTCTCATGCCTTTATTTATTAACACACCCAAGGCTCTATCCCTTTTTAAACATCCTACATTACTGTGATCATTGACAATTGCATTATAAAATTCATCTCTCACCTACTCATAACAATACATCTCAATCTTCAAATATATATTCTTACTTAATTTAACTTCATTACTCCTGCAATTATAAATTTAGTACAACTTTCCTTTGTACCACATTAAGTCAGTAATAAAGAGTAATTACTCTTTAATTATTATTCAGTTATTTAGAATTTTCACTATTACTTTCACTTGTTTAGCAAAATAAAAACATGTTAATTGTTAATTATTAAAACAATGAAACTATAATTTATATACATGGTGTATATAGAACTTACCTGTAATACACAACATCAAAATACATAAATACATTGACATTAAAACAATTGTTTTAATGAAAATTATACAATCCAACTTCATTATTTTGTCATTAATCAAAATCAGTCCATAGCAGTCCATTTCAAAATCACTTTTCACATATATTAAATGTTCATTACACAATAAAACAATCTATCCTCCATCATTGAATAGCATTCTAATCTTAGGTCTATTTATCTTATTGTTTAGTAAATAAATTATATTATTATAATCATTATAATATTTATCAAACTTTTTATATTCATTCACAATTTCGTTTACATTAATAGATGTACTCCCTATTAATATATCATATGCCATGTCACGATCGGGTATAGTTCTGTCTCCCTCAGTATCATATGTCATAATCTTGTTAGTCATATAGTCATCATAATTTTCTACTACTACACCTGTTACTTCCCAAGGTAAGTAATTGTTATCATTTTTCTCATCATCTATTTTTACTATCTCACTTTTACTACAAGGTAAGTATTCATTATTTTCATCCACCATCTCTACTCCTAACCTTTCTACAAATTCTCTATACTTTCTATTTACTTTAAAAATCTCTATTACTCTCTTATTCTCTCTCTCAATATATTTCTCACCATAACACCAAGCTACACTCTCTCTCTCTCCAAATATGCAGGGGTCACTAACTCATAATTTCTGTACCACCTATGAGGTACACAAAAACACCAAGGAATTCTATTTGTAGACCTTTCGTCTCCCAAATATAAATCTAAGGAACTCTCGTCCTTATTAAAAATACGTGAAGACTTGACTTCACCCCCTAACACAACATCAAAGGAAAATTCTAACCCCTGCACCCCTTTTACAAATGTACTTTCTCTCAGCTCTCTCTCTTTCTCAACACATACAAACACCTCATTTTCACTCATAATACTCTCATCATCTTTTTCTAATATCATATCATTCTTACTACCTGTAAACTCATTATTCAAATTATCACCGTTACTCACCTGATTCTCTATTTGGATTAACTTCTCATCCAGCTTTTTAATTACTTTGTCACATTGTTTATCAAGATTTTCGTTACGTCTTTTAATTTCGGTCTTTAATTCGTCAAACTTCACACTCTGTTCCTCAAATTTGTCATTTAAATTAGTATATTTAACATTAGAATCGCTTTTTTGCTCATCTAACTTTTTGTCTAATTTATCAAATTTGTTACTTTGTTCATCGAATTTATTATTAAAACTACTCTTAATTCCTTTAATTTCGCTTAATAGTAACTGCATCATTGCAGCTGTACCATCTGTCTTACTTACGTCTTGAGTTGAGATGGGGGTTATTGGAACAGGATTTAATTCAGTTACACTGGTCTGACTAATTTGGTCCAGTTTAACATCCATCTCACTCGCAACTGTTTCCTCTACATTATCACCTTTATTGGTATTCATTTTACTTATTTTAATATTACCCGCATGCATACAACCTTATAACATAACCTCGTGGAAGTTGGGTTATGTTTACATATTTAAAATTATGTAAAACTATTACTTCAAATAACTTTTCCGCTCTCTCCGTAGGCTTACCCACAAAACAAAAGTTTACGTAGTGTCCCTGTTCCAGAAGCCAAATGTTATACTACTTTTTATTGCTGATAATAAAATACAATATAATATCTTTACACTTAGTCAATAATTTCAAAGGTCGGGCGCCATCTTGATATGCAAGAAAGTAAATATACCAAGTAAGTTTTACTTACCTTTAAAAGTTGTTACAGGGCAGGAATTCGTTTAAGCGAATTTCTTGAGTAGCGGAAAGTGTTATGTGAAATAATAATACTTTGTTAAAATTTTTACCAAATGATATTACCCAGTTTATTTATGACATTTACTTACATATATTCTCCACCAGGTGGCGACAAAATTACTTTAAATTTCCCTTTTACAAACCTTTTGCATAGGCGATCACTCAAAGTTCTCCTTTTTCATCTTGATAGAGTACACTCCCTATAGCATAGTTGCTGGTGTCCAAGTAGATGACGTACTTGCCTTCACGTTGTGGATGGTGTAGCATAATATTTTCCACAAACAGTGCCTTGACCCTGTTGACTGCATTGGTGTGATGTTCCCACTTCCACTTCTTCTTTGTAAACTCCAATAGGGGTTTGATTTCTTCTGCATATAATGGTGAAAATCGTCTATAGTATCCCGTTAGCCCTAGGAATGCTCTTAACCCTTTCACATTTCTCGGTATTGGGAACTCGGTGATACTGCTTCTTTTGCATGGATCTGGTCATATACCTTCCTCAGATACAATATGACCCAAAAATTTTATAGACGATTGCATAAATTCACATTTATTAATGATATGCGAGCTTGTCGAAACTTCATAAAAATCGTGCGTAAATTAATTATATCTTCTAACGTTTTTGATATGACCAATATGTCATCAACAAAAATCATGGTGTAAGGTTCTACTTGCGGACCTAATGCAATCTCTAAACACTTTACTATGGCTGCTAGGCTTGTGCTTAGCCCAAAAGGTACTACCTTATGCTGGTAGCATTTACTTTTATACAGAAATGCGGTATATTTTCTATCGCTTTCTCTAATGGGTATCTGCCAAACTAGAGGTTAAATCGAGTTTAGTTAAATACTTAGCTCCTTCGCACTTTGTGAACAACTCATCTGCCGTGGGTGCACAGTCAAAATCCTTTTCTACGACGCTATTCAAATTCCTCATGTCCAAACATAGTCGAATTTTATCATTCTTCTTTTTCACCACAACCAACAGGTTTAAGAAGTTACTGTTCGATCGTTCTATGACATCATTATCCAGCATTCTTCTGATTTCTTTCTCGACTTGCTTCTCATACTTCATTGGAATTGGATACGTCCTCCTCACGAATTTTGACGGATCTGTGACTTTGATGTGATGTTCATATACATTTGTTTGCGTAGGCAGTTTGCTAAATATGTCTGTATACTCTTTAATTAACGTGTCTATTTGTTCTATCCCTTGGTGTTCACCATTGTTTTCTTCACTACGATGTTTATCATGCGCATAGGTTACTACAGGTCTGGAGATATTTACCGGTTCATTAATATTTGATGACTGATCTTCTTTGGTTATATTCAATTTAATATTATGTGTGACATTATTCAGAGTGCACGTGATCGTTTGCTCTGCTATATTTATTACAGCCTTCATTTTAATTAAAGCATCTATTCCTAATATACAGTGTCGGACTAGTTTATTACTTCCATATTCCTTAAGGAATGGAAGTATGGTGATGGCAAAAAAAATCGTGTTCGAGATTATTGCAGATTCTGATTCTACTACGCTCAAAACATGAAAAAAAGTCGTTTTCCGAAAAGTGTCTGTGTGTGTCTGTAGATTTTTTTTCTATGGCAAACGATAACAGCCGCAAATTCAAACAGAATCAAATAATTTTTTGCATACAGCCCTGATTTGTAGAGTACTCACGACCTATTGTTTTTGGTGAAGATCGGTTGAGGGAAAGGGGTAGTTTACCTGCAACGGTTTTTTTTTATCAAGGGAAATTTTTTTTTTTTGGCAAACGATAACAGCCGCAAATTCAAACAGAATCAAATAATGTTTCGTATACAGCCCTGAATTGTAGAGTTCTCAAGACCTATTGTTTTTGGTGAAGATCGGTTAAGGGAAAGGGGTAGTTTACCTGTAACGTTTTATGTTTTAACAAGGGTATTTCCTATGGCAAACGATAACAGCCGCAAATTCAAACAGAATCAAAAGATTATTTGCATACAGCACTAAATTGTAGAGTTCTCAAGACCTATTGTTTTTGGTGAAGATCGGTTGAGGGAAAGGGGTAGTTTACCTGCAACGTTTTTTTAACAAGGGTATTTTCTATGGCAAACGATAACAGCCGCAAATTCAAACAGAATCAAATAATGGATTGCATACAGCCCTGATTTGTAGAGTACTCAAGACCTATTGTTTTTGGTGAAGATCGGTTAAGGGGAAGGGGTAGTTTACCTGCAACTTTTTTTATCAAGCGTATTTTCTATGGCAAACGATAACAGCCGCAAATTCAAACAGAATCAAATAATTTTTTGCATACGTCCCTGAATTGTAGAGGACTCAAGGAATTTTGATTTTGGTGAAGATCGGTTAAGGGGAAGGGGTAGTTTACCTGCAACCTTTTACGTTTTAACAAGAGTAAAATACTTGAAAATTTATTTAAACTTTTTGAAACAATGGTAATTGTTAAAAATAAAATAATTTTGTTGCCAGGCAATAAAATTATAGTTTTTTCATTTATGTATTTTTTCTCAGTTATGTACTGTTTACGTTTCCATTTTATTATTATGACTACCGCAATGAAAAGGCAGGGAACACACACACACACAATTCGCATTATTTCTGGCCTCATTCATGTTTATTTTCTTACATTTGCACGGTTTTTAAATGGAAAGTGCCGAACCCATACCAACATAACGCATGCAAGCCGAAAAAGTGTCCAGCGTGGATAGCGATTTGCTTCCTGTGTATCGCTGGGCAGTGTAACTGCACGTGTTTACAGAGGAACGATTCATAGACTTTTCGTCTTTAGGGAATGAACCCTCTCCAAGATGCTGAGGGTCCATGAGTGACTTCGGAGCGCTCCTTCTTTTCCGCGTGTTTGTTCTGTGAAACGTACACTGTAGATTCACAGCTTTATTCAAATCAACGCTCAATAGGAAATGTTGAAAATTTTTGTCCACGGTGTACCCTCATACACACTAAACTTGCTCTGATGTTTGAATTACGGACATCATAATATTAAAACTTTGGAAACTTGAGCACTACTTAATGGAGATCAATCATTAACTTATACAAGCCATTAATTTTATGCATATATTTTATATATATGTGTACAACGTTATCGGCAACAAAGAAGTAGTTCTTGTTAAAATTCCTTCCCGGGATATTTGGCCGTAGTCCAATGTTTTCTACAAAGCCAGACGTTTCGGCAATGCCATCGACTTCCATCATCAGTGAAAATCGAGTGCGATAACGTGAGGTGGTATACGTTAGTGACCACAGTACTGTGGTTAAGGCTGAAGCAGTAAGTAGAAAGAAGTAGTTTCTATGGTAATATTTCATTTCGAAAATGATTTTAAATATAAATCTTAGAATATGGAAGTCATGTATGGTTCTCCATACCAATATTTTACTACTAACATAGGTAATTCATATTGTACATTCCCACACATTATATTCGCCAATATTTGTTACTTAACTCTTTCCCTGGTACGATTAGCAGTGGTTATGTAAAGTTCATTAACGGGTAGAGTGGGCATCAATTTAAAATATTGTTTGTTGCTGTGTAGCCATGTCGTATACTGACAACAGATATTTCGCTTCCCGTCTCGATCAGTGCCTGCACTTTACAGTTGTTGATGTACACAGTAACAGTCGGGCAGTAATTACATTCGTTCACACGTCTTGCAGTTGTATCTGGCTCTGTTATGTCGGCGTACAGATCAGGTGGAAATAGGCTGTTCATTTTTACTTCACGTGACAGTAAAATATTCTTTGAAGTGGACGGCATATTCGGTGTCGGCTTCTGACCTATGGTTTGTACATTTCATGTATATGGCTTGTTAAATCTTTTATTCGAATTCGGCCAAGAGTACCCCCCCCCTTCGTATTACTTCCCTCTGTTTTATTCTCTAACTTGCGCTCTCCTCTTCTAAACTCTTTCCCCCCTACGTTCTCAGCATACCTTCTCTCGTCTTGGACATTAGTTTTGTTTCTGTAATCGGTATGAAACATGTGTTCAGACTGCGTGAGTAAAATTAATAAATCCTCGACAGTTTTAATTCCTTGTGTGTAAATAGCTAATCTAATATCTCTTTGGAAGTGATGTGCTAATTTCAGTACTAACTCGTGTTGTGTAAATGTGGGTCGAAGATGTTTACTTCTTTCTACAAGTTGGATTACATATTCTTCTAAGGTAAACCTACCATTATGTTGATATTTACCATATTCTAATTGGTCTCATACTTGTCTTTGTGTGTGAATATTCCAATAGCAGCCTTCAAACGATTCTTTAAATTGTTCATATGTCGTTAAATTATCTCTGACAATAGTATACCATCGTGCGGCACAGTCTTGGAAATGCTTACTAACAAAATCAATTCTTTCTTTATCAGTTAACGCATTACCTATTAACTCCATTTCCCGTTCACACTGTAATAAAAATTCAACTGGGTTTTCTATTTTAAAACCTTTGAATATTAGTTTGGCTCGTTCCTCTATCTGTGTTGGATACATCATCATCTGTGCCGGTCGTTTCTTGATCTCCGTTCTCAGACGTTCTACTTCTCCACGTAGATCTTCCGTAAGTGTGTTCATTTCACCTGAGCAGTCCTTGGTGGATTTTACGTCGTCGTTCGGGCTTCTATTTCCTGCATTTTATTAATGTTTTCCCGGATTTGTTCACTAACTATTTTTATCCTCACATCTTGTTCCTGCTTTAAAACTCTAAACTTGTCATTCCAGTGTTCAGCTAATTGTTTAATACTTTCTTTTAATTCTTTCGACCATTCTGTTTTCTGATCTTTAAACCTATTCTCTATCTTTATAGCTTGTCCATTTAGTGACTGTTCTACTCTAGTTTCTAATATTTCTATTCTGGTATTAGTTTCTTCGAGTTTTGTTGTCAATTGCTCTTTAAAGTCTTTGAATTCAGCTTTAAAGTCGGCCCTAGTTTCTTCACTATTCTTTTGCATTTGTTTTGTATTAAATTCTTTTAACTCTTCTATTTGTTTTCTGTTCTCTTCTTTTTGTTTTGTACTTACTTTGTCCACCCAGGCACGCATCATATTTCGAAGTGCTTCCATATCAAAACCTCCTGGTGCTGCCATGTTGAATTATTTTTATTACCGTATTGTTCCGAATACAAGCCGCACCCTAAAAATTATTGTAGGTTAAAGGTTAAAAATTTGCAAAAAGTGGAAAATCGCCATTTGAATAAAAATTACTAAATTTTATTAAGATGAAGAAAGAAATAGCACGTAAAAGTACATTATTGTTACATAATTATTATTATTATTTACTAACCATTTATAAAAAACTATACTTTTTTATTGTTAAGTCATTTTTTATAGTAGTGTACAGTAGTTTATATGTTGTGCACTTTAAAATACTCCCATACTTAATCACTGTCACTGTCACTGTCACTTGTCCCTGAGACGGTCGGGTCGCTTCCTCCTCTTCATAAATGACATCTTCCATTCCATCCATGCAGTTCGATATGCAACACTTTCTAAAACCACGAATTATGAATTCTGGTGGGATGCTTTCCCACGCACTCTTGATCAAGTTGCCGAGTTCTGTTACGGATGTTTTTTTTTTATTTTTCCTGTAGGAGTCAAAGGATGATTTCCTGCCACCAACCAATTATTATATAAACGTTGCAGGTTATCTTTAAAAGGTTTATTTACTACAACATCCATCACCTACAACTGACTTGTCATTCATTCCTCCAGGAATAACGGCGATATCAGTGTTCATTTCTTCGTAAAGAAGCTTTTTTATTTCATCTGTAGTGTGACCCGAAATGAATCTAGCACTAACAAACCGCGTCATTTTAATAATGCTCCTGGCCGTTTATTGCATACACATTTTAAACAATCTACCATAAGATCGTTTGTCATCCAACCTTTTTCGTGACAGTGAAAAATTACACCCTATGGTAACTTCTCTTTTGGCAAGGTTTTGCGTTTTAATATTACGTAAGGTGGAAGTTTTCGTCCATCGGCTAATGCAGCAACCATTACAGTGACATGTAATTTTTCATTTCTCGTAGTCTTTACTGTTACAGATTTGGTTCCCTTTTGGTCCACCGTAAAGTTGGAGGTCATGCCAAAAAATACGGGAGTTTCATCGCCATTTCCCATGTGTTCAAGTGAATAATTATGCTTCTTGCGTAAATTAATGACAAACCGCTGATACTGAAGGAGTTTTTCTTCGTAGTCACTCGGTAGTTTTTGCACGAGTGATGTACGTCGTCTTAAGTGCAAATCCATTTTGCCGCATCATTCGTCTTATTCACCCGAAGCTGGCTTTGAAACCGGAGACTTTGAATTCTTCTGCGATTTCTAAAGCTTTTAATTTTAAAACATGCCTAGTGACAGGGAGTCCTTGCCTTCTTAAAAACCGTACATATTCACAGACGCTGGTACTGCTACAAAACGCCCAGCTTGAGGTCCCGTGAATGCTCGTCGCGCAGTATTTGCATTTAAAACCCGTTCCTTCTGTTTCCTCCATCGTCGAATACAGGATTCATGAATATCAAATTTTCTTGCGGCTTCGCGATTGCATTTTTTTTCTGCATGTTGTATCACAATTAATTTATAATTCGCATCGTATGTATTACGTTTATTTTTTGGAATTGTTTGATTTGACTGCATGCCTTTAGTCATTCAATATCACTCATACCCCAAACAAACTACAAAAACGCCGAATGAAAACAGAGTACAGATCGCTGTTACAACAGAAGACCACACTGGCAGTTTACACGATATTTAGAACAATGTTACTCACACCCCCTCTGCTCAACCTCTGTCTTGCCGCCTACAGAAGGGTGCGAGCACGCGTGCGTGCGCAGGCATGTACACTTTCTCTTCCTATTCTTTGTTCAGTTTGCTGTTAAAACATATGGTTGCAGTCATAAATCATGATGCCAGAGTTAACAACAGCCAGGCAAACTGCTGTTGCTTAGGCAGTAAACAACTCATACATACCAAAAGTGTTCGTCCCGCCAGAAGTCAGGTATACCTTCGAATTTTGTTAGGGCGCGAATGCAAGCCGCAGGCCAAATTAGCGACCATGTTTTTAGGAGAAAAAGTGCGGCTTGTATTCGGAACAATACGGTATTTATATTTTAAAATAATTATTATTGGTAAACTGTGACTCTATTGGTTTTTTTATTTAATATTATTTATTTATATTTGTTATTATTATAAATTATCTCATACCAACAATTTCTCTCCTCTTTTAGTTTTGTTGAGCACCAGTTGTGAAATACACGACAATATTATAATTACAATATAATAACATTAATAACAATACACTTATTAATTCTGAACCAACTTATTATGGTTTGTTAATTATCGAAGCACGCCAATTTATTATGGTTTCTTTGACTACTGTGCCCCACTATGGGCACGCCAATTTATTATTTAAATTGACTATCGTGCCCCACGTTGGCTGCACCCATTTATTATGCAACGTTACGATTATTTCATAAATTCACACAAATACAGAACCATGTACTCAGCGCAACTATTTAAGTGTAGTACACCGGCCAGGTCGCAGGATTTTTGTTTCTCGTTGCGTCAAGTATATGTAGTTGGACAGTAATTAAATAAATTTTAAAGAGGAGTGAGATGTTGTTGACATGAAATAATTATTTAAAACCGTTTAAAAATAATCATCCTAAGATTTATTCATTAATAGAAAAATACTCCAATATTAAAAAATTCAAACGTTAGATAGATCAAATATCCACTTTTATAAGTTTCACACATCTAAAATGTTCATAACATCTAAAAACTAAACAATCATATACTCTTATTCACTAAACAGACGTGTTAAATAAGTCATCTAAATTCTTTCATTTTTTTGTGTGTCTGACTTTGATTCGATCTTCAAATGCTAATAGCAACTCATTTAAAAAGGAACAAAAATAA
Organism: Magicicada septendecula; assembly: GCA_034769895.1. NCBI lineage: Eukaryota > Metazoa > Arthropoda > Insecta > Hemiptera > Cicadidae > Magicicada > Magicicada septendecula. The sequence continues at coordinate 128,376,964 of CM068368.1, forward strand.
TATTAAACTTAAACATAAAATTAGTAGTTGCTATAGACAAAATAAACAAATTACATGTACTTTCAAACTATTATTTAACTCTATTGACACACCCAAATTTTTAACATATAACAAAAGCTTTAATAACTTTCAAATTTTCTTATAAAATTAAATTATTGACTTAACTATTATTTACATTTAAATTGTTAAGTCTTACTGTTCATGTAAAATTGTCTTTCCGAAAGTTCTTTTCACAACAAAATTATAAATATTTAGTCATCACCTGCATACTGCTGCCGTTACCATTGTGTGTGTGAGCGTGTGTGTGTACATCCTGAATCCTGAGAATTTGATGATGATGATGCTGTGTTCTATGTCTCTATGGGTTGTTGTTGTTGTTGCTCTTGCTCATAAGTTCCTCCATACATCTTGTGTGTGTGGTAAAAGTGTCTTCAGTCGATCGGCAGACCTGCAGCGTGACGTTTTTTGGAAATAGCTTATCAAATGGACTAGTGTCCTCATGTAGAGATTCCTTGAGTCTGAGCATGCCCCAAAATTGTCAATCGTATTTATACTGGACTCTCTGACTTGTCCAGGATTTCTCTTGACATGTTGGAAATTGTATTCATGCAAATCGTCCTTTTAATTACGAATCACTTTTTTGTTCATTTTAGCGATTTCGTAAACACACTTGTAGCATGCGCGATATCATTGTTTGCATAATTTTTTTCTGTTCATGCGCATATAACACATGTTAATTACTCTTTAATTACACCCGTAATTAACATTAATTACTTAGTGTCTTTAATATTGCAAATTTCTGCAATATTTTATATATCACTGCATTCGTTAAAAATTCCTTAATGCAATGGTGTTTTTATAATTAGCGTAAGTCTTTGCTTACAGGTTTAACACAAGTACATTAATTAGTTTATTATAATCCTGGTAAGACATGATTACAGACAAAACAATAAGTCGTTCGCATCACCCCATACTTTCATGCCGTAGCGTGCTCACACACACACACACACACACTGTAACTTACGCTACCACAGCAGGTGTCCCTCTCGACAGGTTAGATATTGTCAATTCCTGCACAAAATTGTATAAAACTGTTCCTTATTCTATTTATACTAATTACAATATAAAACATACCGCCCTGGGCAAATATATGTATTGTTGCAATACATATAACAAGAAATAAATACTCATTAATGACAAACTTAGGCATTCTTCAATAGTAATTCACCAAGAAGCAGTTTATGCAGCTGAGTGTCTGACTCTAATCAAGAAAATGATGATGGAAGAACTGGAAGTCACAGAAAGGAAAATATTAAGAAAAATCTTGGGACCAATAAAAGATGTGAACAGTACAGAAGACACCACAAATAATGATCTGTACACACATGTTGAGAAAATCACTGACGTAATATAACGAGCGAAAATTTAAAAATTTCAAATTTTCTCCTCGACGGATTTTGTTCACACGCAGTTGTGTCGACTTCTAGTCAATGCAATAAATAAGACTTAATGTGAAGATGTCAGTACAGCGTCGCTAACAAACAATAGGAAGACTTTAGATTCTACTCAACAATAGATAGGGATGTACGAGATGACAGGAGAAACTTAGCTAAAAATTATTACCCCACAACATTCGACACATTGCAGACGAGGACACTCACACTTGTACTGAGAAATAAGGCATACGTCCAGTCAGGTTACGTCAGAATACGATGTACTGCAAAAAAGGGGACAAGTTGGTACAAAGGAGTGTACATGCTGCATTTCAAGAGAGACAATGAATGAAGTAGATAATTGAAAGAACTCAAGCCAAGCTGCACAGCTGGAGGTAACGTCTAAGTGACAGACGCAATTTACGATTAGAAAGTCAGGGTGACTTCACCAGCCAACATATGTCAGAAGTTGTTAATAGTTACAAAAAAAAAAGGGTGTAAGATAGAACAATGCTTCAGAAGGACCTCTAGAACGGATGGGACGAGTTAGGAAAACACTGCGTATGTCCCACACAAAAGAGTGATCGAGAGGCGCTTAATCGCTAGAAATTCTGTGAAGTAGGTCAACGTTCGAACAGGAACAATCTGGGGATGTCTGACAACCTATCAGAATACAACTCTTGCGAAGAACACCGGTGGAGAGGACAGTTTCTATAGTAACCAAAACCCAAAGCGAATCAGGGGACAGAAACCAAAAAAAAACCTGGAGTAGTGGGAAGAAATATTCCGAGAAAACTTTGAGCTGACCTACCACAAGTAAGAAAAGGCGTGGACAGACCAGAAGACAAACTTTGAGTAGGGACAAGTTGATAAAACTAACAGTCTTAACACGGAGACGGGCTCAGTGTATCTCAATTTTTTGACGCTTGTCTTTCTCAGTCTTAATATTTTCAAGCTCAGTATATTTTGTACCGCTCGGTATTTCTCAGTTTTAGTATCAAGTGTAATATCAGCATGAGTCTTATTACAATTTGTGAACATATATTTTGACGCGGTATTACTGTGCTTTGTTTCGTATAAGTTAACAGACTTAGTGACATCGTCATGTCATAGTATTCGAACTTAGTGATTTTCAAACTGTAGAATTGAAAGTGCGATTTAACGAACTCATGTATTAATCAGTATCATTAGGAATCAGAGTGAACAATTCAATCTTGTTACATACAAGTAACATTACTAGTGCATTGTACCGATTAGACAAACTTACAGTTATCCAGTGCTACTAAATTACATTAAATATAATAGAATATGTAATATTTGAACGAAATAATATAATCGTATATACATCGATAAAAAGTAAAGCAAGTGACGTACGGACATAAACAGTAAACTGCTATAATTGTTTTTATTATTTAGACAAAGCTTTTCGTCATTACTGATAATGTCAGTATAAAAACAATTATAGCAGTTTAGCAATTCTATAAAAGAAAAGTAAGGATGGCTGCTAATTTAAACAATACGAAGAATAAACAGTAAAGTTGCAAAATGAACATACAACACTTATTTTAGAATGATTTACACAAACCGACACTGAAACCATAGCATATCTACACAACTCTATAACTGACGCGAGCTCTCGTGGGTGTAGACAAGTGATTGTGCAATCAACGTTATTCAACAAGATGTGTCTTTCAGTCTTCATCACAACAAAGATCGGACGCCGTGGGACCATAAATGGATAATCTCAATCTCAAGTAACCATTATTAATTTACTACTTTAAGTAACTACTACTGTCCTGATTCTTTCAAAGAATTCCTACCCTGGGAAGTTTTAATTAAATTTGATAAACACAATTAGAGTTAAAGTTTATAAATAATGAACGTGTAAACAAAAACTATCTGGATTAATGAACGCATCAATTAATTATTATTTGAATTGCTGTATACTTTGATTTATGTATGTATGTCTTTTTCAGCTATTATATGAACTAGAACTTGTTTTTTAAGATATATGTGTGTATTTACAGGTACAGCAACATTTTTTATATGTATGATTATAAACTTACGTAATGAATAATAAATTAGCTATTTAAGTATATTTTATACATGCGTTCATTATTACAGAAAACCCATATGTTAAAGTTATCTTTGAGAACATAAGATTAATTTTACTTAAGAGTCTTTTGCTAGGTGATTTAATTGAATGCATAGTATTGATTGTTAATTAATATCAATGTAAATGGCATCCCAACACGAGTGGCTTGAAGCTAAATTTATTGATTGATCAACAAACACAATTAAATTATATTTAATTTAAAAGTTAATTACTGTATGCATAATAAAATTTGCATAAATAATTCTGTATATTAATGGCGCCCAACCGCACGGCATGATACGTAATAATCAAAGTAAGTGATACGTACAAGTTTGGCAAAGATCAGGCAGTAGTAGAAGTAGACAAATTAGCATCATAAAATAAGAAATAGAAATAAGTATTAGTGTTATAAGCTAGTTTGAATGATTACGCGTAGGAAAGCAAAGATAGCTAGCAATTCCGATAGCGTAGAATTCGAAAGTAATAACCAGTTAGGAATGGGAAACCCTGAAGACAACACCACACCGAGCGACCCAAATAGTGCTGTAGGGAGTCAAGAGGACAGGGCGCGAGGACAAACGTCCAAACCAGAAGACGTGAATCTACAAATGTTGATGGATTTCATCCGACAACAGAGCGAGAAACAAGAAGAAAGTAACAGATTAATTAAAGAAAATTGTAGATCAATTAGTGAAAAGCTCGACCAGCATAAGGAAGAGATGAAACGACAGTCAGCGGAACAGCTTACGCAGATACGGTCCGAGATACGAGAATACCAGCAGGCCTGGGAAGGGAAGATCAATGAATTACAAAAGAAACAAGAAGATATAGTAAAAGAGTTGAAAGATGACGCGAACAAGAAATACGAAGAGATATGGGAAGCACGAGAAACCGATCGCCAGGAATGGATGGTAGCGATCCATAGTACCCAAACAACCGTTAAAAAAATTCATAATAAAATTGATACTCATGTCAAAGACGCCAATAAGAAACATGAAGAGTTAAAGGCCGAAATACATGATACCATACGGCAGAAACAACAAGAACAAGGTGAAACAAACAACAACATGATGCAGAAATTGGAAGAAGTCGACGGGAGACAGCGTTCAACGGAACAGAAGTTGGACGAAACAACTAAAGAAAAGACGACGCGAATAGAAGAATTAAAATGCCATTTAACAAAGGTAAAGGAGAACCAGGAGAGGCTACAGAGACTGTTAATGGAAGGTGAGTGTGGCACGATGAACCGAATTAATGGACCTAACCACAACGACCTCAAATATAACGGTACCGACAGATTCCCCATGCAATTTCTTAAGGAGCTGTCCGAGGTACAGGAACTACACTACCCCACTGATAATATTAAGTGGATAGGTAGACATTTAGAGTTGGACGCCGGAATTTGTTGGAGAGTTATACGAAGCCAAATATCCAACTTTGAAGAATTTAAAGAAGCGTTCTCGCAAAAATACTGGGGACAAGAACGACAGACTTGTCATCAATACTTTGACAGACCGACAGTTGATCAGGAAGATTGCGCGACATTTTGGGCGTGAGATCCAGCTCGCTGTTATCACGAGGGGAATTACAACGATTCCAAACTTTGAGTCTGTAATCGTGGAATATACACAAATTCACCCAAGAAAAAACGGAGAGCCGAGTTACGTAGCATCGAACGAGGGGAGAAATTCCTATAAAGATAGTGAAAGTTTTACAAACAAAGCAACTGGAATGCAGAGGCGAATGTGGGGTGAGAAACCGCCCGCACACACACAACAACACCGCGCTGGGGAGAAGCGACCCGTGAATACAATAGAGTTTGTCAATAAAGGCGCTTCTACTTCGAGCAATGAACCGCAAGCGGCTCGACAAGAAAAAAAAAAATTCACTTGTACAGTAAGTGAGATAGCCAAAAATACGGATGCCTGCCAAACCAGTAACATTAATGTAATACTACCTGACTTAAGAAACGAATTATTATGCGATGATGACGAGGAGATTGTCCAGCGAATATTAAAATGCCCAGAAGTAACTATAAAATTTAACAATAATATTACGGTACAAGCTTTAATTGACACTGGAAGCTTAATTAATGGATTATCGGAATTTTGGTTCAATCAAAATAAGCAGAATATAGCACCTTATGAAATTTTACCAATGACCAATACTTTAATAATTAGCGCGGTAGCCAATAAATCAAGATTAATATGGAAATAGATATTATGTGACATAGATATCGATGGGATTAAGAATGAATGTGTGTTTCTCATTATACCAGACCTAATAAAACCATGTATTTTAGGAATTAGTTTTCTCCAGGAAGCAGGATGCCTCATTAACATGGGAAAAGGAGTCATCGAATTAAAGGGAAAGGCTGACGAAGCAGCGTGCACAGTGCCAATAATGCATATGGAGGTGGTGGACATAGAAGAAGACGAAGAAATCATGCGAAATATCGACAAGAAGGTGGAGAGCATTGACTGCAGAAATGAAAGAATATTGATGATGTTAAGGGAAATTCTTGTAAGAAATAAAAGTTTATTCAGGGAGTGTCCCGGAAGGATCGAAGGATACGTTCACGAGTTCCAAGTCACAGACCGGACACCGTACTTCCAGAGAGGATGGCCTGTCCCATCAGCATATAAAGGGAAAGTGGATAATGAGGTAAGTCGAATGTTACGTTATGGGGTCATTGAGCGATGCAACAGTGCATACATCAACCCACTCGTTACTGTTATTAAGAAAGATGGAAGAGTACGATTATGTCTGGATGCGAGGAAGGTGAACAGCGTGACGATTCCGGACTATGAGGGAGCCTCACCAATAAACGATATTTTAGCTAGATGCAGTGAAATGAAGTACTTATCCACCGTCGACCTAACAAGTAGTTTCTGGCAAGTACCACTGAAGCCAGAGTGCCGAAATTTCACCGCATTTATGTATGAAGGCAAATGCTATCGTTTCACAGTTGCACCGTTTGGGCTGAGCACCAGTTCTGCTGCACTAACCAGGGGATTGGACACGGTATTGGAGGAAGAAGTTAAGAAAAACACCATCATTTACGTAGACGACTGCTTATGTTATTCCGAAGATCTAGAAACACATTTGTCACATTTGGATTTATTGTTAACTAACTTAAGAAAAGCGAATTTGACCATAAATTTAGATAAGTCACAATTTTTTAGACAAGAAATTGCATACCTTGGATATCGTCTAACTACACAAGGAATCCAGGCGACGGATGAGAAGATTGATGCAATTATGAAGTTTCCAACACCTCGAAACCAAAAGCAACTAAAGGGTTTCTTGGGCCTAACAAATTTTTATAACCGCTTTATGGACAAATATGCCGAAACAACCAGACCGTTACTTGAATTGTTGAAAAAAGGACATAGATTCGCATGGACACCAGAACTAAACAAATGTTTCCAACAAGTTAAAGAACTATTTGTAGAAACAGTGATCTTGAAGTTTCCTTGAGTAAACCAACGATACTACATGCAATGCGACGCCAGCAACTTTGCATATGGCGGGCAGCTATATCAACTGGACGAGGAAGGTAAAATCGGAGTTATAGCATTTACTAGCAAAACGTTCAAGGGTGCAGAAAGAAATTACTACACCACTGAAAAGGATCTATTGAGTATTGTGAGATGTCTGGAAAAATTCCGCATATTAATTAGAAAAGAAGAATTACTTTCTACAGACATATTCAAAGAATGAATCGTGACAGACTAACAGGGAAACTTTTCAACTATTTCAGAAAGCTCCAATGCGTGGTTCAGAGAAACAGAAAGAGACATAGGAGAACTCAAGAAGACAGTGAAGAATGCTTATCATTCAAAAAGAAATTAAAAAAGGTTTTCATAAAAAAACCCAAGAAGAGGACTCTTTCCATCTGGACTGACAAAAGGAGGGAGAGACATCGATCAAGAATGAAGGCGATCTGAGAGAGGCGAAGAAGGGAGGAACCAGTTGAACCAAACGTAGTCCCAGTGGCTCATACGGGGGAAAAAAAAAAGTACTGTACAGGATAGAACAGCTTATCATTTCATGGGAAAGACTATCTCGGTAATTCAATCTTATATCTTTTCAACGCCTACGGTTACACAATTTCTTTGGCCTTAGGTGGAACTAGCATTAATGTTGCAAGGCCCTCATTAAAGAGTTATAGGCATCTTCACTAGCTCATTAACCAAGATGCTATGAACCTACCAAAATAGATGTTTACCTTTTTTTAGAACTTGATAATATGCTCTCCATAACTAACAACATAGGTGGTGGCGGCATGTGGTTCACCATCCGTGGTTGTAGCAATACTGTTGTAGAAATTGTTGGGTTGGGAGACGGAAACAGCCAACGTTCTGCAACTTTGTCCCCAACACTGCTGGAAACAAAGTTGTGCAACACGATGCAAATGGTAAATGTTGCAGGGGACTAGTTCTCACCGGCCTCACTGGAGCCTAAGCTTTTTTGTTAAGCTTCATCTGTGGTTGTAACGATACTGTTGTGGCAGATTTTGCAAGATGGAAACAGCGAACGTTCTGCAACAGTGTTGTGGCTCATCGCAACAAAGTCCCCAGCATTGTTGTGGCACGATGTTAGTGTAGAGGAAACAAAGGTTGACTTGACATAAAAAGACAAATGTTAAATCATCTGTGGACACATGGAAATCAATTCCCATATTTTCTATTAAAAAAAAAGTCTTCGAGATATTTTTTGTTGCATTTCTGAACAGTGTTTGTAGTGGCCACGTAGATCCTATAATGTCTCTAAAGTGAGATTGCTTCATTCTTCTAACATCAGAATCTTTTCATTTAATTCACCATTTGTTTCCTGTGGATCCTTTGTAAAAATTGCTGTCATCAGCATGTTGAAATGTAGGCGTCAGGTGGTGAGAACTGTATGCAATCAATAACAATGTGTTTGTTAATTATCAAGAGTAATTCTTTTAAATAGCTAAATGAAGAAATGGAAATTCAAAGGAAGTTAATACTGCTTGGCAACTTTAGTAGCATAATGACTAAAAAAACAGAAGACACGAAGTAGCTCCTTCAGTGTTAACAGATAAAAATTAATAAGACATATTTAAATCTCTGATGATGCAAATTATTTCTGTGAAACATGCATAAAGTGTACAATGAAATATAAAATATTACTTGGAAAAGAAATTTATTATTTTGTTAAAGCAAGTCTCCGACTTAACACATGCGCAGTTTATTGGCTTCATAACGTAAATATACATTAGTTTAAATTACTTGTGCAGTTTAGATTTTTAGAAACCCTTAGAAATTGGGAATTAGGAAAAAACCATTTTGATAAATTTTGAAAGGTAATTTCAAAACAAACATTCAAGTGGTCGACTTTAACAAACATTTGTCTGTAACATGAACAAGGTATTGCATTTGTATACCTGAACTTATACAGTTGCAATTCCAAATTCAGTGGTGTTAGTTTTTAATTTTTAAACAAATACTGGCTATTATTCGAAAAGCTAATATAGTCTACTCCTAGTATACTCTAGGAGCTTCTTATTTTTTATTTATGTTTAAAAAGCTTGGTTTGTACATATTGATACCTATCACACATTATTGTATCTAGGGAAAGTGAAAATTCTTTATCAAAAGTGATCAGCCTTCCAAAAGTATGATGTGGCGTCTGTAAACACTGTAAACGGACAGTAACACATCTGTATCATAAAGATTCTTGTGACATAATGAAAACTTACTGTTAATTTTATAGTAACTTTAAAGTCCATTGTCTTTTTTAATTTTTGTAGTCTACCTTGAGAAGTTTACTACGCACATCACAAAAATTTTCATAATGAACATAAATCTGTTCACATGCATGCATAATTATTGTTTTTAATTTAGTATTAAATTATTCAGAAATCCAATTGATAATCTGGTAGTTTCTTATTATAAATACTGGTGGTGGAGGGAGGGGGTGTATTGATTGGCATAATTTGGTTAAACATTTCTTCTCCTTTCATTCTCTTGTGCAAATTCATATACACTGTCCTTATATTTCATTAATGATAATATGAATAGTAATAAAAAGTAGTCTTCCCTTTATTTATGCATAAATGTGTTTAAGAGATTCTTGAGTAAAAACAGTACAAATTTTCTATACAACCAAGAAATATTAATATATGATTCTTGTAACTCTGTTTGTACATCATTTCCACATGATATAAATTATCCAATATGTTTAGTATGTTCATTTTGTATTATACTAAATCTGATACAGCAAGTGTATGTCTAGTCAGCATTCGAAGAAATATTCGTGTCATTCGATATATATATTTCTACTTACACAAATGTATTTATTAATTGATTTTAGTAAATTAGTATATGATGTGCTTGAACTTTTACTATATTATTACTGTTTTTTTCCTCACTTCCAGTAAAACTTTTGAACTCCACTGTTATTAATAATTTCTTTGTAACTTCTTAAGCTAGTATACTTTTTTTTTATCATTGTTGTCTTGAAAATTTTTCCACTCCATTTAGTTTACCTCAGGTTTGGTTAGGTGATTCTGTTAAACTTGCTTTGTTATTACACAGTTTGTTATGTCAATAAAGGAAATTTTGATTGGTATTGGAATAAACTGCTAATGCAATATTACCAGTCGCTAGTGTGAATTAAAATACAAGTATCATATACAATGCTTTCTTAGAAATTTTAAGTAGCATTGCAGTTTTTTCTCCTTACGAAGACTTGGTAAGTATATATTTCAGTTCCCATCGTACTATAGTTTGTTACTATAATAAGAATTTATACAAATTTAAAATGTTTTTTATTTTATTTTGTTTTTAGTAGTTTACAGTAAAAATAATTTAATATGTGCAAAATAATATGTTTTTGCTACAGATAAGACACATTCATATTCTCTTTTATTTTATTGAAAAATGGTGCTATTTCCATTTTGTTGTATACTTTAAAAACAGTAAGCTATGTATGTTTTAAGAGCAAAGACAGTATAGCTATAAGTCAGTAATTAGGTGCAAAGGTGAAATGATAATACTCCCCTTTGATTCCTGTCCTCCTACTGCCCTGGTAGAGCTGTTCCCGTGCCTTCAGGTGCCAGTGGTGGTAAATCAATGGAAGTGTGTTCAATACGTTGCCCACTTGCCATGGGTCTAATCCCAACCTTGCAGTGCCATGTCTGCCTCTGTTTGTATCATCCTGAATGTGTTGGCATCAAGGAAGCGTTGAATAGAACAATACACAGTTACAAATGTAAAGTAAGTAAATAGTTTATAATAGTTATATGGTTTGCATAATTAGTAATATATATAATATACACACACACACACACACACACACACACACACACACGCACACACACACACAGTATATATATTGTAAGGAAACGGGATTCTCCCTCATTTATCTAATTATTTATTTTTTATATTAAATGTATATGTTGTTCTTCAATATGTTACATAATGGAGTTGCTGCTAGAATAAGGTTGGCTATGCTATCGTTATCTTCAATTAGGTCAGTGTATCTGACCTAATTTGAGCCTCTTACGTTGGTGTGCCAATTCTGTAACACTACCGTTTTATTCGTATTCTTTCTTTATTATTTATTTAATTTTTAGTTCCATGAATGAATGTGAGTTACTTGTAATGGCTCACAAATGGCGTGAGTTAATTATATGTCAATAATGGTAAGAGTAGAATTATGCTGAATTGTAGTCATATTGAATAACACCGCCCGTAGCAATAGTTATTTTAGGTCATGATTATAACTAATTATGTTGTGATTATAAGTAATTACTTATGTCTATTGTTGATTCTTCACTGGTTACAACACTATTCATTTAGTTGTAGTCGTTGATGATTAATTGAATGTTTGAAATACTTCAATTCGGCGGGCCATGGGTGGTACCAACTGACTGAGGTGTAAACATAACCTTAACTCGAAACCACTAAAAGCTTGTTCATTGAATAAAATAAATTCCTGCTTCATTAATGTTGTTCAAATGCTTTTTATTCATCGTATGATGTTATGGTAATCTCTTTTTAAAAACAATTAATCAGTTTATCATTACTGGAAACAATCAGTTATTTGGTTTGAAACTCCTATCTCAGGGTTGGTCACAATGTTGTATAAATCGTCTTTGTTGACAAAATTATCTAAGTTATTTATATACAATAGAGTTCTTTTAACTGCAAAATACGTAACACTTAATGTCTCTTAACAATGTCCCATCTTGTCATAGGAGTGTGATTACATAAATATTAAAAATTTCTTAACCTATTATAATAAAGTTCAACTGTACATGGATGTCACAATTGGAGGTTACCATGTGCCTAGGAAGTTAACCATGTTAACCTCAATTTACAATTAAATTACATTTGATAATTTGTAAGTGCTAGAATAATAATGTTTTGTTGGTTGTGTAGTTTTCATAAATAGTTACAAATGTTTAATAAGTTCGAATGGCATTATCATATAATGTACTAAATTCATTAAGTATTTTTTATAAATGTCACTATACTTTCCTTAATTCCTTTTTACATATTTTGTGTATTCACTATTAATACATTAACATTCATTGCTGTATTAATACACCACTTCACTACACTTGTACTCGAAGTCCGATTCACTTCACGTCTTGAAGGTTAGGTTCCCTGTGTTTACATTCAGTACTGCACAGCATTATGGGTTAATCGCGAATTACTTTAGCGCAGAGGCTGTCATCTGTACTGGTTTAAAACTGGTGAAGAACTGTCCAAATTTGCGCGTCTCTCGCTGTTCCTGTCTGTGCTACCGGAGGAATTCTCGAGATAGGCGTTTTGATTGGTTGGAATGTCGAGCATTCCATTATCAACTCATCACCCCCGTGTTGGCAAAATAATTTAATTCTTTTTTTTATTTTTTGTATTCTTTTTATATAGCCTAAAGGTACCATATAATGTTATTATTTATATTCGTAAAGCGATCGATTTCGGTCAGGTTATATAGCACATTTGACAATGTCTACAATTCGTTTTTATAAATAATAGTGTTATATAATATTGTCAACACAAATGTGCTATATAACCTGACGATGGTCTGTGACCGAAATCGATCGCTTTAAGAATATAAATAATAACATATGGTACCTTTAGGCTATATAAAAAGAATACAAGAAATAAAAAATTGAATTATAGGTACCATTAATATAAAACAATAAGTGTAAGTATAAAATACATCACATTATCTTTAATTTAATTCTGTTCAAAGCGTGGGTTTTGGGTACGAGAGTACAAAACTGACGCCAAACTTTTTATCTAAAACTATTAAAATACTTTACAATTAATAATAATTCTTTATGCTACTTGTGAGCTCCAATCTAGCTTTACCATCATCTGGCATCTGTCCTGCTCAATATTTAGACATCTCACAAGGCATAATTCTGTTCATGATTAACAAAGATAACATTTCTCTTATATTCTAATACAATATTTTTATTAAACCATGTCCTATAGTCATTTAATTGATATTTCGATATGACATATATTGAATGCAATGGATTCCAAGTCCTTTGCTGTAATTATTTAACATTATAAGTACTCAGTTGTGAATAAAACAAAATCTATTTCTCAGCTTCATGAGGCCTAAGGCCCCATGTGCCCCATGTGTGTGTGTGTGGGGGGGGGATGTGAGTTACTTTTACATCTTATAATATAATGATTGAATCTTAATAGTTTATAACATCTCATACTTAATTCTAAAGAACCTTATCAACTTTTGGTTAACTTAATTTTGCTCCAGAGATACCTTTTTTCTTGTATATTATCATTAAAATCACATGAGTTCTCTTGTACAACTAGGCATCTTGTACAACTTATTTCTATATAATACATCTGTTATTATGTTAATATCTTATTCCTAATTAAATATCTTGGTTCCTAGTAAGTTTTACAATAGGTGGTTTCGGCTTTATTTTCTTGTGATTTCCACTAATGAACCTTGCATCTTGTTGCAACAGGTCATGTGCATTATAGGTATATTATTAATGGTTAATTTAGTGACAATTAGTAATTGGTTTACATATCAATAGTTAGTTTACATATCACTGGTTATATTGATAGTATTTACTCTCCATTTTTATTGGTATTTCCGTGGTTTTTTACTGTACAATATGAGTCCTTTATACTCTGTCATATTCATCATGTTAATTTACATCAATTACAACATCTTAGGGATCTAATCTCTGTCTTAGAATTGTCTTTATGTCATCTAGTTTCATCTAAGTATAATATATAATAGTTTTATATCATTTTTAATACATATTTTTGTCTTTACCCGTGTAATTTCGTAGCTGGTTATGTTAGGTTGCCCCCTTTTACTTTCACTGACTAAAATTAGTTCACATGTTTTTGTTTTTACTAGTTATTTTACCCACTTATTATTATTTATTAATAGTACTATCTATTATTTATCATTCTGATCGCCATTGTCCAGTTTGTCTTATATTCTAAGTACCTTTTTAATTATTAATCAGTTCTTTCTGATATTCATGTGGTTACATTAATTATATTTTTTGAAGATAAGATACAATCTTATTATTTTTATATTATACATTATCAGATATTTCATAATCATATGGTTATTACTTCACTCTCCTAATCTTATTGGATATCTTTTTATTTTGAGTCTCAGTTATTGTTATTGTCATGTCATTTAGTATGTTTTGTCTGTTATTTAAATAATTATTTTTCCTTCAATTTGGAGTTCTATTTTCTACTCTCTTTATCTTGTAGATACTCTCTTCTTTATTCATAGTGGTTGAGTTGTTATTTCTCCTCTACTTCATAAACTTAATTGTTTTTTATGATTCATTTGATCTCATTTATTTTTAATTTTCATATCTTCTTTACAAGTTATTTTTGTATTGTCCTGGTTCTGTTCTATGCTTAGTTTCATAATTAGTCTACTCACTGTCCTAATCTATTAAGTATTTTTTAGTCACATTTGGTCTGGTCTATACGTCGGTTTGTCTTTATTACTTTAGCATTCATGTTCATTTACTAAGGAGTTGTTCTTTATGCTTTTCAATTAATTTGGTATTTAATCTCTTTCCTCCTTCAAAGGTTATACTTGGTTGTTTCTTGTGGTGTCTGAATGTTTAGGAGTGTTCAATTTGGGTTTTTGTGGTACTGTGACGTTTTGTAATGTTACAATATATATTTGAGTGACTTTTATTGTGAAAAAAGATGTGGAAAGGGAAGTGGTGTGTGTGTGTGTGTGTGTGTGCGCGCGCGCGTGCACACATATACAATTACACAGAGTAAAAACGTAGTAGATTTAGTTATCAAGTGTATGCCATTCTGCACACTCACAGGTATTGTTTTCATAGTTACGATGTTTACAGTCAGAATTTGTATATTTTCATCCCATCCAAGTGAAGTAAACATAAAAAATTGTACAGTATCTTACGATATTGTTAGATTTTCTGTAAATCTGTCTGTTGTTATTGCTGTTTGGACAAGACACAAATTTTGTAGTCTTATGTCCACTGTGAGTTATTGTAATATCATCATTATATGAATTATACACCAACATCATCAGAAAAATCAAGACAAAAGTCCAAGGTAGTGCAATACTTTAATTATTGTATAACACCTTTATAGTTGATGTGCATTTTCTTCTAAATGCAAAATGTAAATATCTGAAATAATACATGATTGCTTTTACAGTATTGATCGCTCCAGTTGCACTTGTATTCATTGCAGAGTATTCGCTCGTGATATTGCACCCAAGTGCTATGAAGAAAAATACAAAGAAAAGTTTGTTTCTTTTCTCTACTTTTCTTCCAAGTCAGACACTTGTGAGCCATCACAACGAATCTACTCATCAGTATCAACTTCTTCAACAAACTCCTGAACATTAATAGTGATGGCTAATATAAGAAGTTCAGAAGGTTAAATTTCAACCCTAAAGTGTTCATGTACATATGTCAAGTGGTATAATGTAACATTTAAGAAGAATGGAATGTACAACTGATTCCCCTGATCTTGCTACTATCAATCATTAAATGAACTCTTGAGTACTCTCGTTAATTTACCCATAAATCTTATTGTTCTTTCAATTTTATTTCGTGTCAAGAAGACATGAAACATACCTTTCCATAACTTTACTATAGTCAAGAATGAGTCTGGATGTGTCTAAATAAGCTAAAACTATGGTGGTGAATAGTGTACAAGGTGTGGCTAAAATGTTTTAGGGCTGAGTTCATAAATAAAACAGAAAGTATTGTAAAAACAATTGTATTCCTAATGATTCTACATATGTAAATACATTGTTCTAAATATATAGATTGTTTGGAATGCTTCATAGCTCCCCCATTACATTATTTTGGATTGTCTTGATGTTCTCCCTGTCCTTTTAGCTTCAATTTCAGCTTGGGAAACAAAACTTAATCTGCTGGTGTCAAGTTTTTTTTTGAAAACCTGGTGAATTACTGCTGCATTGTGAGACAGCATGTTATTCCACAACAAGGGCCAATTCTTTACATGCAAATCCATTTGCACCCATTCGATATGCTTCTACACCCAATCCAGTACACCTGCATAAATGTTGCATTCACTGTTTGTCCTTCAGAAACGAATTCTGTGTGAATCATTCTTGTGGAGTCAAAAAAAAAAACACCAACATTGTCTTCATTCGTGACTTTTAGAAACTTCTTTTGTACTTGGCAACTTTTAGCCAACCCACACTGAACTCTGCCTCTTTGTTTCTGGATCGTAGGTGAATGATTTTCCTAAGAAACTGTAGATCATTTTATTGCATTTAAGGAAAATCCTGAAAGCAGCCACAAGCTCCTCAGTGTGTGCAAAGCAAAGCAAAATATGCACACAACTTCATTTTTCCCAAATCCTCATTGATCGTGTTATATGTTTAATTGTTATGCGAGCAGTCTGATCATTAATTGGCAATAATATTTCAACATAGCACAGATACCTTTGATGTTCATGTCAGTTAGCCTGGTGCATGGACAACTCCATTCTTTCGTCATCCTGAATGCTTTCTCTACCATCTCAAAATTTACCATACCACAAAAATACAATTGACTGAGACAGCACTCCTCACTATATGTGATGTGCATCACTTGGTAAGTTTTGGAAGCAATATTATCACTTTTAGAACAAAATTTGATCGTACACCTCTGTTCCAAACACATTTCCATGACAACCACAAATAACACGCAACACGAAAAATGTATCTCAGTGACAATTCAATGAAAACAAATGAAACTTCCCAGCCATATTCAGAAGACTTTGAACTACATGTTTACATTTGTTGCATACAGATTGCACTACTTACACAGTTTCTAGTACATAAGTCTTAAGACTTTTTAATCAAACCTTCAATAATGTATGAAGTAGGACAAAGAAGAATAATTTCTTGAATTGCAGGTCACATATTTGGGAATAATATTGGTACCATCTGCAGTTTGCCAAACAATTGCTTGGGTAAGATTTTTGAATTCAGTTTAAAGTTAGATTATAGAAAAGGTCTGTGGCAGTTGTGAAATCAGAGTTGTAACACAGAAAACTGTGACTCCAGTGGCCACAACTTAACTTTGTGTCAATAAACAGGTCCCTGCCATAGGTGATGGTCACTCTGAGATTACTGAGTACAAAAAGGATGAAAAGGCTTCAGTTTGTCCCACAGGATTAAAAGGATCATTATTTGAAAAGAACACATGTTTGACTCAACCCTTTGAAATAACTTCAAGAATTCTTGAAAATGTAACTTCAAGAAATAAAATTGCTGATACATTAACTAGTCTTAAAAAATAACTTTTGCAGTGTATGTTTTTATTGTGATGATAAAAATTGTGGTTTCTCTGTAGTTTTGTTTCAATGAAATTTCATGGGGATTTTATCTCGTGCTCCCTTTGCATAAGACCATAGTTGCCTGCCTACCCATTACTTATTTCATAATGTAGTTCACAAAGTTCTCATCGTGCACTCTGCAAATCATCCTCTTTCACCTGTATTAAGAGATGTCATATGTTATTAGACGTAACAATAGTTTGAGGTTATCAGCGAACCTGCACTACCTTCCCCACGTATAATTACCCAGTTTCCTTCCAAACAATCCAAGTCAAAAAATTTTAGCTCTTTCTGTAGGAAAGGAAGGCTCAAAATAAGACACAAATATCAGCAACTTATATGCTTTATACTAACAACTGTTTCTCCCTCCATTCTGTATTTTGAAGACATTTATTTTATATACCAGCCTTTCATTTATTTCTTTGTAAAATTTTGTTACATCAGTAATACAAAGCAATAAATATAACAAGACAAACCAATAAACTGAGAAGCGTACCTGTGGGAGCAAAACCATACATCCACCACATTTCATCCTCCACTACATGCAGCGTTGTCTCTACCTCGTCATTCATTAGCTTTTAATTAGAGGCTGGTAGATAGCAACAATTATACCAATTCCTAAGTAAATATGACTGTTCACTTAAGGAAAGTCTTCATTAAGCTTAATCTTGCACTGGTTTAGACAGTTACTTATATTTGATCATATTCATTTTAATCAAGATTCTTTTATATTTTTAACATTACTTTTCTTCTATAGTATTTTGAGTAAATTAATAATCTGTTTTTATAGGTATTTGTAGGAAGAATGGGCATAGTAGATCTTGTGTATCTCGGTTACATTTAAAAGTGTATGTGGGCATCCATTGTGTGTGTGTGAATATTATTCTTATATACTAAAGAAGCTTGTAAGTGCAAGGTATTAAAGCAAATTTTGTTTTTCAGAATTGCCAGAATGATACTAAGGCACAGAAACCTTCAACAAATACTTCAAAAAATAATTCTAACAGTTTGCGTCTACCATTAAGTTTATCCCCACCTCCACTGACCCCAATTAGTACCCTTAGTTCTGTAACTACGAATTCAGTACATCCTGCTCCATGTAGCCCTCCAAAATTACAGCGATTGCAGGATGGAAAAGTTGTGCCAGTTCCATGTAATGTGACAAAGGCTGTGACTAAAACACAATCAATAGTTGGGGGTGTTACTACTTGGCTTCCACCATCTTCAACAATACAGCTGTCTCCTACAGTAAAATTGTCTCCATCAGTAAAACCTAGTCTGCCTGTCACAACGACTGTTGTAGATAGTATTTCAGCAGCTCTTCCAACTCAGTCATTAGTTACCATGAATAATAAAAGATATGTGATTGTCCCAAAACACAATGTGTTATCAGTATCTCCAGCAGCCACTTCATCATCCATACATATTCCTGATCCAAGTATTCCTCAAAGCACTGTGGCTACGTCTGATCAGGCTGTTAATATTACTCCATCTCTGACATCAGTAGTGACACAAGCATACGGTCCTGGCAGTCCAATTCTCCCCAAACCTATACCAACGTCGGGAGCAACTTTCTTGGTTAGCTCTCCTGCTACACCTAGTACTACATTTCAGAATCCTCCGGGTGTTCTGTTAGTTCCATACATTCCCCCACAGAGTCCAAATCAGTCCTCTTTACGAGATGGTCACCAACCACCACCACCACAGTATGTCATTGTTAATGGCACAGGACTTCCAGCTGGCAACCTTATATTTGGAAATATACCACAACAGCAGGCACCAATAAAATTGCCAGCCATTCCTACGTCACAGGCTGCAGAACCTTCTTCAGAGTAAGTATGGTTTGTATTTATAGAAAAAAAGCACATACAGAAAGTATAGAAATGCACTCCACATTTAGTTGCTGTCATTTTAATATTTAAATGTTATGTTAAAAATATGAAAAATAAAGTCATATTATATAATACAACTGTTAATTACTTGTAAATGATTAAATTTGACAATGGGAAAATCTGAATTTTTATGAAGTTGGAATGATTTCAAATATAGTATTAATATAGGTGTTAATGTAAAGTGAGAGAGTAAAAGATATTTATAAAAATGGTTCAGCAGTGATGGTACCAATAAGTTATTAATTTGTGTTGGTCACTTACCTAGTGTATGTGTTTACATATATAATTTTATAATAATTTAATGTTCTTCTAGTTAACTGTTACAACACAGTGAGTAAATATTGTGTAAATGGTAGTTACTGGTTAAGTGGTGTGTGTGTGTTGGGAATATAAAAGCATGTGGTCTTGAGTTCAGTTCTTACCTGTTTTTCCCCCCTGCCCAATAATATCTCTTTAGTTAAGAGGTCAGAGCCCCCATATTAAAAACTGAGACATGTAATAATTGTAAGACGCACTGAAAAATGTAATGGACTTAAATTGCTGTGAAGAGAGTTCTGACAGAAGAAGAAACATATATGGACAGAAGAAGAAACATATATGGCACAGCAAATATTAGTTTGTGGAACACTGGTCGCATATTTGATTCCATAATGTGAGGCTGTACTTATGGCTCTTGATATTTTTTTTTTTCATCAAAGAAATGTACAGTCTGCATGGTTTCTTCTAAAGGAAGAAGTAAAAAATTCTGTAAAACAGTTTTCTGGAGAACTCAGTGCAGCAGTTTCATATACATATATTATACAGAAGTACTAACAAGTTGTGAGATTTCTGGCTGAACAAGAAATACTGTTTAGTAAGAGTTTACTGTGCATTATACAAAGTAGAGCAAGTTTATAATTGCAATAATAATAATTTCTTTTTGTACCACCAGAGTAGCTTAAGAGAGTAGCCAGAGTAGGCTGCCTACATGATCTGTTCAGCATACAGAGTTTAATATTATAATATTTTATATTATAAAAATTGTGTGTGTGTGCGTGCGTGCGTGCGTTAAAGAGGCTAGTCTACAGTGATGGAAAGAGAAATTTGGTAGTACACTAGTTTTGAAGTAAATAGTTTACAATTAAATTTTGCACTTTTTTCCATTAGTTATATTTTGGAAATGATTGTAAAATTTAATTGTAATTGATTAAACGAGTTTCTGCTAATAGACTGAAATTTTTTAATAAACAGTAATCATTCTTATCTTAATCATATTATTCCAAATTACTCTAAACATAAATTAGTAATTTTATACTTTTAGCCCAACAGTTGTAAAAATAGTAGTTTTATTATTATTATTATTATTATTATTGAACGACCAAAGCAAGTTGTCAGTTTTCACTTGACCGTTTGGTATTTGTCTGTCTGTTTGGGGTATGTCTAATGATAACTTTTGAACACATCAACTGATTTTCATGAAATTTAGCATTCGTGTCTCATACTTTTACCCTACAGAACCCTGTTGTTTTCAAATTGAGATGGATCACTCCAAAAATAGGGTGACGGGGTAACAAATTAAAGGGAATTTAATCCACAATTTGATTTATTTATATAGTGTTCATTTTTGAAAATTTCTGAATTTTTGGACATCATGGCCCAAAAAGTGGGTGATAGTTTTGGTAAAATTGCAAAAATTCATGGGGAATAAAATCAAAGAGAATTCGTATCAAAACAAATATTGCTTAGATAGGTAATAATAATAATATAAAACAGAGCGTATACCTGGAGGTAGGAAATTTATTAATTAACACAAATTATATTTTTGTCTGATTTAGTCTTCAAAACATAAAATTATTTATTTTAGTATTGAGTCTTTTAATAAAGAGTTTAATGATTTTTTTTCACAACTGTGTAAGTTTACTTGTTCTTAGAATTCCACACTCTCGTGCAGGTCCGTCGATCAGCTGCGTTGGTGTCCAGATGCTCGTTGACCTTGGCGTAGCTGACACTCGCGTTTCATACATGCCCGCCATTATCTTTTAGTGACTGTTTATTAATTTATCTCAGGGTTTCGTACATGGGTATTTAATAGATCTGTGTATTTTTCATACACAGTCTGGAATCTTCAAGTATTCTCACGTTTCAATCAGTAGTATTCCGCTGAATACTGCTGTCCTATGCGGAGATCTTGAACTTGCGCGAAAAGCACTTATACTAATCTATTTTAAATATTGGTGTTGTTTCAGTTCTGCTACCCTAGATATCGTATACGTGAAATTCATATCGTGTATCTAAGTCCCGCGTCACATCAAATATACGTGTCCGGACACGAAAAACTTGTGACAGCTAGTACACCTTTCTGTGACGGGATCTCGAGGCGAACTGCATGAAGTGCTTTCGGCGGAAGACCCACTCGAATAATTTAAAGAACTTCCAATTGGTTGAAATCTTAGATACGTCATAGATTTTCATTAAGATAGACTGACTTCAAGTTAAAACTATGTCCAAGTCTGCAAAGGCCTGTCTAGATTCTATCTACAAATTTTATTATCCTCTTGCAGATAATGTGTTAAAAGAATAATTAATTTAATTTAAAAAAATTATATTAAAATTATAGTTCTGCAGTACTGAACATATGAAAAACGTAGCACACAATGCGGAGCATACTTTGTCCAAGTTTCATGTAGAAATGTTAATTATTAACGAAGGTATTCAATAAAACGTGGATAACACGTGCACTAACATTGCACTGGACATAAGAGAACATAAAATTATGGGTATTTTAACATAACTCACTTCTTTACCCATATCTTAATTCAAAACTTACATCTAATTAACAAAAAATGAATAAAATCAGTGCCAAAACTTGTCTATGAACGTCAGAGAATGTGTTACAGAACTCACATCCATTTATGATGGCTTTTGCTGCACCGTTCCGTTGAAATATGGATGTAGTATTCAGTTTTGAAAATTTCAAAATTTCGGGATTCCAGGGATACCAAAAGAGATTAAAAATTGTAACCCAAATCTGAGTGTTTTGAATTTTTAATGTGTATTGTATGATTGTGTTCTACAATGGTTATAATGCTGAAAAATATTAGATAAATCAGTCTATGAAATTTATGTAATAATAAAAATGTACTTCGTTTCAAATGGTGAGCAAGTTCTATAGCTCAGAGAGCATGCTCGTTATAAATGAAAATGCAAACTGTTAATAAAAACTTTCAATAGCATACCAACCATTCCATAGAGCACATGCTGTGGCTTTGACCTACAATTTTTGACACCAGATTGAGTTCTGCCCCTTTTTCCTATGGCCTGTGTCTACTGGAGTAAGCGGCATGTCCACAAGTTGTCAGGAATAATGAATTAAAGGGACAATGAAGAACAGATGAGTAATGAAATTTTGCTGCAGACTCTGAAAAAACTGTACAGTCATATCAGTTCCATTCAAAATTTTTCATTACCATTTGCATGAGCAATCACAAGTAATTCATTACTCATTTCACAACAGTTCTTTTTCTGAATGTCAGTCAACAATGGCTGCACTAATTTTGCTGTGCTGTGGGATGCAAAAAAGTTTAAGATCTTCACAGACCAAGGTTCTGCACTCTTTAAATAGTTAAACCACTTATAACATTTCATTTAACTCGTGTAGACCTTTCTGTATGCTGAGTTAAGATTATACATGTCTGAAAAGTTTCTGTCTGCAGTAAATTTCATTCACATACACACTTTCTTAAAGCTTTTTCAGTATCACTTTGTCACTAATCCATGGACAACTTGTGCACATAAACGCTTCAGTGGATATAGCTTGAAGATTATGGAACAGAACTGGGAGTTGTTCCTGGGACCTGGGGGATGAGACTGAATTGATGGTTGAACTCCCCATTTTCCATCAGGACAAATGAGATATTTTAGATTCTTGTTATATAATTGTTTATAATCTTTGTTTTAACACACGTAACTGGCTTAGAAATAGACCTATGTTGATGGAGTTTTACTGAAGTGGATTTTAATAGTTTTGGGAGGGGATTGATCCCACTGATCGTACGCCTGTAGTTTTAAGCCACTGAATAAGGCTGTAGCAGTCTATTGTCAAAAATGTTTCTCTTTGCACTGAATAACGCAGTGCACTCTATGAACCAGAGTTTGCGTACTATAGAGCGGATTAATTTTAGGCTGAATAAAATTCATAATTCATTAGGTGTATATCATAACAAAATTAGGTGCTAGGTGTATAGCATTATAAAAGATACCACTTCATCATACTGTTTCCTTTGGGTTATTATAATTTTATATTAGGAAATCGTTAAGCTGAATGATATTTTATCCCCATGTTTGTACCAGACTCTTCTCATTCTCCTGTCTGGCTTCTCTTAGCCAACTCTTTTTCTTTCCTTTAGACTATTTCATTAGGTTTTGTAACACAAAACTACAAAAAAATAACCTAACAGAAAAGCAGGCTAAAATTTTATTCACACCCATCAATTTAACCTGAATGACGTTAGTTCAACAAGAAGAATTAAAATATTATTCTGAATGTCAAATGACAAGCAAAACATATGGAAAATACCTTCTCTTCAAATTAGAACAGACACAAGGTGTGTGCTGGGTAGTTGATAGTTTAAATTTTGTGTCCAACTCATAGAGGAAATAGTAGCTGAATGAAACATTTAAATTATGCGGTATAAAAATAGCAGTACACTTTATATATTGTGGTTTATACTAACTTTTGCAGTAAGAAAGCTTCCTGTACTGTTTCTTTGCATAAGTAGTGGAGGAGACGTGTATTGATTTTATGATCATATTGGCAAAAATATATTAACTTTTTGTATTAATATGTTTTGAATAAAGGCAGTTTCTGAGGCATCTTACCTTCCTGCCAGCTAACACACAAAGAATGTAAAAATTTGATACTCATGTTGTGCATGTATATTACAGGTAAACGGAACTACAGATGTTTCATTTTAACATCTGACATCTTTACCAAATAATCAAATTTATCTTTGTTTAAATGAGTATCATTTTCTAATTTTATTAGTGTTACTTTTCTGATAAATTAAAAATGTTAATTTTTTTTAGTGTAGTTTTTTATTGGATTACGAGGCAACCGTGGTAAATACATTTATTATCAAAATCTTATGTGTTTTCTGTTTACAAGACACTATTTATACATTTACAGAGCAGCATGTTATTATGACATTGATTATAAAACGTTATACAGCTTAGTTAAACAAGAATCGTTATGCTTTTTTATCGGACTCAGGTATAAATTGTGTAAGCATTGTGTTTAGTTAACAGAAAATACAAAACTTGTATCTGCATGGAGACACATTGACTGTAAATATCGCTATAACTTATATAATTATTGTACATAAAGGAAACATTTTGTTCCTATTTTGTCTTAATGTTTAGTGCATTTTCAAAGTGTATACAAATCTGTTGTTTGTGTTTAAGGATATATGTAATAGTAAGTTAATTTTTTAACATTTTGCGTGAGTATTCAAATAGTCACATTTAATATCAGTAAAATTATAAGATGGAGATTTGGTTGCCATTATTATACCGTATTCATTTACTGTAACAAGTAGATTTAATTGAGTAAGTATAACATTATTTTATAGCCATTGCTGTGATATGGTGTCATCTGGAGCTTTGGAAACCTATATTTGGTATTATTCACATTTGTTTAGATTGTTAGAAAGATGTTATGACCTTCTTTGCGGTCTGATGGCTAATTCTCTTGCTTCTGATATGAGGAGTTGCATATTTTATTTTCATAGAAGTATATAATATCCATGCGCCTTCCCGAGCCAAGTGGATAGCTGCAGTATGCAGTGTCTTGGCAGAAAAGTTCAGGCTTTTGTCTAAGGAATGAGCAGCAACCTTGGAACTTGCTTCCCATTATAAAGGCTGCTTAACAAACATCCCCAGATTTGCTAGAATAGACAGTGATATTTCTTAAACTGTAATTTGGATAAAAAGTTGAAAGTTATTTTTCTAAACAAGGAATCAGATAAACAAAGTATTTCATGGTTTCTCACCCACATGAATTTAGAGGGAAACAAATACTCATTACATCAAATTAATATTAAGCACAATCAGTAAGAACTAACAACACTTATCAAACAAGAACTGAAAACTATTCTCCAGAAAGCAATCAACTGTGTGATTATTCCATTGACATGAATAACTGTTGCTGTTTCATGTCAGATTATATCATACATTAACACACAGTGCTTGTATGCATAGTGTTGCTAGCCAATTGTTACCTCTACAAGTCGGCTGGTATTCTTGTTGTCTGGTAACGTGACTTCTGTTCAACAGTTGTCTTATCAGCAAAATTGCCTTCGTATTAATGTTATTTAAAATGTACAAATATGTGTTCCCATATATGGGATATATTCTGGCCCACTCTAATCCACAATTACTCATCGTTCGATGAAGTAATTGCGGTTGGTTTTTACTGTTGGTTGGTAACAATAGGGTTGCGCTATGCGTTGACTGTGATGTTGTGGACACATTTGGTGGATTTATTTGTGATTATACTGTCTGTGGTGTTTTGGATGATTCCAATTTATATTGTGTGTGTGTGTGTGTGTGTGTGTGTGTGTGTGTGTGTGTGCGTGCGTGCGTGTGTGCAAATATTTAATATTTTAAAGAAAGGAACCGTCCCAACTCGGAAACTATTTGTATAAAAATAACCCCATTTAAAAACAACCAGATCCTGAGTACACAATATACAGTTTTAATGAATGTTTGTATAACTGTTATATTTCCTAAACAAAACAAAAAATAGTATGCATAATTGTATATCTTGATATTATTAATTAATATAAATATTATATTTTAATTGCTACTTTAGATTGTATTTTTGATTTACTATATTCATCTGTTGAAATTCAACCAACAGCCTATAAAGAAAGAGATTGTCAAAACCTTAGTACAAAGGTTTTTAAAAATATATAAACACTTAAACATCTCTTCACATCTCTTTGACAATGCCTTAAGAGGTCGAAACAGCTATCAGAGTTAAATAAAATTTGTGAAACGTACCAAGTGTTTATATATTTTTAAAAACCTTTGTATTAATATGTTTCACCAAGTGCCCAACAAGTCATCAATTAATATCGTGAAAACCTTAGTATTCGATCCAAGGTCAAATTTAATTTTTAGTTTTATAATTGTGTATACATACTTCCTCAGGTCCAATGTTAACGTGCCTGTATGTTTTATATAATCACTTTCAGTACAAATACAGTGCGTGAGTGTGGAACAGTGACAATTGTTATAAGCATTCTTGGCTGCTTCTCTTATGTTGTCCTCTCACATGACCCGAATCTTCCTCGAGGAAAGCCATCTGAACTTCAAGTATTTCGTTCCAGTCATCCATTACATTACCCTGTGTTTCAATTGCCTGCCCCCTCTTAAATGATAATGATTGCCATTTTGATCAGTTTCCAAGTATTCAGTGCATGTTGGAAGCCAAGTCACACTACTATTTACTTTTCCTGTTTTTCATGTACTAGCATAGCCTGGAAACATTGTGTTAGTGTTTTCATATACCTAGGTCCTAAATTATAAACCTATTATCATTGTATTCTGTGTCCAAAGTTTGAAATAAAATTTCAAAGCAAGCCAACATTGATGTTTATAATATTTATGCCATGGTATAATTTCAGAATTGTTGAAACAATGGTGTGGTCTATAATTGTTTTTAAAACTGACTTTTGGAACAATGTGTACAAAAGGGTATACCCTATACACCTCACTCCGTGTGATCTGCCATTTATGCCAGTAAGCTACATGGAAATGCCATTTGAATTCACAATCCATATAGCAAAAAATAATTGTAAAGTCTGAATATATCAAAAGGTATACAAGGGTCTTTTGTAAAGTAATCCTCATTTTATGGTAAAAAATAATAACATATGAAGATTTTGGACAGAACTTTTTATTTAATTTAAATTAACCTTAATCTACTTTGTCTATATTTACTTGTATATTTAAAATATTATCATACGGTTTAATGAGTTTTAATTCTTGTATCATACACCTCTGCTGGCAGTTTATTAAGATGAGTAGTCACTGGTTTCTGTAAGTCTCCATCACTCTCAGAACACATTCCTCCTAAAAATTCTTCAATTTAGAAAAAACATGATAGTTAGTGGTGGCCAGGTCAGGGCTGAAGGCTTACCTTATAACATTTAATACCACTGGTAAGCTATTAACTCTGTGTGTGTGTGTGTGTGTGTGTGTGTGTGTGCGTGCGTGCGTGTGTGTGTGTGTGTGTTTTGAATTGCTATAGTATTTGGTAAGATATTATTAACTGTAAATTAACGAGTATTGACATTGATTCACTGATTACCAGTATCATGTAAGAATACAAATGTGAAGAATATAAATATGAGGATACAAACATTAGTTCATCTAAACCGTTTCTGTTATAGGATTATGAGCAGTGGCGGCGCTAACGAAACGGGGGCCCCCCGCGAAACTAATTAGGGGGCCCTATAAAAATGGTTAAATTTTGTATACGTAATAGGGGAAAACACTCAAATGAGTTTCTATTTACGTGTGTTTCACAACAATGGTTTGTGAATACTTTCTCGTCTATCACAAAGCGTTTGCAATTTGCAAAGGACGTTTTACACGTGTACAAACTCTTAAAATTCATTGTTGCTAAACAGACAAAGTTTTATACAAACTATAAAAAAACCAAAATAAAATGAATGATTTATTTTTACGTCAAAGATCTAAATTCAGACTATGAAACAGTACCGCACACAGAGTGTTAAAAATTTATTATTTAAAAACAAATATCAAAGTAACATTCTAGCTTTTTTCAAACATTTAAATTAGTTTGTAACTGAATTTGTAAAATTATTGAATATACTCTATACAAGTTCTCCTTAAGTCTAATCCAATTCAATAACACTCGAACTCAAGTAATGTACAATATTTACAGATGAGGATCAACCAAAGTTCACTGTTTTCCTAAGCCTAGTCTTCTTTTTTTAATAGCTAAGAACTTTTCAACCACTTCGTTGATATTAGTTTTCTGTGTCTCTTCATGCTCAATGCTTAACAGTGCCAAGTCACTCAACCGAGTTTGGGCCATGGTACTTCTTAAGTATGACTTAATTAATTTAAGTTTTGAAAAGCTTCTTTCCGCTGTAGCTGTTGTGACAGGTATGGTTAAATAAAGCTGCAAAGCTGTAGTTAAGTCTCGGAGGCAACTCATAAGGCAGCTGTTTTCTTCAACCAGTAAATTCATCATTTCTCGAATCCTTTTCTTGTGTACAATTTCTTTGGCCATCAGAGCTTTGAATGATATTACTTGGTCAGGCAGTGATGTGGAAAGGTCACCAGGATACACATTTACCAGAGCCTTACTTTTCTCCACTATTGTCTCTTGTGAGAAGTTTACTAAATTCTGAGGCGTCAGGAATGAAAACCTATCAACAGTGCAACGCAATCCTTCGAATCTCATTTGTAGCTGAGCTATTACAATATCTAGTGTTGCATTAAAAACTTTCACTTCAAATGATTTCACTGGGTCGTCAATTCTATGGCCAACTGATAATTCAACAAAGAAGCGTTTTACAACTCGTTTACGCTTATTTTTCATGTTACAAGTTATGTCCCATGACTGGGCCAACTGGGGCCCCCCATGAAGGTCGCCCCCCCCCCCCGTGCTGCGGGGGCCTTATCGCCGCCACTCATTATGAGCTTGATGCAAAAGTATAACATTCTATAATGACAGCAGAACTGTAAAAATGCTATTGTCATAATGATACATTGTCACTGCCAAAGTTTGAAATAAAACTTCAAACCAAACCAACATTAATGTTTCAAATTTATGCCATGGTATAATTTCAGAATTACTGAAACAGCGGTGTATTCTATAATTGTTTTTAGAACTAACTTTTGGGGCAAACTTTTGTATACCAAAGGGGTGATACAGTCCACATGTATCAGTAAGTTATATTTTGATTTTGATGGAAAATTAGGTCCGTCTACAACTTATTACTTTGAAATTAGTTTTCATCTTATAATAAGTTTTTATCCTTTGAATTTTCATACTAGGCTTTAGTGTGAAGGTCATATTTGCTGATTTGAATTTTATAAATTTCTCCATACTATTCATCATAAATCCTGCTTATTTTAGAATCACAGTTTAATATTTGAAAACAAAAAAAAAAACCTGTGAGCTTTATTTGCTACATATTGTAGATGTAAGTAAAACTGTAAACATTAGAATGAGAACGTGTATGTACTTTTAATCAAACTAAATGATTGCACCAGAAGTGCCCAGTGGTCTGTGAATGTGTGATATGACTAGTATTTTTAAAAAGTGCTCACTTAGTAATCACGTGGAGCATTAATGTTAACCAGTCTTGTATTTTAAAGTTGTGTGTGGGTACATATGTTGGATGTCATGGTATATATAGTATGTTGAATATACAATAAAATGTTGAAACCTGAAGTAATTATAAGTGTCTTTAATTATTAGGTACATTAATATATTTGTTTTATTTTTCAGAGTTAACCAAACATATAGAAATGTAATTCATATGTTTGTAACATAACAACAGTGATGGATAAATAAGGAAGCCAGTTTTAAAGTATTGAATTTGTTTGTGGAGGGGGAGTGTTAAGTTAATGTATAAAAAAAGGGAAACGTCTCATTAGTTTAACCAAGGGAGCTCTGTAGGTTTACAATCATCCCATTTAGTAGGTTGCCAGTAGGATGCTGTAGGTAAAGTGTAGTTGCAAATTCCTCATACTACCAACACCTCTACTACTGCTTACAATCAAATCTTTCTATATAAAAAATGCTGCTCATCTCCCTTATAGTGTTCCAGGCTTTCTTCAAAACTGGCTGTCCTTATTTCTCCTGTTGGGGGGGGGGGGGCTAATGGATCTGTTTTATTATGATTTTCATAAAAAAATTTATCTAAAAGTGGTAGAAGTAACTAGAATATTATTGTAATGAAACTTATAATCTTTATGCTAACTGTAATTTACAACTCGTACTATTTTATGTTGGAATTTGCTGTTTGTGATCCAATTTAAAATATACTTTGTAGCATATCATTTCACCTTTGCACACTATCTTGTTTTGTTTAGTTCAAGAAATTTGTAAGTTACTAACATACTTTTTAATTCATGGAAAATCCATCACTTAATATTAAAAATACTTGCATTGTCTATTATATTATATGTTTTGCATTCCACATATACTTCGATAGTGTAATATTAAACTGCAGATGAAATGGTTCCTTTCTCCACAAATACCTTAATTCTGTCTTGAGTTCGCTTATCCTAAATTCCTTGCTCCCTAGCATACTATGAAATTTGTTATTTTCTAGTGAAATATATTAATCTAGTGACACCAAATTATATTTGTAGCTAATTACAGTTATTTAAAAAAAAAACATACATATGTTACATTCCGTTTGTATTGTTTTTGTGTCTAAGTAATATAATTGCTATGACTGTACCTCAACAGAACTAAATTTATTACAAATATTAAAACCACTTGTTGCCTTGACTGTTTGCAATACTTCCAATAACCATTTCAGCTCGCCTTCAGATTGCAACAAAATTCACAGTAACGTAATACCTATATGCTACCTATGTGTCTACCTCTTACCAAAGTAGGATGTAAGTTCATAAGCAACCACACATGTCCAACTGCCTCCTATTCATGGGCAGGGTCAACCACTCATGTCAGCATTTACGGATAGTTGAGGTAAAGAAATAAGTAAAACATGCACATAATTTATAAGAAATATTGAACAGTGCTGGCATGGGTGACTATCCTCATCTGCCCTCGGCATTGTGGACAAAGGGGTGTTTATCAGCTTGGTTGTTTATGAACTTGTGTATTCCCGTGGTAAAAGGTAGACACGTAGGTATTATAAATCTATTACTTATGTTTGTGATTCTTTTTCTGATCTGAAGATAAGCTGTAATGCTCGAAAGTTCTTATTAGAAGTATTGAAGATAGTAGAGTGCAACAAAGTGGTTTCTACATTTCTGAATGTACAATAAACTAACAAAACTTTGTTAATTAAATATTAAATGTATTAGATTATTATTGAGTTGCAATGTACCACAAGTATTACCCAGTTTATTTATGTGATTTTTATTAAGGTTAATGTACACATCTTTATGAGTGTAATAATCCGTATATAAGTTTTAGACTCATAATTTTGACATGATTTGAAATACGTATTATTGATAAAAAATTAAGTTTCCATGATGGAAGTTATTTGTTGATAAAACTACTGGGCTATCAATCCGTGACCCATTCATTTAAAATTCTATATGTTTTTACTGCATTATGTTAAGTCATCTTCCTTCCATGGATAATGTTTCCTCTTAGGAACTCTACTGTCGACCAGACCCACCAGTAGAGTCCTCTGACAAAAAAAAGGAAGATGGAGTCCGAACATCTGGAATTTTGATTAACGGCTGCCTGCTTTTATGCCCCAGAAGTTTTACCAACAAATATTGTCGATACTTGAATCTTGTGGAGATAAAATTTTGTTTCTTCAGAACCTTGTTATTACTATAAATCTGCAGATTACATTGAATTCAGTGGGAGAGAAGCATCCGATACTTGTCTTATTCTGCAATGAAATGCCTTTTAGATGTTTATTAATAAAGGTAATATATGCTATTCTTGGAGTGTAAAACCCAATAAGTATTTTTTCTGTATAAAAAGAAATTTTTTCAAATTTTCATTTTCAAAATAAATGAACTTGTTCGTAAAAATTAATACAAGCTTTTTTTTCAACAGTCTTGAGAAGAACATATTCTGTTTATAGCATATAATTTTAATAGCTGTCACAGCTATAAGGAGGGGTTAGTATTCAGAGGGAAAAATGGTATGAATTAAGTAAGGGAGGGCTGCAAAGGATTCTTGGGGGGGGCACAAAAAAAGAGGTCCACCTCTGCAGAAGCGTGCGTGCGTGCGTGCGTGCGTGCGTGTGTGTGTGTGTGCGTGTGTGTGTGTGTGTGTGTGTGTGTGTGTGTGTGTGTGATAAATTATAGAATCTTTTTTACATAAGTTGAACAAAATTAGTGTTATGTTGTGTTCCATATATATGTAAGATCACATTTTCTTATTAACATTCTTTTAATGTTATATCTGAGAATGGTAATTTAGTTTCAATTCAATTTTTTATATTCATTGGACAATGTTATGCATCACTAAACCTAGCACCAAAATATAGTTTTCAAGTTCATTGGTTATTAAAAATTCAATTCATTGGATATTTTATGAATATTTAAAATACGTTAGCTCTAGTGTTTACCTTGAAGAATGTGGCACTATATAATTTTTGTGAAATGACACTTGGTCTAGTGATGCATAACACCGTCCTAATTGTTCCAACTACTGTACAAAATGTGTTGTCACAGTAGATTACTAATGTAGGTCAGTAGGTCATAAGCAGGTGACTTAACCATAACCAATAGCTTTTGTTGCACGTTGCTATAAACGAGTATTGTTTTTTTTTGTACACAGTAAATTTGTTTCTATCTTCAGAACCATGTATGATGTCATATGTAGATAATGGATTTGCTTTACTTAGTAAGATATATCACTTTTATTGGTACTTTCCCAGTACATTTTTGATGTTCTGAGTACGTGATAGTATCAATACACCATATAATAAAGAAAAATGTACCAATTTGCTACGTGTAAGCAAAAATACATAATGTGTTAAAGCATAAGGTTAGGTAAGGTTGTTTTTTAGAAAACAAAACTCATGGCTGGCAAAATATAACATTTAATAAGTAAACACATTCTTCAAACAGATTGACATTTGGTAACAGTCTCAGTGCACGTTAAAAAATATGACAACTAAAAACAAACTGAACTAACCATTGTTGTAACATTCAACCGTTTTTTTTTCTTCTCCGTTCATTAACATGCTGAACCTATACTTAAAATGATGTTCATATTTTATTATTATGGAATTATATTTAAACCTAACCTTACAAACAAAAACAATACTTTTTTTCAAATGTGTCATGATTAAAACAGAATACACATCTTTAAGGAATATTGTAACCGTATACGTGGTATACATAAACATTCTGAAAACATAGTAAATGAAGAACAGGACTAGGGAAAAGCGATAACCACAAACAGATTTCAGTGACAAAAAAATACACTTGGAAAAATTACTGTTCAAAGTGAAAAGCGAGTTCTGTCACAAAAAGGGAGATATGTATAGTAACCTGCAAGGACCACCTCGCCTTACTTCGAGTTGGGTTTTGTGTAAGTTACACCAAAAAGTGAGTATTACTTTAAAGGTGCATTGGTTCTGAGTCCTTTCAGTTTACCTGTTAACCTAGTACCAACTTGTGCTGCCATAGGTGCAGGTTTAACCTATAGTATTTCTAGAATCCTGTAGCATAAAAAAAAATATGACAATGAAACACGATTACAAGCAAAACAAACAATTTTATAACATAAACCAATAAATTAACATGCTTTCTATTATTTTACTACAATTATGTGCAATATTCACTATATATTTATACAAACTATTGCATAATCAAAATATTGAAAATTAGTGCAGGTAACGGATATGGGAAAAGTACCTATTTAATACTTATCAGAACATCAAAACATTCATGGCCATGTTTTTTTTTCATGTTTGCCATAACTTGTGAGACAGCAATGACAGGTTATAGCCTGGAAGCTGTTTAATATTTTTTTGATATCAATGTGTGTATAATTTTTATTTGGTGAGGTTACTCTCCCCCTCACAAGGTGAATGGTAAACTACCAAGTAGCTTCTTTCCTAGTAATATGAGGTAGTTTCAGAAAGTTCCTAGAATTAGTTTATTTCACAAAAACTGTATACATTAAAATGTCTTACATTGCATTTCCTTCAAAATAGTTTCCTTCAGCAGCTGCACACTTCTGCTGATGCTATAAAGTTTTTGGAAATACTCGTGGAACCCATTCTTAGAAACATCCTTCAGTTGCTTCGGTGACAACATCAAACATCATCACCATCCTTGTACCTTCTCCCTTTCAGAGCTGATTTCAAGTAATGAATCAAGAAAGAAAGAAACTTAGTGGTGCCAGGTCAGGAGAATATTGTAGATGCTCAAGAATTGTCACGTTGTGGCATGCAAGGTGATCTTGACCAGGATTGATCAATGTGCTGGCACATTGTCATGCAATAGAACCAAATTTTGTTATTCATTTTTCAGGATCCTTGTGGATTGCATTCTGTAAATCACAAAGAATATCGATATACATTTCCATGTTCACTGTTGTAACAAATAAAATTGTTAAGAGTGTACTTATGTGTGACTCCCGTGTATCAACTTTAAGCCCCACGTAGTGAACGTCAATTTTTTAACAAATAAATCTGTTTGTTACTTTATTAACTATACTTTGAGGATGTTTAAAAATACCACTGTTGGATTCGCCAATTTGTATCAAATAACTCTTGTTGTTATTATTTATTACGAGTGTAATACGGTTGTGGGTTTATCGTTAATTCAGCCCACGTTGAATTCACCAATTTGTTATCAATTCAATCTGTTTATAAGGAAAAATATTTATTATGTTGTGGATATTATTCGGTTGTTGATTATAGACCTGTGTTAATTAATTATCAAGTGTTTTACCAGAGAAAAACGCTATATTACGGGTATTATAATGAATAATTCAGTATTTTTCTCCAACCCTAGTCCCTATGTATTATTTATTTTGAAAAGAGCGGAGTATGAAGATAATAAGTTAGTTCTCCATTCTCCCGTATTCACCAGCTGTCTGCAATCGAGCGCTGTTATTAACGAATGGCCCGTTCTTATAGGTTAAGTTGTTCCACTTGACGCTTTTATCACTTTCTTTCTCTGTAAATTACACCCTAATCGAAATACAATAACTATTCTACAATAACACAGAACATCGTCAAATACAAGAAGGATTCTTTATTTTATACTATTTTATATTTTCAACAGTTGCTTTCTTCGGTTATTAGAGCATCATATCGATCATACAATACTGAATCGATTTGTTATGGAACTCGTGGTTTATGTTACAATTTAATTATAATTTTCAGTTTATCTCTTATCCCAGGGTACATGTAATTCTTATAACTATTAGTAAGGCCAGGTAATGCAAATTCAGGTTACTAGGTATTACAATTTAAATTAAAATCTTATTATATAAAGTATTAACATAAGCAGGTTTTTACCAGACGTTTACAAGCTACTCATCCAGGCCGTGTTCCAGTTAACGATGTCAGATCTAAGAGTGATGAAGAATGACGAAAATATTTCCAACTCCAGCTTCTCAATCAAAGTTGTGATTATTGTCCCGGGCTGTAATGGAAAGTTCTGTTCTTGATCTTCGCTGATTTTCTCGTTTCTTGTGGTTACAGGTCCCAATGGAATTAGTGTAGTATTAAGTTCTTGCTCTGCAGTCAAAAGTGAGGTTCAGTAGGTAAATTTAATTCTCTTTAGTTTTTTGTTGTAGGATATTTATTCAATTCAACTTCTCCCGGTCTGGATTATCTGCATTTATTTATGGTTTCTTGTATAACTCATTTGGTGGTGAGTTTAGTTCATTTTTCTTAAGGTTTTTTTTATGTGAATTTTGTAGATAGGTTGTTTATTCTCAAAGTGATAATTTAGGAAGTCGTCCAATCCGTCTTTTTTATTTATTGTTTATAATTTAACATTGATGTGTAATAATTTTATTCATGAGGTTTTGTGGTTTTCTGGCGATTTTTAATGACTGAACTGTCCTCGTTTACATATAACAATTGAATGTCTAAATCAACAAGATTTCTTGCATTTTGTTGCCTTAACAACCATTGCTTATTCTGTCATTGGATAATATCTGTTATCCTAGAGCCAGAATTATGAAATATTCTTACACTTATTTAATAAAATACTCCCTGCTTGGAATTACATTAAATCACATAAAACTTTCACTTAATCTGCCTTTTTAAACCGTATACATTTTACTATATTTTCTTCTTAATTGACTTATTTTAAAAGGTATTAATTTCCTTTTACAAAATACTGAATTTAGGCCTATTGGTTTTATTACAGATGTTATAATTTTTTGTTTTTAATTTAATTTTTCTTACCTGACCTACTGTACAAAGAGTCACTGGCTTATGGCCACTTATATCAATTTTAATTTCCTGGTTTCAATTCATTATTATTATTTAGTTCATCATTGAACCCTTCATTGGTTTTTAACATAATTATAATGACCACTTGCCAACTTATTAACACTTATTGTCTTCCTGGCCAAGTTTACAAATATTATTGTAAACATCTTCATTAATTATTTAAAGTAAATACACTTAACATAATACCATACATAATAAATGCACTTGTATTTAATTATTTAAATACAAGTTTAACATGAATGAAATGAGTACCCATTACTTAGTACTTCCTTAAAGCAACGGCTCCACACTTACTACACACAAAACATAAAATAAATATCATGTAAACACTATATCATGATACAGTACAACAAGTACATTTTATAAAACATTAAATATTAATTGAACAGTATATTATACTCAACTCCTACACATTAAACTCATCCCATTAGACACAGTGTTTATAGTTTACATCTTATACTGCTCATTACATATTTTATATTTAGGTACACCAATGTTTTATTACCTAGTAACCTTACTAGGTACCATCAATGCATTTTTTAGGTGAGATTGGCCCTCTTGTACTTAATTATGGCATACCTTGGGCATTGTTTTCAGTCATGTTGACAAAGTTTTTATGTAACGTCGGGAACCTCAACTTTGTTACGTTACACTGTTCGACCCTATGGAATCATTTCACTATGGCCAATTCGCTGTATCAAAAACAATTCCTTACATAACTTCTTCTTTTCTCAAGTCCAAACAAAACTTATATGTCCGAGGAGATGATTTTGATTTTCGTTCTAACAATTGGCGTTTTGTCTGTGGATCAAGAAAATTTTTTTATCTTGGTCAGCCATAGTGATAAGATATGCCAGTGTCATTCATGTTCCTTTCTGATCTGTAGGCAGCAGTTTTTGAACAGTATGTTGGGAAATCTGATGCATTTTCAGATCATTATGAAGAATAATATGATAAATTCAAACTATCATTCCAACTTATAATGCTAGCTCCTAAACAGATCTCCTTCTGTCATCTCAAACAATCCCTTGAACACACTTAATAATTTTATTGTTTGACATAGTAGATGGACGCCCACTACAAACCTCATTGGCACAGATTCAGGACTTTTTGAAGCTATGTTGTATTCTGTTTTGTCATTTTGAACATAACCAGAATTTATGTAGCCAGTATATATGTGTGCTCACTTGATTAGAGTAGGGCAGTTGTTGGATGTAAAATAAGTGTTAAAAGGTTAGTTGCTATATGAGATGTGTTCAAAAAAAGACTGAACTATTTGTGTAGCACGTCAACCTGCACATAGAGCGAGCTACACAATTAAGTGTTGCTAGCGACAGGTTTTGACGAATGTAGTGATCTTTAGTCTTCGAGCTACACATGCTGTAGTGGGCATGAGCACATACCATCCGGCGGATTTATAGCGAAGTGAGTATGAAGATCTTAACACAACGCGTATGTATAAAATTCTGTTGCTAACTTCCTAAAATCTTTACAGAGCAATTTCCATTGCATTCCAAAGTTGTCATTACCAATTTCCATTTGTACGTAGTTGTTGAATGATTTCAAAACAGGTCTCTTTCTGATCGCCAGTCAACAAACACGGTAAGAATGTTTCATTGATACTATACATTTAAATTTTTCTATCAAAATTTACTTTTATGATCTTATACGAATGCACGTTCTCTCAGAAAGTCTCAGCAGTTAAACGATGATTCACAGTTACCACATCACAAACTCTCTCGCCACGATCTTTGACATTGCTTGTTTTCTTGAAGGCATAATCACGCCACTTCCTTAGAAACATAACATCCACAGCTGATGCGCCAGGCTGTTGTTCGACGTAGGTAGTTGCCAGTTCCAGTGCTGCCCTACCCTCTGCATGAGGCAAAATTCCCACGCCATTTCCCGCTTCACTATCACCTTCGTCGTCTTCTTCTTTTTCTTCCTCTTGATGAAGGACTACATCGACGATTTCGTCATCATTCAGGATTTCATTAGCCAGTTCATCATCAGCTCGCGAAATCCATTCCACAACGTCATTCTCATTAATACTAGCAGAATCAGGCAGCCGTTGTAAATCCTTTAAAATTGAGTGGTTGTCATCAGGTTCAGTTGCATGAATATTTAACCCTATTGTATTTGGGTTGTCTTCTTGTCTCTTCTCAACGAGAGTTTCAACATCTGGCCACAATTTTCTCCAGGATTTGGTAAACGTAGATGATGGGATTTCATCATACGATTTAGCAGCGATATAAATGACGTCCTTAATGTTAATTGTCTTGAGCGTCTGGATGAGACCTGCATTGTCATTACCATCCATCTTATCCAAAATTTCTGAAAGAAGCTTCCTCCGGTATTTTCTCTTAAAGCATTCGATTACACCCTGGTCCATGGGCTGTGCGATACTTGTTACATTTGGAGGCATATATAAAAGCTTGATGTCACTGTAACTATCACATTCGAGACCTTCCTCTGGATGCGTAGGGGCATTATCAAGCACAAGAACTGCTTTTACTGGCAATTTCAAGGATGTCAAATGTTCTTTTACAGACGGAACAAATTGAGCCACGAACCACTCCTTAAACAAATAAGAATCCATCCAGGCAGACTTTTGTGACCTGTAATACACTGGAAGGGAAGACATGTTTAAGTTTTTGAATACTCTGGGTTTGGCCGACTTTCCAATCACAAATAGCGGCATCTTGTGTGTCCCAGTTGCGTTTGAGCATAGTGCAACAGTGATCCTTTCTTTATTTACTTTAAAGCCCGAAGCAGACTTTTCTTGAGGAGTGGCAAAGGTTTTATTAGGCAAAAGTTTATAGTTAAGCCCGGTCTCATCGATATTGTACACTTGTTCTGGGGTTAGTTTTTCACGCTCAATGATACGCTTCAATTTTTCAGAAAAATCATTAGCTGCCGGTTGGTCTGCTGAAAGCTTCTCCCCGCAAACTCCAAGGAAATGCACTCCATGCCGTTTTTTCCATCTCGTTAGCCACCCATCGCTTGCCGAGAAGTTTCCTTTTTCCCCAAGTTTTGAATGAAGAATGACGGCTTTTTCTTTCAAAATCGGCCCATTTATAGGAGTCCCTCTTCTACGTTCCTGCATGAACCACAACCATAATGCGTCATCAACAAGTTCATGGTGTGGTTTTTTCAAGGTAGATCGAGTAGAAAGGACGGATTCGACTTCAATTTGCATACAAAAATCCTCGATAGATTTTCTGTTTTTCCGCCAATCATAAACTGTGCTTTTCCCTACATTAAACTCCGTACAAATACTTTGCACTGATTCACCCTTATCTAAACGTTGTAAAATATTAAGTCTGTCTTGCATTTTAACCGTATTATGCTTCCGTTTTTCACTCATTTTTGAGAATTTTACTGTCAAATAATCAGAGTTACTGAAACTACAATTTCACCTAACAAATAAACTCACTTATAATAACATATGTAACTCACATTGAAAATTATTAAAACACACAACAATATCAGTAGTAATTAGTAAAAACAGCTACAGTACACTGTATGACGATCCGGAGCAAACGCAATCGTAAGCCGAACTGAGGATCTTTGTTTACATGTAGGCCGGAAATAAACAGACACGCTCAATCCTGTCGCTTTCGGCCGTGAGAAACCCGGCGCGCGCTGATGACTCATTTCCAAGAAGTAGTCCGGACCATCCGGCGTCCGAACCATCGGAGTCCGAACGAGAGGGAGTCGACTGTAAATAAAATTATTTATGTAACTACTTACTTTTAGGTATTTAGATCTTGTGCCATGAAAATGGTATGATACATATGAAGCTCATTACATATATGATATAGTTTAAAATTTAAAGATTTTAATAATTATTTTGTTAATACACAAATAGCAATTTAATTTTAGTTACTGTAAAAATTAAATAAAACATGAAATAATTACAAATTACCAAAATTCTGTTTTGTTTCATATTATTAATAATTGTTTTATCTATTACTTTGATTCTAAAGAAGAATCTGTTAATGTACAAATGCACGATGGTTGGAAGAAAATATTTTTTAATATCTTTTCAAAACAAGTTTAGTACATGTATGTTTAATTGGTTAATTCTAAAGTGCTTTGATAAGTGTAATGAATAAATAAGTATTTTATTCATGAAGACTCAACGTGGACTTGTGTGAGCTGTGTGCAACAATTGAAGTCAGTTCCATAATGCCTTTCATGGTATACACATATTTCTTACTATAGTTTATTAACTTCAGAATCACATGCAAGTTTTTGAAGGAAGTTATAATTTTGCAGGCATGACGATGATTTCACATAGTAACTTTTTCTTTGACTTTTTCCAAACAACTCAGTTTCATAAGATATGATATTATGAACACGTACAGAAAAGTATAGATCCATTATATATAGGCAATGAGAGAATTTTTTGTGGCAGTGGTGTTAATTCTGTCATTACGTTTAACCAGTGTCTATTCCTCTCATTTTGACTAAGAGTCAGACTTGCTCAATAGTTTTTGGTACACATTTTGAAAATGGCTACGTCAACCCAGAATACTTCCAAACATAAATTTTATCTTTAATATGCTTTTAAACACAAAGAATAAATCCCTGGTGGAAATTCACCCCTGTTAACAGTAATATTATGACTCAACAAAATGTTTTGAAGTGTTGCCATAAATGCATTCACAATGAAGGAAAGAGTGGTAGGCATGTTGGTTGACAACCTTCACAAAAGTAAAGAGAGTAACATACAGATTTAACTTTTTATGATGAGAGAATTTATTAATTAATTCAATAAGTGCTTGGACAGTGACATTAATAATGTGAAAAACAAATGGTATACATGTATTTAAAGTAATTTTTAGTCAGGTATTTGTAAATATTTAAAATGCTCCAAGGCCTTTGTATCTTTACTTTCTGGACACATGTTATATTTGGAGAGTAGTTAGTTGAGTGGTTGATCAACATAGCGTGTATCGCTGGTTGTAGGGAATGAGTATTACTTTAAGAAGCATCAGCTGTTTCTAAAATTGATCCTTTGAGCATGGGTTCTTACCTCTCAATTAAGGCGTGGTGAAGTTCGAAGAGGATTCTCCCTCCACCCAGAACCGTATGTTAATTACTTCAGCCTTGCATTACTAGCAATAAAATGAA
Organism: Magicicada septendecula; assembly: GCA_034769895.1. Classification (NCBI taxonomy): domain Eukaryota; kingdom Metazoa; phylum Arthropoda; class Insecta; order Hemiptera; family Cicadidae; genus Magicicada; species Magicicada septendecula. Next base: position 128,418,532 of record CM068368.1, read on the forward strand.
ATAGTGTGAGAAAGCATTATCACTAAATGGCATCACTCAAGTTTATATAACCATTTATAACAACTACTTGTAAGCTTGTAGTGTGATTTTACAGCAATTCCTTGTTGAACTGAGTTCATTTTAATCAAGCTTGGTATTAACTAAATGAAAAAAATGTAGAAATATTTTTTTTTTGTGCAAGTATTGAAACTATTATTGTCAGTACACATAATAATGAATTAACAAATAACTCATAAATTTTATTTCCAGTAATTACTATTAGTGTAAATGAAATGTTAAGAACTGCTGTGTGTGTGTGTAACTGTAAAACTTTGACACATCAGGTCTCCATACAGCAAATACCCATTGTAAGGTTATCTGTATAAATTGAGTTTTTTTTTGTTAACAAATGGAAATATCAGCATCAAAATTAATTGGTGTAAAACTTCATAGACAGGGAGTTTCTATAAATTTAATTGCTTTTAGTTGGGTTTTTTTTTTGGGGGGGGGGGGTACAGTTCTCATTAGGTGAAGTTTGAATCCTACTTATATAGGTATCAAGCAAAAATTTGTTTTTCCATATATGGCTAAGATAATGGAAGTTGTTTTGCGTGGTGTTTATAAAGATAATAGAACTAAAATCTGATTTCAAATTGAACAATACTGGTAATGTAAATGTCTATTTCCCTCAGCATGTGGTAGTGAATATTTTCTTTAAATATGTCTTCTTGTAATGTAATTAATTGGGCTACATTCAGAATATTTAGGTCTTTCTGGTGCTCACTGTCTGTTAAAAATTACTAAATCCTTTAGGCTTATCTTTGTAGCCACTTGATCCAAAAACCTTTCCCCTTATATTTCTTTCATCAACTTTTCAGTTGCATAATTGAGTTCACCCATCAGTATCTGATGCTATGATTTTTCCACATTGAAACCCTTAGAAGAATCTCACCTCCCCACTTCAGTATTCATTTCACATTTTACCTGCGACGCCTACAATTATTGTCACTTCTGTTTATTGTTTCTCAATCATCATCATGTCAAATTCACAAAGTCTCCTTTCCATATTAAACAGATTGTTATTTTAAGATCTCTTTCATTTGCAGCCAAGAAAGCTGCATCACATGAAATTATATGTTCACTGTTTTCTTGGCTCCTAAATCATCTACCTTGCAAAGATTGATTGTCTTCCTAATATATGTTTAGCTTGAAAAGTAAGGCACACACCCCTGTCTGTTCTTTTCCTTATCTGATTCTCCACTCCAAGCACGTGTTAACACTCATTTCAACACTTTGATTTATGTAAAACTTTCTACCAGACATGTCATCACCTTACTTTAACATTAATCGAATGGGATATATTTGAGAACGTAAAATGGTTTATGCCAAGTGACATTATCAGAGTTATTCTCAATGCATGAAATCTAAGAACAATGGCATCAGCATTAATCTAATCTTTTAGCAAGTACTTCTCTCCATTTTTTATAAAAGAAAACTAAATTGATCTTGAGTAAGTTTATTATCCATATATATTGTGCCAAGAGGAAATTTTGAATATAATTTTGGAAGCATGAATCAATAAACTTCTTATTATTCCAATCCTCTTCTACCGCAAGGTGTAGAGGTTGACCAAAGGTCTTGCCACCATGGTCTCTGCATGGCCAGGGCCTTGGCTTCATTCCACTGCACTCCCAACCCCTGGGTCTTTTCCCAGCAATTCTTGCCTCATACAGTTTTTTGGAAGTCTGTCCCCTTTCCATCCCTTGGGTGTCCAAACCAACACAACTGTGCTTTCTTAAATTGATCTTTCAAAGGTAACTGTCTTAAGACTCACTCTTATAGTAGCATTTCTGACTTGATCTCTTCTTGTCTTTCCTTCAACATTCCTGAGGTACCTCAACTCCATAGCTCGGAGAGAGTTTACATGCTTCTCAGTTACAGCCCAGGTTTCACCCCCAAAAGTAGGAACTGGCACTTTTTTTTTTTTAACTGGTAATCTTAACTTTCTTAAAAATATCTGCCTTACCAATGAACTTGGTCTTTAGTGAATGGAAAAGTCTCGAGCCTCTGCTTATTCTTGAATTAATTTCCACATTGATTTTATCATCTGAGCTTATTGTAGAGTTTAAATATTCTAACTCTTGGACTTCTTCCAGTTGCTTTCCTTTGATGGTAATCCAGTGTTGAGTTGGCTCAATTTTTTCTTCGTCTTTGCCAAACTTATGAATCAATAAACTTTGTATAATATTCTTAGAGTTTATCTCTGGCATATCATCTTCTTTTGGTATCACATTTTTTATCTGTTAAAGAACTCTGCTAAATATCCCTTTTCATATAGGACTTTAATCAATATGAACGACTTAGCTTGTTTCGCTTATACAGCTTAAAAACTCAGAAGGATCCCTAATATATCAGGGTCTTTCCATATATTAACAAAATGAACATTATAAAAACATATGCACACACACACCTCTGTGTCTTCTATACTGTGTAAAATGGTATATTTGTTGTTATATAGTATAGTAAGCATGATACTAGCACAATACGGTAAATTTTATAATACACTGTGTGAGAAGCACACACTTTGTATGAAAGATAGTATAAATCTTTGTACAGTAATAAGCGTGTGTTTGTGTATCTACCTCCAGTGTTTATTGTGTCTAAATTATATAAATGATTTAAGAGCTAAGCAGCAAAATCTTTTACACAGTTTTTGTAATAAGTTTGTTGTTTGTGCAGATCTGCCAGTGTGAAGAGACCTGCTGCAGACCTAGCAAGGGAATCACCGCCAGCAAAAAAAGCTAGAAAAGATGTGGAAGTTCCAAATCGTATGCAGTATTTTATGATGGACCTGAGTGCTGGATACTTATCACTGCTACATGCATTTCAGTATCTCAAAGTTCATGAGTTGTTAAGAGCAAGTCGTGTATGCCACATGTGGAGAGACATTGCTATGCATAAAACTCTTGTTAGTATTTCTGTCCTTTTTTGTATGTTCCAAATTTAAAGCTACAAGCACTAAAGCTATTGCATGTGTTTTGAATACTGCAGAACAAATACAGTGTGCTGTAATTTTAGAAGCCAGATCTATACAGAAGAAATAATATTAAGAATCCCTTTTCCAGACTTCAGAATCTGGACTAGTAATGTTTATAAAAAGTTTTGTATCATAAATTAAATGCTATTAAATTTAATTATTAACCAACATGCTGCTATCAGTATAGTTATTTGAACTAAAATGCGTATAGTGAACTGCTTTTTGGAAAACATAATATTGAATATCACATTGGAGGCACAGATACAAGTAAACTGTAAAAAAAGCATTACTGCATGGAAAAGTTGTTTTAGTAGTCAAAATCACCATTATAATAAGTAAGAATAAAATACAGTGCTTAATTTGTATATTCAAGGGTAGGGTAAAAAGTTCTTGGCCTGGATAAGAAAACAGTATTTTTAAATTAATTTGAAATTATTTTTCAAGATAATTTCCATTTAGCTTGATACCCTTTTCTCAGCAATGTTGTAGAGCAGTTATACCAGACTGATAAGCCAATTTGGTGAGATCTTCAAAATAGTCATTTCCATGTTCTCTGACCTGATTGTTGTCCAAAAACATTTTTGGAGGTTATGAAAGAGATAGAAGTCAATCAAGGGCTAAATCTAGCAAGTATGTGTGAGGAAGCAATTCAAACTTTGATTTTAGCGATTTGCAACATTGATAAATAGCACTTTCTTTTTTGGTAAGTGTGGCTGATTTTCCTTGATTTCTTCATTTAATTGCTGCAATAAGTTAAAATGTACCATTGATTGTCTTCAGTTTTTAAGGTTGTCAAAGAATATTCCACATTGGTCCCAAAAACAGTCAATATAACTTTACCAGCAGATGGAATCATTTTTGCTTTCTTTGGAGTTGGTTTGCTTTTTGTAGTCCACAGTTTTTACTGTTTTTTTTGTCTCAGAATGGTGTTGGTGACCCAAGACTCATCAGCAGTTATAATTTGGTGCAAAAAATCGGTTGGATTGTGCTTATAGAATGCCAAACAGTCTGTTGAAAGATCCCTTGGACATTGTATTTGTTCAGATATGAGCTAACATGGTACCCATCTAGTGCACAGCTTTGTCATACGCCAATGATCATGTAAGATGATGCATACATTCAGTTGATATGCTAGAAGTCTGCTAACTCAAAACACATTTGTAGATTTTTTCTATTGGTTCTGCTGTAGTCCACTATTTTTCAGTGGGATGTCCACTGTGTGCTTCTCTGGCCCATTCTAAGTTAACCAGTCCAGTGCTTAACTATTGAATTCGATAAAAGTCTCCAAATGTTGAGTCCAGCCCATTTTTTTTATATTGGTTAGAGTTAAAGCTTTTAATAAAAATATTAATCATAGCAAATATTTAACAAATTTCAAATTTGTCTATGGTTAAAGTAATGCTAGAATCACTTACACTTCTGTATACCTTCAAGCTATTATTAAATAAGTCAGTGGCTTGAAATATCGAATTCATCCTAAAAGGATGAAATTATGCAACATGTTCAAAGTAATGAGCATAATGGTACCGTGTCTGTGTGAGGCTGGAACTTTTCACCCTACCCAGGTAATGAATATGAAATTGTAGAAAAAAATTAGCAAAGAGGATGAAAATGTTTTACCATACATTAATATTTTGGTCGTATGTTTACAGCAAGACAATTATTGAAGCTGTTTGTAACTGTGATGTATTTAAAAGTAGTTAAATGAAAACATTTTAATTATACTCCTAACAAGTGCTCATTGTTATTTTATGTACCAAAAACATATGCATACACACATGACAAATTGTACACCACTAGTATGTAAATTCCTTTTTATGAACAGAAATGAAATCACTTCAATGATATAATGAGCGAGTTCAGAACTTTCACTATCAAATGATAATGAACAGTCAGAACTAAAGCGTTATTACAAATTTGTTGTCAGTGTCATGTAGTCAGCTCCTTGCATGACTTTTTATGTAAAAAAAAAAAATTAAGACTTTGTTTATAAGGTTATAACTTTATTTTGTAACATTTGGAGTTATCATTGTACATGTTGGGTCAAGGTATTGAATTAGCGTATTGATCTTCAGATGTACTGAAGTAATCATTGTCAGTAAAAGTAATGTTTGTTGTTTTCCAAAAAAAAAAAACACACATTTTGCACATTCCAGAAAAAAATGAATAAAATTATGGATGTGCAGAAAAGTTTTGGCAAATTGAATTTACGTAATATTCTGTATCAAGCAGTACTACTGTAATTTGGTTAGGAGGATTAGAAGAATTTAAATACTGATGTAAACTTGATGTAAATGAGTATTTAAAAAGCTTATATTTTCTATAAGTATATTAAAACATCATTTGTTTTTAAGATATATTTTGTAGTATATAAATTAATCTCCTTTGTTGTAGAGTTCAATTTTCCATGGTGTTCACAATAGCCATATTACAAAAAACAAAGTTACTTAAAGCACAAGTAATTTATATTTAGGAGTTTAATTATATAATTATATATACTTTAGAATTGTGTGTGTGTGTGTGTCACTATTCATATTATAGTTTCATATTTTCACACTCCTCATGTTGATTATAAATGTATAATAAAATATTTGTGCTCAGTGGGAAACTGTGAAAATGAAGAATTCTAGAGTCCGAGACTGGGAAGGCTTTGCACAGACTTTAAGAAAAGTGGGCACACGGCACTTGGACTTAAGAAAGATGCTAGTACCAGATACTCAAGAAGCACTTCATACAATGTGGATGGAATTTTCTAAAGCCATTGCCAAGGTTAATTCATTACGTAGGTTAGATTTATGTAAATGTTCCTCGCGGCTCATCGAACAGGTTGCAATGTCATGTCCACAGTTGGAAGGCCTCTCTGCCCACACTATCAGGTAAAATAAATTTAATTACATTACAGTGTTCCATGTGTGTAGTACAGTATGTATAGTGTGTGTGCATTCACTGTCTTATTCTTTTGTAGAGTAGAATTTAAAAAGAAAAGGATTGTCATAAATACCAGAAAGTACATGTATTTAAATAAATTGAATGAGGTGTTAGCAAACATTTTATTTTAACCTGTTTATGAGGTTGAGTTAAGCTCTTCAGTGTGTCTTATATATTAAAACAGTAAAGAGCTGGAGGAGTTACCTTGTGTTTCACTAATAAGTTATGAGCAAAGAAAAGTGTTTGTGTGGTGCATGTTGTTATAATATCAAATAAAATTATTAGCCGATTGTGGGAGAAGTCTGTACATAATTGTCAATATCAGTAGTCATGTTTTTGACTAGAACCTTGTTGCAACATTTATGGTTTGTTTGTTACCAAGTTAAACAGAATTTCATACTATACATTACTTTTCAGTATCATGTATGTTCCAGTCACTTAGTTTTTGTCATATGTAAACGTTACTTATTAAATTACAAGTTCAATTCGTTAACAATAGACAAAATATAACATGATGCTCGCAATACAATTTATAATGTACAAAATTGCGAATATGTACCACGCAAAATGTACAGGAAATCTACTGTATTACACTGAAATATTAATTTTCTTAATTCTACACATAGAATTCATATGTGTGTGCGCGCGCATTTCATGATGAACTTGTTGAAAAGCAATCAGGCATTTCCCATCCCAATCATTAAGATTGCACCCCTGAAGACTATCCACCCCTCAGTTGCAGGCCCAGCAGGTCCATAACACTGCCCTTGGCAAATTGCATAATGTGATAACACAGTGAAGAGCATGTTGACATTAGGCAATGTTGACAATGTGTGCATTAGGCTGTTAAGCTGGATTTTCTATATTTTGTCCTCTTCGCTATCTTCTTTGCTTGAGTGTTATCATCCTTCATTATTCCTGTTATAGAGTGTTGTAAAAAGATCAGTTATTTTTTCATAATTGTAATAAGTGCAGATGTGATTCATCACTGTGAAGATACTCCTCTGAATTTTATGAAACGTTTTTCTGTTTAGCTTATACATATTGTCTTTGTCTTTTCTTATGCTTGTTTGTACAGTGTGTCAATATTCTCATCATCCCAAGGTTTTATAAAGCATTTCTCAGACCTGTTCTATTTTACTGACAACCAATCAATCCAGCTTGTAGCATTAGGTATCAAAAGTAAATCATGCTAAAGATTACGGTTCTTGTCAGCATCAGCCATTTAAAATCAATGATTGTATTAATAAATGCCTATAATACAATTTTTTTATATAAATGACACCCTGGCAGTTAATCCATAGGCAGTACGATGCCAGTTAAATTTAGTTGAAATTATGTTAGTCACTTTAGAAAGTGTGATATTTGTGTGGTTTGTAGCAGAGAAAACAGTTCTTTCAGTTTTCATTTAAAGCATTCAACCAATGTTCCACAGTTGAGCTACTTATCTTAAGCTTACTGATTGTTTCACCATACGATTGGAAACTTAAAGACTTTTGAGTTACTTAAGATTTTTCCTGCCACGTTTCTAAACAATGTAATAGTTTTTCTTTATGTGTTTTACTCTCACTACCTTTTCCTATAAATCGTAGGCAGCATTGATGGTAATCCACACAAAAAATAATCCTCATCAATGTTGAATATATTCATTAAATCCGTAGACTGATATTAAATTATGCAATGTCTGCTGCCACTCAGTCACTACACTTTCACTGGCTTTTTTGATCCCTCTGATTCCTCACACATTTCATTCCTAAAACGTTACGAGTTAATTAAGTTATTGAAATATTGCATTTTGTCCCATTTTTAGGGTACCAACTGAGGTTGCACATGCTTATTGTTGTTTAAAATTATGAAATTCCAAATCACTTACCTTTACTAAGTAAATTCGATTTATTTACCAGGGTGTCGTCTGATGTACTTAGGCAGAGAAAAAACAGGTGAATGCAAACTAATACACATATTTTACAAACACAAATAAATGGTACTTTATTTTTCTAGCATGACAATTTTTCTGTTTACCTTCCGGTTTAAATTTACTAAAATATGCCTTATGACTGAATTGTGAACCTGCGTCAAATTATGATTTTTACTGTAGTTATACTTTTTATAGAAATAACATTCCGAACAATATTTGATTCACCTAGCCATACTATCAAGATTTATTTATTTGAATATATATATAAACTTACGACTAACTTATTTTCTACTAAAAAACGACCCAGTAATGCGCACCCTCAACTCACATACCTTTTTTAAAAAACCCATATTATTTCATTTATTACTTTTTTGACCCCATTAAATTGTTATGTAAAAAATACTTTTACTTGGGTAACGGCGTCTCCTGCGATCTAGTAGCATGGCCCGCACCAAGTCCTCGTTCACATGTCCGACACAAAAAACTATGAGTTTATCTTCTTCATTTCGAATCACTTATAACGGTTGTGATTTCTAGTGCACTTTTGACTAATATTCCATTTGAGACGTTTATTACTATTTTAATTATATATTAAGGATATTAATATACTATAACTTCCACCTACCTTGAAAGTTTGTTTTGTTTCGGGCCAGGATTCTTTCGTGCGAACGCCAGATACAAACATGTGTTTCATGGGTTATCGAAATAACTAACGCTACACATCTTTTTGGAAGAGAAATACTTAGTTCTAATGTTCAGCAATATTGAATTTAGAGATATTTGTTTTCCATGTTGTGCAATTCTTACATAATAGGCCTTACTAACTACAGCTTACCTTGTATCATATTTAGAATACAATCATAAACACAGACACAAACACAAACAGCCCAGCTTTGCTCGCTCTCACATTCATACTAATTTATTTCCCCCATTATTTTAGTTTTAGCGCTTTTGAACAGTTCCTACACTTAGAAAATTTAATCAAAGGTTGCCCGGCTACTTCTCTGTTTCCTTGTTCACACACGTGTTGCACTCCGGAAAGTCGTTCAAAGTCCGATATTCGATTCTCACTATTACCGGTTTTCGGTTATACTCATCTTGCCGAACACTTTAAACGTTCGGGTTATTACTTATTACATTTAAAAATTACTTCTTGCACACGAGAAAAATGTGGAACGCTTCACGATTTTGCGTCTGGCCGCGCCCGGTAACGTAACAGGTACTTCTCAGGTGGTCTCAGATTTTCTATGGAAAGCGCTGCCTCGCTCTTCGTTGCCGAAACTGCCTCCCATGCTATGCATGTAGTTTTTTAGTCAATATAGCCAACGATCTCAGTTAGGCATTGGCTGACGTCATTAAAGTAGGCAGGACTTAGCCATGACTTCCTGAGTGAAACTAAAGGAACGATGTATATTTTCGCACTTTAGCCATCTTGTTTTTCGTTGAGAGCGTCCCTTGGAGCGCCTGTGTGAGTAGTTGCGCTCGTGCATCGACACACATATACCAAGTTCTTAGAATTTTGTGGAGGTGCAAATTCCTTTGCCTAGTTACACAATGGAAATTGCGTATCGCCTTTGTCCCAAACACTGTTTCTCAACACTGGTTCTTTCACAATGGAAATAACGTTGACCAAAAATTTTATGAAAAGCCCGCCCAAAATGAAACAAATAAAAAATATAACTAACCCAAACGGTAAAAAATAAAAACGCCCAAAATTGACACGCTACAATACCCCCTCGATGAGAATTCGGCTGTTCACAACAGAAGAAATCTCATCGATAAACCCCGAAGAGGACCGGTGAGGAACTGGTGCCAACAACCCCCTTGTTCTTAATCTACATGGGTACACGACCCCCCTGGCTTGGCGACTATGGACTCATCTGAACGAGATCACTGGACTTCTCCGTAAGAGATCCCAACACTGAGAAATCGAACCAACAAGTACCACAGCCCACCTCACCTCCTAACATGCTATCCCCAAAATCCTCCATCCCTGGCTTAAATTACTCCAGATCCTCCGCCGATATGTTTCCCCTTTTGTGCAAGCTGGGCTGCCTTTAGCAAATACTGGGCTCACACACACTCACATTACATGTTGACATGACACATAGTCAAATTAAAAATTCTTTTAACATTTATGAAACATAAAAAAAAATCCAAAATGATATACTCAAAAAATTCGCTTCCTGGTTTTCTGTTTTCTACTTAAAATGCATTAATTTAAACCTTTCTCCCAATCTAAACACATCCGTAATCTAACATGTAATCACTTATAATCTAACAGTACAATGCCATACAATCAATCAATAAAATAAACATGTTAAGTACACACATAATAAAATAATCATTACTCAGAAATATTCACATGCTGGCAGGCGAAAAATCAATTTTTTTTTTCTTTTCAAAATTGAAATTTCCAAAAATTTTAAAATTCAAAAAAAATTTAAATTTATTTAAATGTTTTCTTCATATTTAGACATTATTGGAAAATTGGTTTAAATTGATTAAACAAACAAATAAAATTGACTTCCTACTATACAAGCTTAGTATGTGTATGACCTCATCAGCTGATAGAAACTAGGTCAAGTCCAAGACCCTTGACCTACATATGTTATGTATACTTTCTATCTGCAATTACCTTTAACATCTGTAACATCTAATTTGAAACACAAAACATAATACAACAAAACATTAAAAATAAACAAGATATTAATATAAATAATCTAATATAAATAATCATCAACTTGACATTTAAATTATTTAAAATAAACAATTCTTAACTTGACATTATTTTCAATTCTACCAAAAGTTTGTCACTGGTTTAAAAAATAAAAAATTATATCTTTGTTATAAATCTCTTTCTTTGTTTAACAATCTGACTTTAATCTACTGTGGGTGATGTGAATTATTTATTCTCATTGGCTGTATTAGATCTGTATACATATATAATCTTTCTCCCTTTAACTCTAACTCACAGCTTCAGCTACCCTGACACCCATCTCTATCAAATCTCTACTAATCAGGACACTCTCTAACCCCAATTTATCATTAGACTCAAATCGCCACCTTCTCTCTAAAAATACTCTCTAACCCTTTGTACATGGGATATGTGTTTCCCCGCCCCCAAAAAAACTCAATTTCCCTTATCTGGCGGCCTGGATTCTACCTAAGGCGGCCCCTCCTCACTAAAATTGATACCAATTCCCGTCCCAACATATTTTGTTGCGAACTCCTATATTACACTACCCTCTAATACAAAATTGCCATCCCCAAAAATCTCAATCTCATTACCTTACTACAAATACAACAAAATAACATCATCAATTATAAACATAAATATATCATTCAGAAACTCCACCATTATTATCAATTACTGTGTCAACATCAATACTTCTCACTTCTATAACATACATTACTTCAAAACAACACGATATTATTATCAAAACAATATTTCGATCTTAACTACTTCAACTTGGACAGATCTATATGTCCCACAAAATATTCATCACCCAAAAACTATCTTTTATTAACTTGCATAAATTATTATTTTATTTCTTATTATCATTATTGTTGTCATTACTCCAAAACGTCTGTAATACATTAAAAACATTATATTGAACATTAATTACTGGTAGCATTTATGAACCCAATATCAGTGACATGTTATTAATGATCAGCTGATCCTCCTAACACAATTAAAACACATTTCAAATTTGAACAAATTACCTGGAATATACATATTTATTTATCATTACTCCTCACCTTCTTGTTTCCCATTTCTCTGATTCTGATAATTCATATTGACTGCCTGCCAGACGATTTAATTATTGGCTTAGAAAAAAAAAATATACACACATGATGAAAATACATATTCTTCTCAACACCTATATCTAACGTACAACAATAAAATAATACATTTAAAATTATAGCATGAACACCTTGTATTGAGTCTGAGCATCTAATTATTTGAACAGAGCACAAGAGTTTTATTGGATCAAAATTTGAATAAAAAATTTTTTTTTATGTGATAAAATTTAAATTCGTGGCTCATCCGAGCCACCTCCCAGCCACACACACTATTTCAAATTATGGAGGACTGTTTCGCCCTTGCGCTTCGGCACAGACTGTATATTTTGGAGCAGGCTTTACCTCTCCGTGTCTTTGCTTCCGCTATTATATTTAAAAGTATTGAACATCAACATGTTCGGGTCTATAATTATACACCCTTAATGCGGGTCTACCACCTGTCTTGCTACCCCCAAGCGGGCAGAGTGGCAGCCGCTGTTTCATAGTTCCGGAAGATTTCCCCTAGTTGTCTCCCCCCATTGAATTTCAAATATGTACCAATTTCAAGTCAGCTATGGTCAAGGGACTTGATATGACCATAGCTGGCCGCTAGCCAAATCCACGATTAGTGCTGGTAAGGCAGTAATCGCCCGAAAAGTCGGGGAAATCTAAACTTCAATTGGACTGCCTGTTACACATCATTACTACTATGTGCGACACGGTCGTTTAGCAGTGTGTAAATTCTAATTTACACGAAAAAAAGTGTGCCGCACATTTTCGCCTCCGATGGGGGTAACACTCTCTGTTACCCCCAACCCATTTCGCTATCTACGGGAGCACAGGCCACCCCCGCAATAGCAACTTACTAACTAATTACAATTGAAATTTTATATACATATAATATAGTATCTCCATCAATAATCATTTCCCTCCTTCATAACTTTTTACCATTGGACTTTCTTAAAATTTTCAAAATTTATTATTAATAATCATTATATATCAATTTTCATTTATTCTTAAAAAATCTTTTAATTATCATATTTATTAAACACAATGATTGCATTAAAATCTCACTATTGCATTAACACCTCAATCACACCTGTAAACATTTTTATTATGCGTGATTATCAAATTTTTTCTACTTACAATCCATTTAACATAATATACACCCAAAACATAATCACCACCATCTCTGAAACATTTCACATAAATTAGTTTACATCACATAATTTATCATTCATTACCAAATTTCCCACTCTCATAAAATAAATTAAATTCATTAAAAAAAATTAATTAATTAACATTTAAATAAGCAATCAAAATATTTAACATGTATCAATTTGTTTTAATTACATTAATTACCAAAAATATAAATTATATAGTTATCGAAACAATTACCATTAGTCAATTACTGTTTTCAAAATTAATTCGGATATTTATTTAACTTGCAAATATTTCCATATTCTTATCACAACAATCCTCTTACGTACACACATTATCTATTTAACATTCCACCATGCACACATATAAATTCACTATATTTTATTTACAAACTCTTGTTATTTATTGTTCAGTTTTTTTTCCGCACTTCATTTGTCCAGATTTGCCATGTCAAAAAACCATTAAACACAATGTTTATACTGTCTTTTATTGTTTTAATAGTTATCCTCCATCGTTCCAGATAAGTCTTGGTTTTACATAACATCGTTCAATTTTATCACCACACAAATGACTGTTTTGTGTGTTGTAACCATACAAACTAAATTCATTCAGCTTATTCAAATACTCATATAACCAGTCTACGTTAGGTATTTTTGTTAAGTCTCCGTCATTGAATTCATTCACTATCGGGTTAATTATTTTTATTAAATCATTGTAATCATTATTACTCAAATATACTTTTAAACTTTCATTCCATTCTTCATACTTTCTATTTAAGTTATATAATTCTGTTTCTTTACTAACATACAATTCTCCCCTTATATCTCTCTCATCACAATACCAAATCATACCTTCCACATCATTATTACAGACAGAGGGTACAAATTCAATTAAACCTTTCCTGACTTCTCCAGGAAAAACAAAAAACTTCAAAAAACAATTATTTGTAGCACACTTGTCTACACAATATATACGTGAAGGTCTTCCTTCACCCCCCATTCTACCTCGTAAACAATTTACCCTCTGTTTCATATCTATAATATAACTCTCTCTCCACTCTCTCTCTAACTCATTAACACACATTAACATCTCATAATCACATTCTACAAACTCCTCAGTACTCTCAGATATTACCTTATTACTCTCATTATTTTCAACAACATCATTATTATTTATTAATTCTTTACCCAATACAACATTGCCATTACAACTTTCGTTTGTATTATTCTTACTCTGTTCTACTTTATTCAAACTATTTCTTGTCATTTCATCGGCATTTTCAAGACATACATTCTTGTCTTGTATATTATTTATCAACTCATCAAATTTTACATTTATCTTCTGCTGCAACTGCATATTCTGTTGTTCACATTTTATTCTCTGTTCGTCTAATTTATTGTTAAAGTCACTTTTCATCTGATTTAAAATTTTATCATTATTATCACAGCGTTCATTCTGTTTATCGAAATTAACTTTCATGAAATCTAATAGGTCATCTAATGACAATTTTTTCTCTTTCGTTTTACTTGTTACAGGAGTTGATTTCGCTCCCGGTGTATCAAGAACAGATGCTTCTACATTATACTCATTTATTGGCGTTAATTCTGTTTGAATACCAGAGTCAGCATTTACTTGACTCTCGGTCTGACTGTCAGATAATTCATTGTTATCTGCCATTTCTTATTTTATACTCTATACTTGTATATAAATATAATATGATCAATATAATGTATTACATAACCAATTTTGCGTTAATAGCGCACTTTTGTTTTATTCCGCTAACCCCAAAAACATGTTTGTATCTTTTCTGTAGGTACGGTTTTTACTATTTTACTTAATAAAAACTGTCCCTGTTAACGGGAGCCATTGAGACGTTTATTTACTATTTTAATTATATATTAAGGATATTAATATACTATAACTTCCACCTACCTTGAAAGTTCGTTTTGTTTTGGGCCAGGATTCTTTCGTGCGAACGCCAGATACAAACATGTGTTTCATGGGTTATCGAAATAACTAACGCTACACATCTTTTTGGAAGAGAAATACTTAGTTTTAATGTTCAGCAATATTGAATTTAGAGATATTTGTTTTCCATGTTGTGCAATTCTTACATAATAGGCCTTACTAACTACAGCCCAGCTTTGCTCGCTCTCACATTCATACTAATTTATTTCCCCCATTCTTTTAGTTTTAGCGCTTTTGAACAGTTCCTACACTTAGAAAATTTAATCAAAGGTTGCCCGGCTACTTCTCTGTTTCCTTGTTCACACACGTGTTGCACTCCGGAAAGTCGTTCAAAGTCCGATATTCGATTCTCACTATTACCGGTTTTCGGTTATACTCATCTTGCCGAACACTTTAAACGTTCGGGTTATTACTTATTACATTTAAAAATTACTTCTTGCACACGAGAAAAATGTGGAACGCTTCACGATTTTGCGTCTGGCCGCCGCCACGGCCATATGTAGACTGGGAACGGTAACGTAACAGGTACTTCTCAGGTGGTCTCAGATTTTCTACAGAAAGCGCTGCCTCGCTCTTCGTTGCCGAAACTGCCTCCCATGCTATGCATGTAGTTTTTTAGTCAATATAGCCAACAAACTCAGTTAGGCATTGGCTGACGTCATTAAAGTAGGCAGGACTTAGCCATGACTTCCTGAGTGAAACTAAAGGAACGATGTATATTTTCGCACTTTAGCCATCTTGTTTTTCGTTGAGAGCGTCCCTTGGAGCGCCTGTGTGAGTAGTTGCGCTCGTGCGTCGACACACATATACCAAGTTCTTAGAATTTTGTGGAGGTGCAAATTCCTTTGCCTAGTTACACAATGGAAATTGCGTATCGCCTTTATCCCAAACACTGTTTCTCAACACTGGTTCTTTCACAATGGAAATAACGTTGACCAAAAATTTTATGAAAAGCCCGCCCAAAATGAAACAAATAAAAAATATAACTAACCCAAACGGTAAAAAATAAAAACGCCCAAAATTGACACGCTACACATTGTTTTACTGGTGAGGTCGGCCGACCCTGAAAAGAAAACTTTTAACAAAATTTAGATGGACCGCATGTGGTCTGTTGGTAAGACGCACTGGGCAGAAGTTTTTTCTCGGTTCCCTCTCCACAGTTTTACAATACGGGAACTCACTGCCTGCTGGTGCGAAATCATAGTCACTGCTCATGGCACTACGTGCAATTCCCGTGAGTTGGACGTTGACGAAATTGCACTGCCACCGGTTTACTTCACTGGAGTAGGCGTGACTTAGCCATACTTCCTCCAGCTCGGACCGTATGTTTCACAAAACTTCGTCTCTGCGCCATTTTCGACAGCGTCGGTTGATCGGCTTTGCGTCCCCGTCCGCGCACATGGTCGTGGTTGCGCGTAACACAGTATTGCAGTTCTGAAAATTCAAACAGTTGTATGCGACACGCACATTCCATTGTATTGTTTCATCACCCAGCTCCTTTGTTAGAAACTACTTTATTCAACACGTGGCCTGGTCACAGATGGAAATTAAATTTATGAATATTTTTTTACAAGTCCCCAAAAATTAATAAAATTAAAATCCCTCAGGATTCGTCACGTTACATTCCAGACAATGGCTCGAAGCTGTGTAACCTTCCAAAAGATACTTTGAACTCATTAGTACCAAGGCTTTGGTAGCAGCAAACATTCACATCACTTTATAATATTAGTCAAAAAAATGGGCAAGTTTTTAGATGTGTAGTCAAAGCACACCCAAACTATTCTGTAGTTCTCTTTGTACAATAGAAAGGATAACTTTGTTATCTTTTCTCTAATTAATGATACATAATATTTAATTATGATCATCACTTTAACGTGCTTTTCAAACTGTAATCAGTAGCATAGAATCTGCTGTAGCAAGTGGTATTGACCATGATTGTGGGAAAATTTATTTTCTCGTCCTTTATGTGTGTTTTGCAGTATAACTAAAAGGTGTTTCATTGCTAAAATAGCAGTTTATAATGTATAACCATCCGTTGTACTCTGATTGCTTACATAACATGTCTTCTTCTCCTCCTCCTCCTCTTCCTTCTTCTTCTTCTTCTTCTTTTTCTTCTTCTTCTTCTTCTTCTTCTTCAGGCATTAGGTCATAGACCTGTTGCGCCCTCCGGCCATGATAGAACTCACGCCCCACCCCAGCCAGAGAGCCTTTTAACCCACGCTCAGGGGCAAGCCGTGCAGTGGCGGGGGGGGTGTTGTTTATGTGTGTAGTATATATTGTGTGCCCTTGTTACTTATCTGACCTGGAAAAGACGTACTTATTGCATGTACTTATTATTACTTATTGTATGCCAGAGAAGACGTACGTATTATTTGTCCGCATACGTGCGGGTGGACGAGCAAATCGAGCCACAACATGTTTAAAGTTAAATAATGTTGTCTCTAGACATGAGCTGTCTTTGAAATGCCAATTGTTTGTGTAGCAGTGTCTTCATAAACTTGATACTTTTTTTTTTTTTTTTTAATGTATTGCATATGATAAGAGTCACTTATATACTCAGTATTTCATTTTCTTTATATAAGTCAGTGTCAGTAGAAAATTCTGATAAGTAAACGTTTCGAAACAGAATTTCTGCCCATACTGGACCCTGATCTCCAATAGTCTCAATCTTCCACAGCTACTCACCAGTACTCATCCCCAGAATAGTCCCAGCATCTCCCTGAACATCGCCCTCTCCATCTTAGGTACTATAGTCTGGTATAATCTACGATACTGGGTACTTTGTAAAGTTGTTGTAGTTCATAATTGAACCTGACACATCATCTGTGTGTGTGTGTGTGTGTGTGTGTGTGTGTGTGTGTGTGTGTGTGTGTGTGTGTGTGTGTGTGTGTGTGTGTGTGTGTGTGTGTGTGTGTGCGCACTCAAAATTTCCCTCAATAGTCACCATTTGAATATGCCCAGCAACTCTTCATTTCTCTTCTTAAGTGTCCAAGTCTTGCATCCACATGTGACAATAGGTTGTAGCGTTGTCTTGTATATCATAAGCTTGACTTTCCTTAAATAGCGGGATTTAGTGAGTAGAGTGTCCTGCTACCCTTCAAAATTCTGTATACAAAATAAAATATAAAAACCTATAACATTCTCATAAAATCTGTTCGCATTGATTTTATTCTGGTTCTGTTTTGGACAAGTTTTTATACATTTCATTATTAAATATTACTGTACTTACAGAGGTTTTATCGAAGCTGCCATTCTTCTTGACCTAATAAAAGTGGACAAAGTGAAACCATGAATCTGTCTAAAATTTAAAAAATCCAGATACGATTCTTGAAATTATAGTTTTAACCTTCCATTTTTCATTGTTCTACAGGTATGTTTTACACCTATGAATGAAAAATTCTAGGATTTTTTGCACTTGCAAAACATACCGTATTGTTCCGAATACAAGCCGCAGCCCAAAAATTACCGTAGGTTAAAGGTTAAACATTTGCAAAAAGTGTAAAGTCACCGTTTGAATAAAAATTACTAAATTGTATTAAGATGAAGAAAGAAATAGCATGTAAAAGTACATTATTGTTACATAATTATTATTATTATTTACTAACCGTTTATAAAAATTATACTTTTTTATTGTTAAGTTATTTTCTAGTAGTGTACAGTAGTTTATATTTTGAGCACTTTAAAATATTCCCATACTTAATCACTGTCACTGTCACTAGCTTCAATTTCACTGTCACTTGTCACTTCTTCCTCTTCATAAATGATATTGTCTTCCATTCCGTCCATGCAGTTCGATATGCAGCACTTTTTGAAACCTCGAATTATGAATTCTGGTGGGATGCTTTCCCATGAACTCTTGATCCAGTTGCTGAGTTCTGTTACGGGTGTTTTTTTAATTTTTCCTGTAGGAGTCAAAGGATGATTTCTTGCCACCAACCAATTATTATATAAACGCCAGCAGGTTATCTTTAAAAGGTTTATTTACTACAACATCCATCACCTGCAACTAACTTGTCATTCCTCCAGGAATAACGGCGATAAGTGTTCATTTCTTCGTAAAGAAGCTTTTTTATTTCATCCGTGGTGTGACCACGAAATGAACCTAGCACTAACAAATTGTGTTGTTTTAATAATGCTCCTGGCCATTTATTGCACACACATTTTAACCAATCTACAATAAGATCGTTATCATCCAACCTTTTTCGTGACAGCAAAAAATTACACCCGATGGTAACTTCTCTTTAGGCATGGTTTTCCGTTTTAATATTATGTAAGGTGGAAATTTTCGTCCATCGGCTAATGCAGCAAGCATTACAGTGACACCTAACTTTTCATTTCTCGTAGTCTTTACTATTACAGATTTGGTTCACGTAAAGTTAGAGGTCATGTCAAAAAATACGGCGTTTGATTGGCATTTCCCATGAGTTCAAGTGAATAATTATGCTTCTTGCGTAAATTAATGACAAACCGCTGATACTGAAGTAGTTTTTCTTCGTAGTCACTCGGTAGTTTTTGCACGAGTGATGTAGGTCGTGTAAGTGCAAATCCATTTCGCCGCATCATTCGTCTTATCCACCTGAAGCTGGCTTTGAAACCGGAGACTTTTAATTCTTCTGCGATTTCTAAAGCTTTTAATTTTGAAACATGTCTAGTAACAGGGAATCCTTTCCTTCTTAAAAGCCATACGTATTCACAGACGCTGGACTGAACTGCTACAAAACGCCTAACTTGAGGTCCCGTGAATACTCGTCGTGCAATATTTGCATTTAAAAGCCGTTCCTTCTGTTTTCTCCATCATCAAATACAGGATGATATCGACGATCATCAATATTGAATTTTCTTGCGGCTTCGCGATTGTATGTTTTTTCAACACGTTGTATCACAATTAATTTATAATTCGCATCATACGGGTTACGTTTATTTTTTGGAATTTGATTTGACTGTGTGCCTTTAGTCTCCATAATATCACTCATACCGCAAACGCACTATAAAAACGCCGAATGAAAACAAAGTACAGATAAGCGATGTTGTCGCTGTTACAACAGAAAAGCACACTGGGAGTTTACCCGGTATGTAGAAACATGTTACCCCCTCTACTCATCCTTTGTCTTGCCGCCTACAGAAGGGTGCGAGCTCACGCACGCACGTACACTTTTTCTTCCTATTCTTTGTTCAGTTTGCTGTTAAAACGTACGCTGCAGTACGTTAACAATCATAATGCCAGAGTTAACAAGAGCCAGGCAAACTGCTGTTGCGTAGGCAGTAAACAACTCATAGATACCAAAAGCGTTCATCCCACCAGAAGTCAGGTATAACTTTGAATTTTGTTAGCGCGCGAATGCAAGCCGCAGGCCAAATTAGCGACCATGTTGTTAGGAGAAAAAGTGCGGCTTGTATTCGGAACAATACGGTATTAATAAATTGTATTTTGGTAAATACAGGTACTTAAAAGTTATGTGCAATTTGATTGAAGCATAATGTGACATAAGGTGTGTCTCTCTTAGACCAGTAAAAGTGGCAGGCTGAAAATAATTTTTAGTTGTAACATTCACAAAAATAACTCAGATGATAAGTCGTTCTGGACCGTCACCCCATCACTTTTGTGCTATTAAAAATTACTGAATAACAAAATATTCAGCAAGTAGATCAAGTTTAAACAGAACATGACAAAGTAAAAATATATTCGCCTTATAACAATATAATTCTTTGTTGTTTCATCAAGTGTAAGGTGTGACATATATAGTTTTGTATATTTTAACACATTTGTCAAAAAAAGAAAAGTAAGCAGAATTTCAGATAATAAAAATTTGAAATGACTCATACTTGTTTATCCTTTGTTAAGTATGTACCAGGGAGTGGCTGTGGTGTAGTGGGTAGTATGTTGGTTCACTAAACCATGTAGATTTGATACGATTCCTGCTGTGAGCATAATAGTATCTTTTCATGGTTACTCTCCCCTAAGAAGGCAGTGGCAAACGAGTTAGTAGTGTCCCTATCTAGTTTATCTGTCTACTTTCCTGTTCAGGGCCGACAATAAACTGTATGTCTGTACACTGTGGAAGTATCTGTAGATACACACACGCGCCAAAGGCATACACGGAGAGTGTATACTAGTCCCAGGGCTGATGATCTGAGAGAAATACGTGATAAATTAATGTATTTGTTCGATAATTATGAATTATCTCGACCTGTAAAAAATTAACTGCCAGTATTGTTTTATTTTCGTCACAACAAGGTACTGTTTTAGATCAATATTGGGTGGAGAAGTGGAAACCAAATTGTTAGTTATGCTTTTCATTAAGAATAACTTTTTATTTTCATAATAATAACTTTGTTTATATTCAAGATACAAAGATTTTTAGGTATACGAAAAGTATGGTATCTTAAGGCATTTTAAAAATTGCATACCAAATTATGTCAGTCAGATGGCAGCATTCTTGTTAGACACACATTTGGAGCCACTCCTCAAAATCGTGCATCACATGCTCTGGCACAGCTGCGATTTCTTGACAGATAGAAAGTTTTAGTTCTTCGATAGTGTTTGGTCTGTTCATATATGTATACTCTTAACTTAAGGTATGTCCATACAAAAATTGCAAATCGATAGATCAGGGAATGTGATGGTAAACAACGTGATATTCCCAAAGATGCCTAGCAGAATGTCTGGGAGCAGAAAGTACTGTCCTTCTCGCTGTGTCTTAACATTTTCTGGGATCTGTACTGATCAGGAAAGGCCAGGTGGTTTCCACTTCATGACACATTTGATAGTTCTAAATGCGTCACCCTATGGGACTATAGTGTTTTGATCTAGAATTGCACCTCAATGCTCGACATTGAACTTTTGATGGAAAAGACATTGGATAGTAACTACAGAATCACTGTTTCTATAAAAAAAAAAAAACTGCATTGTCTGCACTGACCACCAGCTCATGCCGTAGGTCATCAGCCCTCCTTACCTATTACTCCTCCAACCTGTATTATGTAAAATGTTAAGATTTTTATGTTTGTTATAGGCTATGTATATGAAATTTGTTGAACAAAATTCCTACAGAACTGTATATTTTATTTGGTCAGAAAATGTTTACATTTTTACTTTTTTGAAACCAATCATGTACGTAGCTGAAAATTAAGGTTTTCATGAACAACCATGCCCATTTAATACTTGAAATCCTCTTAGTGTTCAGTCCAGGTAAATTCATAGTAAAGGGAGTGTGTAGTAAACAAACCCCTTGCCCACTGTAGATAGAAAAATTCCGTGTGTTTCTGCAAGAATGAAAGTATTACAAAATACATTAAATGGATCTGTGATACAATTTTAGATCACTTGTTGTAACTATATTTATACCCTAATTTGATGTGTACATATTTGTTTTCAGGAGTAGTCATCTAAACTTAAATTGTTTGGAAAGGTGTAAAAACTTAACAGATTTGCGGCTGAAAGGGGCTTCGAGTTCAATAGAAGCGTCCAATATTATATCACTAAAATCGCTGAACAAACTCAGATTTTTAGTAAGTACTGAAATGTTGAATTTGTATTTGTTGTAGTGAGTAAGGTGTTAGTATATTCTTTATAAATATTTAAAGGTCTAACAAAAAATTGTATTAAAATACATGAGCTGTTCCAAAATTAACCTCCTGATAGCTAATAAAGAAAAAACGAAAATATGGAAAACTATTTTTATTATATATAACAGTTATATATATATCTATACTTCATTCACACACAATCACCACCTACATACAGCCACTCACTAAATTGTTGCACCTGCTTTTACAGTATCTGAAAAATGCTACCATCATGGTACCCAGACAAGAGCTGACACCATTAACAAGATTCTCAATGGTTTCAAAGAACTGGATATTGAGCCAGAACTTAATCATAATGACACAATGCCATTTTTGCGTGGACTTTTGTTTGGTGGTATTTCGATCTCAATACAGCTGCCGACAGTCCATGCCTATGATCATCGGCTAGGTTTGTCATTGTGAACTTCCTCGAGGTGCGAGCCTTTGGATACACAAACTCTGCCCTACACAGCACTTGGGCCCATGACGACAGGTCCCTGGAGAAGAGATTGGCTACCTAGGAAAGTCGTAACAATAATTCTACATCCCGTAGTTTACTAGCTTTGATCAAATGGTAGTTATATGGAAAACAGCTTCCACATCAGTCCTTTCAAGGCACAGCACTGGCAATGGTTGGATAGTTTTTCTCCTGCTTTTCCATTGTTGAGATCCTCATATTTCAACTCTGTCCAGCACCTCAGAGTACAATCACAAACGTACCCAGTGTACGATATTTCAACAAATATCACCACACACCTTGCAACTGATGAGAAGTGCAATGACAGGCTCCATGTTTTGTCTATTATTAGTGTAACAGAAGTAGACAGAATAACAAAGTGGAGCATGGATTTGCTTATAACAGTGTAAAAGGATATTGGTCACTACTGCGCATGCTGTGGCAAATAATTTGTGCGTATCAGCCAATTGTAGGTTAATTTTGGAATTGCTCTTGTAACTGTAAGATTTTGTTGATAGATCATTAAGGCCTTTCTTTAAGTACTGGACAATGCTACCTTATTACTAAACTACATGAATTGCTAACAGTAACGTGCTCATATCTGTGGGTAAGTATTGTTCCTTGGACACAAATTAATCTCACTTATCACGTGTTTCACTAATTAGACAAAATCAGTTACAGAAATTCTTATCTATAGTCATATGTTTATTTGTGTCACTTCTATTTATTACATTTGCTTTATTACATCCATGGGAGTTTGTAGATCAATGTTTATTGTTGTTCTTAACTACTGTTGTGTGCTTTAATTACTGTCAGTTGATCAGTTTTATTTAAACACAAACAGAAGTGACTTCCCTTTTATATCTTAAATGTTACACACACATGTGAATACATTAATTTTATATTTTAGTAACAAATATTCTTCATACATGAAAAGTTGTACACAATGTCTATACTAACTTCAGTTAGATAATAAGAGACTTATTAATAATAATAATTTATTTTCAATATTAATAGATTTACGTTTACAGCTGAGTGAATGTATCTTACACTTAATGCATAAAGTTATCCTCCATTAACATTTTTACAATACTAATTATAAACCAAAGTCAAAACCAGAAGAAATTTTTTCATTATACCTTATCCATCAAAACTCACATCATGTATGCTCATTTCTGAATTTTGTGGACACCCAGAGATATGTTGCATTTCCATTATAATTTTAAGTCCCCAGTTAATTGACCCTTTGTAACAAAATAAACAGTAATTCAACTGACCCAGCTATTAGTTTTAAAAGGAAAATATATTTAAAAAATTTGTACATAATTCAGATTTCATTTTGTTCCAAAATTAATTTTTACTAGTAGTCTTATAGTTAAAACAGTAAAATACAGTGGAAACATAATATAGGAATGACTTTTGTACTTATATGAGTAGAATTATGACCGAGGAGTATTTAATGCTTTCTTGAGAAACAAACTTAATCGAAATAAATTAAAATAAAAATACTGCCAGAAACTTACCTGCGATCTTTCTTTGCTTACTTACCTTTCAACAATTTCAATCAGAAACCCAGAGTCGCCACGATATTTTTGGTTAAATATCGAAACCTTAACACTCTACCTTAATAAAAATGGGATAAATTTTGCAATGTGACTACCTCCCCATAATAATTCAGAAGAACCCGGAACGTTAGACGAATTTTTTAGCACAGAACATTAGGAAGTGGTAATGACGAAATAACTACACTAACACACGGTTATATACTAACGAACCTTTTAATTTATTCTACCCAAAACCTCATTTTTAATTATGAAAAACAAAATAAAACAGTAATAAAACAAAACTTTCACTTAATATTTTTCTTCACGTATTCTTAGTCTAACCCTTAATCTAAAAAAGACGAACCCAGTTTGCCATTCACACATACATACATTTTTATATCCCCTTTTTATTTTGCTCGAGACTTAAAATACTGAATGATTGAAAATTGAATAATGATAGTTGTTTACGTAATGGTCGGCGTTTCTCTTCGCCGCGTGCTACACTAGATGCATCCGAATGTTTGTCAGTCACGTACACTTTTAATTTTCTTCCTTCTGCACTTCACTTATTACATTTCGAGATATTGTTCCACTTGTTTATGCCGGTTTATAACTTTTACATTTTTAAATAATTTACTTGGGACCACTGAGTCGAAGCGAGCGTCCGGCCGACGCCGCTACTGTATCTCGACTGCCTCTACATGCGGGCGGACATCACTGCCTTGCCTGCCAACAATTTCGTCGATGCACACCGCCTTCGTTGTCAAAGCCTCATTAGTTGCACACACGACACACGGGATTTTTGTGTGTTGGACGTCGACAAAATTTAGTGTTCACTGGTCGACGTCACAAATGTGGGCAGGATTTAATTTCGTTTCCAGCATGTTGAGAGCACGTGCTGGACAAAATTCATCTTTAAGCCATGTTGGTTTTTGCTTCTCGGCGTCGTCTGCGCGCATGCTGGTGTTAGCGCGCACGCGCGCGCGCGCGCGTGTGTGTGTGTGTGTCACACAATCGCAAAGTTCTAAGAACTGTACGGTTATCTTCAACACGCACATTCCATTACAGTTGTTTCATCACCGTTCTTTGTTCGCGACGATTTAGATTCAACCGGGGACTGGCCACGCATATGAAATAAATTGTTGCAAATATTTAATAAAATAAAACCCCTCCCTTTTGCCCCGTTACAGATTGACTAGTGATTAATGTTCTTTTACGTCATGTACTTATTTTCTGAAAGCCTCCAGACTATCCCAGGAAAAATAACAAAAACTTGGGTTGGGTACCAACTCATTTCAAAATTACGAAAGTTGCAATCTTGTTTTTGACTCAATAGTAGTGTAGTTGTAAACTGAAAATGTCTTGAAAATATATTCAATATGTATAACATATCTGCTGCTGACATACAAGCACTGTATAATATCAGAATATCGAAGAAGACACAGAATGTGGAGTAGGAGAATTTCCAAAGAAGAACCAAGTGTGATGCACCAACCAAAGTCTGTGAACTTAAATGCACACACCCGAACTCCCAGTAAGATCTGTGTTAGGGAAAGGCTACTCTAGCTGGGACACCTACAACAACTATGAAGCCTTGCCTCAACTTGTGAGCACTGGGGAGTGGGGGGCTCTGGCCCGGGCTGGTTCACAATCCCATGGTAGCATTTTTGAGTACATACATACTTTATGGACATCATGGACTGGCATGAGAAGTCCGATACAGCTGCTGCCCAGGGACTACACACCCTGGTTCCCGTTCGCACTAGCGATATGCACATTTCCCAACCATCAGTGCCAATGCCACTGAAGGAAGGGGTACCCACGGTAGGCTTCTTGGTGATAACCAACCATGAGTCCCCAGGACTCCTCCCCACCACCTGCAGGGGTTGCTACTCAGTCACATGAGCGTTGCCCATGCGTCTTTTATGGATGTGTGTTTTGGGTTTGCTGCCGGCTTTCCAATGGATGGATTGCCTTGAGACTACTTGCCAGGGAAGAGAACCCTGGTTCCCAAAACATGCAGTGGTACTTCAGATTAACTGCACCTCATGCAGCTATTGGACCAGGGACATCGGAACTCCTACTCTTTTTCATGCCCACTACTAGGGTTCACTGCACTTTGTGCAGCTACTTACCTGGGACAGGTCAGCCCTGGCTCCTGTTCACGATGCACGCATGGAACATCACAATGCCTAGTTTACATCTGTTCCATTCCAACCGAAGAGCCAGTTTCACTCCCACGCCATGCTGAGGCAGTGTGTGGTGGGCAGGGGTGGCGATCAGAGGGAGTCACCGGGTACGATAGGCCCCCAACCTCATGCCCCCGGGGAGAAAGTCCCAGGCCCTTGCCCACAGGGAAACATACAAGCAGATGTAATTAAATTTAGTCAGATCTAAGCTTTTTCTAGACTGTTCAAATGTGTGACATATAGTCGTAAAATATAATTAAAACATATTATACTGGGTTAGAAATCGTAAAGTGTAAAAACAACCTTACATAGGAATCTCTCCCTCCATAAGTCAGCCTGAGAGCCAACATTATTGAGATTCCATAACATAGCATCCTATATCATGTAGAGAAAATATAATTTTAAAAGAATGTTACAAAGGAAACTATTTCCTGAAGTTTTAGATTATGAAAGTATCACCTTCACTTTTCCATATAAGCATAGCTAGAATTTTTTGGTTGGTCCCCAGGGCACAGAGATCATCAGCCACTTATGTAAAAGCATGTCCAGTGAACACTGAAAAGTATTATTATTAAATCAACATTAAAATTTTACTGATACTCAGTTTATATACGTTTATTATTAACAAATTTAGAACATAAAAAAATATAGTAAACTAATGATCATACAAATTGCATGTAGGATATCATCAAAACATAAAGGTATGTAGTGGCTATATTAACTATAAATCAACATAAAGTTAAACGAAAAATTACATTCAGGTTTGTCACTTATAATAAATCACTTACAGATTAATCATTACATTTGAGACATTGTTGAACAGAACAAGCATTGAAAAGCATGGCTTAAATAATCTTATAAAAATTATAAATGCATGTGTTTATGGATGTTATTTTGTTTATTGATAATACAGATATAATATAATATAAATAATTTTTTTATTTATTTATAAGAAATATATATATATAATATAACGTTGAGGATAGGTACAAAATGGTACCCGAAACATGTACCTAATAAGGAAAGAAACATCTTGAGGTAAATTCAATATAAAAATTAAATATAATATATACATCAAGAAACGGACTGTAGCAAAAAGTGTTTGAAATAATATAATAAATATTTTTTTATATTTATATTATAAATAAATTTTTTATTATATCATGAAACATCTAATTTCAGTTAGTTATACTGTTAGTGTTTTTTTTTATTGGTTTTTCATGTAATTTAAGGGCAGGGCTATAACTACAGACACGTTAGACTGGTAAATGTTCACCTTCTTTCTTCTTTTGTTTTATCCAGCTGAGTGATTCAATTACAAACCGATTTAAAGAGTATCGATTTCATTGCCAATACAAGAAAAATTGTGTATTACCTTTGGTATTCGATCGAGAGTTCTCTCAGCTTACTGACCTTTGGTTGGGTCAGTAGATTTTGATACATTCAGTATGGAATAGAAATTAGAAAAATTTGATGATAAAAATGTATAAAAATCAAAAGGGAAATTCAGCCAGGTATGAAAAACCTTTAAACTGTGCCAGGAACCTCTGTGCCACTGATTATTGGCATGAAAACCTTAATTTTCCAACAAGTAATTGTTTGTATAATGCTGCCAAATACCTAGCACCAGTGGCGCCGGGTTTTGAAAATCAGTGGGGTTAGTCCTCTAACTCACAGTCCACAACCAGGGGGGGTCAGGTTGAATTTTGAAAAATTGACCCTCCTGAAAATGCAGTTTTAGGTCTTTTTGAATGAACAACACTTGATGGTAAACATAAACTATCGTTTTATTAGGTGCTTTTTCCCCAATAATGAATGAGTACAAAAGCTAATCCACATAAAAGGTATACAGTTGTTTTTTTTAAATCATAGAAATGGTGAAAGTAATGATAAAAAAAGTAAGAAATATTACATTTTACATATATGTGAATTAAAAGGAGGAAAGCTAAACAAATAAAAATTGTGTAGCCTCTATTTGGTCTCAAGTTAAAAAACATAATAGTCTTTACGAGAATGTTCTTTCTTCTCTCTTAGAATGATGCCAAACTGAGTAAAAAGGAAAAAATAGTTCATTTAAATTAATAAATGATAGCCTCAAATTTGGCGCTTATTGTTATTTTAAAAATAAAAGAGATACTGAAAGTCTTTAGTTAAAATTAAAGTCTTTGTGAAATTTATAATTCTCATTACTCACTCATAAAAAAAGTGTTCCTTCGAACAGTCGATCGTTTGATGAAAATGTTCGCCACAGTTTCGAGGTTAAATTTATTTTTCGCTTCTTGCTTATGGACATGCTTGATTGCATTGTCGTTCAGTTTTCCTTGCATCATAGTGTTGCGCAGGTAAGTTTCTAATCTTCTCAGGGCGGAGAAAGAACATTCTGCTGTACATGTAGAAACGGGTATAGTTAAAGCGATCTTTATCAACTTAACCACCTCTGGAATCAGTTCGTCGACGTGTTTATTTGAGGAAAAGAACCGCAATAAGTCTTCTGTACTTTCAGTGACAAAAGTTTTAGATTCACACACACATCTAACATCATATTTCTGTGCAAATTTATCTTTCATGGTCAAAGTCTTCCTTATAAAATTCTACTACAGAACTGCAATCTTTAGTTTTGGAAAGAAGAAATGTTTCAATTTCTTTGAAGTGAGACAGCAGTTTAGAAAATCGATCATCGAAACAGTTGATCACAATATCTAAAACCTCGAAATAAATTTTCTGGTAATAATCACGGGGGCTGGCAAAAGCAAAGGGTTGAATGCCGTCATCAAGTCTTCGAGGAATTTTTTGAACTTTTGGAAGTTTCGGGTCTTCGACATCAAATTTTTTGGTCAATCCCAAGCAAGAGCTCCAAACTGCATCGAAATGTTCATCAGTTTGAGATAACTTCAAAACCTCTTGGACACTATGAATATTGTCCATGGCTTTTGCAGCTGTAAGAAGGAATTTTGCAGAAAGGCATTCAAAATTTCAACTGGCTGTAAAATTTGCGTAAAAAGCTAGTGACAAATATAAAGTCAAAAGAGCACAGAAATTTTAAGAAACCTTTAGCTTTAGCACCGGCATCAGATTATTTGAGCTCGATTTCCTCAAAGAACAATATTAACTCTTCGTAATTCTGCAAAATCGTTTTCAACGAACTTAATCTGCAACACCATCTGGTAGGGCAAAAAGGTCGAAGAGTACAGGGTGAATAGCTACCATCTTGGGCAGCTTGCAAAGACTCAAATATTGCTAGTCGGTTGGGGGACCCGCACACAAAATTGATCATTTCTTTGACATTGGCAAGATAGTCTCTCACCACGGTCTCATTTTGCATTGCCTCTTGGGTCACAAGGTGCAAAGAATGTGCCAAACAGTGAACATGCATAACTCACAGCTCAATTTCTCTGATTTTTGCTTACAACCGTGAAAAAGCGCCTGTCATATTTGCTGCTCCGCCAGTAGCAATACCTCTGCATGACTTGATATCCAGAGAAAAACGAGTGAGAGCATCCATTAAAATTTTCATCAAGACTTCAGCTGTAGTAGATTCCGTTTTATAGAAACCAAAAAATAATTCATTAATTTGAAAATCCTCACCACTGTCAAATCGAAAAGAAATTGAAACTTGCTCGTGTTGACATGCGTCGCTAATGTCATCCATAATTATCGAATAGTATTGGGAGTCTTTTAGAAACTTGATCAAATTTTGTAAGACTTGGTTAGCCATAATAGAACCTAGTTCATTTGTTATGTCGTGTGAAAGCCATCTGTACGTTGTACATTGAAGCCAAGAGGACAAATCGGAGTTATCTTCAGCAACTAACTCTAATGCATGATAATTAGAATTTTCATCTGTGTGACCACGGGTTGCTAACCCCTGAACCATGAGATAACACAGTGAAGATAACATTCTTAAGAGAGCTACTCTTGCAGATTTCATATCTCTCTCCTTACCTTTAGATATCAAAGACTGCACGTTCACACCCTTTATCCATTGCACTTTTCCTAGTAGGCCTACAGCAGGACATATGAAAATCCGATTTTTCATGAGAAACGAATCTTTGTAAGGCTTTGTTCCAATAAGAAACCCCGATTTCCACAAATGCTTTTATCACGTCTTCGTCTTGTTTAGTTTTTTCCGCAAAAGGTCCACTGGAGGAGATTACTTCCTTACACACACAACAAAACACTATCACACTTCTCGTCATATAAGATCCACTTATATTTGTCTTTCCACTGTTTTTGAAAAGAACGCCCACCAACACCAGTTTTGTTTGTTTCTTTAGATGCAGTAGTTGAATCCGAGCCACCTGAAGCACTATCTGCTGATGACGTCATAGCCGAATCACTTTTTTTCATTAACGAGTGAACAATGAATATATCCATTATAATAAAACGAGTAGAGAAAACAAAGAATTAAACTAACTTACACTTTTCCGTGTATTTAAACGTATTACAGTAGAAGCCCGATATAGCGCGGTTGTCGGGTGACATACTTTCCCCCGCGTTATAGGCGTAACCGCGGTATATCGGAAGGTGACCTGTACAGTGACAAATGATGGGGAGGGAGGACCGGGAAAAAGGCTACAGCATAATGCACTACTATATACTATACGTAAATTACGTCACCAAATGTAGAAATAAAAAATAAGAAAACTGTATTTTAATCCAATATTTTAAACTATTTTAATCCAATGGAATATAAAATACACTATTTATACATTGCTCACTCGACCTACTGTAGGCCTAATTGTTGGTCTTAAAAAAATCCGTAATTGTTGTTTGACGGGATAATGCACAGCGTTTCTTTTCCGCGCATTGTTTTATAAATGTGAGGTGCAGCAGATGAACATTATTAGATTCACTTTGCCTCTCCATCCACGAAATTACTTTGTTTATGTGTATTATCACTTCACTAACATTTGGAATAACTTCTTTCACTTCCACCCCATTTTCATTTCCATCATCGTCATCGTCTTCTTTTTCTTCGCAATTTGCATTTCGGACTGCATCGATGATATCTATATCTCCTATACATTCTGTAACAGGCTCACCATTGTCAATTTCTGCCCAGTCATTCAAGTCATCTAGAGTGAAGTTGCAATGCAGAGCACTACTCGCAGACTGTACATCACTATTAGTGAATCCGGCAACAGAGCAATTTCCATCGGCGATGTTTTGTTCAAAGGAACATTTCTTCCAGCAATTCTGAATCGTAGCCGTACTAATACTTTCCCATGCAAGACCTATTGAATACGCAACTGTTTTCAGGTTTATTGACTTAAGGTAAATTTCCATTTACTCATCAGAATTCACTATAGCACTCAGAAGTTCACGGCGGTAATGCGCTTTAAATGCTTTTATGATGCCTTGATCTAATGGCTGGATCAGTGCTGTAGTGTTTTTCGGCAAGAACATGACTCTGATTTTCCCATCTCTTGACTGAAGCATATCGGCAGGTGGATGTGCTGGACAGTGGTCAAGGGTCAGTACAGCTTTTTCTTCGAGGTTGAGTGACCGCAGGTGGCTTCTCACAGATGGAACAAATTCTTCATGGAACCATTTACCGAAAATATCACTTGTCATCCAAGCATTTTTTGTATTACAATATGTGATGAGTAATGACGTCATGTTAACATGTTGAAAGCATCTAGGATTTTGGCTTTTCCCTATACAGAGAGGTTTAACTTTGTGGCTGCCTGATTTATTTGTGGCAAACAGGAGGGTAACTCTATCCTTATTTATTTTTAATCCAGATTTATTTATTGAATTATTCACATCCAGAGTTCTGGTAGGAAGCACTCGAAAATACAGAGCAGTTTCATCACAGTTATACACTTGATGGTCATTTAAATCGTTATCGATCATTACTTTGTTTAATGCCTGAGGAAAAAGTGCTGCAGCTTCACTGTCACATGATCGTGCTTCCCCTTCAATGCTTATCTGGCTTATACCATGACGAGATTTCCATCGCGAAAACCACCCATCAGATGCATTAAAGTCACTGTTGCCATGTAAATCACTATGGAATTTCACAGCTTGAGCTCTAATAACTGGTCCTGACAGTGGCACACCTTCACTTTGTTTTATTAAAAACCACCTGTACAGACACTCATCTAGTTCACTATCCTTACCTACTTTAGTCTTTTTTCTTTGCAACCCCACTTCACTTTCAACTGTGTTCACAAAACTTTTAAGTTTATCTTCTTCCTTCATCCACCCTCTAATTGTTCCTCCTGGGATGCCACACTCACGTGATAAACTTGCCTTTGACTCTCCGTTCTTCACACGATCAATTATTTTGAGTTTATCACTCACAGAATATGCTTTTCTTTTCTGCGACATCACAAAACTACACTATGCGAATTTATGACAAAGACTATACACTTTGATAAGATAATATCAGAGTATGATCTTATACTGTAATATAAGAGTTGTCTTGATTGTTACACACCACCCCCACTACACCTTCCACACAAAAACCGTTACGAAATGGTGGCAGTCTGACCAAAAAGCTGAAGAAGGCGGATACTTAAGCCGAAACGCGTCCGACGAAAAAAGTAAGTTTTTCACAAGATAAAGTTCATTTTTAGTAAAGTGTAATATAAGAGTATGAGGGAGAGAAGGGATTTAGTTGGCTGCTTGCCTTGGCATGAATTCTTAGAAACGTAGAGACTGTAAATACGGGGCAATTGTTTATGTCTACAGGTACACTTGAACTGGCAATTCTGGCTGTTGTTTACAACGCCGTTTCCAACAACAAGCCTTTGTTTACAATAAACGCAACGCATTCCAATGTGGCTACGGAAGTCACGATAAACAATTCATAATTTACTCACTCTCTACAAGTAAGAATTTTTGCTAATAACGGGTGACATACTCTTCACCGCGTTATATCCGAATCCGCGGTATATCGGACCGCGCTATATCGGGCTTCTACTGTATGTGACATGTGAGGAGCGGTAGTTTCTGGAGGGGAGGAGTCGCGAGGCCGTGCTTGCATGGGCCGACGCGAGAGAGCACCATCAAAATTGGCATAATCCTTTTTAACCCTTTGAAGAGTATGGAAAAATACGCAAAATGAGTAAGGCCGTACCGGTAAGTCATATGTAATGTTTCCCAACAGCTGTTGTTTTTTTTAATATATTTGCTCTGCGATCTCATTCAGCTGTTTATGATGACGGACAAGTGTTGTGGGGAGGATGGTCAGAGACTTTGAATGTCTTTGTGGGCGGAGCGACCTGCCACAGCTGTCTTATCGCGGGAAACGCAAGTCCCGCATAATCGGAAGTACCCTGGTAAAGTCTCTGCCCAAACCAAACTTTATATCCCCCCTCTCTGCTCTATGAAAAAATCGGGTCCTACTATCATTTAAGAAATACGACGAAAGATTAGAATTTTTCCCCCATTTTTTCTTTCTTTCTTTTTCCTTTATTTTTTTATTTTTCTTCTCCCTTTTATGTGTGGGTGCTGAGTACCCCCACAAAAATTCTGGGGGGTGCTCAAGCACCGGAGCACCCCCGGAGTCAGCGCCCCTGCCTAGCACTCATTATTTTTGTCAGTTGTGTGGAAATGTACTTGAAGACTATTTATTGTATAATAAATTAATGTTTCTCTAACAGGTTAAAAGTATGGTGGCAAATTTCCATTGAGGTTTTACACAAAACAAAAGTTTTTGTGTAGTGTATATTCCTCCATGACTAGTCAAACTGTTTGTGACATGACCCTGAATATATCATTATTGTCTTTTATATGTGTACATTTATTGGAAAATAAATGTGGTAATTTGGTGGTTTTCCCTTAATAATTTTTAAGGATAATGTGCGTGCACAACACTATATATTTTATTGCATTGAGTATTAAGGATCAAACAGTCAAAATTCCCTTCTCAAACTGGAATATCAAAAAAAAGTGTCATCTTTATTTTATCTTTAAATGTCCTAGTCTTTGAAGAATAACATAATGGATCTGTACTCATAAAAAACAAACTGTTAATATGAACCAGTTGAAACAAAAGTGGTAAAACTCAGCCTCACTCAACATATCTGTAAATGTATAGGTAGTAAAATATACTGTATTTTGCTAATAATTTTTATTTCATTTAATTGGTTCACGTATTATTAATTTGTTTTTCAGTCATTAACATCAGTGCAGAATCTCTCTGAAGATATAGTTGTGGTGTTAGAAAACCTACCACACCTTGAGTCATTGGAATTAGGAGAATGTGACAGGTTACCAAACAAATTTGTCAGTGAAAGTCTTCCAAAGTTAAAAAAACTAAAGAGGTTACGTTTGGAGAAGGGAACCGGCCCAGATTGCCCTACAATACCATTACTTGAGGCCATTAGTAAATGTTCTCAGATGACTCAACTCGAATTGGTAAACTTTGATATAAAGCAAGGATTTGATACGTCACTGGGCTTGTGCACAAATATCAAAACTCTCCTCATCATTCCCACATATATCACACAGGTAAAGTAAGTCTGATAATTCTAAGGGATACAGAAATTTAAGTGGACGTTTAGACTGTGTGTGTGTGGGGGGGGGGAGCAGAATGAACTCGTAAGCTTGTAACCTGATTGCAAAAATCAGTATTTAGATATGAATAAACTGAAACTTAATAATCACAGTTGATGACAATTTAAAGTGACAAGGTTGTAGGAATACAGTCCATTTTTCCTCTTGTTCCGCATGTTAAATGTGTCTCCACCAGTTAAACTGCAGCATTGGTGTCGATGACATGTCCATGAAAAATGAAAACATGGACATAAATACCTCATTGACCCCCTATGCCCAGTATAAATTTTCATTAGGGGTTATTGGCTGTGAAAGACAGAATAATTATAGCAATTTTGAACTGTAGCCGATTCAGTTAATATAAACCATTATATTAGTCAAGTCAGCCACCTATGATTACATAGATGGATGCTCATGCATTCATCACGCTCGACTATTAATGAAGTCTAAAATAACATGTTCATAATGCAGAAATGTTTTGTTTTTTTTTCAACTCCCTTATAGTACCTCCCAGTTCTTTACCTCATTTTATGGATATGGGATAATTGCCGTGGAAAAACTGTCTTTATCTTTGGCTTCCAAACTGTGTGGGACATGAGTTTCTCTTCAGCTATAAAAATGTTTTTCTTGTTCCCATTAATTTTTTGAATAAGATTAAAATACATGTATTAAATAATATAAGAAGCATTCAACAGTATTCTAAGCTCAGTATTGTGCAGATTGTGTATTATAATAAAAATTGCAAAATTATGTTACAATATAGAAAACATAGTTATATTTAAATTAAAAACTGCTTTGTTAACAATGATGTATAATTTACATATAGTTTGTTAGATTTATAGGTCTGTTTACTCATAAAAATTGGTATAGTGTTCAAAAATAAAAGTGTAGTAAAAATATTTGTTACATTCTTTCTGGGATGTTAATAGTAATCGTATTATTAAAATTTACTTTCAAAGTTAGTTAACATTGAGCCCTTTTTCATATGTATTTCTGTTATTCTTACAGTCTGCTACAACAAACCACCTTGTGATGGAAGGTGTAAGTAAATTGTCTAAAACACTGACGCATTTTGTATGGGGACTTACACTGGAATTACTGAGAGTTACTGACTTGTTCATTGATCAGTGGGAAGTCCAGAGAAGTGGTAATAAGCCTCAGGCCTCAGGAAAACGCCCTGGTAGTGGGGATAGTATTCCTATACTAAAACCAGATAAAAGTGTGGCAAAGAAGGATGGTGGCACACCATTGCAAGTCGACGTGTTGCAGCTGCCAAAGTTACACAAAGTGTTAACAACATTGTTACCAGTAACTAAAATAAGAATCCTAAAAGTTCCGTTTATTGCAACGTGGCGACAGACTGTAACTGGAGCAACACAGTGAAGTGATTTTGTTGTTTTTACAAAAAATTAATTAAAATTAAAAAATAAAATAAAATAAAAATACAATGATCTGCTTGTTAGTGTTACGTTTGTTTAAGTGAGGGAATGACTTGTAGAAAAACTGTTACAATTATACTTGTGTCAGTTAATTTTTTTATAATTGTGAGACAGAAGTGAATTTAATCATGACCCGTAAATAATATAAACATTCCAAGATACAGTAAATGATTAAATTTGTATTTTTGAAAATAAATTTACAGGTATTATAATTATTATTATTACTTGTATATTAAGTAACCTTATTTAAGTGATCTTTGTATTTCTACTAAGAAATGGATAGGATGTGTATATAGAGCTCATTTTTTTAAATACATTTTCTTTTCTTAGAATCTTTGCCTTTTCCATAGGACTTTTGTTGAATTTATTTTTCATTTTACTAAAAGCATTGTGTTAATTATATATATGTAATACATGTGTACTGAAAGAATTGTAACAGCTTCCTAAGTTTAGCAGTGTGTAAATGTAAATAGGTGTATTTAGAAAACTGAATACATATGAAGCTCATTTTCATTAATTTTGTTTAAGTAATAAACATAGTGTTACTTAATTATGCAATTAGTTACTTAAAAACTTGCATCCTGTTGAAAATAATACAGGTTTTATGATCCAGATAATAGTACAAAAGGGAATGTCTTTGAAAAAACACATTCATATCATACGGAAAAATTGAGAATACACTGTAACCTTTCAGTGACATCATTTTGCGATAAATTTTATGAATAATATTAACTCATTTGATGGCATGTAAATTTTGTAATGTGAAATTGTATAAACATTTCTTTTTTTTTTTTATTAAAACAAAAGTTTAATGTACATTTCTCTTACCTTATCTCTGAGTTGTGTATTCAGCAATTCGTCAGAACTGTAACTTAGTGTAATCCAAGGACATAAAAATTCTGATGTATTTAAGCAAAAATATATATTTTTAAATCATTTACCAGTCATTTGTTTCTCTGCCAAATTAAATTTTGCATAATTAAATATAACTCTGATAGAAAATATATCCAGTGGATTAGATTGAATCAGCATTGCAGTATTAATATTTTAAATATGCAAAGATATAAACAAACTAGCGTAGGTTACAACCATATGTATTAAGTAATTTCAATTAATTTCTTTTGAGTTTAAAATCAACTGCCGAAGATCAGTAACAGTAATTTTAATAACAAATTGTGCTGTATCATTTAGCTATAAACTGCAGTAATTTAGCTATAAGAAGTTCAGAAGTTTTTATCATTTCCATCATTAGCCTTCATCTGAAATTAGCTAAGATCTTGTAGAAATAGTTAACTTCTCACATGCTCTCTAAAAATTGATACAATAATGTTACATCTGACATACTTTATGATTCCCAAATGGTATGAAGATAATTCTGCATTTTTTAAATTATAAGAATAATGAACTTCCCATGTAAATTTCATATGGTATGTCTCTATATACTTTTAAATTACTGTAATTCTAATTGTCAACAATTCATGTTGCTGCACATTGTCATATATGAGAGTTTGTGCATGTGTGTGTACATATAGCCACTCGCATATTAATTTGTCATAATGGTCAGATTACAGAAGTCCCTTTTATGAAATACTCTGTTTTATATATTTTTTAATGTTCCTGTAAAGAGTACTTGCATTTAATTGATTTTATATTAGGAACTTGTATATATTTAATGAAGTTGCATTTCTATATTATAAAAAAATATATAATATTTAAAATTTATATTTAATTTACCTCAAGATGTTATTTTTCCTTTATTTGGAACATGTTTCGAGAACTCCCGTGTTCTCATCCTCAGCCTTCGTGATCTTGCGTCTGGTGAAGTATGTGTGTGTTGGCTGGATCTTATCCTGGTTTCTTGTTGGTCTCTGGTATTTTAAAGTGGTATTATTGTGTGTGATTGTGGTGTATGTATTAGTATTTTGTGTATTTTCGATGTTGAGTTCTTTGAATATTGTGTCATGTTTTGTGTCAATTCAAAGCACTCAACATCGAAATACACAAAATACTAATACATACACCACAATCACACACAATAATACCACTTTAAAATACCAGAGACCAACAAGAAACCAGGAAAACATCCAGCCAACACACAAATACTTCACCAGACGCAAGATCACGAAGGCTGAGGATGAGAACATGGGAGTTCTCGAAACATGTTCCAAATAAAGGAAAAATAACATCTTGAGGTAAATTAAATATAAGTTTTAAATATTTTATATATATCAAGAAATTAACTTTAGCAGAAAGGATTAAAAAAATATATGTATACTAATCTCAACTCATTAGTAATATTGAGACTATCAGTGCGTCCATTATCAATGTTAACTTATAAAAAAAAATTAAGAAAACTAACATGTCTGATCTCCACTTATGGTAAAAACAGTTGGCAGGCTTCAAAGGAGAAACTTCCTGCTTTTCTTCGAAAGTAGCTGCAATTCCCTTTATCAGAAGACTACATTATTGTCTTTAGTTTGTTGTCATTTCTTTAGTTTGCTGCAAGCATAGTCATTTCTTTAAATTAATTAACAAGTGGTAATCGCTTTCTACAAGGTCATGGGTAGTCAACAAATTTCCAGCCAGATTTTTGTAACAATCAGGCAGTTTGAGTACAGCAGAGGATGAGCAGTATTGTACAAAAAATACGATTCATTGGATAACAAACTACAAATTTCCTTTTGAATAACATGTCTTAATTTTCAGCAGAATTTTTACAGGACACCACAAAATTCGTTATTATTCCACATTCCATAAAATTAACGAACAAGAGCTTTTTTTATCCCAGATGGGTGCCAAAGTGTTAACTGATATGCTCAAGTAAAATGTGTGTGGCATCAGCTCAAATATTTTGTAAAGTTTTGAAAATGAACAGGTTTTGGCTTGTGTAAACACAGATGAAACGTAGGTTTACTAAGTAAATATAGATCAAAATGGCAGTCCTTGCAGTAGTGACACTCAACATCTCGAAAGCAAAGAAGTTTAAGCTAACACCTTTTGTCCCAAAAGTCGCTGCTTTCCAGGATAAGAAGTACTGGCTGCGTTGTCTCTAGATCGTTTTTAACTCGATCACACCACCTTGTCTAAGGTCATACTTATGGTTTTTTGTCTTCTGGATTTCTTCCCCGTACTTATTTCAACACACAGTAAATCTTCCTGATGATATGGCCAGCCCATATTAATGACCTGATCCTGGCATCTGCTATTACATTTAGTCTTGGCATCTGCTATAGCTTCCTTCTTTTTCTATTGTGCTTACTTCTCCAGATATCACCTTCATTGGTTGGTCCAAAAAAGGAACAAATACAAATCAATACAAAACATGACACAATTTTCAAAGCACTCAACATTGAAAATACTCAAAAAACTAATATATACGAGGGCGATTTGAAAAGTTCTCACGGCCTACCATATAAACGAATGTGTGGCGTTTCTGTTTTTTACCGCATCATGGAGCCACATTCACCCCACGAACAGCTGTGAAGCATCAAGTCGGGTCAAGTCATTGTTGCAGAGAGGTTATCTCTCAGCAATGCTGAAAATGGAAAAAATTGTACATAAAATTTCTTGTTAAGAAAGGTTTAACACCAACAGAAATTTTTAATGAGATGAAGAATGTGTTGAGTGATGCTGGACCTTCATTTACTACTGTGAAAAAAATGGGCTACTGAATTTAAACGTGGTCGTGCAAGTTTGGAAGATGACCTGCGCACTGGGTATCAAAAAAATCCCACTACACCAGAAATCATCAATAAAGTGCACAATATTGTTTTGGAAGATCGCCGTTTGAAGGTGTCTGAAATTGCTAAGCCTGTGGGCATCTCAGATGAAAGGGCACATCACATTCTTACTGAGGAATTAGGTATGAAAAAGCTGTCTGCAAGATGGGTGCCACGTTTGTTGACAAGTGACCAAAAACGCATGTGAATGCAAGCTTCTCAGGAATGTTGGACCATTTTAAGAAAAATGCAAAAGATTTTATTCATAGATTTGTAACAACTGATGAAACTTGGGTCTCTTACTTCGCTCTAGAAACAAAACAACAGTCAAAACAATGGATACATAGTGACTCACTGCCTCCAAAATCGGTAAAATCATACACTTTGTCGGCTGGAAAGTGTATGGATCCATTTTTCTGGGATCCTAAGGGGATATTGTTACTAGATAGCCTTGAAAAGGGTCAAACAATAAATGGAGAGTATTACGCTAACCTTTTGGGACAATTAAATGTAAAAATTCGAGAGAAAATTCGGGTGAATGTGGCGCCATGGTGCAGTAAAAAACAGAAACACCACACATTCTTTTCTGTTGTAGGCTGCGAACTTTTCAAATCGCCCTCGTACACCACCATCACACACAATAATACCAATTTAAAATACCAAAAACCATTAGGAAACCTTAACAACAACCAACCAAAACACAAGTACTCAACCAGATACAAAATTAAGATGGCTGAGGAAGGGAACAATAGAATTCCTGAAACGTGTTCCAAATAAGGAAAAAACATCTTAAGGTAAAGAAATTATAAATATTAAATTATATATGCTGTATAAGAAGAGTTTGCCGGGCTGTTTGGGCATGGTCTACGGTTTAATGACAAACCAAATGTTTCAACAGCACCACTGGCCGCCATCATCAGTGGAATTCAAAGAATTCACGACCTCCTTAACGTAGGTACCTACCTACGTTTCTACAGCCAGTGGTGCTGTTGAAACGTTTGGTTTGTCATTAAACCATAGACCACGGCTAAACAGCCCGGCAAACTCTTCTTATACAACTGACGCCGGCCATGAAAGCCTGAGAACAAATTATATATGCATCAAGAAACACTAGCAAAAGTGTGTGTGTGTGTGTGTGTGTGTGTGTGTGTGTGTGTGTGTGTGTGTGTGTGTGTGTGTGTGTGTGTGTGTGTGTGTGTGTGTGTGTGTGTGTGTGAACAAGCATTTATATGTGAAGGACCATATGAAGAAATCAAATATGATTATACAAGTAAATACCAATTGAAGGTAAAATAAATAATGAAACAAATAACATTTATTGATGAAAGATAGAATAAATATTTAGTGGAAAGTAATCCAACAGCACCAACTTTTAAATGTCAGGTAAAATTACACAAAGAAGAAACACCAATTAATAAACTTATTATTTCTTTTATTAACACGCCTCTATATAACTTATCTAAAGAAGTCAGCAGGATGTTGAAAAATAAGTGTGAATTTGGAATAAAATATAAAGTATAAAATATACTTAAAATTTATTGAAAAACTAGAAAATATTAAAACTAATGAAATACAAAGTTGATATCGTTTTATGTTTACTAATATTACAGAGAGTAAAGTTATTTAAGCTGATAGAAGACTATACAAGTCTTCTATCATCGAGGGAAATTACAAGTATAAAAAGCAGTTAATAAAAATAATAAAGGAATGTTTATAACAAAACTTTTAGATTTAATGACTGGTATTATATACAGGAAAAAGGATAACCTACTTTATTATCTCCTACTCTTGCTAAAATGTGTGTGAACAACTTTGAAAAGCTTTTATTAAACTCTACTAGCTATAAAGAAAATAAAACGTGGACTAGGTATGTCAATGACATAATGGTGAATGGAAGGTAGTGTAGAAGTTAAATCTTTGTGGTAAACGAGGCCAATCCTAATGATAAGAATTTACAGTTTAAGGAAGAGATAAGAAGTAAGAAACTGAATTGCTTAGATTTAAACATACAGATAAAAGATAACAAGAGACTA
Organism: Magicicada septendecula; assembly: GCA_034769895.1. NCBI lineage: Eukaryota > Metazoa > Arthropoda > Insecta > Hemiptera > Cicadidae > Magicicada > Magicicada septendecula. Next base: position 128,460,761 of record CM068368.1, read on the forward strand.
CAATTGGATATATGTGGAAAATAATAATAATATTTGGAATATAATTATTCCTAAAGAATCAGACCACCCCTATAGGTATAAAATGGCAGCAATAAATTCTTTTTGTTGTAGAGCACGGAAGTGTTTAAAGGGAGTAAATAAAAGATATGGAGGTGAAAAAGACCGGACCTGAATAAGAAAACGGTACTTTTTTTAATCAGTTTGCATTTATTTCCCAACATAATCTCTATTTAGCTCTATACACTTTCTCCAACTATGTTATAAAGTGGTTATGCTAGACTAATAAGCCGATTTGTCTAGGTACTCAAAGTAGCCAATTACAGAATCACCGAGTTGATTGTTGTCAGTCAATCTTTTTCCAGCAAGCCATTTTTAGATGTTAGGAAGGAGGTAGAAGTACTCTGGGCTAAACAGGGGGAGTATGGTAGGTTGAGGAAGCAATTCCAACTTCAGTTTTAGCCATTATACCAATTGGCGTATGGATGGCATATTTTCGTGGTAAAACGGCACTTTTTTTTTGCTAACTGGCCATTTTTTTCTTGATTTTGTTGTTTACAAGGTGTAGTAGGTTTGTACAGTACTCACTATTAATTGTTTTCACCTTTTTAAGGTAGTCGGTAAAGAATACTCTCATCCTTAAAAACTGTGACCATAACCTTATCAGCAAAAGGAATTGTGTTTGCCTTCTTTGGAGTTGGTTCGCCTTTCACGGTTTATCGTTTGACTGCTCTTTGGTCTCAGGAATGTTGTTGTGGACCTAAGTCTCATCAAGGGTCATGAATTGACGCAAAAGTTCGGTTGGATTGGGGGTATAATGTGCCAAACAAGTGATTGTGTGGTTACTGATTTTGGTCAAGTGTCAGCAATTCTAGTGCCCATCTACCGCACAGCTTTGTCATGCACAGATGTTCATGTAAGATACTGCGTATATGTTTCATTGATATAGCAACAGTCTCAACTATATCACTCTTTCATTCTACAGTCTACCAAAACAATTTTATGGACTTTTTCTGGCGTAGTCACTTCAATGGATTGTACAACATGTGGGTCATCAGTTGTCCTTCTCCGACCCATTTTAAATTCAGCAACCCAGCAGTTAAACCTTGTATTCAAAGAGTCCCCCAACGTTGAATCCAGCTCATTTTTATATCAACTGCAGTTAAGTTTTTAAAAAAAAATTGATCACAACACGAATTTTCAGTCTATTCAATGATGCCTGAAGTGCTTGCAGCTGTGGACTGTCCCACTAATAATAAACAACTCATTGACTTGAAATCGTACAACACAATCAATATAATGAGCACAGTAGCGCTATCTCTGTGTCAGGCCCAGAACTTTTCACCCTACCCCCCTTCCATATAGGATCACATACAAGACAAATTATACTATGTTTTAAAAAATATGGAGTACATACAGCAATAACAAAATAATTTAAGAAATAAAAATAAAAAAATCAATGGTAGGGAAGAGACGAGTTTATAAATTATAATGGAAAGAACGTAACAAAGTGTACCTAGCCAAGTCAGGATGGAAATTGTAATGCAGATTGTCTGACCATAAATGAGGAGGAGGTATTAGAACAATAAATTCTTTATATGCAAGACATTTTATAGAAGAGAATCACAAATCTATTAATCCACTTGTAACATAATTAGAAAGTAAAATGAAGGGGTATAAATGACTGTAAAGCATTAGGTGTAAAAAGGACGTCATACACATGGAATGTATGAGAAATAAAAGTAAAAGTACCAACATGGGTGATTGACCCCCACCCATCCGCATTAGGAACCAGAAGGAAAGGGTATTTACCTTAGCAGGTGTGTACACCCTCATCGGGCAAGTAGTGGTATAAAGAAATTTTCTCCGTTTCTCCAATCTGATGATGAGCTGAGAGGCTCGAAAGGGCTAATCGGGAAGTTTTTATATAGTGGTGTGGGACAGCATAATTTCTGTTTGTGGTTATAACCACTAACAACTTTATTATTTAAAATCTCTGTGCAGAACCTTTAGTAAACCCAATGTCATTTGTAATTTTTCTGATGGTCAGTTATCAGACTGCATGTGTTAATGAAACTTGGTTTAGGCTTGTTGATGGCCAAGCTTTTGGCTTGAAAATAGTGCCATACCGAAACCTTGCTTAATCTTACGAATTTTTCACTTCATGTATCAGCTTTTGGCAGAATTTAATATAGTAACATTCTTGGATTTCAATCAATCAATCAATGAAATAACAGAAACTCTGAAAATTATCACAAAACAAAACTACTTTACTTATAACAATAAATACTACACACAGAACGATGGCCTACCCATGGGCTCCCCCATATCCAGCATTCTAGCAGAAGTCTTCCTCCAACACTTAGAAAAAACAAAAATACTCACAAACAATGACAGACACTCACATAAAATACTATATTGGCACAGATACGTTGATGACATTCTAATACTATACAGGGGAAACAAAAGACAATGTGAACAGTTACTAACGCACATAAACAAAATACATAAAAACATAACCTTCACTGCCGAATACGAACACAACAATACCATAAACTTCTTAGACCTCTCCATCACAAAACTAGAACACAGGCACAAATTCAGTATATACAGAAAACCAACTACAACTGACACACTAATACACAACACCTCCAATCACCCAATACAACACAAACTAGCTGCTTTTAGAACCATGATACATAGACTTAACAACATCCCCTTAGATGAAATAGACTACAAAGACGAACTAAACACGATAAAATATCTAGCAGAATCTAACGGTTATGACAGAACAATAGTCATTAAACTCCTACACAAAACAAACAACAGACAAAGACAGAAAACAACAAATTCATAACACTAACATACATCAACAAACAAACAGAAAAAATTGCCCACAAATTCAAAAAAGCAGGATACAGAATCGCTTACAAAACTACTAACAAAACAGAACACACACTATCAAAACGCATGCCCAAAGCACAAAACAAATTCGATCTACCCGGTGTATATAAACTAAATTGTTCAAATTGCAGTAAATTCTACATAGGCCAGACAGGACGTAGCTTCAAACAGAGATACATTGAACACACAAAAGCACTCCACACCACTACAGAATCTACCTTCGCAAACCACCTCATTGAAACAAACCACACATATAAAAACATCGACAATAACATGAACATACTACACGTACACACAAAAGGCCGAAAACTAGACACTCTAGAACAATTAGAAATATACAAACACACAAAAACAAATAAAAACGACATCCTAAACGAACAGACACAATTCAAATCGCACGCATTATTCGAACACATCTCACCACACACACACAGCTTCAATCTTTCGAAACACTATCTCGTCGCCAACAACAAGACGAGCAGCGCTACTAACGACAGCCTCTGATGAAGCCTTCTATAGGTGAAAGCCGGTTTAGGCTGTAAGGTAAAACTTTACGTTTTTACTTATAAAAAACTTAGTGTTCCGAGTCGTCAATATTATAGTGATATTTACAGTAACATTGTTCAGTGGATTCCGTTATGGTGCACAAAAATAAAATGTGACAAGCATCTGTTGCATTAACAAACACAGTGGCCTCTGGCAAACAGCTGACACACTCTACAAGGGTGCAAAAAATGAAATATGTGTGCTAGATACTACTGATCCATTCTGCCAAGTTTTTCTGCTCATATTCAAATACTTTTTGAGGAAAAAAATTCAGCTGGGTTTTATTTTCACAAGACTTGTATTTGTATGTCCCAGGAATTTAAAATATCCAGTTTTCTTAACCTTATATTCCTAAGTTCACTGTTCTTGTTTATGGTTTCTAATTTTGTTTTGATCAAAGTATATGAACTTTTTCATAATTTTTATTGTGTAAAAATTTAATACAATACAATCAGACAAACAAAAATGAACATATCACTTTTTATAATATTTTCAGTAAACAGAACAGGTACTTTAAGAGATATAAGATATAAATTAAGTGTAAGAAAATAATCAGAATTTAAAAGTCTACAAGTATAAAAAAAAATCAGTTTTACCATGATTTAAAAATTAATAACTGTCCAGAAAAAGCACATCAAAAAGTTCATTGGAAGGAAGTAGTAAAACTCATCATACTTTAGTAAATTCATGATTTTCCCCGATGTTTCTAAAGGGAACTTCATATGCAGAGATTAGTGTTTTCTAATTATCACATTTTTATGTTAATTCTCAAAATGTTTAAAAATATTCAGGTGATGTTCATTACATGGCCTGATGTGCAATCTTGCGAGTCTGTTTATGTAATAATTATATAATTACCTTTTTATCCACTCATGTGACACAAAGTTTCGTCTAATTATGACGTGTTTCAGGACTACGTCCCATCCTCAGATAACACTGATTTTAATATAAACAACTAATACAATATAAAATCGTAACCATGATTTTGGTTATGTCAATTAAATTAAATAAAACTTCAAATCCCATGTGAATTGTTATACGAAGCACGGCTGGAGCTCCCGCATGCGTTCACCCTCAACCGCGATCGTCACGCGACTGGTCAAAGATTAAATCCAAACCGATGGCAGTGTCGAACAAGTAGTTCGATGCAAAATTTATCTGATCATTTAATAAACTGTTTTTGGTGGCACTATTTTTTATAGCTTTATAAATTTCATATTCCTCCAGACTATCCATCCGTTTACCTTTTTTACAAAAATGTAACGCTGTTAAATTTTCTTCAAAGCTCGTATATTTATGTCCGCTTGACATTAAATGTTGTGCAAAATTGGGTTTAGTATTACTTGGCTTGGGAATATGTTCTAAAAATCTTGTATAAAAACATCTGCCTGATTGACCGATGTAGAACGCTTCACAATCATCACATTTTATTTTATATACACCAGATTTCTTTTTTAAAGGTACTTTGTTTTTGTTTTTGAAATAATTTCCCAAGTTATTATTTGTTTTAAATGATAAGATATAGTTATTATCTTTGAGAACGGGTCTTAAAATATTTGGCATAATACCTGTGAAATTAGCAGAAAGATATTTACAATTTTTATTACTTGTTTTTATACAGTTTCAATTTTTATTTTCTAAACGTTTTCTATGTTTATTTATTATTTTGTCTACTATTGTAGATTTATACCCGTTGTTTATAGCTATTTGTTTGATAGTGCTAACCTCATTCAAGTAGTCCTCCTTTTCGAGGGGAACATTTAAAAGTCTGTTCACAAGACTGTTAAATACTGCCATTTTTTGTGTAACGGGATGATGTGAATCGTAGTGTATTATTGTGTCAGTATTAGTGTGTTTTCTAAAGATTTTATATTTTAAATTATTCCCGTTATGCGATAAAGTTAAGTCTAAAAAATTGATACTTTTGTTGTTTTCGATCTCCATAGTAAATTTTAATTTATTATGAATTTTGTTTAAGTAATTTTTAAATAATTCTATTTGTCTGGCATTCCCGTTAAAAATAATAAAGGTATCATCTACATATCTGGAATAATGGATGATTTTATTGGCGAAATAATTATCTTTTAAAATTTTTGTATTTTCTAAATGGTTTAAATATAGGTCTGCCAGGATCCCAGAAAGTGGAGATACCATGGCAAGGCCTTCATTCTGTTTATAATATGTATCTTCAAATGAAAAATAGTTTTGATTAAGAATGATTTTTTGTACCATCATCAGTTGGTCAACTTTCTGTATTTCCAAAGAACCTTTATTCATTAAATTATGTCTGAGTAAAGTTAATGTTTCATCAATAGGCACATTAGTATATAAATCTACTATTGTGGTTTGGTTGAATTGTAACGTGGTTTACTTTTTTGATAAAATCTTTATAGCTTTTTACACTCCGATTATTTTCTAAGTTGGTATGCTCTCTGATGATTTTTACTAAAGTTTTTGCTATTTTATAAGCGGGGGCAGTTATAAAATTAACCAAAGGTCTAATTGGAGTGTTCTGTTTATGTACTTTCGGAAGACCTCTTAAACAAGGCGCACTAGCATTTATTGGTTTTAGTGAGGATTGTGTGCGTTTATCAAATAATTGCGTGCATTTATTTATTGTTTTATTCAGTTCTAAAGTGTACTTCTTAGTGGGGTCGGACGTCAACTTAGTAATATTGTTGCCATTTATAAAGTTGTATACTTTTTGTGTGTATTCTTCAAGTTTCAGCATGGCTATAGAATTTCCCTTATCTACCTTGGTTATGTAAATATTATTAGAAAGTTTTTTATTTAGTTGTATAGCTATACGTTGTTCATGTTGTGCTTTAGTGTAATTAACCTTATTTTGTATATGATTATTGTTCTTGTTTTTAATATAATTTTATTAAACTTATTGTTTACTAATACTCTTATTTCATTTTGTTTATCTGGGTCAGGAATGTTTTTTATCACTGACTCGGCTTCAATTATTTCTTTAATTAAGTTATGTTTATTTTTGAGGTTGGGGGGAAAATTGTAATTTAGACCTTTGCTGATAAGTTTTGTTTCTGCATCAGTTAAAGCGACGTCTGTTGTATTTATTACTCTAGGGTAGAAATTGTGCTGCGTGCTTTCGATGCTATCTTTATATTTACTGTTACTTAAATGGCTGATTTTAATTGCCTGTTTATGTTTGTGAAGTCTAATCTTATTTGTAACGTATCTGTTAATTTGCTCTATGATACTATCGATCAATGCAGGATGTACCTTGTTATATAATTCCAATTGAGACTTATACATAGCCGAATTCAATAATATTTTTTTGCTATATAGAAATTTAATTTCTTCTTTGATTCTAAACGTGCTAGCAAATTGTTCGGTTTTTCTGGCCAGTCTGGAGGAATTATTAATTTTAATTTTAGCATAATTTGGAATTAAATTTTGCCGTAAACAGATTTTATTAAATTTTATATGTAAATTAGTTTTGAATAATTTAAGTTTAAGATTCTGATATTTATACGCGATACTTGCCTTGTATGGCTCCATTTCATATACTTTTTTAGCGTACCGTGTCACTTATTTTAAATAATTATATAATTACCTTTTTATCCACTCACGTGACACAAAGTTTTGTCTAATTATGACGCGTTTCGGGACTAAGTCCCATCCCAGATAACACTGATTTTAATATAAACAACTAATACAATACAAAATCGTAACCATGATTTTGGTTATGTCAATTAAATAAAATAAAATAAAACTTCAAATCGCGTGTGAATTTATGTAAACTTAGTTACTTTCATGATGCTGTTTTCATTCTTATTTGGCAGCACCTCATGACTGTATTGGAGTGTTCTCTGTAATATAGATCATTTCTCTTCATTTTGAATGTTGTCTGGCTCAACAGAAAACATTGTTACCTGTATACTTAAGAAGTACTTCCATGGAAGACTTTATTTCCGGTGATAAATGGAACTGTGATTTTTTTCTGGCTCATCGGGATCATCATTCTCAAAATCAGATTTTCCACTTTATGGTACGAGGATTGTTCAATAGAAACACGTTTGATCTGCGCAGCCATGACTTCATCACCATGGCAACGGAATTCACTTTTTTATATTGTCTGTTTAAGTATTAGTGACGTGTCTGTCAAAAATATTTGCTGTTTGCTCTTTTCTAAGCATTGTGACTGGGTTGAAAAATGGCATCTATGATAGAAAATCCATCCAAAGATAATCTGCGTGCCGTTATTCAGTTTTTGGCCGCTGAGAGGCATCAGCCAATGGAAATTTACACAAGAATAAAAACTGTATATGGTGATTATAGTTATTTTCATACCGCAGTGGTTGAATGGTGCAATAAATTTTGACAAGAAAGAGAATCTACTAAAGATTTGGCTCGTTCTGGACCTGCACATGTTGCAGCATCAGATAAAAATGTGAGACAGCTGGAAACTGCTTTACGCGCAAATAGGCACATCAAAGTTAGAGAATTTTCTCAAATGTCAAGCATCAGCGTGGGAACTGTTCATTCCATCATTCATAGTCTTGGCTATTACAAAATTGCTGCTCAGTGGATTCGACGACTGCTTACTGATGAGCAGAAAAATTTGCGTTTGGGTCTTATCATTACAGCATTTGATGCGCTATCAACAAGGTAATGCCTTTCTATACCAAATTGTTGCTGGTGATGAGTTAGTGTTATCACTACGAACCAGAATCCAAAGGTCAGAGTATACAGTGGAAGCATGCACAATCTCCAAAGGCAACAAAATGTCGGTCCCAACCTTCGGCAGGAAAAGTAATGGTGACCTTATTTTTTTATTATCAGGGTGTGCTGCTCTTAGATTTTAGAGAACCTGGTGTCAACATCAACGCTAAGCGATATGCAGACAGCTGAAAATGCTTACAAGCTGCATCAAGAATAAACATACCAGGAAGTGTCATTCTCCTGCATGATAATGCTCATCCCCATGTAGCCCAGACGATTCAAGATCTGCTTGGTCGTATGAAGTGGGAAGACTTGCAACATCCACCTTACAGTCCCGACTTGTCCCCGTGCGATTATCATGTTTTTGCCCCACTAAAAGGAGGCCGGTTCAAATAGGACGCTGAGGTAGAGTTTGCTGTTAGCGAATGGTTCCGCAAACACCCACAAGAATTTTACCAGCAGAGAATCTACAGATTAGTGCAACAGTGGGACTCGTGTGTTAATGTTAATGGAGACTCCTTTTAAAATCGTTGGATAAAAAATGCTTTACAGCCTCTAAACGTGTTTCTATTGAACAATCCTCGTAGTAACAGGGTCTTAGACATAATCTCAGTTGTAGATGAAAGACCAGCAGTTAGACTTTCGTGGCCAATGTCACCACATGATAAACCATCCAGGCTGTTAGGTCACTACTGAAAACACTCCTGCTAACTGCCAATTGTTTTGGCTACACCTGTACTAAGTATCAGCAGCATAACACACCATCTTGATTAAATTACCTTTCTTCCAGTGTATATGACAAGTTAAAAAAAGTGTAGTGTTTTTAAATGACTTCAGCTGTAAATTTTATCACCAAACAGAGAAAATATTGTAAGCAATGACATTTTGTTAGGACATTGAATTTTTTTTTAACTTGAAACATTTTTTGTTTATTGTCAGATTTAGCTGGATAATCAATCTAGATTATTTGATAAAAGTTACATTTTAGGATTCACATGCTCTGAAATGTTATTGTTGTTTCTATGCTTGTATACCATTATTTTTTATCCCTTCTGTGGATACTCTTCAGACCCTAAGGCTTCTTCCGTTTTGTCACTGATGATGTTTGCCAGTTGTTTTTCACCGATCAACTGTGGCCTAACAATCTAAAAAGTTTTAGATGTGATTAACTTTATGGCTGGCTGGATTACAGTGAATGAATTTTTAAATAACATCATACATTTTGCAGTATAGAACAGCATGCATATATGTAACTGAGTCTTTCTTACGCAGAACTGTTTAATGTGTAGGTCTATTATACAAAAATATGTGGCATCACGTGTATATTCAGTAAATAATATTTATTTATTATCAGTATGGATTATAGAAAATTTTAGTTTTGTATTTATTTCTATGTAAAAAATAATTTAATTTTGTAAAATTATAATTTTACATTATAAAAATTTATCCAGATGCAGCATAGTGTTATACAGGATTTGTAGTAAGAAACGTATTTTTGAGTATACTGTGCCAGAAAGAGATGAAAACTAGGTCACAAGTACTACAAATTATGTACATATAATTGGAACTAATCGTGTAGTACTGTGCTAATTATAGAGTTAAGCAAATGTAATGGCAGAATATGTAATATATTTTCAGAATATATAAGGGTCATTTTCAGACAATTAGATCTGATTGTGCATAACTTCTGTGCAGTTGACATAATCGAGTTCGGATGTGTGCAGTGTGTGAATTCGTGTGTGTTTCGTGTACTCAGACAGTATGTTTATCAAAAATGAGTAGACTAATTGAAAATCCCCATGCTGTGATACAATTTTTGCACACAAAAAATGTAAGTGCAGTGAAAATTCATCACCAGTTACTGAGGTGTATGGCAAAAATATAGTGAGTAACAGTAAAGTGTGGAAATGGTGTCGTGAGTTCTCTGATGGCAGTACAGACATTCACCACAAAGACAAGTGGCCAATCTTCACTTGTCACTGATGACTTTGCACACCGTGTTGGTGACAAAATTCATGTAAACAGACGTTTCACAATAAGCGAGTTAAGTGAACATTTTCCTGAAACTTCACAAACTGTTCTGTACAAGATAAGCACAGAAAAGCTTCATTACCACAAAATCTGTCCCAAAACTGCTACCTCAAATGTGTTGTCTCTGGAGATTAAACTTGGGTATCGTACTTAAACACAGAAGCCAAACAAAAATCAATTCAATGGAAGCATAGCTCATCACGTAAACCAAAATAATTCAAGCAAACATTTGCTGGCAAGATGATTATGACTAGTGTTTTCTGTGACCATCGAGGTATCTTACTTGTGGAATTTCTGGTACATCATGTAACAATAAATTCTACAGTGTATTGTCAAACACTAGAAAAACTGAGAAGGCCAATACAGAATCTTCAGACTGTCCGTGCAGCCTGTTATCTTCAGGCGTCATCCTGCTTCATGACCACATAGCACCACTGTCACACATGTAACACTTCATAAAAATTAAATGGAGTAATTTTTATCACCCTCTTTATAGTCCAGATTTGGTAACAAGTGAATTTTGTTTATGCATCTGAAAAATGTATTGGCTTTACAGAAGTTCTTAAATGATGATGAACTAAAAAGTGCTATAGAGGGATAAAAAGCAGGCCGCAAACGTCTTTGAAGAAGGTATAAAGAAGTTGTCGCATATTGTACAAGTGCTTACGTAGTGGTGGCAACTACATGGAAAAAAGAATTAGGGTTAAATGTAATATACGTTGTCAACAAAATATTCATTTACTTGAAAGATTTTTGTAGTAGCCTACTAACCTGACTTTCCAAATGGCTGTATTTAAACTGTTTTATCTTTGAGTATGACCAGATGAATTTATCTTAATAACAGCTTGAGTAAATGATGTCTAAACATAATGAAAATTTCCAAAATTAAAATTACTCAATGAAAAGTATTCAATTATTATAAATGAGTAATTATTGCATGCATGCACATTGTGTGTGTGTGTTTTGGAAAGCTGTTGGTGTTGTCTAAACATTTGAACTCTCACCAGTCTTTTCAAATAGTCATCTCTTAGATTTATAACTCATTTGTGTTAAGAGAGAATGTATTTAAAAATCACCTATTTTCAGACATTTTTTATAATTTGTTAAAATATATCTTAATAAAAGCTAACAGAATATCCTTTCAGTTGGGTTGTATAGATACTGTATGACAGGGGCATATTCTTCATGCAATTGGTAGTGCTTGTAAATTTAAAATTCTAGGGAAAGAATTGTTTTTGACATAGTAGTAAAATTTAGCTAACATTCGTATTCAGCTGTGTAGTCATTGGTACAAATTAAAGAACACAGAACACATTGTATGCTACCTTGTACCCTCTCTCCTACAATTAATTTTTTAACAAAACCTGCTTGATTCCAACCATAGATGGACACCCATTGGTGCAACCAGAAAAAGTCTTTTTGATGTCAATGTTATGATCATCAGAAAAATTAACTACTACTTCAGACTAATCAACATCACATGTTCGCCCAGTCGTAGAAACCATGCCCAAAAGAGTTCTCTTTAACAGAACTGTCTATTGTAAGACACTTCACAAACATGGACAAAATTTGGCCCATACCATTCACTTGATGAATCAAGCATGAAACTAAAACACGTATATTGTTGGATTTCATCAAGAACATTAAGTAAAATCTTGGATGATATATCTTGTGACCCCCTCATATAGGTTGAATCAAAGTTAAGTTCATCATTTATTTGCTTACTGGTCAGAAAATTTGAAAATAATGTGTTCCTAAGTATAACAATGCATTCCTTAACTATTTCAGCAACAAAAAGATGGTTTCATTTTACATCCCAAAATTTCAGTTGTAAGATGTGAAGCATTAGAAGTAAATTCACTAAAACGGAAATAACTTTGATATTCCTGAAATCATCAAACCTGGAAGCCATTTTGTCTTATAGTCAGAAAGTAACTTGATCAAAACAAACATAGCTTTTCCTCATCAGGATTTTTATCAAAGAGTGCTACGATGTAAGGAAAACTAGAAAATCTGTGAGAGTTTATCCTTATATACAGTAAATTGTTATGAAGTGAAAACTATATTCATAATTTACACCATTAAAAAGTGTTTTTGCTCAACAGAAGTAGATTTATGATTTTTTAGGGTATTTCTCATCAAATGAAGGATTACTTAATGATACCTTTTAAAATTACCTAATGTTTATTTCCCATAAACCACTTTGTAATGACCAGTTTCATGGCATATTAAACATAAAGCTGTCCTTTATTTTTAACAAAGAAAAGGTCGTGTTGGCACTTATCATGAAACCTTTGATTTTTATCTTCAATTGTTCACATCTTACCTTTTGAAAGAACTCCTACCATTTTCACTTGAACTTCTTTTATCCTTCTTGAAATAAAAACACAATAAGCACTACACTTGTAAAACGCTTATAAAATAATAAACTAATAACTACTTAAAAAACAGAACCAAACTTATGTGCACACACACATACTTAGCCACTGATAGCTGCCCACATGGATGTGCCTTGACAAGGCTACTGGCATTACAGCTTGGTGACTGCTATGTCTACCAAACTCGTTACTATCACATTATGCAAACTAAAGATGTAGTTAAGTGTTTTAGATTGTAGAAGAAAAAATTTTAATGCTAATATTCTTATAGTTAAAAAGTTCATAATGTGTACATGTTAAATGAAATTCTTTCAGGTGAGGAACCCTGTTCTAGACGAAACAACAGTCAATAATTCACTGTTATCTGCATACCTCAGATATGTAACTAATAAACGGAAGCCACAGGAGATATTAATTAGGTTTTGCTGATGCTATTTGAACATGTAAAAGTTGCAAAAGACTTTAATTTCAAATCAAATTTGGTTGATTAGACCTGGGGACAGAGCAGCAGTTATGGCAAGGCAAATAACTGAGCTGCAAAAAGAAGTACACAAAAAATATTCACAAACCACTTTCACTCATTGCTATAACCATATTTCATCATCATTATCAACCGTTCAAGGCTTAGGAGCTTTCTCCTGTTCCAGCCTCATGTTATCCGACTGACTTCTTTGAGGATTGCCAGTAAAATAAATTTCACTCTGGCCGTTTTACGAGCTCTGCGCAGAGCTAGCTCAGTGGTGGGGCTACCACCTCTCTGCTTCTGAGCCTCCAGACGCTTATTCTCAGGCATTTACCCCAAATCTCCTGCCTTCACTCTAGCAACTGAGTCACATCTACCCTTTTGATATCCTTTATACTAACCCTAAAGGCAAAGCTCCCACTTCTGCCAAGTCCACCGTACCGAAGTTCCTCTTCTCCTTCACTCCCATTGTGGTCGTCATCCATACCCTGGACAAGAGGCCCTTACAGGGTGCTATCAACTAGGCCAGCTGAACCCTTTAGAGAGGGTGTTTAGGTTTTGTAGCGAGGTGTTGCTCCTTGATCCCTCTTTCTTACTCGCCACTTACATGGTGAGGCCCCAGGCGTAGAACTGGCATAGCAGAGTTTACAACCATATTTTAAATTTGTAGTACATAATTCATTATTCTAATTACAGAACACTAGTTTTTATATAAAAATGTTTACCTTTGATGCAGCTAGCATTTGCTTTCATTGCAAGTTTAATCAGAGGCAGCCACCTGGAGCACTGCCAGTTCTGGCATTGGAAGTAGCAATATTGTTTGAAGTGGCTATCCAATGTTAGCCGTGGGATATGTTCAAAGAGTTTAAATCTTGTATCACCTAAACACATCATACGCGCACACACAACAAAGATATGATAACCATTTAAAACAGTGGCACTACGGACTGCACTTCTAGCTTCTGATAAAGCTTGCTGGTGAAGGAAGGTAAACATTTTATTAATTCTTGAATTTCGTTGTCCATGACGTGTCCGTTACTTATATAACTAAATATAATTATTTCACTACGACTCTGAACACAAAACTTTTTATGGGTAAAAACGTAAAAGTTTTACCTTATAACCTGAACCGGTTTTCACTTTTAAAAAGCTTGAATTAATATTCTTATGTATAAAAATGTAGTGTTCTCTAGTCTGAAATAATGCATACATATTATTAATACTCTGATACATCATGGATAATAAATTACAAGAATTTAAATTTGCTTTTACAATAGTCTCCTTGTGTCTGAATTTTTTCAGCATCCAGAATAACTCGCATTTTAAAAATGCATGGGGAAAAGATAGCTAGAGCTGCACCTACTAGATAGAAATTATGTGAGACTTGTTAACACAATGAAAGAAATGAGAAACGAACAGACCATGTTTTTTCAAGACATAACAGAATTTTGTCGACTGGGACCACTTAATGTGTGACACAGGCTTGATGAGTTCATTAAATTTTTATCTGAATATAAGAGTCGTTTTCTTGTTGAGGTTTCTTTTTAAGATTTTTGTCTCTCAGACATATTACAAATGTGTATTGCTTACTGTGATAACTGACAAATTTCAATGTCTGCTTATTTCACAATGAAATAAGGAAAACGCAAATGTATAACAAGTTTCTTGTAAAGAGAACATGTCTAATCATATATCTGAAAGGTTTGATTCTCTTACTACGCTTGAATTTAAGTCTCTTTTGAATAAAGAGAAACTTTCTTCCTACAAGTATTATTTTCCTGAGGCTTTTTGAATAAACGTAATGCCAGTCCATTTTGAAAATAATTTTTGACTTTCTGAAGTGAAATAATAAGTTGATTGCTCTCTATTCTTCCCCTGAATTTGAAAATAAATATGTACATGAACTGGTACAGTATACGAACAGCAACAATATCCATAACATTATGAGTGAAACTCAAAAGTTGGCTTCACTAATTCAGACAATACCAGGCTCAATTGCTTCAGTAAAACAATCTTGTTCAACAATAAGAATAAATTCATGTAATTATTAACTAGATTAGAGCAACCCAGACACAAGAAGGGTTACCTGCACTGAGTGTACTATTAATTGAAAAAGAACTGAAAATTAAAGCTTTCCTTTCACATTTGATGAAGATGTTATAAATGAATTTATTATTCAAAAAAGGAGGGCAGAATTCATATTTAAATAGTGTTAATCCTTTTAACCTAAAATTTTAGCATAAATATTATTCCATTATCTCTGTATATTACTCTTAAACTGTATTTTTATTTTAATCAACCTAAATTATTTGGCGATAAAATACACCATTTGACCACCGATTACATCAGGAATCAAAACGAATTTTCAATTTTTATGATCTTTCATTATTCAATATGCTAATACTAAAGCCAAACAGTTTAGTTTATTACTAAAATGGCATTTACCCTATATGAAAATCGAGAATAGCTGTATGAAAAGCCCCTGCTGTGTGTTAACTCTGGATGAATCATTTTACTTTCTTTGTAGTATCAAGAGTAACAGGATGTTGTCTCTGCAACATAGGCAACAGAATGAAAACGTAAGAATGAGAGTAGAGGAGAAAATAAGGAAGTATGTATGAGTGCTTTATATTATATGTATTATACTAATACATTAATTAGTATGTTTAATGATATTCACAAAAATATTTTATCACTTTCAAATCATGTAATCTCAGTTTGCAACCTCTCAGGTTTCCAATTAACATTTTACTATTGTCTTGAATTTTCCTGTTAAAAGACTAGTGTAATAATAGTTTATAAACTTAAATGATTAAATTACTTTTTGAAGCATGCATTGGCTTTCCTTAATTCTTCTCTAAGTATAGATATTAATGATTTTTACAAGCATAATCATGGCTGGCTGAAAATATACTCTTTATCACATTGTGTCCATGTAAACTACGGTTTGGTGATGACAGATTGAGCCAGTGCTGGTTGCTTTTGAGTCCACAGACAGTTTTCTCTCCAGTGGTTTGTAATAGTTGGCAGTTTTACTTAAATTATTGCATATAACATTAAACCTCAGTAAATTAACAATTAACTTGTCATACGGTATATGACAAGTTAAAAATATCCTTTTCTTTTGTATAATTTTAAATAACATAACCTGTATATTTCAGTCACTAAAATATACAAATATCGGTATGGAGAACCATACATGACTTCCATATTCTAAGATTTATATTTAAAATCATTTTCAGCCAAACAGCCAGGCTGTGTCTTACCTGCTTTTTTATTGCTGTATTAAATGAAAAATATTATATTACATTAAAATGAAAAAATTATAATTTTATTGCCTGGCAACAAAATTATTTTACTTTTAACAATTACCATTGTTTCAAAAAGTTTAAATAAATTTTCAAGTACTTTACTCTTGTTAAAACGTAAAAGGTTGCAGGTAAACTACCCCTTCCCCTTAACCGATCTTCACCAAAATCGAAAGTCATTGAGACCTCTACAATTCAGGGAAGTATGCAAACCATTATTTGATTCTGTTTGCATTTGCGGCTGTTATCGTTTGCCATAGAAAATACGCTTGATAAAAAAACGTTGCAGGTAAACTACCCCTTCTCCTTAACCGATCTTCACCAAAAACAATAGGTCTTGAGTACTCTACAAATCAGGGCTGTATGCAAAACATTATTTGATTCTGTTTGAATTTGCGGCTGTTATCGTTTGCCATAGAAAATACCCTTGTTAAAAAAACGTTGCAGGTAAACTACCCCTTTCCCTCAACCGATCTTCACCAAAAACAATAGGTCTTGAGAACACTACAATTTAGGGCTGTATGCAAATAATCTTTTGATTCTGTTTGAATTTGCGGCTGTTATCGTTTGCCATAGGAAATACCCTTGTTAAAACATAAAACGTTACAGGTAAACTACCCCTTCTCCTTAACCGATCTTCACCAAAAACAATAGGTCTTGAGTACTCTACAAATCAGGGCTGTATGCAAAACATTATTTGATTCTGTTTGAATTTGCGGCTGTTATCGTTTGCCATAGAAAATACCCTTGTTAAAAAAACGTTGCAGGTAAACTACCCCTTTCCCTCAACCGATCTTCACCAAAAACAATAGGTCTTGAGAACACTACAATTTAGGGCTGTATGCAAATAATCTTTTGATTCTGTTTGAATTTGCGGCTGTTATCGTTTGCCATAGGAAATACCCTTGTTAAAACATAAAACGTTACAGGTAAACTACCCCTTTCCCTTAACCGATCTTCACCAAAAACAATAGGTCTTGAGTACTCTACAAATCAGGACTGTATGCAAAACATTATTTGATTCCGTTTGAATTTGCGGCTGTTATCGTTTGCCATAGAAAATACCCTTGTTAAAAAAACGTTGCAGGTAAACTACCCCTTTCCCTCAACCGAACTTCACCAAAAACAATCGGTCTTGAGAACTCTACAATTTAGGGCTGTATGCAAATAATCTTTTGATTCTGTTTGAATTTGCGGCTGTTATCGTTTGCCATAGGAAATACCCTTGTTAAAACATAAAACGTTACAGGTAAACTACCCCTTTCCCTTAACCGATCTTCACCAAAATCAACAGATCTTGAGAACTCTACAATTCAGGGCTGTATGCGAAACATTATTTGATTCTGTTTGAATTTGCGGCTGTTATCGTTTGCCAAACAAACAAAATTACCCTTGCTAAAAAAAAACCGTTGCAGGTAAACTACCCCTTTCCCTCAACCGATCTTCACCAAAAACAATAGGTCGCGAGTACTCTGCAAATCAGGGCTCCATGCAAAAAATGATTTGATTCTGTTTGAATTTGCGGCAGTTATCGTTTGCCATAGAAAAAAAATCTACAGACAGACACACAGACACTTTTCGGAAAACGACTTTTTTTCATGTTTTGAGTGTAGTAGAATCAGAATCTGCAATAATCTCGAACACGATTTTTTTTGCCATCACCATACTTCCATTCCTTAAGGAATATGGAAGTAATATCGGTATGGAGAACCATACATGACTTCCATATTCTAAGATTTATATTTAAAATCATTTTCAGCCAAACAGCCAGGCTGTGTCTTACCTGCCTTTTTATTGCTGTATTAAATGAAAAATATTATATTACATTAAAATGAAAAAATTATAATTTTATTGCCTGGCAACAAAATTATTTTATTTTTAACAATTACCATTGTTTCAAAAAGTTTAAATAAATTTTCAAGTACCATACTCTTGTTAAAACGTAAAAGGTTGCAGGTAAACTACCCCTTCCCCTTAACCGATCTTCACCAAAATCGAAAGTCATTGAGACCTCTACAATTCAGGGACGTATGCAAAAAATTATTTGATTCTGTTTGAATTTGCGGCTGTTATCGTTTGCCATAGAAAATACGCTTGATAAAAAAACGTTGCAGGTAAACTACCCCTTCCCCTTAACCGATCTTCACCAAAAACAATAGGTCTTGAGCACTCTACAAATCAGGGCTGGATGCAAAACATTATTTGATTCTGTTTGAATTTGCGGCTGTTATCGTTTGCCATAGAAAATACCCTTGTTAAAAAAACGTTGCAGGTAAACTACCCCTTTCCCTCAACCGATCTTCACCAAAAACAATAGGTCTTGAGAACTCTACAATGTAGGGCTGTATGCAAATAATCTTTTGATTCTGTTTGAATTTGCGGCTGTTATCGTTTGCCATAGAAAAAAAATCTACAGACAGACACACAGACAGACAGACAGACACACACACAGACACTTTTCGGAAAACGACTTTTTTCATGTTTTGAGTGTAGTAGAATCAGAATCTGCAATAATCTCGAACACGATTCTTTTTGCCATCACCATACTTCCATTCCTTAAGGAATATGGAAGTAAAATTACCCTTGATAAAAAACCGTTGCAGGTAAACTACCCCTTTCGCTTAACCGATCTTCACCAAAAACGACAGGTCTTGAGAACTCTACAATTCAGGGCTGTATGCAAAATATTATATGATTCTGTTTGAATTTGCGGCTGTTATCGTTTGCCATACAAAATACCCTTGATAAAACAAAAAACGTGGCTGGTAAACTACCCTATGCCATTAACCAATCTTCACCAAAAACAATAGGTCTTGAGAACTCTACAATTCAGGGCTGTATACAAAACATTAGTTGATTCTCTTTGAATTTACGGCAGTTATCGTTCGTCATAGAAACAAGTACTTTACTCTTGTTAAAACGTAAAAGGTTGCAGGTAAACTACCCCTTCCCCTTAACCGATCTTCACCAAAATCGAAAGTCATTGAGACCTCTACAATTCAGGGATATATGCAAAAAATTATTTGATTCTGTTTGAATTTGCGGCTGTTATCGTTTGCCATAGAAAATACGCTTGATAAAAAAACGTTGCAGGTAAACTACCCCTTCCCCTTAACCGATCTTCACCAAAATCAACAGATCTTGAGAACTCTACAATTCAGGGCTGTATGCGAAACATTATTTGATTCTGTTTGAATTTGCGGCTGTTATCGTTTGCCAAACAAACAAAATTACCCTTGCTAAAAAAAAACCGTTGCAGGTAAACTACCCCTTTCCCTCAACCGATCTTCACCAAAAACAATATGTCGCGAGTACTCTGCAAATCAGGGCTGCATGCAAAAAATTATTTGATTCTGTTTGAATTTGAGGCAGTTATCGTTTGCCATAGAAAAAAAATCTACAGACAGACACACAGACAGACAGACAGACACACACACAGACACTTTTCGGAAAACGACTTTTTTCATGTTTTGAGTGTAGTAGAATCAGAATCTGCAATAATCTCGAACACGATTCTTTTTGCCATCACCATACTTCCATTCCTTAAGGAATATGGAAGTAAAATTACCCTTGATAAAAAACCGTTGCAGGTAAACTACCCCTTTCGCTTAACCGATCTTCACCAAAAACGACAGGTCTTGAGAACTCTACAATTCAGGGCTGTATGCAAAATATTATATGATTCTGTTTGAATTTGCGGCTGTTATCGTTTGCCATACAAAATACCCTTGATAAAACAAAAAACGTGGCTGGTAAACTACCCTATGCCATTAACCAATCTTCACCAAAAACAATAGGTCTTGAGAACTCTACAATTCAGGGCTGTATACAAAACATTAGTTGATTCTCTTTGAATTTACGGCAGTTATCGTTCGTCATAGAAACAAGTACTTTACTCTTGTTAAAACGTAAAAGGTTGCAGGTAAACTACCCCTTCCCCTTAACCGATCTTCACCAAAATCGAAAGTCATTGAGACCTCTACAATTCAGGGATATATGCAAAAAATTATTTGATTCTGTTTGAATTTGCGGCTGTTATCGTTTGCCATAGAAAATACGCTTGATAAAAAAACGTTGCAGGTAAACTACCCCTTCCCCTTAACCGATCTTCACCAAAAACAATAGGTCTTGAGTACTCTACAAATCAGGGCTGTATGCAAAACATTATTTGATTCCGTTTGAATTTGCGGCTGTTATCGTTTGCCATAGAAAATACCCTTGTTAAAAAAACGTTGCAGGTAAACTACCCCTTTCCCTCAACCGATCTTCACCAAAAACAGTAGGTCTTGAGAACTCTACAATTTAGGGCTGTATGCAAATAATCTTTTGATTCTGTTTGAATTTGCGGCTGTTATCGTTTGCCATAGGAAATACCATTGTTAAAACATAAAACGTTACCGGTAAACTACCCCTTTCCCTTAACCGATCTTCACCAAAAACAGCAGATCTTGAGAACTCTACAATTCAGGGCTGTATGCGAAACATTATTTGATTCTGTTTGAATTTGCGGCTGTTATCGTTTGCCAAACAAACAAAATTACCCTTGCTAAAAAAAAACCGTTGCAGGTAAACTACCCCTTTCCCTCAACCGATCTTCACCAAAAACAATAGGTCGCGAGTACTCTGCAAATCAGGGCTGTATGCAAAAAATTATTTGATTCTGTTTGAATTTGCGGCAGTAATCGTTTGCCATAGAAAAAAAATCTACAGACAGACAGACAGACACACAGACACTTTTCGGAAAACGACTTTTTTTCATGTTTTGAGTGTAGTATAATCAGAATCTGCAATAATCTCGAACACGATTTTTTTTGCCATCACCATACTTCCATTCCTTAAGGAATATGGAAGTAAAATATCGGTATGGAGAACCATACATGACTTCCATATTCTAAGATTTATATTTAAAATCATTTTCAGCCAAACAGCCAGGCTGTGCCTTACCTGCCTTTTTATTGCTGTATTAAATGAAAAATATTATATTACATTAAAATGAAAAAATTATAATTTTATTGCCTGGCAACAAAATTATTTTATTTTTAACAATTACCATTGTTTCAAAAAGTTTAAATAAATTTTCAAGTACTTTACTCTTGTTAAAACGTATAAGGTTGCAGGTAAACTACCCCTTCCCCTTAACCGATCTTCACCAAAATCGAAAGTCATTGAGACCTCTACAATTCAGGGACGTATGCAAAACATTATTTGATTCTGTTTGAATTTGCGGCTGTTATCGTTTGCCATAGAAAATACGCTTGATAAAAAAACGTTGCAGGTAAACTACCTCTTCCCCTTAACCGATCTTCACCAAAAACAATAGGTCTTGAGTACTCTACAAATCAGGACTGTATGCAAAACATTATTTGATTCTGTTTGAATTTGCGGCTGTTATCGTTTGCCATAGAAAATACCCTTGTTAAAAAAACGTTGCAGGTAAACTACCCCTTTCCCTCAACCGATCTTCACCAAAAACAATAGGTCTTGAGAAATCTACAATTCAGGGCTGTATGCGAAACATTATTTGATTCTGTTTGAATTTGCGGCTGTTATCGTTTGCCAAAAAAAAAAAAATTTCCCTTGATAAAAAAAAGCGTTGCAGGTAAACTACCCCTTCCCCTCAACCGATCTTCACCAAAAACAATAGGTCGCGAGTACTCTACAAATCAGGGCTGTATGCAAAAAATTATTTGATTCTGTTTGAATTTGCGGCAGTTGTCGTTTGCCATAGAAAATACGCATGATAAAAAACGTTGCTGGTAAACTACCCCTTCCCCTCAACCGCTCTTCACCAAAAACAATAGGTCTTGAGTACTCTACAAATCAGGGCTGTATGCAGAAAATTATTTGATTCTGTTTGAATTTGCGGCTGTTATCGTTTGCCATAGAAAATACCCTTGCTAAAAAAACGTTGTAGGTAAACTACCCCTTTCCCTTAACCGATCTTCACCAAAAACAAAAGGTATTGAGAACTCTACAATTTAGGGCTGTATGCAAATAATCTTTTCATTCTGTTTGAATTTGCGGCTGTTATCGTTTGCCATAGGAAATACCCTTGTTAAAACATAAAACGTTACAGGTAAACTACCCCTTTCCCTTAACCGATCTTCACCAAAAACAATAGGTCTTGAGAACTCTACAATTCAGGGCTGTATGCGAAACATTATTTGATTCTGTTTGAATTTGCGGCTGTTATCGTTTGCCAAACAAACAAAATTACCCTTGCTAAAAAAAAACCGTTGCAGGTAAACTACCCCTTTCCCTCAACCGATCTTCACCAAAAACAATAGGTCGCGAGAACTCTGCAAAACCGGGCTGTATGCAAAAAATTATTTGATTCTGTTTGAATTTGCGGCAGTTATCGTTTGCCATAGAAAAAAAATCTACAGACAGACAGACAGACAGACACACAGACAGACAGACACACAGACAGACACACAGACACTTTTCGGAAAACGACTTTTTTTCATGTTTTGAGTGTAGTAGAATCAGAATCTGCAATAATCTCGAACACGATTTTTTTTGCCATCACCATACTTCCATTCCTTAAGGAATATGGAAGTAAAAAGAATGTTGAAAGGGAGGAAATTTTTATTATTAGGACAGGTGATTTTCTTTAGCAAGAAAATTGTGAGAAGAATTTGATATGTTTTAACTTAAAATATTTTTGAGACCCTGCCAATTTAGGCAGTGTTCGAAATCAAAGGACTCACAATTGTTCCTATGAATTATAAACCATTGTTGTTTATATTATTGTAATTGCATTGTTATTCAAAAACACAATTATATCATTAGACAATCAAATGCATCGAATTGACTACCATTTATTGTCAGCAACTATTTATCAAATTGCACATGCATGATAGTGAGGTATTCCAGCCCAAGAAATTAAATAAATTTGGATAAAATTTTCAGGTATGTTAAATAATAGATAATTAATTAAATCATCATCACCATCATCTCTGCTTCACAGATTAGGCTGCACTGCATGTTCCCGAAACCATTTTGTCCTCGGACGCCCCACACTACAATACCTTCTGAGTTTATAATTCAAGGCAAGTTTGGGAAGGCGATCTTGCTGCATTCTTCACAAATGCTTACACCAGTTGGCCTTGTATTACATCCTGTAATTTAAAAAATTTTAATTCTCGCCTTACCTGTGCATTACTTATTATGTCTCATAACATGCACCCTTTGACCAACCTGAGAAATTTCATTTCTGCTGATGTAATCTTCCCTCTGTCTCTCTGTGAAAGTACCCATGTCTCACTCCCACACAGCACCACCGGTCCAGCCAAAGTCTTATAAAACTTAAGCTTAGTGTCTGTCCTAGTTTTGTATTTTAAGGTTCTATGGATTGTCCCACATATATGTTTACATTTATTAAGTTTATTTTTGACATCACAATCAATGTGGGAGATATTTCGCACCAAGATAACTAAAACTGGATACCTGCTCCAAGATGTTTCCATTTACCTCTTTGTCCGTACTGGATACTTTCTTCTAAAAGTCATTACTTTTGTTTTAGATAGCATCAAGACCAAAGAACGTTCCTCTGCTAAATTCCTCAAGATGAGTACTCCCCTCTGCAAGTCATTTTCTCTCTGTCGTATAATAATAACATCATCTGCATATAAAATAATACTAAGTGTACATTGCGGAGATTCCACAGTTAAAATTTTCCTTCCATCTTTTAATGATATCGTCCAAACAAATATTAAAAAGTATCAAGGAGATACAGTGACCTTGTCTAACTCGTTTATTTGTCTCAACAGGCACAGTCAATCGTTTTCTGTATCAGTGACAACAGAGGTGTTCTAATACAGACTTCTAATCACCTTGACAAGATGCAAAGGAAAACCTCTTCTGATCATAATCTTCCACAAGACATCCCTATCCAGACCATCAAATGCCTTTTGAAAGTCAGTAAAGGCCATATGAATTTCTAAATTAAATTCCCATCTCTTCTCAATCACCTGCTTCAATACAAAAATGGCATAGATTGTAGTAGAGTGACCCTTCCTAAAGCCCATCTGTTCTTCACCAATAATGTTCTCTGCTAATTAATTAAATATAAATAAAAATGGATAATTTATTTATAATTTACATGTTACATAAATTTTAAATTATTTAATATTTGCATTGAATGAAGCAGGCAGTGCAACATTAATGCACCAGACCATGTGTCACGAAGAGTGGTGAGAAACATATTCACTTTATACATAGATATGTAGCCTTGAATTGTTCTTGAACTATTATCCATCTTTTTTTTATTTTTTTTATTCAATTTTTTATTTTTTGTATTCTTTTTATATAGCCTAAAGGTACCATATAATGTTATTATTTATATTATTGCTTTAAGAATATAAATAATAACATTATATGGTAACTTTAGGCTATATAAAAAGAATACAATAAATAAAAAATTGAATTATAGGTGCCATTAATAAAAAGCAATAAGTGTAAGTATAAAATACATCACATTATCATTATTATCCATCTATTCTCAAGAAATGGAAATAGCAAGTCAAGGATATTTTTAGGCTATTTTGTAAAGTACACCTAACACATTAAGTACTATAAATTTAATTACTAATTGTTTGCCACTCTAACATGATATGTAACAACATGCAGATGCTAAGTTTTTTTTTATTGCAGGCAGTAAATATATATTTTTACATAGATAAAAAGTGAGTAGTTCCATGAGTAGTCTATATTATGAAAAACCAGGGACTATTTGATAAAGATTCTTGTCTTGACAGCTTATTATATAAACCTACACATTAGTCCCAATAATTGTAAAATAACTACCTAAATATTATTTCAGTTACCGGAAATAACACCGTAAACATGTTACCACCACAGCCTGAACGTTCTTCTGTGAGTTTATAGGTTTTGGATATTTCTTCATTTTTCTCTTCTTTACCATGATTACTCATACACACACACATACACACTATTGAACACTAATGACTTGATGTTCCCTGTTCTAATTGGACAGCGTTATGTTATGCCATTGCTAGACCAAGTACCAAAATACAACTTATCAGTATCTGCTTTCAAAGTTCATTAGTTATTAAAAATTGAATTTTATATGAATATATAAAATATATTTTACATGATTTACATTATTAAAATATGTTAGTTTTATTGTTGCCTTGAAGAATGCGCTACTGTATCACTTTTATGAAATGACACCTTGGTCTAGTGATGCATAACACTGTCCAATTTACATTAGTGTTTCGTGTCAGAAAGTCTGTAGGCCTACATATTATTGTTAATAGTTGGACACATCATGGACAACTGAATACAAGAATTTTCTTAATTGTTTTCTTTCCAGTGGGCTTTCCCTCCATGCAGTGACATTGATTCCTTATCAACAGTAAGAAAAATTACTGTTGATAAACTCTATTTCTTCTTCTTAATTGGCGCTACAGCTCTTGGAGAGCCTTGGCCTACTGGACAATCCGCCTCCAGTTATCTTGATCCTCTGCTCTCAGTCTCCATCTTCTTACACCAACTCGGACAGGTCAAAATCATCCACCTATCATTTTCTGGGCCGACCCCTACTTCTTCTTCCACCAGGTCTCCCTATAAACATTTTCTTCAATGTGGACATCTCAAACTCCTATTTAGACCTATAATTTTTTTCAGTTTAGAAGAGTTTTATCAATACTACTTCAAAACTTTTGACTTTATATAGTACTGTGCTATAAAAAAATTCTTTGGCAGCTGTTGGAAAGAATTATATCAGACTTTCATAAAGAACTTCATTCTTTTTTATTGTTAATGTTAGTGGATGTAAGGGAACATGCCATTTGCATATTTAACACTTAAATAATTATTCCCTTTTCCTATGAATAAACATTCAGTTATAATCTTATCATTTAATCAAAACGTTTATTCCAAAGTAATAGAAATCAGTCTCTCTAATTGAAACTGTTGTTGAACTTTCTCTAAGAAAGTTTTGTTGAACTGTGATATGAGAAGTTCTAACATTCAAAAAAATTCAGAAATTTTCACAATGTGATGTGGTATTGAAGAGCCAGTGGAAGGTCAATAATGGGACTCTTGGTTAAATTACTTGGCGAATATACTCTAGGCCTATACAGATTACCAAATTTAAAGTGTATCCGTATCATTTACTACAATGGAAGTATGTTAATCTTTTGTTTTTGACTTTAGTAGGATACATTTTTTTCCATGTTATTTATGTTTCTACCTCGCTGTTACTATAAAACAAACAGGCTCATGTTTTATCAAATCGAATTTACAGCAACAGATTTTTATCAAAACTGATAGCAGGTTGTAAGTTAATACTTGTTGGTATAGGACAAAAATAACACTTCCCTTCGGCTTTCCTGCCTCATGTGTTAATCTGAATTTATAAACTATTGTAACTTTCACAGTTCGACACGAAACGACGTTGACATGTACTTGTATGCTGGCTGTTGTTTTTGTGAGTTACTGATAATAACTCACAGTTGAAATGAGGGTGACGTGTCAAATTTTAAAACTGTATCTTACACAGCCATATTTTAAACGTTATCAGAAAAGTTTGACTACCAATAGGCCGA
Source organism: Magicicada septendecula (assembly GCA_034769895.1). Taxonomy (NCBI): domain Eukaryota; kingdom Metazoa; phylum Arthropoda; class Insecta; order Hemiptera; family Cicadidae; genus Magicicada; species Magicicada septendecula. The sequence goes on from CM068368.1 coordinate 128,487,651, forward strand.
TGTAAAGCAGAACAGTAGTTATTAAAGTACTTAATAATTTTGTGTCTAGGTAGTTTAAAACAGAAATCTGAATAACAAATTAATTAATAGAGCCGTAACTATTTTACAGTGTATATTTTTATTAATAAAAATGTAGTAAAAGATAAAAAATTATTTCCGTAACATCACAACTTGGAAATTTTGATTTAAAATCAAATACACAAGTTAAAATTACAATTTTATATATATATATATATATATATATGTATATATATATACATGCACGCATGCACACGGTATTTCTTTTCTAGAATTCATGCTGTGCAAAATCACACTTTTTATTTGCACACACTATGAATAACATTCGTTTCATTAAATAAAAACTGTATATGCAACTAGCTTACAATTATCTGAAGTTCAGTCAAATTTAGTGGAGTGTAAAAGAAACTTTCGTAATTTAAAAAATATGAGTAAATATATATGCCTAAACATAATAAAAATGGCTTTTTTGTACAAAATATTGAAGATATGCTAAAGCCAGAATAGATATATACAAAAATGTACAAAACTTTCAGAATTAAAAGTTATTAAGATTTTTATAAACTTTTGTTTTTTGCAGCCAGTCATGATATCGAGGAAGTTATTTAATAAATCAATGTTGGTAGTGGTGAAATTTCCCTCCTTTTTCCGGCTAGTTCTAACGCTCTCGTTTGTTGTGCGTCGTTAGAGTTCCCGTTGATTGAGTAGTGTTGTTAACATTTTGTCACAAGTAGTTTATTTCTAATCGTTTTGAAAACACTCAGTTATCACACTGAGGTAGATTTTAAAGTACGAACTAAGTTTTTACGTTTAAAAACATGCCGGCAAGACGTAAGGTAAAAGCAACTACGAACCAAGATGGCTCTAATGCTGAAGAGTCGACGGAAGTCAGCGTGGATTCTGCTAAAGTAACTGTTCGGCAGCATAAAGGAAAAGAAACTGAAGAGAAAGAATTAAATCCTACTGAGACGGCTACTGAATCTGCACAAAATAACGAATCGGAACCTCCATCAAAGAAAAAGAAGGGAAGGAAGGGAAAAGATGTTGTATCGTCAGAACAATCGGCAGATGGTAGCAAACAAGACGAAAAATCCGCAGAAGAACAGCCAAAGAAAGCAGAAAATAAACAGGAGTCGAAAGCGGGTAACGAGCCAGTGTCTCCAAAAAAGGGCGCGAAAACTCAGTCAACCAAAAATGCCGCGAACGAAGAATCTGCAAAGAAAACTACCGGCAAAGCTCAAGCAAGTAAAAAAGTAGTAAATAAAGCCAAAAAAGCTACTCCGGCAGGGGAGACTGGTGACAGAGTTCTCAGATCTAATTCAAAAATTAAAAATGGGTATGTAACAGTAATTACATTATAGTTTGTAAGTCTGAAAATTATATTTAGAAAATAGTTTCATAATGTTATAGTTGAAGAGTTAAATGGTTTTATAACTCTGGTTAAGTGCTTTCAAGAGGTTCATAAAACGTTCATGGTATCAAAAAAGTTTAGCTTTATTAATAATTTCGGTATACCATAATTTCTTCTGCTTAAATTTAATTAAACAGAAATTTCAAAAGTTGGTTATTTATAGATACAGGTGCCACATTTCAACAAAGAGCACCTAAGAAATGTAATAATTGCATGTGATGTGTAGTGTTCTCGTTCCATTCCTTTGCTGATATTCATATACAGTATGTTTTGAATGTGAGCCGCTTTCACAGAACGACTGATAACTTCATGTTAATATCCCAAAACAGCAACACTGGAGTATGAATGAAGTATAGTTAACTCTACTTATGTATAGTAACCCTAAAAGTCACACATTGCCATTATTCTTTAGTACTACATGGCTCCGTTAACACAGAATCTGGAGAGGGGAAGCGTAGCAGCACTGGCACTGCCAGTATTTCCCAGTATATTCAGTATGTTCCCCTACGCTGCTTGACGTTTGTATAGTCAAAGTAAAACTCTTACGCGACTAGAAAATTTACACGTCCAAAAATTAAAGTTAGAGCATTATAATACTTAAACTGTATGTGTATTGTGTCAAAATTGTTGTTCTACACCGTTTCAAAAATTATTAAATTACTTTGGCCATAAACATAAACAATATGAGCAATAAACTCCACAATTTCAGTTAGGTATTGATCTGTAAAACATAACTAGTCGTGTCTCCGTTGTTGATCAACATAAATGGATTATTGTTATTTCAGTTTGGAGCTTAATATGTCAATAAGGCTATTCAATGTTTAATTTTTGTGTACTCTTCATAAATGTATAAAGCTATGTTACTTTTGCTCATGATTTTTTTGAATTACATGAAACGTTAGCTGGTAGAGAAAGGTTTTGCTATTACAAATAGTAGTTCTATAAACAAGTGAAATTGTGAGGAACAAGTAAATTTAATTTCTATTCAATTAGCAAGTTTCTAACATGATATTGTGTATACCATGTTATAAACACGATAGGCCTATCACATTATAAACGGACTTGGGAAACCTCATAATAATTGTTAACTGATCAAAGTTAAAGTTATACCTAGTTAATAGTTACAAAAACTAACTGATTAAAGATAAATAAAATTAATAGATTAAAATTTAAACCACTCTTTGTTTTATTTTTATTAAGTAAAGTGCTCAGTTTTCTACCAGTTGATTTGACACTTTTACCTCTTTCTGTATCTTACAAATTGTGGTTTCTGACTTTCCTGTTACAGCTGCTGCACGTTTTGTCGCATTGTTTATTGTGTACTTATAACAACCAATGTTCTTTTCTTCATCAAAAAATTCAATAACTCGCCCAACTATTTGGCATGCTTGACTGCGAATTGTAGGCCTTTCTTTGTTACTTGTCATCTTTAAATTCTACACTTAATGAATTTTAATTTCGGAGTTGATTATAAACTGTTATTTAACTCTTGTATTGTCACCTTCTATGCTGTTCTAAATTTTATATGTCGAGTGTGGCGTTAAAAGTCTGGAAATTACACTGTATAAAAAATTCAAGTTTAAATATGTATATCGGGTTTACAAGGACAAATATTAATTACAGGCCTAACGCAAATCGACGCTCACAATACTCGTAGTTAATAAACATAAATTCAAGTGACAAACTCTGTAGGCCTAACACGAAAATACAAATATTAATTATACCACAGATCAGTGCTACGATACTCACAATTAGTAAATATAAATTCAAATAACAAACTCTGTAACACGAACACGCACAAATATTAGCCTAGTACTTGTAACGCAAATCGACGCTCACGATATTCATAGCTGGAAAACATACATTCAAATGACAGACTTTTGAGTATGACTTTTAAACTGCTCGGTGGGGTGAGACGCGTTTGTCTCTGAACTCTCTTAGTTAACATTTTTCCAGCATGTTTTGTTGATGTTGTCAGGTAGTAGTGTTAGATATAATGAAATTCATTACTGTACTTCAGTAATTTTACAGTTTTCTTTGTACACGTTAACTGAGTATGAAAAACTATGTGTTTGTGTTTACAGTGCCTTAAATATTAAAATATCGGTATGGAGAACCATACATGACTTCCATATTCTAAGATTTATATTTAAAATCATTTTCAGCCAAACAGCCAGGCTATGTCTTACCTGCCTTTTTATTGCTGTATTAAATGAAAAATATTATATTACATTAAAATGAAAAAATTATAATTTTATTGCCTGGCAACAAAATTATTTTATTTTTAACAATTACCATTGTTTCAAGAAGTTTAAATAAATTTTCAAGTACTTTACTCTTGTTAAAACGTAAAAGGTTGCAGGTAAACTACCCCTTCCCCTTAACCGATCTTCACCAAAATCGAAAGTCATTGAGACCTCTACAATTCAGGGACGTATGCAAAAAATTATTTGATTCTGTTTGAATTTGCGGCTGTTATCGTTTGCCATAGAAAATACGCCTGATAAAAAAACGTTGCAGGTAAACTACCCCTTCCCCTTAACCGATCTTCACCAAAAACAATAGGTCTTGAGTACTCTACAAATCAGGGCTGTATACAAAACATTATTTGATTCTGTTTGAATTTGCGGCTGTTATCGTTTGCCATAGAAAATACCCTTGTTAAAAAAACGTTGCAGGTAAACTGCCCCTTTCCCTCAACCGATCTTCACCAAAAACAATAGGTCTTGAGAACTCTACAATTTAGGGCTGTATGCAAATAATCTTTTGATTCTGTTTGAATTTGCGGCTGTTATCGTTTGCCATAGGAAATACCCTTGTTAAAACATAAAACGTTACAGGTAAACTACCCCTTTCCCTTAACCGATCTTCACCAAAATCAACAGATCTTGAGAACTCTACAATTAAGGGCTGTATGCGAAACATTATTTGATTCTGTTTGAATTTGCGGCTGTTATCGTTTGCCAAACAAACAAAATTACCCTTGCTAAAAAAAAACCGTTGCAGGTAAACTACCCCTTTCCCTCAACCGATCTTCACCAAAAACAATAGGTCGCGAGTACTCTGCAAATCAGGGCTGTATGCAAAAAATTATTTGATTCTGTTTGAATTTGCGGCAGTTATCGTTTGCCATAGAAAAGAATCTACACACACACACACACAGACAGACAGACAGACACACACACAGACACTTTTCGGAAAACGACTTTTTTTCATGTTTTGAGTGTAGTAGAATCAGAATCTGCAATAATCTCGAACACGATTTTTTTTGCCATCACCATACTTCCATTCCTTAAAGAATATGGAAGTAATAGGTTATTATGTGCTCTGCTGTTTACAGCATATTCTGATGAAATTTAAATTTTTTTTAAATATCCTTTTAAAGAGTATATTTTTTCTTTAGTTGATTCACTTAATTCATAGATTCTAAAACAGTTCTAATACTTTCCAAATACTGTTTCATACAAGATATTAAAAAAATGTATTCTTTCATTTTCACACAGTTACCTAAACTATGTATCTGACCTGTGTCTGCTTGAGAAAGTCTATGCTCAGCGTTGCTGTTGCTGTTAATGTTTCAATCAGGTAACAAACTATTGACCCCCATTTCCATTTATCATTAGAATCTTGTTACACAAGTAGCAATTGTGGCTACCTTCTCATTGAAGTAGTGATCAGATCGCTGCCTTCTCTGAACCTGTCAGTAGGTCTAATATTTGCACTGATATAGCCATATATGCATTCTCTACAATATTTGCTGGAATACTCTTTGCTATTGAAGTTTTCATGCTTAAAATATTGATCATCTCCACATGCATTCAGGTGAAATATATCCTGAAGCCATAACAGCAAGCTCTATATTCTTCAGTGCTTGGTCTGCCATCAACTATTTCTCCATCGGGGCTAACTGGCACTGCCACTCGTTTTCCTCAATGTAAGTGACTACTCTGCATTTTGTGGTGCCAGTATTTACTTGGTCACATGAACAAGACACCACTGGAGGAAAGCAGATCCAGTGTTGGCTTCAGGTGTTCTTTGGATCTTCTGCAGTAATATGTGTTGCAGTATGAACATGCTTATATTTTTAACAGAACTATACATAAACAGCTCCAAAACTTAGTATTGCATTTGACAATGTCTTGATAAATACCAATTTTTTGTGTTGTATGTAACAAGAGTATATCATATGACAAAATAATAGTATCCGATATTATCTGTATACAAGGGGGAGTACAAAAAAAAAAATCATCTAACCTTGTCGGTGGTTTTACCTTTTTAATGCTTTTGTCATTTTTCATGTAAACATTCGGCGGTGTGTGTGAAGGAGCATTGTCATCATGGAAGAAGCAGTCATCTGTGTACCACAAATCATGAAGGAAATAAGTTTCAAAACTTGCAAATAAAAACTTCGGTTCACTGATCCTGGGGTACAAATTCTGATTGCATCAAATTCCCTCTGACATCATAGAAACATGTGAAGCTACTAACTTGTGTCACATAAAATTAACTAATTTACTAATAAACCTTCAATAATTAACGGGCCCCATGTTGCCAGATTGTGCAACAACATAGATATTAGGCTTACCTTTCGGTCCAGTATTCGTGTTCACGAACCAGTAATTGCGAAATATACCTGAAATAACTCACTCGTACTTGTATTTTTTACCAATGACATTGCCTTTTATTATCAAAAAGACTCTAAGTACATATGAAATGATTCTATTGAACTATGTGCCAAACACGCACGTTACTATGCCTCGGGGCGTAGCCCATTTATTTTGTAAACATTAATAAGAAATAAACATTGTAAACATAATAAACATAGTATAATATACCTGCACAACCCAGCACTTAAAAGATTTAGGTCTCTCCCTCTCTCTCTCCCTATCCCTCTCCCTCTCCCTCTCTCTATTTATTTTATTCTGAGCTCATTTAAATTTTGAATTGGTTTAAAATTGGTCGTTATAATAATATTGAATGAATTTTGAATTGGTCATTATTACACAATGATGTTGATTTACTTGAAATAATAAAAAGAATATTGGAACGTTCTCACCAAATTATATTGGACAGGTCTCACCGCACTGCTAAGATTCGTCGATCGTGCACAATCTGTTCCTTCTTTACATCGATTTCGGGCCCACACCGTCGTGTCTACCCACGAAAACACTTTGGGCAGATTCTATACGCACGCAGTTTTTGACGATCCATCGGCCAATGGCACCTGTTCAATTCCTTACCGCCCCAACATTTCTGATATTTTAAATAGTTACTTGACCACTTTTGGTGGTGTAAAAGTTAAAATTCACACTTGGTGAACCTCTTGCCGGCCGGCTGCGTTCACAATCCAGAAGGAAATGACACAGAGTCTTTGTTTAGCATTGCGTAGGTGGGGCAAAAACTACGTCACCAGGCTTTTGTTTGTTGTTTACAGCCTCGAGTTGTTTACAGAAAAGTGCATTCCTTCCACTGACGTCATCAGGGCTCGTCTCATTATCGCTATATGTTACATACGATTTTTTGCTGTTTGCTGTTTCACAATGAAAGCGATCGAAATCCTGTCAATTCACATCTGCGTTTTATAAATAATTATATAGTCACTCACCAAAACTTTACAGGGATTATGAAATATTTAAATAATTATTACAATGAATAAATACAATAATTATGGTCTTTTGTACCATGTTTTTATAAATTTAGGCTTGTACCAGAATTGTACCATCACAAAACCCCCTCAGTGAAAGATTTTGTGCCGAAGCATAAAAACTTTCATTGACCCATTCGTACTTCCTAAAGGGATCAGCCAGGATATGTCGCCACAACCCCCTTACAATTTATATTAAAAGAAAATCAATAAACCCGTGGTCCGATGACGATGACAGTACCTGCATGACCTTACTGGACTTCTCCTTCGAGATCCCAACACCATAAGGCCAATCAGGCGTGTACGTTCCTGCTCTGACGCGCTGGCCAGATCAGGACCGCCGTCATAACATCACCAAACACTGAAACAATAAATTAAAATATCAAAATAGTGGCTTGGTATATTACTCTATCCTTAACTGATCTGTTTCCCCTTAGCTATGTGCTGGTTTGCGTTAATAAGCACTGGGTTTGCTTGAACTACTAAAAATACAAATATAAAAAAAAATATAAATACAAGAATTACATAGAATTGCCATTCTCTTCATGGACTACCCTGAATTGTAAAAATTGTTTCGATTCCCATCGATAATAATTAACTCTTTCTGTTTCATAATTAATGTAATTATAAAAGAAACAAATATTTAAATAAAACATGGAAATCCCCATATAAATCTCCCAGTATTACTCAAATCTCCCAAATATTCAAACATGGATAAAACATGTTATAGAAAAAATAATTAATAAAACCTTATTGAAATTAAAATTATTATTATTATCATTATTATTATTAACAGTTAATAATTGGTGCTGTTAACAATATTTACCCCTCTTTCTCCTCCACACACACTATTTCCTATACATCATGTTAAAATTTCTATATTAATACATAATACATAATAATACACATTATCATTATATTAATACAGTAATACATTGAAATAGTTAATTCACACTTAATCTGATTAAGATTTGCATATTCTATTTAAAGTTGCGTTTAAATCATTTAAGTTACAATTTCAATTAATTAATTAATTAGACATCAATTATTTATTATAATTATAAACAGGGTGTCCACATTCTGGAGAGTCGGGGAAAGTCAGGGAAAAAAAAGTTGGTCAGGGAAAGTCAGGGAAATAAACAAAAAATCGGTAAAGTCAGGGAAATCTTCCCCGATGACAGACTTGAGGGTAATTTTTTACTCTAGTCTGCTGCAACCCGTGAAAAATCTGAAAAGTCAGGGAAATCTTCCCCGATGATGGATTTGAGGGGAATTTTGAATGCTCTAGTCTGCCGTAACCCAGACTATTGTAGACAATTATATATTTTTGTTGTGGCCTTGTGCCCTTTTTTCAACCGATTTAGCTAATTCTTTTTCTATTTTCAGTTTTTTTAGGCTGCTGACTTAAACTCATTACAATGGCTAACAAGAAATGTTTGTTTAATAAACTTTGGCTGGACAGTAAAGTGTTTCCGGAATTTAGTGGTTGGTTGGACTTGGTGGTTAGTGATGCAAATTCGGCTTATTGTCAAGTGTGTCTCAAATCTTTTAAACTAAGCAATATGGGGAAACAAGCAATTGTTTCTCATGCTAAGGGACCAACTCATGTAAAAAACATGAGAGCAAAGGCTTCCCAGCCGGCAATTTCTTTTTTTACTACTCCATCTCCATTAAAAGATGTGCAGCCAACACCTTGAACTTCAGCTACAAAAGAATTATTAGTAGTGCCAGGAACAAGTCAAACAAGTTTAAAGAGTTTCAGTGTGAATGAAGATGATGTTACGTCAGCCGAAGCAATATGGGCTCTCCACGTCGTCACTGGGAAAATGTCTCTAAACTCTTGTGATGAAACCTCTGCAGCCTTCAAAAATATGTTTCCAGACAGTAAAATCGCTCGGAGCTTTTCTATGGGCAAGACTAAGGCTTCCTATGTAATAAATCATGGGTTAGCCCCATATTTTCAAGAAATGTTGCAAAATAACATGAAACAGTGCTCTATGTTGTTTGTTTTGATGAATCTCTGAACAAATTTGTTCAAAGAGGACAAATGGACTTGTGTGTAAGGTTTTGGGAAGTAAACCTTCAGAAAGTTTCAACACGATATTGGAATAGTGTACTTTTAGGCAGGGCAACTGCAGATCACTTGTTAGATGGGTTTATTCAAGGGCTCGCCTTACCTTTAGGAAATATTTTGCAAATCTCAATGGACGGGCCGAATGTTAACCTCAGTTTTATGAAAAAACTCGAGACCCATTTGCAAGTCTTAAATCCAGAGGGAAAGTCCCTTCTGGATATTGGCATATGCAGTTTGCATACAGTTAATGGAGCCCTGAAGACTGGGATCTCCAAAACTGGTTGGGAACTTTTTCACTTTTTTAGATCTCTCTACAGTCTTTTCAAAGATAGCCTAGCTCGGCGAGCAAAATACTCAGATATTACAACCAGCACCTCTTTCCCTTTTAAGTTAACAGCAGTAAGATGGCTGGAAAATGGTCGCTGTGTAGATCAAGCTCTCAAAATATTTGATCATGTCGATAAATTTGTAAAAGAATACAACGAAAAAGACAACAAAAACCTGCAATACCTTAGAGAAGCTATGAAAAATCCATTTTTTAAGGTAAAACTAAGTGCTTTCAGAAGCATATTGTCAGACGTTGAGCCGTTCCTGAGAAGGTTCCAAAGTCAGAAGCCTATGGTCCCTTATCTCTTTACTTCACTTGAAAAACTTATGGAAAACCTAATGATGAGATTTGTAAAATATGAAAAAATAGCTGAAGCAAGTACACTACTCAAAAATTAATGAACTTGGACTTGCAAGACAGTGCTAATCTGGTTTCAGTAGAAAAGGTGGACGTTGGTTATGCTGCAGAAAGCTTAATGAAACAAATTAAATGCTCAGAAAAAGAGAAACTTGTTTTAAAAAATGAGTTCAAAAATCTCCTTACCACCATGATAGAAAAACTCAGAGAGAAAAGTCCTTTGAAATCACATTTAGCACGAGGCCTCACTGCCTTAGACCCTAAAATGATAATGCTCAAACCCAGTTTGGCAATAAAAAGGATTGATGTTGTTCTAGAAAACCTACACAGCCATAGAAGAATATGTGATAAAAGTGCTGAAAAGGCCAAACGACAGTTTTCTTTGCTAACTGAAGAAGCTAACGATTTCATTTCCAAAACATCTGATGACATGGATTGGACGAATTTTACTACGGCCTTTTAGGAGAAGATAAGAAATATGAAGATCTCTGGTCTGTAATGAAGCTGTGTTTCATTTTATCCCATGGTAATGCATCAGTTGAATCTGGCTTTTCTGTCAATAAGCATTTACTAGTTGAAAATCTTCTAGAAGAATCCCTTGTGTCCCAAAGAGTTATTTGTGATAGCATAAAGCATCTAGGTGGTTTGAGGAATGTGACTATCAACAGAAGTATGCTTACCTCGGTCAGATCTTCAAGAAGAAGATATCAATCATATTTGGAAAAGAAAAAAGAAATGCAGTCAGAAGAGGAAAAAAAGAAAATAGAGAAAAGGAAAATTGAAAGAGTTGGAAGAAAAAAGTTGAAACTTGAAAGAGAAATGGAGGATGTAGAAATTGGGGAAAAGAAAAAACTGCTGGAGAACATGAAGAGATCACGCTAGTAAATTTTGAAGGAGTGCATATTTTCCTTTTTCATTCTCATCCTGTCGGACTGGTTCATTTTCAATTTTGAAAGCTATAGCTGATTATTATAATTTGTTATCATGTAAGTTGTTCTATTAATTAGTCCATTTTATCTCGTTCATATATTATTTTATTAAGTTCTAGTGAAAATACTCTCATTCTTACGTTACCTAAGTGTTACCTTTAGGTGATAATGGAAATATTTATTTTTAAAATGCCATCAATGTATTTGTATTTTTCAATAAATAAATAATAAAAAATAAATAAAATAGAAGAGGAAGAAAAAGAAAGTGGAGAGAGAATTAGGCCAGCTATGGGGAAGGTGGAGGCTGGGTTTTCTTTTTTCTTCCTTGTAAAATATAATGCTCAAAGAATTAACGTACTATGCATTTTAGTGAGCCAGGGAAATTTCTGTAAGTAGGTCAGGGAAAGTCAGGGAAAATTAAAACAGAATTTCTGTGGACACCCTGTATAAAATTCATTTCAAATTTATTATTTCATTTCATTTCTTATTACCTTTCTACGCTGAACTTTCTACCTACCTAACCTTTCACATTCTAATCATTGTTTAGTCTGGGTGACTCCTGTATTCACTATACTTTTACTTATTTTATCTTACTCACCTTCTTCTAACTAACAACCAAATTTACCTATCATGACACCAATTTCTTACTTAAACACCTTTACTAATTTCATTCCGACGATAAATCCTATAGCACCACGCGTCTTTGTACAGAGATGGGTGTTCCCTAACTGTCTATATACATTCATAATATTTTGCCCTTCCAAAAATTCGGCAAACACTCCCTTAAACTACGCTATTACCTGGCACAACGCTATACATTGGCTACTTCTTATCACCTCACCCCCACTACAAAATATCATCAACAACAATTAAATGTTTAGCCTTTACTTTACTCCCCTCTACAAATAATCACTAACTACTGTGTCCCTAAATATCTAATACTCTCTTTGTATTATTTTCTTTAAAATTCTTAACTATCTAACTCCAATTAAATAACTCACATGCTTTTATCTATACCCAGGCTCTATCCCTGTTTAAACATTCTACCTTACTGTAATCATTGACAATTGCATAAAATTTATCTCTCACCTACTCATAACAGTACATCTCAATATTCAAATATATGTATTCTTACTTAATCATTTATTATTATTCATTAGAAATTTTTTATCCATTACAAATTAATTAATACTTTAACTTCATTAGAACTTTCTATTACAATTAATAATTTACAACTTCTGTTACAAATTAGTACAACTTTCTTTTGTACCATATTAATTCAGTAATAAACCTTTAACTATTATTCAATTATTTTAAATTTACTTGTTTAGTTAAACAAAAAAAACATGTTAATTGTTAATTATTAAAACAATTAAACTTGCTGTTACATACATGGTGTACATAAATATATAAAATTTACCATTACTTTCACTTATTTAACAAAAACATGTTAATTATTAAAACATACTTGATACATGGTGTACACAAAATATACCTGTAATACACAACATCAAAATACATAAATACACTGATATTAATACAATTAACACAATGAAAAATATACAATCCAAACACATTATTTTGTCATTAATCAAAGTCAGTCCATATGCAGTCCAATTCAAAACCACTTTTCACATATATATTAAATGTTCATTACACAATTAAACAATCTATCCTCCATCGTTGAATAACATTCTAATCTTAGGTCTATTTGTCTTATTTTTTAGTGAATAAATTTTATTATTAGAAACATCATAATAATTATAAAACATTTCATATTCATTCACAATTTCAATATCATATATCAAGTCACGATCGAGTATGGTTCTGTCTACATCAGTAAGATCATATGTTATAGTCTTATTAGTATCGTAATTATCTCCTGCTACATCCATTACTACCACAGGTAAGTACTTGATACCATTATTATCATCACCTATTATTATTTCAATTTCATTATAAGGTTTGTATTCATTATTTCCATACACCATCTCTATTCCTAACCTTTCTACAAGTTCTCTGTACTTTCTATTTACTTTAAAAATGTCTATTACTTTCTTTCTCTCACAATACCTCTCTACACTTTCTCTCTTAATATATTTCTCACCATAACACCAAATTACACTCTCTCTCTCTCTCCAAATATGCAGGGGTCACTAACTCAAAATTACTGCACCACTTATGAGGTACACAAAAACACCAAAGAACTCTATTTGTAGACCTTTCGTCTCCCAAATATAAATTTAAGGAACTCTCGTCATTATTAAAAATACGTGAAGACTTGACTTCACCCCCTAACACAACATCAAAGGAAAATTCTAACCCCTGCACCCCTTTAACAAATGTATTTTCTCCCAGCTCTCTGTCTGACTCAATACACTCAAACACCTCATTTTCACTCATAATACTCTCATCATCTGTTTCTAATACCATATTCTTACTACCTGTAAATTCATTATTCAAATTATCATTCTTACTCACCTTGTTAGCACTTAAACTAACCTCTTCCTGATTTTCACTTGTATTCACCTCACTTACTTCGTTTACTAGTGTCATCACTAATAGTGCCACCACTATTCTCTCTTAACAATTTGTATAATTCCGGAATTCGTTTAACCCTGTCATTAAATTCACGCCGATCATCATCAGTCCTTTCTTCCAAATACCTCTCGAAACTGTCACGGAATTTCTCCCATTTCTCCGCAAACGTTTCTTCTGCCTCAGCCATGTTAAACAAATTATATTTATAATATACGCTTTATAAAAAACCACTATTATCCTATAATTACACACATAAAATCAAAACACCTAACACTCATTGTCAATAGTACAAGTAAGCGCAATAACCCTATTTTACTCACGTCCACGTGTTTGCGTACTTTCGCAATTACTTCAGGTAATTATTTCACTTTCCTGGTAGGTATTATTCCACATAAAAAATACGTTTTATGTAGAGTCCCTGTTCGGGCGCCAAATGTGAAGCTACTAACTTGTGTCACATAAAATTAACTAATTTACTAATAAACCTTGAATAATTAATGGGCGCCATGTTGCCAGATTGTGCAACAACATAGATATTAGGCTTACCTTTCGGTCCAGTATTCGTGTTCACGAACCAGTAATTGCGAAATATACCTGAAATAACTGACTCGTACTTGTATTTTTTACCAATGACATTACCTTTTATTATCAAAAAGACTCTTAAGTACATATGAAATGATTCTATTGAACTATGTGCCAAACACGCACGTTACTATGCCTCGGGGCGTAGTCCATTTATTTTGTAAACATTAATAAGAAATAAACATAATAAACATAGTATAATATACCTGCACAACCCAGCACTTAAAAGATTTAGGTCTCTCTCTCTCTCTCTCTCTCTCTCTCTCTCTCTCTCTCTCTCTCTCTCTCTCTCTCTCTCTCTCTCTCTCTCTCTCTCTCTCTCTCTCTCTCTCTCTCTCTCTCTCTCTCTCTCTCTCTCGTACAATTTATTTTATTCTGAGCTCATTTAAATTTTGAATTGGTTTAAAATTGGTCATTATAATAATATTGAATGAATTTTGAATTGGTCATTATTACACAATGATGTTGATTTACTTGAAATAATAAAAAGAATATTGGAACGTTCTCACCAAATTATATTGGACAGGTCTCACCCCACTGCTAAGATTCGTCGATCGTGCACAATCTGTTCCTTCTTTACATCGATTTCGGGCCCACACCGTCGTGTCTACCCACGAAAACACTTTGGGCAGATTCTATACGCACGCAGTTTTGACGATCCATCGGCCGATGGCACCTGTTCAATTCCTTACTGCCCCAACATTTCTGATATTTTAAATAGTTACTTAACCACTTTTGGTGGTGTAAAAGTTAAAATTCACACTTGGTGAACCTCTTGCCGGCCGGCTGCGTTCACAATCCAGAAGGAAATGACACAGAGTCTTTGTTTAGCATTGCGTAGGTGGGGCAAAAACTACGTCACCAGGCTTTTGTTTGTTGTTTACAGCCTCGAGTTGTTTACAGAAAAGTGCATTCCTTCCACTGACGTCATCAGGGCTCGTCTCATTATCGCTATATGTTACATACGATTTTTTGCTGTTTTCAGAATGAAAGCGATCGAAATCCTGTCAATTCACATCTGCGTTTTATAAATAATTATATAGTGCACTCACCAAAACTTTACAGGGATTATGAAATATTTAAATAATTATTACAATGAATAAATAGAATAATTATGGTCTTTTGTACCATGTTTTTATAAATTTAGGCTTGTACCAGAATTGTACCATCACAAACAAATGAGCATTGTCTTCACATTTGACTTCACTTGTGCTGTCTTGGTCTTGGGATTAGGAGTCGTGGCAGTTTTTTACTGGCTGGATTATTGCATTGTTTCCAGATTGTAACTGTACAGCAACATCCATCTCCGAGTTTTGATTTTGTAAAAGAAATTAGGGTTGGCATCCAGTTGTTCCTCGAAAGAGTGGAATGCAGCCTAGTGATTGCCTCTGTGATTAGGGATGAGGATGTGTGGCACGAATTTCTCTGCAACTCCTATCATGCCTAATACCTGCGTTAAAATTCACTGGCAGGAACTCCATAACACCCCAGTCAATTCCAAAAGTTCATCCATGATTTGATGGCAAATCTTAATGGCTAAATGAATTTTCATCAGTCCGGGTGGTTGAAAGACACCCAGAACGAGGTTGATCATGAACTGACATTTCATCTCATTTAAATTGGGAGAACCATTTGTAAACTTCTGTTTTATTAATTAAAGCTTTCTTGCAGGCCGTTTCTAACACAACAAAATTTTATAGTCATTCATTGTTCGAGTGAATCAGCCATCCACAAATACACAAAAAATTGAAACAAATTCTGGTTTTTGAGGGGTATCCCATCGTATATTCTTCTATTCTACATTTGGAACATGTGAGTCTAAGGTCAGTCAGAATGAGAGCATACTGATTCTTAAAATTCACAGTCAGCCTAGAAAATGGGAAAACCTATTTTTGTGTGTAATATTGACTAAGGCTAAATATTAGTAAGATAATTGAAGTACTCTATGATACTTAAACTTATTTGTTTTTTGTTTCAGTGCCTCTACTTGAAGAGTATACAATGACAAGAGATACTGGGATATTGAGACAATATTCTGGATTACTCTTTGATATCTAAATACAAATAATTATATAAAAACCAAGAAGATGTTCACTTGTGATTTGGGTAAGTTATAATTGTTTATTTTAAATGTGTCTGTAGTTAAATACATTTATTTCAAGGAAAACTTTCTTGTGCATATACAGTGGCGCCTTTTTTTATTAAAGGGAGCCATTGTCTTTTACATTAGGTAGTACTAGAAACTAGCCTGATCTTTTTATTATAAAATGTAATGTTGAATCAGTTTGTTTATTCATTTAGCCTATTTCTAATAATGGTAATTGTTTGATCTCAACACCTTTTGACAAAATTTTTGTGGAAACAACCTTAATACACTTTAATGACGGTCTGTAGCAGTGTAGTTCGAAGAAAATGTTTTGAAAACACTGGTACACGAAGTACTGTCAGTCGTAACCAACTTCCTCTGTACATAACAGAACCCATATGTGACAGACCTCTGCGCTTGCTTCGGTCGCCCCATATAGGCATTGTAACAGCTGCAATCAATTTGCAGATTGCTAAAGACATCACTTATGTGTCAGACACCGAAGCATTAGCGCGCAATGGTTGGCCCGTCAACGAGCCGTTTCGGTTCACTTTGCTCTCTCAGTTAAGAGGATGGAACATGGGGGTTTACCGCATAACAAAACTTGTAATCATTTATACGTACACCGAAAGAACTCTTATGCAAGAGCAATTGAAGTATCTAAAACTAGGTTGCATGTCAGAATCCATGGTTCGTTAAGATACAAAAATTACCGATATTTAAATTTCTGTATTTGTTATACTGAATGCAGAAGAAACTTATGACTGGAATCATATCAGCAGGACACATTCTGGAGAAATGGATTTTTCAAAACTTGTATCTTAAACAAACTTGGCACCAATTCATGGCAGTGTTTAATATGATTTAATGTTTTTAAGACATAATTGTGTGGAGGAGCCAACCACTTTATGTTAAACTGAATTTCCACTTTTAAAACAAGCCGTAGTTTTTTTTTTAATAGGGGATTTTCAATGTTCAACAGCTAAATGAAATCAACAGCATCTGCAAGATTATCCATGTCACAAATGAAGTCTAGACTACTCTCAGTTACCTCTACAGTCTTCAGGTCAAACGTTTATTCTAAAATCTTCAACCTGAAGATTCACAGTTTAATCAAATTAACTTTATGGCCTTTATCAAATTCAGCCAGATCATTTTTCACATTCTTCCTTGGTCTTTTGTTATATTGTATGCTACAACTACATCCAGTAGACAGACTTCATATTCACATATCCTTTTATTACTCGTAATACATGCTCTAGTTGCCTGGGAAACAGGTATGAATTTTCTTTAATTTATACAGTTACCTTACTCCACTTTCATAAAGTATAAATTGTAACTATTCACTTTACTTTAAACGTCCCTGTTCAGACTCCGATTGTAACTATTCGAGTTAATTAATAAAAAAAACACTTCCAATATCTCATTCTCTCACTTACCTTGTGGATTACCCAGGCTTCTATGGATGAACCTGTGAACTATAGAAGTGATTCACTGGGTTTGACTGGCTTAATAATTACGCTAACACATGGTTTTCATTAAATAATCATCTCATTTATTACTCTTCCAAAATTTCTAGTTCTCCTTTACTTTTCTTTCTCTTACTCTTTCTCTTTAGCAGTTAACTATGAAACACTTATCAAAAACAAAAAATTACTTATACAACTAGATTACATGTTAACAAAGGCAAGCCAGCACTTTTAACCCCTTCTCATTTTCTTTTACATATTCATAACCCCCGTTTATTGAGCTCTTTTAGTTTTTCATATATTGTAGTAGGCTGTTGTCTAATTTATTTATATGGTTAAAGGTTTAAAAGTTTTAAATGGTACTCGTCCTTGCTGTAGCCATTGTCCAATTATTTCACCACTGCTGCAGATTCAATACTTTCACAAGACACTCCGAAATATGTTCTGAATGGTTAAATTTGTAAGACTATTGTTACTAGTTCACTCTGACATCCTTTCCGGTTGTTTTTACATTGAATTCATTAACATTATTTGTTGGCTGACTTTAATTTTGCTCGAGCACTTTTTATATGACCGCGCGGTCTGAAGGATTTTAGTCGACTGACCTAGTGTCCAAAATGGCTATCGGACTCGCTGCTTTTTCCACTGCATTGTCTGGTAGAGCGCCTTGCCTGTTTTTTTCGTTCGCTGATTCGCTGGTGAATGTCTCGCGCCTTTCTCGACATCTCGTGAAAGGCGGTAAGGAGACCATGTGCATGACTTTTACGTCGCAAAAGGCGGCACACGCACGCTCTTACACATTCCAATGTTATAATTTCTTTTGTACCTTGCACTGCATGACACCGAACTGACTACCGGGTGTTCACAAAAGTCACACATCTATAAGTGTTGCCTAGCCTGGTTGGCCACAAATTGTTTCAAGAAAATTGTGGAATTACAAAACCCCTTAGTTTGCCCCGTTACAATACCCCCCCAATGAGAGGTTTTCTGCCGAAACAGAAAACTCTCATTGCCTAAAATCCAAGAGGACCAGCAAGGATATGGCGCCATGACCCCCCCCAAAATTCTTTATTAAAATCATGGGTAACTTCCCCTCCTAGTCCGGCGACAGGCTGCACCTGGATGACCTTACTGGACTTCCCTTGTCGAGATCCCAACACCATAAAGTCAGACAGGCACGTCACCACAGTATCACAAGACTATAACAATCAAACAAAAACATCAATAACTGGTCTTTCACAATGCCATATCCCCAACTGATTTGGTTTCCTCTTAGCCTGTACTGGTTTGTCTTTAGCAAAGTACTGGTTGTTTATCTTATTTATCTACTAATACATAAATACTTGGTTTACTATATACCCTTAATCTAACATGGTACATTTGATTGAAACTACATATAATGATACTTTTACAAAATAGAATTCAAACAAAAAATTAATTCAACAGTTCAACTATGAGTTCAATTTATCAATATTTCCCTCTTCCATTTCCATTAAGATTATAGTTAATATCTCCATTATAATGCAAACTACTTCTGTTATTTTTTTATACAACATAAAACGTAATCATTACAAAACAGCAAGTGAGTCCATACAATAACCACATATAATCAGAACAAATCAAATCCAACTTCACTGTGGTTGTGATCACATCATAATCCATAACTGACTATTCAGTTATGCTCCTCCTTCCACCTCATTTTATCATATCCCCCCTAACCCCGTTACAGTTTGGTAAATAACCTCACGGGTAAACCGTGGAAGGCATCTACACATTTGCATAAATGCTATATTTATGCCCCTGGCTTGTAATGGCCAGCTCCTTTCCACACACACTATTGATTTTTATGTTGGAATGTAGCACCCATTTGCTTCCACAAGAACTGAAGTTTTTATGGTGTAAACGCTGCTTACACAATTCTTGGCCCGGCGTTATAAAACATTCGGCATTACTGGTATCCAAGGATACCGGTAATCCTACTAAAAATTAGTTATATGGGTCTACCATCCCATTCGATGGATATCCGCTGTTCCAAAGTTTATGATTGATCCCCCCCCCCCAGTTAATTTCTACAGTCACCAATTTTGAAAATAATAAGTATGGTTAGGATACAATAAGCCTACCCACACCTTGTTATAGTAGCCGGGCTCAAAGCGTTTCCAGGCGGAACGCTTTGATTCTCACTCAAAGGAAACAGATGGTCTCGTCCCTAGTGTCACTCAAAATGAGCTGACAATGTTGCCAAGTTCTTCTCCCACCTATAGTGAAACTTAGCGTGAAATGATTCTCCTCTTCAATGTCATTATTATTATACGTATGATTAATTCATGTAGTAATAATAATAATACAACACAGGACTTCTCAGAAGTTTCAGTTTTAAGTAAGTAAACCTGACGTTTACATTATCTATAAAGAATAAAAATACAACAAAACCTACAAAATATAGGTCTATACCTTTTCGACATAACTTTCAAAATGATTTTCATTATTAAAATATCACAAAGCTTTGGGATAAGCAAATCCCTGCAATATCAGAAGGCTATTATAATAATAATAATAATATCAGAAATTAATAAACCTGAGTAAAACAAGACAAAATCGCAAATAATTAATACATAGCCTGGGAGTAAACTACTCACCGTTTAGTTGGAGTCGCGGTCTGAGTCATCATCACTGTCGTCTGCAACATGAATGATGAGGCGGTCTTCTTCTTCCCACAGGTCTGCATAATATCCCCGTTCTACCTTCATAGTTTTTTCCACACATTTCCTCCAGTATTCGGCATCTATGTTCTCAGTACAGTTCCGTAGGGCTTCACAGACACTTGCACTTAACTGAGGAGTTGTTGCTCTTCCTGACGTTAGACTTTAACCGTGCCCAGACTAATTCGATTGGATTTAATATGCAGTAATAAGGGGGAAGTCGTAACACTTCATGACCTGCCTTTCGAGCCATCTCATCAACTGCGTACATTTTGTTTATATTCGCCGCTTTTATTCTTTCGAGCAAGATTAATTTAATGGGGACTGGGTCCGGTACTGGTAAATCAAATTTCTTCATAAATTCAATAATTTCGGACTTGTTTGACGATTTAGTTGGGATTTTGATAAGTTGTCTAGAATGGTAACTCGCATTGTCTAAAACTATGACATACTTCCTGTCTTTTGAAATATTTTGCAGTAACAAATTTTTAAACCAATTCTCAAAAACAGTAGCATTCATCTCGTCGTGGCTGTCAGCTTTAGCGTCTGAAATATTTTTGGCAGACAAATAAAGACAGTTAGGAGCCCACCCCTCAGCTCCACCAGCATGTAGCACCATGATGCGCTTCCCTCTAGATACAGGGACGTTAATAGCGCAGCCACATGTTCCATCATCCCATCCCTTCTTCACGGTGTCATGTGTATCGAACCAAGTTTCGTCTAGATACACAACATCATAACCCTGTGAACGCAGTTGGTGTTGTCTATGGAGGTATTTGTATCTCCAAGACACAATTCTTGATGACTCCATTATAACACGCCTCTTATTAAGTGTCCGAAATCGAAAGCCGAGCTTCTTCACAAGGGATCTTAGCATTGTTTCTTTATAAGGAAAACTTGAAATGTTCTGAAGATGCTGGAGTAGTTCGGAAATTGTGGGTTGCTGTCCTTTCTTGTAAAATTTGTAAATTTCTTGGCGGATAATGTCGCAAACAAAATTATCAATTTTATTAAAACGCGCTCTTTTGTTACCTGGCTTCTTGGGAGTCACGGGACCTCTAGAAACAATTTTATGAACAGTCGGGCGGCTTAATTTCACAATTTTGGCTGTTTCAGTAATTGAACCCTTACCTACTTTGTTATTTACAACATATTCATGCATGTTACACACTATAGTTTGGCTCTGTTTCGAAATTGTTCTAATCGAATTTTTGATTAGCCTACTAGTGCCTGGAGTGGCCGAGATTTCCCCGTCGTTCGAAAACTCCCCATTATTATCACTTACATCACCACTATCACTGTTGCTAACTACATCAACAACGATTTCTTCACTATCACTATCTATAACTATGACTCCCTTCTTCATTATCAGCGTGCTGAGGATATGGTTGTTCTCTCTCCCAAGGTCTCCACATTTTAAACACGTGAACACGGAACCGAAAATTACAACTATAAATAAAGTAAAGCAGTATTACTGTGATATTTAAATATAAATATACTATGTAAAATACTATGTGCTGTAAGAAGGTAACATTAATAATTCCTAAAGCAGTGGTTTCTTTGGCAACGACTCGAAATTCAGACAAGCGGGCACTTCCGATGTCTCGCAAAGACTAGTCCACATTTCATTCAAGTTCAAAATACGTTTGGCATCATTGGAGATGTTCAGAAGCGGCTAGCTTTGTTCACAGCTGTCAGCAGCAGGGCGTGCCTTCGCTAATTGGGCTATTTAACTGTTCTTTGATGCCGCCTGGAAACACATTCAGCGAGGCTACTATACCAATACTCCAAATCCACGGTCAGGGTTCGGTGAAGCCGTGACCACCTGAAAGTGGGGAATCAATTTACAGTACACATCTATACCTAATTATATCCTAATCAAATAAACATTTATATTTCACAAAAACTTAAGACTCAAAATAAACATTACTTAAACATTTTATTTGGCTCCAGAAACGGTTAAGACTATAAAACAGGTTAATTACCTTCTGTCACGCTTCTTAAAATCCAAATACAGGATTACTCGAGTTTCAACATATAGTGTCATCATCAGATCCTCATGAATATGGTTAAAAACTACATTTGTCGATGTTTGCACATCTTATTTAATGTTTGCACAAATTATTTAAATATTTTTGTACTATGTATGTGTTTTTTTTATTATTTGACGAGATGTGCAAACATCGACAAATGTAGTTTTTAACCATATTCATGAGGATCTGATGATGACACTATATGTGTCGAAACTCGAGTAATCCTGTATTTGGATTTTAAGAAGCATGACAGAAGGTAATTAACCTGTTTTATAGTATAAACATTACTAACGTCAGGTTAACAAAACGTTTCATCTCTGAATTTGAATAAAATTTACTAACATTACACAATTTAAATTTCTATTGCTTAAACATTTAAATTGTTTATCTTGCACTATCACTTCAACTTTGACTTTCTATTAAACATTTTAATCATTTCAATTTTAATTGTCTAGCATTTATTATCCATTTCAAATCAAAATAAATTATTCAGATTTATTACACATTTTTCCATCTTTAAATTAATTAGACCATCTCAGATTAATTCAATGTAAGTTACTGTAAGTTCTTATATCTCAAAACACTGTAAGTTACTTTAATTACATTATTCAAAACAATTTCAATTCATCTAAATACATTGTACCTAACCACATGATGTGTCTGTAGATACCTTGTCATAACACTATAGCTCAATACATGAACACATTACATTTAATTATTTATCCTTTAGTATACAATTCAATTCTCCAAAAAATTGAAATTTATTACCAACATCCATCTTTTCAATTAAATTAATTACCTCAGATTAATTTAATTACATAATTTAAAACATTTTAAATTAATTAAATCATCTCAAATAAATTTTAATTACATTATAACCTTTATAATTACACCAATGTCAATTATTAACAGTCAATTATCATTATTATCAAATACTCCCTCTAGGTTATAGAATTACTATCCAACACATGGTATACACTCCACATACTGTTTACTTAGGTACTATCATGACAACATAAAAAAAAATTACATTTTAACACCACTACAAAATTATATACAATTTACGTCTCAAATGTCATTATTAACCAAAATCGTTACATTATTCAGTCCAGTAATTTAAACCACTACACTCTCATAATTAAATGTTCATTCAGTAATAACTGTCTAACCACCATCACCATCATAGTCTAACCTTACTCGAGTACAATTCATTTCGGTTTAAATTTATCATATTATTTATATAATAACTTTACTTTTGGTTTATTCGTTATACCCCAACAATAATTTATCAAATTATTCCACACCGTTGTCTCATAAAACCTGTCTACATTGATAATTTTAGTCCTGTCTCCGTCAGTATTTGTTGTTAAACCCAGGTAAGTTACATCATCACAATTATCTCCTACTACAAGTACACTAATTCTACTCCAAGCGCTTTTCATTGTCAATATAATCTGCTCCACCAGGTAAGTTTTTAATTCTCTCAACTCTCAATACTTATTCTCTTTACTAACTCTTTATGATCTCTACTCAACTTGAATAATTCTATTTCTCTCTCATTCTCAAAATACCTCTCATCATAACACCTGTCATGACCCCCCTGAACTACTTCACTCCATGCAAAGGGCACCACAAAATTACTATAACACTTCCTGGCTGTACCAGGTTTACCACGAAAAATTAAGGGACTACTTGGAGACACTGCGTCTCCCACACAACATCTGGAGGAAACTCTGTCCTCGTAAACGACTCGTGGAGTCTTTACTCCATTTAACAGGGAAAGTTTGCCCTTTGCCAACCTAACCTCTCGTCACACTCTCTGTCTCATCAACCACTATCTCATTAATAATTTCTATTTCCACTAAAACTTCATTACCACTATCATTATTCACAACTTTACTCTCTAACACCACATTTTTAATTATATCACCATTATTCTCACCCCTACTTACCTTTTCAATTACTACTTTATTTGCACTTAAACGATTATCGTTATTATTCGTAATTCTCTCCCCATTATAATCATCACTTATTTCAACCACATTACTCACCTTGTTCTCCATTACTTCATTATTTATATTCTCGTTACACTTACTTGTATTTCTGTAACTCTCTTTTCTTTTTCTAATATTATCTACATTATCTTGCATTTGTTTTATAACAGCACTACAATGTTCGTCAATCTCTTTCTTAGACATTTATTAATATTAACTTTTTGTTATTTCATGTCGTTAATGTCACTTCAGTTCATTAAACTTTCTATCAATCTTGGTATTCTGTTCATTTAACTTAATATTTACTTCGTTGACATTACTGTTCAATTCAATAAAATTTGCATTTTGTACATCAAATTTATGATAATTTACATCAAACCGTTTATTCATATCGCTCTTTACTGCATTTAAATTACTGCTTATTTTATCAAATTTAGTATTCATACTGCACAACGTGCTACACAAATACCTCATCATATCATTTTCAGATTTATGACTCTCTTTTGCTACGACTGGGATAGATTGTGCCCCAACTTCACTCATTATAATTGATTCAGTTAGACTACATTCGTTTGTTACTATTAAATTCGTCTGAATTCCCGAATCACTCATATCAGTTGATTCGGTTGACATACTTTCTTTGTTTACTACAAAAATTGAATTACTTGCGGATTAATCAATGACGGTTACGTCAGTCACATTTACTTTTTTTCCAAATATAGAAAATTTTAAATTGAACTCATTATTTTATGTTACGCCGTCACTCCAAACGACTCACTTCCAAGTTCACATGTAAGTCCAGCCTATATAAAATAAATTTATATAAGCCGTCCCAGTTCGAGGCGCCAATTGTAACTATTCGCTTTACTTTAAACATCCCTGTTTGGACGCCGATTGTAACTATTCGAATTATTTAATAAAAAAACTTCCAATATCTCATTCTCTCACTTACCTTGTGAATTACCCAGGGTTCTATGGACGAACCTGTGAACAATAGAAGTGATTCACTGAATTTGACTGGTGAAATAATTACGCTAACACATGGTTTTCATTAAATAATCATCTCGTTCATTACTCTCAAAATTTCTAGTTCTCCTTTACTTTTCTTTCTCTTTAGCAGTTAACTATGAAACACTTATCAAAAACAAAAAATTACTTATCCAACTAGATTACATGTTAACAAAGGCAAGCCAGTACTTTTAACCCCTTCTCATTTTCTTTTACATATTCATAACCCCCGTTTATTGAGCTCTTTTAGTTTTTCAAATATTTTAGTAGGCTGTTGTCTAATTTATTTATATTGTTAAAGGTTTAAAAGTTTTAAATGGTACTCGTCCTTGCTGTAGCCATTGTCCAATTATTTCACCACCGCTGCAGATTCAATACTTTCACAAGACGCTCCGAAATATGTTCTGAACGGTGAAATTTGTAAGACTATTGTTACTGGTTCACTCTGACATCCTTTCCGGTTGTTTTTACATTAAATTCATTAACATTATTTGTCGGCTGACTTTAATTTTGCTCGAGCACTTTTTATATGACCGTGCGGTCTGAAGGATTTTAGTCGACTGACCTAGCGTCCAAAATGGCTATCGGACTCGCTGCTTTTTCCACTGCATTGTCTGGTTTGTCACACATCTATAAGTGTTGCCTAGCCTGGTTGGCCACAGATTGTTTCAAGAAAATTATGGAATTACAAAACTCCTTAGTTTGCCCCGTTACAAAATTTACACTGGACTGGCTATGAATCACCCTGTCCCCAATTTTGTGATCACTTGATGGCATATTCCCAAGTTCCTTTAACACATAATAACAAGAATGCAGTAACAAGTATACATACAACACAAATCACTTAAAACGCACTAAAAATAACCCCATAATTGATCAAAAAACTGCATAAATCTGTTAAGAGTTGATGCAAAATTCAGTAAAATGTTTGATACTCTAATTTAAAGACTACTTAAAAAGAAAGGTATATGTTGACAAACACAATTCAGTGCTTTTATAAAAGTACAATTTAACACATTGATCATGCAAGGTGTAAATGTCAAACCATCTCTACTAACATTCCCTCCTATCGCCCTGTTAAAAGCAGTTGATAGCTGCACATCTGTTTGACAGCTGTCATGTTAAATCAAACCGGCTACACACCTCTGCATGTATATTCAAACACATGATTGGTGACAATGTCATGAATTCTCGTACAATCTGTAGAGTTTGATGAATCCTAGAAAACCTAAGTTGAACAGAAATTTTAATGTGTTTAGATCATTATGCAACATATCTGTCATTTTTTTATGCGTGGGAAATATGTGTTTTGGCACTTCAGATGTAAGCCTTGTTTTAATAGAAATTGTCAGATCTAATGTTTTGAGGTTTGCCGTGAACAAGGTTGTTTGTAAATAAAATAATATGCATACCACCTTTTTTTAACACTAAACATTTTATTCATTTTGCGATGATGTTTCAGTGCTTTATTGTAAAATGGGCACCATATGTAAGAAATACGAAATATGTAAGAAATAATACGTAAGAAATATCTAAGAAATACGAAATACATGTTAGCACTTTCAGACCTGGACTTTTATTGGCTGTTAACCCACTGTGGCTGGTGTTTTTTAATGGATTCCATTGTTACCTATAAGTTAGTCAAGATTATATTGTTAACTTATATACCGTCTTTTAGTTCCTTCTTTCCTCTTTACTTTGTTGTATGATATTGTGTACTTTTTTACTACTTTTCAAAATATATTTGTCTTACAAATGCACTAACAAAATTTTCATTTGCAGTTTATTTTCTTAGCTCACTTTCTGTCACATATTTATGGTATCTGTATGATTATTGATATTAAGCTACATTATCTTCAAGGAAAAGTAAGGTAGAAATAGTAAATAAAACAAAACAAAAGGTGGATTCTGCTTTATCAGGACCACATCAGTTTGGCCCAATTAAGTGACGCCCTATTATCTGAAATTTCTAAAGAGTAAGCAGGTAACCCTTTTATAAACCAAAATTTGTTAACAGGAAACCATACATAACTCTTTAACTACACGAAACATCAGAATTATAAGTTTTGTTACTGACTTAAGTAGGTCTAAGGAAATACAGTAATAAATATGTAATAATACTATAATTACAGCATAATGAAATAGCATGAATAGGCTGATTTTTAAAACTAAATTTACATAACCTCCTATTATTGTTTTTAAAAAAATTGTCAATTGTGCGATGGTGTTTTCTTTTTAATAACTGAAACTCTGCAAGGTTTGAGCAAATTTCTAATTCTTGCATAGGGCTGTTTATAATTGCCTTCTTGGATAAAATATTATAAAAATCCAACTGTGAGCTTTTTCACATCCTGTGTTGTTACCTGGTGAATTTCTGGTTCATCTCCATTGTTGTCATTTTCTTATGCTGTATTTGGGCATAAATTTCTTTGTTTTTGTTAAAACATGCTAATTTTCATAAATCCGGTTGACGTAATAAGCAGCTTGCATCTTTATGTGCAACTGTTGTCTCTGGCAGCAGAAGACACACTTGCTGACTGACGACAAACCACAGTGGGTAATTTTGAATTGTAGCTATACTTTTTGTCACTTGCCACAAACTGTAGTGCTTCTGTAGCTATGGAGGATGAAGTTAAAACGTTTTCTTCTGTTTTGTGCAAAACGTACTTTACTAATTTACCTCTGTAAATATATTAAACATTTTTTATTATACCCATGTCAAGTAGTTGAACCGGGCAAGTGGTATTACTGGTAAAAACTAAAGAGCTATGTTTTTTAAGCAATCTGTTCGTGGATGTCCAGCACAATTGTTATAATTAGGGGTCCCACAGCAGTGTGGGGTTTATAATTAGAAGAATTTTTCTTGTCATCTTTGTAATTCCGTGTACCAATTTACAAGCCACTCCTGAAAAATTGGACTTGTCATAAAGCATTTTTGCTAAAATAATGATGAACCTGTAAACTGTCCATTCTGACCCATTTAAAAGTGAGGTTTTGCCAACTTACCTATCAATAGTAACTTGCATTTATCACTACCTGACGTATTCATACTACAGAGCACAGTGACAGGGTCCATCAGTTTTTTTGACTCTGATAATTATATATATTTATAATACAGAGAAACCCACTGGTGTGGCCTTTAAAAAAATCCGTTTCATCAGCATTTATAATCGTCTGCCAAATATTTCTGTAGCATTTGGGTTGTTTGTTACTCTTCACTTTCAACCACCTTTGACATCAGGGGTAGCATTTCCCCATGGGCTTTCTTCATTGAACTTGCTTCCTATTTTTCCAGCAAAATAACCAACCATCATGGTTTAATTTCTACGCAAATTATTCTGTTTAATTGTAAGCGTTGGACCGCAAACCTCGAGCAGTGACAGTAAAAAACCATTCATTTAAATCATCTGGAACAGGTGGATCCTTTCCATCACATTTTCATTTTTGAGAAACCCCTTGAAGTCTGTCCCGTAAAAGCCGCTCTTGTAATTTTTGTTCCTGTAGCAAGAACAAGAAACTGTAGTTTTTGGTAATCCAGTTCCTAAAGTTTTCGTTGACTAGTGTTAGGCGAGTAAACTTTTGATTCTGTCAAGTAACTTAATCCTATCAGCCAAAATCATGTCATTTCACAGCATATTCGTAGTTTCAAACCAAAAAATTGTAGGTCCGAAAATAAACAAGACAAACTGACAATACAAAAAGTCACTGTACAGTGACGATTAAGACATAAAAAATAGTCGCCACACAATGACAAAACAAAAGTAGTCACTACCCTACAATACGTATAACAGGAACAAACTCAGACAGCATGTGTTTACTCAAAATGGCCAGCTACACAGGTTGTGTTGACGGCCTGTGTTGAAACAGTCCATTACAAGACATAACAATCCTGTAGGCCTTAGTGGTGGTTGTAGTTGGTTTAAATACATATAACAGCAACAAACTCAGACACCAAGTATTTATCCAAAATGACCAGCTACACAGGTTGTGTTGATGGCCTGTGTTGAAAACATCAGGTAACTGAAGGGAATGACACAGAGACTAAACCGTCCATTACGAGACATAACAATCCTGTAGGGCTTAGTATTGGCAGTAGTTGGTTTATGGTATGTCACCACGGACAAACAGAAAGTCTGAAACCAAAATGTCGTTGGGTTGTTATCAGTGTAATGTATTGTTATGGTTTGTCGCCCTCACTAGTCTACTGTTGTAAATTATGCACACAAAAAGGGAAAAAAGTGGCTATTACTTCAGTTTAAAAAGAGAAAAATTGAGCCGAATAACCAGTGGTCTGGACCTGTTAAGCGAAGTAACAGTCAATGTGTAACCCTGTTTTATTTTTGTATTTTGAATATTGGCCCAATAAAGCAGCTGCCCTTGTAACCAGTGGCCCCATTATCTGGAATACACTGTACATAAAAAAAAATTCAAGAGAGAATAAAAATGTATTTTTAGGGGTCATTAGAAATATTTACATAATGATTGAAAGCAGGTTTTTACTTCCTAGTAACCCACAAAACAAAAACTAAACAAGATTCAAAAAAGTTTACAGTAAAACCAATAAACACATTTGTTCAAAGATAAAAATTTGAATGGAAGTGGTGTGTAAAAGCAACTTATCATTGTAAGAACGGTTTTAAAATTTGGAGTCTGCATCATTCTTCTACTTCCTGCCTATTGTCATTTTCAGTTGAATTCATTTTGTCATTTATTTCAGAAGTGTAACCAATAGAAATCACGATTTCAACCATGAATAATATATTTTCAGTGATAGCAACATGAAAATGCAAAATGTGAACAACATACATTTTAACCCACAAGAGTACAACATTCTTCTACACTTTATGAAGCTTGTAAACAGATCGTAATGATTATTGATTGTACAGCTACATGTGTTCAGCACCACCTGTTAGGTAAAAAAAGATAACTATATTTCAGTTCTACTCCTGCTTTTGTACAGGAAACGGGGAAAGCCATTTAAAACTATGATAAAGTGACACCTGTATGATGGGCATTGGACAGAATGGCGGCAGTCCTTTACGGTGTGTTCGTAAAAGGAAACCTTTTTGGTTCCAGATAATTGGTAGCCATGATCTTTTGTGTTGATTGTTTACTTGAATTGTTCTGTCTTTGGTGAAGTTTATCACATCACTGCATGGATTTTGTTATGGTAACAAATCATGTTTCATTCTTATACCCGTCAGATGTTCTTTAGTTTTTGTGTGCACACTTTTCAACAAAAGTTTCTGAACCTCTACTTCTCTCTTCATCTCTGCCTTGTTAAAACTCAGAGGCCTTATTGCATTCCTTCACTCGTTGTAGGTCTATAAATTTCATATATAATTCACAGTTAATTTGAGCAGTTTTAACCCCTTTTGAATCACTGAATAGAATTCCCCTTTCACTTTTGAATAGAATCACTGACCACACTGATAGATTGTTAATTTGTTCAGCCATCTATCAATTGTTGCGGGAAAGCAAACAATAGTCTACTTACAGAATGCACAATGGCTACCTAATGATTCAGATAAAGGTTCTACACGTTCACAGTTTGACTCAGTGTTGCCAATTATTTGTGATTATCAACTTTTGAAATACAACCTTGTAAAACATATAACCTCTGATGGAATTGCAATTTATGGGGTTTATTTGAAAGGGGTGGAACATTCCTTAAAAGGAAATTTTTATTAAAAAGTTATCTTGTATCCATTTTGAGGTCCATAAACTTGAAATGAGTCATTGTTGGATAGTTATCTTTTATGTGTAACAAACGGCAAAAATGTCCTGTTTTTGGAAGCTATAAATTTTATGTATACAATTTTCATACCAGCCAACTAATCTGATTTGGTTTTGAACTGAAGTGATTAGAAGCATGTGAAAATTTCATAATAGTATTTTTTACGTGTTTTACAATAAAATTGAATAAATTGTTCCATCATGTGTGTATTTTAAGTATGTTTCTATATAAGACTATGCTTTTAGTTTACTGTTTTTACAGTGTTTCAACAGTTTTAAATTACCGTCATCTTCAGAAATTGTGTGTGTGTGTGTGTGTGTGTGTGTGTGTGTGTGTGTGTGTGTGTGTGTGTGTGTGTGTGTGTGTGTGTGTGTGTGTGTGTGTTAACAAAAAATTATTCTTTAAATTAATAAAAATATAAAATATTTATTATCAATTTAAATAACAAGAATTGTAATACAGAGTTATTTCTTTTTCAGGTGTATTGCTACAGGTCAGTTGACAATATAAATGGCAGAGGAGCAATATTCTCATCCATCAAAGTGATACATTATACAAAAACATTTAGTAGTGTAGTTTAGTTTTCTGTTTTACATTTACTTCTTGGTTTTTTTTATTTTTGAGTTTTGTTACCAGTATATAAACACATGTATTAATTCAGTCTTTTTAAAATAATGTTTGTGTTCATTGGGATATTAAAGTTTTAAAAAAATGTTTTCTTTTTTCCTTTGTAAATGTCTTAAACGTTACAGTATATCATGAAGTGTGTGCATTCATGTAGTGTTTGTAGTTTTTCAGGTCTTTATTCCCAAAACGTGTAATAAATATGTTTTTAACAATATTGAAGTTTTCAATGTCTACTGCTTAAAAAGTTGCTTTTATAAACAAGGCATGTAGTCATCCCCCCCCCCCCACCAGCACCACCACCACCACCGTTGGAAAGTATGTTGTGCAGTTGTAAATAAGTATAGTACAACTTACATCACCATTTAGCAGAGATTATTGTTAAGCACATTTTTTATATTAAAAAAATATACATTCCTGGATGGCGATGGAGCTTAGTGACATGAGGTTGAGTTACAGTGGGCCTTGGGAGTTTACCTGTTATTCGTAAGGAACTGTAATTCAGAAAGTATTTAAATACATGAATATGGTCAGCCCAATAAGAATGACAACTGCTTATTATAAACAAAATAAATTACTTGAAATTGACAAAAAATTGTGACATCCACCATTCTCTAAACGAATGAAGAGTGTGTCATTCAACACATGATCTTTCAACACCTGAATAACAATATCTTCGAAATTAACTGAACACTGATTCTGGATGGGTGTGAAGATGCATTAATTACAACTTTTTTCAGTCTAATGCATGCCGTTTTCTTATACCAGGTGTTTAACCCGTACTACAATGAGACATCCTCAGAGGCTCAAATGACTCACTTTTCTTACGATATTTGACGTGCTTCAGTGTTTCATTTAAATGTATTTTCTTTTTTAG
This sequence comes from Magicicada septendecula, assembly GCA_034769895.1. Taxonomy (NCBI): domain Eukaryota; kingdom Metazoa; phylum Arthropoda; class Insecta; order Hemiptera; family Cicadidae; genus Magicicada; species Magicicada septendecula. The sequence continues at coordinate 128,520,065 of CM068368.1, forward strand.
AAATCCATGAGCTAGACTTTTTCCTTTAAATCACTGCTTATTTTCCAATTCTTTCTACTAATAGTACTCTTGATATAATTTGAAATTTTGATTTGAATGGCATAAACTTCATGGAACATGCATAAACACGTGTCTCACTTTCCTCTACATAATTGAGAATGGGTAAAACATTGAGCAGCTTGCACCAAAATTTGTGTACATGGAATTATATAAAATTTTCAAGCCGTTTTTGAAATAATCTGTTGCTTTTCCACTTTCAACGTTTCCTATATCCTTCCAGGAAATATAGTGCTGCCAGATTCATCAAGTTTTTTTAAAAATAATTTTCTGGTTTACTTTTTCCTTATAATTTATTTATAACTAATATAATCAGTCATGTAGGTTGTTGTAATGGTGATAAAAGGTGGAAACAGTGTAATCCACATGAAAGGAAAATGGCTACTATCGAGTTTAAAATATTAGTCTGTTCCATGGATTATTATTTACATATTTTTCTATTTGTTATTTAAGTTTTAATGTTTATTTTCTGCAAAATGTGTGTGTGTGTGTGTGTGTGTGTGTGTATTGTGACCACAGCGATAGACATCTGCTCCAGTAATAGGAGGAGCCATCTGGTAGGTTCACAGCAAACATAAGCTGAGGAGCATGAGTGCTCACCGTGAGCCTATCAGGAGCTAGCAGCCCTCTGATAGGCCTGTGGCAACAACCAGCCAGAGAGATAAAAGACAATCGGCGTGAAATTCATTCTCTGAGGTGATTTCCTTATGTCAGCTAACTACCTGGTACTCTCTCCTTAAACAGGATCCTATTGAATGGAAACTGTGAAGTATCTAGTTATCACTCTTGACTGTCACCTAAGCTTCAGGACCCATGTCTCCAGCAACCCTGTGGTGTCAAAGCCAAATTATTTCCTTTTCTCCAAATGAGGAGAATTGTGGCAGAGAAACATCAGTGAGGGCAGCTGCTGAATGTCACACTGGAACATGAGCAGAACACTCACCACAGCTGCAACTAGTGCAAGTGTCGTCACCCAATGGCCCTTTTAAGGGTAACAAATGTGATTGGTGCCATTTGTCTTGTCACTATGTATACGTATTTATTAAAATTTCCTCATGATTATTCTTGTTTTATTATAATTGTTACTAATAATGCTTGTTATTTTACACAAGAATATATTTTTTGTATATAATTTATTTAGAATGTTTCATCCTTTTAAAACAATTTGCTAGTTGTTTTTATGTGCAATGAAGACATTGATGGTTTGTATTTTCTTTTCTTCATAGTTAACGTTACCTCATGAAATTTGTAGTTTATGATTATCTTTTTCCATTCGCATATGCTTAATATATTTGAAACATTGTAAAACAAATTATATACTTGTGTAAAATAAACATTATTAATTTATATATGTAAATCAGTGGCGGCTGGTGGTTCGAAATTTTGGTGGTTGCAGTAGTTGTTGAGTTGTGCGGGTAGGGGGTAAAAGGACACATTAAACAGAGCGCAGACCAACATATCTGCATCATACATAGTGCTGTCGTATGGAAAACAAATAGAAAGTTACTGTTTTCCCCCAAAAGAGAGCTACTAATGATAATGGAATGATTCTATCAGTATGTCTACCTATGTCAGATTCCATGTTCCCACATACTCATTAATGACTGCTAGAAGCATCACTAACTTCGGAGTAATCAAATACTAAATATGCAGAGAAAAGAAAAACAAACAGAATCATGCTTTTATACCTATAAAATAATACACTGATTTGAAAGCGATCCTTTTGTTTATGAGAAATAAAAAATAACAGCAAATTTATAATACAGGCTAGTTATTTTTAAATGACTCATTAGAGCTATAAGATCACATTTTCCCTTTATATAAACTGCAAGGCACATAAAATATTACTTGAAAACTACTCTAAAAGAGAAGTGAGTGGAAAACTGCCTGCTTTTATTTACGAACAATAAGAAGAAATAAATCAGTATACAATATTAAAAATTTCACAAATATTTGAATTTTTAAAAGAATAACTTTATAACATAAATGTCTCCTACATTATTTAAAAAGGAAATCCACCCTCCTTTCTTTTTTTGTAGCAAAACATTACTCTTTGATTGAAGTCCAGAATATCCGTTATTAATTGTCTCACAATTGACAACATTTCTAGTGCTGATAATCTATCTCCCGTCATGGTGTTTCTGAGGAATGTCTTAATTCTTTTGAGAGTAGAAAAACATCGCTCGGCCTCTGAAGTTGTCATTGGAATTGTAATGAGTATTTTTAAAAGTTTCATAGTTTAACTAAAAGTGTTCTCCAGGTTGTTTTCTATAAAAAACTAGTAATGTAACAGCACCATTAACTGATGCAAATTCGGTAGTACTGTAGATTGTTAGTTCATAGCGAAGTTGCTTTGCGTTTAAAAAAGTGTAAATGTTGCAAACCCTTTTCAGAATTTCATCAGGAAAATATTTTTGATAACGGGAAAACCGTTCACTTAAAGAAGATACTTCAAGGTGCCCAGTAAAAGCAAACCTCTCTTTAGCCTGACATATTATTGTGTCACACTTCCTTTGCTTCTGTCTTCAGATCTTTTCCTTTTGTTGGTGACAGTACTTAATGATCCAACAATTCCGTAAATATTTTCATAAATCTTGCTCCTGATATTAGTTATTGTTTCTTCAAAATTTGTGACATACTTTACAGCACTAATATGGTCAATATCTTTTCGTTGAAAATGGCCAAATAAAATGTCAACATGAGTTTCATGAAAAAGAGAAAGTCAGAATACAAAATCCGTACTTGTTAATGTTTTTATATAGCCGGTTGCTTGAGCGATTGTGTTTGCGTTTTTCACTTCCTCTCCTTTAAGAATCAGTTCCATACATTCTATAATTTGTTTTCTGTAGATAAATACAGTATTAACACTACGTGACTGAAAGTTCCACCTGGTGGGAACTGATTGAGGTAATCTTTTTTTTTACTATTTCATCCAACATTTCTGTATGCTGAGGATTGGTAGAGAAAAATGAACAAATCCCTTGTAAAGTTGAAAAAAAAGACGAACATTTCTGTTTGCTGAAGCTGCATTCAGCATAATTAAGTTCAAACGATGAGCATGGCAATGCACATACTCTGCATTTGGATAGATATGTTTTACAATAGCTTGTACACCACCAGAGATTACTGATGCTCTACCATATGTTTGTGCAATTAATTTGTGGGAAGTTCCAAGTAAGCTGTGTCGAGACAGTTCATCTAACAAGCATGATGCAAGTGACCCCGACCATCATGTTTAGGAGGAGCAACAAAACCCCAGACTCTTTCAACCAGTTTACCTTTTATTATGTACCGATACACTATGACCATTTGAAAAACATTAGCAACATCGCTGGTCTCGTCAGCAATTACAGCCAAATAATCCGCTTCTTTTATCACTCGTTATTTTTTCATGGCATTTATAACATTACATTTAAAAGTTCATTTTGAATTGTTTTTGAGGTGCCCTTAAATACATTTGCTTTCTCTAAATGATTTTTCATCGGTGTCAAGCTCAGAACTGAAATCAATTAAGCCTCGAAATACACCAGGATTTGATGAAGATTCAGTCTCATCATGACCCCGCAAAGCTAATTCAAAAGCTCCACAGAAGTGGATACAGTTTATTATTATATTTAAGATGTACTGATTATTTCATACTCTTTCGTTGTGTAAAACAATGTTTCGTCTATATTCACTGTCCAGCTGCTGTGCTATACTAATTGTGCCAAAAAGAGCAAACTGTCAAGCATTCTTTATATGTACACTTGTTGCCTGATATTTTCTTATTCTTTCGGCAAGATGATTAATATCTTTCATTCCGAATTTTGTCCAGGGGTCCTCCCCTCCAAACAATAAACACGGGAAACAAAATAAAGAATTTTTTTTGTCACAACCACATAACCAGTCTGTATTTTCATAATATTCTACTTTAAATGCTCGATTAAATTGTCGACCGCCTGACTTTACAATTTGATTTATTGTTAAGGGATGCATTGGTCGTCTAGTCTTTTAATTTCAATTTTTTTCCTCCACTGGTCGCAAAGAAAGAGAATTTCTAAAAGGTTCTTAACACTATTCATTTTAAACAAAAAAAAACTTAAAAGCACACAGAATCACTAACTCCAAAAAGCAACAGCACCACTTATCAAATAAAAAAATACTTAACACACAGTTGATTGACACGTAATTATCACAATCACAGTTATAAAAAATTATAACTATAATTGTATAACCTCAAAAACGAGAAGGCTACACGTTTACTTTGAACCAACGTAAACACTAAACCTGATTCAACACTAGCGTCTAGTGTTTCTCCACTCTGCACAGGCCGGCATGATGTGAGCATGCACCACAGTGCTGTTAGTGGAAAGATTGCAGAAACTCTGCAAGTGCCTAGCTAACATAGGGCAACTGTAAAGAGTAATGCACTGCCTCCCATATGCTTGTGTAGTAAGCTCTCCCATTTACTCTTCAAGTTGCAAATGGCCTACAACCACCAGCCTGCGCGCCACATTTGAATTGTACGTGAACATTGCCGCATAGAATCTAATACGTTTTCCATTGAAATTTATGACACTTGATTTCGTATATTATTTTATAGTTTAGTTATTCTATATTGATGGTTGTGCAACCATAACACCAGCTGCCACTGATGTAAATATTAATAATACTTGTGTCTTCTATAAGAATATATTTACACTGTTTTGACAGTGTTAGTTTTATTCAGAATAAACAAATTAATAACATTTTGTAACCATTTATTGTTAACAATAATAATTGTTCAAGATAATCTTGAGAAAATATAAATGTTTTGTGTTTTAACTTTTTGGGCTGGGTCTGCAATATGGGTGAGCAGGTGTGCCATTGCTCGTGCATTATATTTGCAGCAGCTGATGCGGAGCACTAGTGTTTTGAGAATTCACTCCAAATGATGTACACAGCTCTATTTTCAATATTTAATCAGAATACAGTGTGGGAGTCACTTTAACAAAGGTAATTGTCAGAAACCAAGAATGTTTCATAAGAGATTTATATCACAATAATCGCTAAGGAAACCTCAGAAATAATGGGCACAACAGAAGGGCTGATGGGAGCCTGGGACACAAAGTATACAGGAAGCCAATCCACACTGACACAAACTGTCCAACCATCATCCGGGACAGAAGAAGGCAGTTTTGATGACCTTGATCAACCGAGCAAAGTGGATCTGTGAGCCCTAGTATCTCAACGACGAGCTGCAGCATCTGGAACAATTGCTGCTCAAATTCGAACAAGTGAATGGTTACTTCGGTGGGGAAGTTAGGCATGCAGTCCAGCTGGGTCAGTGTTTGCAGGAGACCGTTGGCTTTGCGGTCTTACCCTAAACGCAAGGGATCTGCTCTTGTTGGGAGACATAGTCTGCCTTGCTCGTGCAGCAAAGTGTCATTGGCACCATGAAGCACAGCATCTGCACCCGCGTTGTGAATACAGTCGCTTGGGGCAGCTGGAGAAGTTTGCGGTGGCTGAGTATGCACTCTCTAACGCTGATCATTGCGTTTTCTTGGAGGAGCCCAAGATCTTATCCTTAGAGAGTGGCTGCACGTAAAGTCCATGGACATCTTTAAACACGGTTTTGTCAGGATGAATAGAAAAGGAGAAAGCTTTCTGTTAAACAGGATTTGGTATACTGTGCTCCCAAGCCAATCAGGTAGTACTGTGATGTTTTCCAGCTTGAGTAGGTATGTAAGTGGGCCTTAGATAAAATACATAATCTCTACCTCGTCACTGGGGTGAATTGACAGACACCGTTCTAGTTGTTACCGATACTGATGATGGCCTCCGATGGTGAGGCTGAAACATCTGTCAACATAAACTCTAGACCACTGCCTAACAGCCTGGCTAATAATGTTTCCAATTATATGGTCGCCGGCCATGAAATCCTTAGAAACTCTATTGTACCATATAACATTAACAAAATTATTGAATCAAAGAAATGGAGAGAGAGAGAGAGAGAAAGTATCCAATAAAATGTAATTATAAAACTTTAAAACAAAAATTAGAGAAGTAACTTGCCATTAATTCTAAAGCTACGTTTACACTGGCGAGAAATCGTGTAATTTTTTTCTGTCCAACATCCCAAACAGACCAAGTGGCTATTGTAAACAGTCTCGGGAGTGATGTCGTGAGCAACTGGGAAACACTGTCCAACACTTGCAGGTGTGAACATGTTACTGGGCTCTTGCGCTCACACTGTCGCAATATCAAACAGTGGGAGATATTATTGCGACAATTCAGTGCGAGTTGAGTGTCTAATGAACAGTACTGAATTAAATCTATCATGTCGGAGGTGAATGAAGTGAACACGTTAAATGAATCTGATACATTAAATGAGGAGCCAAGTGACGGTGCTAAAAAATGGTCAGATATTGAAACTCTTAAGTTAATTTCACTGTATGAAGCGAATAAAATATTGTGGAATGTGAAGGCAAAGGATTACAGAAACCGTGTTAAAAAACAAAAGTAATCCAGATGACAGGAGAGAAATTGAAGGTTGACCCATCGAAGTAAAAGGAAGCTGCATAATTTAAGAAGCCAATTCAATTCAGAGATAAAGAAATTGAAGAAAAAGAGTTTTAGTCAAGGAGCAGACGAAATATAATAACAAATAATATAGTAACAAAAATAAAAGACATACACATCCCCCATAATGCCACATTAGCCTCCTTTGACATTAAAAACCTGTACACGAACATCCCCATCTCTGAAACAATCACCATCCTACAAAACAGACTCGAACAGAACAGCACACCAGACGAACTTATCAACGAAATAACAGAAACTCTGAACATTATCACAAAACAAAACTAGTTCACATATAACAATAAATTTTACACACAGAATGATGGTCTACCCATGGGCTCACCCATATCCAGCATTCTAGCAGAAGTCTTCCTCCAACACTTAGAAACAACAAAAATCCTCACAAACAATCACAGACACTCACATAAAATACTATATTGGCACAGATACGTTGATGACATTCTAATACTATACAGGGGAAACAAAAGACAATGTGAACAGTTACTAATACACATAAACAAAATACATAAAAACATAACCTTTATGCCGAATACGAACACAACAATAGCATAAACTTCTTAGACCTATCCATCACAAAACTTGAACACAGGCACAAATTCAGTATAGGTATACAGACAACTGACAATAATCCACAACTCCTCCAATCACCCAATACAACACAAACTGGCTGCCTTCAGAACCATGATATATAGACTTAACAACATCCCCCTAGATGAAAATGACCACAAAGACGAACTAAACACGATAAAGTATCTAGCAGAATCCAACGGATACGACAGAACAATAGTCAATAAACTCCTACACAAAACAAACAACAGACGAAGACAGAAAACAACAAATTCATAACACTAACATACATCAACAAACAAACTGAAAAAATAGCCCACAAATTCAAAAAAGCAGGATACAGAATCACTTACAAAACTACTAACAAAACAGAACACACTATCAAAACAAATTCGATCTACCTGGTGTTTACAAACTAAATTGCTCAGATTGCAACAAATTCTACATAGGCCAAACAGGACGTAGCTTCAAACAAAGATACATTGAACACACAAAGGCACTCCACTCCACTACAGAATCCACCTTTGCAAACCACACATACAAAAACATCGACAATAACATGGACATTCTACATGTACACACAAAAGGCCGAAAACTAGACACTCTAGAACAATTGGAAATATACAAACACACAAAAACAACATCCTAAACGAACAGTCACAATTCAAATCACACGCATTATTCGAACATATCACACACCACATACACAATATCGATCTTTCGAAACTCGATACAGTCGCCAACAACAAGATGGACAGTGCTACCAGCGGCAGCCTCTGAAGAAGCTTTTTAAAAGGCGAAAACCGGTTCAGGTTATAAGGTAAAAGTTTACGTTTTTACCCATATGTTCCGAGTCGTTAGTGAAATAATTATATTTAGAAATATATATATCGAACTGGCCGTATTACACGTCCCTGAAATTCATTGCAATCCGTGTCGCATCACCACCAACAGTTAACAGTATCGAGAGTACACGTCTGTAATTAATTTAGCCTAATATTATCGGACGATTATTCTTGTATCGTATCTACTTTAGTCAACTCTAACTTAGCGTACGTTACCCGATCTAAAATCGTTATTTCTTACGCTGGACATTTTTAATGAAAGGTTGGAATTTTAGTATACCATAATTGCTGGACATAAGAAAAAAGTTTAACAATTACTTTAAAATTATCAGATATATTGATTGCCATAAATAATCCTTTGAATGATCCAGTGTATTTATACAGGTCGTTTTGTTTTACTAATATGTATTGATTACGTCATTATATCGAAAACAGTAATTTTAATATCATTATCACGCTTAATTACAAAATAAAAATAATTTAGAGCAACATAAAACTATAACATATCAAAAAAGTAAAAGTTATAATAGTGCTGCCTGCTGTAAACATTTTGAAATTCATGGTTCATGTTACTTGTACTTCTCAGCTAAGTTGTGGAGTAATCCAGAAATGTGAACCTTAAGGTATTTGTGAAATGATTGACAGTGAATAAACCGTGAGATATGTTTCACCATTGCCAATCATTTAACAGATTCGGCACGAGGTTATTTCTTTTATTGCTAAATATAATATATATATTGTAAGGGTACATATCTTCAACATGAGAAGAATAGAATACTAAATAATTAACACTATAAATTAAAAGGGATGAATCAGAAATAAAGGAATGGGTATTTAACATAATTATACGATCAAACATATAAAGGTAATAATAAAAGTAACCTCTGATAAGAGAACTGTAGCAAGCAACGAGGCAGAACTTGGAATACAACGGTACAATATGATTTAACCAAAATAACCCAATAGATATGGTAAGTGAGTAGGTAGAAACAAACCCCAACCCCAGTGGACATATAAAGACAAAAAATAATCAAAGGCAAACAAATAATACAAAACGCAGATAGTAAATCAAAGGTAGTAACGAGCAGTATATAAAGTTATGTAAACAAGAAGTACACTACCAATAATAATTAAGTGAAACAATTGTTAATAGATTATGTGTGTTATTCATAGCCATACAGTGAGTTAAAAAAGTAAAACAAAATATAGAAAAATTGACTATAAAATTATGTTTTAAAACCCAATAAAAAACCAAGAGTGAGAGATAGGTAGGGAGTGATAATAATAAACAGTGAAGTGATAAGAAGAAATTAAGATAAACAATTTATAATCTTAAGAAAAAATAATAATAAACAATGGTAATAAACCAGAACCATAATCAAATGGTTGTTAGACAAATAATTTAATTGTGTTAGCTAGTAAGAAACAGAGTAGTTGTGAGGGCAATAATAAGAAAACATCTTCTATTACTAAAATAATCACTAGGATGATTATCACTATAGAATAGATCAGTGTTCCGCAACCGGTGTGCCGCGGTACAATAGTGTGCCGTCACAAGGTGAAAGGTGTGACGCGAACTTTTACCTATTATTGTAATAAATTAATTGTCGATTTTAAGTAAGAAGGTGCTTGTTTATTCTTTAATACAGGCTGATAACTGTTATATTTTCATAGAAATTAAACGTAATTTTTTTACTCAATATTGTTGTTGTAGTTTGCTTATCTTAAGTTATTTGTATTCTCGCCTGAAATATTGGGCCGGTTTGATGGGTTACAGGCGGCAAGCTTTGTGTTCACCGCAAAGGTATGAGTAGAGTTATTTACTTTAAAATTCGTATTTTCTACAGTGAATTAAAGTTAATAAATTGTTAATAAATGCATGAGTCTATTCCTGTTTTATATTAATAATAATAATAATAACAATAATGATAATAATAATAATAATAATAATTGATTACATAACGACGCAATATTTCGTAATTATATTAAGATTCATATGATTTTGAGGGGACAGACATTTTGGTGTGCCGTGTTGAGTCTAGGTCCGTCTGGGGTGTGCTGTGAGTAAAAAAAGGTTGCAGAACACTGGAATAGATGGTGTCAAGACAATACTCACCAAAATTGTTATTTGTTTAGCTAAAAGAGTTATAGTCTATAAGAAGGAATATGGCTGAACAATAGACAGACCATAAACCTATTTCTATGTTATGTTTTGTTAGTAGAATTAAGTCTTAAAAAAGTGTGTAAGAGATAGGAGTAGGCATAAGCTAGCAATGATATAAATTTAACAAGCATAAGATTAATCATCACTATAAGAATAGAAAAGAAAAGAATATCAGACAAGAAATGATTTTGTAAATTATAATAACATTAATTGATTGTAAAACAGCCCCAAAGTAATTCAAAAGCAAATAAGAACTAAATGACAATAAGCAGAACATATGGATATAATAAATAATGTTTAAATAGTGTAAAAATAAGAAATTCTAGACTGTTACAGCTTAGGCCTATAAAATACCTAACTGTCTAACTTCAGAAAAAACCAATTGTAAGTAATTAACTATTGTATTTGAAAAGTAAGACCAAGTAACTTATTGATTACAATTAACTAACAATGATAATATGTCAGAAATGGAATAAACAGTATAAATAAGTGAAATATGTAATAAAATAACATTAGCAATTTTGTCAAAAAGCATTAATACATGACCAAGCCCAGCTTTGTGAGATGTCAAATTGATCTTTGAAAGAAAATAGGGACATATATGTTAATATTTCATACATTGGTAATATCACCAAGGAACAATAGCCATTATAAAATATTTATTAATTTTGAACCAAAACCCAGGATTTATAACAATAGATACAAATGTATACAACCAATGAGAGTGGAGTTGGTTACCATAACAACGTAACGTTATTATATTTAAAACCATTATAAAACGAGAGCCCATTATTAACGATCCAGCGAGACAGACGCTAAACTGAATTCATCTCAATTAAAGTTTAATAAAGAAGAAAATAAGATCCAAATGAAAATAAAATGAATACAAGAAGTCGAACATAGTTCCAGTAAACCAAGGAGAAACAATAAACCAAATTTTAACAATAAAAAATAAATAAAACTCTGAATAATAAAAAATAGAAGCTAGAACAAGAAGGAAAACCATACCAAGGAAAATTAACGAATGTTTAAACACAACCTGGAAGAAATACTGGTGACCCATAGCAAGAAACAACAAGGTTTTGTTAAGTATAATTAAAGTTACAAATAATCACGAACTAAATTAATTAACCTTTTTCACCAACAATAACTCTCACTCCGAACTTTGAACACTAAATTCTTTCAAGGATTGATAGATAATATTTATTCAAACTGTATGTAACTGTAACTTAAACTGCGTACGAAGCCTATAATATTGACACACACTTTTAAACACAAAGAATTGAATTTTATGTAAACCTTTTTAGTATTTAAGTACCATTAATGTAAGGTGGTGTACTTTAATCACATCTTGTTTTAAATTTTTTCATAATCCAAAGAACTTATTGGCTGAATAATTTGTGTAAACTAAATAATATCGGCGGCCATGATGGTCTCGTCAGAACGTTCAGTCAACATAGCCAATCCCTGAGATATAATTTGTTTATAGCCGGAGTGAAACTTTTTTATACTAATTTCTATTGTACTTGAATGATAAATAATTATCGAATATTGAACACTAATAAACTAGCACTGATAATTAATAATCGTCCTTTGTTTTTATTTAAAATATATTATATAATTTGTGTCCTTTAGCAGTGAATAGAATTATTTACCAAAATTCTATGTTGGCAACATGTCGAACGACACGCGAGATTCGAATTCCCGCCAATCCGCGTAAGTAATTTGAATTTGTCAACATCGCACAGAAAAATGACACCGATCAAAACTTTTAATTGTTTTAAGAAAACAATTTGGCGCCTACCGGGAAGAAAAAACCACGAGTAAGGGCAGGTAAGGATTCAACTTGAAGAAGGATTCGGTACTGTTTATTAGCGCGTTTGCGATCATCACCACTAAGCGAGTACTACAAAAAAATGTTACAGAATTGACACCAACAACAGTGGGACTTTAATAAGAGGACGACTGAAAAATATTTTTAACAATATTAATAAAAGAATGTTTGTATTGCTACCTGGAATCAGTGGCATAGCTAGGCTTTTTGGTGCCTGGGGCAAGGAGATCGTCGGCCGCCTCACCTTCACAATTAAAGGGGGACAAAAGAGCAAAAATGAAGGCTCATCCAGTGAACAAAGTACTTAATAAATGCAAATCTGTAGATTTTTGAATGAAAGCATGTCCAGCAAATGTCTTAACAATATTTGTTAAGTCAAAATTAAGAAATTACATATTATAATATTACTGGTTTGTATACATTAACAAATTATTAACACATGTAGACTATAAAAAATGTAGTAATATAAAAAATGTATAACATAAAATGTTCTAATAAACATGCAAATTCCTTGTAGGTCTAAAGCGCATAGTCAAAACAATATGCTAAAGTTAAACAAAGAATTACATTAAAAATAATAAAATAAATCACTTACCATTACAGGTTAATGGTTCCGTCTTCTATTAATAAACACTATATATTTATTTTTAATATTTCATAAATCTTTAAAACGAGACATTTAAACAAATAACTTTACTGGTCTTAATTGCTGCAAAGTGGGTTATTAAATTACTATAATCTAAAGACGAAGCAATGTCGTTTTTAAGTGAAAGTATAGCTAGATTTGATACCCTGTCTTGAGATATTGTTGATTGTAGGTACGGTTCAATCAATGTAAGCTTACTAAACTATTTAATATTCATGTTTAATCTGGTATCCAAGTCACTTGATCGAATTAATAAATTATTTTACCTTCAATTATCCGCCTTGTGACTGCCTGTAAATCTTGTCTATGATGCATTTCGGAGACTATGCTCCATCATCAGATATTAAAATAAAAAATAAAACTATATCACTCTTTCGAGATCGTTACATAATAAAAATGTCAAATTTGCATATGAACTGTATGCGAATTTGGGTGTGCACCCGTTCAAGTTCAATCTGCTACTCAAATTTGACATTTTTATTATGTAACGATCTCAAAAGAGTGATTATTTTAATATCTGATGATGGCGCATAGTCTCCGAAACGTGTCATAGACGAGATTTACAAGAAGTCACAAGGCGGATAATTGAAGGTAAAATAATTTATTAATTACTAAACGATCTTTCACAAGAAGACAAGAGACACTGGTAAAGTAAGAAAAAATTTTAAAGCTGTTGCTAGTGTAATTGTTTATGAGTCCTATCAATTTCTTCACATAAGTTATGAAAAAAGACATGAATTGAGTACTCTGCCTTTAATAAAGTTCACAATCTATACAGCTTCGTTGAGGACAGCTTTAAATTTGCAGGACGTGTTTTGTTACCATTGGTTCTCTGTGAAGACTGCAGTGAACATGTTTTTTAAATGGAACTACTCGTTTTATTTTTGTTTAAATTTCAGTATGAATTCCTGTCATTCCACCTGTGCCATCCAAACAAACATCTACATATTGATTCTATTTTTCTGTACAAATTCATTTAATTTACCAAACATTAATTTGGTATTAATTGAATAGTTTAAAAGTAAAATTTATTTCCTTCTGCTCTGATAAATGATTACAAGCTTGCTGTGTTGTTAGTAATTTCTTCTCAATTGAGCACACAAATCTATCAAAATATATAATTATTTTTCAAAATTTTTAAGGTTCATAAGAAAATAAAGACTTCTGAATGAGAGCTTACTGTTGAAATTTTATACTTTGTGCATTACTTAAGTAATTAACTGTGTGTACTGCAGACTTTTACACTGAAACCACAACAGAACACTTACTAATTCATGTACACATTATAATAAGCAAGTAAGTTTAAACAGTTCCGTATATTTGAACAATATCATTCTCCTACAAAATTATAAAACGTGAATTGGTGCAATAGTGTCATGAGTATAGGGTAACAGAGCCCAATCAGATACATATAAAGGCCTGTCTCTCTTTCTACACCTTAGTCAGCATAATACTTTGAGATGAGACGCGTATGAAACCTCAACCTCAAAATATTGGTTCATTTCCTATTGGCCTACATAAATTTAAAAATAATTTTCAGAATAAGATAATTGTAATTATTTGATGTGATATTCCACAAAAAATTATATTTTTAAATGGAAGGGCTTTGCCTCAGTGGTGTATACCATAACATCTGACTAAACTAGTTTTTTCTCTCCTTGGTAAAGCTTGATCGTGGTAAAGCTCAGTCCTAATGTCAATAGCTTAATTTTCAAGACATATATTGTAACGCAACAGAAATGCGGTCCTCAACGTTACATAAATAAAAATATTAAAAATAGACTAGAGAAATAAATATCTATATCTATATAAAAAACTTTTTGAACAAAATTATTTAAATAGTAAACGCAACATTCAAAAGGAAGTAAGTACGTCTAACTATATGTTTATGTAGAAGGTATTAAGAAGAGTTAATAACACCCCAAGATTACAGAAGGAAATGAGAAATATTACTATTTGTCTACAAAGAAATATTCTAAATAAGGAATAATGAAACCACAAGATAAAAAAATTTTTTATATCAAGAAGTACCTATGCAAAATAATAAAAGAAAAAACAATATGATCTAAAATACATGCCGAAAAAATGTTTATCAACATAATTCATTGTAATGTAACCAGACAAAATAATAAAATAAAATAAGAAGAACAAGGGTTGAGTTAATGACTATAATTACACTGAACTTAAGTAATAACAATAATTAAAACAATACGATTTAGAAATTCTTGGAAATATAAGAACAAATGAAGAATTAATACTTAGAGTTACTGTCACAACAAAAAAGAAGATCAAGAGTAATTACAGATAATGACTATCAGAAATGTTATCAGAAAATGATTAAGGAAAATAAAATGGAATCACGAAGTATAAAAGATATAAATAAGTAAATATAAAACGCAACAATATAAAGAATTTCCAAGATGTTTATTATTAATTAATTAAGAAGATTGTTATGATATTATTATATTTTATAGCTGACTGTAGATGAATTCCAGCAGTGCTATATTGAAGTGTAGTGTGGGCAGCAGAGTATGAAGCCAAACAGTGCCTCTCTGAACTGTACCAACTCACATATTAGGGATTGTTAGGGAAATTGAATATTTAAGGGATAAGAAGAATCGTTGCGAAGAATTACATCAAATTCCAAAAAAGATATGACAAAGAAAACAGAAGGAAGATAACTGACAGAATAATAATGGAGAAATACAATGATAGCAGTAACCAACTATAGAAGAGAAGAGAAGTTAATCTAAAGTTTCATTGAATATTGTAACCAACTATCGAAAAAAATTGTTTAAAGAAAAATTATATATAACCAAGAATGTTAAAATGAGTAATGAAGTGTCATTAAATAAAGAATTGGGAATACAAGTCTAAACAAGTTACATTGAGAATCCCATCGTTGACCATAAAAAGTGATATGAAGAAAAGGCATGTAAAAGATATAAGTTTACTTGACCTAAATTACATTCAGGTAAATTAAACTTCTTTAGGAGGGGAAGCATATGTAACGCAACAGAAATGCGGTCCTCAACGTTACATAAATAAAAATATTAAAAACAGAATAGAGAAATAAATATCTATATCCCATATTAATACAAGGGTCAGATAAATAAATTTATCATTATATGAAAATAATAAGAATGCAAGGTAGTAATAGTAATAAAAAATAAACATGTACTATAGACAATAGTGAGAAATCTCAATGTTCAGTGAGAAGTAAATAAATCAAAAATACTGATAAGAATTATAAGAAAGAAACTAATATCGACTTATGTGAGTAATTATTTAATTTTTTTCTCCGTAAATAGGTTCGACCGCCGTTTAAAATTATTTTTTTCGTGCTTATATAGCATAGAAGAATAGGAAAAGAAATATTTCACCGCAATTTGAGCATAATCCGGATCGAGCATAATTACCAAAAAATTAAATAATTACTCACATAAGAACGCATCCAATAGCCGGTGAACGCCATTTTCAGACTGTGAATGTGTACACCGGTACAGGACGGCGCGTGACGTCACCGCTTGTACATCAGCTGTCGCTGCAAATTGGCCTTTGGGATGTACATAATTCTTGCAAAAATGAAGGTGAACCATTTTCCAAACATTTACAAGCGAGTTGGATGAAAAGCGAGTTGAGCCGATGCCTGCCGGTTAGGTTCAGAGAGGCGGCCCAAAGGGCTGCGGGATATAGTTCATTGTTCCAGATAATTCTTGCAAAAATTAAGGCGAACCATTTTCCAAACATTTACAAGCGAGTTGGATGAAAAGCGAGTTGAGCCGATGCCTGCCGGTTAGGTTCGGAGAGGCGGCCCGAAGGGCCGTGGGATATAGTTCATTGTTCCAGATAATTCTTGCAAAAATTAAGGTGAACCATTTTCCAAACATTTACAAGCGAGTTGGATGAAAAGCGAGTTGAGCCGATGCCTGCCGGTTAGGTTCGGAGAGGCGGCCCGAAGGGCCGCGGGATATAGTTCATTGTTCCAGATAATTCTTGCAAAAATTAAGGCGAACCGCAAAAATTGGACTGTATGAAAAGCGAGTTGAGTCAATTGCTGAAATCCGGACAAATTTTGCCAAACGCCAAAAATTACCAAAGGCTGATGTAATGCTTACTTATCATTGGTACTTAGAAAACAATCAACGGCTGGGTTCAAAATTTTATAATCTCGCCTTTGTAATTGGTTAAGACAAAACAGCGGTTTCACCGTTGAGAATAAACGTGCGAATTTCACCATAAGTTGCATATTGCATAGTGTGTACTGTCGCCGCGTTAGGTAGTCTGGTGCGTGGAAGTTTTTGTGATTTTTAGTGCTTTAGTTTGTGTTTGTGTAATTGTGTCGTGTTATTAATTATGGTTTAATTATTTCTGTTTAGGGTTATTTACTGTACCTGTAACATTGTCAATTTGGCGTGATACCTAACATTTTTATCCACACAATGGCCTGCTCAGCTATTCCTTGCGAGAAGAAGCCAGACGAATGCGTCCGCATGAGTGATTCTCAGATTATTGACTTTTTAATAGCCCACGAGGTTATTAAAGGGTCAATAAATTGTCCTACGTGTGGCTCCTTACTCGAATTGAATAGAGAGAGATTACATTTTCGATGTCAAAATTTGCGAGAAGTGGTTCCCCCCCAAAAAAAAAGGAGGTGTAACATCAAGTGGTCCGCACGAGAAGGGAGTTTCCTGTCGAATACCCGCCATCCTATCTCAACCTACTTCAACCTGGTCTGCCATTTCCTACATACCAAACCGCCTCGCCAACGCTTTCTCATGTGGAACTGTGGTGTGACCTCCCACTTCATCGTCGACTGGTACAGTTTTTGTCGGGAGGTTTTTATTTTCAACGCCCAGCGCTCCTCAGCCAAACTGGGGGGCCCTGGAAAGACTGTAGAAGTCGACGTGGCCAAATATGGGCGTCGCAAGTATAATCGGTGCAGGCTTATTAAAGGGCAGTGGGTGTTCGGGGGAGTGGAACGCGGTTCTGGAAAGTGTTTTCTGGTACCGGTGGAGCACCGGGATTCCACTACTCTGCTCAATATCATTGAGAAGTGGATTCTTCCAGGCACAACTATCATAAGCGATTGCTGGAAAGCATTGCCTGGAAGAAGCGGGGTTCATTCACCAAAGTGTGAATCACCAGCAAAACTTCGTGGACCCCGCAACCGGCGCTCATACTAACACCGTGGAGAGGGCATGGAGAGACGTCCGCCATGGTATCCCACGATTCGGCCGGAGAGAAGAACATTTCGTTGGATATCTGGCGGAATAAATGTTCAAGCGCCGGTACCCGCTATATGACGGCCATCGTGTGCACGCCTTTTTCAGAGCCGCAGCCGATTTGTATCCCCCGACACATTAAGGTAAGATTTTCATCTTTTCATAATTATATGCATGGATTACATGTGTGTGTGTGTGTGTGTGTGTGTGTGTGTGTGTGTGTGTGTGTGTGTGTGTGTGTGTGTGAAATATTCAAATTGCCGTGAAATATTTCTTTTTCTATTCTTCTATACTATATAAACACGAGAAAAATAATTTTAAACGGTGGTCGAACCTATTTACGAAGAAAAAAAATTAAATAATTTCTCCCATAAGGCGCCAAAAAACGCTACGTTATTTGCCGCGTAAACTTAGGAAGTACAGCGCTGAGTACTCTGCGCAATGACGTCATAACTCGTAATTCGCTGTGTAACTGTGCGCCGTTTCTTAGATAACATGGCGGTCATTCACTTTACATGCGCGCTTATGGGAGTAATTATTTAATTTTTTTTCTCCGTAAATAGGTTCGACCGCCTTTTAAAATTATTTTTCTCGTGTTTATATAGTATAGAAGAATAGGAAAAGAAATATTTCACCGCAATTTGAGCATAATCCGGATCGAGCATAATTACCATTAATAATAAATAATAAACAAACGCAATATAAACAAATTATGATAATGCCATAGTGCAATGATATCGATTGATAACGTTTGATATCGGAAAAAATAGTAATTATTAAAAGAAACAGACTAAGAGTAAAAAACCGGCAGAATATATAGAAATTAGTAAACAAGCAATAAATAAGATTATATTTTAATAATGGAAGTTTAATAAGGAATTATTTTGATGGGTGGAAAATTAATATATGAAATTATCACTATATAACAAAACATTGAATAAGAATAAAAAAATTAGTTGCTAGGGACGACAAAAATTTGTATAAGTTGTTGATTTTGATTATTGGATTTTATGACATGATCGAGAAGAGATTAAACCAAGAGAGATGGTCAATAAAACCTAATTTAATCTAAGTTATTAAATCTAATAACAGTCACAATATATGAAAGACTAATTGTCAGAATTTGGGCCAGTAAACATTAACCCAATTGTACAATAGTATCATACAAACGATCAGAAGTAATTGAATTCAAAGTAATGACGTGGATTGCCCAATATCAGATCATGATACGGATATTAATTTAATGAAATAATAAAACCAGATAAAGAACTACCTTGTAAAGAGTTAATCCTACAACCAAGCGAAAATATTATAACCATCAAAACATTGGACATCGCAGTTTACGTCATACAGTTGAAAAACGTATTTGGATCCAGAGTTTGCCGAAGCACGTAATCACAAGTTTGGCCGTTGGTGAACAAAGGGAGCGGTATTTCTGCATCAACCAGGACCAAGGATTCCACTTTATTACAACTTTGAAGACAAGAATAGAGAACATCATTTCATCTGTATTTGATACGGAACGACAACTACCGAGATTAGCAGCAACAGCCTTCCTGAGTCGTATGGTACTTCGCACGGTAAAGTTCAATTATATAAATAATATTAAACACAACAACACTTTAATTTTGTAATATCTTGCATCGTTATTTACGTATTTTTAATCTTCCCCGCAGTTAAAAGAACCTTCACACCCTGAATCTAAATTAATTATAAAAAAAAGAAACTATAACTGAATTTAAAATAAAATCTTGTATCGATCAATAATCGATTAACTCAACGTATAGCCTTTCGTATATCAAGTAAAAACAATTTTATTGAATGTTAAAATATTTGAACTAATAAAGAAACATTGTATAATTTCAAGATCTTATTATTTGGGTATTATTTAATGAAGTGGGAATAAGAATTAAACAGACAGAGTGTATAATAACTAATCACCGTACGCGGTGGGTTAACCTCTAAATTCCGTTTGTTTTGGAACTGCAGCGCTTGTTGCGGAATTCTCCGATACCAAAGATAAGAGAATTACACACGAATTTTCTATAAATCTCTGCAAGGCAGACTAGGCCTGAGCAGAATTTTTGAATAACACCCTACATACATAAGTTTCATTAACACCAACACTTTTAGACTAAATATAGAGATAAGATAGTCATAATTAACGATATTACTATATCGAGTAAACCCAGATATATAAGAAATTAACATATTAAAATAAATAAAGAGAGGAAAGAAAAGAAAGGTACGTATATGGTTAGTAACAATATTTACTAAAGAATACTTAAGTGTTCTACATAAAACTTTGTACTACGTCATTGACTGTAAAGAAAAAAATATATCTTTAGAACATATAAAGGTACTCAATCTATTGCGAAGTCTGTCATAGCCGGAGTCAACATTATTCTAAATGTTTCAGCCACATACCAGAGGCCTTCTTCAGCACAGAATGGTGTTTCTACACGTAGAACCATCCTTTTCTGAACCTGTTTGTACTAAATGGCCAAAACATTTAGAAATGAACGAAGTTGTAAGCAATCAACCAACCATGTCCCTACAGCCTGGTAGTTCCTAATTTTAATTACATAAAGTTACTGTTTCTTGACCCAGTTTATTCCATAACTTGTTAATTTTAGACTGGAGTGTTCAGAAAAATAGGAACTAAAAAAAAATTTTCAGTAGATATAATAAATGTTTCTTATAATAAATGTTCTGTGTTCCAAGTCGGTAGTAATATACTTATATTTATTTAATCAACTGACATGTCATGGACAACAAAATCCAAGACTTTCTTAAAGTGTATAAAGAAATAAAAATACATTTTTCTCAAAAATAATTAAACAAAAGTATTGATCCTCCCCTGTATTAACTTGGTTCCATCTAATTTGCATCTCTGATATTACTGGTTATTACAGCCACATAGAACAGTTAATTTTATGTTACTCTGTTCCACTCTTATGGTTTATTGTTTTCCTCAACACCCATCTAGAAAATTGTTGAAAGTCAACAGTAATAGAAGCATCACTGCTTAATATTCTTGTCTATTTCATTTTTTTTTTCATTTAAATCTTTAACTGACTCTATAAGTCAATTTTAATAATTAAGCGGAATGTAAAGAGAGTGAAACTAGATTTCATTTAACATATTCATTTTATGGCGATTGTGTTTTCATTGCTGGTCATAACAGAATTTTTTTCTGAAACGTGTTTGTCCATTTATTAGATCTCTTTCTGTTGCGTCTTTAATCTTTCTTACTGACAATTTTCAGCATTTTGTTTATACTGTTTAATGACATTAACTCCCCTCTAGTCCACATAGTCTTTGATGTTTCATTTAGAGGGGGGATTCACATAAAGTAGCAAATAAAATTGTTTTTTTAGCTTTTTATTTACAGTAACTGTGTTTCTTCTAGTAATTGTATATTATATTCTATAAATATTATATATATATTTTTTTTCTATATAAGTAACTCGATGTTTCTTGCAGTAATTATATAATTTGTGATGTTTTCAATTTGTTTCTTCTGCAAATAGTATAATTTTGTATATTCTTTACAAAAAGAATTCTGACCACCCACCACAACATAAAATGGCAGCATTTTATTCGCTATTTAACAGAATGTACAAAATTCCCCTAAACAGACAAGAAACTGACAAAGAAAGAAATATAATACACCAAATTGGTTATGAAAATGGATACAATAAAAATACTATGATCAAAATAGAAAATAAAATCAAATACAAAATAAAAACTGAACAATTAAGAATTAATCAAACTGAACAACACATAAATAATAATAACAACAACAAAAAATGGGCCACATTCACATATATAAATAATAAAATGACAAAACTAACAAAACTATTTAAAAACAGATATAAAAATAGCATACAAAACTAATAAAAATAAATTACAAAATCTAAATAGCTCACACAATAAAGATAATACTACAACTAACGGCATATACAAAATTGAATGCCAAGATTGCAATAAATACAAACAAAAAAACGTTACATAGGACAAACAAAAAAACAGCTGAAAAAACGTTATTTTGAACATCTAAATGCATACAAAAAACCAGAAATATATAAATCCAATTTAGCCACACATGCAATAAACACATGACATGAATTCCCAGACATAACCAATGTAACACTAATAAAACATATACCACACAAAGGCACCATAATGAACATTTGGGAAAATTTACAAATATACAAACATAAAACAGAGAACAAACTAATACCTGAACAAATACAAATCAATACAAAACATGACACAATATTCAAAGCACTCAACATTGAAAATACACAAAAAACTAACACATACACCACAATCACACACAATAAAACCAATTTGAAATACCAGAAGCCAACAGGAAGCCACAATAATAATAGTCAACCAACAACACATATGTACTTCACCAGACAAAAAAACCGGAAGGCTGAGGATGGGTACAAGATAGTACCCGAAACATGTTCCTAATAAGGAAAAAAAAAGGTATATCTTGAAGTAAATTTATTTATAAATATTAAATGTAATATATATATATCGTTACTTAACAGTTTTTTTGTGGGTTTTTTGTTTTAATTTGTTGTTTTTAATTCATTTATCGTGAATAGTTTATTAGTGTAATTTGATTCCACTTGTGTAAAACCGGACTTGTTGCCGCAATCGATTGTGTCTTCGAGCGCCCTGTTCGTCTTTTAAATACTCTGGTCCGTTCGCTGCTCACTCTCCTGTTGACTTGCCTGTAATTGTCCTGTAAATTTTCTAATTTTCTACAATGACAACTCTTTTCAGTAAAAATAACAATATTTATTTTTATTTAAAGTATTCAGAGAAAGGAACAGTCGACTTGTGTCGAAACAAAATATTGGTTGGGTTGACTCTACTGCTCAATTCGACCATGTCGCTAATAACTTTCAATAAACAAATTAATTATAATAATATATTAAATCTCAGGGTTTAAGGGTTCTTTGAGACTGTCATTGAATTCAGAGAATGCACACAAAAATACAATACATCACAAAAGGTAAGTAAAATTTAAAATCTTAATACTATATTTTATTATTCGTTGCTAAGCAACGACTGTCAGTTCCGCAAGATGGCCGCTCATACGTCTAACCTCGTGCTGTCCCAAATTATTTTAAAATAAATGTTTTAGTGTTCACAGTTTTAGTTTTTAAGCTTTCCCTTCAATTAATGATCACTGGTGTATGTTCTGTAAGTGTAGATAGTGTCTACGATAGTATTGTGTAATCGTACCTGTAGTGTGACTATTAACTAAGGTTGGCGTCGCTCACATAAGTTACAAGCGTGCGTTCGTTATAGGTAGTCAGGATTTTCTGAGTTACTGCATTTAGTTTGTGGTTTTCTTGAATTATTTCTGTCTTCTGGTCTTCCACAGTGTTTACAGCTTCTGTTGGTAATTATTTTTGATTGCCAATGGTCCAAAAAACATTACTGGTATTAAATTATTCCTCAGGCTTTCACGGCCGGTGTCATATGAATTATTCATGATATCCGGGCTGTTTGGCCGTGGTCCATGGTTTATAACAAAACCAAACGTTTCGGCAGCTCCACTGGCTGCCATCATCAGTGGTATAAAAATCCTGCACGCCGGGTGTTTACGTACAGGCCCACAGTACTGTGGTATACCACTGATGATGGCAGCCAGTGGAGCTGCAGAAACGTTTGGTTTTGTTATAAACCATGGACCACAGCCAAACAGCCCGGATATCATGAATAATTCATATTACTGGTATTAAAATTAAAATTTGCTTCATCAGAGCACATCTGCCCTCTGCAATGGTTAACAATACAATTCTAAAATTCCTGCTTCTTCATCAACGGTTTCCTGACCTTACAATACTGGCCTGTGATTGGTCAAAACTGAGAGTTCATAAGGTCACATGGTCAGTTTACAAAAATTAAATGTTCATTTGCCTATAAGAAAAATACTCCTTTTTAGCTTTAAGCTTCCTTAAATTTAAATTACATCATGTTTTTCTTTATGTAATTATGAGCATTTTGATACCTTTTTTTACCTAAATTGGTTATTATAAAGGGTGATTTCCCACCTTACAAAATTTCTAACTTTGGGCCTACACTTCTAGTTTCCTGACATTTATTTACTAATCTATTTTATAGTTTACATTATTATTGTTTAAACTCTGATGCTGAACCCTTTTTTTCTGATTTTGACTATTTACTAAACGAGTCTGGACCCTTAACATTATTTTTTAACAAATGGTTACAATAAAATCCTTTAACATATAATTCAGTATACTGCCTCTATGCCCTAGTCTACAATAAAATTATCAATTGACATAATATAATTAGTGTTAATACAATAATCTGATAAGAACAATAACTTGATAAGAACAGAATCATCCGGCATGCTATGTCTTAGGCATGGCCTACATGGTTTAATATTGTATTTTACAATTAGCCACAAACATTAGTTAACTGGCATACTATTCAGCCATCCCACTAATCTTAACCAGTATTACTAATCAGTAATTAGATTATTGTTCATGGGTTTTTGGTTCCTAATGCATCACCTTCTGATTCTGCTCATAGGCTCCAACTACTTCTAACAACATAGTTCATGAATGTTACTCATGAGTTTCGGCATAAAACACAAACACAACTAGTTATGCCAAAACCTTTATAAACATCTTAACATTATTTAAAAACCCCATCACAACTCTCTATCAACGTGGTCCATGGTTTTCTTTTTATATAAAAGTATTTAACCCACACTTCTGCCATTTCCCCCTCACTGACACTTTTTTGTTTGGGAATATCACTGGTGTTGCACTGACACTTTATTAATTGGGTGTTTGTTTGTTTGCACTATTTAATAACAGGGATCACTAGCTTTATCCCACACTCCTTCACGTTAACTTATTCACAAAAAGGTTTGTATCTTATTTTACATTTATGACACATTTTGATTAGTTTATTTACTATTTGCATTGTATTTTTCTCTTATTATTTATATTAGACAGGCTTTCTTTTCTATTACTGAAGGTTGTCTATTTTTTACTTGGTTTATTTGGATAGCATAGGCGACTCTGCCTACTATCATTTCTACTGGATTGAGCAGTTCTTGTTTTGGGACAGGGTTACTATTATGTCGCGTAACAGTGTTTTCACGGGTTATTTAGTTTTTAACCACACGTTGGTTGCATCATCTGTAATACCACGTGTTACTTTCAATTCGTTTATCGTGAAAAGTTATTAAGTGTAAATTGATTCCATTTGTGTAAAAAAACGGATTTGTTGTAGTAATCGATCCTGTCTTCGAGCGCCCTGTTCTTCTTTTAAATAATCTGGTCCGTTCGCTGCTCACTCTCCTGGTTGCTGCCTGCAATTGTCCTGTAAATTCTCTAATTCTCTACAATGACAACTCTTTCCAGTCAAAATAATAATATTTATTTTTATTTTAATTGTTCAGAAAAGGGTCAGTTGACTTGTGTCGAAAAGAAATAATGGTCGGGTCGACTCTACTGCTCAATTCGATTATGACACTAACAACCTTCAGTAAACAAATTAATTGTAATAATTATATTAATCTATTCATGTTTTACGTACCGCGTCACTTTATGGTTAATATAATTAAATTAAGTCACTTTATGGTTAATATAATTAAATTATAATTAGGCCAGTAATAATTGATAGAATGATAATGAAACATAAAAAACGTTTAGAAAATAAAAATACCAATATTATTAACCAACATAATAAAAAACATAAAAAATTCATTTCAGCTAATTATACTGGTTTGATGCCAAATATTTTAAAATCTGTTTTTAAAAGTAAAGGATATACTATTTCATTCAAAACCTGTAATAATTTAAAAAATTTTTTCAAAACTAAAATAAATATTCCTTTAAAAAATAAATCAGGAGTCTATAAAATTAAATGCGATAATTGTGCAGCATTCTACATCGGCCAATCCGGCAGAGATTTTTATACAAGATTTTTAGAGCACATTCCAAAAACAAATAATAATAATTCCAGTTTTGCACAACATTTAATAAAAAAAGATCATAGTTATACTAGTTTTGAAAACAATTTCGTGGCGTTGCATACTTGCAAGAAGGGTAAATTAATGGATAGTCTAGAGGAATTTGAAATATACAAAGCTACAAAAAACGCAATGACAAAAAATAACATACTAAATGATCAAATGAACTTCGGTTCTAATAACCTGTTTGACACTGCTATACGGTTGAATGATAAGTATAGCCAGTCGTGAGGAAGTCGTAGTACAGCGTGCATGCATGCGAGCGCTCCGAGCGATTCAATTGTTACGTTTTTGTTTGTATATATTTTATTTAAAAGATTTTACATATTTTAAAATAATGACAAACCACAAATTGTGGTATACTTTTATGTTTTGACTATGTGTATCTGAAGATGGGATTTTAATCCCGAAACGCGTCATTAAACGACAGCAGCAAGTGTCACTAAGGTGGACGGAATAAGGTAATTTAATTATATTAATTATATTAAATCTCAGGGTTTAAGGGTTCTTTGAGACTGCTATTGAATTCAGAGAATGCACACAAAAATACAATACATCACAAAAGGTAAGTAAAATTTAAAATCTTAATACTATATTCTATTAATCGTTGCTAAGCTATCGTTGCTGTTGTTTTGTGGCTATAGCGGGCAGTGGTAATTCCACAAGATGGCCGCTCACACGTCTAACCTGTATTACGAGCTGTTCATTTCGAACTCACCCAAATTATTTTAAAATAAATGTTTTAGTGTTCACAGGTTTAGTTTTTAAGCTTTTCTTTTAATTAATGATCACTGGTGTCTGTTCTGTTAGTGTAGATAGTGTCTACGATAGTGTTGTGTAATCGTATCTGTAGTGTGGCTGTGAATTAAGTTCGGTCTCACCCACAGAAGTTCGTCCGCTCTAGGTGGTCAGTATTTTCTGAGGTTCTGTATTTAGTTTTAGTTTTAATTCAATTATTTCTGTTTTCTGGTCTTCCCCAGTGTTTACCGCTTCTGTTGGTAATTATTATTGATTGCCAATGGTCCAAAACACATTACTTGTATTTAATTAGAATTGGTTTCATCAGAGCCCATCTGCCCTCGGCAATGGTTAACAATACAACTATCTTTTTGCTTCTTCATCAACGGTCTCCTGACCTTACAATACTGGCCTGTGATTGGTCAAAACTGAGAGTTCATTAGGTCACATGGTCAGTTTACAAAAATCAAATGTTCATTTACCTATAAGAAAAATACTCCTTTTTTAGCCTTAAGTTTCCTTAAATTTAAATTACATCATGTTTTTCTTTATATAATTATGAGCATTTTGATACCTTATTTACATAAGTTGGTTATTATAAAGGGTGATTTCCCACCTTACAAAATTTCTAACTTTGGGCCTACACTTTTGGTTTCCTTACATTTATTTACTAATCTAATTGTTTCTGACATTATTCCTTTTATACTGAATTTGTGGCTTAGGCCATTAGTGGTTTTTCAATACTAATTTATAATTTACATTTATTATTACTTAAACTCTGATTCTGAACCCTTTTACTTCCATGTTCCTTAAGGAAATGGGAGTATGGTGATGGCAAAAAAAAATCGTGTTCGAGATTATTGCAGATTCTGATTGTACTACACTCAAAACATGAAAAAAAGTCATTTTTCGAAAAGTGTGTGTGTGTGTGTGTGTGTGTGTGTGTGTGTGTGTGTGTGTGTGTGTGTGTGTGTGTGTGTGTGTGTAGATTTTTACTTCCATGTTCTTAAGGAAATGGAAGTATGGTGATGGCAAAAAAAATCGTGTTCGAGATTATTGCAGATTCTGATTGTACTACACTCAAAACATGAAAAAAAGTCGTTTTACGAAAAGTGTCTGTGTGTGTGTCTGTCTGTGTGTCTGTAGATTTTTTTTTCTATGGCAAACGATAACAGCCGCAAATTCAAACAGAATCAAATAATTTTTTGCATACAGCCCTGATTTGTAGAGTACTCACGACCTATTGTTTTTGGTGAAGATCGGTTGAGGGAAAGGGGTAGTTTACCTGCAATGGGTTTTTTTAAATCAAGGGTAAATGTTTTCTATGGCAAACGATAAGAGCCGCAAATTCAAACAGAATCAACTACTCTTTTGCATACAGCCCTGAATTGTAGAGTTCTCGAGACCTATTGATTTTGGTGACGATCGGTTAAGGGAAAGGGGTAGTTTACCTGCAACGTTTTATGTTTTAACAAGGGTATTTTATATGGCAAACGATAACAGCCGCAAATTCAAACAGAATCAAATAATGTTTTGC
This sequence comes from Magicicada septendecula, assembly GCA_034769895.1. NCBI lineage: Eukaryota > Metazoa > Arthropoda > Insecta > Hemiptera > Cicadidae > Magicicada > Magicicada septendecula. The sequence goes on from CM068368.1 coordinate 128,548,277, forward strand.
ATACAGCCCTGATCTGTAGAGTACTCAAGACCTATTGTTTTAGGTGAAGATCGGTTAAGGGAAATGGGTAGTTTACCAGCAGTGTTTTATGTTTTAAAAGGGCATTTTTAATGGCAAACGATAAGAGTCGCAAATTGAAACAGAATCAAATAATGTTTTGCATACAGCCCTGATTTGTAGAGTACTCAAGACCTATTGATTTTGGTGAAGATCGGTTAAGGGAAAGGGGTAGTTTACCTGCTACGGTTTTTTTAAACAAGTGTAATTTTACTTCCATATTCCTTAAGGAATGGAAGTATGGTGATGGCAAAAAAAATCGTGTTCGAGATTATTTACTTCCATGTTCCTTAAGGAAATGGAAGTATGGTGATGGCAAAAAAAATCGTGTTCGAGATTATTACAGATTCTGATTGTACTACACTCAAGACATGAAAATATCGGTATGGAGAATTTTACTATTTCTTCGCTTTTTCGGCGCCCCCCTCCAAGCCGGCGCCCGGGGCACATGCCCCGTCTGCCCCCCCCCTAGTTCCGGCCCTGCCAGACTCATTTAGTAAATAGTAAAATCAGAAAAAAATATCGGTATGGAGAACCATACATGACTTCCATGTTATAAGATTTATATTTAAAATCATATTCGAAATGAAATATTTCCATAGAAACTACGTCTATCTACTTATTGCTTCAGCATTAACCACAGTACTGTGCTCACTAACGTATACCACCACCACCTCATGTTTTCGCACTCGATTTTCACCGATGATGGCAGTCGATGGCACTGCTGAAAAGTCTGTTTTTGCAGAAAACATTGGACTACGGCTAAAGAGCCCGGGAAGCAATTTTAACAAAAAACTACTTCTTTGTTGCCGATAACGTAGTACACATATAAAAAATTCTCCCCTCCACCTTCAACTATAATTTTTAATAATAGAAAATTACCCCCACCCCGTTCACCTAACTTCTTCATTTATAGATATTTCATCTACGTTTCTACAGTGGATTACTATGAGCTTCTTATCAGGATACTTTATTTATAAAAATTAAGTACTTTACTCTTGTTAAATCATAAAATGTTTTAGGTAAACTACCCCTTTCTCTTAACCGATCTTCTCCAAAATCAACACACCTTCCGTCCTCTACAATTCAGGGAAGCATGCAAAAAAATATTTGATCCTGTTTGAATGTGCGGCAGTTATCGTTCGTCATGGAAACATTTCTCTGTTACAACATAAAATGTTGCAGGTAAACTACCCCTTTCCCTTAACCGATCTTCACCAAAATCAATACACCTTGAGCTCTCTGCAACTCAGGGGGTGCAAAAAATTATTTGATTTTCATTGAATTTTCAGCAGTTATCGTTCGTCATAAAAAAATTACCCTTTTTAAAACATAAAACGTTGCTGATAAACTACCCCTTCCCTTAACCAATCTTCAACAAAATCAACAGACCTTGAGTTCTCTTTAGTTCAAAAAGGTATGCAAAAACCTAGTTGATTCTGTTTGAATTTACGGCAGTTATCGTTCGTCATATAAAAAATTACCCTTGTTAAAACATAAAATGTTGCTGGTAAACTACCCCTTTCCCTTAACCGATCTTCACCAACACCAATACGTACTGAGAACTCTACAATACAGGCCTGTATGCAAAACATCATTTGATTCTGTTTGAATTTGCGGCTGTTATCGTTTACTATAGAAAAAATTACCCTTGATAAAAAACCGTTGCTGGTAAACTACCCCTTTCCCTTAACCGATCTTCACCAAAAACGACAGGTCTTAGGTACTCTACAATTCAGGCCTGTATGCAAACAATTATTTGATTCTGTTTGAATTTGCGGCTGTTATCGTTTGCCATAGAAAACACCCTTGATAAAACATAAAACGTTGCTAGTAAACTACCCTATTCCATTAACCGATCTTCACCAAAAACAATAGATCTTGAGAACTCTACAATTCAGGGCTGTATGCAAAACATTAGTTGATTCTCTTTGAATTTACGGCAGTTATCGTTCGTCATAGGAAAAATACCCTTGTTAAAACATAAAACGTTGCAGGTAAACTACCCCTTTCCTTAACCGATCTTCAACAAAATCAACAGACCCTGAGTTCTGTATAATTCAAAAAGGTATGCAGAAGAGTAGTTGATTCTGTTTTAATGTACGGCAGTTATCGTTCATCAAAAAAAAAATTACCCTTGATAAAACATAAAATGTTGCTGGTAAACAACCCTATTCCCTGAAAGGAATAATAGTTTAGGGAATAATAGTTAAGGGAAAGGGATAGTTTACCTGACACGTTTTTTGTTTTAAAAGGGTATTTTTTATGGCAAACGATAAGAGTCGCAAATTCAAACAGAATCAACTACTCTTTTGCATACAGCCCTGAATTATAGAGTTCTCAAGACCTATTGGTTTTGGTGAAGATCGTTTAAGGGGAAGGGGTAGTTTACCGGCAACATTTTATATTTTAACAAGGGTATTTTCTATGGCAAACGATAAAAGCCGCAAATGTAACCAGAATCAAATAATGTTTTGCATACTGCCCTGAATTGTAGAGTGCTCAGGACCTGTAGTTTTTGGTGAAGATCGGTTAAGGGAAAGCGGTAGTTTACCTGCAACGTTTTATGTTTTAAAAGGGTATTTTCTATGGCAAACGATAAGAGTCGCAAATTCAAACAAAATAAATACTTTTTTGCATACAGCTCTGAATTGTAGAGTACTCAAGATCTGTTTACGGGAAGGGGTAGTTTACCGGCAACGTTTTTCTTATCAAGGGTAATTTTTTTCTATGGTAAACGATAGCCGCAAATTCAAACAGAATCAAACAATTTTTTGCATACAGCATTGATTTGTAGAGTACACAAGACCTATTGTTTTTTGTGAAGTTCGGTTAAGGGAAAGGGGTAGTTTACCGGCAACATTTGTTTTTATCAAGCGTAATTTTTTCCTATGGCAAACGATAACAGCCGCAAATTCAAACAGAATCAACTAGTCTTTTTCATACCTTTTTAAAATATACCGAACTCAAGATCTGTTGATTTGGTTGAAGATCGGTTAAGGGAAAGGGGTAGTTTACCAGCAACTTTTTTTTTATCAAGGGTAATATTTTTTCTATTGCAAACGATAACAGCCGCAAATTCAAACAGAATCAAATAATGTTTTGCATGCAGCCCTGAATTGTATAGGACTGAAGTTCTGCTGATTTTGGTGAAGATCGGTTTAGAGAAAGGAGTAGTTTACCTGTAACGTTTTATGTTTTAACAAGGGTAATTTTTTCTATGACGAACGATAACTGCTGTAAATTCAAATAAAATCAAATATTTTTTTGCATACCTTCCTAAATTGTAGAGAGCTCAAGGCCTGTTGATTTTGGTGAAGATCGGTAAAGGGAAAGGGGTAGTTTACCTGAAGCATGTTATGTTGTAACAAGAGAAATGGTTCCATGACGAACGATAACTGCCGCAAATTGAAACAGAATCGAATATTTTTTTGCATGGATCCCTGCATTGCAGAGGACTGAAGGTCTACTGATTTTGGTGAAGATCGGTTTAGAGAAACGGGTAGTTTACCTGCAACGTTTTATGTTTTAACAAGAGTAAAGTACTTAATTTTGATAAATAAAGTATCTTGATAAGAAGCTCATAATAATCCACTGTAGAAACGTAGATGAAATATCTATAAATGAAGAGGTTAGGTGAACAGGGTGGGGGTAATTTTCTATAAATGAAAATTATAGTTAAAGGGGGAGGGGAGAATTTTGTATGTGTACTACGTTATCGGCAACAAAGAAGTAGTTTTTTGTTAAAATTCCTTCCCGGGCTGTTTAGCCATAGTCCAATGTTTTCTGCAAAACCAGACTTTTTGGCAGTGCTATCGACTTCCATCTCAGTGAAAATCGAGTGCGAAAACGTGAGGTGGTATACGTTAGTGACTACAGTACTGTGGTTTAAGGCTGAAGCAATAAGTAGAAAGAAGTAGTTTCTATGGAAATATTTCATTTCGAATATGATTTTAAATATAAATCTTAGAACATGGAAGTCCTGTATGGTTCTCCATACCGATATTTTTCTATGGCAAACGATAACAGCCGCAAATTCAAACAGAATCAAATAATTATTTGCATACAGCTGTGAATTGTAGAGTTCTCAAGACCTATTGATTTTGGTGAAGATCAGTTAAGGGAAAGGGGTAGTTTACCTGCAACGTTTTTTGTTTAAACAAGGGTATTATCTATGGCAAACGATTTATTATTAACTCCTAAAGGCAATGCCTTGTCGCTGTAGCCACGTCACTCTATCCCTTGCGATATTCTTCATACACAAACGATAACAGCCGCATATTCAAACAGAATCAAATAATTATGTGCATACTCACCTCAATTGTAGGGATCTCAATGTCTGTTGATTTTGGTGAAGATTGGTTAAGGGAAAGGGGTAGTTTACCTGCAACATTTATGTTTTAACAACGGTAATTTTTTCTATGACGAATGATAACTGCCGCAAATTCAAACATTATCAAATAATATTTTGCACACAGCCCTGAATTGCAGAGTTCTCAATACCTATTGTTTTTTGTGAAGATCGGTTAAGGGAAAGGGGTAGTTTACCTGCAACATTTTATGTTTAACAAGGGTATTTTCTATGGCAAATGATAACAGCCGCAAATTCAAACATTATCAAATAATTATTTGCATATAGCCGTGAATTGTAGAGTTCTCAAGACCTATTGATTTTGGTGAAGATCGGTTAAGGTAAAGGGGTAGTTTACCTGAAACATTTTTTGTTGTAACAAGAGTAAAGTACTTAATTTTGATAAATAAAGTATCCTGATAAGAAGATCTTAATAATCCACTGTAGAAACGTAGATGAAATATCTATAAATGAAGAGGCTAGTTGAACGGGGGGGGGGGGGGTAATTTTCTATAAATGAAAATTATAGTTGAAGGGGAGGGGATAATTTTTATATGAGTACTACTTTATCGGCAACAAAGTAGTAGTTTGTTGTTGAAATTCCTTCCCGGGCTGTTTGGCCGTAGTCCAATATTTTCTACAAAACCAGACATTTCGGCAGTGCCGTCGACTGCCATCATCAGTGAAAATCGAGTGCGATAACGTGTGGTGGTATACGTTAGTGACCACAGTACTGTGGTTAAGGTTGAAGCAATAAGTGGAAAGAAGTAATTTCTATGGAAACATTTCATTTCGTAAATGATTTTAAATATAAATCTTAGAACATGGAAGTCATGTATGGTTCTCCATACCGATATTTTTTTCTGATTTTACTATTTACTAAATGAGTCTGGCAGGGCCGGAACTAGGGGGGGGGGGCCCCGGGCGCCGGCTTGGAGGGGGGCGCCGAAAAAGCGAAGAAATAGTAAAATTATTTTCTATATCGTCTATATGTTACAATTTTTCAAATAATAAAGCATTATTTGTGCGATTTAGTTTTTAACTTCTTCAATTTTATTTTTATTTAATTTGATGTAATTTAAAAAGCAGTAATCATATCACATAGATGTTAAGAATTCATTATTAATTGAGAATTATCCCCGCCCGGTTTTAATCTGCCATATACAAGTTACAACCGATCTTCGTAAGTGCTCGAGCGTGTACGGCTACTTCCGGCTCGTTGCGGTTTAATGCAGATAAATTTTTGGAGGGAAAAGAAAAGATTGTGCCAAAGTTGCCAAGGAAACCACTGTTCAGTAGTTCAGTTTATCATTTACGTGCAAGGTGCAAGTAGTGAAATCGTTCCATTGCTGATATTTTTGTAATAAATACGAATAATTAGATTAATTTTCTTTATATTTCTCGGGTCCATTAGCCGAATTAGTCACTCAACACAACAAAAATGTCAAGGAAACCTTCTGGAGCACAATGCAGGAAAAAAGCCAAGGAGCGGCATCACAATGAAAACAGATTATCATCATTTATGTCGTCGTGGTTGACAGAAAAAGGTAAGCCCAGTATTTTTTGATTTTTAAAAATTAGTTTAATTTATAACATTAATTGTTGATGCTAGGCTTTGAAATGTTAAAAATGTTTGCCTTTTATCATGACAAAACTGTTTACGGGAAAATTAACAGACAACTCCAATTCCTTCTTGTTCATATATCGCTCCACCCAGGGGCGTATCAACTAATTTTGAGATAGTTTACTGGCCGGGGGGGGGGGGGGGGGATAAGAAAAGTTTCGAAAATTGGATGGAAACTGGAAGTTTTCGAGGTTTTTTGCAGCGAAATTCAGCTCGTAATTTAACTCATTCTTAGAATAGATTTAAAAATCGTAAACAGTTGGGGAGTTTAGCGGATCTTTAAAGAAGAATTCAGCTAATTATATAATTTTGTTTTCCCAGGGCATTTTTTGGGTTTCTGGATCAACCGCGCAGCCAGGAATTTCTCCTGGGGGGGGGGATTTGGGATTTGAGATTCTCTTCGTGGAAACACTGAAACTCACCCAATTCCCCAAACCCCACCACTATTGCGCGCCTCACGGCCGAAGTCAGCCGATCGCTTACAAACATTCCCAATAATTTGCGTATTTTCCTACATTCTACACATAGCGGCAGCAAACACTCATCAAGTGAACTTGCAAAGTCGCAGTTTACGGTCATGGAATTGACATTAATACTCCTTAGTCCACTGTCAGCATGTTTTGATATGAGAACTTCTTAAACTTTTTTAAATTCTTTATTATGTAGCCCATTCAACATAAAAAAATATATTTTTTAATTTCTCTGGGGGGGTTTGACCCTCAAACCCCCCTCGCTGCGCCGCTGTTCTGGATTAGAATTTAACTTGTTCTAATTTAGCCCAACCAAGAAAATTAGACGCAAATTGGGGAGCATTAAAGCTTTCTGGAGCACTTCTTGTAATTTAGCCTTTTACTAGAATAATTTTGAAAATTGTACGCAAATTGGGCATTTTTGTGGCTTTCTAGAGTGGAATTCAACAAGTTCCAATTTATCCCTCCCCCAGAAAACTAGACGCGAATCGGAGGATTTTAAGGCTTTTTAGAGCACTCCTGATTTATTCCTTTTCTAAGGTATTTCAACTCGATCTAACTTGGCCTCTTTACCGAAAATTTTTATACTCTTAGAGGAGAAGGAGGTGGGGCTCGAGCACCCAAACCTCCCCCTTGGGTGCGCCCATGGCTCCAATATTTAGTCAAGCTTAGCTTCTCTTCTTTCTCCCACCTTACAACCCATAGAGACCTTGCCAAAGATTTGTCCTCTTCGTAAATCTAGATTCATAGTTAAGTTGATGATAGTTATAACGGTACAACCCATGTTGTCGAGGGCGATGTTGTGAGATGTTTTCAATAAAAACAAGAAGATTTTTTCTCACAATTTTTATTTTTTTATTTTTATTTTCGTATCTTTTGGATCCAATAAAACTGATAAAAAAAAAATTGTTTTTGTCTAAGTTTGAAGATGAGGAAACATTGAGGATGTATCTATTATGAATTCAAAAGCTACCTACGTTAAAAAAAATTTTCTTGCTTTTATTTTCTAAAAGTAACCTATTACCTAATAGTGATCAATAGACGGTTCTAACTTTTAGGTGAGGTAAGCTGCCAACAACGAGACGAAGAAGGTTCACAAGGAGAAGAACATCCAGTTGAGGCCGACCAGTCTAACTATGTACATATGGAAGCCACGAACACTGACACTGTAAGTACTGCTAAAGATATAGAAATCGCTGAACAGCTAGCTCTCAGTAAAACGGACGATTCTGCAGTTTCGAGCATGATAGATAATAGCTCAAAAATTTATAGAAACAAAGAGCTTCAGGACTCACAGTTAGATTTTGATATTAACGACCCAGGGTCATGGCCAAGTACAATATCTGATCATCAGAGATGTTACATAACGAAAATGAGGGTAGATAAAGATAATGAACAAGAGCTAGATCTAAGTAAAAGTATGAGGGAGGGCCGTAGCTTGACAAAGGACTGGTTTTTCAAACTGTTGCCTAATGGAGAGCAAGTAAAAAGATCCTGGCTAGGTTATAGCAAGATTAAAAATGCACTATTTTGCATCCCATGTAGGCTATTTTCAGAAACTTTTAAAGAATCTACAACTAGCTTGTCATTTTTAGCTAAAGAAGAGGGTTTCACCCAATGGAAAAAGGTGAGTGAAAGAATTCCAGATCATGAAAATTCGCAAAATCACAAGCGTTGTTTTTGTTTCACTTGAAACGTCAATGAAAAAGGGAGGAATAGATAAAGAACTACAGGAACATATAGCAAGAGAAGAAACTCACTGGTGACAAGTGCTTCGCTGTATCATTGACGCAATAGTTTTTTTAGCAAAACAAGGAGGGCCATTAAGAGGATCATCTGAGCTAGATAATTTTGGTGATCCAAGAAGTGGGAGGTTTTTAAACACAATCGATTTGATTTCCCATTACAATGCTGATTTACGTGATCATATCAATCGCCATAGAAAAGGTCAGATTGGGTATTTTTCCCACAAGATTCAAAATGAATTTCTCACGTTAATTAGCAGCAAAGTAAGAGAAGATATTCTCAAAGATGTGAAAGATGCCAAATATTTTTCAATTATATTTGATGCTACTCCCTATATAAGCCACAAAGAACAGATGACCCAAATTGTTCGGTATGTGAAAATGACTGAAACTGGGCCTCAAATAACAGAGAGTTTTATAGATTTTTTCATTATCCATGACAAAACGGGGTTAGGAATATCGGAAGAAATTTTTAGAAAAATTAGAAAATGACGGATTGGACATCAAAAATTGCAGAGGCCAGTCTTACGACAATGGAGCTAACATGGCCGGCATCTATAAGGGAGTTCAAACTAGAATTCTAACAGAAAATAAGCTGGCATGTTTTGTACCATGCTCAGCTCATTCATTAAATTTAGTTGGTGTGCATGCTGCTGAGCTCTCTCCACAAGCCCAATCTTTTTTTGGCATAGTAAATCGTCTGTTTGTTTTTTCTCATCTTCTACTTCAAGATGGGAAGTTTTAAAGAAGCATGTGCTGATTTCCTTAAAATCCCTGAGTAAGACCAGATGGTCAGCAAGGAAGGAGTCGGTGGATGTTTTTCATAAGCATTTAAACGATTTGAATTATGCTTTAGAGGAATTGGTCGAAAGTTCGCTCTGTAACGCTGAAACAAAAGCGGAAGCTAGATGTTTGGCACAAAACAATTGCAAATTTGAATTTATTGTCCTAACCTGCTTCTGGGTCAAAATGCTGCAAAAAATTGATTGCGTAAATAAATACCTACAAAGGGAAGATGTCACTGTAGACACAGCTGTGAGACACATCAGGGGCTTAATAACAGAGTTAGAATCAATAAGGAGCAATGCACCAGAAGATGCTATTTCGGAAGCCAGAAGAATAGCTGAAAGCCTTTATGTCCCTCAAGAATTTGAGGAAAAACGGAAAAGGAAAAAAAGAAAATGTTTGACGAGAGGTATGAAGATGAGCTCAGTGGATTATCGCAAGAAGACTTTTTTAAAGTGGGATTGAGGGGAATATTTGACAGCATTTTAAACGACATGAATGGAAGAAGTAAACTTTAAATTTAGTTTCCTGAATGAAAAAATAATGAATAAAATGAGTGTTGCAGAGCTAAGGTTAGAAGCTGAAAAAGTCGCGGATTCCTACAAAATAGATTTGAACAAAGAAGAACTTTTTCAAGAAGTAGAAAACTTCAAGCACCATGCGATGGAAATTGACGACGGATTAAAAACAGCACATAAAAAGGCAATGCTCCAGATTATTTATAAACATGGGCTTCAAGATGCTTATCCAAACTTGACTACGGCATTGAAGATTTTTCTAACTTTACCAGTTACAGTTGCTTCAGCCGAAAGAAGCTTCAGTAAATTGAAAATAGTCAAAATCTACTTGAGGAGCACAATGGAACAAGACAGACTCTCTAACTTGAGCATCATTTCTATCGAGCACCAGAGAACATCATCTATTTCTTTTGATGACATTATTAACACCTTTGCTGCCAAAAAAGCTCGAAAAGTGAGAATTTGATTTATTTAGATTCAAGAATGAATAAGGACTGTTAGTAAATTTAGTACCCAAAACTCATGTAAAAATCTAATTTGTTTTCAATGTGTTCCAAATTGAAATAGTAAAGTACTACATGAATACTGTACCAATTTATAACCAAAATACCAAATAAACTTAAGAATGATTTGAAGTTTAACTGAATGTCTCATTTCTTAATGTGTTACCAACTTCTGTAATTTCAGATTAACAAATGAAGAAAAAACCTTTTACTTTTTAGATTCCGTTAAAAATTATTACACAAAATACAATAGAGGAGTGCTGTAATTTCACAACTGAATTTCACTTGATCTGTTTGCACTATAGTGTAGTGTGTTGATGAGTAAAGCTACGAAGCTGTAATTAATAGCATTGACTTAAGTACAGGAAAGTATATGCTTTTGTTTTTTGTTAAATAGTTTTAAATTGAGTGAGTATGGCGTGGAGGGGGAGGAGGGGGCGCCGAAATATACCCTTGCCCCGGGTGAAAGGAGGGCTAGTTCCGGCCCTGGAGTCTGGACCCTTAACATTATTTAACAAATGGTTACAATAAAATCCTTTAACATATCATTCAATATACTGCCTCTATGCCCTAGTCTACAATTATTAATTGACAAATAATATAATTACTATTAATACAATAACCTGATAAGAACAGAATCATCTGGCATGCTATGTTTTAAGCATGGCCTACATGGTTAAACCTTGTATTTTACAATTAGCCACAATCATTAGTTAACTGGCATACTATTCAGCCATCCCACTAATGTTAACCAGTACTACTAATCAGTGATTAGATTATTGTTCATGGGTTTTTGGTTCCTAATGCATCACCTTCTGATTCTGCTCATAGGCTACAAATATTTCTAACAACATGGTTCATGAATGTTACCCATAAGCTTTGGCATGAAACACAAACATAACTAGCCATGCCAAAACCTTTGTAAACATCTTAACAATCTAAAACCTCCATCACAACTCACTATTAACATGGTCCATGGGTTTTCTTTATATAAAAGTATTTAACCCATACTTCTGCCATTACCCCCTCACTGACACTTTTTGTGTTTGGGAATATCACTGGCACTTCACTGACACTTTATTAGTTGGGTGTTTGTTTGTTCGTACTATCTAATATCAGGGATCATTAACTTTCACAGTCTGTTTCTGTTTGCTTAGTAACTACCTTTATCCCACACTCTTTCACATTAACATAATTACAAAAGGTTTGTATGTTATTTTATATTTATTTTACATTTTGATTGGTTTATTAACTACCTGCATTGTATTTTTACTTTTATTATTTATATGAGACAGTCTTTCTTTTCTGTAACTAAAGTTTTTTATTGGTCTATGTTGATAGCATAGGCGACTCTGCCTACTATCATTCCTACTGAATTGAGCAGCCTAGCTTTGGGACAGGGTTACTATTGTGTAGCATTACAATATATATCAAATAAAAAAAACACAAATGCAGAAAACATACTAAAACAAATCAATAATATACATCCAAAAATACAATTCACAGAAGAAAAAGAAAACATAACAAAATCAACTATTTAGACATAACCATCACAATATGCAATATACAGAAAACCAACTTCTACCAACGTCATCATACCTAACCATTCTGACCACCCACCACAACATAAAATGGCAGCATTCTATTCGCTATTTTAACAGAATGTACAAAATCGCCGTAAACAAACAAGAAACAGACAAAGAAAGAAATATAATATACCAAATTGCTCATGAAAATGGATACAATAAAAATACTGTAAACAAAATAGAAAATAAAATCAAATATAAAATAAAAACTGAACAATTAAGATTCAATCAAAATGAACAACACATAAACAATAACAACAACAAAAAATGGGCCACATTCACATACATAAATAATAAAATGACAAAGCTAACAAAATTATTCAAAAACACAAATATCAAAATAGCATACAAAACTAATAAAAATAATTTACAAAAACTAAATAACCCACACAACAAAGATAATACAATTACTAACGGTATATACAAAATTGAATGCCAAGATTGCAATAAATGTTACATAGGACAAACAAAAAAAACAGCTGAAAAAACATTATTTTGAACACCTTAAAGCATACAAAAAACCAGAAATATATAAATCCAATTTAGCCACACATGCTATAAACACAGGACATGAATTCCCAGACTAACCAATATGACACTAATAAAACACATACCACACAAAGGGACCATAATGAACATTTGGGAAAATTTACAAATAAATCAAACATAAAACACAAAACAAACTAATACCCGAACAAATACAAATCAATACAAAACAAGACACAATTTTCAAAGCACTCAACATCGAAAATACATAAAATACTAATACATACACCACAATCACACACAAAAATACCACTTTGAGATACCAGAAACCAACAGGAGACCACAATGGCGACAGACCAACACATAGGTACTTCACTAGAAGCAGAATCACGAAGGCTGAGGATGAGAGCACAATAGCTCTCGAAACATGTTCCTAATTAGGAAAATAAAATATCTTGAGGTAATTTCAGTATAAATGATAAATATATATTCTATAAATACAGTAATAATAATATATTTGTTCTAAAACTATTATTAATTTTCTTTACTTATGCATGCTTCACAAACACAGTCAATAACGAAAGATGATGAGCAGATGCAAAATGAGGTGAAATGAGGAAAAGGGAGGGGTGGATAGTGATAAAATCCCACCCACATGTATATTTTAATTTTGCAAAATTGCCCATACTTCTGGTTTTGCTTCTAGATGCTAAAAATGAAGTCGCATATGTGCTAGACCTTTATTTGAGTCTTGATGTAAACACATTTTGGTTTGGTTAACTACATCTATACACTTTAAGTGGCGTGGATGCTGCACAGTGAAAGAAGTGGTTCTAAAATCATGAAGAGAGCAAGTAGTAGCAGTTACATACTTTTGTTTACATCCAATTCCATACAATATATCTTGCAATGGAATGATAATGTGATGTATTTATAATATAAACACCCTTATTGCTTACTAATGGTACCTATAATCTCAATCTTCTACTGTGGTGTATTTACTGTTCATAACCTAAAGGTACCATATGTATGATTTATAATGAAGTTTTAATTACTCACATTCGATCAATTTCGGTCATATACCATTGTCAGGAAATATACACTGTGCACTCACGGTCACTATATTGTTACGACGGTCTACTTGATCGTCGTAGGTACAGTGGAAAACAAAATACAAGACACCAATCACCAGCTTTAATTTTCACAGTAAACAGTTCGTAATTAACAACACAGTCTCTTACAACAAATCAAATAAAATTGTTCACATGCAATAAAAAACCAGTAATATTAAACACAATTGTATTACAATTATCCCGCCCGATTATTAAACACTTCATTAATAACCACTTGAACGCACACAATAATATTGCCAGATAATCACTTGTAAATGGCCCGACAATAAACTCGGACTGCACTGTAAATATATCGCAACTGTACTGAAAACTAAGCCCGCTGCCGCCTTGTATTTATACATCCGTACACAGACCAGAAGATTCCAAACTGCGTCTTATCTCTAAACTACGACGTAATTAATTGCGGCCTTGACACAGTCCGCGTGGCTGGCGGCTTCCAGAAAAGTTTCGCGAATGCGTCGAGAATCACATATGCCACACACATTAGAGCGAGATTCTTCTGGAACATTCGACAAACACGTAGACTGTTCTGTAATGTCGTAACACTGGCTCCTCCTTAAGCCTGTTTGTCCCGAACTGGCAAACCGTCTCTGAAGTAATACTCGACCAGGCGATCTAGGTGGACACCCTTGCGAAAGATAATTCTCTGGTTCCTCGAATTCAGTTTCGTGTGATCCGAACATCACGTTCCCAGGAATGCGAGTCTTCCGCTCAATCACTAGTTTTGCTGGAATCACTCCCGTTGCATCATGTACTGATGACCTAAACACCACTGGCTGCTCCAAGTCTGTTTGGTTCTCGTCAACAACCTCTTGCGTAACCTCATCTCCAGCAACTTTTCCCTCGGGCGCTTCTATCCGCTCAGGAACAAGCAAGAGTTTTGTCTCGACACCCATAGTTGGCTTTCCAATCACTTCTTTTGCCGTTACACTTATTTGTATTTCTCCATATATAGCACGATCTTGTTGACTCTTTCAGTCTCGTCTTTTGACTCTTTCAATTGACGATGTCTAACTTGTCTATATAAATTCGTCAATACTTTTTCTTTTAGATTCACTAGAAACTATTTTATTTCCGTCGTTTCTGATTGACTTACGAGTCGTCAGCACATCCATTGCTTTCATTCTTTTTTGCAGATGCCACATTCTCTCATTAAGGCAAGCCGTTATTTTGTGTCCATTGACTTGACACAGTCCATGTGGCTGGCGGCTTCCATAAAAGTCTCGCGAATGCGTCGAGAATCACATATGCCACACACATTAGAGCAAGATTCTTCTGGAACATTCGACAAACACTTAGACTGTTCTGTAATGTCATAACACTATTGTAAAACAGTATAGTGTAAAACAGATTGATCTTGCAATGTGTTTTCTATATGCTAAAATTTAATTAAGGAAAAATAAACTATATATTTAATAACAATACTTCTTTTTGGAAGCCATAATTTATTGATATTGCAACGATGAAACGCCTCAAACAGTGGAGTGTGTCGTTCTACATGTTTCCTGGTCAGCCGAGCAGGTGAGTGTTTCTGCCAAGGCCATGCTGAAGTGTCCTCTAGAATTTTTGAGTGCCTGTTGATGCATATTAAGGATTATTCTGGAACACTTGTGCTACCTATATAAACAACGATAGCTGCCACTTAGAAGTCAGCTTACATTGGGCGATTAGTCTGTGCATTCAAGTGGTTATTAGTGACTTAATTGGTGTCTGTAATTATGGTTTCCACTATACCATATGACAACGGTCTATCTGTGAGAACGTCGTAACAATATTATTTCACCAAACATTTTATCCATTTTATATGACATTTTCAATGGTGAAGTTGAGTTTCAATAAATTGTGGTTGTCAACTGTCAAAAAGATTGACCAGATGCAGAGGTGTAGCTAGGGGGGGGGGTCCACCCCGGGTGTCACCTGTTTGGGGGTAACACCCACCCGCGATTTAAAAAATTAAAAATTTCCCATTTTTGTTTTCAGTGTGAGAGTTTTTTTTATGGTGCGAGTTCTAACGTTTAAGTTTTTTTCCAATTAATAGCAGTTATTGGTGTGTACTTTAGATATTTATGAAGTATGTCCTGTCTTACAATAATTACACTACATTAAATGATGCTAATAATTCTTTCTAATTCTGAATCTTGCAGCCTAGAAAGATATATACATGTATTATATATTTAAATACATATATGTTTTGATTTTTTAATAAATTTATAAATTACTATATTTTTGAATTTTCTGTTATTTGAATTTTAGTTAAAATAATCTTTTTTGTATAAATGTGCAGTCTATTATATTATTTTGAGTTGTAAGGTTAGTCACTAATGTTTATCGTTAAGTGTAAGCTAATAAACACTTAATTATTTGGAAAATGTTTTTTTTTAATTACCTTGATTTATTAAAGTTAAAACAATTAAAATACATATATTAATAAAATAAAAGAAAATAAATACTTAATAATAATAGAATTTATTGGAGTGAGAGAAAGACACGCGCGAGTTTTCCCGGTCCAGAAATAGGCGCAAGTTCTCGCGTGTTAATGGGGTGACACCATCTATATCCACCCCGGGTGCCACCCTTGCTAGCTACGCCACTGACCGGACGAGTTAACAAATTGATTTACTTATTCAAATCTCAGTGTTGTTAATAAAGAATGAAGATTATAAACATACAGGAAGTTTATAAAGTGTAATGAAATTTATAAACTTTACAATTTAGTATATTTCAGCTTTTATTAAACTTTTATATTTGTCATTACACTATCATAAAAATGAGCACGCACACACACACACAAGCTAATAGTATGGCAGTTAAGCAGTAAGTCCTAGTAATGTAATAACAATAATTACAATTATTGCTAGTCCAGTCTGTTGAATAAGTAATATCATTTAGGGTACCTTTATTTTGCCTGATCCTTTAGTTTTACTTTTGCTATTTGCTTCCCTCCTTGAAAAGTAATAACTCTAATCCATTTCAGTAGTGGATGCAAAGAAAAACATAGCTATTACAAATTTTTTTGGTGAAGGGTTTGTGAAGATCGGTCAAAAAGTGTAAGACAAATTTTAAATTATTTGTGTCGACGTTTCAACAATATCTATTGTCATCATCAGGACAATTGTTGCTGATTTGTACAACGCCAAACACACAACTGACCCCATCATCAGTACTTTACTATTTGATAATCAATACTTTACTAACTTAGTGATTCTAAACGCTTATATGTCTTAATGATAATTTTATTTACTACAAATATTCTAAAGGAGAATTGCTTCTATTAAATGTGATTTGCAATAATTTTGATAAATAAAACTTGTATTCTTATACTCTGTCGTTTTTAATTAAGTTATGAAACACTAAAGGTCTGGTAGTAAAGTAGCTAGTACTTCGTTAATTATATAGAAATACTTGTTGGATATAGGAAAAAAGAAAAACAGCTGACTGAAATTTTTTTTAAACTTTTTATATTACACATATCTGAAAATTAGTAAAAAGTCGGAAGTATGAAGATTGACTTCTGTGAAACCAAAAACTACCCTTTAGGATCAAATGAAAATGATTGCCCTGATGTTATGCCTACCAATCACCAAAATTATTGAAGATTTAACAACCGTTTTAATTCTTATTACCAAAATGGTTGTAAATAAGAAAACAAAATATGAAATTTTAAGTTGGCACTGTTAAACAAAATATCGTTCTTAGGCAGTGAAAATTGAAAGAAATTGTTTAAATAATTTTCAAATTGAAATTGAGTTCAGATATGTTTTATTGGTGTCTCTGCATGTAAAGTCTTATCATGCCATTTCTTCTTTATGAAATACTTCAGGTGAGTGGAGTTTTAACATTATATTTGTCACAACTAAAACACAGGCAAACACACACACAGGGAGGGGGGACATGAGTATTACATGCCTATGTGTGAGATATTGCACATTTGGAGATAATGCAAGGTGCACGCTTGCATTGCCCTCAGGTTTGCATTTCCGCACACATGCATATGTAACAGGGGGTTCTCTCTGTCACACACACACACACACACACACACACACACACACACACACACACAGAGGGACATTTTGGACATGAGTCACACTGACATTTTGTGTATGCATATGGGACTGCGAAGTTGAGAACAGTGCAAGGCGTGCACTTATACTACCTTCAGCTTCTCATTCCCTCATACATATTACATGTAACTGGGGTATATACACATGGGGGGATGTGAGTTACACATGTGCCTGTGTGAGTGACTGTGAAATTTAGGACATGCAAGGTGCACACTTGCATCCCCTTCAGCTTTGTATTCCTGCACACATACACATGTAACTGGGGTACACACACTTTTCTGTGTTATTTTAATTATGGCAAACATAATAGTAAAAAATGTCCACTTAAATATTTTTACATTGGACAAATAAATCCAGGAATTAATTTACTGCAGAGACACCAAAGATTAAACAATAGTACTGAGGTTACAATTTAATTTTGTGTAATACATTCAACTGTATAAGGTACTTATAAATAATATCTTACATTGACAACTTCAATAAACGTTTTAATAAATTACAAGTTTGTTTTTATTTAACTTATTGTGATCCATTATACAATATCAAATTAATATATATTGTAAACTGTTTAATATTATATGCATATGCGACTTCTTTCTAGTTAATAGCCTAGAAGCTGGTTGGCAGCAGTTCTCCACTCTTGTGTGCCTTCCTTTTTTATGCATAACAAGAATCACAGTTCACATCCTCCATGATTTGAGACATGAGTCCCAAACGTGGCATGAGTCCTCTACAGTTTTTCTCCTCTATTTTCCCTTCTATGACTCTCTTGGTTAGGTTATCATGTCTTAATGTGCCCACTTAGCTGAGATCTTCTTCTTTTCAATTACTTTAGGAAACTATCTTCTCTAGCTTATCCTGAGCATCCTTTAATTGCACCACACCTCGAAAGCAAGAAGTGTCTTCTTTCTTTCTCCGCTATTGTCCATCACATACTTCCATTTAATGTAACACTCCACACATAGATTTGCAAGAATTTCTTTCTTACCTTAAAGCTGATCTTCTTTGAAGTGAGTATGGTTTTCTTCTTATTAAATTCAATTTTTGACTGACACAGTAGAGTCTCGATTACACAATTTGGTTACCCAACAGTATGGATTATCCATCATGGCTAACAGAATTTGAAGTTAATGTGTGCCGGGTAAATTGTTTTAAATTTCATATATTGTTTTATGTGTTGTGGCAACACTGCCAATCCTGTGATTACTACATACCACATGCACCCTCAGTGCTGTTACAGACTGAGCATTATGTGTGTGATATATTGTTTGTTAGTTCTGTAATAACAAGTTTTTTTTATGTTGAGTAAGAAAATAAAAATTATTTAAATTAAGACAAGGTAGAAGCATTAAAGAAAGTTCTCGCCTTCCAAAGAGAATTTGGAGATGGACATAAAGCAGGTTCCACAAGTGTGGATTTGCTGAATCAGTGGAAGAAAAGGTACAGTAAGTTATATGGCAACTTAACATGTGCGGTAAAAATTTGCCAGCAGATTCCCAGTTGTCTTTGATTTTAAAAGCAGACTGCATGTGATAATTAAAAAAGAAGGAATAACAGGAGAGCAGCTATATAATCGCAATCAAACTGGTCTAAATTGTAAGATGTTACAAACTAAAATGTTAGCATCAAGAGCAATCAAAGTCAGTACCTAGTTTCAAAAGAAGTAAAGAGCGTGTCACTGTAATTGCCTGCACCAATGCTTCCTGGCAACCATAAAGTAAAGTTACTTGTTATTGGCAAATCTAAAAGACCGAGAACTTTTAAACATATGTCAACTGTTGTATTAACAGTGACTTATAAGAATGCATGTATGGAGTGTGAAATTTTTTGTGATTGGTTTTTAGATGAGTTTATGCCATCAGTTGAAAAATTTCTTGTGACGTTGAGTCTTGCAAAGAAAGCGGTCCTCCTCACAGATAATACACCAAGTCATCCAAATATTGACTTAAATGAAGAATTTAAAAGTGGTGACATAAAAATAGTGTTCTCCCCCCCCCCCCCATGAATGTCACATTGATGTGACAACCAATGGATCAAGGAGTGTTGGAGACAATAAAGAAAAAATACTGCCACAAACTTCTTCAGAACTGATAACGCAATTGAATGAGGGGGATAATGCTGTTGAAATGTTGAAACAAGTTAACATGAAATATGTAATCTTTTTTATTTCAGAATGATGGAACAAGATCGAAACTTGTACAATGGCCAGATAATGGAAAATTTTACTCTTAAAGATTCAGAAGACCACAAGATAGAAGGACATAATAAATTGAAGAAACAATCTGCTTCACCCAGGCCCGGCCCAAGGGCCGGGCAAGCCGGCCGACTGCCCGGGGCGCCGCTGTCAGAGGGGCACCAAAAAGAGACCATAATGGCTGCTTGCGACTGCCGACTACAGACTACATTGCAACTGACGATTGTGTCGATTGAGTTTGACATTTCCAAGACATTGACATGGATGTCATTGTTAGAGACTTTGCATATAAAAAAGCTCGGAAGGTTCTGCTGTAATCATGTCACCATTAGTAGTGTTCAATAAATGTTGTTCGTTGTTGTTTTTGTTTATACATATACATACCGGTACATAAATAAAAAATGTGTAATGAATATCATGTGCATATTTTTTAAGTCCTACGTATTCCTGTATCATGCACTTTGAGAAACGAATTTGAGTATTAATTTTGCTCTTTGAAAAATGGGCTTTAAATTATTAAAACCATTGTAATAAAATGTAAACTATAGGCTAGGACTATGTGGGGGGGGGGGCCAAAAAGTCACTTTGCCCGGGTGAAAATTTTGCCTTAGGCCATCACTGGCTTCACCTACTACAAAAAGTCCCAGGTTGTAAGGAAGCTGAAGATAACAATATTGAACAGTGACAATCATGAACGTGACTGATGGTGACATAATTGTGATGGTAATGGGAAATGATGCTGGCAAATGACGGTGGAGTGGATGTTGCAAAATCATAATTAAAATCAATAACCTATACAGAAACAGTTAGAAGTCTTGAGGCAGCGTTCTCCTGTGCTGAACAGCAACCAGAGACAATTCTAACAGAGAACATACAACTAAGACACTGGCGTGACCTCACTGCACATAAGAGGGCTACTGCCTCTAAGCAAACTACAATCAAAGGCTTTTTTACAAGTCCATGATTCTTTTGTTTGACTTTCAAAATTTGTTTTTTCTTATCGAGTAATTAAGAAAAAGATAACTTTTTGTGTAAAATTCACTCATAATAAAAATAAAGCTCATTTTTAAATACAATAAAGAAGTGAGTTTCTTGATATTATCTAATATTGACTCACAGGTCACACTTCTTCTGTATTTCAGTATTATCTGACTTTTTGATTACCTGGCCAACTGCAAGTCCCATTTAAGTTTGGAAAGGCTCTACTGTATATTTTACTCACAATCTCCCTACAGCTTCTACCATCACTTGTGATTTTACTCCTAATTGAATTAAATTCTTCCACTTCATGGATAAGTTCATTTTTCAATTTGATTTCTGTTCTGTCACTCTACTTCTCCTGCAGTATTTTCATCTTTTGTTTATTGATTATCATATTGAAATCCTCTTCCATTCCTACATCCATTATACTAAGAATTTTTTGTGCATAAAGTATATTGTAGTGCTGTATTGAAGCGTAGTGCTGGCCACACTGCCTTCCTTTTATGTTGTACGGCTCATGTAAGGCAGCCTACCCTGCCTGACTCCTAAGCTGCTTTGGCGGTACACATGGGAGCCATTATTATTATTAAGTATATTGTAGACATGTGTACACAGTTCATCAACTGCATCTTATAAGATGACATATTTGTTCTTTGAAAGGTCAAAACCTACTTAACAAACACAATATATGGTGAACACCTGAACAGCCTGTCTTTAAATATTAGCAGTTGAAAAACAACTTTGTCAAATTTTGTTGCTTCCCTGCTATAGGTAAAAAGTGTATATAGCAGGGAAGCAACAAAATTTGACAAAGTAGTTAGTTGAAAAACAACTGGCCAAAAACCTGAATGGACTCATAGAGTAGATAATATTGTTGGCAGCTATAATCATAGAAGAAACAAAGTGCTTTAATAAAACTGTTTCTATTGAACATGAGTGTAAATAGTATATGTTTTAATGTATTTAACATTGCACGATTTTACTACGAATGACATTTTCAGTGCTGACTTCCACACTTCAAGCTTGAAGACATAATATGTGTGTGGAAATACCATAATGGAACAAATTTACTGTGAGTAGTTACAGTGTGATGCTATCAGTTCTAGTTGCAGAAACACATGAATTAATGCTATTTATGAACTTGTACCCATGCAAATGTTTTACAGTGTGGCCCACCCAGATATCAGGCAGATATCGACAGGTCTGAGCTGAACACTTTAAAGCTGATTTTTCAAAAATCTGCTGGGTGGGCTGAAAAGCATTTTTCAGTACCTTATTCAAAATAATTTGTTCTCAGCATTCCCAAATACAGCAGTAGCGTTAAGAATCTTACTTATATTAACGGTAAAAACTGCAGTTGGTGAAAGATCACTCTCTAAACCATAAATTATAAAATATTATTTAAGATCAACCATGGCTTAAAACATTGAGATAGGAAAATTAATTGGGGGAGCAAATTCAACATTGCATGCAGGTACAAGAACACCTAGTGACTGTCCTATATCAGTGCTAGATAACAAGCACATATCTTACTGACTGCCTGTGCTTGCAGGGTGGTCAGACACGGAGCCCAACTTTTTAGCATAGATGCCAAACAATAGGTGACAACCTGATGCCGTCACTGTCATTAACAAAAAAGACCTATCACATTGCCTTTGCCCTCCACTCATGAGAATCCATTCCATGATATATACAGCCAACAGTCCATTTGTACTGTAGATAGCTTTTCGCTACCAGTTTTTGATTAAAAATAATAATTTCCGATATTAAAGAATTTAATTTTTGTCTTCATCACTAGAAAAAATGATGAAATCAAAAACAACACAAGAGTATAAGACAGGTACAAAAAAATCAAAAGAAAAGAAGAAGTTATTCTAAGGGAATTGTAAATTCCCTACATAGAATACCACTTGCACTCAGTTATGTTAGTGACTGTCTCTAAGTTAAATACAGAGTGTATAAGGTAACATGTACTATATTTATTCAGAGCACCCTCCTTTAAGGTTTAATCATGAGTGCCAGTGTATTGTGTATCATGTAAAAACTATATCATAGAACCAACTCTTTCATAAAACTCATTTTAAAAAGCTTTGTAAGATGTTTTGTAGAGTATTTAGAGGATGAGTTTCTGATAGAAAACAATATATACGGGCTAAACTTAATAACTAAAAAAAAACTATTTGGTTGGTTAATTTTTTGGGAGGTATCACTGACAGGAGGTTGAAGACGGCCTACCAGATTTCATCTAAATTTCTAATTGTCAAAAGTCAAAATTACTAATTTCTTCTTTGAATTCACAAGAGACGAAGCAATCATATGAGTATACATATTTCTTTTTCCTAAGAGAAAAAGTGCAAAAATTTAAAACTCATCCAACACACATTTTGAATTATCAAAGTTTTGTTATTTTCCTGTAGATTACACTATATTATAATTCACAAAACCACTTTTTTTAAATGTTGAAGGTCGTCGATTAGGAATCTGTAGATTACTCTGAACATAATTTTTTGTGCTATCCTCATACTTCAATTTCACATAGAACAATAAAATAAAATTAAAAAACTTAATAAAACTATATAGTTCACGGAAGAGCTCAGAGCTAAGA
The DNA here is from genome assembly GCA_034769895.1 of Magicicada septendecula. Classification (NCBI taxonomy): domain Eukaryota; kingdom Metazoa; phylum Arthropoda; class Insecta; order Hemiptera; family Cicadidae; genus Magicicada; species Magicicada septendecula. The sequence goes on from CM068368.1 coordinate 128,571,377, forward strand.
GGAAAAGCAAAAATACCCTTTGATCTAATTCAGCTATTACTAAAATTTCAACTGAATGGTTTAGAAAAATCTGCTATAGAAGAAAGGATTCATAAGATGGAAAGGGCATATGGTATAACTAAAGATATTTACAATAAAAAGTGCATATCTAAAAATGTGAAAATAAGGTATTACAGTACAGTAGTGAAGCCAGAATCCCCATATAGTACAGTCATTGAAGCCGAAAAAAAATAGAAATTGCAAATTAAGTGGCTTCTACGAGATTTTTTGCATAGGGCTAGATAAAAAGGTAAGAAAGAATTTTAAAAAAAGTTTACAAAAATTCAGTCGCGGGTTTTCAAAAAAAGGGAGGGGGAAAGTACAAAAAATTCATTTTTCATGATTATCTTAAAAAATATTACATTTATGAGACAAATACAAAATACCAAAAAGAAAGAGCATAAAATTATGCATAAAAAAGGTTATTAACATTTTTTTTGTCAGGGCGATACTTTTAGTAGAAAATTGTGAATAAAACTCAACATGTACACATTCCCCACAATTCCACACTCGCTTCATTCGACATAACAAACCTATACACCAATGTTCCCATAAAAGAAACCATAATTACATTAGAACAATTACTAAAAATAAATAACACACCCGAAACACACATAAACGAGATCATCCATCTAACTAAAATTATCACAGATCAAAATTATTTCGCACATAATAGCATGTATTACACACAAACAGATGGACTACCCATGGGCTCCTCTATATCAGGTATACTAGCAGAAATATTCATACACACCATAGAACAGAAACACATACTGAACAACAACAAATACACCGATAAAATAATATATTGGCACAGGTATGTCGATGACATTTTACTCCTTTACAATGGCAACAAAAGACAAATAGAAAATTTCCATAAATACATTAACACTTTACACCATAAATTAAAATTCACACTTGAAATAGAATTAAACAATAGCATAAACTTTTTAGACCTTACAATCACCAAAACAAACAACACACACACATAAAAAATATACAGAAAACCCACCACATCAGACATGGTCATACACAACACATCCAACCACCCAACTCAACACAAACATGCAGCTTTCAACTACATGCTCCATAGGCTCACGTCAATACCCCTAAACACACATGACCACCAAGATGAATTAAACACAATTAAATACATAGCAGTCAAAAACGGATACAACCCTGAATTAATAAATAAACTACATAAACGAATCCTCAACACAAAAAGTAAAACACATCTGACCAACAGCACACAACCCAGTAAATACATAACACTTACATACTACAATTCCAATACACATAAAATTGCAAACACATTTAGGAAACAAAATTATAAAGTAGCTTACAGAACCAACAACACCATTAGAAAACACATAAACAATACTAACAAAGACATTGACACATACAGCAAAACAGGGGTTTACAAATTAAATTGCAATGATTGTCAACAATTCTACATCGGCCAGACGGGAAGATCTTTTTCTTCCAGGTTTTCTGAACATTTAAAAGCCCTCACCACAAACTACATACATTCCACATTTGCCACACATTTACATAACGAAAACCACAGCTACACAAACATAGAACACAACATGGAAATATTACACTACTTACCAAAAAGTAGAAAACTAAACACAGCTGAACAATTTGAAATATACAGATATCACACACTACAACCAAACAACATATTAAATGAACAGATACATTACAAAACACATACACTATTTGACACACTGATCCACACACATAATTCGAACCTCAGCGCCAACCCCTTCCCACCATCAACCCCCACCACACACTCCATTCCGTAACGGTTATTCTGTAATCGACAGTTAGTACTCAACCCACTGAAGAAGAGAAACAACATCTTGAAACGTTTGGGAAGTGACAATAGTAAGTTCATAAGTGAAAGTATATATATATTATTAAATCAATAAGTATAACATAAATTTTACGCACAGGCAGACTAGGCACTTGCCTGGGGCGGCAAAATTTGAGTTAAGAAATGATATTTTTAGATTCAAACAAATTTACAAGTATAAAAGCCAGTTGAATTAAGCACACACGAATATAAAAATTATCTTCACTTAATTTGTAACTATAATGCAGTTATCGTTGTTCACCCAAAAGTAATACGGGCGAATGTTTATGTTTTCAACCGTTGAAAAATTTGGCGTTGATCATCCGAGAGATTTTAGATGTTGGCAATCCAGATCAAAGTGAGAAATGTAGATCTGTCAATGTAATACCAAATTGTAGGTTGGTTCCAGAAACCGAGGCAAGCTAATATTTAAGGAATCGAGACATTCTAGTGATACCGACAATAACTGTGATAGCAGTGAAGGTGAAGATCCTGTTCACACAGTTCAGCCAGAGAGGACCGTTGTGGAGGAACCTTCATTTTTGAAGAACGAAGAGCCAGTTCACGTCAAAAATCATAATGAAATGTCATCAAATCAGGTAGGGAAGGTCTCAGATTCTGATCCTATTAATTGGCAAATGAACGAGAGCACACGCGATTATGTAGCAAAGTTTGGATTTAAACAGAACACTAGTGCTGACTGTAAAACCAAGAGGGAATATAATGATGCCCCCCCCCCCAACAGAGATTTGTGGGAGGGGGCAAATTTATACTGCCTACGGGCAGCAAAATGTTAAATCCGCCCCTGCTCATGAGTAATAAAATAATTACATTCTTTACATACCGTATTGTTTTACTTAAATACATAGACTTAATTAATATAATTCAAACTATAATTAATGCAATGCTACAATTTAAAATACTGATAATATAATAATCCCTTATCTATATTTATAAAAAAATTATAATTCATTAATCATCGAATCTATATTTGAATTGGTATAGACAGCAACTCATGTCTAAAAAATATGTTTGTGATGATGTTCAAATATGTATATTATTTAAGTTATTATTATTATTTTTATTTTTCACCGACTACTGCTATTGATTACACTTATCCATATCAATTAATTGAATTAATGTGTGTATGCATGTGCGTGCACTTGCAAGGGGGGTGAGACAGTTTGTTTTCTATCAGCAAAATAATTACATTCCTTACACATTGTTTTACTTATAATTGTTTAAGCTTGCCAATAGAGCAGAATTGTTTTTTTCTTGCTTACTGAATAGTCAGCTAGAAAGATATATACTGAAATGGAGCCTTTTATAGAAATTGAGATTCTATTGTATATTTTACTCACAATTATCGCTTCTACCATCACTCCCCATTTAATTAAATTCTTCCACTTCAGGGATGATCTCAATTTTCAGTTTGATTCCTGTCCTGTCAACTCTACTTCTGCTGAAAACTTATTTTCAACTTTTGTTTATTGATTTTCATATTGAAATCCTCTTCCATTACTGCATCCATTATACTAAGAATTTTTTGTGCATAAAGTATGTTGTAGACACGTGTACACAGTTCATCAACTGCATCTTATAAGATGACATATTTGTTCTTCAAAAGGTCAAAACCTACTTAAGAAACAAAATTTATGATGAACAGCATGTCTTGAAATGTTAGCAGTTGAAAAACAACTTGCCAAAAACCTTAATTGACTCATAGAGTAGATAATATTGTTGTCAGCCATAATCAAAGGAAAATCAATATGCTTTAATAAAACTGTTTCTATTGAACATGAGTGTAAATAGTGTATGTTTTAATGTGTTTTAACATTGCACGATTTTACTACTATGACTTTTCAGTGCTGACTTCCACACTTCATATAATAGGAAAAATATACCATGAATAATTGCAGTGTGGATGCTATCAGTTCTAGTTGCAGAAACACATGGTGTAGCTTTTAATTCTATTTATGAACTTGTACCCATGTAAAAATTTTTACAGTGTGGCCCACCGTGATATCAGGCAGATATCGATGGGTCTGATTTGTTTAATAAACTGAACAGTTTAAAGATGATTTTTCCAAATCTTCTGGATGAGCCAGAAAGCATTTTTCAGTACGGTACCTTATTCAAAATAATTTGTTCTCAACATTCCCAAATACAGCAGAAGCGTTAAGAATCTTACTTACATTAACGATAATAGCTGCAGTTGGTGAAAGATGACTCTCTAAATTATAAGTTATAAAATGTTATTTAAGATCGACCATGGCTTAGAAACACTGACATAGGAAAAAGACTTGGGGTGGCATATTCAACATTACATGCAGGTGCAAGAAAACTTAGTGGATGTCCTGCATCAATGCTAGATAACAAGCATATATCTTGCTGTCTGTCTGTGCTTGCAGGGCTGCCAGACACAGAGCCTAACTTTAGCATAGAACCTGATGTCACTGTCATTAACAAAGCAGTCCTATCACATTGTCTTTGGCGTCCATTCATTGGAATCCGTTCCATGATATATACAGCCAACTGTCCATTTGTACTGCAGACAGCTTATCGCTACCAGTTTTGATTAAAAATAAAAATTTCTGATATTAAAAAATTTAATTTTTGTCTTCAACTCTAGAAAAAAAAGATGAAATTAAAAACAGTACAAGAGGAATTTATTCTAAGTGAATTGTAAATTCTCTACATAGAATACCTCTTGCACTCTGTTATGTTGGTGACTTTCTCTAAGTTAAATACAAAGTGTATAAGGTAACCTGTACTGTATTTATTCAACAATTTTTAGAGAGCACCCTCACTTAATGTTTAATCATGACTGCCAGTGTACTGTGTATCAGTGGCGTAGTACCTAGGGGGTGTGGTCCGCACCAGGTGCCATTTTCATATATGAATTTTTTTCTCAATTTAGAAAAAATATTTATTTTTTGTACTTTTAAATTTTCTTAGAGTACTAGATATTTATAAATATTATATGTAGCCTATTATGTAGAAGCTATAACTTGACAAAGTAAATGAAAACAAATATCACCAACATTGAACTACATTGTGAACCAACGCAATGATGATAGATGATTATCTTGTTATGTGACAGATGTGCGACAGTGATTTGCCAGTTAGTTGCCACTCTTCAGTTGACCGACGCAGACTCGCCCGGTCCGATAAGACGTCTGCAGCTGTAGACTAGCAGGCGTAAACACCCAGACAGTTCGTGCGGCATTGTTGGGCTGTTATTGTTTTAGCAACTAGTCGCGGAAGTGAATCATTAATACCGGTAGTGAATTATTATATAGTTTCTTTTAACAGTATTTGGTTTGTATAATCTGTTGTAGAATGCCGATACATCCATTCTTCCATATATGTATTGAAATTCAATTTTTGATAGATTGATCGTTGTGTTGAGTGTTATTAGACCTAGAATGTAAACAGTTGATACAAGTTTTCATTTATGCATTTTATCTATTAGGTTCCATCATTTTGTCTTCGTTTTTCGTTAACTTTCATTAATATAAAAGGTAAGATTTTTTAATTATTACTATATAATAGAAAGTCAATCGTCATAAAATTGACAGCAGAAGAAGATGTGCCACTAAAGCAATTCAAAGTTAAATACTGTACAATAATATTTGTGACTAAACGTTTAACGTTTTTAAATGTGACACCATTCTGATAATTAGCTAACCAATGTCATCTGAAGTACGGCTAAGAAACAACGGACGATTACTTGAACATCTCACAAAACTGTAAGACACAACTATCGCCCTGGAGCAAATAACACGGAAATGATGCAAACAATGGCTAAGAATTTCTGATGATATAAAAAAGGGAGTCGTTGGATTTAAACAGTAACAATTTTAAGAAGTTAAGCGAAATTTAAACCGTGAATACTGGTGAAACTCTAAAAGTTCTGCAGTATTTTACCAAAATGTTTACGATGGAAGAGGGGTTTAGCGAGGATCAGTCAATAAGTATAACATAAATTTTACATTATTAGTGTCGACGTTTCCACAATATTTATCGTCATCCTCAGGGCATGTGTACTGACAATGTAGAAAAATCAAACACAACCAGAACAAGATCAATTACTTGAGTGAATCTGTGTTGGCTCATGAGCAGGGGCGGATTTACGCACAGGCAGACTAGGCACTTACCTGGGGCGGCAAAATTTGAGTTAAGAAATGATATTTTTAGATTCAAACAAATTTACAAGTATAAAAGCCAGTTGAATTAAGCACACACGAATATAAAAATTATCTTCACTTAATTTGTAACTATAATGCAGTTATCGTTGTTCACCCAAAAGTAATACGGGCGAATGTTTATGTTTTCAACCGTTGAAAAATTTGGCGTTGATCATCCGAGAGATTTTAGATGTTGGCAATCCAGATCAAAGTGAGAAATGTAGATCTGTCAATGTAATACCGAATTGTAGGTTGGTTCCAGAAACCGAGGCAAGCTAATATTTAAGGAATCGAGACATTCTAGTGATACCGACAATAACTGTGATAGCAGTGAAGGTGAAGATCCTGTTCACACAGTTCAGCCAGAGAGGACCGTTGTGGAGGAACCTTCATTTTTGAACATGAGTGTAAATAGTGTATGTTTTAATGTGTTTTAACATTGCACGATTTTACTACTATGACTTTTCAGTGCTGACTTCCACACTTCATATAATAGGAAAAATATACCATGAATAATTGCAGTGTGGATGCTATCAGTTCTAGTTGCAGAAACACATGGTGTAGCTTTTAATTCTATTTATGAACTTGTACCCATGTAAAAATTTTTACAGTGTGGCCCACCGAGATATCAGGCAGATATCGATGGGTCTGATTTGTTTAATAAACTGAACAGTTTAAAGATGATTTTTCCAAATCTTCTGGATGAGCCAGAAAGCATTTTTCAGTACGGTACCTTATTCAAAATAATTTGTTCTCAACATTCCCAAATACAGCAGAAGCGTTAAGAATCTTACTTACATTAACGATAATGGCTGCAGTTGGTGAAAGATGACTCTCTAAATTATAAGTTATAAAATGTTATTTAAGATCGACCATGGCTTAGAAACACTGACATAGGAAAAAGACTTGGGGTGGCATATTCAACATTACATGCAGGTGCAAGAAAACTTAGTGGATGTCCTGCATCAATGCTAGATAACAAGCATATATCTTGCTGTCTGTCTGTGCTTGCAGGGCTGCCAGACACAGAGCCTAACTTTAGCATAGAACCTGATGTCACTGTCATTAACAAAGCAGTCCTATCACATTGTCTTTGGCGTCCATTCATTGGAATCCGTTCCATGATATATACAGCCAACTGTCCATTTGTACTGCAGACAGCTTATCGCTACCAGTTTTGATTAAAAATAAAAATTTCTGATATTAAAAAATTTAGTTTTTGTCTTCAACTCTAGAAAAAAAAGATGAAATTAAAAACAGTACAAGAGGAATTTATTCTAAGTGAATTGTAAATTCTCTACATAGAATACCTCTTGCACTCTGTTATGTTGGTGACTTTCTCTAAGTTAAATACAAAGTGTATAAGGTAACCTGTACTATATTTATTCAACAATTTTTAGAGAGCACCCTCACTTAATGTTTAATCATGACTGCCAGTGTACTGTGTATCAGTGGCGTAGTACCTAGGGGGTGTGGTCCGCACCAGGTGCCATTTTCAAATATGAATTTTTTTCTCAATTTAGAAAAAATATTTATTTTTTGTACTTTTAAATTTTCTTAGAGTACTAGATATTTATAAATATTATATGTAGCCTATTATGTAGAAGCTATAACTTGACAAAGTAAATGAAAACAAATATCACCAACATTGAACTACATTGTGAACCAACGCAATGATGATAGATGATTATCTTGTTATGTGACAGATGTGCGACAGTGATTTGCCAGTTAGTTGCCACTCTTCAGTTGACCGACGCAGACTCGCCCGGTCCGATAAGACGTCTGCAGCTGTAGACTAGCAGGCGTAAACACCCAGACAGTTCGTGCGGCATTGTTGGGCTGTTATTGTTTTAGCAACTAGTCGCGGAAGTGAATCATTAATACCGGTAGTGAATTATTATATAGTTTCTTTTAACAGTATCTGGTTTGTTTAATCTGTTGTAGAATTCCGATACATCCATTCATCCATATATGTATTGAAATTCAATTTTTGATAGATTGATCGTTGTGTTGATTGTTATTAGGCCTAGAATGTAAACAGTTGATACAAGTTTTCATTTATGCATATTATCTATTAGGTTCCATCATTTTGTCTTCGTTTTTCGTTAACTTTCATTAATATAAAAGGTAAGATTTTTTAATTATTACTATATAATAGAAAGTCAATCATCATAAAATTTACAGCAGAAGAAGGTGTGCCACTAAAGCAATTCAAAGTAGGTTTATGGAGTTAAAGTAAGTAGCTTTATAAATATCAAAAACAGTGGCTATTTTGGTGAAAGTGTTGCATTCATTTAACCATTAATAATTATGCATTATGCACAACTTGTCCTTCGCTTTTTTAAAATGAAACATTGTTTTTTTTTATTATTAAAAAACATAAAAACTTTCTGCGAGAAAATTTATATGAAGCAAAACAAAGGCATTCGTCTAGAGTTTCACACTCACCCCCAACAAATTTAGGAGAAGTAAGAGAAATTTGTCAAAAATCTGTATAATGCAACATGTTATTATTTTTTTTTTAATTAAAAAATACAAAATTAAAATTCTACTTTATTTTTGGCCAAACAAAACCTTCCTTTTCATGACCATAGAGAGGATGGTCCTGGTTCTGACAGGAAACGTAATTTTTTGGAATTGGCAAAACTGTTGTCAAATTACGAGTTGTATTGAAAGAACATTTGGTTCGAACACAACAAAGTAGTTCATTTGGAAAAACCTCTTACCTTTCCCCTAAAACACAGAATTCATTCATTAATATTTTGGGAGACACTGTCAAAGAGAAATTTTGCCTGATATTAGGAAAGTACTTTGGTATTCTTTTCAACTACAAGCCAGATTTATCACATAGTGAGCAGCTGTGTGAAGTGATTCGATATGTTCCATTGAAAAGGATGATCTTGATATTAAAAAGTGCTGAAGCCAAGGATACGATAATGCATCAACTATGCCAGGAATCCATACAGGAGTTCAGGAGGGATACAAGAGATGAATCCTAAGGCCTTATTTGTGCCTTGTACTAACCATTCTTTAAACCTGTGTGGAGTTCATTCATTTGCGACTGTACCCTCTTATGTAACATGTTCTTGCAGCTCTAGAGAGTGTTTACACACTCTATTTAGCCTCAACTCATCACTGAGATGTACTGAAGAAACATGTAACAATTTCTGTCAAGAGGTTGGTAGAAACGAGACGCAGTGCCTACCATGAGACAGTAACACCTGTAAAGGCAGAATTCACTGAACTAATGGAGGTAATTGAAGAACTGTCTAACGCAGAAGAAAATATTGAAACGAGGGGCTCAGCACAGGTCTTATTGAATGCTGTCTGCGACTTTTCATTCTTATGGTTTCTTTCCCTCTGGAGTGATATACTGGATGAAGTTAATCATACCCAAAAACGTTTGGAAATAAAGGGAATAAGATTCGAAAAATGTGTGATCAAAATGCAATCTCTGAAGCTGTATTTTAAAGACGAGCGTATACTGTCATCAATAACGCCATCACATTGTGGCTACCGAGACGTGTGAATAATGGACATTCCTTTAGAAAATAGGGATAGAAGAAAGGTCAAGATGATGCCAAGCGAAAAGTGTAGAGATGTTGGTCTTACTATAAAACTAGAATTGAAAAGAGCTATGTTTGAATGTGTGGATCGATCCCATTCAGAACTTAATAATAGGACCAAATCAATGGAAAATGTGTCAAAATTGTCCTCTGTTCTGGAACCAAATAAACAAATTGTTGGTGCTTGAAACAAAGATCTGCAAGTTCTATCATCAAATCTTATTGAAACATTCGATTTAAACATTTCTTTAAGACAACAAGAAAATTATAATATCACAGAACTTAATTTCTGTAATGTAATACACTATTACAATTTAAATTACTGTACGTAATGATATTTATATTAATTATAAAAGCAATAATCAACAACTAGATTATTAGATTGATACAGATTTCTCGTTGTCTTAAAGAAAACTTTTAAGATGTAAACAGACTATCTCAACTCCTTCACATATACAATGATACATACATACGCACACACATGCATGGACACCACACACACTCACATACACAAACACATTCACCCAAATAATTGTTCTATTGTGTTTGACATTTCTTTTGTATTCATACACAGGTCCTGATTATGACAATAAACATTGTCGAAACGTCGACACAAATAAGTTAAAAATTTGTGTGATATTTTTGACCAACCCTTCACTGAAAAATTAATAAATAAAAAAAAATTAATTCGTTATTTTTGTTGGTTAATTTTTTGGGAGGTATCACTGACAGGAGGTTAAAGAGGTCCTACCAGATTTCATCTAAATTACTAATTGTCAAAAGATAAATTTGCTAATTTCTTCAGAATTCACAAGAGATGAAGCAATTATATGAGTAGACATACTTCTTTTTCCAAAGAGAAAAAAAGTGAAAAATTTTAAAACTGTTCCAAGTACACATTTTAGATTATCAAAGTTTTATTTTTCTGTAGATTACACAACATATCGTTCATAAAAATACCTTTTTAAATGTTGAAGGTCTTCGCTTAGGAATCTAAAGATTACTTTGGACATAATTTTTTATGCCATAGTTCATACTTCAAATTTCACATAAAACAATAAAATAAAAAACTTAATAAAAATATAGTTCACAGCCAGACCCAGAGCTAAGAGTTTCTAAAATATGTTGGAAACATTTTAAAGACAGACTTGATGAGTCCTAATATGAGTCCTTGATAGTGAGAACTACTGTCTACCAGGGAAGACAGAATTAAAATTGTTTTGTATTCAGGTATCAGTGATTAACAGCATGGAAAGGATTGCTATGTTGCATGTGATAACCTAAAACACAGATCTAGCATTCAAAAGAGTCTAATACACAATAAAGAATTTTGACTGTCTTTGTACTTTTCTTAACTTACACTATCCACTGGTACTTTGATCTTACAGTAATAAGAAGAATTATCAACAACAGCAACCACAAAGATATAAAGTAAAAGAGAGATATATTTTTTTGATTATGGTGAGTGGATGGATGGTCTTTAACTGTCACTGTTATAGATATCTTAATTGAATATAAAAATACTGAGAATGCAACATATAAGCCTCAAAATCCAATAAATCATGAGAAAAGAAAATTTGGTTGTGTAATACTTATGTTATGCTTGTAATAGTAATGTATCACTTGTTCGATTGTGTATTATTATGCTGTAAGATCTGAAAATACATAATCTTGCTTTGGATTTCTTTTTTGCGATTAAAAAATTTTCCAAAACTCATTTCATTCTGAAATGCATTTATTCATTATCATTTTGCCAATAGGAGTTCTCTGTATAAGCTATGTCGCTCATATCTACAAGTTAAATCTATCTTCCTAAGAATTACGGCCATGATCTTAAAAGTAAAATATTCAACGGGGAATTTCTAGAGGGCAAATTTTGAGGAGGTAACGGCAGGTAACTGTTAATGAATGAAATCTTTAATTTGATTGTGTGCAAATTTGTTTTTTCATAAATTTATTTTTTTTATCATTCTTAAACGGCGGCGTTTAGATATTTTAAAATTAAAACTAAACTTTATAAAATAATTTTCTTTCAACGAAGTTATGGAAACTGTTTGTGATTAGAGGGGCCGAGCAATCGATCTAATTACCGTATGCTATTATTAAAATTTCAAATACTTTACTATCATTGTTTGCTGTTTAGTTAATTTTGTAATAGGTTTTTTATTAACTATTGACACTAAATAAAATTCTAAAATCTTTTATCCTTTGCACAGTTGAAACGCTAACTTGAACGATTCAGGTACTCAACAAATTAATTAATGTTTGTGATTTTAAAAGAATAAAACTAAATACGACTTATAATAGAATAAGTACTAAAAAAAAACAATTTATTAAAAATGACTGTTTCCTTGTCAGTGAAAAATAAAATCCAACCTATAACACACTCACTGAACACCAACGAAACGTAAGTAGAATGAAATGGACATTAACGTTTGCCAACGGCCATACCACGCTGAATACACCGGTTCTCGTCCGATCACCGAAGTTAAGCAACGTCGGGCCCGGTTAGTACTTGGATGGGTGACCGCTTGGGAACACCGGGTGCTGTTGGCATTATATTTTTTTCCGTTTCTACATCATATAACTATAATTTTATTTATATTTAATTCACATGTACAAGTAAGTAATTTTTACAAGTATTTCACGTCTCTAAATTATTTATTAAATAAACAACAGGTATTGAGACACCGAGTATTTAGAAAAAAAAGTCTATCATTAAAATAATTAGTCTCTGATGATGATAATAATTAATCTAAATACAATAAAAATAGTCACTTATCATTACTGAATTATTTTTCTCTGATAAACTGATGTTTGAATGTTTCATACGTAATGGGCCTACTGTAACACAATAAAATTACATTACAAAAAACTATTTATTTTTATGATAATTTTTAAATAGTTGAAATAATTGAGGAGGGTTATAGCGAACAAGATAAATATAGATTCTTTAAAAATATTGTAAATAAAAATTAGCTTAATAATGTATCACCACATGTTTTATAATTGCGAACAGGTATCGCACAGCGGTTTTTTCAACTTTGGCCGGAGGGAGTACTACATTTCGTCACTAGATGTCGCGCGGTTGGTACTAAGCATCAGTTAGAGCTTTTCATACTATGTTGATTGAAAATTTCACTTATTTGCGCGTACGTTCCGCAGTTGTACCCCAAGAGAGTTGCAATTTTTCAATTTTTACGTGTTTTTCTGTTAATAAACAGATTGGGTACCCAACAGATTTTTTAACTGTTTATTACTTGTTATTGAACAAGTACGTCTTAGAAGTATATGTTTTAATGAATAATTATTGAATACTAAATTACAACGCTACATAATTAAAGTTAAATACTGTACAATAATATTTGTGACTAAACGTTTAACGTTTTTAAACGTGACACCATTCTGATAATTAGCTAACCAATGTCATCTGAAGTACGGCTAAGAAACAACGGACGATTACTTGAACATCTCACAAAACTGTAAGACACAACTATCGCCCTGGAGCAAATAACACGGAAATGACGCAAACAATGGCTAAGAATTTCTGATGATATAAAAAAGGGAGTCGTTGGATTTAAACAGTAACAATTTTAAGAAGTTAAGCGAAATTTAAACCGTGAATACTGGTGAAACTCTAAAAGTTCTGCAGTATTTTACCAAAATGTTTACGATGGAAGAGGGGTTTAGCGAGGATCAGTCAATAAGTATAACATAAATTTTACATTATTAGTGTCGACGTTTCCACAATATTTATCGTCATTCTCAGGGCATGTGTACTGACAATGTAGAAAAATCAAACACAACCGGAACAAGATCAATTACTTGAGTGAATCTGTGTTGGCTCATGAGCAGGGGCGGATTTACGCACAGGCAGACTAGGCACTTGCCTGGGGCGGCAAAATTTGAGTTAAGAAATGATATTTTTAGATTCAAACAAATTTACAAGTATAAAAGCCAGTTGAATTAAGCACACACGAATATAAAAATTATCTTCACTTAATTTGTAACTATAATGCAGTTATCGTTGTTCACCCAAAAGTAATACGGGCGAATGTTTATGTTTTCAACCGTTGAAAAATTTGGCGTTGATCATCCGAGAGATTTTAGATGTTGGCAATCCAGATCAAAGTGAGAAATGTAGATCTGTCAATGTAATACCGAATTGTAGGTTGGTTCCAGAAACCGAGGCAAGCTAATATTTAAGGAATCGAGACATTCTAGTGATACCGACAATAACTGTGATAGCAGTGAAGGTGAAGATCCTGTTCACACAGTTCAGCCAGAGAGGACCGTTGTGGAGGAACCTTCATTTTTGAAGAACGAAGAGCCAGTTCACGTCAAAAATCATTATGAAATGTCATCAAATCAGGTAGGGAAGGTCTCAGATTCTGATCCTGTTAATTGGCAAATGAACGAGAGCACACGCGATTATGTAGCAAAGTTTGGATTTAAACAGAACACTAGTGCGGACTGTAAAACCAAGAGGGAATATAATGATGCCCCCCCCCCCAACAGAGATTTGTGGGAGGGGGCAAATTTATACTGCCTACGGGCGGCAAAATGTTAAATCCGCCCCTGCTCATGAGTAATAAAATAATTACATTCTTTACATACCGTATTGTTTTACTTAAATACATAGACTTAATTAATATAATTCAAACTATAATTAATGCAATGCTACAATTTAAAATACTGATAATATAATAATCCCTTATCTATATTTATAAAAAAATTATAATTCATTAATCATCGAATCTATATTTGAATTGGTATAGACAGCAACTCATGTCTAAAAAATATGTTTGTGATGATGTTCAAATATGTATATTATTTAAGTTATTATTATTATTTTTATTTTTCACCGACTACTGCTATTGATTACACTTATCCATATCAATTAATTGAATTAATGTGTGTATGCATGTGCGTGCACTTGCAAGGGGGGTGAGACAGTTTGTTTTCTATCAGCAAAATAATTACATTCCTTACACATTGTTTTACTTATAAATGTTTAAGCTTGCCAATAGAGCAGAATTGTTTTTTTCTTGCTTACCGAATAGTCAGCTAGAAAGATATATACTGAAATGGAGCCTTTTATAGAAATTGAGATTCTATTGTATATTTTACTCACAATTATCGCTTCTACCATCACTCCCCATTTAATTAAATTCTTCCACTTCAGGGATGATCTCAATTTTCAGTTTGATTCCTGTCCTGTCAACTCTACTTCTGCTGAAAACTTATTTTCAACTTTTGTTTATTGATTTTCATATTGAAATCCTCTTCCATTACTGCATCCATTATACTAAGAATTTTTTGTGCATAAAGTATGTTGTAGACACGTGTACACAGTTCATCAACTGCATCTTATAAGATGACATATTTGTTCTTCAAAAGGTCAAAACCTACTTAAGAAACAAAATTTATGATGAACAGCATGTCTTGAAATGTTAGCAGTTGAAAAACAACTTGCCAAAAACCTTAATTGACTCATAGAGTAGATAATATTGTTGTCAGCCATAATCAAAGGAAAATCAATGTGCTTTAATAAAACTGTTTCTATTGAACATGAGTGTAAATAGTGTATGTTTTAATGTGTTTTAACATTGCACGATTTTACTACTATGACTTTTCAGTGCTGACTTCCACACTTCATATAATAGGAAAAATATACCATGAATAATTGCAGTGTGGATGCTATCAGTTCTAGTTGCAGAAACACATGGTGTAGCTTTTAATTCTATTTATGAACTTGTACCCATGTAAAAATTTTTACAGTGTGGCCCACCGAGATATCAGGCAGATATCGATGGGTCTGATTTGTTTAATAAACTGAACAGTTTAAAGATGATTTTTCCAAATCTTCTGGATGAGCCAGAAAGCATTTTTCAGTACGGTACCTTATTCAAAATAATTTGTTCTCAACATTCCCAAATACAGCAGAAGCGTTAAGAATCTTACTTACATTAACGATAATGGCTGCAGTTGGTGAAAGATGACTCTCTAAATTATAAGTTATAAAATGTTATTTAAGATCGACCATGGCTTAGAAACACTGACATAGGAAAAAGACTTGGGGTGGCATATTCAACATTACATGCAGGTGCAAGAAAACTTAGTGGATGTCCTGCATCAATGCTAGATAACAAGCATATATCTTGCTGTCTGTCTGTGCTTGCAGGGCTGCCAGACACAGAGCCTAACTTTAGCATAGAACCTGATGTCACTGTCATTAACAAAGCAGTCCTATCACATTGTCTTTGGCGTCCATTCATTGGAATCCGTTCCATGATATATGCAGCCAACTGTCCATTTGTACTGCAGACAGCTTATCGCTACCAGTTTTGATTAAAAATAAAAATTTCTGATATTAAAAAATTTAATTTTTGTCTTCAACTCTAGAAAAAAAAGATGAAATTAAAAACAGTACAAGAGGAATTTATTCTAAGTGAATTGTAAATTCTCTACATAGAATACCTCTTGCACTCTGTTATGTTGGTGACTTTCTCTAAGTTAAATACAAAGTATATAAGGTAACCTGTACTATATTTATTCAACAATTTTTAGAGAGCACCCTCACTTAATGTTTAATCATGACTGCCAGTGTACTGTGTATCAGTGGCGTAGTACCTAGGGGGTGTGGTCCGCACCAGGTGCCATTTTCAAATATGAATTTTTTTCTCAATTTAGAAAAAATATTTATTTTTTGTACTTTTAAATTTTCTTAGAGTACTAGATATTTATAAATATTATATGTAGCCTATTATGTAGAAGCTATAACTTGACAAAGTAAATGAAAACAAATATCACCAACATTGAACTACATTGTGAACCAACGCAATGATGATAGATGATTATCTTGTTATGTGACAGATGTGCGACAGTGATTTGCCAGTTAGTTGCCACTCTTCAGTTGACCGACGCAGACTCGCCCGGTCCGATAAGACGTCTGCAGCTGTAGACTAGCAGGCGTAAACACCCAGACAATTCGTGCGGCATTGTTGGGCTGTTATTGTTTTAGCAACTAGTCGCGGAAGTGAATCATTAATACCGGTAGTGAATTATTATATAGTTTCTTTTAACAGTATCTGGTTTGTTTAATCTGTTGTAGAATTCCGATACATCCATTCATCCATATATGTATTGAAATTCAATTTTTGATAGATTGATCGTTGTGTTGATTGTTATTAGGCCTAGAATGTAAACAGTTGATACAAGTTTTCATTTATGCATATTATCTATTAGGTTCCATCATTTTGTCTTCGTTTTTCGTTAACTTTCATTAATATAAAAGGTAAGATTTTTTAATTATTACTATATAATAGAAAGTCAATCATCATAAAATTTACACCAGAAGAAGGTGTGCCACTAAACCAATTCAAAGTAGGTTTATGGAGTTAAAGAAAGTAGCTTTATAAATATCAAAAACAGTGGCTATTTTGGTGAAAGTGTTGCATTCATTTAACCATTAATAATTATGCATTATGCACAACTTGTCCTTCGCTTTTTTAAAATGAAACATTGTTTGTTTTTATTATTAAAAAATATAAAAACTTTCTGCGAGAAAATATATGAAGCAAAACAAAGGCATTCGTCTAGGGTTTCACACTCACCCCCAACAAATTTAGGAGAAGTAAGAGAAATTTGTCAAAAATCTGTATAATGCAACATGTTATTATTTTTTTTTTTTAATTAAAAAATACAAAATTAAAATTCTACTTTATTTTTGGCCAAACAAAACCTTCCTTTTCATGACCATAGAGAGGATGGTCCTGGTTCTGACAGGAAAGGTAATTTTTTGGAATTGGCAAAACTGTTGTCAAATTACGAGTTGTATTGAAAGAACATTTGGTTCGAACACAACAAAGTAGTTCATTTGGAAAAACCTCTTACCTTTCCTCTAAAACACAGAATTCATTCATTAATATTTTGGGAGACACTGTCAAAGAGAAATTTTGCCTGATATTAGGAAAGTACTTTGGTATTCTTTTCAACTACAAGCCAGATTTATCACATAGTGAGCAGCTGTGTGAAGTGATTCGATATGTTCCATTGAAAAGGATGATCTTGATATTAAAAAGTGCTGAAGCCAAGGATACGATAATGCATCAACTATGCCAGGAATCCATACAGGAGTTCAGGAGGGATACAAGAGATGAATCCTAAGGCCTTATTTGTGCCTTGTACTAACCATTCTTTAAACCTGTGTGGAGTTCATTCATTTGCGACTGTACCCTCTTATGTAACATGTTTTTGCAGCTCTAGAGAGTGTTTACACACTCTACTTAGCCTCAACTCATCACTGAGATGTACTGAAGAAACATGTAACAATTTCTGTCAAGAGGTTGGTAGAAACGAGACGCAGTGCCTACCATGAGACAGTAACACCTGTAAAGGCAGAATTCACTGAACTAATGGAGGTAATTGAAGAACTGTCTAACGCAGAAGAAAATATTGAAACGAGGGGCTCAGCACAGGTCTTATTGAATGCTGTCTGCGACTTTTCATTCTTATGGTTTCTCTCCCTCTGGAGTGATATACTGGACGAAGTTAATCATACCCAAAAACGTTTGGAAATAAAGGGAATAAGATTCGAAAAATGTGTGATCAAAATGCAATCTCTGAAGCTGTTTTTTTTTAAGACGAGCGTATACTATCATCAATAATGCCATCACATTGTGGCTACCGAGACGTGTGAATAATGGACATTCCTTTAGAAAATAGGGATAGAAGAAAGGTCAAGATGATGCCAAGCGAAAAATGTAGAGATGTTGGTCTTACTATAAAACTAGAATTGAAAAGAGCTATGTTTGAATGTGTGGATCGATCCCATTCAGAACTTAATAATAAGACCAAATGAATGGAAAATGTGTCAAAATTGTCCTCCGTTCTGGAACCAAATAAACAAATTGTTGGTGCTTCAAACAAAGATCTGCAAGTTCTATCATCAAATCTTATTGAAACATTCGATTTAAACATTTCTTTAAGACAACAAGAAAATTATAATATCACAGAACTTAATTTCTGTAATGTAATACACTATTACAATTTAAATAACTGTATGTAATGATATTTTAAATTAATTATAAAAGCAATAATCAACAATTAGATTATTAGATTGATACAGATTTCTCGTTGTCTTAAAGAAAACTTTTAAGATGTAAACAGACTATCTCAACTCTTTCACATATACAATGATACATACATACGCACACACATGCATGGACACCACACACACTCACATACACAAACACATTCACCCAAATAATTGTTCTATTGTGTTTGACATATTTCTTTTTCTGAAGAGAAAAAAGTGAACAAATTTAAAACTGTTCCAAGTACACATTTTAGATTATCAAAGTTTTATTTTTCTGTAGATTACACAACATATCGTTCATAAAACTACCTTTTTAAATGTTGAAGGTCTTCGCTTAGGAATCTAAAGATTACTTTGAACATAATTTTTTATGCCATAGTTCATACTTCAAATTTCACATAAAACAATAAAATAAAAAGCTTAATAAAAATATAGTTCACAGCCAGACCCAGAGCTAAGAGTTTCTAAAATATGTTGGAAACATTTTAAAGACAGACTTGATGAGTCCTAATATGAGTCCTTGATAGTCAGAACTACTGTCTACCAGGGAAGACACAATTAAAATTGTTTTGTATTCAGGTATCAGTGATTAACAGCATGGAAAGGATTACTATGTTGCATGTGATAACCTAAAACACAGATCTAGCATTCAAAAGAGTCTAATACACAATAAAGAATTTTGACTGTCTTTGTACTTTTCTTAACTTACACTATCCACTGGTACTTTGATCTTACAGTAATAAGAAGAATTATCAACAACAGCAACCACAAAGATATAAAGTAAAAGAGAGATATATTTTTTTGATTATGGTGAGTGGATGGATGGTCTTTAACTGTCACTGTTATAGATATCTTAATTGAATATAAAAATACTGAGAATGCAACATATAAGCCTCAAAATCCAATAAATCATGAGAAAAGAAAATTTGGTTGTGTAATACTTATGTTATGCTTGTAATAGTAATGTATCACTTGTTCGATTGTGTATTATTATGCTGTAAGATCTGAAAATACATAATCTTGCTTTGGATTTCTTTTTTGCGATTAAAAAATTTTCCAAAACTCATTTCATTCTGAAATGCATTTATTCATTATCATTTTGCCAATAGGAGTTCTCTGTATAAGCTATGTCGCTCATATCTACAAGTTAAATCTATCTTCCTAAGAATTACGGCCATGATCTTAAAAGTAAAATATTCAACGGGGAATTTCTAGAGGGCAAATTTTGAGGAGGTAACGGCAGGTAACTGTTAATGAATGAAATCTTTAATTTGATTGTGTGCAAATTTGTTTTTTCATAAATTTATTTTTTTTATCATTCTTAAACGGCGGCGTTTAGATATTTTAAAATTAAAACTAAACTTTATAAAATAATTTTCTTTCAACGAAGTTATGGAAACTGTTTGTGATTAGAGGGGCCGAGCAATCGATCTAATTACCGTATGCTATTATTAAAATTTCAAATACTTTACTATCATTGTTTGCTGTTTAGTTAATTTTGTAATAGGTTTTTTATTAACTATTGACACTAAATAAAATTCTAAAATCTTTTATCCTTTGCACAGTTGAAACGCTAACTTGAACGATTCAGGTACTCAACAAATTAATTAATGTTTGTGATTTTAAAAGAATAAAACTAAATACGACTTATAATAGAATAAGTACTAAAAAAAAACAATTTATTAAAAATGACTGTTTCCTTGTCAGTGAAAAATAAAATCCAACCTATAACACACTCACTGAACACCAACGAAACGTAAGTAGAATGAAATGGACATTAACGTTTGCCAACGGCCATACCACGCTGAATACACCGGTTCTCGTCCGATCACCGAAGTTAAGCAACGTCGGGCCCGGTTAGTACTTGGATGGGTGACCGCTTGGGAACACCGGGTGCTGTTGGCATTATATTTTTTTCCGTTTCTACATCATATAACTATAATTTTATTTATATTTAATTCACATGTACAAGTAAGTAATTTTTACAAGTATTTCACGTCTCTAAATTATTTATTAAATAAACAACAGGTATTGAGACACCGAGTATTTAGAAAAAAAGTCTATCATTAAAATAATTAGTCTCTGATGATGATAATAATTAATCTAAATACAATAAAAATAGTCACTTATCATTACTGAATTATTTTTCTCTGATAAACTGATGTTTGAATGTTTCATACGTAATGGGCCTACTGTAACACAATAAAATTACATTACAAAAAACTATTTATTTTTATGATAATTTTTAAATAGTTGAAATAATTGAGGAGGGTTATAGCGAACAAGATAAATATAGATTCTTTAAAAATATTGTAAATAAAAATTAGCTTAATAATGTATCACCACATGTTTTATAATTGCGAACAGGTATCGCACAGCAGTTTTTTCAACTTTGGCCGGAGGGAGTACTACATTTCGTCACTAGATATCGCGCGGTTGGTACTAAGCATCAGTTAGAGCTTTTCATACTATGTTGATTGAAAATTTCACTTATTTGCGCGTACGTTCCGCAGTTGTACCCCAAGAGAGTTGCAATTTTTCAATTTTTACGTGTTTTTCTGTTAATAAACAGATTGGGTACCCAACAGATTTTTTAACTGTTTATTACTTGTTATTGAACAAGTACGTCTTAGAAGTATATGTTTTAATGAATAATTATTGAATACTAAATTACAACGCTACATAATTAAAGTTAAATACTGTACAATAATATTTGTGACTAAACGTTTAACGTTTTTAAACGTGACACCATTCTGATAATTAGCTAACCAATGTCATCTGAAGTACGGCTAAGAAACAACGGACGATTACTTGAACATCTCACAAAACTGTAAGACACAACTATCGCCCTGGAGCAAATAACACGGAAATGACGCAAACAATGGCTAAGAATTTCTGATGATATAAAAAAGGGAGTCGTTGGATTTAAACAGTAACAATTTTAAGAAGTTAAGCGAAATTTAAACCGTGAATACTGGTGAAACTCTAAAAGTTCTGCAGTATTTTACCAAAATGTTTACGATGGAAGAGGGGTTTAGCGAGGATCAGTCAATAAGTATAACATAAATTTTACATTATTAGTGTCGACGTTTCCACAATATTTATCGTCATTCTCAGGGCATGTGTACTGACAATGTAGAAAAATCAAACACAACCGGAACAAGATCAATTACTTGAGTGAATCTGTGTTGGCTCATGAGCAGGGGCGGATTTACGCACAGGCAGACTAGGCACTTGCCTGGGGCGGCAAAATTTGAGTTAAGAAATGATATTTTTAGATTCAAACAAATTTACAAGTATAAAAGCCAGTTGAATTAAGCACACACGAATATAAAAATTATCTTCACTTAATTTGTAACTATAATGCAGTTATCGTTGTTCACCCAAAAGTAATACGGGCGAATGTTTATGTTTTCAACCGTTGAAAAATTTGGCGTTGATCATCCGAGAGATTTTAGATGTTGGCAATCCAGATCAAAGTGAGAAATGTAGATCTGTCAATGTAATACCGAATTGTAGGTTGGTTCCAGAAACCGAGGCAAGCTAATATTTAAGGAATCGAGACATTCTAGTGATACCGACAATAACTGTGATAGCAGTGAAGGTGAAGATCCTGTTCACACAGTTCAGCCAGAGAGGACCGTTGTGGAGGAACCTTCATTTTTGAAGAACGAAGAGCCAGTTCACGTCAAAAATCATGATGAAATGTCATCAAATCAGGTAGGGAAGGTCTCAGATTCTGATCCTGTTAATTGGCAAATGAACGAGAGCACACGCGATTATGTAGCAAAGTTTGGATTTAAACAGAACACTAGTGCGGACTGTAAAACCAAGAGGGAATATAATGATGCCCCCCCCCAACAGAGATTTGTGGGAGGGGGCAAATTTATACTGCCTACGGGCGGCAAAATGTTAAATCCGCCCCTGCTCATGAGTAATAAAATAATTACATTCTTTACATACCGTATTGTTTTACTTAAATACATAGACTTAATTAATATAATTCAAACTATAATTAATGCAATGCTACAATTTAAAATACTGATAATATAATAATCCCTTATCTATATTTATAAAAAAATTATAATTCATTAATCATCGAATCTATATTTGAATTGGTATAGACAGCAACTCATGTCTAAAAAATATGTTTGTGATGATGTTCAAATATGTATATTATTTAAGTTATTATTATTATTTTTATTTTTCACCGACTACTGCTATTGATTACACTTATCCATATCAATTAATTGAATTAATGTGTGTATGCATGTGCGTGCACTTGCAAGGGGGGTGAGACAGTTTGTTTTCTATCAGCAAAATAATTACATTCCTTACACATTGTTTTACTTATAAATGTTTAAGCTTGCCAGTAGAGCAGAATTGTTTTTTTCTTGCTTACCGAATAGTCAGCTAGAAAGATATATACTGAAATGGAGCCTTTTATAGAAATTGAGATTCTATTGTATATTTTACTCACAATTATCGCTTCTACCATCACTCCCCATTTAATTAAATTCTTCCACTTCAGGGATGATCTCAATTTTCAGTTTGATTCCTGTCCTGTCAACTCTACTTCTGCTGAAAACTTATTTTCAACTTTTGTTTATTGATTTTCATATTGAAATCCTCTTCCATTACTGCATCCATTATACTAAGAATTTTTTGTGCATAAAGTATGTTGTAGACACGTGTACACAGTTCATCAACTGCATCTTATAAGATGACATATTTGTTCTTCAAAAGGTCAAAACCTACTTAAGAAACAAAATTTATGATGAACAGCATGTCTTGAAATGTTAGCAGTTGAAAAACAACTTGCCAAAAACCTTAATTGACTCATAGAGTAGATAATATTGTTGTCAGCCATAATCAAAGGAAAATCAATGTGCTTTAATAAAACTGTTTCTATTGAACATGAGTGTAAATAGTGTATGTTTTAATGTGTTTTAACATTGCACGATTTTACTACTATGACTTTTCAGTGCTGACTTCCACACTTCATATAATAGGAAAAATATACCATGAATAATTGCAGTGTGGATGCTATCAGTTCTAGTTGCAGAAACACATGGTGTAGCTTTTAATTCTATTTATGAACTTGTACCCATGTAAAAATTTTTACAGTGTGGCCCACCGAGATATCAGGCAGATATCGATGGGTCTGATTTGTTTAATAAACTGAACAGTTTAAAGATGATTTTTCCAAATCTTCTGGATGAGCCAGAAAGCATTTTTCAGTACGGTACCTTATTCAAAATAATTTGTTCTCAACATTCCCAAATACAGCAGAAGCGTTAAGAATCTTACTTACATTAACGATAATGGCTGCAGTTGGTGAAAGATGACTCTCTAAATTATAAGTTATAAAATGTTATTTAAGATCGACCATGGCTTAGAAACACTGACATAGGAAAAAGACTTGGGGTGGCATATTCAACATTACATGCAGGTGCAAGAAAACTTAGTGGATGTCCTGCATCAATGCTAGATAACAAGCATATATCTTGCTGTCTGTCTGTGCTTGCAGGGCTGCCAGACACAGAGCCTAACTTTAGCATAGAACCTGATGTCACTGTCATTAACAAAGCAGTCCTATCACATTGTCTTTGGCGTCCATTCATTGGAATCCGTTCCATGATATATGCAGCCAACTGTCCATTTGTACTGCAGACAGCTTATCGCTACCAGTTTTGATTAAAAATAAAAATTTCTGATATTAAAAAATTTAATTTTTGTCTTCAACTCTAGAAAAAAAAGATGAAATTAAAAACAGTACAAGAGGAATTTATTCTAAGTGAATTGTAAATTCTCTACATAGAATACCTCTTGCACTCTGTTATGTTGGTGACTTTCTCTAAGTTAAATACAAAGTGTATAAGGTAACCTGTACTATATTTATTCAACAATTTTTAGAGAGCACCCTCACTTAATGTTTAATCATGACTGCCAGTGTACTGTGTATCAGTGGCGTAGTACCTAGGGGGTGTGGTCCGCACCAGGTGCCATTTTCAAATATGAATTTTTTTCTCAATTTAGAAAAAATATTTATTTTTTGTACTTTTAAATTTTCTTAGAGTACTAGATATTTATAAATATTATATGTAGCCTATTATGTAGAAGCTATAACTTGACAAAGTAAATGAAAACAAATATCACCAACATTGAGCTACATTGTGAACCAACGCAATGATGATAGATGATTATCTTGTTATGTGACAGATGTGCGACAGTGATTTGCCAGTTAGTTGCCACTCTTCAGTTGACCGACGCAGACTCGCCCGGTCCGATAAGACGTCTGCAGCTGTAGACTAGCAGGCGTAAACACCCAGACAATTCGTGCGGCATTGTTGGGCTGTTATTGTTTTAGCAACTAGTCGCGGAAGTGAATCATTAATACCGGTAGTGAATTATTATATAGTTTCTTTTAACAGTATCTGGTTTGTTTAATCTGTTGTAGAATTCCGATACATCCATTCATCCATATATGTATTGAAATTCAATTTTTGATAGATTGATCGTTGTGTTGATTGTTATTAGGCCTAGAATGTAAACAGTTGATACAAGTTTTCATTTATGCATATTATCTATTAGGTTCCATCATTTTGTCTTCGTTTTTCGTTAACTTTCATTAATATAAAAGGTAAGATTTTTTAATTATTACTATATAATAGAAAGTCAATCATCATAAAATTTACACCAGAAGAAGGTGTGCCACTAAACCAATTCAAAGTAGGTTTATGGAGTTAAAGAAAGTAGCTTTATAAATATCAAAAACAGTGGCTATTTTGGTGAAAGTGTTGCATTCATTTAACCATTAATAATTATGCATTATGCACAACTTGTCCTTCGCTTTTTTAAAATGAAACATTGTTTGTTTTTATTATTAAAAAACATAAAAACTTTCTGCGAGAAAATATATGAAGCAAAACAAAGGCATTCGTCTAGGGTTTCACACTCACCCCCAACAAATTTAGGAGAAGTAAGAGAAATTTGTCAAAAATCTGTATAATGCAACATGTTATTATTTTTTTTTTTAATTAAAAAATACAAAATTAAAATTCTACTTTATTTTTGGCCAAACAAAACCTTCCTTTTCATGACCATAGAGAGGATGGTCCTGGTTCTGACAGGAAAGGTAATTTTTTGGAATTGGCAAAACTGTTGTCAAATTACGAGTTGTATTGAAAGAACATTTGGTTCGAACACAACAAAGTAGTTCATTTGGAAAAACCTCTTACCTTTCCTCTAAAACACAGAATTCATTCATTAATATTTTGGGAGACACTGTCAAAGAGAAATTTTGCCTGATATTAGGAAAGTACTTTGGTATTCTTTTCAACTACAAGCCAGATTTATCACATAGTGAGCAGCTGTGTGAAGTGATTCGATATGTTCCATTGAAAAGGATGATCTTGATATTAAAAAGTGCTGAAGCCAAGGATACGATAATGCATCAACTATGCCAGGAATCCATACAGGAGTTCAGGAAGGATACAAGAGATGAATCCTAAGGCCTTATTTGTGCCTTGTACTAACCATTCTTTAAACCTGTGTGGAGTTCATTCATTTGCGACTGTACCCTCTTATGTAACATGTTTTTGCAGCTCTAGAGAGTGTTTACACACTCTACTTAGCCTCAACTCATCACTGAGATGTACTGAAGAAACATGTAACAATTTCTGTCAAGAGGTTGGTAGAAACGAGACGCAGTGCCTACCATGAGACAGTAACACCTGTAAAGGCAGAATTCACTGAACTAATGGAGGTAATTGAAGAACTGTCTAACGCAGAAGAAAATATTGAAACGAGGGGCTCAGCACAGGTCTTATTGAATGCTGTCTGCGACTTTTCATTCTTATGGTTTCTCTCCCTCTGGAGTGATATACTGGACGAAGTTAATCATACCCAAAAACGTTTGGAAATAAAGGGAATAAGATTCGAAAAATGTGTGATCAAAATGCAATCTCTGAAGCTGTTTTTTTTTAAGACGAGCGTATACTATCATCAATAATGCCATCACATTGTGGCTACCGAGACGTGTGAATAATGGACATTCCTTTAGAAAATAGGGATAGAAGAAAGGTCAAGATGATGCCAAGCGAAAAATGTAGAGATGTTGGTCTTACTATAAAACTAGAATTGAAAAGAGCTATGTTTGAATGTGTGGATCGATCCCATTCAGAACTTAATAATAAGACCAAATGAATGGAAAATGTGTCAAAATTGTCCTCCGTTCTGGAACCAAATAAACAAATTGTTGGTGCTTCAAACAAAGATCTGCAAGTTCTATCATCAAATCTTATTGAAACATTCGATTTAAACATTTCTTTAAGACAACAAGAAAATTATAATATCACAGAACTTAATTTCTGTAATGTAATACACTATTACAATTTAAATAACTGTATGTAATGATATTTTAAATTAATTATAAAAGCAATAATCAACAATTAGATTATTAGATTGATACAGATTTCTCGTTGTCTTAAAGAAAACTTTTAAGATGTAAACAGACTATCTCAACTCTTTCACATATACAATGATACATACATACGCACACACATGCATGGACACCACACACACTCACATACACAAACACATTCACCCAAATAATTGTTCTATTGTGTTTGACATATTTCTTTTTCTGAAGAGAAAAAAGTGAACAAATTTAAAACTGTTCCAAGTACACATTTTAGATTATCAAAGTTTTATTTTTCTGTAGATTACACAACATATCGTTCATAAAACTACCTTTTTAAATGTTGAAGGTCTTCGCTTAGGAATCTAAAGATTACTTTGAACATAATTTTTTATGCCATAGTTCATACTTCAAATTTCACATAAAACAATAAAATAAAAAGCTTAATAAAAATATAGTTCACAGCCAGACCCAGAGCTAAGAGTTTCTAAAATATGTTGGAAACATTTTAAAGACAGACTTGATGAGTCCTAATATGAGTCCTTGATAGTCAGAACTACTGTCTACCAGGGAAGACACAATTAAAATTGTTTTGTATTCAGGTATCAGTGATTAACAGCATGGAAAGGATTACTATGTTGCATGTGATAACCTAAAACACAGATCTAGCATTCAAAAGAGTCTAATACACAATAAAGAATTTTGACTGTCTTTGTACTTTTCTTAACTTACACTATCCACTGGTACTTTGATCAACAAAGTAAGAAGAATTATCAACAACAGCAACCACAAAGATATAAAGTAAAAGACAGATATATTTTTTAGATTATGGTGAGTGGATGGATGGTCTTTAACTGTCACTGTTATAGATATCTTAATCTATATCTATATAAGCCAAATACCACTGACTGACTCACTGATCACGATATCTCTGAAACCACTGAATGGATATCAATGAAACTTTGAACATAGCTTCATCATAGGTCTTAGGTGCTCACTAAGAAACGGTTTTAAAAACTTTCACTCCTAAGGGGCAACCCCCCCCCTTGTATGTATGTATCTATGTATGTATGTTCCACATCTCCTCCTAAACCACTGGACCGATTTCAACCAAACTTGGCACAAATATATTACGCGACGGGAGAACCAACATAGGATAGGTGTTTTTTCGATGGGGTCCTTTGGGGGTTCTTTGGGGTCTTCCACATCTCCTCCTAAACCACTGGACCAATTTCAACCAAACTTGGCACAAATATTTTATGCAATGGGAGAACCAACATAGGATAGGTGTTTTTACGATGGGGTCCTTTGGGGGGTTCTTTGGGGTCTTTCACGTCTCCTCCTAAACCACTGGACCAATTTCAACCAAACTTGGCACAAATATTTTACGCAACGGGAGAACCAACATAGGATAGGTGTTTTCTTCGATGGGGTCCTTTGGGGGTTCTTTGGGGTCTTCCACATCTCCTCCTAAACCACTGGACCGATTTCAACCAAACTTGGCACAAATATTTTACGCAACGGGAGAACCAACATAGGGTAGATGTTTTTTCGATATGATCCTTCGGGAGGTCCTTTTGGGGGTCCTTTGGGGTCTTCCACATCTCCTCCTAAACCACTGGACCAATTTCAACAAAACTTGGCACAAATATTTTACGCAACGGGAGAACCAACATAGGACAAGTGTTTTTTCGATACGATACTTTGGGGTCTTCCACATCTCCTCCTAAACCACTGCACCGATTTCAACCAAACTTAGCACAAATATTTTACCCAACGGGAGAACCAACATAGGACAGGTGGTTTTTTCAATACGATCCTCTGGGGGGTCCTTTGGGTCTTAAAAATCTATTAGATCTGGTTACTATGGCAACCCAATAGAATAGATTCTGGTTACCATAGCATCGGTGGAAGTCTCCCGCATAGGAAGTAGCATGGGAGTCGTCCAACGGGCCTTCCCCGGAGTCCATCCACGGAACCCGGGGAGTCTTAGGTCGGATCCCACGAAAGACGTCGGGGCCAGAGTTCACGGTTCTTATAAATAAAGATATAGGTTATGATATCAATGGTGGTGTATGCAAAGCGGTGAGAAAATACAATGAAAAGAGGTCACTTATTCCCTGGAAGATAAAATCTTTGTCGTGCTTTAAATATGACTGTAATACTGACTACAACAATGGCAAGATTTTATCTATTGGTGATTTTATACAGTGTAAATGGTGTAATGCTAAAAAGTGAAAAGAGGAAAGTCCTGGGTTATGTTGTAGCAACGG
Source organism: Magicicada septendecula (assembly GCA_034769895.1). Taxonomy (NCBI): domain Eukaryota; kingdom Metazoa; phylum Arthropoda; class Insecta; order Hemiptera; family Cicadidae; genus Magicicada; species Magicicada septendecula. The sequence goes on from CM068368.1 coordinate 128,600,825, forward strand.
AAAAGTCCACCTTCCTCTCATTAAAGAACTACCAGAACCTCTCCACAGCATTCTGAGGGAAGACTGTTTCTCTCATGGCCAGTTGTACATTGCCTGTTCAAGAGTTAGCACTCCTGACAGTCTGGTTATTCTTCAGCCAGAAGGAAAGACTAAAAACTTTGTGTACAAAGAAGTTCTTTAATGATCCAATGATTAGTTCTTCATTAAAAGTTCATAAATTGAAGAAAAATCTGAAATGTTTTCATACTCAACAAAACTACATATAACAAAAATGTTTAATGTATATTTTAAATAAAATACATAAGAGGTTTTAATTATTTATTTATAAGAAACCTACTTTAATTGAACTTTATTAATTAAATAAGATTTTCATTACGTACAACGTGAAACTCTGTAGCGAAGCATGGGTATTTTGATAGTTGAATATAAAAATACTGAGAATGCAACATATAAGCCTCAAAATCCAATAAATCATGAGAAAAGAAAATTTGGTTGTGTAATACTTATGTTATGCTTGTAATAGTAATGTATCACTTGTTCGATTGTGTATTATTATGCTGTAAGATCTGAAAATACATAATCTTGCTTTGGATTTCTTTTTTGCGATTAAAAAATTTTCCAAAACTCATTTCATTCTGAAATGCATTTATTCATTATCATTTTGCCAATAGGAGTTCTCTGTATAAGCTATGTCGCTCATATCTACAAGTTAAATCTATCTTCCTAAGAATTACGGCCATGATCTTAAAAGTAAAATATTCAACGGGGAATTTCTAGAGGGCAAATTTTGAGGAGGTAACGGCAGGTAACTGTTAATGAATGAAACCTTTAATTTGATTGTGTGCAAATTTGTTTTTTCATAAATTTATTTTTTTTATCATTCTTAAACGGCGGCGTTTAGATATTTTAAAATTAAAACTAAACTTTATAAAATAATTTTCTTTCAACGAAGTTATGGAAACTGTTTGTGATTAGAGGGGCCGAGCAATCGATCTAATTACCGTATGCTATTATTAAAATTTCAAATACTTTACTATCATTGTTTGCTGTTTAGTTAATTTTGTAATAGGTTTTTTATTAACTATTGACACTAAATAAAATTCTAAAATCTTTTATCCTTTGCACAGTTGAAACGCTAACTTGAACGATTCAGGTACTCAACAAATTAATTAATGTTTGTGATTTTAAAAGAATAAAACTAAATACGACTTATAATAGAATAAGTACTAAAAAAAAACAATTTATTAAAAATGACTGTTTCCTTGTCAGTGAAAAATAAAATCCAACCTATAACACACTCACTGAACACCAACGAAACGTAAGTAGAATGAAATGGACATTAACGTTTGCCAACGGCCATACCACGCTGAATACACCGGTTCTCGTCCGATCACCGAAGTTAAGCAACGTCGGGCCCGGTTAGTACTTGGATGGGTGACCGCTTGGGAACACCGGGTGCTGTTGGCATTATATTTTTTTCCGTTTCTACATCATATAACTATAATTTTGTTTATATTTAATTCACATGTACAAGTAAGTAATTTTTACAAGTATTTCACGTGTCTAAATTATTTATTAAATAAACAACAGGTATTGAGACACCGAGTATTTAGAAAAAAAGTCTATCATTAAAATAATTAGTCTCTGATGATGATAATAATTAATCTAAATACAATAAAAATAGTCACTTATCATTACTGAATTATTTTTCTCTGATAAACTGATGTTTGAATGTTTCATACGTAATGGGCCTACTGTAACACAATAAAATTACATTACAAAAAACTATTTATTTTTATGATAATTTTTAAATAGTTGAAATAATTGAGGAGGGTTATAGCGAACAAGATAAATATAGATTCTTTAAAAATATTGTAAATAAAAATTAGCTTAATAATGTATCACCACATGTTTTATAATTGCGAACAGGTATCGCACAGCGGTTTTTTCAACTTTGGCCGGAGGGAGTACTACATTTCGTCACTAGATGTCGCGCGGTTGGTACTAAGCATCAGTTAGAGCTTTTCATACTATGTTGATTGAAAATTTCACTTATTTGCGCGTACGTTCCGCAGTTGTACCCCAAGAGAGTTGCAATTTTTCAATTTTTACGTGTTTTTCTGTTAATAAACAGATTGGGTACCCAACAGATTTTTTAACTGTTTATTACTTGTTATTGAACAAGTACGTCTTAGAAGTATATGTTTTAATGAATAATTATTGAATACTAAATTACAACGCTACATAATTAAAGTTAAATACTGTACAATAATATTTGTGACTAAACGTTTAACGTTTTTAAACGTGACACCATTCTGATAATTAGCTAACCAATGTCATCTGAAGTACGGCTAAGAAACAACGGACGATTACTTGAACATCTCACAAAACTGTAAGACACAACTATCGCCCTGGAGCAAATAACACGGAAATGACGCAAACAATGGCTAAGAATTTCTGATGATATAAAAAAGGGAGTCGTTGGATTTAAACAGTAACAATTTTAAGAAGTTAAGCGAAATTTAAACCGTGAATACTGGTGAAACTCTAAAAGTTCTGCAGTATTTTACCAAAATGTTTACGATGGAAGAGGGGTTTAGCGAGGATCAGTCAATAAGTATAACATAAATTTTACATTATTAGTGTCGACGTTTCCACAATATTTATCGTCATTCTCAGGGCATGTGTACTGACAATGTAGAAAAATCAAACACAACCGGAACAAGATCAATTACTTGAGTGAATCTGTGTTGGCTCATGAGCAGGGGCGGATTTACGCACAGGCAGACTAAGGCACTTGCCTGGGGCGGCAAAATTTGAGTTAAGAAATGATATTTTTAGATTCAAACAAATTTACAAGTATAAAAGCCAGTTGAATTAAGCACACACGAATATAAAAATTATCTTCACTTAATTTGTAACTATAATGCAGTTATCGTTGTTCACCCAAAAGTAATACGGGCGAATGTTTATGTTTTCAACCGTTGAAAAATTTGGCGTTGATCATCCGAGAGATTTTAGATGTTGGCAATCCAGATCAAAGTGAGAAATGTAGATCTGTCAATGTAATACCGAATTGTAGGTTGGTTCCAGAAACCGAGGCAAGCTAATATTTAAGGAATCGAGACATTCTAGTGATACCGACAATAACTGTGATAGCAGTGAAGGTGAAGATCCTGTTCACACAGTTCAGCCAGAGAGGACCGTTGTGGAGGAACCTTCATTTTTGAAGAACGAAGAGCCAGTTCACGTCAAAAATCATGATGAAATGTCATCAAATCAGGTAGGGAAGGTCTCAGATTCTGATCCTGTTAATTGGCAAATGAACGAGAGCACACGCGATTATGTAGCAAAGTTTGGATTTAAACAGAACACTAGTGCGGACTGTAAAACCAAGAGGGAATATAATGATGCCCCCCCCCAACAGAGATTTGTGGGAGGGGGCAAATTTATACTGCCTACGGGCGGCAAAATGTTAAATCCGCCCCTGCTCATGAGTAATAAAATAATTACATTCTTTACATACCGTATTGTTTTACTTAAATACATAGACTTAATTAATATAATTCAAACTATAATTAATGCAATGCTACAATTTAAAATACTGATAATATAATAATCCCTTATCTATATTTATAAAAAAATTATAATTCATTAATCATCGAATCTATATTTGAATTGGTATAGACAGCAACTCATGTCTAAAAAATATGTTTGTGATGATGTTCAAATATGTATATTATTTAAGTTATTATTATTATTTTTATTTTTCACCGACTACTGCTATTGATTACACTTATCCATATCAATTAATTGAATTAATGTGTGTATGCATGTGCGTGCACTTGCAAGGGGGGTGAGACAGTTTGTTTTCTATCAGCAAAATAATTACATTCCTTACACATTGTTTTACTTATAAATGTTTAAGCTTGCCAATAGAGCAGAATTGTTTTTTTCTTGCTTACCGAATAGTCAGCTAGAAAGATATATACTGAAATGGAGCCTTTTATAGAAATTGAGATTCTATTGTATATTTTACTCACAATTATCGCTTCTACCATCACTCCCCATTTAATTAAATTCTTCCACTTCAGGGATGATCTCAATTTTCAGTTTGATTCCTGTCCTGTCAACTCTACTTCTGCTGAAAACTTATTTTCAACTTTTGTTTATTGATTTTCATATTGAAATCCTCTTCCATTACTGCATCCATTATACTAAGAATTTTTTGTGCATAAAGTATGTTGTAGACACGTGTACACAGTTCATCAACTGCATCTTATAAGATGACATATTTGTTCTTCAAAAGGTCAAAACCTACTTAAGAAACAAAATTTATGATGAACAGCATGTCTTGAAATGTTAGCAGTTGAAAAACAACTTGCCAAAAACCTTAATTGACTCATAGAGTAGATAATATTGTTGTCAGCCATAATCAAAGGAAAATCAATGTGCTTTAATAAAACTGTTTCTATTGAACATGAGTGTAAATAGTGTATGTTTTAATGTGTTTTAACATTGCACGATTTTACTACTATGACTTTTCAGTGCTGACTTCCACACTTCATATAATAGGAAAAATATACCATGAATAATTGCAGTGTGGATGCTATCAGTTCTAGTTGCAGAAACACATGGTGTAGCTTTTAATTCTATTTATGAACTTGTACCCATGTAAAAATTTTTACAGTGTGGCCCACCGAGATATCAGGCAGATATCGATGGGTCTGATTTGTTTAATAAACTGAACAGTTTAAAGATGATTTTTCCAAATCTTCTGGATGAGCCAGAAAGCATTTTTCAGTACGGTACCTTATTCAAAATAATTTGTTCTCAACATTCCCAAATACAGCAGAAGCGTTAAGAATCTTACTTACATTAACGATAATGGCTGCAGTTGGTGAAAGATGACTCTCTAAATTATAAGTTATAAAATGTTATTTAAGATCGACCATGGCTTAGAAACACTGACATAGGAAAAAGACTTGGGGTGGCATATTCAACATTACATGCAGGTGCAAGAAAACTTAGTGGATGTCCTGCATCAATGCTAGATAACAAGCATATATCTTGCTGTCTGTCTGTGCTTGCAGGGCTGCCAGACACAGAGCCTAACTTTAGCATAGAACCTGATGTCACTGTCATTAACAAAGCAGTCCTATCACATTGTCTTTGGCGTCCATTCATTGGAATCCGTTCCATGATATATGCAGCCAACTGTCCATTTGTACTGCAGACAGCTTATGGCTACCAGTTTTGATTAAAAATAAAAATTTCTGATATTAAAAAATTTAATTTTTGTCTTCAACTCTAGAAAAAAAAGATGAAATTAAAAACAGTACAAGAGGAATTTATTCTAAGTGAATTGTAAATTCTCTACATAGAATACCTCTTGCACTCTGTTATGTTGGTGACTTTCTCTAAGTTAAATACAAAGTGTATAAGGTAACCTGTACTATATTTATTCAACAATTTTTAGAGAGCACCCTCACTTAATGTTTAATCATGACTGCCAGTGTACTGTGTATCAGTGGCGTAGTACCTAGGGGGTGTGGTCCGCACCAGGTGCCATTTTCAAATATGAATTTTTTTCTCAATTTAGAAAAAATATTTATTTTTTGTACTTTTAAATTTTCTTAGAGTACTAGATATTTATAAATATTATATGTAGCCTATTATGTAGAAGCTATAACTTGACAAAGTAAATGAAAACAAATATCACCAACATTGAGCTACATTGTGAACCAACGCAATGATGATAGATGATTATCTTGTTATGTGACAGATGTGCGACAGTGATTTGCCAGTTAGTTGCCACTCTTCAGTTGACCGACGCAGACTCGCCCGGTCCGATAAGACGTCTGCAGCTGTAGACTAGCAGGCGTAAACACCCAGACAATTCGTGCGGCATTGTTGGGCTGTTATTGTTTTAGCAACTAGTCGCGGAAGTGAATCATTAATACCGGTAGTGAATTATTATATAGTTTCTTTTAACAGTATCTGGTTTGTTTAATCTGTTGTAGAATTCCGATACATCCATTCATCCATATATGTATTGAAATTCAATTTTTGATAGATTGATCGTTGTGTTGATTGTTATTAGGCCTAGAATGTAAACAGTTGATACAAGTTTTCATTTATGCATATTATCTATTAGGTTCCATCATTTTGTCTTCGTTTTTCGTTAACTTTCATTAATATAAAAGGTAAGATTTTTTAATTATTACTATATAATAGAAAGTCAATCATCATAAAATTTACACCAGAAGAAGGTGTGCCACTAAACCAATTCAAAGTAGGTTTATGGAGTTAAAGAAAGTAGCTTTATAAATATCAAAAACAGTGGCTATTTTGGTGAAAGTGTTGCATTCATTTAACCATTAATAATTATGCATTATGCACAACTTGTCCTTCGCTTTTTTAAAATGAAACATTGTTTGTTTTTATTATTAAAAAACATAAAAACTTTCTGCGAGAAAATATATGAAGCAAAACAAAGGCATTCGTCTAGGGTTTCACACTCACCCCCAACAAATTTAGGAGAAGTAAGAGAAATTTGTCAAAAATCTGTATAATGCAACATGTTATTATTTTTTTTTTTAATTAAAAAATACAAAATTAAAATTCTACTTTATTTTTGGCCAAACAAAACCTTCCTTTTCATGACCATAGAGAGGATGGTCCTGGTTCTGACAGGAAAGGTAATTTTTTGGAATTGGCAAAACTGTTGTCAAATTACGAGTTGTATTGAAAGAACATTTGGTTCGAACACAACAAAGTAGTTCATTTGGAAAAACCTCTTACCTTTCCTCTAAAACACAGAATTCATTCATTAATATTTTGGGAGACACTGTCAAAGAGAAATTTTGCCTGATATTAGGAAAGTACTTTGGTATTCTTTTCAACTACAAGCCAGATTTATCACATAGTGAGCAGCTGTGTGAAGTGATTCGATATGTTCCATTGAAAAGGATGATCTTGATATTAAAAAGTGCTGAAGCCAAGGATACGATAATGCATCAACTATGCCAGGAATCCATACAGGAGTTCAGGAAGGATACAAGAGATGAATCCTAAGGCCTTATTTGTGCCTTGTACTAACCATTCTTTAAACCTGTGTGGAGTTCATTCATTTGCGACTGTACCCTCTTATGTAACATGTTTTTGCAGCTCTAGAGAGTGTTTACACACTCTACTTAGCCTCAACTCATCACTGAGATGTACTGAAGAAACATGTAACAATTTCTGTCAAGAGGTTGGTAGAAACGAGACGCAGTGCCTACCATGAGACAGTAACACCTGTAAAGGCAGAATTCACTGAACTAATGGAGGTAATTGAAGAACTGTCTAACGCAGAAGAAAATATTGAAACGAGGGGCTCAGCACAGGTCTTATTGAATGCTGTCTGCGACTTTTCATTCTTATGGTTTCTCTCCCTCTGGAGTGATATACTGGACGAAGTTAATCATACCCAAAAACGTTTGGAAATAAAGGGAATAAGATTCGAAAAATGTGTGATCAAAATGCAATCTCTGAAGCTGTTTTTTTTTAAGACGAGCGTATACTATCATCAATAATGCCATCACATTGTGGCTACCGAGACGTGTGAATAATGGACATTCCTTTAGAAAATAGGGATAGAAGAAAGGTCAAGATGATGCCAAGCGAAAAATGTAGAGATGTTGGTCTTACTATAAAACTAGAATTGAAAAGAGCTATGTTTGAATGTGTGGATCGATCCCATTCAGAACTTAATAATAAGACCAAATGAATGGAAAATGTGTCAAAATTGTCCTCCGTTCTGGAACCAAATAAACAAATTGTTGGTGCTTCAAACAAAGATCTGCAAGTTCTATCATCAAATCTTATTGAAACATTCGATTTAAACATTTCTTTAAGACAACAAGAAAATTATAATATCACAGAACTTAATTTCTGTAATGTAATACACTATTACAATTTAAATAACTGTATGTAATGATATTTTAAATTAATTATAAAAGCAATAATCAACAATTAGATTATTAGATTGATACAGATTTCTCGTTGTCTTAAAGAAAACTTTTAAGATGTAAACAGACTATCTCAACTCTTTCACATATACAATGATACATACATACGCACACACATGCATGGACACCACACACACTCACATACACAAACACATTCACCCAAATAATTGTTCTATTGTGTTTGACATATTTCTTTTTCTGAAGAGAAAAAAGTGAACAAATTTAAAACTGTTCCAAGTACACATTTTAGATTATCAAAGTTTTATTTTTCTGTAGATTACACAACATATCGTTCATAAAACTACCTTTTTAAATGTTGAAGGTCTTCGCTTAGGAATCTAAAGATTACTTTGAACATAATTTTTTATGCCATAGTTCATACTTCAAATTTCACATAAAACAATAAAATAAAAAGCTTAATAAAAATATAGTTCACAGCCAGACCCAGAGCTAAGAGTTTCTAAAATATGTTGGAAACATTTTAAAGACAGACTTGATGAGTCCTAATATGAGTCCTTGATAGTCAGAACTACTGTCTACCAGGGAAGACACAATTAAAATTGTTTTGTATTCAGGTATCAGTGATTAACAGCATGGAAAGGATTACTATGTTGCATGTGATAACCTAAAACACAGATCTAGCATTCAAAAGAGTCTAATACACAATAAAGAATTTTGACTGTCTTTGTACTTTTCTTAACTTACACTATCCACTGGTACTTTGATCAACAAAGTAAGAAGAATTATCAACAACAGCAACCACAAAGATATAAAGTAAAAGACAGATATATTTTTTAGATTATGGTGAGTGGATGGATGGTCTTTAACTGTCACTGTTATAGATATCTTAATCTATATCTATATAAGCCAAATACCACTGACTGACTCACTGATCACGATATCTCTGAAACCACTGAATGGATATCAATGAAACTTTGAACATAGCTTCATCATAGGTCTTAGGTGCTCACTAAGAAACGGTTTTAAAAACTTTCACTCCTAAGGGGCAACCCCCCCCCTTGTATGTATGTATCTATGTATGTATGTTCCACATCTCCTCCTAAACCACTGGACCGATTTCAACCAAACTTGGCACAAATATATTACGCGACGGGAGAACCAACATAGGATAGGTGTTTTTTCGATGGGGTCCTTTGGGGGTTCTTTGGGGTCTTCCACATCTCCTCCTAAACCACTGGACCAATTTCAACCAAACTTGGCACAAATATTTTATGCAATGGGAGAACCAACATAGGATAGGTGTTTTTACGATGGGGTCCTTTGGGGGGTTCTTTGGGGTCTTTCACGTCTCCTCCTAAACCACTGGACCAATTTCAACCAAACTTGGCACAAATATTTTACGCAACGGGAGAACCAACATAGGATAGGTGTTTTCTTCGATGGGGTCCTTTGGGGGTTCTTTGGGGTCTTCCACATCTCCTCCTAAACCACTGGACCGATTTCAACCAAACTTGGCACAAATATTTTACGCAACGGGAGAACCAACATAGGGTAGATGTTTTTTCGATATGATCCTTCGGGAGGTCCTTTTGGGGGTCCTTTGGGGTCTTCCACATCTCCTCCTAAACCACTGGACCAATTTCAACAAAACTTGGCACAAATATTTTACGCAACGGGAGAACCAACATAGGACAAGTGTTTTTTCGATACGATACTTTGGGGTCTTCCACATCTCCTCCTAAACCACTGCACCGATTTCAACCAAACTTAGCACAAATATTTTACCCAACGGGAGAACCAACATAGGACAGGTGGTTTTTTCAATACGATCCTCTGGGGGGTCCTTTGGGTCTTAAAAATCTATTAGATCTGGTTACTATGGCAACCCAATAGAATAGATTCTGGTTACCATAGCATCGGTGGAAGTCTCCCGCATAGGAAGTAGCATGGGAGTCGTCCAACGGGCCTTCCCCGGAGTCCATCCACGGAACCCGGGGAGTCTTAGGTCGGATCCCACGAAAGACGTCGGGGCCAGAGTTCACGGTTCTTATAAATAAAGATATAGGTTATGATATCAATGGTGGTGTATGCAAAGCGGTGAGAAAATACAATGAAAAGAGGTCACTTATTCCCTGGAAGATAAAATCTTTGTCGTGCTTTAAATATGACTGTAATACTGACTACAACAATGGCAAGATTTTATCTATTGGTGATTTTATACAGTGTAAATGGTGTAATGCTAAAAAGTGAAAAGAGGAAAGTCCTGGGTTATGTTGTAGCAACGGAAAAGTCCACCTTCCTCTCATTAAAGAACTACCAGAACCTCTCCACAGCATTCTGAGGGAAGACTGTTTCTCTCATGGCCAGTTGTACATTGCCTGTTCAAGAGTTAGCACTCCTGACAGTCTGGTTATTCTTCAGCCAGAAGGAAAGACTAAAAACTTTGTGTACAGAGAAGTTCTTTAATGATCCAATGATTAGTTCTTCATTAAAAGTTCATAAATTGAAGAAAAATCTGAAATGTTTTCATACTCAACAAAACTACATATGACAAAAATGTTTAATGTATATTTTAAATAAAATACATAAGAGGTTTTAATTATTTATTTATAAGAAACCTACTTTAATTGAACTTTATTAATTAAATAAGATTTTCATTACGTACAACGTGAAACTCTGTAGCGAAGCACGGGTATTTTGATAGTTGAATATAAAAATACTGAGAATGCAACATATAAGCCTCAAAATCCAATAAATCATGAGAAAAGAAAATTTGGTTGTGTAATACTTATGTTATGCTTGTAATAGTAATGTATCACTTGTTCGATTGTGTATTATTATGCTGTAAGATCTGAAAATACATAATCTTGCTTTGGATTTCTTTTTTGCGATTAAAAAATTTTCCAAAACTCATTTCATTCTGAAATGCATTTATTCATTATCATTTTGCCAATAGGAGTTCTCTGTATAAGCTATGTCGCTCATATCTACAAGTTAAATCTATCTTCCTAAGAATTACGGCCATGATCTTAAAAGTAAAATATTCAACGGGGAATTTCTAGAGGGCAAATTTTGAGGAGGTAACGGCAGGTAACTGTTAATGAATGAAACCTTTAATTTGATTGTGTGCAAATTTGTTTTTTCATAAATTTATTTTTTTTATCATTCTTAAACGGCGGCGTTTAGATATTTTAAAATTAAAACTAAACTTTATAAAATAATTTTCTTTCAACGAAGTTATGGAAACTGTTTGTGATTAGAGGGGCCGAGCAATCGATCTAATTACCGTATGCTATTATTAAAATTTCAAATACTTTACTATCATTGTTTGCTGTTTAGTTAATTTTGTAATAGGTTTTTTATTAACTATTGACACTAAATAAAATTCTAAAATCTTTTATCCTTTGCACAGTTGAAACGCTAACTTGAACGATTCAGGTACTCAACAAATTAATTAATGTTTGTGATTTTAAAAGAATAAAACTAAATACGACTTATAATAGAATAAGTACTAAAAAAAAACAATTTATTAAAAATGACTGTTTCCTTGTCAGTGAAAAATAAAATCCAACCTATAACACACTCACTGAACACCAACGAAACGTAAGTAGAATGAAATGGACATTAACGTTTGCCAACGGCCATACCACGCTGAATACACCGGTTCTCGTCCGATCACCGAAGTTAAGCAACGTCGGGCCCGGTTAGTACTTGGATGGGTGACCGCTTGGGAACACCGGGTGCTGTTGGCATTATATTTTTTTCCGTTTCTACATCATATAACTATAATTTTGTTTATATTTAATTCACATGTACAAGTAAGTAATTTTTACAAGTATTTCACGTGTCTAAATTATTTATTAAATAAACAACAGGTATTGAGACACCGAGTATTTAGAAAAAAAGTCTATCATTAAAATAATTAGTCTCTGATGATGATAATAATTAATCTAAATACAATAAAAATAGTCACTTATCATTACTGAATTATTTTTCTCTGATAAACTGATGTTTGAATGTTTCATACGTAATGGGCCTACTGTAACACAATAAAATTACATTACAAAAAACTATTTATTTTTATGATAATTTTTAAATAGTTGAAATAATTGAGGAGGGTTATAGCGAACAAGATAAATATAGATTCTTTAAAAATATTGTAAATAAAAATTAGCTTAATAATGTATCACCACATGTTTTATAATTGCGAACAGGTATCGCACAGCGGTTTTTTCAACTTTGGCCGGAGGGAGTACTACATTTCGTCACTAGATGTCGCGCGGTTGGTACTAAGCATCAGTTAGAGCTTTTCATACTATGTTGATTGAAAATTTCACTTATTTGCGCGTACGTTCCGCAGTTGTACCCCAAGAGAGTTGCAATTTTTCAATTTTTACGTGTTTTTCTGTTAATAAACAGATTGGGTACCCAACAGATTTTTTAACTGTTTATTACTTGTTATTGAACAAGTACGTCTTAGAAGTATATGTTTTAATGAATAATTATTGAATACTAAATTACAACGCTACATAATTAAAGTTAAATACTGTACAATAATATTTGTGACTAAACGTTTAACGTTTTTAAACGTGACACCATTCTGATAATTAGCTAACCAATGTCATCTGAAGTACGGCTAAGAAACAACGGACGATTACTTGAACATCTCACAAAACTGTAAGACACAACTATCGCCCTGGAGCAAATAACACGGAAATGACGCAAACAATGGCTAAGAATTTCTGATGATATAAAAAAGGGAGTCGTTGGATTTAAACAGTAACAATTTTAAGAAGTTAAGCGAAATTTAAACCGTGAATACTGGTGAAACTCTAAAAGTTCTGCAGTATTTTACCAAAATGTTTACGATGGAAGAGGGGTCTAGCGAGGATCAGTCAATAAGTATAACATAAATTTTACATTATTAGTGTCGACGTTTCCACAATATTTATCGTCATTCTCAGGGCATGTGTACTGACAATGTAGAAAAATCAAACACAACCGGAACAAGATCAATTACTTGAGTGAATCTGTGTTGGCTCATGAGCAGGGGCGGATTTACGCACAGGCAGACTAGGCACTTGCCTGGGGCGGCAAAATTTGAGTTAAGAAATGATATTTTTAGATTCAAACAAATTTACAAGTATAAAAGCCAGTTGAATTAAGCACACACGAATATAAAAATTATCTTCACTTAATTTGTAACTATAATGCAGTTATCGTTGTTCACCCAAAAGTAATACGGGCGAATGTTTATGTTTTCAACCGTTGAAAAATTTGGCGTTGATCATCCGAGAGATTTTAGATGTTGGCAATCCAGATCAAAGTGAGAAATGTAGATCTGTCAATGTAATACCGAATTGTAGGTTGGTTCCAGAAACCGAGGCAAGCTAATATTTAAGGAATCGAGACATTCTAGTGATACCGACAATAACTGTGATAGCAGTGAAGGTGAAGATCCTGTTCACACAGTTCAGCCAGAGAGGACCGTTGTGGAGGAACCTTCATTTTTGAAGAACGAAGAGCCAGTTCACGTCAAAAATCATTATGAAATGTCATCAAATCAGGTAGGGAAGGTCTCAGATTCTGATCCTATTAATTGGCAAATGAACGAGAGCACACGCGATTATGTAGCAAAGTTTGGATTTAAACAGAACACTAGTGCGGACTGTAAAACCAAGAGGGAATATAATGATGCCCCCCCCCAACAGAGATTTGTGGGAGGGGGCAAATTTATACTGCCTACGGGCGGCAAAATGTTAAATCCGCCCCTGCTCATGAGTAATAAAATAATTACATTCTTTACATACCGTATTGTTTTACTTAAATACATAGACTTAATTAATATAATTCAAACTATAATTAATGCAATGCTACAATTTAAAATACTGATAATATAATAATCCCTTATCTATATTTATAAAAAAATTATAATTCATTAATCATCGAATCTATATTTGAATTGGTATAGACAGCAACTCATGTCTAAAAAATATGTTTGTGACGATGTTCAAATATGTATATTATTTAAGTTATTATTATTATTTTTATTTTTCACCGACTACTGCTATTGATTACACTTATCCATATCAATTAATTGAATTAATGTGTGTATGCATGTGCGTGCACTTGCAAGGGGGGTGAGACAGTTTGTTTTCTATCAGCAAAATAATTACATTCCTTACACATTGTTTTACTTATAAATGTTTAAGCTTGCCAATAGAGCAGAATTGTTTTTTTCTTGCTTACCGAATAGTCAGCTAGAAAGATATATACTGAAATGGAGCCTTTTATAGAAATTGAGATTCTATTGTATATTTTACTCACAATTATCGCTTCTACCATCACTCCCCATTTAATTAAATTCTTCCACTTCAGGGATGATCTCAATTTTCAGTTTGATTCCTGTCCTGTCAACTCTACTTCTGCTGAAAACTTATTTTCAACTTTTGTTTATTGATTTTCATATTGAAATCCTCTTCCATTACTGCATCCATTATACTAAGAATTTTTTGTGCATAAAGTATGTTGTAGACACGTGTACACAGTTCATCAACTGCATCTTATAAGATGACATATTTGTTCTTCAAAAGGTCAAAACCTACTTAAGAAACAAAATTTATGATGAACAGCATGTCTTGAAATGTTAGCAGTTGAAAAACAACTTGCCAAAAACCTTAATTGACTCATAGAGTAGATAATATTGTTGTCAGCCATAATCAAAGGAAAATCAATGTGCTTTAATAAAACTGTTTCTATTGAACATGAGTGTAAATAGTGTATGTTTTAATGTGTTTTAACATTGCACGATTTTACTACTATGACTTTTCAGTGCTGACTTCCACACTTCATATAATAGGAAAAATATACCATGAATAATTGCAGTGTGGATGCTATCAGTTCTAGTTGCAGAAACACATGGTGTAGCTTTTAATTCTATTTATGAACTTGTACCCATGTAAAAATTTTTACAGTGTGGCCCACCGAGATATCAGGCAGATATCGATGGGTCTGATTTGTTTAATAAACTGAACAGTTTAAAGATGATTTTTCCAAATCTTCTGGATGAGCCAGAAAGCATTTTTCAGTACGGTACCTTATTCAAAATAATTTGTTCTCAACATTCCCAAATACAGCAGAAGCGTTAAGAATCTTACTTACATTAACGATAATGGCTGCAGTTGGTGAAAGATGACTCTCTAAATTATAAGTTATAAAATGTTATTTAAGATCGACCATGGCTTAGAAACACTGACATAGGAAAAAGACTTGGGGTGGCATATTCAACATTACATGCAGGTGCAAGAAAACTTAGTGGATGTCCTGCATCAATGCTAGATAACAAGCATATATCTTGCTGTCTGTCTGTGCTTGCAGGGCTGCCAGACACAGAGCCTAACTTTAGCATAGAACCTGATGTCACTGTCATTAACAAAGCAGTCCTATCACATTGTCTTTGGCGTCCATTCATTGGAATCCGTTCCATGATATATGCAGCCAACTGTCCATTTGTACTGCAGACAGCTTATCGCTACCAGTTTTGATTAAAAATAAAAATTTCTGATATTAAAAAATTTAATTTTTGTCTTCAACTCTAGAAAAAAAAGATGAAATTAAAAACAGTACAAGAGGAATTTATTCTAAGTGAATTGTAAATTCTCTACATAGAATACCTCTTGCACTCTGTTATGTTGGTGACTTTCTCTAAGTTAAATACAAAGTGTATAAGGTAACCTGTACTATATTTATTCAACAATTTTTAGAGAGCACCCTCACTTAATGTTTAATCATGACTGCCAGTGTACTGTGTATCAGTGGCGTAGTACCTAGGGGGTGTGGTCCGCACCAGGTGCCATTTTCAAATATGAATTTTTTTCTCAATTTAGAAAAAATATTTATTTTTTGTACTTTTAAATTTTCTTAGAGTACTAGATATTTATAAATATTATATGTAGCCTATTATGTAGAAGCTATAACTTGACAAAGTAAATGAAAACAAATATCACCAACATTGAACTACATTGTGAACCAACGCAATGATGATAGATGATTATCTTGTTATGTGACAGATGTGCGACAGTGATTTGCCAGTTAGTTGCCACTCTTCAGTTGACCGACGCAGACTCGCCTGGTCCGATAAGACGTCTGCAGCTGTAGACTAGCAGGCGTAAACACCCAGACAATTCGTGCGGCATTGTTGGGCTGTTATTGTTTTAGCAACTAGTCGCGGAAGTGAATCATTAATACCGGTAGTGAATTATTATATAGTTTCTTTTAACAGTATCTGGTTTGTTTAATCTGTTGTAGAATTCCGATACATCCATTCATCCATATATGTATTGAAATTCAATTTTTGATAGATTGATCGTTGTGTTGATTGTTATTAGGCCTAGAATGTAAACAGTTGATACAAGTTTTCATTTATGCATATTATCTATTAGGTTCCATCATTTTGTCTTCGTTTTTCGTTAACTTTCATTAATATAAAAGGTAAGATTTTTTAATTATTACTATATAATAGAAAGTCAATCATCATAAAATTTACACCAGAAGAAGGTGTGCCACTAAACCAATTCAAAGTAGGTTTATGGAGTTAAAGTAAGTAGCTTTATAAATATCAAAAACAGTGGCTATTTTGGTGAAAGTGTTGCATTCATTTAACCATTAATAATTATGCATTATGCACAACTTGTCCTTCGCTTTTTTAAAATGAAACATTGTTTGTTTTTATTATTAAAAAACATAAAAACTTTCTGCGAGAAAATATATGAAGCAAAACAAAGGCATTCGTCTAGGGTTTCACACTCATCCCCAACAAATTTAGGAGAAGTAAGAGAAATTTGTCAAAAATCTGTATAATGCAACATGTTATTATTTTTTTTTTTAATTAAAAAATACAAAATTAAAATTCTACTTTATTTTTGGCCAAACAAAACCTTCCTTTTCATGACCATAGAGAGGATGGTCCTGGTTCTGACAGGAAAGGTAATTTTTTGGAATTGGCAAAACTGTTGTCAAATTACGAGTTGTATTGAAAGAACATTTGGTTCGAACACAACAAAGTAGTTCATTTGGAAAAACCTCTTACCTTTCCTCTAAAACACAGAATTCATTCATTAATATTTTGGGAGACACTGTCAAAGAGAAATTTTGCCTGATATTAGGAAAGTACTTTGGTATTCTTTTCAACTACAAGCCAGATTTATCACATAGTGAGCAGCTGTGTGAAGTGATTCGATATGTTCCATTGAAAAGGATGATCTTGATATTAAAAAGTGCTGAAGCCAAGGATACGATAATGCATCAACTATGCCAGGAATCCATACAGGAGTTCAGGAAGGATACAAGAGATGAATCCTAAGGCCTTATTTGTGCCTTGTACTAACCATTCTTTAAACCTGTGTGGAGTTCATTCATTTGCGACTGTACCCTCTTATGTAACATGTTTTTGCAGCTCTAGAGAGTGTTTACACACTCTACTTAGCCTCAACTCATCACTGAGATGTACTGAAGAAACATGTAACAATTTCTGTCAAGAGGTTGGTAGAAACGAGACGCAGTGCCTACCATGAGACAGTAACACCTGTAAAGGCAGAATTCACTGAACTAATGGAGGCAATTGAAGAACTGTCTAATGCAGAAGAAAATATTGAAACGAGGGGCTCAGCACAGGTCTTATTGAATGCTGTCTGTGACTTTTCATTCTTATGGTTTCTCTCCCTCTGGAGTGATATACTGGATGAAGTTAATCATACCCAAAAACGTTTGGAAATAAAGGGAATAAGATTCGAAAAATGTGTGATCAAAATGCAATCTCTGAAGCTGTTTTTTTTTAAGACGAGCGTATACTATCATCAATAATGCCATCACATTGTGGCTACCGAGACGTGTGAATAATGGACATTCCTTTAGAAAATAGGGATAGAAGAAAGGTCAAGATGATGCCAAGCGAAAAATGTAGAGATGTTGGTCTTACTATAAAACTAGAATTGAAAAGAGCTATGTTTGAATGTGTGGATCGATCCCATTCAGAACTTAATAATAAGACCAAATGAATGGAAAATGTGTCAAAATTGTCCTCCGTTCTGGAACCAAATAAACAAATTGTTGGTGCTTCAAACAAAGATCTGCAAGTTCTATCATCAAATCTTATTGAAACATTCGATTTAAACATTTCTTTAAGACAACAAGAAAATTATAATATCACAGAACTTAATTTCTGTAATGTAATACACTATTACAATTTAAATAACTGTATGTAATGATATTTTAAATTAATTATAAAAGCAATAATCAACAATTAGATTATTAGATTGATACAGATTTCTCGTTGTCTTAAAGAAAACTTTTAAGATGTAAACAGACTATCTCAACTCTTTCACATATACAATGATACATACATACGCACACACATGCATGGACACCACACACACTCACATACGCAAACACATTCACCCAAATAATTGTTCTATTGTGTTTGACATATTTCTTTTTCTGAAGAGAAAAAAGTGAACAAATTTAAAACTGTTCCAAGTACACATTTTAGATTATCAAAGTTTTATTTTTCTGTAGATTACACAACATATCGTTCATAAAACTACCTTTTTAAATGTTGAAGGTCTTCGCTTAGGAATCTAAAGATTACTTTGAACATAATTTTTTATGCCATAGTTCATACTTCAAATTTCACATAAAACAATAAAATAAAAAGCTTAATAAAAATATAGTTCACAGCCAGACCCAGAGCTAAGAGTTTCTAAAATATGTTGGAAACATTTTAAAGACAGACTTGATGAGTCCTAATATGAGTCCTTGATAGTCAGAACTACTGTCTACCAGGGAAGACACAATTAAAATTGTTTTGTATTCAGGTATCAGTGATTAACAGCATGGAAAGGATTACTATGTTGCATGTGATAACCTAAAACACAGATCTAGCATTCAAAAGAGTCTAATACACAATAAAGAATTTTGACTGTCTTTGTACTTTTCTTAACTTACACTATCCACTGGTACTTTGATCAACAAAGTAAGAAGAATTATCAACAACAGCAACCACAAAGATATAAAGTAAAAGACAGATATATTTTTTAGATTATGGTGAGTGGATGGATGGTCTTTAACTGTCACTGTCATAGATATCTTAATCTATATCTATATAAGCCAAATACCACTGACTGACACACTGATCACGATATCTCTGAAACCACTGAATGGATATCAATGAAACTTTGAACATAGCTTCATCATAGGTCTTAGGTGCTCACTAAGAAACGGTTTTAAAAACTTTCACTCCTAAGGGGCAACCCCCCCCCTTGTATGTATGTATCTATGTATGTATGTTCCACATCTCCTCCTAAACCACTGGACCGATTTCAACCAAACTTGGCACAAATATATTACGCGACGGGAGAACCAACATAGGATAGGTGTTTTTTCGATGGGGTCCTTTGGGGGTTCTTTGGGGTCTTCCACATCTCCTCCTAAACCACTGGACCAATTTCAACCAAACTTGGCACAAATATTTTATGCAATGGGAGAACCAACATAGGATAGGTGTTTTTACGATGGGGTCCTTTGGGGGGTTCTTTGGGGTCTTTCACGTCTCCTCCTAAACCACTGGACCAATTTCAACCAAACTTGGCACAAATATTTTACGCAACGGGAGAACCAACATAGGATAGGTGTTTTCTTCGATGGGGTCCTTTGGGGGTTCTTTGGGGTCTTCCACATCTCCTCCTAAACCACTGGACCGATTTCAACCAAACTTGGCACAAATATTTTACGCAACGGGAGAACCAACATAGGGTAGATGTTTTTTTGATATGATCCTTCGGGAGGTCCTTTTGGGGGTCCTTTGGGGTCTTCCACATCTCCTCCTAAACCACTGGACCAATTTCAACAAAACTTGGCACAAATATTTTACGCAACGGGAGAACCAACATAGGACAAGTGTTTTTTCGATACGATACTTTGGGGTCTTCCACATCTCCTCCTAAACCACTGCACCGATTTCAACCAAACTTAGCACAAATATTTTACCCAACGGGAGAACCAACATAGGACAGGTGGTTTTTTCAATACGATCCTCTGGGGGGTCCTTTGGGTCTTAAAAATCTATTAGATCTGGTTACTATGGCAACCCAATAGAATAGATTCTGGTTACCATAGCATCGGTGGAAGTCTCCCGCATAGGAAGTAGCATGGGAGTCATCCAACGGGCCTTCCCCGGAGTCCATCCACGGAACCCGGGGAGTCTTAGGTCGGATCCCACGAAAGACGTCGGGGCCAGAGTTCACGGTTCTTATAAATAAAGATATAGGTTATGATATCAATGGTGGTGTATGCAAAGCGGTGAGAAAATACAATGAAAAGAGGTCACTTATTCCCTGGAAGATAAAATCTTTGTCGTGCTTTAAATATGACTGTAATACTGACTACAACAATGGCAAGATTTTATCTATTGGTGATTTTATACAGTGTAAATGGTGTAATGCTAAAAAGTGAAAAGAGGAAAGTCCTGGGTTATGTTGTAGCAACGGAAAAGTCCACCTTCCTCTCATTAAAGAACTACCAGAACCTCTCCACAGCATTCTGAGGGAAGACTGTTTCTCTCATGGCCAGTTGTACATTGCCTGTTCAAGAGTTAGCACTCCTGACAGTCTGGTTATTCTTCAGCCAGAAGGAAAGACTAAAAACTTTGTGTACAGAGAAGTTCTTTAATGATCCAATGATTAGTTCTTCATTAAAAGTTCATAAATTGAAGAAAAATCTGAAATGTTTTCATACTCAACAAAACTACATATGACAAAAATGTTTAATGTATATTTTAAATAAAATACATAAGAGGTTTTAATTATTTATTTATAAGAAACCTACTTTAATTGAACTTTATTAATTAAATAAGATTTTCATTACGTACAACGTGAAACTCTGTAGCGAAGCACGGGTATTTTGATAGTTGAATATAAAAATACTGAGAATGCAACATATAAGCCTCAAAATCCAATAAATCATGAGAAAAGAAAATTTGGTTGTGTAATACTTATGTTATGCTTGTAATAGTAATGTATCACTTGTTCGATTGTGTATTATTATGCTGTAAGATCTGAAAATACATAATCTTGCTTTGGATTTCTTTTTTGCGATTAAAAAATTTTCCAAAACTCATTTCATTCTGAAATGCATTTATTCATTATCATTTTGCCAATAGGAGTTCTCTGTATAAGCTATGTCCCTCATATCTACAAGTTAAATCTATCTTCCTAAGAATTACGGCCATGATCTTAAAAGTAAAATATTCAACGGGGAATTTCTAGAGGGCAAATTTTGAGGAGGTAACGGCAGGTAACTGTTAATGAATGAAACCTTTAATTTGATTGTGTGCAAATTTGTTTTTTCATAAATTTATTTTTTTTATCATTCTTAAACGGCGGCGTTTAGATATTTTAAAATTAAAACTAAACTTTATAAAATAATTTTCTTTCAACGAAGTTATGGAAACTGTTTGTGATTAGAGGGGCCGAGCAATCGATCTAATTACCGTATGCTATTATTAAAATTTCAAATACTTTACTATCATTGTTTGCTGTTTAGTTAATTTTGTAATAGGTTTTTTATTAACTATTGACACTAAATAAAATTCTAAAATCTTTTATCCTTTGCACAGTTGAAACGCTAACTTGAACGATTCAGGTACTCAACAAATTAATTAATGTTTGTGATTTTAAAAGAATAAAACTAAATACGACTTATAATAGAATAAGTACTAAAAAAAAACAATTTATTAAAAATGACTGTTTCCTTGTCAGTGAAAAATAAAATCCAACCTATAACACACTCACTGAACACCAACGAAACGTAAGTAGAATGAAATGGACATTAACATTTGCCAACGGCCATACCACGCTGAATACACCGGTTCTCGTCCGATCACCGAAGTTAAGCAACGTCGGGCCCGGTTAGTACTTGGATGGGTGACCGCTTGGGAACACCGGGTGCTGTTGGCATTATATTTTTTTCCGTTTCTACATCATATAACTATAATTTTGTTTATATTTAATTCACATGTACAAGTAAGTAATTTTTACAAGTATTTCACGTGTCTAAATTATTTATTAAATAAACAACAGGTATTGAGACACCGAGTATTTAGAAAAAAAGTCTATCATTAAAATAATTAGTCTCTGATGATGATAATAATTAATCTAAATACAATAAAAATAGTCACTTATCATTACTGAATTATTTTTCTCTGATAAACTGATGTTTGAATGTTTCATACGTAATGGGCCTACTGTAACACAATAAAATTACATTACAAAAAACTATTTATTTTTATGATAATTTTTAAATAGTTGAAATAATTGAGGAGGGTTATAGCGAACAAGATAAATATAGATTCTTTAAAAATATTGTAACTAAAAATTAGCTTAATAATGTATCACCACATGTTTTATAATTGCGAACAGGTATCGCACAGCGGTTTTTTCAACTTTGGCCGGAGGGAGTACTACATTTCGTCACTAGATGTCGCGCGGTTGGTACTAAGCATCAGTTAGAGCTTTTCATACTATGTTGATTGAAAATTTCACTTATTTGCGCGTACGTTCCGCAGTTGTACCCCAAGAGAGTTGCAATTTTTCAATTTTTACGTGTTTTTCTGTTAATAAACAGATTGGGTACCCAACAGATTTTTTAACTGTTTATTACTTGTTATTGAACAAGTACGTCTTAGAAGTATATGTTTTAATGAATAATTATTGAATACTAAATTACAACGCTACATAATTAAAGTTAAATACTGTACAATAATATTTGTGACTAAACGTTTAACGTTTTTAAACGTGACACCATTCTGATAATTAGCTAACCAATGTCATCTGAAGTACGGCTAAGAAACAACGGACGATTACTTGAACATCTCACAAAACTGTAAGACACAACTATCGCCCTGGAGCAAATAACACGGAAATGACGCAAACAATGGCTAAGAATTTCTGATGATATAAAAAAGGGAGTCGTTGGATTTAAACAGTAACAATTTTAAGAAGTTAAGCGAAATTTAAACCGTGAATACTGGTGAAACTCTAAAAGTTCTGCAGTATTTTACCAAAATGTTTACGATGGAAGAGGGGTCTAGCGAGGATCAGTCAATAAGTATAACATAAATTTTACATTATTAGTGTCGACGTTTCCACAATATTTATCGTCATTCTCAGGGCATGTGTACTGACAATGTAGAAAAATCAAACACAACCGGAACAAGATCAATTACTTGAGTGAATCTGTGTTGGCTCATGAGCAGGGGCGGATTTACGCACAGGCAGACTAGGCACTTGCCTGGGGCGGCAAAATTTGAGTTAAGAAATGATATTTTTAGATTCAAACAAATTTACAAGTATAAAAGCCAGTTGAATTAAGCACACACGAATATAAAAATTATCTTCACTTAATTTGTAACTATAATGCAGTTATCGTTGTTCACCCAAAAGTAATACGGGCGAATGTTTATGTTTTCAACCGTTGAAAAATTTGGCGTTGATCATCCGAGAGATTTTAGATGTTGGCAATCCAGATCAAAGTGAGAAATGTAGATCTGTCAATGTAATACCGAATTGTAGGTTGGTTCCAGAAACCGAGGCAAGCTAATATTTAAGGAATCGAGACATTCTAGTGATACCGACAATAACTGTGATAGCAGTGAAGGTGAAGATCCTGTTCACACAGTTCAGCCAGAGAGGACCGTTGTGGAGGAACCTTCATTTTTGAAGAACGAAGAGCCAGTTCACGTCAAAAATCATTATGAAATGTCATCAAATCAGGTAGGGAAGGTCTCAGATTCTGATCCTATTAATTGGCAAATGAACGAGAGCACACGCGATTATGTAGCAAAGTTTGGATTTAAACAGAACACTAGTGCGGACTGTAAAACCAAGAGGGAATATAATGATGCCCCCCCCCAACAGAGATTTGTGGGAGGGGGCAAATTTATACTGCCTACGGGCGGCAAAATGTTAAATCCGCCCCTGCTCATGAGTAATAAAATAATTACATTCTTTACATACCGTATTGTTTTACTTAAATACATAGACTTAATTAATATAATTCAAACTATAATTAATGCAATGCTACAATTTAAAATACTGATAATATGATAATCCCTTATCTATATTTATAAAAAAATTATAATTCATTAATCATCGAATCTATATTTGAATTGGTATAGACAGCAACTCATGTCTAAAAAATATGTTTGTGACGATGTTCAAATATGTATATTATTTAAGTTATTATTATTATTTTTATTTTTCACCGACTACTGCTATTGATTACACTTATCCATATCAATTAATTGAATTAATGTGTGTATGCATGTGCGTGCACTTGCAAGGGGGGTGAGACAGTTTGTTTTCTATCAGCAAAATAATTACATTCCTTACACATTGTTTTACTTATAAATGTTTAAGCTTGCCAATAGAGCAGAATTGTTTTTTTCTTGCTTACCGAATAGTCAGCTAGAAAGATATATACTGAAATGGAGCCTTTTATAGAAATTGAGATTCTATTGTATATTTTACTCACAATTATCGCTTCTACCATCACTCCCCATTTAATTAAATTCTTCCACTTCAGGGATGATCTCAATTTTCAGTTTGATTCCTGTCCTGTCAACTCTACTTCTGCTGAAAACTTATTTTCAACTTTTGTTTATTGATTTTCATATTGAAATCCTCTTCCATTACTGCATCCGTTATACTAAGAATTTTTTGTGCATAAAGTATGTTGTAGACACGTGTACACAGTTCATCAACTCCATCTTATAAGATGACATATTTGTTCTTCAAAAGGTCAAAACCTACTTAAGAAACAAAATTTATGATGAACAGCATGTCTTGAAATGTTAGCAGTTGAAAAACAACTTGCCAAAAACCTTAATTGACTCATAGAGTAGATAATATTGTTGTCAGCCATAATCAAAGGAAAATCAATGTGCTTTAATAGAACTGTTTCTATTGAACATGAGTGTAAATAGTGTATGTTTTAATGTGTTTTAACATTGCACGATTTTACTACTATGACTTTTCAGTGCTGACTTCCACACTTCATATAATAGGAAAAATATACCATGAATAATTGCAGTGTGGATGCTATCAGTTCTAGTTGCAGAAACACATGGTGTAGCTTTTAATTCTATTTATGAACTTGTACCCATGTAAAAATTTTTACAGTGTGGCCCACCGAGATATCAGGCAGATATCGATGGGTCTGATTTGTTTAATAAACTGAACAGTTTAAAGATGATTTTTCCAAATCTTCTGGATGAGCCAGAAAGCATTTTTCAGTACGGTACCTTATTCAAAATAATTTGTTCTCAACATTCCCAAATACAGCAGAAGCGTTAAGAATCTTACTTACATTAACGATAATGGCTGCAGTTGGTGAAAGATGACTCTCTAAATTATAAGTTATAAAATGTTATTTAAGATCGACCATGGCTTAGAAACACTGACATAGGAAAAAGACTTGGGGTGGCATATTCAACATTACATGCAGGTGCAAGAAAACTTAGTGGATGTCCTGCATCAATGCTAGATAACAAGCATATATCTTGCTGTCTGTCTGTGCTTGCAGGGCTGCCAGACACAGAGCCTAACTTTAGCATAGAACCTGATGTCACTGTCATTAACAAAGCAGTCCTATCACATTGTCTTTGGCGTCCATTCATTGGAATCCGTTCTATGATATATGCAGCCAACTGTCCATTTGTACTGCAGACAGCTTATCGCTACCAGTTTTGATTAAAAATAAAAATTTCTGATATTAAAAAATTTAATTTTTGTCTTCAACTCTAGAAAAAAAAGATGAAATTAAAAACAGTACAAGAGGAATTTATTCTAAGTGAATTGTAAATTCTCTACATAGAATACCTCTTGCACTCTGTTATGTTGGTGACTTTCTCTAAGTTAAATACAAAGTGTATAAGGTAACCTGTACTATATTTATTCAACAATTTTTAGAGAGCACCCTCACTTAATGTTTAATCATGACTGCCAGTGTACTGTGTATCAGTGGCGTAGTACCTAGGGGGTGTGGTCCGCACCAGGTGCCATTTTCAAATATGAATTTTTTTCTCAATTTAGAAAAAATATTTATTTTTTGTACTTTTAAATTTTCTTAGAGTACTAGATATTTATAAATATTATATGTAGCCTATTATGTAGAAGCTATAACTTGACAAAGTAAATGAAAACAAATATCACCAACATTGAACTACATTGTGAACCAACGCAATGATGATAGATGATTATCTTGTTATGTGACAGATGTGCGACAGTGATTTGCCAGTTAGTTGCCACTCTTCAGTTGACCGACGCAGACTCGCCTGGTCCGATAAGACGTCTGCAGCTGTAGACTAGCAGGCGTAAACACCCAGACAATTCGTGCGGCATTGTTGGGCTGTTATTGTTTTAGCAACTAGTCGCGGAAGTGAATCATTAATACCGGTAGTGAATTATTATATAGTTTCTTTTAACAGTATCTGGTTTGTTTAATCTGTTGTAGAATTCCGATACATCCATTCATCCATATATGTATTGAAATTCAATTTTTGATAGATTGATCGTTGTGTTGATTGTTATTAGGCCTAGAATGTAAACAGTTGATACAAGTTTTCATTTATGCATATTATCTATTAGGTTCCATCATTTTGTCTTCGTTTTTCGTTAACTTTCATTAATATAAAAGGTAAGATTTTTTAATTATTACTATATAATAGAAAGTCAATCATCATAAAATTTACACCAGAAGAAGGTGTGCCACTAAACCAATTCAAAGTAGGTTTATGGAGTTAAAGTAAGTAGCTTTATAAATATCAAAAACAGTGGCTATTTTGGTGAAAGTGTTGCATTCATTTAACCATTAATAATTATGCATTATGCACAACTTGTCCTTCGCTTTTTTAAAATGAAACATTGTTTGTTTTTATTATTAAAAAACATAAAAACTTTCTGCGAGAAAATATATGAAGCAAAACAAAGGCATTCGTCTAGGGTTTCACACTCATCCCCAACAAATTTAGGAGAAGTAAGAGAAATTTGTCAAAAATCTGTATAATGCAACATGTTATTATTTTTTTTTTTAATTAAAAAATACAAAATTAAAATTCTACTTTATTTTTGGCCAAACAAAACCTTCCTTTTCATGACCATAGAGAGGATGGTCCTGGTTCTGACAGGAAAGGTAATTTTTTGGAATTGGCAAAACTGTTGTCAAATTACGAGTTGTATTGAAAGAACATTTGGTTCGAACACAACAAAGTAGTTCATTTGGAAAAACCTCTTACCTTTCCTCTAAAACACAGAATTCATTCATTAATATTTTGGGAGACACTGTCAAAGAGAAATTTTGCCTGATATTAGGAAAGTACTTTGGTATTCTTTTCAACTACAAGCCAGATTTATCACATAGTGAGCAGCTGTGTGAAGTGATTCGATATGTTCCATTGAAAAGGATGATCTTGATATTAAAAAGTGCTGAAGCCAAGGATACGATAATGCATCAACTATGCCAGGAATCCATACAGGAGTTCAGGAAGGATACAAGAGATGAATCCTAAGGCCTTATTTGTGCCTTGTACTAACCATTCTTTAAACCTGTGTGGAGTTCATTCATTTGCGACTGTACCCTCTTATGTAACATGTTTTTGCAGCTCTAGAGAGTGTTTACACACTCTACTTAGCCTCAACTCATCACTGAGATGTACTGAAGAAACATGTAACAATTTCTGTCAAGAGGTTGGTAGAAACGAGACGCAGTGCCTACCATGAGACAGTAACACCTGTAAAGGCAGAATTCACTGAACTAATGGAGGCAATTGAAGAACTGTCTAATGCAGAAGAAAATATTGAAAGGAGGGGCTCAGCACAGGTCTTATTGAATGCTGTCTGTGACTTTTCATTCTTATGGTTTCTCTCCCTCTGGAGTGATATACTGGATGAAGTTAATCATACCCAAAAACGTTTGGAAATAAAGGGAATAAGATTCGAAAAATGTGTGATCAAAATGCAATCTCTGAAGCTGTTTTTTTTTAAGACGAGCGTATACTATCATCAATAATGCCATCACATTGTGGCTACCGAGACGTGTGAATAATGGACATTCCTTTAGAAAATAGGGATAGAAGAAAGGTCAAGATGATGCCAAGCGAAAAATGTAGAGATGTTGGTCTTACTATAAAACTAGAATTGAAAAGAGCTATGTTTGAATGTGTGGATCGATCCCATTCAGAACTTAATAATAAGACCAAATGAATGGAAAATGTGTCAAAATTGTCCTCCGTTCTGGAACCAAATAAACAAATTGTTGGTGCTTCAAACAAAGATCTGCAAGTTCTATCATCAAATCTTATTGAAACATTCGATTTAAACATTTCTTTAAGACAACAAGAAAATTATAATATCACAGAACTTAATTTCTGTAATGTAATACACTATTACAATTTAAATAACTGTATGTAATGATATTTTAAATTAATTATAAAAGCAATAATCAACAATTAGATTATTAGATTGATACAGATTTCTCGTTGTCTTAAAGAAAACTTTTAAGATGTAAACAGACTATCTCAACTCTTTCACATATACAATGATACATACATACGCACACACATGCATGGACACCACACACACTCACATACGCAAACACATTCACCCAAATAATTGTTCTATTGTGTTTGACATATTTCTTTTTCTGAAGAGAAAAAAGTGAACAAATTTAAAACTGTTCCAAGTACACATTTTAGATTATCAAAGTTTTATTTTTCTGTAGATTACACAACATATCGTTCATAAAACTACCTTTTTAAATGTTGAAGGTCTTCGCTTAGGAATCTAAAGATTACTTTGAACATAATTTTTTATGCCATAGTTCATACTTCAAATTTCACATAAAACAATAAAATAAAAAGCTTAATAAAAATATAGTTCACAGCCAGACCCAGAGCTAAGAGTTTCTAAAATATGTTGGAAACATTTTAAAGACAGACTTGATGAGTCCTAATATGAGTCCTTGATAGTCAGAACTACTGTCTACCAGGGAAGACACAATTAAAATTGTTTTGTATTCAGGTATCAGTGATTAACAGCATGGAAAGGATTACTATGTTGCATGTGATAACCTAAAACACAGATCTAGCATTCAAAAGAGTCTAATACACAATAAAGAATTTTGACTGTCTTTGTACTTTTCTTAACTTACACTATCCACTGGTACTTTGATCAACAAAGTAAGAAGAATTATCAACAACAGCAACCACAAAGATATAAAGTAAAAGACAGATATATTTTTTAGATTATGGTGAGTGGATGGATGGTCTTTAACTGTCACTGTCATAGATATCTTAATCTATATCTATATAAGCCAAATACCACTGACTGACTCACTGATCACGATATCTCTGAAACCACTGAATGGATATCAATGAAACTTTGAACATAGCTTCATCATAGGTATTAGGTGCTCACTAAGAAACGGTTTTAAAAACTTTCACTCCTAAGGGGCAACCCCCCCCCCCTTGTATGTATGTATCTATGTATGTATGTTCCACATCTCCTCCTAAACCACTGGACCGATTTCAACCAAACTTGGCACAAATATATTACGCGACGGGAGAACCAACATAGGATAGGTGTTTTTTCGATGGGGTCCTTTGGGGGTTCTTTGGGGTCTTCCACATCTCCTCCTAAACCACTGGACCAATTTCAACCAAACTTGGCACAAATATTTTATGCAATGGGAGAACCAACATAGGATAGGTGTTTTTACGATGGGGTCCTTTGGGGGGTTCTTTGGGGTCTTTCACGTCTCCTCCTAAACCACTGGACCAATTTCAACCAAACTTGGCACAAATATTTTACGCAACGGGAGAACCAACATAGGATAGGTGTTTTCTTCGATGGGGTCCTTTGGGGGTTCTTTGGGGTCTTCCACATCTCCTCCTAAACCACTGGACCGATTTCAACCAAACTTGGCACAAATATTTTACGCAACGGGAGAACCAACATAGGGTAGATGTTTTTTTGATATGATCCTTCGGGAGGTCCTTTTGGGGGTCCTTTGGGGTCTTCCACATCTCCTCCTAAACCACTGGACCAATTTCAACAAAACTTGGCACAAATATTTTACGCAACGGGAGAACCAACATAGGACAAGTGTTTTTTCGATACGATACTTTGGGGTCTTCCACATCTCCTCCTAAACCACTGCACCGATTTCAACCAAACTTAGCACAAATATTTTACCCAACGGGAGAACCAACATAGGACAGGTGGTTTTTTCAATACGATCCTCTGGGGGGTCCTTTGGGTCTTAAAAATCTATTAGATCTGGTTACTATGGCAACCCAATAGAATAGATTCTGGTTACCATAGCATCGGTGGAAGTCTCCCGCATAGGAAGTAGCATGGGAGTCATCCAACGGGCCTTCCCCGGAGTCCATCCACGGAACCCGGGGAGTCTTAGGTCGGATCCCACGAAAGACGTCGGGGCCAGAGTTCACGGTTCTTATAAATAAAGATATAGGTTATGATATCAATGGTGGTGTATGCAAAGCGGTGAGAAAATACAATGAAAAGAGGTCACTTATTCCCTGGAAGATAAAATCTTTGTCGTGCTTTAAATATGACTGTAATACTGACTACAACAATGGCAAGATTTTATCTATTGGTGATTTTATACAGTGTAAATGGTGTAATGCTAAAAAGTGAAAAGAGGAAAGTCCTGGGTTATGTTGTAGCAACGGAAAAGTCCACCTTCCTCTCATTAAAGAACTACCAGAACCTCTCCACAGCATTCTGAGGGAAGACTGTTTCTCTCATGGCCAGTTGTACATTGCCTGTTCAAGAGTTAGCACTCCTGACAGTCTGGTTATTCTTCAGCCAGAAGGAAAGACTAAAAACTTTGTGTACAGAGAAGTTCTTTAATGATCCAATGATTAGTTCTTCATTAAAAGTTCATAAATTGAAGAAAAATCTGAAATGTTTTCATACTCAACAAAACTACATATGACAAAAATGTTTAATGTATATTTTAAATAAAATACATAAGAGGTTTTAATTATTTATTTATAAGAAACCTACTTTAATTGAACTTTATTAATTAAATAAGATTTTCATTACGCACAACGTGAAACTCTGTAGCGAAGCACGGGTATTTTGATAGTTGAATATAAAAATACTGAGAATGCAACATATAAGCCTCAAAATCCAATAAATCATGAGAAAAGAAAATTTGGTTGTGTAATACTTATGTTATGCTTGTAATAGTAATGTATCACTTGTTCGATTGTGTATTATTATGCTGTAAGATCTGAAAATACATAATCTTGCTTTGGATTTCTTTTTTGCGATTAAAAAATTTTCCAAAACTCATTTCATTCTGAAATGCATTTATTCATTATCATTTTGCCAATAGGAGTTCTCTGTATAAGCTATGTCCCTCATATCTACAAGTTAAATCTATCTTCCTAAGAATTACGGCCATGATCTTAAAAGTAAAATATTCAACGGGGAATTTCTAGAGGGCAAATTTTGAGGAGGTAACGGCAGGTAACTGTTAATGAATGAAACCTTTAATTTGATTGTGTGCAAATTTGTTTTTTCATAAATTTATTTTTTTTATCATTCTTAAACGGCGGCGTTTAGATATTTTAAAATTAAAACTAAACTTTATAAAATAATTTTCTTTCAACGAAGTTATGGAAACTGTTTGTGATTAGAGGGGCCGAGCAATCGATCTAATTACCGTATGCTATTATTAAAATTTCAAATACTTTACTATCATTGTTTGCTGTTTAGTTAATTTTGTAATAGGTTTTTTATTAACTATTGACACTAAATAAAATTCTAAAATCTTTTATCCTTTGCACAGTTGAAACGCTAACTTGAACGATTCAGGTACTCAACAAATTAATTAATGTTTGTGATTTTAAAAGAATAAAACTAAATACGACTTATAATAGAATAAGTACTAAAAAAAAACAATTTATTAAAAATGACTGTTTCCTTGTCAGTGAAAAATAAAATCCAACCTATAACACACTCACTGAACACCAACGAAACGTAAGTAGAATGAAATGGACATTAACATTTGCCAACGGCCATACCACGCTGAATACACCGGTTCTCGTCCGATCACCGAAGTTAAGCAACGTCGGGCCCGGTTAGTACTTGGATGGGTGACCGCTTGGGAACACCGGGTGCTGTTGGCATTATATTTTTTTCCGTTTCTACATCATATAACTATAATTTTGTTTATATTTAATTCACATGTACAAGTAAGTAATTTTTACAAGTATTTCACGTGTCTAAATTATTTATTAAATAAACAACAGGTATTGAGACACCGAGTATTTAGAAAAAAAGTCTATCATTAAAATAATTAGTCTCTGATGATGATAATAATTAATCTAAATACAATAAAAATAGTCACTTATCATTACTGAATTATTTTTCTCTGATAAACTGATGTTTGAATGTTTCATACGTAATGGGCCTACTGTAACACAATAAAATTACATTACAAAAAACTATTTATTTTTATGATAATTTTTAAATAGTTGAAATAATTGAGGAGGGTTATAGCGAACAAGATAAATATAGATTCTTTAAAAATATTGTAAATAAAAATTAGCTTAATAATGTATCACCACATGTTTTATAATTGCGAACAGGTATCGCACAGCGGTTTTTTCAACTTTGGCCGGAGGGAGTACTACATTTCGTCACTAGATGTCGCGCGGTTGGTACTAAGCATCAGTTAGAGCTTTTCATACTATGTTGATTGAAAATTTCACTTATTTGCGCGTACGTTCCGCAGTTGTACCCCAAGAGAGTTGCAATTTTTCAATTTTTACGTGTTTTTCTGTTAATAAACAGATTGGGTACCCAACAGATTTTTTAACTGTTTATTACTTGTTATTGAACAAGTACGTCTTAGAAGTATATGTTTTAATGAATAATTATTGAATACTAAATTACAACGCTACATAATTAAAGTTAAATACTGTACAATAATATTTGTGACTAAACGTTTAACGTTTTTAAACGTGACACCATTCTGATAATTAGCTAACCAATGTCATCTGAAGTACGGCTAAGAAACAACGGACGATTACTTGAACATCTCACAAAACTGTAAGACACAACTATCGCCCTGGAGCAAATAACACGGAAATGACGCAAACAATGGCTAAGAATTTCTGATGATATAAAAAAGGGAGTCGTTGGATTTAAACAGTAACAATTTTAAGAAGTTAAGCGAAATTTAAACCGTGAATACTGGTGAAACTCTAAAAGTTCTGCAGTATTTTACCAAAATGTTTACGATGGAAGAGGGGTCTAGCGAGGATCAGTCAATAAGTATAACATAAATTTTACATTATTAGTGTCGACGTTTCCACAATATTTATCGTCATTCTCAGGGCATGTGTACTGACAATGTAGAAAAATCAAACACAACCGGAACAAGATCAATTACTTGAGTGAATCTGTGTTGGCTCATGAGCAGGGGCGGATTTACGCACAGGCAGACTAGGCACTTGCCTGGGGCGGCAAAATTTGAGTTAAGAAATGATATTTTTAGATTCAAACAAATTTACAAGTATAAAAGCCAGTTGAATTAAGCACACACGAATATAAAAATTATCTTCACTTAATTTGTAACTATAATGCAGTTATCGTTGTTCACCCAAAAGTAATACGGGCGAATGTTTATGTTTTCAACCGTTGAAAAATTTGGCGTTGATCATCCGAGAGATTTTAGATGTTGGCAATCCAGATCAAAGTGAGAAATGTAGATCTGTCAATGTAATACCGAATTGTAGGTTGGTTCCAGAAACCGAGGCAAGCTAATATTTAAGGAATCGAGACATTCTAGTGATACCGACAATAACTGTGATAGCAGTGAAGGTGAAGATCCTGTTCACACAGTTCAGCCAGAGAGGACCGTTGTGGAGGAACCTTCATTTTTGAAGAACGAAGAGCCAGTTCACGTCAAAAATCATTATGAAATGTCATCAAATCAGGTAGGGAAGGTCTCAGATTCTGATCCTATTAATTGGCAAATGAACGAGAGCACACGCGATTATGTAGCAAAGTTTGGATTTAAACAGAACACTAGTGCGGACTGTAAAACCAAGAGGGAATATAATGATGCCCCCCCCCAACAGAGATTTGTGGGAGGGGGCAAATTTATACTGCCTACGGGCGGCAAAATGTTAAATCCGCCCCTGCTCATGAGTAATAAAATAATTACATTCTTTACATACCGTATTGTTTTACTTAAATACATAGACTTAATTAATATAATTCAAACTATAATTAATGCAATGCTACAATTTAAAATACTGATAATATGATAATCCCTTATCTATATTTATAAAAAAATTATAATTCATTAATCATCGAATCTATATTTGAATTGGTATAGACAGCAACTCATGTCTAAAAAATATGTTTGTGACGATGTTCAAATATGTATATTATTTAAGTTATTATTATTATTTTTATTTTTCACCGACTACTGCTATTGATTACACTTATCCATATCAATTAATTGAATTAATGTGTGTATGCATGTGCGTGCACTTGCAAGGGGGGTGAGACAGTTTGTTTTCTATCAGCAAAATAATTACATTCCTTACACATTGTTTTACTTATAAATGTTTAAGCTTGCCAATAGAGCAGAATTGTTTTTTTCTTGCTTACCGAATAGTCAGCTAGAAAGATATATACTGAAATGGAGCCTTTTATAGAAATTGAGATTCTATTGTATATTTTACTCACAATTATCGCTTCTACCATCACTCCCCATTTAATTAAATTCTTCCACTTCAGGGATGATCTCAATTTTCAGTTTGATTCCTGTCCTGTCAACTCTACTTCTGCTGAAAACTTATTTTCAACTTTTGTTTATTGATTTTCATATTGAAATCCTCTTCCATTACTGCATCCGTTATACTAAGAATTTTTTGTGCATAAAGTATGTTGTAGACACGTGTACACAGTTCATCAACTGCATCTTATAAGATGACATATTTGTTCTTCAAAAGGTCAAAACCTACTTAAGAAACAAAATTTATGATGAACAGCATGTCTTGAAATGTTAGCAGTTGAAAAACAACTTGCCAAAAACCTTAATTGACTCATAGAGTAGATAATATTGTTGTCAGCCATAATCAAAGGAAAATCAATGTGCTTTAATAGAACTGTTTCTATTGAACATGAGTGTAAATAGTGTATGTTTTAATGTGTTTTAACATTGCACGATTTTACTACTATGACTTTTCAGTGCTGACTTCCACACTTCATATAATAGGAAAAATATACCATGAATAATTGCAGTGTGGATGCTATCAGTTCTAGTTGCAGAAACACATGGTGTAGCTTTTAATTCTATTTATGAACTTGTACCCATGTAAAAATTTTTACAGTGTGGCCCACCGAGATATCAGGCAGATATCGATGGGTCTGATTTGTTTAATAAACTGAACAGTTTAAAGATGATTTTTCCAAATCTTCTGGATGAGCCAGAAAGCATTTTTCAGTACGGTACCTTATTCAAAATA
Organism: Magicicada septendecula; assembly: GCA_034769895.1. NCBI lineage: Eukaryota > Metazoa > Arthropoda > Insecta > Hemiptera > Cicadidae > Magicicada > Magicicada septendecula. The sequence goes on from CM068368.1 coordinate 128,636,423, forward strand.
ATTTGTTCTCAACATTCCCAAATACAGCAGAAGCGTTAAGAATCTTACTTACATTAACGATAATGGCTGCAGTTGGTGAAAGATGACTCTCTAAATTATAAGTTATAAAATGTTATTTAAGATCGACCATGGCTTAGAAACACTGACATAGGAAAAAGACTTGGGGTGGCATATTCAACATTACATGCAGGTGCAAGAAAACTTAGTGGATGTCCTGCATCAATGCTAGATAACAAGCATATATCTTGCTGTCTGTCTGTGCTTGCAGGGCTGCCAGACACAGAGCCTAACTTTAGCATAGAACCTGATGTCACTGTCATTAACAAAGCAGTCCTATCACATTGTCTTTGGCGTCCATTCATTGGAATCCGTTCCATGATATATGCAGCCAACTGTCCATTTGTACTGCAGACAGCTTATCGCTACCAGTTTTGATTAGAAATAAAAATTTCTGATATTAAAAAATTTAATTTTTGTCTTCAACTCTAGAAAAAAAAGATGAAATTAAAAACAGTACAAGAGGAATTTATTCTAAGTGAATTGTAAATTCTCTACATAGAATACCTCTTGCACTCTGTTATGTTGGTGACTTTCTCTAAGTTAAATACAAAGTGTATAAGGTAACCTGTACTATATTTATTCAACAATTTTTAGAGAGCACCCTCACTTAATGTTTAATCATGACTGCCAGTGTACTGTGTATCAGTGGCGTAGTACCTAGGGGGTGTGGTCCGCACCAGGTGCCATTTTCAAATATGAATTTTTTTCTCAATTTAGAAAAAATATTTATTTTTTGTACTTTTAAATTTTCTTAGAGTACTAGATATTTATAAATATTATATGTAGCCTATTATGTAGAAGCTATAACTTGGCAAAGTAAATGGAAACAAATATCACCAACATTGAACTACATTGTGAACCAACGCAATGATGATAGATGATTATCTTGTTATGTGACAGATGTGCGACAGTGATTTGCCAGTTAGTTGCCACTCTTCAGTTGATCGACGCAGACTCGCCCGGTCCGATAAGACGTCTGCAGCTGTAGACTAGCAGGCGTAAACACCCAGACAATTCGTGCGGCATTGTTGGGCTGTTATTGTTTTAGCAACTAGTCGCGGAAGTGAATCATTAATACCGGTAGTGAATTATTATATAGTTTCTTTTAACAGTATCTGGTTTGTTTAATCTGTTGTAGAATTCCGATACATCCATTCATCCATATATGTATTGAAATTCAATTTTTGATAGATTGATCGTTGTGTTGATTGTTATTAGGCCTAGAATGTAAACAGTTGATACAAGTTTTCATTTATGCATATTATCTATTAGGTTCCATCATTTTGTCTTCGTTTTTCGTTAACTTTCATTAATATAAAAGGTAAGATTTTTTAATTATTACTATATAATAGAAAGTCAATCATCATAAAATTTACACCAGAAGAAGGTGTGCCACTAAACCAATTCAAAGTAGGTTTATGGAGTTAAAGAAAGTAGCTTTATAAATATCAAAAACAGTGGCTATTTTGGTGAAAGTGTTGCATTCATTTAACCATTAATAATTATGCATTATGCACAACTTGTCCTTCGCTTTTTTAAAATGAAACATTGTTTGTTTTTATTATTAAAAAACATAAAAACTTTCTGCGAGAAAATATATGAAGCAAAACAAAGGCATTCGTCTAGGGTTTCACACTCACCTCCAACAAATTTAGGAGAAGTAAGAGAAATTTGTCAAAAATCTGTATAATGCAACATGTTATTATTTTTTTTTTTAATTAAAAAATACAAAATTAAAATTCTACTTTATTTTTGGCCAAACAAAACCTTCCTTTTCATGACCATAGAGAGGATGGTCCTGGTTCTGACAGGAAAGGTAATTTTTTGGAATTGGCAAAACTGTTGTCAAATTACGAGTTGTATTGAAAGAACATTTGGTTCGAACACAACAAAGTAGTTCATTTGGAAAAACCTCTTACCTTTCCTCTAAAACACAGAATTCATTCATTAATATTTTGGGAGACACTGTCAAAGAGAAATTTTGCCTGATATTAGGAAAGTACTTTGGTATTCTTTTCAACTACAAGCCAGATTTATCACATAGTGAGCAGCTGTGTGAAGTGATTCGATATGTTCCATTGAAAAGGATGATCTTGATATTAAAAAGTGCTGAAGCCAAGGATACGATAATGCATCAACTATGCCAGGAATCCATACAGGAGTTCAGGAAGGATACAAGAGATGAATCCTAAGGCCTTATTTGTGCCTTGTACTAACCATTCTTTAAACCTGTGTGGAGTTCATTCATTTGCGACTGTACCCTCTTATGTAACATGTTTTTGCAGCTCTAGAGAGTGTTTACACACTCTACTTAGCCTCAACTCATCACTGAGATGTACTGAAGAAACATGTAACAATTTCTGTCAAGAGGTTGGTAGAAACGAGACGCAGTGCCTACCATGAGACAGTAACACCTGTAAAGGCAGAATTCACTGAACTAATGGAGGCAATTGAAGAACTGTCTAATGCAGAAGAAAATATTGAAACGAGGGGCTCAGCACAGGTCTTATTGAATGCTGTCTGCGACTTTTCATTCTTATGGTTTCTCTCCCTCTGGAGTGATATACTGGACGAAGTTAATCATACCCAAAAACGTTTGGAAATAAAGGGAATAAGATTCGAAAAATGTGTGATCAAAATGCAATCTCTGAAGCTGTTTTTTTTTTTAAGACGAGCGTATACTATCATCAATAATGCCATCACATTGTGGCTACCGAGACGTGTGAATAATGGACATTCCTTTAGAAAATAGGGATAGAAGAAAGGTCAAGATGATGCCAAGCGAAAAATGTAGAGATGTTGGTCTTACTATAAAACTAGAATTGAAAAGAGCTATGTTTGAATGTGTGGATCGATCCCATTCAGAACTTAATAATAAGACCAAATGAATGGAAAATGTGTCAAAATTGTCCTCCGTTCTGGAACCAAATAAACAAATTGTTGGTGCTTCAAACAAAGATCTGCAAGTTCTATCATCAAATCTTATTGAAACATTCGATTTAAACATTTCTTTAAGACAACAAGAAAATTATAATATCACAGAACTTAATTTCTGTAATGTAATACACTATTACAATTTAAATAACTGTATGTAATGATATTTTAAATTAATTATAAAAGCAATAATCAACAATTAGATTATTAGATTGATACAGATTTCTCGTTGTCTTAAAGAAAACTTTTAAGATGTAAACAGACTATCTCAACTCTTTCACATATACAATGATACATACATACGCACACACATGCATGGACACCACACACACTCACATACACAAACACATTCACCCAAATAATTGTTCTATTGTGTTTGACATATTTCTTTTTCTGAAGAGAAAAAAGTGAACAAATTTAAAACTGTTCCAAGTACACATTTTAGATTATCAAAGTTTTATTTTTCTGTAGATTACACAACATATCGTTCATAAAACTACCTTTTTAAATGTTGAAGGTCTTCGCTTAGGAATCTAAAGATTACTTTGGACATAATTTTTTATGCCATAGTTCATACTTCAAATTTCACATAAAACAATAAAATAAAAAGCTTAATAAAAATATAGTTCACAGCCAGACCCAGAGCTAAGAGTTTCTAAAATATGTTGGAAACATTTTAAAGACAGACTTGATGAGTCCTAATATGAGTCCTTGATAGTCAGAACTACTGTCTACCAGGGAAGACACAATTAAAATTGTTTTGTATTCAGGTATCAGTGATTAACAGCATGGAAAGGATTACTATGTTGCATGTGATAACCTAAAACACAGATCTAGCATTCAAAAGAGTCTAATACACAATAAAGAATTTTGACTGTCTTTGTACTTTTCTTAACTTACACTATCCACTGGTACTTTGATCAACAAAGTAAGAAGAATTATCAACAACAGCAACCACAAAGATATAAAGTAAAAGACAGATATATTTTTTAGATTATGGTGAGTGGATGGATGGTCTTTAACTGTCACTGTTATAGATATCTTAATCTATATCTATATAAGCCAAATACCACTGACTGACTCACTGATCACGATATCTCTGAAACCACTGAATGGATATCAATGAAACTTTGAACATAGCTTCATCATAGGTCTTAGGTGCTCACTAAGAAACGGTTTTAAAAACTTTCACTCCTAAGGGGCAACCCCTCCCCCTTGTATGTATGTATCTATGTATGTATGTTCCACATTTCCTCCTAAACCACTGGACCGATTTCAACCAAACTTGGCACAAATATATTACGCGACGGGAGAACCAACATAGGATAGGTGTTTTTTCGATGGGGTCCTTTGGGGGTTCTTTGGGGTCTTCCACATCTCCTCCTAAACCACTGGACCAATTTCAACCAAACTTGGCACAAATATTTTATGCAATGGGAGAACCAACATAGGATAGGTGTTTTTACGATGGGGTCCTTTGGGGGGTTCTTTGGGGTCTTTCACGTCTCCTCCTAAACCACTGGACCAATTTCAACCAAACTTGGCACAAATATTTTACGCAACGGGAGAACCAACATAGGATAGGTGTTTTCTTCGATGGGGTCCTTTGGGGGTTCTTTGGGGTCTTCCACATCTCCTCCTAAACCACTGGACCGATTTCAACCAAACTTGGCACAAATATTTTACGCAACGGGAGAACCAACATAGGGTAGATGTTTTTTCGATATGATCCTTCGGGAGGTCCTTTTGGGGGTCCTTTGGGGTCTTCCACATCTCCTCCTAAACCACTGGACCAATTTCAACAAAACTTGGCACAAATATTTTACGCAACGGGAGAACCAACATAGGACAAGTGTTTTTTCGATACGATACTTTGGGGTCTTCCACATCTCCTCCTAAACCACTGCACCGATTTCAACCAAACTTAGCACAAATATTTTACCCAACGGGAGAACCAACATAGGACAGGTGGTTTTTTCAATACGATCCTCTGGGGGGTCCTTTGGGTCTTAAAAATCTATTAGATCTGGTTACTATGGCAACCCAATAGAATAGATTCTGGTTACCATAGCATCGGTGGAAGTCTCCCACATAGGAAGTAGCATGGGAGTCGTCCAACGGGCCTTCCCCGGAGTCCATCCACGGAACCCGGGGAGTCTTAGGTCGGATCCCACGAAAGACGTCGGGGCCAGAGTTCACGGTTCTTATAAATAAAGATATAGGTTATGATATCAATGGTGGTGTATGCAAAGCGGTGAGAAAATACAATGAAAAGAGGTCACTTATTCCCTGGAAGATAAAATCTTTGTCGTGCTTTAAATATGATTGTAATACTGACTACAACAATGGCAAGATTTTATCTATTGGTGATTTTATACAGTGTAAATGGTGTAATGCTAAAAAGTGAAAAGAGGAAAGTCCTGGGTTATGTTGTAGCAACGGAAAAGTCCACCTTCCTCTCATTAAAGAACTACCAGAACCTCTCCACAGCATTCTGAGGGAAGACTGTTTCTCTCATGGCCAGTTGTACATTGCCTGTTCAAGAGTTAGCACTCCTGACAGTCTGGTTATTCTTCAGCCAGAAGGAAAGACTAAAAACTTTGTGTACAAAGAAGTTCTTTAATTATCCAATGATTAGTTCTTCATTAAAAGTTCATAAATTGAAGAAAAATCTGAAATGTTTTCATACTCAACAAAACTACATATGACAAAAATGATTAATGTATATTTTAAATAAAATACATAAGAGGTTTTAATTATTTATTTATAAGAAACCTACTTTAATTGAACTTTATTAATTAAATAAGATTTTCATTACGTACAACGTGAAACTCTGTAGCGAAGCACGGGTATTTTGATAGTTGAATATAAAAATACTGAGAATGCAACATATAAGCCTCAAAATCCAATAAATCATGAGAAAAGAAAATTTGGTTGTGTAATACTTATGTTATGCTTGTAATAGTAATGTATCACTTGTTCGATTGTGTATTATTATGCTGTAAGATCTGAAAATCATAATCTTGCTTTGGATTTCTTTTTTGCGATTAAAAAATTTTCCAAAACTCATTTCATTCTGAAATGCATTTATTCATTATCATTTTGCCAATAGGAGTTCTCTGTATAAGCTATGTCGCTCATATCTACAAGTTAAATCTATCTTCCTAAGAATTACGGCCACGATCTTAAAAGTAAAATATTCAATGGGGAATTTCTAGAGGGCAAATTTTGAGGAGGTAACGGCAGGTAACTGTTAATGAATGAAACCTTTAATTTGATTGTGTGCAAATTTGTTTTTTCATAAATTTATTTTTGTTTATCATTCTTAAACGGCGTTTAGATATTTTAAAATTAAAATTAAACTTTATAAAATAATTTTCTTTCAACGAAGTTATGGAAACTGTTTGTGATTAGAGGGGCCGAGCAATCGATCTAATTACCGTATGCTATTATTAAAATTTCAAATACTTTACTATCATTGTTTGCTGTTTAGTTATTTTGTAATAGGTTTTGTATTAACTATTGACACTAAATAAAATTCTAAAATCTTTTATCCTTTGCACAGTTGAAACGCTAACTTGAACGATTCAGGTACTCAACAAATTAATTAATGTTTGTGATTTTAAAAGAATAAAACTAAATACGACTTATAATAGAATAAGTACTAAAAAAAAACAATTTATTAAAAATGACTGTTTCCTTGTCAGTGAAAAATAAAATCCAACCTATAACACACTCACTGAACACCAACGAAACGTAAGTAGAATGAAATGGACATTAACGTTTGCCAACGGCCATACCACGCTGAATACACCGGTTCTCGTCCGATCACCGAAGTTAAGCAACGTCGGGCCCGGTTAGTACTTGGATGGGTGACCGCTTGGGAACACCGGGTGCTGTTGGCATTATATTTTTTCCGTTTCTACATCATATAACTATAATTTTGTTTATATTTAATTCACATGTACAAGTAAGTAATTTTTACAAGTATTTCACGTGTCTAAATTATTTATTAAATAAACAACAGGTATTGAGACACCGAGTATTTAGAAAAAAAGTCTATCATTAAAATAATTAGTCTCTGATGATGATAATAATTAATCTAAATACAATAAAAATAGTCACTTATCATTACTGAATTATTTTTCTCTGATAAACTGATGTTTGAATGTTTCATACGTAATGGGCCTACTGTAACACAATAAAATTACATTACAAAAAACTATTTATTTTTATGATAATTTTTAAATAGTTGAAATAATTGAGGAGGGTTATAGCGAACAAGATAAATATAGATTCTTTAAAAATATTGTAAATAAAAATTAGCTTAATAATGTATCACCACATGTTTTATAATTGCGAACAGGTATCGCACAGCGGTTTTTTCAACTTTGGCCGGAGGGAGTACTACATTTCGTCACTAGATGTCGCGCGGTTGGTACTAAGCATGAGTTAGAGCTTTTCATACTATGTTGATTGAAAATTTCACTTATTTGCGCGTACGTTCCGCAGTTGTACCCCAAGAGAGTTGCAATTTTTCAATTTTTACGTGTTTTTCTGTTATTAAACAGATTTTTTAACTGTTTATTACTTGTTATTGAACAAGTACGTCTTAGAAGTATATGTTTTAATGAATAATTATTGAATACTAAATTACAACGCTACATAATTAAAGTTAAATACTGTACAATAATATTTGTACACTAAACGTTTAACGTTTTTAAACGTGACACCATTCTGATAATTAGCTAACCAATGTCATCTGAAGTACGGCTAAGAAACAACGGACGATTACTTGAACATCTCACAAAACTGTAAGACACAACTATCGCCCTGGAGCAAATAACACGGAAATGACGCAAACAATGGCTAAGAATTTCTGATGATATAAAAAAGGGAGTCGTTGGATTTAAACAGTAACAATTTTAAGAAGTTAAGCGAAATTTAAACCGTGAATACTGGTGAAACTCTAAAAGTTCTGCAGTATTTTACCAAAATGTTTACGATGGAAGAGGGGTCTAGCGAGGATCAGTCAATAAGTATAACATAAATTTTACATTATTAGTGTCGACGTTTCCACAATATTTATCGTCATTCTCAGGGCATGTGTACTGACAATGTAGAAAAATCAAACACAACCGGAACAAGATCAATTACTTGAGTGAATCTGTGTTGGCTCATGAGCAGGGGCGGATTTACGCACAGGCAGACTAGGCACTTGCCTGGGGCGGCAAAATTTGAGTTAAGAAATGATATTTTTAGATTCAAACAAATTTACAAGTATAAAAGCCAGTTGAATTAAGCACACACGAATATAAAAATTATCTTCACTTAATTTGTAACTATAATGCAGTTATCGTTGTTCACCCAAAAGTAATACGGGCGAATGTTTATGTTTTCAACCGTTGAAAAATTTGGCGTTGATCATCCGAGAGATTTTAGATGTTGGCAATCCAGATCAAAGTGAGAAATGTAGATCTGTCAATGTAATACCGAATTGTAGGTTGGTTCCAGAAACCGAGGCAAGCTAATATTTAAGGAATCGAGACATTCTAGTGATACCGACAATAACTGTGATAGCAGTGAAGGTGAAGATCCTGTTCACACAGTTCAGCCAGAGAGGACCGTTGTGGAGGAACCTTCATTTTTGAAGAACGAAGAGCCAGTTCACGTCAAAAATCATTATGAAATGTCATCAAATCAGGTAGGGAAGGTCTCAGATTCTGATCCTATTAATTGGCAAATGAACGAGAGCACACGCGATTATGTAGCAAAGTTTGGATTTAAACAGAACACTAGTGCGGACTGTAAAACCAAGAGGGAATATAATGATGCCCCCCCCCCAACAGAGATTTGTGGGATGGGGCAAATTTATACTGCCTACGGGCGGCAAAATGTTAAATCCGCCCCTGCTCATGAGTAATAAAATAATTACATTCTTTACATACCGTATTGTTTTACTTAAATACATAGACTTAATTAATATAATTCAAACTATAATTAATGCAATGCTACAATTTAAAATACTGATAATATAATTATCCCTTATCTATATTTATAAAAAAATTATAATTCATTAATCATCGAATCTATATTTGAATTGGTATAGACAGCAACTCATGTGTAAAAAATTTGTTTGTGGCGATGTTCAAATATGTATATTATTTAAGTTATTATTATTATTTTTATTTTTCACCGACTACTGCTATTGATTACACTTATCCATATCAATTAATTGAATTAATGTGTGTATGCATGTGCGTGCACTTGCAAGGGGGGTGAGACAGTTTGTTTTCTATCAGCAAAATAATTACATTCCTTACACATTGTTTTACTTATAAATGTTTAAGCTTGCCAATAGAGCAGAATTGTTTTTTTCTTGCTTACCGAATAGTCAGCTAGAAAGATATATACTGAAATGGAGCCTTTTATAGAAATTGAGATTCTATTGTATATTTTACTCACAATCTCGCTTCTACCATCACTCCCCATTTAATTAAATTCTTCCACTTCAGGGATGATCTCAATTTTCAGTTTGATTCCTGTCCTGTCAACTCTACTTCTGCTGAAAACTTATTTCCAACTTTTGTTTATTGATTTTCATATTGAAATCCTCTTCCATTACTGCATCCATTATACTAAGAATTTTTTGTGCATAAAGTATGTTGTAGACACGTGTACACAGTTCATCAACTGCATCTTATAAGATGACATATTTGTTCTTCAAAAGGTCAAAACCTACTTAAGAAACAAAATTTATGATGAACAGCATGTCTTGAAATGTTAGCAGTTGAAAAACAACTTGCCAAAAACCTTAATTGACTCATAGAGTAGATAATATTGTTGTCAGCCATAATCAAAGGAAAATCAATGTGCTTTAATAAAACTGTTTCTATTGAACATGAGTGTAAATAGTGTATGTTTTAATGTGTTTTAACATTGCACGATTTTACTACTATGACTTTTCAGTGCTGACTTCCACACTTCATATAATAGGAAAAATATACCATGAATAATTGCAGTGTGGATGCTATCAGTTCTAGTTGCAGAAACACATGGTGTAGCTTTTAATTCTATTTATGAACTTGTACCCATGTAAAAATTTTTACAGTGTGGCCCACTGAGATATCAGGCAGATATCGATGGGTCTGATTTGTTTAATAAACTGAACAGTTTAAAGATGATTTTTCCAAATCTTCTGGATGAGCCAGAAAGCATTTTTCAGTACAGTACCTTATTCAAAATAATTTGTTCTCAACATTCCCAAATACAGCAGAAGCATTAAGAATCTTACTTACATTAACGATAATAGCTGCAGTTGGTGAAAGATGACTCTCTAAATTATAAGTTATAAAATGTTATTTAAGATCGACCATGGCTTAGAAACACTGACATAGGAAAAAGACTTGGGGTGGCATATTCAACATTACATGCAGGTGCAAGAAAACTTAGTGGATGTCCTGCATCAATGCTAGATAACAAGCATATATCTTGCTGTCTGTCTGTGCTTGCAGGGCTGCCAGACACAGAGCCTAACTTTAGCATAGAACCTGATGTCACTGTCATTAACAAAGCAGTCCTATCACATTGTCTTTGGCGTCCATTCATTGGAATCCGTTCCATGATATATACAGCCAACTGTCCATTTGTACTGCAGACAGCTTATCACTACCAGTTTTGATTAAAAATAAAAATTTCTGATATTAAAAAATTTAATTTTTGTCTTCAACTCTAGAAAAAAAAGGTGAAATTAAAAACAGTACAAGAGGAATTTATTCTAAGTGAATTGTAAATTCTCTACATAGAATACCTCTTGCACTCTGTTATGTTGGTGACTTTCTCTAAGTTAAATACAAAGTGTATAAGGTAACCTGTACTATATTTATTCAACAATTTTTAGAGAGCACCCTCACTTAATGTTTAATCATGACTGCCAGTGTACTGTGTATCAGTGGCGTAGTACCTAGGGGGTGTGGTCCGCACCAGGTGCCATTTTCAAATATGAATTTTTTTCTCAATTTAGAAAAAATATTTATTTTTTGTACTTTTAAATTTTCTTAGAGTACTAGATATTTATAAATATTATATGTAGCCTATTATGTAGAAGCTATAACTTGACAAAGTAAATGAAAACAAATATCACCAACATTGAACTACATTGTGAACCAACGCAATGATGATAGATGATTATCTTGTTATGTGACAGATGTGCGACAGTGATTTGCCAGTTAGTTGCCACTCTTCAGTTGACCGACGCAGACTCGCCCGGTCCGATAAGACGTCTGCAGCTGTAGACTAGCAGGCGTAAACACCCAGACAGTTCGTGCGGCATTGTTGGGCTGTTATTGTTTTAGCAACTAGTCGCGGAAGTGAATCATTAATACCGGTAGTGAATTATTATATAGTTTCTTTTAACAGTATCTGGTTTGTTTAATCTGTTGTAGAATTCCGATACATCCATTCATCCATATATGTATTGAAATTCAATTTTTGATAGATTGATCGTTGTGTTGATTGTTATTAGGCCTAGAATGTAAACAGTTGATACAAGTTTTCATTTATGCATATTATCTATTAGGTTCCATCATTTTGTCTTCGTTTTTCGTTAACTTTCATTAATATAAAAGGTAAGATTTTTTAATTATTACTATATAATAGAAAGTCAATCATCATAAAATTTACACCAGAAGAAGGTGTGCCACTAAACCAATTCAAAGTAGGTTTATGGAGTTAAAGTAAGTAGCTTTATAAATATCAAAAACAGTGGCTATTTTGGTGAAAGTGTTGCATTCATTTAACCATTAATAATTATGCATTATGCACAACTTGTCCTTCGCTTTTGTAAAATGAAACATTGTTTTTTTTTATTATTAAAAAACATAAAAACTTTCTGCGAGAAAATTTATATGAAGCAAAACAAAGGCATTCGTCTAGGGTTTCACACTCACCCCCAACGAATTTAGGAGAAGTAAGAGAAATTTGTCAAAAATCTGTATAATGCAACATGTTATTATTTTTTTTTTAATTAAAAAATACAAAATTAAAATTCTACTTTATTTTTGGCCAAACAAAACCTTCCTTTTCATGACCATAGAGAGGATGGTCCTGGTTCTGACAGGAAAGGTAATTTTTTGGAATTGGCAAAACTGTTGTCAAATTACGAGTTGTATTGAAAGAACATTTGGTTCGAACACAACAAAGTAGTTCATTTGGAAAAACCTCTTACCTTTCCTCTAAAACACAGAATTCATTCATTAATATTTTGGGAGACACTGTCAAAGAGAAATTTTGCCTGATATTAGGAAAGTACTTTGGTATTCTTTTCAACTACAAGCCAGATTTATCACATAGTGAGCAGCTGTGTGAAGTGATTCGATATGTTCCATTGAAAAGGATGATCTTGATATTAAAAAGTGCTGAAGCCAAGGATAAGATAATGCATCAACTATGCCAGGAATCCATACAGGAGTTCAGGAAGGATACAAGAGATGAATCCTAAGGCCTTATTTGTGCCTTGTACTAACCATTCTTTAAACCTGTGTGGAGTTCATTCATTTGCGACTGTACCCTCTTATGTAACATGTTTTTGCAGCTCTAGAGAGTGTTTACACACTCTACTTAGCCTCAACTCATCACTGAGATGTACTGAAGAAACATGTAACAATTTCTGTCAAGAGGTTGGTAGAAACGAGACGCAGTGCCTACCATGAGACAGTAACACCTGTAAAGGCAGAATTCACTGAACTAATGGAGGCAATTGAAGAACTGTCTAATGCAGAAGAAAATATTGAAACGAGGGGCTCAGCACAGGTCTTATTGAATGCTGTCTGCGACTTTTCATTCTTATGGTTTCTCTCCCTCTGGAGTGATATACTGGACGAAGTTAATCATACCCAAAAACGTTTGGAAATAAAGGGAATAAGATTCGAAAAATGTGTGATCAAAATGCAATCTCTGAAGCTGTTTTTTTTTTAAGACGAGCGTATACTATCATCAATAATGCCATCACATTGTGGCTACCGAGACGTGTGAATAATGGACATTCCTTTAGAAAATAGGGATAGAAGAAAGGTCAAGATGATGCCAAGCGAAAAGTGTAGAGATGTTGGTCTTACTATAAAACTAGAATTGAAAAGAGCTATGTTTGAATGTGTGGATCGATCCCATTCAGAACTTAATAATAAGACCAAATGAATGGAAAATGTGTCAAAATTGTCCTCCGTTCTGGAACCAAATAAACAAATTGTTGGTGCTTCAAACAAAGATCTGCAAGTTCTATCATCAAATCTTATTGAAACATTCGATTTAAACATTTCTTTAAGACAACAAGAAAATTATAATATCACAGAACTTAATTTCTGTAATGTAATACACTATTACAATTTAAATAACTGTATGTAATGATATTTTAAATTAATTATAAAAGCAATAATCAACAATTAGATTATTAGATTGATACAGATTTCTCGTTGTCTTAAAGAAAACTTTTAAGATGTAAACAGACTATCTCAACTCTTTCACATATACAATGATACATACATACGCACACACATGCATGGACACCACACACACTCACATACACAAACACATTCACCCAAATAATTGTTCTATTGTGTTTGACATATTTCTTTTTCTGAAGAGAAAAAAAGTGAACAAATTTAAAACTGTTCCAAGTACACATTTTAGATTATCAAAGTTTTATTTTTCTGTAGATTACACAACATATCGTTCATAAAACTACCTTTTTAAATGTTGAAGGTCTTCGCTTAGGAATCTAAAGATTACTTTGGACATAATTTTTTATGCCATAGTTCATACTTCAAATTTCACATAAAACAATAAAATAAAAAACTTAATAAAAATATAGTTCACAGCCAGACCCAGAGCTAAGAGTTTCTAAAATATGTTGGAAACATTTTAAAGACAGACTTGATGAGTCCTAGATAGTCAGAACTACTGGCTACCAGGGAAGACAGAATTAAAATTGTTTTGTATTCAGGTATCAGTGATTAACAGCATGGAAAGGATTACTATGTTGCATGTGATAACCTAAAACACAGATCTAGCATTCAAAAGAGTCTAATACACAATAAAGAATTTTGACTGTCTTTGTACTTTTCTTAACTTACACTATCCACTGGTACTTTGATCAACAAAGTAATAAGAAGAATTATCAAAAACAGCAACCACAAAGATATAAAGTAAAAGACAGATATATTTTTTAGATTATGGTGAGTGGATGGATGGTCTTTAACTGTCACTGTTATAGATATCTTAATCTATATCTATATAAGCCAAATACCACTGACTGACTCACTGATCACGATATCTCTGAAACCACTGAATGGATATCAATGAAACTTTGAACATAGCTTCATCATAGGTCTTAGGTGCTCACTAAGAAATGGTTTTAAAAACTTTCACTCCTAAGGGGCAACCCCCCCACCATTGTATGTATGTATCTATGTATGTATGTTCCACATCTCCACCTAAACCACTGGACCGATTTCAACCAAACTTGGCACAAATATATTACGCGGCGGTAGAACCAACATAGGATAGGGGTTTTTTCGATGGGGCCCTTTGGGGGTTCTTTGGGGTCTTCCACATCTCCTCCTAAACCACTGGACCAATTTCAACCAAACTTGGCACAAATATTTTATGCAATGGGAGAACCAACATAGGATAGGTGTTTTTACGATGGGGTCCTTTGGGGGGTTCTTTGGGGTCTTTCACGTCTCCTCCTAAACCACTGGACCAATTTCAACCAAACTTGGCACAAATATTTTACGCAACGGGAGAACCAACATAGGATAGGTGTTTTCTTCGATGGGGTCCTTTGGGGGTTCTTTGGGGTCTTCCACATCTCCTCCTAAACCACTGGACTGATTTCAACCAAACTTGGCACAAATATTTTACGCAACGGGAGAACCAACATAGGGTAGATGTTTTTTCGATATGATCCTTCGGGAGGTCCTTTTGGGGGTCCTTTGGGGTCTTCCACATCTCCTCCTAAACCACTGGACCAATTTCAACCAAACTTGGCACAAATATTTTACGCAACGGGAGAACCAACATAGGACAAGTGTTTTTTTCAATACGATCCTCTGGGGGGTCCTTTGGGTCTTAAAAATCTATTAGATCTGGTTACTATGGCAACCCAATAGAATAGATTCTGGTTACCATAGCATCGGTGGAAGTCTCCCGCATAGGAAGTAGCGCAGGAGTCGTCCAACGGGCCTTCCCCGGAGTCCATCCACGGAACCCGGGGAGTTTTAGGTCGGATCCCACGAAAGACGTCGGGGCCAGAGTTCACGGTTCTTATAAATAAAGATATAGGTTATGATATCAATGGTGGTGTATGCAAAGTGGTGAGAAAATACAATGAAAAGAGGTCACTTATTCCCTGGAAGATAAAATCTTTGTCGGGCTTTAAATATGACTGTAATACTGACTACAACAATGACAAGATTTTATCTATTGGTGATTTTATACAGTGTAAATGGTGTAATGCTAAAAAGTGGAAAGAGGAAAGTCCTGGGTTATGTTGTAGCAACGGAAAAGTCCACCTTCCTCTCATTAAAGAACTACCAGAACCTCTCCACAGCATTCTGAGGGAAGACTGTTTCTCTCATGGCCAGTTGTACGTTGCCTGTTCAAGAGTTAGCACTCCTGACAGTCTGGTTATTCTTCAGCCAGAAGGAAAGACTAAAAACTTTGTGTACAAAGAAGTTCTTTAATGATCCGATGATTAGTTCTTCATTAAAAGTTCATAAATTGAAGAAAAATCTGAAATGTTTTCATACTCAACAAAACTACATATAACAAAAATGTTTAATGTATATTTTAAATAAAATACATAAGAGGTTTTAATTATTTATTTATAAGAAACCTACTTTAATTGAACTTTATTAATTAAATAAGATTTTCATTACGTACAACGTGAAACTCTGTAGCGAAGCACGGGTATTTTGATAGTTGAATATAAAAATACTGAGAATGCAACATATAAGCCTCAAAATCCAATAAATCATGAGAAAAGAAAATTTGGTTGTGTAATACTTATGTTATGAATTAAGTAATGTATCACTTGTACGATTGTGTATTATTATGCTGTAAGATCTGAAAATACATAATCTTGCTTTGGTTTTCTTTTTTGCGATTAAAAAATTTTCCAAAACTCATTTCATTCTGAAATGCATTTATTCATTATCATTTTGCCAATAGGAGTTCCCTGTATAAGCTATGTCGCTCATATCTACAAGTTAAATCTATCTTCCTAAGAATTACGGCCACGATCTTAAAAGTAAAATATTCCTTTACTAAAAATGAACTTTATCTTGTGAATAACTTACTTTTTTCGTCGGACGCGTTTCGGCTTAAGTATCCGCCTTCTTCAGCTTTTTGGTCAGACTGCCATCATTTCGTAACGGTTTTTGTGTGGAAGGTGTAGTGGGGGTGGTGTGTGGAGGAAGGGGATTGGTGCAGGGATTCAACTTGATGTTTGTTTTTTGTAAAATTGTGTCAAAAAGTGTATGTGATTTATATTGTAACTGATCGTTGAGTATGTTGTTTGGTTGTGTTGTGTGGTGTTTATATATTTCGTATTGTTCAGTTGTGTTGAGTGAACAATACGAAATATATAAACACCACACAACACAACCAAACAACATACTCAACGATCAGTTACAATATAAATCACATACACTTTTTGACACAATTTTACAAAAAACAAACATCAAGTTGAATCCCTGCACCAATCCCCTTCCTCCACACACCACCCCTACTACACCTTCCACACAATAACCGTTACGAAATGATGGCAGTCTGACCAAAAAGCTGAAGAAGGCGGATACTTAAGCCGAAACGCGTCCGACGAAAAAAGTAAGTTATTCACAAGATAAAGTTCATTTTTAGTAAAGTGATAGTGCTGTGAAAGAAGAGATGAACAATCAAGACAACTGTAAAATATTCAATGGGGAATTTCTAGAGGGCAAATTTTGAGGAGGTAACGGCAGGTAACTGTTAATGAATGAAACCTTTAATTTGGTTGTGTGCAAATTTGTTTTTTCATAAATTTATTTTTGTTTATCATTCTTAAACGGCGTTTAGATATTTTAAAATTAAAATTAAACTTTATAAAATAATTTTCTTTCAACGAAGTTATGGAAACTGTTTGTGATTAGAGGGGCCGAGCAATCGATCTAATTACCATATGCTATTATTAAAATTTCAAATACTTTACTATCATTGTTTGCTGTTTAGTTTATTTTGTAATAGGTTTTGTATAACTATTGACACTAAATAAAATTCTAAAATCTTTTATCCTTTGCACAGTTGAAACGCTAACTTGAACGATTCAGGTACTCAACAAATTAATTAATGTTTGTGATTTTAAAAGAATAAAATTAACTACGACTTATAATAGAATAGGTACTAAAAAAAACAATTTATTAAAAATGACTGTTTCGTTGTCAATGAAAAATAAAATCCAACCTATAACACACTCACTGAACACCAACGAAACGTAAGTAGAATGAAATGGACATTAACGTTTGCCAACGGCCATACCACGCTGAATACACCGTTTCTCGTCCGATCACCGAAGTTAAGCAACGTCGGGCCCGGTTAGTACTTGGATGGGTGACCGCTTGGGAACACCGGGTGCTGTTTGGCATTATTATATTTTTTTCCGTTTCTACATCAAAAACTATAATTTTGTTTATATTTAATTCACATCTACAAGTAAGTAATTTTTACAAGTATTTCACGTGTCTAAATTATTTATTAAATAAACAACAGGTATTGAGACACCGAGTATTTAGAAAAAAAGTCTATCATTAAAATAATTAGTCTCTGATGATGATAATAATTAATGTAAATACAATAAAAATAATCACTTAACATTACTGAATTAAATTCTTGGATATCGTTGTCCATGACGTGCCGTTACTTAACTAAATATCACTACAATATTGACGACTCGGAACACTGTTCTGATAATTACTGATAAATAATTATAGTGATATTTAATTACTGAATTATTTTTCTCTGATAAACTGATGTTTGAATGTTTCATACGTAACGGGCCTACTGTAACACAATACAATTTCATTACAAAAAACTATTTATTGTTATGATAATTTTTAAATAGTTTAAATAATTGAGGATGGTTATAGCGAACAAGATAAATGTATATTCTTTAAAAGTATTGTAATAAAAATGAGCTTAATAATGTATCACCACATGTTTTATAATTGCCAACAGGTATCGCACAGCGGTTTTTTCAACTTTGGCCGGAGGGAGTACTACATTTCGTCACTAGATGTCGCGCGGTTGGTACTAAGCATCAGTTAGAGCTTTTCATACTATGTTGATTGAAAATTCACTTTTTGCGTGCACGTTCCGCAGTTGTACCCCAAGATAGTTGCAATTTTTCAATTTTTACGTGTTTTTTCTGTTATTAAACAGATTTTTTAACTGTTTATTACTTGTTATTGAACAAGTACGTCTTAGAAGTATATGTTTTAATGAATAATTATTGAATACTAAATTACAACGCTACATAATTAAAGTTAAATACTGTACAATAACATTTGTACACTAAACGTTTAACGTTTTTAAACGTGACACCATTCTGATAATTAGCTAACCAATGTCATCTGAAGTACGGCTAAGAAACAACGGACGATAACTTGAACATCTCACAAAACTGTAAGACACAACTATCGCCCTGGAGCAAATAACACAAAATGACGCAAACAATGGCTAAGAATTTCTGATGATATAAAAAAGGGAATCGTTGGATTTAAACAGTAACAATTTTAAAAAGTTAAGCGAAATTTAAACCGTGAATACTGGTGAAACTCTAAAAGTTCTGCAGTATTTTACCAAAATGTTTACGATGGAAGAGGGGTTTAGCGAGGATCTGTCAATAAGTATAACATAAATTTTACATTATTAGTGTCGACGTTTCCACAATATTTATCGTCATCCTCAGGGCATGTGTACTGACAATGTAGAAAAATAAAACACAACCGGAACAAGATCAATTACTTGAGTGAATCTGTGTTCGCTCATGAGTAATAAAATAATTACATTCTTTACATACCGTATTGTTTTACTTAAATACATAGACTTAATTAATATAATTCAAACCATAATTAATGCAATGCTACAATTTAAAATACTGATAATATAATAATCCCTTAATATAATAATCCTATAATAATTCCTAAAAAAATTATAAATTCATTAATCATCAAATCTATATTTGAATTGGTATAGACAGCAACTCATGTCTAAAAAATATGTTTGTGACGATGTTCAAATATGTATATTATTTAAGTTATTATTATTATTTTTATTTTTCACCGACTACTGCTATTGATTACACTTATCCATATCAATTAATTGAATTAATGTGTGTATGCATGTGCGTGCGCTTGCAAGGGGGGTGAGACAGTTTGTTTTCTATCAGCAAAATAATTACATTCCTTACACATTGTTTTACTTATAAATGTTTAAGCTTGCCAATAGAGCAGAATTGTTTTTTTCTTGCTTACCGAATAGTCAGCTAGAAAGATATTGTTACAACACAAATAAGCCAAATCCCGTACCAGTGATAAAAAAGATAATTCTTAACATAAAAATACTTCATATAAAATAAAATGTTTAAAAATGTATAAAATATTAATATTATGACACAACGAACGACGATATTACCCAACCCAAGTGATTGACCCAACAACATAAATACAAAGAAGGGAACCACGTAACATACTCAAGAAAAAAGGTGATGGACCAAACAATTATGAACTAACAAAGGAAGATAAGAAACCAGAAATAAAGAAGAATCAAAGGAAGGGAACAGATCCCTACGATTAAACAGAAATCAAACCAGATGAGAAGAGGAGAACCGAACCAAGATGAAGACTATTGAAGAAGACGAAGAAGAGGAAGAATGAAGAGGAGACAGGTTAAGCCCAAGGGGAAACTAACACACATATAAAAGGGGAAAAATAGTATACTCAAGGATAGAATACTGTAAATAAACCCCAAATAATTATTTATTGATGAAACAAATACTATTGTTATAATTGAATTAACTTATGTACCTATTTTAAAGACAATACGATTGTAAAGTAACGTAGTGTAGAAAAAGTACACTAACACAGTTAGAAAGGTTAGATTTAACAAAAAATAACTAACCTAATATTATTAATAATAAATATTATGCTAGAAAGAAATAGTGAGAAATAATAGGAAAAAGTATAGGGATTACCCATTAAATAACACTCAATACAAACAGTGAACCAAAGTGAAGTGCAATAGTGAAAGTGTAAGTATCCTAAAAATAGTGAAAGTGTATGTTAAGCAATAAAAATGTAATGATAAGTAAGAAAACACTTTATAAAACATTGATAAACAATCAATGGTTGGAGTAATCTTGTACACATTTATATAACTAAAAATAATTAAAAATAATATTCCAAATAAATATAAAAGAAGCATGTAATGTTATTCGGGGAGAAAGCCCAGACAAAAACAGTTTGTATTAACATGGTATGGAGGAGATAGTAGAATAGAAATAAAGTTTTGTTTTTAAAATTAAGACTACAATGAATAAAACACCCCATGTTGAAAGGGGAATTAACTTTCATAATTTTGCAAGAAGTGATGATGTTTATCACTCTAGGTAGTAACAAAAGAAAGGAATCATTATTAGAACTAACAATAATTAGTAACTTATAAAGAATAGTGTGGTTCAATGTTATGAAGAGGATATGGCTGAAGGGAACCTACAGTCCATAAGCCTAATTATTATATTTTAAAATATGTGTAATGAAAATGTATGTTGAACAGTAGTTAAAACACAAACAAATATGATAACCAAGTGAAGCCCATCAGGCTGAATTCAAAATGTAATTTAAAAGAAATACACCAAAAAACCATCATGGCTAATCTTGGCTATGAAAACATCTAACTGTCAGAGCCACTCAAATGTAAATTGTAACAATTTCGCAAGAAACCTTACTAATCTAAGCCAGTAAATGGCCAGTAATTATATGTCAATCATTTTAAAACAGAAATGTTATTACAAAATTTTAATTTAAGAAAGTATGTAATTTATCAAATGTCAAATATTTAGACTAAAGTTAATGTATAACAGAATATGACCTTATGAGGTATCACTGTAAACTTTGAAAGGAAAGAAAGATAATAGTGATATCATTTATTACCCCAAAGGAACTGTAAAGGAATAAAACCATTAGGAAAATACTTAATAAATTTGAATAAAAATTCAAATCTCTTAACAATGCTTTTGAAAGAGTATTTAACCAATCCCAGGATTGCTGTTACCATAGTAACGAGCCGTTGAAGGCTAGTTTTCCGTTAAATTTAATAGACTTGAAAAAACGATGCGTGGGTAAGCGGCACGCAAAATTGGAATGATTGAAATTTTAATTTAAATAGTTACGAAAAGTTTCGAAAGTTAACCATGATGACCAAAGACGAATAGATGTCGACCTACCAAGAATTAACGATGTCCTGGAACCAAATTGAATAAATTAATTAACAAAAATCCAAGACAAGATTGAAAAAGATGTTCGAAGCTTAAAACCAGCCCAAATTTGAAGAATATCCACTACCCTAGATGGCAACACATCAGCACTATCTGAACTGATAAGTATCGAATAAATTCCTTAATCCCAAAAAACCAAATTACCTTAAATATTTTCCAAATGATAAAATTTCTCACTATTGAACAAATATTATTTTCTTTCAAAGGTGTTAATGCATAATTTACTTACATAAAAACATTTTATTAATCAAAATATAACCTCGCTTAAGAGTACCATTTTGTAACAAAAATACGACACTACCGAACAATTTGTAAAAACACATTATACTTTCTAAGTACGTATAAGGTATGGTAGTGTACTTTTTTAATGTAACCAACGTTTATGTCTTATTTCATAATCCAAAGAACCCCAGATTTTAAACAGAGTAATATATTGTATGTAACTGACGCCATCTCGGCAACGAAAAGTGTTTTAAAATCAATTTTGCCAACTCTGAGATATTTGTGTTTCATGTTATAAACCGGAGCTATTTGTTATCAAAACGTTTATAATCCATTTGTCATATTAATTAATGACCAAATTTGTATTAAAATCACAGTACAGAGTATTACTATCTTTTTATTTCATAGGACGTTGTAGAGTATATGTGTGTTAGCAAGTTTTATTCAATAACCAACTAGCGCTCATCACGAGTGGTCGAGACGGCAACCTGTATAGCGGCGGGAACCATTCGAACGCTCCAGCTGTCCATGCTAATAACACGTATCATCTTAGAATTTAACTATTTTAATTGTTTTAATAGAAACAATTTGGCGCCACCCGGGATTCACAACCCCTATGAATTAACAGGTAGGTTGTACTGGTAATATTGACAACGCTACAGACTCCAGTAGTGACGTCGATTTATGTAACGACCGGTGTGAGGCAAACACACTACATTCGCACTAATACACAAAATAAACAAGTGTGACACATTTTAACAGGTACGACCTCGTTTCTTCGTTACAATATATACTGAAATGGAGCCTTTTATAGAAATTGAGATTCTATTGTATATTTTACTCACAATCTCGCTTCTACCATCACTCCCCATTTAATTAAATTCTTCCACTTCAGGGATGATCTCAATTTTCAGTTTGATTCCTGTCCTGTCAACTCTACTTCTGCTGAAAACTTATTTTCAACTTTTGTTTATTGATTTTCATATTGAAATCCTCTTCCATTACTGCATCCATTATACTAAGAATTTTTTGTGCATAAAGTATGTTGTAGACACATGTACACAGTTCATCAACTGCATCTTATAAGATGACATATTTGTTCTTCAAAAGGTCAAAATCTACTTAAGAAACAAAATTTATGATGAACAGCATGTCTTGAAATGTTAGCAGTTGAAAAACAACTTGCCAAAAACCTTAATTGACTCATAGAGTAGATAATATTGTTGTCAGCCATAATCAAAGGAAAATCAATGTGCTTTAATAAAACTGTTTCTATTGAACATGAGTGTAAATAGTGTATGTTTTAATGTGTTTTAACATTGCACGATTTTACTACTATGACTTTTCAGTGCTGACTTCCACACTTCATATAATAGGAAAATATACCATGAATAATTGCAGTGAGGATGCTATCAGTTCTAGTTGCAGAAACACATGGTGTAGCTTTTAATTCTATTTATGAACTTGTACCCATGTAAAAATTTTTACAGTGTGGCCCACCGAGATATCAGGCAGATATCGATGGGTCTGATTTGTTTAATAAACTGAACAGTTTAAAGATGATTTTTCCAAATCTTCTGGATGAGCCAGAAAGCATTTTTCAGTACGGTACCTTATTCAAAATAATTTGTTCTCAACATTCTCAAATACAGCATGTGACTTCCCCCTACTTTTTTATTTATTACTAAATATTGATATATATTATCTATATATTGATATTTATATTTATAAAAATACCATAATATGGTACTTCTGGGTACTTACCAATTTCAGTCACTGCCGGGCTCATATTCTTCTTTTTTAAATGTGCTTTTACCTAAGGGGGGCCAGGATTCATTTACAGCGAGATTTTGATACACAGATGATGACACAAATGACAACACTGTATTATTGAAAATAACTATCAAAATTTAATTTTCCAGAATGTTTTACATACACGACCATGCGGTCAAATGACGTCATATAAGATGACCAAAAACAAAATGGCGGTTAGTTTAATATCCAACATTATTCTTAATACTTCCTTTTTGTTTTCTCAATCAAGATCATTGTAACGTTTATATTGCTGCAGCTTTAATCATTTATTACTTAGTAATTAATTTACACACAAACCAATGCCCTCGGCATATATAGTTATGGCCATGAGTTCACTCACTCACTCTCACACACATTCACCCTTGAACAAGTACATTCGTTTAATTAATTATTCTTGATTAATGAGCTCATTAAACTATAAGAAAGATGGTAAAATTGGACTTCTCTTATTGTTGTTCGGTGTTGTTCCTTCGCTGTTGGTGGTTGACACCCATGTTGATGGCCGGTGTTCGCCTCTAGTTCTGCTGAGTTTTAATGAAGTAATTATAAGCACTGATTCTACATATTATAGTTCATACTGTTACTAATTTCGAGCCTTTATTGCTCCACTATTATACTGGTAATTTTGAGTCTAGTTATTATAAACTTTTGTTATAAAATTGATCACCCAGCGATACATCGCTGTGTATCCTTTGAAGAACTGCGTTGAATTGAGAACGAGGCAAACATAAATTTGTGCTTGTGTGTGTGTTTCTTACGTCATCCAGCTTTGTCTTACTGGACAACGCCTCTTCGTTTAGCTTTAGACATGGAATTTTTAATCGCCACCGGATTACCATTTGACATATTAGTCGGTTGCGATATTCTTAGAAGATATTCTGCAGTTATCGATCTTAATTTAGATAAAGTATCACTTTTCCCAGACGGAGTAACATGGACCGCAGATCTGGTAGGAGGCACAACTATACTTCCCAGCCCTATACATAAACAACTTCATAAAATTAATATAATTAGAAACAGCCCTCTTTCTAAACCCATTATATACAACCATGGAGGAGAGGATTTATGGTCAGTTAAAATCCAAGAAATACGGGACTTCCAGTGCGGAAGCGATAACAAGAAAATACCTATACATTTAGCTGATCGTCTAATCCCAATATATGAGAAGTACAAGGCAGTGTTTTCAGATGAACCAGTTGTACGTATTGTAGTCAGTGCGTCATTGTTTTTTGGTTATGACGGAACAGTGCTATGATCCAATCACAATGCATATTTACAGTCATTCGTCACAAACACCGCCATGGCCTTTTCCGATTCCCGCATGTCCACCGGTGACCTTGGTATGGTACTCTTGCGGAATTGGTTTTGTTACTCCGTATATAGGGAAAATGGACCTAACCATTCTGTAATTTAATGATTAAACAATATAAAACATTGAAAAATACCTTTAAACCCCATAATTATGGTATTGAGTCATTATGTACTGTTACAAGCCGCCTCAATGAAAGATTTTGTGTCGAGACACAAAAACTTTCATTGACTCATTAACACTTTCCTAAAAGGATCAGTCTAGATATGTCACCACAACCCCCTGTAATGTTACTATAAAAAAAATTTATCATCACTTACCCTTGGTCCAATGATGTTGGTCGCACCCTCTGACCTTACTGGACTTCTCCGGAGAGATCCCTACACCATAAGGCCATGAGGCACTCTACGCTCCTGTTCTGACGCTCCAGCCAGCCCAGGACCGCGGTCACAACACCACAAAACTCTGAAACATTGCATACAAAATTTAAACTAGTGGTCTAATACACTTCCATATCTACAACTGATATGTTCCCTTTTAGACGCATTGGTTTGTGTTTGGGGCATTGGTTTGTTCTATTTTAAAAGTTTAACATAACAACAACAAGACTTTAAAATGTATATTCTTTTACCACCACCAAACTCAATTTCTTCCTTGTAAGAAAACAAACTATGTATACAACTACAAATAACACAATACATAAACAATTCCCTAATATTCCCCCCAAAATACCTTCACCTAATTATTACTATAAATTCAACCGACAACTATGATGGCAGACACTTTTATTATTTAAATTTTATTACTCGACTTATAATCATTTATCTATTTTGTAAATGGCGTACTACTATATTTTTGCACAACTTCCTTTGTACCTTTAGACTTTCAACCTTAAAATCTACTATTCTTTGACACTTGTTAACGTCATTACCCCTGTAACGACCTCCTAACCACACACTCTATTGCCCCCCAACCGAACTGTAGCGCTCGGGTGCCTCTGCAAGGACTGTAATTGTGGAGGAATTTGTCATCTCCTTTGTCCTTGCGTTGGCTTTACATTTAAACAACAAGATATTCTAATATCTAAACTTATATAATTACACGCCCTTAAACGGGTCTACCACCTGACTCTGCTGTTCCTCCTCGAACAGAGTGGCAGCCGCTGTTCCATAGTTCTGGGGAATTTCCCCTAGGTGTACCCCCCTGTTAATTTCTACTATACACCAATTTCAAGACAGCTATGGTCAAGGGACTTAAATTATGGCCATAGCTGACTGCTCGCCAAAACCACGATTAGTGCTGGTAAGGCAGTAATCGCCCGAAAAGTCGGGGAAATCATTTTCATTTTCTATGTTTTACACTTTTACAATACTGATACACTGCACAGTTAAAAGTACATACAATATACCTTATTTTCAAGGTGTACAGTGTATTTACGCCCCATGAGGCCTCCGATGATGGCAGCATTCTATGTGTTGCTCATCAACCCATTTCGCTAACCACAGTAGTACATGTCACTACTGTCCTAGCCCATTACTTATACTTTAGCTTCTCACACATCAGCTGTTCTCACAGTCCAATTTTGACTTATAATTTACTAACACCAATTAACTACAAAACACTCTACACTCTTGCTCAAAAACAAGTTCGTTAATTATTTAAAATTTTCACATAGACACTTTACAAGTTCAAGCCTTACCCTTTTTTTTTCACAACTATTTTCACTGATATAACAAGATAGGAACTACAACAATAGATCACCTGCCCTGCTTACCTCACACACATACATTTCCTTGTTTTCAGATGGAAAACAAGCAATACTTATTTCTATAATTACAACAATTTTGACATATTTCACTTCACCTTTCAGTTACAATTACCTTCCTACCATGAATTTTCTTTTTCTAACCTTTTTATCCTTACTAGTTTGGGTGACTTCTATTATTCATTATTCTCTATCTCTTATTTTGGCATTGTCAATCTAACCTTACTAACCCCTTTTTAACTACTAACAATCGCTTCTAACCATTAACACATTATGACACCAATATCTCTATAATAACCCCCTTCACAAATCCCATTTAAAACCTCTGGCACCGCTCATTTTTTGTACTAGTATGTGTGTTCCCTATCTATGCTCATTCCATCATTGGTTCCTGACCCTTTCAGGTAACCCTTTCCGGCACACAACGGTCCTTTCCTGTCCCAACA
Organism: Magicicada septendecula; assembly: GCA_034769895.1. NCBI lineage: Eukaryota > Metazoa > Arthropoda > Insecta > Hemiptera > Cicadidae > Magicicada > Magicicada septendecula. Next base: position 128,663,560 of record CM068368.1, read on the forward strand.
CCTCTCGTTGCGGACTCCCTACACCAATACCCTTATTACAAAATATCACCATCAGCAAATATAATTACCATTCACATTACTCAACTCTACATATGATCACTAACCACTGTGTCCCTAAAATATCTAACACCTCTTTATATATTATCTGTATCTCAACACTTTATTTTCCCTAACTCCCATTGACTCTATTTAACTAACTCCAATGCCTCTATTTTATCATTATCCCCAAACTCTTTACAACATTTCACCTTAATATATCACTAGAAAATTCATCACTTATCTACTAACAACAATACCTCTCCATATCCAAATGTATTACCTGCATAATCATTTACTAACCCTTTAGAATCTAAATCTCATAATTGTTTAAATTCCTTATCAATTATTTAAAATTCCACAGTACATGTTTACATAAAAAATACATAAAATACACAACAGCAAAAATACACCAATACACTGACATTAATCTACACAAAAATATACAATTCACATTATCATTAATCATTTACCATAATCAGTCCTAAACAGTCCATCCTGAAAAACACTGTTCACATAATTAAATGTTCATAAACACAATTATAATAATTAGCCTCCATTGTCAAATAATAATCGAACCTTAAAACTATATACATGGTTTAATATTAGATATTTTATACTAACATCCTTATACATGCACCAACTATTCAAATTTTTATCCGTTTCCACAAATTCATCTAACTCTTGATTGGGTATGTTTCCGTCACCTTCAGTAAAATCAGTCATAATTCGGTAAGTTATATTATCATTGTTATCATCACCTCCTACTACTTTAGTTTCAATACAAGGTAAGTTTTTATTATATTCATCACTTCTCTCTCCACTTAACCTTTCTACAAACTCTTCATCATTTCTACATACTCTATATAACTCTATCTCCCAATTATCACACAACTCTCTTTCACAATAACTCCTATCATAACCCCAAATCACATTCTCTCTCCCAATATATGCAGGGGACACTACAACTTTATTCTCACACCACCTATCAGGTGCACAAAAAATCCAGGGACAACTATTTGCAGACCTTTTGTCTCCAAAACCTACATGAAGACACCCTCGTCCTTCCTCAACACATGTACATCACCCCCAAATACATCATTAAGGGAAAAATCTAACCCCTGCAATTCTTTTACAATTATGCTCTCTCTACACACTGTCTTTAACCCTTTAACACACACTATCATTCCATCATTATTATATTCTATTCCCCATAAAACCTCATTATTACTACTCCTGTTTACACAATCATTCTCTAACATCATACTTTTATTTATATTATCATAATTTTCTACCCCACTTACCTTGTCTTTGTTTCTATCTAATTTGTCTATTTCTCTACTCTTATTTTCTAACTGTATCTCATTAATTCTCTTGTCTAATTTCTCCTCTACTTGATCCAATTTGACATTTTGTAAGGTATTTTGCTTCTTGAACTCATTCTCAAAACTATCCAATTTTACATTAAATGTACTATTCATTTGATTGAATTTGTCTTCAAACTTACTATTTTGTTGTTCAAATTTGTCACTGATTAACGTGAATAAATCTTGTGACTCTCCCCCTACTTTTTTATTTATTACTACACATATATTGATATTTATATTTATAAAAATACCATAATATGGTACTTCTGGGTACTTACCAATTTCAGTCACTGCCGGGCTCATATTCTTCTTTTTTAAATGTGCTTTTACCTAAGGGGGGCCAGGATTCATTTACAGCGAGATTTTGATACACAGATGATGACACAAATGACAACACTGTATTATTGAAAATAACTATCAAAATTTAATTTTCCAGAATGTTTTACATACACGACCATGCGGTCAAATGACGTCATATAAGATGACCAAAAACAAAATGGCGGTTAGTTTAATATCCAACATTATTCTTAATACTTCTTTTTTGTTTTCTCAATCAAGATCATTGTAACGTTTATATTGCTGCAGCTTTAATCATTTATTACTTAGTAATTAATTTACACACAAACCAATGCCCTCGGCATATATAGTTATGGCCATGAGTTCACTCACTCACTCTCACACACATTCACCCTTGAACAAGTGCATTCGTTTAATTAATTATTCTTGATTAATGAGCTCATTAAACTATAAGAAAGATGGTAAAATTGGACTTCTCTTATTGTTGTTCGGTGTTGTTCCTTCGCTGTTGGTGGTTGACGCCCATGTTGATGGCCGGTGTTCGCCTCTAGTTCTGCTGAGTTTTAATTAAGTAATTATAACCACTGATTCTACATATTATAGTTCATACTGTTACTAATTTCGAGCCTTTATTGCTCCACTATTATACTGGTAATTTTGAGTCTAGTTATTATAAACTTTTGTTATAAAATTGATCACCCAGCGATACATCGCTGTGTATCCTTTGAAGAACTGCGTTGAATTGAGAACGAGGCAAATGTAAATTTGCGCTTGTGTGTGTGTTTCTTACGTCATCCAGCTTTGTCTTACTGGACAACGCCTCGTTGTACGTATTGTAGTCAGTGCGTCATTGTTTTTTGGTTATGACGGAACAGTACTATGATCCAATCACAATGCATATTTACAGTCATTCGTCACAAACACCGCCATGGCCTTTTCCGATTCCCGCATGTCCACCGGTGACCTTGGTATGGTACTCTTGCGGAATTGGCTTTGTTACTCCGTATATAGCGAAAATGGACCTAACCATTCTGTACTTTAATGATTAAACAATATAAAACATTGAAAAATACCTTTAAACCCCATAATTATGGTATTGGGTCATTATGTACTGTTACAAGCAGAAGCGTTAAGAATCTTACTTACATTAACGATAATAGCTGCAGTTGGTGAAAGATGACTCTCTAAATTATAAGTTATAAAATGTTATTTAAGATCGACCATGGCTTAGAAACACTGACATAGGAAAAAGACTTGGGGTGGCTAATTCAACATTACATGCAGGTGCAAGAAAACTTAGTGGATGTCCTGCATCAATGCTAGATAACAACCATCTATCTTGCTGTCTGTCTGTGCTTGCAGGGCTGCCAGACACAGAGCCTAACTTTAGCATAGAACCTGATGTCACTGTCATTAACAAAGCAGTCCTATCACATTGTCTTTGGCGTCCATTCATTGGAATCCGTTCCATGATATATACAGCCAACTGCCCATTTGTACTGCAGACAGCTTATCGCTACCAGTTTTGATTAAAAATAAAAATTTCTGATATTAAAAAATTTAATTTTTGTCTTCAACTCTAGAAAAAAAAGATGAAATTAAAAACAGTACAAGAGGAATTTATTCTAAGTGAATTGTAAATTCTCTACATAGAATACCTCTTGCACTCTGTTATGTTGGTGACTTTCTCTAAGTTAAATACAGAGTGTATAAGGTAACCTGTACTATATTTATTCAACAATTTTTAGAGAGCACCCTCACTTAATGTTTAATCATGACTGCCAGTGTACTGTGTATCAGTGGCGTAGTACCTAGGGGGTGTGGTCCGCACCAGGTGCCATTTTCAAATATGAATTTTTTTCTCAATTAAGAAAAAATATTTATTTTTTGTACTTTTAAATTTTCTTAGAGTACTAGATATTTATAAATATTATATGTAGCCTATTATGTAGAAGCTATAACTTGGCAAAGTAAATGGAAACAAATATCACCAACATTGAACTACATTGTGAACCAACGCAATGATGATAGATGATTATCTTGTTATGTGACAGATGTGCGACAGTGATTTGCCAGTTAGTTGCCACTCTTCAGTTGATCGACGCAGACTCGCCCGGTCCGATAAGACGTCTGCAGCTGTAGACTAGCAGCCGTAAACACCCAGACAGTTCATGCGGCATTGTTGGGCTGTTATTGTTTTAGCAACTAGTCGCGGAAGTGGATCATTAATACTGGTAGTGAATTATTATATAGTTTCTTTTAACAGTATTTGGTTTGTATAATCTGTTGTAGAATTCCGATACATCCATTCATCCATATATGTATTGAAATTCAATTTTTGATAGATTGATCGTTGTGTTGATTGTTATTAGGCCTAGAATGTAAACAGTTGATACAAGTTTTCATTTATGCATATTATCTATTAGGTTCCATCATTTTGTCTTCGTTTTTTGTTAACTTTCATTAATATAAAAGGTAAGATTTTTTAATTATTACTATATAATAGAAAGTCAATCGTCATAAAATTGACAGCAGAAGAAGATGTGCCACTAAAGCAATTCAAAGTAGGTTTATGGAGTTAAAGTAAGTAGCTTTATAAATATCAAAAACAGTGGCTATTTTGGTGAAAGTGTTGCATTCATTTAACCATTAATAATTATGCATTATGCACAACTTTTCCTTCGCTTTTTTAAAATGAAACATTGTTTTTTTTATTATTAAAAAACATAAAAACTTTCTGCGAGAAAATTTATATGAAGCAAAACAAAGGCATTCGTCTAGGGTTTCACACTCACCCCCAATAAATTTAGGAGAAGTAAGAGAAATTTGTCAAAAATCTGTATAATGCAACGTGTTATTATTTTTTTTTTAATTAAAAAATACAAAATTAAAATTCTACTTTATTTTTGGCCTACCAAACCTTACTCTTCATGACCATAGAGAGGATGGTCCTGGTTCTGACAGGAAAGGTAATTTTTTGGAATTGGCAAAACTGTTGTCAAATTACGAGTTGTATTGAAAGAACATTTGGTTCGAACACAACAAAGTAGTTCATTTGGAAAAACCTCTTACCTTTCCTCTAAAACACAGAATTCATTCATTAATATTTTGGGAGACACTGTCAAAGAGAAATTTTGCCTGATATTAGGAAAGTACTTTGGTATTCTTTTCAACTACAAGCCAGATTTATCACATAGTGAGCAGCTGTGTGAAGTGATTTGATATGTTCCATTGAAAAGGATGATCTTGATATTAAAAAGTGCTGAAGCCAAGGATAAGATAATGCATCAACTATGCCAGGAATCCGTACAGGAGTTTAGGAAGGATACAAGAGATGAATCCTAAGGCCTTATTTGTGCCTTGTACTAACCATTCTTTAAACCTGTGTGGAGTTCATTCATTTGGGACTGTACCCTCTTATGTAACATGTTTTTGCAGCTCTAGAGAGTGTTTACACACTCTACTTAGCCTCAACTCATCACTGAGATGTACGGAAGAAACATGTAACAATTTCTGTCAAGAGGTTGGTAGAAACGAGACACAGTGCCTACCATGAGACAGTAACACCTGTAAAGGCAGAATTCACTGAACTAATGGAGGCAATTGAAGAACTGTCTAACGCAGAAGAAAATATTGAAACGAGGGGCTCAGCACAGGTCTTATTGAATGCTGTCTGCGACTTTTCATTCTTATGGTTTCTTTCCCTCTGGAGTGATATACTGGATGTAGTTAATCATACCCAAAAACGTTTGGAAATAAGGGAATAAGATTCGAAAAATGTGTGATCAAAATGCAATCTCTGAAGCTGTATTTTAAAGACGAGCGTATACTATCATCAATAATGCCATCACATTGTGGCTACCGAGACGTGTGAATAATGGACATTCCTTTAGAAAATAGGGATAGAAGATAGGTCAAGATGATCTCAAGCGAAAAGTATAGAGATGTTGGTCTTACTATAAAACTAGAATTGAAAAGAGCTATGTTTGAATGTGTGGATCGATCCCATTCAGAACTTAATAACAGGACCAAATCAATGGAAAATGTGTCAAAATTGTCCTCTGTTCTGGAACCAAATAAACAAATTGTTGGTGCTTCAAACAAAGATCTGCAAGTTCTATCATCAAATCTTATTGAAACATTCGATTTAAACATTTCTTTAAGACAACAAGAAAATTATAATATCACAGAACTTAATTTCTGTAATGTAATACACTATTGCAATTTAAATTACTGTATGTAATGATATTTTAAATTAATTATAAAAGCAATAATCAACAATTAGATATTAGTTTGATACAGATTTCTCGTTGTCTTAAAGAAAACTTTTAAGATGTAAACAGACTATCTCAACTCCTTCACATATACAATGATACATACATACGCACACACATGCATGGACACCACACACACTCACATACACAAACACATTCACCCAAATAATTCTTCTATTGTGTTTGACATTTCTTTTGTACTCATACACAGGTCCTGATGATGACAATAAACATTGTCAAAACGTCGACACAAATAAGTTAAAAATTTGTGTTATATTTTTTACCAATCCTCACAACCCTTCACTGAAAAATTAATAAATAAAAAAAATTAATAGGTTATTTTTATTGGTTATTTTGTTGGGTGGTATCACTGACAGGAGGTTGAAGAGGTCCTACTAGATTTCATCTAAATTACTAATTGTCAAAAGATAAATTTACTAATTTCTTCAGAATTCACAAGAGATGAAGCAATTATATGAGTAGACATATTTCTTTTTCCGAAGAGAAAAAAAGTGAAAAAATTTAAAACTGTTCCAAGTACACATTTTAGATTATCAAAGTTTTATTTTCCTGTAGATTACACAACGTATCATTCATAAAACTACCTTTTTAAATGTTGAAGGTCTTCGCTTAGGAATTTAAAGATTACTTTGAACATAATTTTTATGCCTTACTTCATACTTTAAATTTCACATAAAACAATAAAATAAAAAACTTAATAAAAATATAGTTCACAGCCAGACCCAGAGCTAAGAGTTTCTAAAATATGTTGGAAACATTTTAAAGACAGACTTGATGAGTCCTAATATGAGTCCTTGATAGTCAGAACTACTGTCTACCAGGGAAGACAGAATTGAAATTGTTTTGTCGTCAGGTATCAGTGATTAACACCATGGAAAGGATTACTATGTTCCATGTGATAACCTAAAACACAGATCTAGCATTCAAAAGAGTCTAATACACAATAAAGAATTTTGACTGTCTTTGTACTTTTCTTAACTTACTCTATCCACTGGTACTTTGATCTTACAGTAATAAGAAGAATTATCAACAACAGCAACCACAAAGATATAAAGTAAAAGAGAGATATATTTTTTAGATTATGGTGAGTGGATGGATGGTCTTTAACTGTCACTGTTATAGATATCTTAATTGAATATACAAATACTGAGAATTCAACATATAAGCCTCAAAATCCAATAAATATGAGAAAAGAAAATTTGGTTGTGTAATACTTATGTTATGCATTAAGTAATATATCAAAATATCACTATAATATTGACGACTCGGAACACTAAGTTTTTTATAAGTAAAAACGTAAAGTTTTACCTTACAGCCTAAACCGGCTTTCACCTATAGAAGGCTTCATCAGAGGCTGTCGTTAGTAGCGTTGTTCGCTTGTCGTTGTTAGTGTAATATATCACTTGTACGATTGTGTATTATTATGCTGTAAGATCTGAAAATACATAATCTTGCTTTGGATTTCTTTTTAGCGATTAAAAAATTTTCCAAAACTCATTTCATTCTGAAATGCATTTATTCATTATCATTTTGCCAACAGGAGTTCCCTGTATAAGCTATGTTGCTCATATCTACAAGTTAAATCTATCTTCCTAAGAATTACTGCCACAATCTTAAAAGTAAAATATTCAATGGGGAATTTCTAGAGGGAAAATTTTGTGGAGGTAACGGCAGGTAACTGTTAATGAATGGAACCTTTAATTTGATTGTGTGCAAATTTGTTTTTTCATAAATTTATTTTTTTTTATCATTCTTAAACGGCGTTTAGATATTATAAAATTAAAACTAATCTTTATAAAATAATTTTCTTGCAACGAAGTTATGGAAACTGTTTGTGATTAGAGGGGCCGAGCAATCGATCTAATTACCGTATGCTATTATTAAAATTTCAAATACTTTACTATCATTGTTTGCTGTTTAGTTATTTTGTAATAGGTTTTTTATTAACTATTGACACTAAATAAAATTCTAAAATCTTTTATCCTTTGCACAGTTGAAACGCTAACTTGAACGATTCAGGTACTCAACAAATTAATTAATGTTTGTGATTTTAAAAGAATAAAACTAAATACGACTTATAATAGAATAGGTACTAAAAAAAAAACAATTTAATAAAAATTACTATTTCGTTGTCAATGAAAAATAAAATCCAACCTATAACGCACTCACTGAACCACTGAACACCAACGAATCGTAAGTAGAATGAAATGGACATTAACGTTTGCCAACGGCCATACCACGCTGAATACACCGGTTCTCGTCCGATCACCGAAGTTAAGCAACGTCGGGCCCGGTTAGTACTTAGATGGGTGACCGCTTGGGAACACCGGGTGCTGTTGACATTATATTTTTTTCCGTTTCTACATCATAAAACTATTATTTTTGTTTATATTTAATTCACATCTACAAGTAAGTAATTATTACCAAGTTATTATTAGTAAGTATTTCACGTGTCTAAATTATTTATTAAATAAACAACAGTTATAGAGACACCGAGTATTTAGAAAGAAAGTCTATCATTAAAATAATTAGTCTCTGATGATGATAATAATTAATCTAAATACAATAAAAATAATCACTTAACATTACTGAATTAAATTCTTGGATTTCGTTGTCCATGACGTGTCCGTTACTTAACTAAATATCACTATAATATTGACGACTCGGAACAGTGTTCCGAGTCGTCAATATTATAGTGATATTTAATTACTGAATTATTTTTCTCTGATAAACTGATGTTTGAATGTTTCATACGTAACGGGCCTACTGTAACACAATACAATTTCATTACAAAAAACTATTTATTTTTATGATAATTTTTAAATAGTTTAAATAATTGAGGATGGTTATAGCGAACAAGATAAATATATATTCTTTAAAAGTATTGTAAATAAAAATGAGCTTAATAATGTATCACCACATGTTTTATAATTGCCAACAGGTATCGCACAGCGGTTTTTTCAACTTTGGCCGGAGGGAGTACTACATTTCGTCACTAGATGTCGCGCGGTTGGTACCAAGCATCAGTTAGAGCTTTTCATACTATGTTGATTGAAAATTCACTTTTTGCGTGCACGTTCCGCAGTTGTACCCCAAGATAGTTGCAATTTTTCAATTTGTACGTGTTTTTTCTGTTATTAAACAGATTTTTTAACTGTTTATTACTTGTTATTGAACAAGTACGTCTTAGAAGTATATGTTTTAATGAATAATTATTGAATACTAAATTACAACGCTACATAATTAAAGTTAAATACAATAATATTTGTACACTAAACGTTTAAGGCTCAGCATGCTAAATTCAAAATTCCATTGTCACGGACTGCTACAACACATTTCTTCAATGGGATTAGAAGCATACAAAACACTAGCAACAGCTTTAAAATTTTTTTCTTACCTTACCAGTGTGTGTGTCTTCTTGTGAAAGATCGTTTAGTAAACTTAAATTGATTAAATCGTACCTACGATCAACAATATCTCAAGACAGGGTACCAAATCTATTGATACTGTCAATTGAAAACGACATTGCTTCGTCTTTAGATCATAGTGATTTCATAACCGACTTTGCAGCAATTAAGACCAGGAAAGTTACATTTCAGAATGTCTTGTTTTAAAAATTTATTAAATATAAAAATAAATATTTAGTGTTTATTAACAGAAGACGGAACCATTAACCTGTAATGGTAAGTGATTAATTTTATTACTTTTAATGATGTTCTTTGCTTAACTTCATGTTGCTTTAGGATATTGTTTTGACAAAATGCACTTTATACCTACAAGGAATTTGCATGTTTATTAGAACATTTTTATGTTATAAATTTGTATATTACTACATTTTTTATAATCTACATTTGTTACTGATAAATGTAGCCTATTCAAACTGAATACATAATATATAATACGTAATATATAATTTCTTAATTTTGACTTAACAAATATTCTTAAGACATTTGCTGGATGTGCTTTCGTACAAAAATCTACACATTTGCATTTATTAAGTACTTTGTTCACTTAATAGATGGTTTAGAACTAGAATAGATGGTTTAGATCAGAAGGTAATATCTCTATGTGCTAAGGGAATGAGCTTATCTGATATCTGGATGGGCTTTCATTTTTGCCCTTTGTCCCCTTTTAATTGAGAAGGCGAGGCGGCCGATGATCTCTTTGCCCAGGCGCCAAAAAGCCTAGCTACGCCACTGGATCCAAGTACACTTTTTAGATTATCAAAGTTTTATTTTCCTGTAGATTACACAACATATCATTCATAAAACTACCTTTTTAAATGTTGAAGGTCTTCGATTACGAATCTAAAGATTACGGCCACAATCTTAAAAGTAAATACTCAATGGGGAATTTCGAGGAGGTAATGACTAATGACAGGTAACCAATGAATGAAACCTTTAATATGATTGTGTGCAAATTTATTTTTTCAGAAATGTAAGATACATTTTTTGATCATCCTTAAACGGTGTTTAGATATTTTTAAATTAAAACTAAACTTTATAAAATAATTTTCTTTCAACGAGGTTATGGAAAATATTTGTGATTAGAGGGACGGAGCGAAAATCCCCCTCAATCTAATTCTGCTATTATTAAAATTCCAAATACTTTACTATCATTGTTCGCTGTTAATTTTATTTTAATTGATTTTTTTTTTATTAACTACTAGCCGTGTGCCCGATAGGCAGTAGCGGCTCGTACAGGGAGGGCAAAAGGGCGCAGCCCTCCCACTAAATTTGCAAATTAAACTTGTCAATAATATAACTATAATGTGTAGTATTCTTATTGAAAGATATTTTTGGGGCGACTAATAGCGATCACCCGATGTTTTCGGCATGGCCCCGCACCTGGGACGGTTTCGCTGTAGCCCTCCCTGAATAGGCCGTTCTTTCGGGGAGCGGGGCAAGAGACGTATACACATTTCTATGCATTTAAATGAGCATCCGCCATCACAGGTGTGACTGTGGCCGCTTTCTGTTTCGCAGCTAAATTCATAGAGAAACGGAATTTGTTCAAAACTTCTCATAGTGCATATATTTTCTCTTGTGTTTTATATAGTTTTGATTGTGTTCTTGTTATACTTTTTGTGTAAACGTAATGTTCTAATAATTTATTCTTTATTAGGCAGTGTATTCTGTGTACGATAGTGTTTTTGTCGAACCTTGTGTACATAAACGTGTAACTTGTTCTGTGCGTATTTGTTAGAAACGATTAAAATGGCTATGAATTCGGTAAGTAATATTAAACGTTTGATTATTTCAAATTCACTTACTTACGAAAAGAAAATAGAACTAAAAAAATTAGGGCCACCAAAACCGAATTTAGATATTACACAACAAAATTATAAAACGGACAGACCAGCATCAAGTAAAAAAAACTACACAAGAAAATTTAATAGAAACTGTTACTTACATGCTGATTGGATATGTGGATGTGAGGTGATCAATTCCTTTTTTTGTTATGTATGTTTGGTGATGAACCTAAACAGTGATTCAGTCTGGACTGAAAATGGAATTAAGGACTTGAAACATTTGGAAGAAAAAATAAAAAAACATAAAATTAGTGAAACTCATATGAACAATTGTATTGAATATTCATTGTTAGGAAAAGTCAATATTAGTTGCCAGTTAGACAGTGCATATAGATTAAAAATTAAACAGCAAAATGAAGAAGTCTCTAAGAACAGATACATCCTAAGTAAGTTAATTGACTGTGTAAAGTTTTGTGGAATATTTGAACTAGCTTTAAGGGGACATGATGAAACAAACACATCTGAGAATCCAGGTATTTTTAGGGGCTTAGTAAATTTAATGGCAGGCCTAGATAGCACCTTAAGAGAGCATATTGAAAAAACAAACAATAGGGTTTTCGTTGGTCTTTCTAAAACAATTCAAAATGAAATTTTGGATTCTATTTATGCAGTGTGCTTTGGACTAATAAAAAAAGAAATAAATGAAACTGACTACATTTCAACTGAAGCAGATGAAACCACGGATTGTGCCACTCTGTCACAAATTGTGTTAGTTGTGAGGTATGAATTGAACGGAAAATTACATGAGAGATTTATCAGTTTTGTCAGTCCACAAGATCACTCCGCTGAAGGTATTAGTAATACTATTTTTGCAGAATTAGCAAAATTAGAACTTGATAAGATGCCTAGTAAAATTATTGCACAAAGTTACGATGGGGCAGCAGTAATGAGTGGAAAACATAACGGTGTTCAAGCAAAAGTTAAAGCTGTGTACAAGAATGCCCAGTATATACACTGCTATGCCCATCAACTAAACTTAATTATTGAGCGCGCTGCATCACAAAACAAGCAAGTAAAAATATTTTTCTGTAATTTAGATGCCTTTACAACATTTTTTTCAAGATCTTCCAAGCGAACTGCCATACTTGATGAAGTAGTAAAGAAACGTCTCCCAAAATGTTCTAATACCAGGTGGAATTTTAATCCCGTTGTGTGACAACAGTATTTATTCATAAAAATGACATTTCCGCTGTTCTTGAAAAAATCATAGATGACGAGAGTGACAAGTCCACTGTTCAGAAAGCACTAGGACTGAAAAACACATTAAATAATGATGATTTTAATTTTTGGTTAACATTTTTCAACAAAATTATCCCAGCCTGTGACATTTTGTTTAATCAATTACAGCAAGTAGAAATTGACAGTATTAAAACACACCAGTATGTTGCCTCATTCAAGTCACACATTCAAAACGTCAGAGATTATATTGATTTTGATGCCAGTCTGTCTGCAACAAATGATTTTGGAGAATCATCACAAAATTCAAAAAGGTCACGTTTTGATGAAAGCGAGAAGACTGCAGCTAAAGAAGTTTGTGACATAATAGTTACCAACATAGACGACAGATTTTTATTTTCAGACCATTTAGCAATAGCAGTTTTGTTGCAACCAACCCTGTTTTCTAAACATCAGCTTATCTTTCCAGAAACACAGTTACAAATTGCTGCTAAAGAATTTAATTTAAATGAAACTGCATTAAGACATGAACTGGTAGTTCTATACAGCAGGCCTGACTTCACAAAGGCAACTGGCGCATTGGTTCTACAGAATTTTGTATATGAAAACAATCTAGTTACTGTTTTTCCCGAACTGGTAAAACTATTAAAAATTATTTGTACAATCCCTATGACTACAGCAGAAAGTGAACGATGTTTCTCAACTCTCAAACGCATTAAAACATTTACACGTAATACAATGAAAAAGGACAGACTAAGTGCTCTGGGAATGTGTTCAATAGAAAAAAAAATGTTAGAAATAACTCCTAACTTCAATGAATTAGTTATTGAGCATTTTGCCAAACAAAAGGAGAGGAGAATGGATTTCATGTTCAAGCAAATAAACTAATCCAAGGTAGGGAACAAATATATTTTATTTAGTAATGCATGCATTTAATAATATAATTTCTTAAATATTTAAGTTTAGGAACGTGAACTGCTTAGGTATATAAATAATTTGTTTCAAACACTGTTTAAATATTGGTAGTTTGCATGGTAGGTTTTTGATATTAACAATAATTTTAGTAGTGAAGCAAAAGATTCAATTTTACAATTATTTGATGATAATAGCAATAATTTAGTTTCTACTGGTGACTTTTTTTACATAATATATGGGTACAACTAAATTTTTCCCCCCCCAGTCAAAAACATTACCAGCCGCCACTGATAGGATTTCCCATCGGCAACATCTCAGGAACCATCCGACTTTTCTCAACTGTTAGAATTCTTGGGTAACCTGCTCTGCCCATGCCCTCTTTTTTACTTCCATATTCCTTAAGGAATGGAAGTATGGTGATGGCAAAAAAAATCGTGTTCGAGATTATTGCAGATTCTGATTCTACTACACTCAAAACATGAAAAAAAGTCGTTTTCCGAAAAGTGTCTGTGTGTCTGTCTGTCTGTCTGTCTGTCTGTCTGTGTGTCTGTGTGTCTGTAGATTTTTTTTCTATGGCAAACGATAACTGCCGCAAATTCAAACAGAATCAAATAATTGTTTGCATGCAGCCCTGATTTGCAGAGTACTCGCGACCTATTGTTTTTGGTGAAGATCGGTTGAGGGAAAGGGGTAGTTTACCAGCAACGGTTTTTTTTTAGCAAGGGTAATTTTGTTTGTTTGGCAAACGATAACAGCCGCAAATTCAAACAGAATCAAATAATGTTTCGCATACAGCCCTGAATTGTAGAGTTCTCAAGATCTGTTGATTTTGGTGAAGATCGGTTAAGGGAAAGGGGTAGTTTACCAGTAACGTTTTATGTTTTAACAAGGGTATTTCCTATGGCAAACGATAACATCCGCAAATTCAAACAGAATCAAAAGATTATTTGCACACAGCCCTAAATTGTAGAGTTATCAAGACCTATTGTTTTTGGTGAAGTTCGGTTGAGGGAAAGGGGTAGTTTACCTGCAACGTTTTTTTAACAAGGGTATTTTATATGGCAAACGATAACAGCCGCAAATTCAAACAGAATCAAATAATGTTTTGCATACAGCCCTGATTTGTAGAGTACTCAAGACCTATTGTTTTTGGTGAACATCGGTTAAGGGGAAGGGGTAGTTTACCTGCAACGTTTTTTTATCAAGCGTATTTTCTATGGCAAACGATAACAGCCGCAAATTCAAACAGAATCAAATAATTTTTTGCATACGTCCCTGAATTGTAGAGGTCTCAATGATTTTCGATTTTGGTGAAGATCGGTTAAGGGGAAGGGGTAGTTTACCTGCAACTTTTTACGTTTTAACAAGAGTAAAGTACTTGAAAATTTATTTAAACTTTTTGAAACAATGGTAATTGTTAAAAATAAAATAATTTTGTTGGCAGGCAATAAAATTATAATTTTTTCATTTTAATGTAAATCATGTATAAAAGAAAATATATCGCGCTTGGCAGGCGATATTAAGATTTAAATATAAATCTTAGAATATGGAAGTCATGTGTGGTTCTCCATACCGATATTTACCCTTTGGTCGCGGCGAGGAATTAGTTCCGCGTAAACAAATAAAGACTAAAGAGACTTTAACAAACTATCCATGTAACCCTGCAAAGAAAAATTAGACTGCACACATCAAAGAATCACCTATAGGACTTCACGATATACCACATTTTGAGTCCAGACTTGGGAGCCAATCCGTCCTTGATTCACGGAATCTGCCACAAAAACTTTCACATCTTCAAAGCGCCTGACTCGAGAAAAGGCGACATAAATTTGACCATGTCCAAAAGCTGGAGCTGGAAGATAAAGTCCGATTTTGTCAAAGGTCTGACCTTGGGACTTGTTGATTGTCATGACGAACGACAGCCTAATAGGAAATTGTCGTCTTCTCAGCCGGAATGGAAGCTCAGCTTGGCTTGGAGATAGATTAATCCGAGGAATGAACACACGTTCGCCGGCATGATCACCAGTAAGGATTTCGGCATCAAGAACATGTTCACCCATATTTCGGATAATCAGGCGTGTTCCATTGCACAATCCTTTCATTGTGTTTAAGTTACGCTGCAGCATGACGATCGATCCTATCTTCAGTCTCAGTATGTGCGGAGGCATTCCTGAAGGAGTCTGCGAGTTAATGAACTCCATTGGATAATTATTTTTTTTCCTCTGGATCATCACACTCGATATTGTCGATGCTGCTGTAAATTTTGCTTCTCCGCGGATTTTGTCGACAATCTTATCGTTCATCTCAAGTGAATCTTCATTTCTCGGTGTCAGGATCGCAACATTTTTGAATGACTCACAGGATTAGGGGTCAAGATCGTTTCCAAAAATTAGCTCTACCAGATCTTTTTTAGCGGCGCAAGGCTCAGGAATCTGGAAGCTATCGTCACCAAAAACTTCTGCATGTGGCAGACGGGCTTCTCCAAGTTTCAGAAGCCATTCAGCAAATACTTTCTTGTTGTGATCCGCTCTCATATTTTGGGTGAGCTTGAATTCTTTGAATGAGTAGAAGAGGTTGCATCGCTTGAGAGATTCTCCGACGATTGCTGCTCATCCTCCTCTTGGAACAACAGGTAAACATTGCCTGAAGTCTCCGCCCAACAAAATGATTTTACCTCCAAATGGAATTTTACTTTTCATCATATCCCGAAGAAGCAGATCGAGAACTTCAAGAGCGCGTCCTTGTGCCATCGCTACTTCGTCCCAGGTAATCAAGCTGGCAGCCTCCAACTCGCGATATGCTTTTTGGCCTTGGGTCAGGAGTGATGTTGATGTTTCGTTAAGTGGTACCGGTAACTTAAACCTTGAGTGAGCCGTCCTTCCACCTTTCAGCAATGTCGCTGCGATTCCTGTTGAGGCTACTGGAATTACGATCTTTCCGTCTCCTCTTAAAATATGCATCAAAGTGTTGTAGACATAAGTTTTGCCAGTTCCACCAGGACCGTCAATAGAAAAGAGTTTGTTGTCTCCTCTTCCTTCACAGGCTTGCAGAATGCTGTCAACAACGTGTCTTTGCTCTCGATTGCATTTGGCATAGCATTCTTCGCCAAGTCTTCTCTTCCTCCTGGTCGTAACTTTCATCTTGATCGACGCGGAAGACTGGATCAGGAAGTCCAAAATCAGAATTCTTCGTTCCGTGAAGTCTCAGGATATCATTGATTTCTGCAAGGCATCTATCCTTGGAAACATCAGCCGAGTGATCCCTTCTCAAATCCTCGCTTAAATTTTCCAGATGCCGATCAAATAATTCAAGAGGTGTAGGATTTTGAGGATTGCAGAACACCAGAATGATGGCAAAAAGATCCCTCAGAGATTGAACCTTCCTCAAGACATCTCGACCATTCCTCATCGTTTTCAAGCAATCCCCTGGCTCTTGCTGTCTCCTCGAATGTTCCACATGTAATGCCATTCACAGTTCTCAGGTTCTCAAACGATGTTGGCCCTCGAGCGTTTAGAAGGAGAAGTCGCAGGAAATATCGCTCACGATCCAAAGGGCTGACGATGTACATCCGAGAAATTGTATCCAAACGACGCACTCTTTTTTGCCATTTTCCATTAACGAATCGATATGATTCTCCGACTTCTGTGTAGAGGAGCTCTCTTGCGTCAGGGTCTGACTGACACAGCTTGAAGTATGCAGTCAGAGTTGTATCTTTTGAGGAAGCGTTCTCTAATGCCTGACGTTCTTGACCTTCCAGAAACGTAACATTCTGTTGATGAGGTAAATGAACTGCCAATCTCTCAATGTGGTGGCTTTGAGAGTGCAATTTAAATCCAAGAAGTCGCCAAGCCGCTTCCGGAGCCGTCACCATTCTACCATCAATGTATCGAGTAATTTCATCATGCTCATTGTTTTCGGAGGTGATTTCCATCTTTGAGCAATCATGACCTTTGTATACATACTTGTAAAGATACTTCGTCGCCTTCACAGTGGCACAAATCTCCACGTTGATGTGAGCATTGAACTCTTTGAGGAGAAACTTGTTGTACGGAACTACCCATCGATTGTCAATCCTGACTCCATTCTTCATGAAAGAATTACCATCTCTTCGTCTGTAAAGAGGGTACCCGTCGACATTCTCTTGAGTCTCAGGGTTGAATTTCTTTGGGAACTCCTTCGTGCATTTGCCATGTTCCATACAAACACAGTCACGGTTAAGTTCTCCACACGGTCCATGAATCATGTGCTGGGTCACGATGCTGTAAAGATTTGGCTCGGCAGTCTCGTCAGGTATCTCAGCACAGACTACTTCATCAATCATTTCTCTTCCTCTGATTTTGTCATCACTTTTCAGCATCATCAAGATGTGGGCATGTGGAAGACCCCGTTTTTGCCACTCGACAACGTAAATGAGGGCAAGACATCTCCCAAAATGACCATCTTTGAGCATGCCTAAAAGAACTTCGAGTTTGATGTGAAACACTCTCGCCACCAAGTCTGGTCGGTCTTGAGGAGTTTGTCCAGGCTTCAGTTCGTTTGTTATCTCAGGCCAGTTTGGATTACAGGTGAACGTGATGAAAAGATCAGGTTTTCCGTACCGGTTCACGATTGCCATGGCGTCCTGGTAATTTTGTTGCATATACCTTGGACCGCCGTGGAATGTCGAAGGCAATATGCAGACTCTTCCAATCGGTCTCTGGTGGTCAGCTGCATCTTGAGCAAGGGCATCCATAAGTCCTTGATACTTCTCAATTCTAAGTTTACTTTGATTCTGACGAATATAGAAGAGGTTGTTCGACTCATATCTCACGTAGGAGAGAACCAAATACTGCTGAAAGAGCTTGCAGCCATGATGAAGAGTAGTGAATCCATGGTTGTCTCTCTCCATTAGCCTGTATTTGTAGAACTGCTGCATTGTTAGCCTGTTGTGAGATGCAGTTTGTCTTCGTCCCATGTGAGTCATGTTTGGATCCCATCCAAGTTCACCTCGGGGAAAGAGCAGAGGAAAGGCCATCGGATCAATGTGGGGGCTCATGTTGGAGTATTTGAGGAGTCCATGCTGGTTATGGAAAACAGTAAAGTCAATATTCTGAGGAGGGTTTCCGCTTTCTCCTGTAAAGACGATCGCAACCTCGTTTGCACTCGGTCCGTTGTATCTCTTCTTGTCCTTCTCCGGGTCTTTGAAAAACATGAGCTTGACTATTTCAGGCTCTCCAACTTGAGCAACAACATCATTAATCATTTTGTAAGCCTGTGCGTACACATTGGATCGCCGCAACACAGTGTCCAACTTGCTCATGACAGTCGCCAAGCATTTGTCATTCTCAGATCTTCCCATTCTCTCCTCGAGTGCTTGTTGAAAGTCGACGTAATAGAGACAGGCATATACAGGTCTGTCGGTTGACATCAAGTGAGAGGTCATGAACCGTACGTCTCCCGAGACTTTGTACGGTATTGGTCCTCTTCTTCCGGCAAAACTGGTTCACCTTGGCATCAATGGATGCAAAAGCCAATGCGCTGTTGTAGTTCCGAATGTACTCGCGGAAGTTTTTGGCCTCTGAGGACTGGCTGACAAAGAGTTCTTCTAATTCCTTGGGCACAGATCTGACAATCCGCGAATCCGGCATTTCGACTTTTCCGTTGTCACAGCACATGGAAAAATATCCGCCTGTGACTCTCTCGCCAGGAAACATTTTTGCCAAGCAGTCATGACATCGGTCAGACATTGATCCTACTGTGAGAGATGGTTTGCTGTCATCGTAATTGGTGGCATATGCAGTCTTCAGGTTTCTTCTTCTTCTGTTGACCTCTGGATGTATGAGTTGATACTTGGCCACAGCTTGTTGGTGTACTTCAGGATGTGATTCCTGATATTTTGCTACCACTTTCTGATGCGCAGTAGGGTTATTTTTAGAAGATTTTTTTTTCTGAATTCTTCGGGTTTCATTTGTGCATCGAGCCCTTCGTTTTTTGTTTGACTTTTGTGTTAGACTTGAAGCAATCTGTTCTAAGCTTTGGTATGACGAAGATGAAGACAGGGACTGACTCTCAGGCGACGGAGTTACTGGTATTTCTACTCTTCGCGTTGTTATTTTTTTAGCAGTAATAACTTTTGGAATACCTCTGTCCAAAACTTGCGAAACCGAATTTTCTTGTGAAGCATATGCATCAAAATGCCCACTTGAAAGACTTGCTGTAAACCTAAGCCGCTTAACAGGTCGACCCTCAGTTCCTGTTTTCACATAAAACGTACCATTTCGATAGACTTCGAAAACAAACGGAAAGATTCGCCCAGCAGCTTCCAACTCACATAAACTACCGAACGTTGATGTTTTTATCATATCGTTGTTATAATCGGACGATGTGGCATAGTTATCTCCATTTTCGTCACATGACATAATAGAAAATTCTATCCAGTTATCTACAACATACCTAACGATCTGCCCACGTTTCATTATGCATTTCCTGGGTTTCATTAATAAAAAGAGATAAGGCCCGAAATAAGCAGGCTCCATCTCCTACAATCGGAACAACAGTCTGTGGGACATTCTGCCCCTCAATCATCAAAATTTCCACAACCATTTTAAATAAATACAATGAAAGTAAGTGCAATTAGCACGAAAAAATAACTATCCCTATTTACAAAACAAAACCTAACTCAAAATTACTCAAATGCTAAACCAAAACAAATGAATATACCTGAAAACTTACATATAACTAAGCTATGAAATTGTTCATTGTCATGAACCTAACATTGACAAAAATATATTGACAGAAATATTTTTTCTTAAATTAGAAGAAAAACCATGAAATGTGAATTTCCTCTAATTAAAGGCATAATATTTTTCAAAAGTATTTGATCCTCATTATTGTGTCTATCCATTAGTGCCATAAAAGGCAGAGTGACGTATTTGTTGTCATTAAAGGCCGGTTCGATTCCCTGTTCAAGCAAGCGGTTTTTTAAAATAAATTACTTAATTTCAACCTTTAGAAGGCTGATTTAGAAAAAAAGCACGTCTAATTTTTGGAATAAGAATATTTATTTAAAGTTAGTACTTCAATACTTTATTACATTACATGTGTTTCAACATAAATATCTCTCAATCTCTTTCTTCCCCGTCAGTTTCTATGCGTGTTTCGTACTTTTATTTTCAGGTCGATCCGTGACATTTCCCTTTTGATAAATCAACCCTTAAATCAGTCAAAACGTATTTTTTTATTAGGTACTTACTTTCGAAGTTCTTCAGAAGCCTAAATACCAACTTCTACGTTTCTAACTTCAAAAATGACGCACTTCCCATACAAACTTTCGTCCCTTATTTTACCCCCTTAGGGGATGAATTTCCAAAAACGCTGATACAACTGACTTTTATTTATAAACAGAAGCCTAAACACCAATTTCCATATTTCTAACTTCAAAAATGACGAACTTCCATACAAACTTTCATCCCCTATTTAACCCCCTTAGGGGATGAATTTTCAAAAATCCTTTCTTAGTGCTCACCTACGTTATATAAGGAACTCCTGTGCAAAAGTTCATGCTTCTAGACCCACCGGTTTAGTCTGTGCGTTGTCTGTCAGTCAGTCAGTGTTAGAGTTTTATTAAGTAGATTGCCACTAAATAAAGTTTTAAAATCTGATTTGCTTTGCATAGTTGAAACGCTAACTTGAACGATTCAGATACTAATCAGAATGATCACAGTTGCACACCACTATATAAAAATTATCCCAATTAGCGCTTTCAAGCTTCACAGCCCATCGTCAGATTGGAATAGACAGGAAATTTGTGAAAACAAACCCTCCACCCCTCTCCCCACCCTGCTCACACACAACAAGCTATAATATAAATGACCCTTCCCCACCCCCTAAACCCTGTCCCACCATTTAGGGGGTGGGGAAGGGTCATTTATATTATAGCTTGTTGTGTGTGAGCAGGGTGGGGAGAGGGGTGGAGGGTTTGTTTTCACAAATTTCCTGTATATTCCAATCTGACGATGGGCTGTGAAGCTTGAAAGCGCTAATTGGGATAATTTTTATATAGTGGTGTGCAACTGTGATCATTCTGATTGTGATTTCAACCACTAACACAAATTTCTTCATTAAAAGATTCAGATACTGTTTTAATTAATGTTTGTTATTTTAAAAGAATAAAACTAACTACGACTTACAATAGATAATAAAAAAAAGCAAATTATTCTAAATGGCCGTTTATTTGTCAATAAAAAATCACATTCAATCTATATTAGAACACATTCACTGGACGCCAACATACCATAAATATAATCAAATGTACAATAATGTATGCCAACGGTCATACCACGCTGAATACACCGGTTCTCGCTGATCACCGAAGTTGAGCAACGTCGGGCCCGGTTAGTACTTGGATGGGTGGGTGACCGCTTGGGAACACCCGGGTGCCGCTTGTTGGCAACATTTTTCTGTTTCTATATCATAAAACTATGTAATTTTTGTTTATATTTAATTCACATAAACAATTAAGTGAATTTTTACAAGTATTTCATGTGTCTAAATTATATTAAATAAACAACAGGTATAAGAGACACCGAGTATTTTAAAAAAAGCCTATTATTAAAATAATTAGTCTCTGTTGATGCTAATAATTAATCTAAATACAATAAAAATAATAACTTATGATTATTGAATTATTTTTCTCTGATAAACAGATGCTTTGAACGTTTCTACGTAATGGGCCTACTGTAAAACAACACAATTTTATTACAAAAAACTATTTATTTTTATGACAATTTTTAAATAGCTGCAATAATTGAGGATGGTTATAACGAACAAGATATACATTCTTTAAAAATATTGTAAATAAAATGAGCTTAATAACGTATCACCACATGTTTTATAATTGGGAACAGGTTTGACACGGCGATTTTTTTTCAACTCTGGACAGTGGGACGTGGGAGTACTAAATTTCGTTACTAGATGTCGCGCGTTTGGTACTAAGCCTCTGTTAGCGCTTTTAATATTACAGTATGTTGATTGAAAATTCACTTATTTGCGTGTACGTTCCGCAGTTGTACCCCAAGAGATTTGCAATTTGCAATTTTTACGTGTTATTTCTGTTATTAAACACACTTTTTAACTGTTCATTACTTGTTATTGAACAAGTACGTCTTAGAAGTATATGTTTTAATGAATAATTATTGAATACTAAATTACAACGCTATATAATTCAAGGTAAATACAACAATTTTAGTACTATAAACGTTTAACGTTTTTAAACGTGACACCATTCTGATAATTAGCTAACCAGTGTCATCTGAAGTATGACTAAGAAACAACGCACGATAACTTGGACTTACGACATCGCCCTAGAGCAAATAACACGCAAATGGTGGCAAAGAATTTCTGATGATATGAAAAGGGAATCGTTGGATTTAAACAATAACAATTTTAAAAAGTTAAGCGAAATTTAAACCTTGAAGACTGGTGAAACGCTGAAAGTTGTGCAGTATTTTACCAAAATATTGAAGAAATTTTTACTATGGAAGGTTTACCGAGGATCAGTCAATAAGTATAACATAAATTTTACATTATTTGTGTCGACGTTTCGACAATGTTTATCGTCATCATCAGGACCTGTGTACTGACAATACAGAAAAAAACGAGATCAATTGTGTGTGTGTGCGCGCGCGCGCGTATGTAGGGGAATTAGACAGTTTGTTTTACATCAGGAAAATAATCACATTCTTCACTTAAATACTCATGTTGTTTATATGAATAATTATTCTTATTCTTTTACTTAAATATATAGACATATTTAATATAATTCAACCCATAATTAATACAGTGTTACAATTTAAAATACTAATAATATAATAATCCATTAACCATATTTATAAAAAATTTATAAATGCATTAATCATCGAATGTACATTGGAATTGGTATAGATAGCAACACGTCTAAAAATATGTTATAACTGAATAGAGTTTGTAACGATGTTCAAATATACTTTTTTTTTTTTTAATCGGCTATCTAAGGACCACATGCCAATTTCAATTCTTTATTCTTTTCTTTTTCTCCAATATTCTTTCATCTTTTCACTGTGTCTCTTATTCCTGCCCTCAGTCCTCTTTGAACCTGCGTTTTTTTCTCTTCTACCCTGGACTCCTTTCATTCACTTTTGCCCGAAAAACTTCTCTTTCAATTGCTTCTACTGTATTTATATTACTTTTTTTTTCTAAATCCTTTTGGACTTCTTTAATCCAACTTGATGTCGACTTCTTCCCCCACAGATATTTGAAAATCTGCTTTGTTAACCTATTGTCGTCCATTCTATATAAATCTCAATATTATTATTATTATTACTACTATTTTTCATCCACTACTGGTATTGATTACACTTATCATATCAATTAATCGAATGAATGTGTGTATGCGTGTGGGTGTGGGTGTGCGCGCGTGCGCGTGCAAGGGAGGTGAGACAGTTTGTTTTATATTAGCAAATAATTACATTACTTACAATTGTTTTACTTACAAATATTTAAGCTTGCCAACGGAGCAGATTTGTCTTTTTCTTACTTACCGAATAGTCAGCTAGAAAGATATAGACTAGGCTATACTGAAATGGAACCTTTTATAGGACAGCACCAGTACCACACAACAAACCGCAAAACGTGTGCGTAACTGAAAGATAGGCCTGTACAATGCAGACACTTACATAGTTTGCGTAACTGAAAGATAGGCCTGTACAATGCAGACACTTACGTAGTTTGCGAAATGAACTTTTGACAGGGTACTTGTCTTACATTATTTGGTTTGCGTTAGCTCGGCCATCTTTGTGCCAATAACAAACGCTATTAAACCGGTTATCGCAGTGAAACGAATTTCTTTCGATTAGTACAGTCAATGAGCAGAACCCAGTAACCTTTATTCAAAACAATTTTTTACTTTTATCGTTGATTAAAAGAATTTTCAACGATCAAGTTTTGTGAGCAAGACCGGAAGAAACCAACCACAGATGTCGATTCGGCAACGTAGGCTTATACTGTATGAACAATGTGCGCGCGGCACGATTATTGAAGAATCCAGTTAAAATTAATGGGCCAGGCTTACGTAAAAATTAATGTCGTTCAGTACTTACGTACAAATTCAATTACACATACGTATCCCATAAGATCGCTGATAGTTCATTAAATAGGTAGAGGCATAATTGACCTGGAGTTTTATTTGATGTGAAACGCAATGAACACAGTTGTAGTAGGTCTAAAAATTCGGACACAGGCCTATGACCGATCTGAGAGCGCCTGAAAAACCCTTTTATTTCTAGCTGAACAAAGTTGTATATCCCTAAAGACAATGTACTTGTCAATGTGCATCTCTTCCGCTCAAAACGTCGTATTGTTTCTAAGCCATCCATCGTAACCGATCATCGCTCGCTACTGACGCAGTAAACAAGAAACTGTACTTCGGGCTACATATTCTCCACCACGTTTTACTTTCGGAGCGTTCGTTTGTTGTTTCCCAATCAAAAGCGTATGGTTCACGTGTAGGCATGACACACGACGAAGACGTGACCTTCACAATAATTTACGTGACGATACCATACCTGTACGTTTGTAAATAAATTCACGCGTTTAGTTCGACCAAAGCCAGTGCCGTACAAGCGCGTTTGTTTTTGTTTCAAAGCCCGGTAGTCTCGCACATGGCGATAACTTTTGCTATATTATACAACCGTTCTTAAACCTGATCTTATGTTACTTGATATTCCCGTTCAGTCTGCGCCTCTGCTGGTCGCCATCGTCTATCCCTGTGCACACGAAATTGTGAATTTTATGAAACTCTCACTTTGTAGACATTAGTTTTCTCATGTTTTATTCTAACAGGAGTTCGGATTCACGCAAGTCATAATTGCCTTCCATTTTACATTCTTACGCTCGACTTCCCCACTTCCTAGGTATAGCAATGTTCTTATTTCTTGCTTTTTATTTGTTAATATGCGTCGTACAGTAGGTTATAGATTTCTTACGTATTCTCCATCTTCATCCGGCCCGCTTCAGCTAGGTACGAATTTGTCTTTTAGTAGGCCTGTAGGTTCTCAGTTTCATTCCGACAAGTCGGCCAGAATTTTGTCTGGCCGTATCAGGATTTATTTACTATTCTTGCTTTGTTCTTGTATTATTTGGAGGAGACCTCGCAGAACCCTTGACTTTAGAAATTAGTGACAGTTCCTTTGTTGAAATATTCGAAACGCAAGTTAGCATAGGTGTCGACTCATCTTTTATCCTTCACTTCAGTACCTACCAATGAAAAAAACTTGCTCATTTCTTATCTCACTTCAGTGTACAAAATCTCTGAAAAAATTAAAATAGTATTGTTCAAAGAAGACATTAAAGTAAGGAGGAATACCGTCAAACATTGTTGTACACGTATGTAAACAAGAGCACGGGAGTACCACAAACTTAGCTGTACACGATGCTGGTGTAGTGTGTTATCGTGTACAGCTCAGAGAATGCAAATAAAAACATATGAATAAACTGCTGGTTCTGAATATTATTGTTCCATAGATAGTCTAATAAAACATCTATAATCTTAGGGCACAGAGGTCGGTAGATAATGGTCAATATAATTTGTTTCATGTAACGAAGCTAAACCGAACTTAAAGAATTCGTTTATTATATTTTTATGGGTTTGTTTACTTAAATCGTATTCACCTAGTTGTTATGATCATCAGGCCATGACCACTGACTGTACAACTTGTCTCAAACGAAATCAAAAGTTGCATAGTCCTTGAAGAGAGAGTGAAGAATCAAATGTTTGGAATAGTGGGGATGGCCTTGGTTCCCCTAGAGACCAATGTATGTCAGAGGAATCCCGACAATGGAGCGTTCTGATTGGTGAAATCGAACGAAACCACGCCCCCTCCAGCGTCCGCTGAGCATTTCCTAAGCGGCGAGCCACTAAACCGAGTGAGGCAGTAGACTAGCGGCGGTCGAGCTGTGCGCTTGGGCTAGAGAAGTGTTTGCTAGCAGTGAACCAAAGTTGTATTAATCACGGTTTGGTTAATCTAAATGTGGTTTTAATAAAACTTTGTACAGCAACTGTCGTCCTGTCCGGTAAACTTCGTTCCTAAGCCAGAAGTGTCCAGCTGGATTAATTTTGTACAGACCTATTTAAGTGAAGTGATTTTGTATATTGGTGTTGTCAAGTGATAAATCGTTTTTTATCAGTGATATTTTTGTGCCAAACTGGGGATTCCGTAAAAAATATGTCTACAGCAGTTATGACAAACTCAACGCTTTACGATTTTGGGGAATTGCTGTTAAAGGTGAGTTCTGTTATTTTACTACGCTGCAAAGATATTTGCGTATTATTGCTGCACGTGACAAACTCTTCAACCGCTAATTTTAAAATGACGCGCATTTAACGATTAGGCGTAAATACAATTCCGGTTTTACGGGTTTTTAATCTGTCTTGCAAAGTTTTAGCGATATACTTCAAAATTTCGTGTTTTTGGAAAGGGGGAAAGTGGCGATTCCTGTTAGTTTTATCTGTCCGGATTGCATCTTCAAAATGACTTAAGGCTGTAGTTTTGTCTTTTTATGGAAATTTCCTTATGTTGATGGAGCATGTTTCAAGTAGCCTAACTATTCCACTATTTTGTTTTTCAGCGAAAGGTAAGTTAATAGTATTATAAACAAGTCGTAATAGAGTATACGGCGAAATAATTTTATTAATAGTCTATGCGAAAGAAAACGTACGTCTTCTTGACAGCGGGTGGCGTTTTGTACCTGCTTGCGTAGAACCACCCTCACTTGTTTCCCTCCCTCTGAGTTTTATCCTTTTGTTGGCAGTGCACTTGCTTTCGTCCGTCATAACGTGGAAACCGGTCTAGCAGGTACGAGTGGCCCCGTCATATAGTGCGTGTGATTCCCGTATCAAAAATAAATTCGCTGGAGTTGACGTTTTGAACCCAAACCGATGTCCAATTTCACCGTTTGATTAGATACTCGACACTTTTTAATTGTGTATGCGTTTTACTACTATCTGGGCGGTGACGTCGCGCCGTTTGAAGAAAAGGTAATTATCGACTTTCTGGGCCGCGCTGGTATTGGCGTGACATTTTTTTTTCTATTCTTCTATACTATATAAACACGAGAAAAATAATCTTAAAACGGCGGTCGAACCTATTTACGGAGAAAAAAAAATTGAATAATTACTCGCATAAGAACGCATGCAACAGCGGTACAGGACGGTCATTTTTCAAACGTTTACAAGCGAGTTGAGCCGATACCTGCCGGTTAGGTTCGGAGGGGCGGCCCCAAGGGCCGCGGATATAGTTGATCGTTTCATATAATTCTTGCAAAAATTAAGGCGAACCATTTTTCAAACATTACTGTGCATTTGTGCGCCGTCGCTCAGTTAACATGACGGCCATTCACTTTACATGTTCTTATGGGAGTAATTATTTTATTTTTTTTTCTCCGTAAATAGGTTTGACCGCCGTTTAATATTATTTTTCTCGTGTCTATATAACGTAGAATAGACAAAAAAAAATGTCGCGCCAATACCAGCGCGGCCCAGAAAGTCGATAATTACCGAAGAAAATGCCTTTGTAAATATGATCGGGTAATTTTGTCAACGGGCAAATATAATGAAGCGACGTAGATTTTTCTTGACGGTTGTTTAAACTGTAGTTAACTATCGGACGGTTGCCAATAAGAGAGTTGTGTTCAGTATGTCATTAGTCAATAATAAATTGTTTATACGCGATAATAGCTTTTCCAGTTTCAACTTGCGTGCGTTTACCGCGGTACGATGGGAAGACCGCTGTTTGTACCCTGTACTCTTGACCCCCACACCGTCTCTTCATTACGTAAGGCAGCGCGACGTTAACGCTTTTAAACAAGTGTATGGTTTTAACGATCGTATTATTGTGGCAAATGATCAAGAGAGATACTATCCTTTCCGGTGTTACATAACCATTTTGTACGTCCACAAGAGGCAGTTATCCAACGATTGTGTCGACTTTCCTTTCACAAACCTAATTCGTTCGAAAGGCAGCCGTGCTTACGAAAGTAGTTGGAAATGCGGGCTACACGACTAAAATTCTCATCGGGTCGATAAGCAGATGACGTTTTGTTCTTACTCTCTCGTAAGGCCGAGTGCTTTGCCAATCGGACTTCTCATAAACCGATGTGTGGGCGACTACAATCTCTTGGATGTTTATCGTCAGATTGTGGTAGTCAAAGACGGCTGGTATCTCGCGTTTCATTGTCACATTCGCCCCCCCACCCCCGCTCTCCTCTTGTATATTCCAGTGGGACGGTAGCAGTAACCTGCCGTACTTAATTCTCATTTCTTCGCAGAATTTGTTAGGAGTCTTGAACAATCACGGTAGTTCTTGCACCAAGGCGATGAATAAATACCGTGAATTTTAAAGTGTTTTCGTCGACGTGAACCGTGTTGACTAATTACCGTGCTGTTGATCACAAGGATAGGGTGGGTATACACGAGTAAGCGATAGTGCGTCTCGAATGTGACTTCGCGATTTGAGATTATTTCCTCGTTTGTATATAACGAACGGACGCGTTAAACAGGACATAACCGTTTCTCAGAATTGTTTATGAATATAAAACTGTACCCAAAGGTTTTTCAGTTTCATGGCGGACAGCGGGAAAGAAAACACGACGTCGACTCCTGTCTTTAATATTTATGTTCTACGACCAAGTAGGAAGTGAATTCGTGGAATTTTCACGGTCGACTATTTTTATTCATAGTCCGTGGCCAAATGTTTACGGTTGTCAGCACAGTTTATGCTCCCCCCCCCCCCGTTAGTTGTTTTATCGCATAGGCAGAAATTTTCGATCACGCGTCACAAAAGGTTTTCAGAAACCAAATGTGTGTACTGCCTGTCCCCCCAGTCCATTATTTTTGTTTCGTTAACTAGCCAGTACGTTCGCTAACTCTACACCTTTAGACTCCAAGTATGTCGAGTAAATTTTGAGTTCAACGTGGGTAGTTTAATGTTGCACACGGATATTGAATGTGTATTTCTTAATTTCCCCGCCACACGTCGGGTTCTCCCTTGGCTTGGCGAGGGGTTTCTCTTCCATGAAAGTTCTCGCCTTCTAGTATCTCACAATAATTATGCTGTCCACCTCGGTCATTCACATATTTCGCAGTTAAGTGTCCACCATAACACCGATTCCCGCGAACACTTGATTTCTGATGGGTCATACTTTTATTCGGGTTTCTGTAGTGGTAGTTGCTGGTGCCCTTTCAAAGTCCCATTTCACTTGCGTGTGATTGTGTGTTTACAAAGACTGATTACGTATCAGCTGATGAAAGGTGTCGTAAACATACAAATTGATACGATCCGTGCTTTACGTAGGTATTCGTACGTATCAGCTGATAAAAGGTATCGTTGTAAATATACAAATTGATAGGATCCGTTTTGCCTGCTCCACATAGGTGATATTCATTTTGTTACCGTTACTTAAGCATTTTTACGTGAACGTTATTAAGGTTTGACTTTTTTTTGTTCAGCTAACGTTTTAAACGGTCATAGACGAGGAATTTTGCAGTTTAGGACATGTACAAACCACTGTATAATTTAAAGACCCTTGGAACGAAGACCTACTTGTATCACAAACGATAGAATTTTTAAGTGATCTTTATTTTACTTACTTTAAATTTTATAAATGCATAGAATGTATCGCTCTTTGACTATTTGTTGTTCCCGGCAGTGTTTGTTTCTTAACTGTGGGGTAAAAGTCTTAACATTGTATGCTCGGACTTTTGAAACGAAGATAATGGCATATAGTATTATTTTCTGTTAATTACTTATAGTATTATTACGCCTCAGTACGTTCGCATTCCCCCATCTGATACTCAAACCTATGAAAATTTATGTAGACTAAATAAAATATTGGTGTACAAATCCTCATTGTAAGATTTAACCAATACCGTTGGACTTTATATTACAGTAGTATTGTGGGGAAATTATATGAAGCACCGGAAGCATATTTTTTTTTCTTCGAGTAAACACCGTACGTGGAGAGAAAAATCTTTTTTTTTTGTACGGAGTTAAGTACGTAGGCCCTATACAACTTTCCCAAGCGCGCGGAGACGCGAAGTGAAAGGGAACTAGGTGATGCGACATTGGAAACGCGTTTTTAATCCTGTCGTTTTCTATAGATTTCCCTTTCATGTGGTCACTCGGCACGCTTACCACTGGTTCTTCGTTGCGTTTAAGCATTTAATAATGGGTAGCTAAGTTTTTTGTATGTTTTGTTAATTATTTTTGTTAACTTGTCCCAATATTAAACTAATATACAAGAATGTTTTAGTTCTATGTTGTTGTTGTCGGCCACGCTAAAATTACATACACACCCATATAAGTATAAAGTGTTTAACAAAATCTCTTGAAGCAGCTCTAGTAATGTTTGCCTCTATTCTGCATTTATGATTTTGTAGACAAGATTTTCTTATGTGGTGCATAAAAACATCTATGTGGCCACTAAAAATTGAAAGAGCTTAATTTTGCCTTTATTCTGATTAGTTTTTTTGCAGGATTGCGAGTCGATCGATCGATTTGTAAATGCGTCGTTCTCTCTCTCAAGTTCCAAGGCAAAACGATGGTTTTTTTTCCGAAATTTGTATGGCCAGTAAAAATTGAAAGAAGCTTAATTTTGCCTTTATTCAGATAAGTTTTTTTTTTTTTTTTTTTTTTTTTAGACTTGAAGAGTCGATCGATAGATTTGTAACACGTTATCTCATAAGTTCCAAGGCAAAACAATGGGTTAAAATTTTCTTTTTATTCTCTGGTAATCTCGTGGAATCGATACTCCGTACAACTCAGATAACGTAAAGGACGACTTTTAGTTCCGTGTATAAGATACAACGTATTTCCGTTTTACAAGACACAAAAGTGCTACAAGAGCCAATAACGGAAAAACTAGAACTGTTCCTTGTTGAAGCGAATTGTAAATAAGATTCTCTTTATTAGAATCTGTTATCTCACTGACATAACGAAAACAATTGGATAATTTTGTTTTTCCTCGAAGACAAATCCGTAAAGCTGTTAAAACAGTTGTATTGCGTTGTAAATGCCAAGTTGTCGTTAGAAGAAAGCCCATGGTACTAAACACTTTTGGGCACTAAAACACCAACACTAAATTTTGTACCATCCTGAAAAAATGACGTTTGTGATGAAATATGGCATACAGGAATGTGGGGACTCCCACAGTTCTGTAAAATTTCATTCGGGTATCCTTCCGTGTTTTATTTTTCGGGACCTATGAATCGTTCCACAGATGCGTCAGTATGTCGTTAGCCTAAATATATTTCGCCGCGTTATAAATTTTTATAGCCCCTCTAAATATTCTACAGAGCCACAATATACGAATATTATATTGTATACGTACAACGTTAGAGGCGCGCATAGTACAGTTGTAATTGTACCAACATGTTTGCAAATATGTTACAGCCGTTTATCATTTAATTTGTTTAGTGAAGCAGTATTATTATGACTGATATCTTATCACAAAAGTGGATGTTTTTACAAATGAAAACCTTGGCTCGGGTTAAATAACGTTTGTCCGGGAAGAATGTTTTGCTTAAAACGTTCGAGCTACGTGTGGAGTAGCGACACCCGGCAGTCGGGCTTTGTATTACCTGGACCGTAATGCCTTGTCACACAGTGTGTATTGTTATAGCGATTTGAAGTATGTATAGGTAGTTGTGTAAATGGGTCAGATGCGCGACATAATGGCGGTTGTGTAAGCGCAGGAAGTAACGCGCGGTCGTTACGAGAGAAGGTTCAAATGTAACCAGAAGTGTATTCACCCTTGCCAGCCCTTCACTCAAAGAAACTCGGCTGTTTTGCGGTCATTTAACAGTGTTTCTATCAACAAGTTTACTTCTGTCCATTGTACAGTAAAGGCATTCTTCAGTGACACGACTCTTCTTGATACACTAGGCTACAATGTAACTTTAGCAGAACCTCAAAAGGGTGTATAGTGTAGCCTTCATCATCATCATCATCATCATATGCAAGGAATAAACTAAGGATGGTTTGTTCAAACAATCGGTCTAGAGCTGGTCACTCCAGCGCTTCCTCGGACGTCCCACACTTCCCCGTCCCCTCCCTTCGGCTTATAGTACCATAGTTGCTGAAGGCCATAGTTGTTAGGGGATGCGGCAGTCATCCGTTCGGCAAAGATATTCTCATCCTGTGCAATCCTGTCGAGTGTACTTTTAATATTCAGTTCTTGCAGTATATATTGTGTTTTTTCTATGCTCATGCCTGCCACGTGCATAAGAAATCTCGTTTCAGCCCCTTGGATACGTCTGGCCTGGCCTTCTCAGACCCATAAAGAAAAGTGGGAAGGGCCATCACCTAAGGCAGTACCATCTGTAACAATTTTTGCCCGTACGGGATCAGTTCCATGAAAATCCAACTAACCTTGGTCTTTAAGTGTGGATATTTGTAATCCAGAGTCTTTGCAGATTAGATTTAACAAATATATACCCATCTGCAGCCCGTTTTTCGAGTCCGACAGAATAGCCTGATAGTCCGCAAACAACAAAGTGTCAATAGCAGAGTGGCCGATCATAAAATGCTCCGGAAAAAGAGTGCATTCTTCACAAAATTAAAACATTTTAGAGAGTATTCAACCCCTACTCGCTCCCATGTAATAGCCTGCAAGAACAATTTATTGCATTACTTTGTAGTTACGGTGTAGCCTTGTTTCTGATTTTTCTTCTAAATCACGTTTTAATAAACGAGGTGTAAAGAATTACGTGTCTACTGTTCTTCCGCGCCTAACGAATTAACGTATTTTGCTCTTAATTCTCTTGCAGATCGAATTCGATACGATTCGATGGAACATTAATAATAATTTTCGAAGCGTTCAATTGTTCAGCGTTGTTATAGTTTCAGATGAATTTTTTTTTAGTCTTTCGGAAACTTGTCCAAATTCTAGTTTCTTTATCATATTCGTATAAAAGAATGTTGATCATCAGGCTACCATGCACTTCACAACAGCTTTCACATTGCGTAAGACGTATTTCTGTTATAAAGTCTGTTTATATTGTTATAATCTTGTGTTTTACCAAAGATAGTAGGTTGTTTGCTACAAATAAATACAGCTGTACTTAACCATACAAATCAACCATACTTAATTTTATCAAATTCTAAGTCGCCATTTACTGGAAGAAGGATTAAAGAAAGTCCTTATGAATTGTATATGAACCTGCCTTAAATCACACAGAAAGCTGCTACATTAGTACTATAACATTCCTAATTATAAAGTTTACTACTTCTTGGTAGGCCTATATTGATAGATGCGCCCCAACCTATAGGATATAGTCAATCTGTTGGTCCATCAATTTATGAAATAGTTCGCAGAATATCAAATGAGACCTAAATTTATATAAACGTTTTTGGATTTTTTACTTAAATTATTTAGCTTCCACGTGGGGGCATTGAGTATAGTAATAATATAAAGGCTTGATGTGTACAAAGGTAAAATGGAACCGTTTTGAAAATCTGTAAGAGTAATGCTCCCTGTAGCATTTGAAGAGTTTTCTCTATATACGCATACTCATACGCAAAATATACGCATCTCAAACGTGATCAGGGGGAGGGGGATGTGCCCAAAGAATCCCCAGGCATTTCAAGAACATCACAATGCCATAGATGAACCGCAACACGAATGTTGGCTGTTGTTACAGTTAAAATTATTGGGAGTGAAAAGTAGATTAAAAAAAATAAAGTTAAGGCATTCCTCACCCACGGGTGTGTAATATTACAGAACTAGTGAAATTGAAAATCTTAAGTACATTTCGAGGCATCAGGAAAGATGGCAGATATGCTTGCCGGGAACACCTGTATAGAAGCATGCAGGAAGTAAAAATATAGCTGTGTAACTCAAAATATATTAGTAACAGTTTTCAAACCTACATGGAGTACATCACACCGAATGTATATAGGTGCACCACGAAATCTTGATTGGCGTGGAAGGACGAAGAATATATTAATGTTCTTCGCATAGAAAAGGGCTCTGTACCAAAAGGCCGCATACGTTCGACAGGGTAATCTCAATGTATGAATGCTCAGAAAACTTAGTCCGATTTTTCTAATTCAACTTATATCTTTATGGCTTAGAAAGTTGTTTTCTGACAATACATTTTCAAAACGTCTGGCGCCTTACTGTCGCCTGTATAATATTAAATTTTACATAACTAGGAGACGTTCATTTGTATCGTTATTAATATGATTACATTAAAATTTATCAATTCTTACTTGCCAAACACATGATGTATTATGAATTATGTCTAAAAAATAATACCTAAGGTAGCGTAACACATAGGGTTACGTTATAAACTTGAAATATTTATGTAATAAATAATAATGTAAAATCGCAGTGTACACACAAAGCTTCTGAAACGGGATCAGTTATCTTCAGGATGGAAGAAGGGCAAAGAAGAGAATATGGCAAGGTTTTGACGAGAACGTGCGCCTAACCATGAAAGGTTGCGAACATTAATGGTGTTGCTGTACAAAAAATAAATACAGGTACTTGCAAGGCAGTAAGGTGTTTAGTGATACCACTAATAGGATGCGAGTTATGGCAATGTTTTGACGAGAACGTGCATCTAACCATGAAAGGTTGCGAACATTAATGGTGTTGCTGTACAAAAAATAAATACAGGTACTTGCAAGGCAGTAAGGTGTTTAGTGATACCAGGCAACATAAACTGATAGCTTTGTGTTTAATCACTAATAGGATGCGAGTTATCTGTCTCAGACATACCAATATAAAGCAAATGAACGACAATAGCTTCGTGTTGTCTTCGATTATTCCAAACTAGTAAGATGTCTGATGTTTCCCACAATATCTCTAGTATTTAAGAGGCACGATTGGAAATTAAATTGTTACTGTTATTGTACCCAAAACATCCCAACTAGAAATCGATACGAACACAGCATTGGACGTTTATCCGTAAGTGTTAATCCGCAATATTTGAAGAGGAGGGTTTGTAAGGACCAATGTATTTGTTTAATGTGAAAGTTTTTACATTGGTGTACGATGTGATCATCAGTAATATTTGAAGAAGAGGTTTTTAAAGGACAATGTATTTGTTTAATGTGAAAGTAATAGTTCAACTTTTTTTTACATTAGTGGATGACGTGATCATTGGTGGGTGGGGGGTGTGGACGTCTGTGACTATTTTATTCGTCCAGTTTCGAAACGTTAACTACAGGAATTCGGATAAAACTGTGTTTCTGATGGACCAAAGTTGTCGGTCAGCTAAACGATTAGAAGACCGTTACCCCTTGAATGCAACTGCTCGAGGACACTTCTCTCCAAACGTTTAGAGAAATCCATCTCTGTACAAAAGTAGAGAGGGCTAGTGTGTAGCCGTTTTGTCAACATTATAGAGATAATTAACTATTTTTGTACTTTTTATTATGTTAATACGTTTATTTAATTTTTGGGAGAAAACGGATGTCCTAAAGGTAAAAGTGACCCAAGTTGGTGGTTACATAATAGTTCTTCGCTTGATATTAGGGTCTGGATTAGTTGAAGAATTAATATCAAAACGTATTATTCGCTTGACAAATAGAATACGTAGTTGTGTATGTGAATTGGATCTTGAAAAGTATTGTTAGTACACAGGTTTATTTTTTGTCTTTGTAAATATTTCGTATTCTACAAAAAAAAAAATTCGGATTTTTGGGGACAAACGAAAACGATCTTGTTTAAAAAAATTGCTCCTGTACATACTACTTGTAGTCTGATTTATTAAAAGCGCAGCCATAAATTTGGGTGGGGGGTGATTGCTCCAGGTTTTTCAGCTGTGTGTGTAAATTATTTATATATAACCTGTTGAAATTTGTAATTTTACGTAATCCCGACAGTGGGGCTCAAAAAAAACCTTTTCTTGTGTTTCAGCAGCAGCAGCAAACGATCGTGGGAGCGAACGGCAGGAGCTTGAGCGGAAACAACAGTGGTGTTACGAAAGGTTTACGATGGGGTGTAACTGGCGAACAGCGAGCCGTTGGATCTCCTCTCGGCGGCGACGAACACGAGGCGCTGGCTAGGCGAGCTTCTCATCCGGTGCAATCGTCTATGGCTTCGGTAATGGCCTCGCTGCTCTTGGACAATCTGAGCAACCCGCATCGGAGGTTAGACCGTAGCCAGTCGGAACCGGCGAAAACTTTGGTAAACGTCAACAACACTTCACGCTATAAGACAGAACTCTGCAGACCTTTTGAAGAATCGGGAGTTTGCAAGTACGGAGACAAGTGCCAGTTTGCTCACGGCGGACACGAGCTACGTAACTTGGTTAGACACCCAAAATACAAGACAGAGCTGTGTCGCACATTCCATACGGTTGGCTTCTGCCCATATGGTCCGAGGTGCCATTTCATCCATAATGCCGAGGAAGCACGGGGCATGTCCATGAAGACTCGGTCTCGTCCAATATGCATTCCTTCCGGCTCAGGATCTTCAGCAGATACACCTTCCCCACCATCTAGCCTTGGTAGCGTTTCTCCACCTCCTTCAGCAACTGCAAATGGAGGGTTTTCTTTTGGATCCTTAATAATTCCTGCGTTGGAAAGCCCACCTTCCTTGAGTCCACCACAGTCCCCTCCACCCCCACCAGCTTCTCCAGATTCACGCCTGCCCGTGTTCAACAGGTTGAGTGGACCAATGGTTCAGTTCGCATTCCAATTTGGCAGTGAACTACGAGCCTAAACTTTCTTTTCTCCCCCCCCCCATCGTTTTCCTTTTTCCCAGATTAAGTTATTTTGTCTTCCACGAGTCAGCTGTTTTCTATCCCTACAAAGTCAATTGTTTATCCCTGTTTAATTTAAACATAACGATTTTTACCTCTTGACTTGTAATTAAAACTTTGTTAACAATTGCGCTTAGCATTTCTTAAATTATTTCAGTTTAAAATAAGTTTTTATAATACTTTTTACTTTTTATTTTTATTATTATTAATGTATTAAAACGACTGTTCTTATTTATTCAATAAAATCAGGACTTTTTTGTTTTTTGTTTATTTATTTTTTCAAGTTTGTTTTATATATAGAATTTCTTGTGATTTGCAAGTTTTTACTGTGTATGAAGTGCTTAATTTAATAGTCTTGATACTACTGCTACTTGTATATGATGTTGATGTTTTACATTAAGATGTGCAATTGTGCCTTTTATCTGAAACATTCAGGTATTTTGCAATAATACAAACAGGTTATAGTATCTCGTGAACTATGATTGCGAGTAAAACACGCAGTGTTCAGTATGTATACATAGTCTATTCCACATGGTCAACATTGAATCGTATTGGCATTACTATTCCCATTAAGATCAGGCGTTGATTTCTGTCACAGAATTCTAATGCCGGTCTCCTGCTCAGCATTAGAATTGCCTTACCTGAAGGAACAAAGTACCTGATGAAATATACACAGTTTTGTACAGGAGGGGTGTATTAGGCACAATCGTTTTCAATTAACCATTCGATTTGAGAATAATGGTATTCTGAGTTTGTTTTTTTATATGTTGATGAAAGTTTAATTTAAAGAAAATAATTACGTCATTTAATATTGTAAAGTATCCAGGATCTTTTTGTATTATATGTGTATATTTGAGTGTCCAGTGTATAAATTGTTCCATTCCATTTAGATATTTATAAAAGCGACAAGAATGTATTTATATTTTGTGGATTTTGTAGTGTGATTTGATGGAAAAAAAAACAGCTTTCATATTTTGTACATTGCAAGCACCGTGATCTCATTGTATTGCCTTTTCTGTGAGTTTATAAACTTGTATCTATTTCTCTAAACTTTGATGTGAAGCGTAGTATCTAGCCATACCTTAAAGGGTAAGGAGGGCAGACTGAAGTGACATAAAAAATTGCAGGTTATAAGTCACACCAATGCTGGATTTTTCCTACTTGTGTACCATTTTCCAGGAAAAATATTTAAGCCGTTTTAATCACACTCACATTTGTGTAATACCATGTTTCGTATGTGTTTTATAAAAGATGAAACGAGTTTTTAAGACTTTCAAGTCATTTCTGTAACAGTAATGTCTCTTATTTATTTGTGTATTTTTGTTATTAAATATATAATCTTTGATATTTGATTATGTTTATTTATTTAGGGTTGTAGATATGACTTGTTAGTAATGCACTACTCTGTGTGAATGGAATTTGTTAAATAACTAACATATTAGTACTAATAAACTTTTTTTTATTTCATTTTATTCCAGTTATGAAATAAAAAATGGGTCTTCTTCATATTACTATATACAAATACCTTTTTTTATATTATATACATTTTAAAAGGATAATAATTTATTTGAAAATTAGATTTGTAAGGAGTGGAAGTACTTTGGGATGTTTAACATTTATTTTATAAATAAATATGTTTTTCCTAGTTTAAGTTTCATATTTATTATTTATTTATGATGAAATTATATAACCTTATATAGCTTACTACCTTAAAGTAAGATGCTTAATGTAAATAATAAGTTTAAATATCCCAAAAGTGATGTTATAATAACAGTCCCTGAAGATAACTATGCAAAGTCATAAATTGACACCCCCCCCCCCATAATAGGACTGATATTTAGTTTGGGATTTGTATGATAATTCCATTATTGTTTGTATTCAAGATTTATATTTTGTGTTAGTTTTATTGTACTATCATTTTTTATTTGTATTTATATAATTTATTACCAATATAGTACAGAGCTGATGTAGTACCCTTTTGTCTTTTTATTTATTTGAGGTGCCTCAGCCAGTTTATAATACAGTTTGTTTATATATGTTATATGTACTGAAAGAGTGATTATTATTATTATAATATAGTGTTTTCAAATTTTTATCGGTTTTTTGTCATTTACAAACCCTTCATATACCACCTATATATATATATATATATATATATATACACACACACACACACACACTAAAAACTCGGTTTATCCGAATTAACATAGGATTGTTTTGTGTGAACTGTTGTTATTGTGGTGTCACCTGCAGCTTCTAAAAGGAAGCAGAAATGTATTGTTATAATACATAACGGTATACAGTACTTTATGTTTACAATATATGAACATAATACTTTATGTTCGAAAATCGTGAAGAAATCGATAATTCGGAGGACCTCTTATCCCAATTAGTTCTGATTTACTCTATTGACTTTCTACTTTAAATCACTTGGAATCTCTTGTCTACGCCATTAAATATAGATTATAATGACAGGAAAATGCTTTTGTGTATTTTTAAAATTTACTAAAAATTGTTTTGGATAAACCGGATTTTCGGATAAACGAGTTTTTAGTGTATATACTTACTGTAGTATATACAGGTGTAGACTGATGTAGAAATGCACTTGAATGAACTAGATAGTGTAAGTAGGCGTCGTGTATGTAACAGCTGTGCTGTGTATAGGATGTGTTACTTTGCATTTTCACAATTTATAAGCAGCCTGTTGAGAAAGAACTGGACACGAGAGTTGTAATTGTGTTACTACAGACACTGTGACCACATTTTTTTTTTTACAATTTGTAAACAAAATATACAAATATAAGTTGTTTACAACTTGACATTAACGATAACGTATATCTCCCCTTCTGTCTCGCTGATAAATACAAATTGGGACGAAGTTTATTG
This sequence comes from Magicicada septendecula, assembly GCA_034769895.1. Taxonomy (NCBI): domain Eukaryota; kingdom Metazoa; phylum Arthropoda; class Insecta; order Hemiptera; family Cicadidae; genus Magicicada; species Magicicada septendecula. The sequence continues at coordinate 128,703,625 of CM068368.1, forward strand.
TGTACCTCCTACAATAATGCCCATGCGTAGGAGGTATTTCCTCTTTGTCATAAATTCAAAATTCTGTATCGCCTTTATCCTGCAGTATATGGTCATGTGCCTCTTGTGTACAATTATGGAAGTACTAATGTAGGAGGTATTTCCTCTTTGTCATAAATTCTGAATTCTGTATCGCCTTTATCCTGCAGTAAACGGTCATGTGCCTGTTGTGTACAATTATGGAAGTACCAATAACTTGCAGTATTATGGATTCTTGTTTATCAGAAATGTGTTGCACCAACAGGGCTGTAATATTCGGCGTGACCACACTTCCGTCTTCATTATGGTATCTTGTTAAATACGTATTTAGCAAACAAGCTAAATTAAACACGTATATGTTTCGAAGGTGAAACTGATGCGACTTCATATGGATCCAGCATTTTTTACATCCATGTTCCATAAGGAAATAAAAGTATGGTGATGGCGAAAAAAATCGTGTTCGAGACCTGATTCTGATTCTTGAGGTCTTCTTCAGCGACGGCGTCAAAAACATTTGTTCGTAGTTTCAGTAATTTATTGCTAATAGTTTACTGACATTTTCAGGCATTTAAAGGTGTTTTCACCCTTCAAAGATGATAACACCAACAAATTTTTTAACATTTATCTTCACACTATGTAGAAGAGTTACAAAACGTCACGATGATTCGTTTTATTTACACAGAATTCCAAGGTTTAGCAGTTTTTGTGGTTTCATTGAATCGACTGTTACTGCACCGCATAAGAGCGACTGAGATGAACGTAATTGGCTACTATAAACTGAATTATTTTTATATTGTTGGGGGGTTTCACGAATCGTCGTATTCTAAAGTGGGGAACAAAATAATAGACATAAATGAAGTCGCTAATTACCAGCTATAATTAGTCGCAAACAACAATGAAAAATCAATAAGACGCCTCGTATACAGTAGAAACATGAAGAAAATTCATTTTCTGAAAAGTACCGTGTGTAGAATTTTTTCTGTGACGAACAATAACTGCCGCAAATTCAAACATGTGGCCGAGTTTGTAGAGGACTCGAGGCCTATACATTTTGTGAAGATCGGTTAAATGGGAGGGGTAGTTTATCTGCAACGTTTTAACAAGAGTTAAAGTACTTAATTTTGAGAAATAAGGTATCCTGAAAAGGTCATAATAATCCACTGTAGAAGGGTAGTTGAAGGGGGAGGGGATAATGTTTTGTGTGTACTACGTAATCGGCAAGAAAGGAGTAGTTTCTATGGAAATATTTCAATTTGTCAAACAAAACTATTTACAAGGAACACACCTAACTTGTTAGACAACAAGTAAACTATTTTAAATATAAATCTTAGAACATTTGGAAGTCGTGTATGGTTCTCCATACCGATATTTTGACTTGTATAGAGTAGTTTAAAAGTCTGTAAACTTAAAAGCGGTTTATGGAACAGTGATGGTGCCTGATTTTTGGGTGATATTAAAGTTTGTTGGTAAGAGAGGCGATGTTACAGGAGATCATACCACGTGGTGCTCGTACAGTTTTAAATAAAAGAGCATTTGTCTACGTGGTAGATAACCTGGAGTTATCAACATAGCTGTTTCAGGAAGACCTTGATCCGTTCTCAGATATTTACCTGATATTGTTAAATATTTGAAACAATTTCATAGTAATACTTTCTAATCTGAAAAGATGGACGTTTTTGTGATTGTGGAATAATTTCGGCTGTTGCATACTGTACTTGTATCGGTGCGTCAACACGATATACGAAGTATCTCTCGTAAGTTAACGCGGTATGTAACGATAGAAACTTGTCTTAACACGCAGTATTTACAGTACATTAACCCAAATCTTGATTTTTCTTCAGAAATAACGATTAAGAGATCTGAGATTTTACCACAAAACTACCCATCAAACACGGACTTTTTAAGGTGGCAGTCCAAATCGGGGGTGCCTACAAGGGGGGACCGTGCCGTGTCGCTATTGGCGACATTCAGAAAATCTTTGGGGGAATTTTTTGTTTTTACTATTGCATGAAAAATCTTCCCCAATTTTACAAAACTGTAAGAAACTTATATAACGGACACGTATCAGACGCACTATAAATCTACCCAGTTGACTTTTTCGAGCGGGCTGTACGCGCGGTGTGGACGGAAAAAAGAATCTAGTCTTATACTCGATGCTTAAAACAGGCTAACAGATCGGGTTCAAGGTGCACTGTGTGGCGGCTTATGGCAAGCACTGAGGATGCGGAACGTCGATAAGGAAGCTGAGGAACGTATAAGAGAATTGTGAGACGTTTTAAGTTGCAAAACTAAGTATCTTTTCAATAAAGCCATAGAGTACTGGTATTGTAAAACAAATCACGATTTACTGAAAATATTAATTTATGATTTATTATTAGAAAACCTTATTTTTTTTATTTTATAGCTACCTACAATCAATATGTCGTTTCGGTAAAAGGTAATATTTTGTTATAGTTTTGAGTTAGAAAACCCCGGCCTTCTCGATTAGGTAAGAAATTTTACTGTAAAAGAGAAAAGGAGGGGATTTTTTTATAAAATTGGGGGGGGAGATTGGCACCCCTGCTCCAAATCAACTCGGCGCATATTTGAAGTCTTCGTTACGTTTGTCTGCATTGACGGATTTACTCGGCGCAAGAAACCGACCGGCCTTGGATTTGTTGTGCTTCCAAATTGAGTTCCTACAGTACATTGTTTTGCTATTATTACGTACGCACAACCTTGATCCTTCGCTGGTGTACGGTCGGGCTCAGTTACATAAAATTTAACAACTTGACCTTGCGTGTCCCACGGAGGTGAGGTGAACGTAAACCCAACTGCGTTTCCCGTATGCCAAACGAGAAGTCGGACCGCACAAAAAACGTAAAACCCCGAGTTTGCTGCAGTTCCAGTTATGTTTACGCCAGTTCAAGACACGATTAGAAGATGTCATTTTTAAACCAGCCGTTCGTTCCCGTACGCGAAGAAGAGTTTTAATTGGAAATTTGCTTCCTGAATGTTAGCTTAATTGTGACAATGAAATTTTTAGTTTTTAAACAGAATTTCATATCGCCTTTTGGTCTTCCGAACAGAGCATATTCTAAGCAATAAACTAGGCGACACTAGTGCCGCCTAGTGGCAGGTGTTGTTGCCGGTGCCGAAAAGTGAGAAAAAAAAGGCGAGATATCCACTCTATTTTTTTTAAGTTGTACCTTTGATGTCAATTAAGGAAATATTTTGTTACTACTTAATACATTTTCTTTCTTAACTAACTAATTTATTTAGAAAGCAATTTAATATGAAATGTTTATGCATTTTTCATTTTTAAAAAATTACTTAAAATTAAACTTGTGTTTAAGGTTTTTGGCAATTTTAATCTTCATATATATATATAATGTCTAAAGCATTTGTGTATTTTTTTTACAGTTAATTTCACGAGTAAAGAGTGATCATGGTCAAGTTAAATTCAAATTACATAATTTTTAATATTATATAAATATTTTATATACACACACATACATTGGTTGGTTTAGTGCCGCCTAGTGCAAATTCCTTAAAATGTGCTCTGCTTCCGAATGACAAAAAGCATGGTACACGTTTTACAGCAGACCGATTGTAATACTAAGCTGCAAGCTTCAACACACCTGTAATCGGGTGGTGGTGGGGAGGACGGGACGGACACCCCTCTTCTCAGGGGGTCGCAAGAAGTTAACAAATTTTGTTATTTCTTTCAGCTGTTTCCGTATGGTAGTAACTCTTTTTAAATAGCAGTCAGGTTTATTACACGCCATTCACTTATAGCCTATGTTTGAAATATAGTAGAAATCAGTTCCGTTCAGTTGATAAGTAGAGGCTATCTTCTAAACAGTGTTTCAATAACGCGTATTTTTATTGTGTTATTACCGTTTACTTTAATGGGATTGATTTCAGGATGTTATCACACGTTTTTCAACCACTTTAAAGATAGTTGTATTGATTAGTCTTGACTTTTCTATGAAGCAGACCTCAGCCGTACCCCCCCCCCCAGGTCAGATTCTAGATACGCTACTGACCTGGAAAATGGAAAGATCAGTGACCATTTACTTTGTATCGGTGGATTATTGTTACCCGATACAAACCACGTTTTTGTCGCGTTTAAGTATCGTAGTTATTTCGAATATATTCTCAGTAAAATTCTTAATTTTGTTCCTGCTACGAAATAAAAAGTAACTTTCTCATATTCTGTATACGTAGATGGAATTTTTATAAAAACTAACTTTCTCATATTCTGTATACGTAGGTGGCATTTTTATATTACCCTATTTAAATTTTAAATGGTGAATTTATTACATAATTCTTCATCAAGATAGATGTGTACCCCATACTCTGATTCTTAACGTCTTCAGCGACGTCAAAAACGTATTTAAAACCTATTTGTTCGTAGTTCCAGTAATTTATTGCTAATAGTTTACTGACAATTTCGCATTTAAAGGTAGTTTTCACCCTTAAAGGTGATAAAATCAACAAATGTTGTTTTAACATTTATCTTGACACTATGTAGAAGACATTACAAAACGTTTCATGATGATTCGTTCTATTACAGAGAATTCCAAGGTTTGGCAGTTATTGTGGTTTCAGTGAATCGACTGTTACTGCACCGCATAAGACAGCGACTGAGATAAACTTAATTGGCTACTGTAAACTGCATTCATAAACTGAATTATTTTTATATTGTTAGGACGATCTCGCGGATCGTCGTCGTATTCTAAAATGGGAACAAAATAACAGACATAAATGAAGTCATTAATTACCAGCTATAATTAGTCACAAACAACGATGAAAAAACAATAAGACCTATACAGTAAAAACATGAAAAGTCATTTTCTGAAAAGTGTCTTGTGTGTAGAATGTTTTCTGTGACGAACAATAACTGCCGCAAATTCAAACATATGTGCCCGAGTTGTAGAGCAGCGGTTCCCCAACCTGGGGGGGGGTACGCGACGGACCATTCAGGGATACGCCAAAAATAAAGACGCTATGTATTTGTCTCTCACAACGCGCCGACGGTAACCTGTCGTCTACTCGTCGCAAGCGACGCGCCTGTGCTCCACATTGTTGAAAATGGTACAAGACAAGAGGCGACATATAATGCGGTTTTAATAATTCTTGTACTCTATTATTTTTTTAAGATAGGGCCTAATAAAATAATGAACAATAACAATACATCTTCAAACAAAATTTACATACCTGTGTTCTATATATATAGTAGGCTACTGAAATTTCATCTTGTTACAAACATTAGGTGGAACTTAGGCCTATGTGGGGATGTAGCAATGTGGTAAAACTGGAGGGTATGGATTGGGGGGTACTACTTTAGTATAAGGGGTACGCGAGACGAAAAAGGTTGGGAACCGCTGTTGTAGAGGACTCGAGGCCTATAGATTTTGGTGAATATAGGTTAAAGGGGAGGGTTAGTTATGCAACTTTTTACGTTTTAACAAGAGTAAAGTACTTAATTTTGAGAAATAAAGTATCCTGAAAAGGTCATAATAATCCACTGTAGAAAGGTAGATGAAATATCTATAAATGAAAAGGGTAGTTGGGGGGGGGGTGTTAGATGGCATTTATATGGAAATACTTTTATGGATATAGATAGTAAATGCCATTTTTATATTAGCCTTTTTAAAAGGTGAATTTATTTCATAATTCTTCATAAAGATAGACGTGTACCATACTTTGGAATTTGTAACGGGTTATCGCCATTACCAAAAGGCCGTCCATATTTGGGTAAAGGATAACATCGTAATTGTGTATGTATCGTAATACCTGAATTAGTAAATTTCAGTTCGATTGGAACGCCGCATGGAAATAATCAATGCGAAGATATTGATGCACGTCACGTGCGCGCGCGTGTTGCTGGGAGTGGCGAAGCGTTGTAGTCTGCATGGCAACCATCAACAGCCAGCCGTAGCCACCATTATGATGTACTGTATACAGAAGCTGCTTTGCTTGCTTGTTCAGCCGAACGTGCATAATATCTAGGAAAACTTTGCACATCAGAAAATTTGATTTTTAAAAAACGTACTGACGTAATTAATTGCCTCGAAGCCGATACAAATATTCTTACCGGTATCATCGCCAGCAATGGACTAAACAAATAATTTAGGACGTTTTTCGTTATTTCCAGTACAGAATGAATGGTATACTGTTACTTCATTACGACGTAGTTTAAAGTGTTGTAAATTTTGAAGTCCGGATTTTTTTCCTCGCTTTTATGTTTTGTTTCCCAGGTGGTGTCCGTTTTTGGGCGTTTCGGGTTCATCTGCGGTATCGTTGGCTCTGAAACGGCAAAGTCGTAAATAGACGTTTATAAGTGTCCCCATACATATCAGTGTCAGTGGTTTGTATTCAAAACGAACTCTTTATATTCAACGTGTCGATGACTTATTTATGTTCCAGAAAGTTTTATCTAACATATCTCTGAAAACTTCAGATTTTTTGACACATTCAGTCGTGTGTGATATTTTCTTTGCTTCCAAACTATAAATATCGGTATGGAGAACCATACAGGACTTCCATGTTCTAAAATTTATATTTAAAATCATTTACGAAATGAAATGTTTCCATAGAAACTACTTCTTTCCACTTATTGCTTCAGTCTTAACCACAGTACTGTGGTCACTAACGTATACCACCACACGTTATCGCACTCGATTTTCACAGATGATGCCAGTCGACGGCACTGCCGAAACGTCTGGTTTTGCAGAAAACGTTGGACTACGGCCAAACAGCCCGGGAAGGAATTTTAACAACAAACTACTACTTTGTTGCCGATGACGTAGTACACATAAAAATTATCCCCTCCCCCTTCAACTATAATTTTCATTTATTACCCCCACCCCGTTCAACTAGCCTCTTCATTTATAGATATTTCATCTACGTTTCTACAGTGGATCATTAAGATCTTCTTATCAGGATACTTTATTTATCAAAATTAAGTACTTTACTCTAGTTACAACACAAAATGTTTCTGGTAAACTGCCCTTTCCCCGTAACCGATCTTCACCAAAATCAACAGGCCTTGAGCTCTCTACAATTTAGGGATGTATGCAAAAAATTATTTTTTATTATGTTTGAATTTACGGCAGTTATCGTTCGTCATAGAAACAATTACTCTTGTTAAAACATAAAACGTGGCAGGTAAACTACCCCTTTCCCTTAACCGATCTTCACGAAAATCAATAAGCCTTCAGTCCTTTACAATTCAGGGCTGTATGCAAAAGATTATTTGATTCTGTTTGAATTTTCGGCTGTTATCGTTCGTCATAGAAAAAATTACCGTTGTTAAAACATAAAATGTTGCGGGTAAACTACCCCTTTCTCTTAACCGATCTTCACCAAAATCAAAAGACCTTGAATTCTCTATAATTCAGGGAGGTATGAAAAAATGATTTGCTTCTGTGTGAATTTACGGCAGTTATCTTTCGTCATAGAAAAAATTACCCTTGTCAAAACATAAAACGTTGCCGGTAAACTACCCCTTTCCCTTAACCGATCTTCACCAAAACCAACAGACTTAGAGCACTCTATAATTCAGGAAGGTATGCAAAAAAGTATTTGATTCTGTTTGAATGTACGGAAGTTATCGTTCATCATAGAAAACATTACCCTTGTTAAAACATAAAATGTGGCAGGTAAACTACCCCTTTCCCTTAACCGATCTTCACCAAAAACAATAGGTCTTGAGAACTCTATAATTCAGGGAGGTATGCGAAACATTATTTGATTCTGTTTGAAGTTGGGGCTGTTATCGTTTCCCATTAAAAAAAATTACCCTTGTTAAAACATAAAATGTTGCTGGTAAACTACCCCTTTCCCTTAACCGATCTTCACCAAAAACAATAGGTCTTGAGTATTCTACAATTCAGGACTGTATGCAAAACATTATTTGATTCTGTTTGAATTTGCGGCTGTTATCGTTTGCCATAGAAAAAATCTATAGGTAGACAGACACACACACACACACACAAGACACTTTTCGAAAAATGACTTTTTCATGTTTTGAGGGTAGTACAATCAGAATCTGCAATTATCTCGAACACGATTTTTTTTGCCATCACCATACTTCCATTTCCTTATGGAACATGGAAGCAAAAATTACCCTTGTTAAAACATAAAACGTTGCAGGTAAACTACCCCTTTCCCTTAACCGATCTTCACCAAAAACAATAGGTCGTGATAACTCTACATTTCAGGGCTGTATGCAAAACATAATTTGATTCTGTTTGAATTTGTGGCTGTTAGCGTTTGCCATAGAAAAAAAATTACCCTTGATAAAAAAAAAACGTTGCCGGTAAACTACCACTTTCCCTTAATTGATCTTCACCAAAAACAATAGGTACTCTACAATTCAGGGCTGTATGCAAAAAATTATTTGATTCTGTTTGAATTTGCGGTAGTTATCGTTCGTCATAGAAAAACTTGTAGTTTTACCGAAATTCTGCGTTCTTCTCGTGCTGATGGCTTTAAATCATTTCATACTATCTCTTTGAATTTCGATACCCAAATATGTTTCATACGCACGTTTCAACTGGGACTGGGAAAAGATGGCTGAATGATGTGCTAGATCTCGGAAGAATGGATGTGAGGGGTTCCACCGAGACGGCAATGGATACGAGTATTGGAGAAGACGTGTTGAGGGCTCACGTTGGGCTGTAGTGCTAAGAAGAAGAAAAAGAATTTTAAAATATAATTCAAACATTCCTAATAATGTTATAAAAAGTACCCATAATTACGTAGCTAATTTATTATAATATAAATTATATAATAATAATGATTTAAAAAATAATAATAAGAAAAGAACTGAAAATGATAAGGTTTGTGGAACTAAGTCTTCAATCAAAGCTGAGAACGGTTATCCGTACGGGTTCATGGCTTCCTTGAAACCTGTATGAAACTACAGGAGAGTCCCACCTCAAAAATAACTGTTGCGCTTATTGGTGAAGAGGGCTAAGCAGTTCTGGTGGTAACTGAGGACCTCTCTGCATTTTTGTTTAAGCTGTTATGTCATTCAACATCACTTTCTAAATTGGTTCTAGTGGCTTTTATAGAAAAAATACAGATTTTAATATTTTCGTTCATGTTGAATTAAAAAGAACCCTAACGTCGGATGAAAAGTAGATAGACCTACCTCTTTCACATATCTGTTTGCAAGTGGGACATACTCTGACATGTCAAAAACAAACTATTCTGCTTATCTACCTAAAAGGTAGCAAGTGGTACTGTTTACAAGTAGTGTTCCTGTTTACAAGAGGACAGATTCAGTGTTCTCTGGCTTACATCAGCTGTAAAGTGCTGCGTTTTCTGGCTCTTGTCGTCAAGAATTACCGAGTTAACTGGTCCTGAGTACACTTTTTGTTCTTTTTTTTTACGTGTAGATACGATCGAGCTAAAAATTCGTACGCTTTACAGTAATAAATAAATTGTGTTCAAATAACAAGTGGGCAGCGTGTGTAACGCAAGTATTCAGTATGAAAATTTCAGACAGAATTTAATACAGTATGAAAGTTTTCCCAGATTTAGATATAACACTAACTTTCCCAAACACTACTTTGTTTAAGAAACAAAATTCGCGAGCAGCGACGTCACCTGAAAACTAAAAGAGAAACACCGACTTTTTCAACCAGAAAAAACAGGGAAAATCGAACAAGGACGCAACAAGATTTCATGGTATAACGTCTTTCCCTAAACTGACGAAGTGTGCAGAAAGAAAAAAAAATGTTGCTATGTACGCCCAAAATTTTGGCGTTCCCATTACAAAATTTACATTATGCTACTGGTGTATGGTGTAGAACAGCCGAAATACCAGTTAAATCAATATCAGGTACTAATGTGTTACAAAGGCTCACACGGCCGGACTCATTTTGGTTAAAATTACTTCCCGAGCTGTTTGGTCGTGGTCTAAAGTTTACTTCAAAACTAGACGTTTCGGCAGTGCCATCTTCAGTGAAAATCGAGTGCCCTAACGTGAGGTGGTATACGTTAGTGATTTTAACCAAATTGACTGCGCCCACGTAAGCCTACGCAACACATTAGTATCTGATATCAATTTAACTGGTATTTTATGGTTAAGGCTTAACCACAGTACTGTGGTCACTAACGTATACCACCTCACGTTAGCGCACTCGATTTTGACTGAAGATGGGCAGTCGATTGCACTGCCGAAACGTCTGGTTTTGAAGTAAACTTTGGACCACGGCCAAACAGCCCGGGAAGCAATTTTAACCTTACATCAGATACGTTCTAAATTGTCGACGATATTTTGTATTCCAGTTAAGCCTACATTCCTATTAATGACGCTTCATTGTTTTCATAACGTTATAAAGTTTTGACCCGCGTTGGTTTCAGTAACTGCTACAGGTCACCAGAATCGTTTACGCCTCTTGCGCCTCATGTATTTCCGTGAAAGATAACGTGGCCGACGCCGTGAACAGCACGTGACTGGAAGAACCGCGACTGTTCGCACAGTTGTACGGTAGGAGTGAAAGGAACTTGTTTACTGAGAATAATTAAAACAAAACCTCTTGGCTACTTTCAGAGTTCTGCATGCCATATCCGATTCAAGTTTCTTTGTTACTGTTTCAACAACAGCTCGTTTTTAGTAATGTTTTCTACACTGCTTGTTATTCTGTTAACGCTGTTGATGAACGTACGTCAAGATTACGTATTTACACATTTTTCGGTGGTTGTTTTATGAAGTTTCTTACGTTGTAATCGCAATTCTCTTGCCCACCCTTTTTCTTACCTTCCCTGCAGTTGGAATCGAAACCCTGGTGCTCTTCATCCTCTTGTCAAGGGTCTTCTTACTGCGTAAAAGTGTGGATGTGGTTTAAGGACTGCAGTGACGTATCTATAATTTGATCTTTGGGGGGTCCGGGGTCGGGTCGGCTTCATACAAAAGAAAAAAAAAACAAGTTAAGACTAATCAACATTACTATATTTAAAGTGGCTGAATAAACGCATGATAAGATCCTGAAATCAGTCCCATTAAAGTAAACGGTAATAACACAATAAAAATAGACGTTATTGAAACATTGTTAAAACATACTTATTGATTGAACTGATTTTCCTAATTTCATATTTAAAACGTAATATGATGCTGTGTAATAAACCTGTTTGTGTATTTAAAAAAGAGCTACTACTATATTAGCGTCTAGAGCTGAAAAAAAATAGCCTAAAAATTAAGTGATTTAACAAAATTCGTATTTATATATTGACGATGTCATACAAAACTGGCAGATGTGTCTTCCAGACCAATTTATGATTGTTCACTCTACAATTGACACTTTGTTGTTTGCGCACGGTCAGGCTATTCTGTCGGGCTCTGAAAACAGATTGCAGATGGGTATACATTTGTTAAATGGAATCTGCAAAGACTCTGGATTGCAGATATCCACAATTAAAACCAAGGTGATGGCTTTTTGTGGAACTGATCCCGTACGGGCAAACATTTTTATAGATGGTACTGTCCTGGAACAAGTTGGCAGTTTTGAATACCTGGGCTACAGTGTGTCTTATAATGCAAGAAACGACGTGATGCATAAGTTCAACCTTATGTGCGGGACCATCAGGCGAACCCTTAAGTCAGCAAGTAAAGGAACACACCTAAAATTCTACAAGGTGATGGCTCGTCCCACACTTCTTTATGGGTCTGAGAATTGTACTCTAACGAAAGGCCAGACCAGTCGCATCCAAGCGGCTGACATGAGATTTCTAGGCACGTGGCAGGGTATACTCTCCATGATCATAGAAAAAACAGATATACGGCAGGAACTGAATATTATGAGTATACTCGACAGGATCGCCCAGTATCGGCTGAATTGGTGGGAACATCTTTGCCGAATGGATGACTGCCGCATCCCCAAACAACTATGGAACTATAAGCCGAGGGGACGGAGATGTGTGGGACGTCCGAGGAAGCGCTGGAGTAACCAGCTGTAATATTTGCCTATTTAAGACCGGAACAAACCATTCTTGGTTTAAACCTTGAGGTTGATGATGATGATGAACAAAATTCGTCAACTTTTTCGACCCTCTGGGGAGGGGGGCCCGATCCCGTTTGTCCTCCTCGTAAATACGCCCCTGAAGTACTGCAACTCTCAATATCCTTATCATTTTCCGTGGCAGTTCCACGTATGTTTTTAAATTAGGCTCGACAGAAAACGAATTATAATTATATTCTGTCGATACTAGTGTCGTTTAGTAACGTAACCACGTGAAAGGTTCAAGCCAAAGTTTATGTACTTAGAGTCTTACGGAATCCCGTCCAGGCTGTAAACATCAGTCGTGTAATTTAGAGGTGTTTTTCTCTTGCTCTTTTTGTCGTGTCAGGTAAATTGTAAACACAAGTGCGTGGCATTTCAAAAGAATTGTTCTTGCTAATTATCCGTTCTATACCGCTGACACTTGATATCGTGAACGCGTCTCCAAGAAGTCACGTCTTCTCTTAACTCTTATCAACTCGGTACGGTTCCGCTTGTAAAGTGCCCAAGACTCTTCCTTTGTCTCCATAATTTTTACTCCTATAACACTCAAAAAACGTGAATGAGTTATCATTTCACCTGAACTCCCTTCAACTTTGGTTCACTACCATCAGCTTTCGTGGCAGTTGCTTAAGCGGCCTACACACGATCGTTTTGGTGACATGACCGATTTTTACCATTAGAATATATTGTTAAATCGTCTTGTTCTGAGCGTTTAAAAATAACTGTTCACTTTAGCATTTGTCTTAAATGGATCATTATGTAATGTAAACAATGACATTAAGCCAATATTTCTCTTAATTTACCCATGTCTTAAAAGGCATTTTTTGTTTTAAATTGTTTAACCAAAACTTATGGGGAATATCTGAATAATATTTTTATAGTAACTGAAATAAAAGTGAATTAACTAAAAAAATATGACACCAAGCAAAATAACTAAAACATATAACATAGTATATAATGTAATTATATAATACTTAATTTATCAAAGGCCTTTACTCTAACCCGGGAAATGTACGGAAAGAAAAACCTTTCCAGAAGTCCGCCATTATAGCACTGTGATCAGGCCGGTGATCATGTATGGAGTGGAAACAATGAGCTTTCAAAAATCGGAACCTTTTCTTAAAATTGAACGAAGAATTCTTTGGAAAATTTATGGCCCCAATAAAACCGAAGATGGGTACAGGCATAGACCGAAAGAAGGTACAGGGATCTGGAAGATCTGCAAACGGCTTTCCGAAGGAAAAGACTGATATTCCTTGGACTTACAGTTCGGATGGATCGGTCCAGATTAAATAAACAAATTTTAACCATATTTACCAGCTTTCCAGTCTGAACGGATACACCAAACAACTCAAGGAGGAAATGATGAAACTGGGTATCTCTTTGAACGACTGTGCGGATAGAAATACATACAGAAACAAAATTCAAAATCTTGAGGTTCTCTGCGGTGAAAAGAAGACGAGGAAATGGTGGGCAGTGTAGAGGAAGGCGGTGCATAGTGTGCGAATGGGGTCCTTCTGGCAGGAGAAGAAAAGGATGTGATATTCGCGTGGTCCACGGCTGGCCTGTTCATGTAAAAAAAATATATACTAGATAACTATATAAATAGTAGTTGACGGCACACCGATGTGACCCGTATGTAGACAACACATCGCTTCAGTCCGATGTGACAAAATTAACACATCGAACCAAAATGATCGTGCGTAGGCCGCTTTAAGTAAAAGTTAAAAAAGGTAAAACTCTTCCCATTTACATGTCTTCCAACATCAGAGTAGTCAACATTGTCTATGCATACTAACTTCCATAGAGTAACAAATAAAATTTTCTCCCCTGTCTCTCTTTAGTTGTACACACAAAAGTGTTCCTACAGTCTGTAAAAATATTATGATATTATTCAGTTTCTTCTGCAAGTAGTGTATTATGTTTTTGATTTTTCGATACGTGACTCACGTTTCGCTGAAACAAATCAGCATAATCAGAGGTTTGTAAGTAAATCGATAACAATTAAAATAATTCTACGTTAATTATAGAAACTAACGAATAATCGAATTATATAAAGAAATAATACGTAGAAAACCTGTAAAATAGAAGACTAACGCTAGTTCTCGTCACAAGTTAATTTCAGCGTTCCGTCAAAATAATAAACTACCACTACCGCCCTGGGTACTGCCCAGATGTGACATTCGCCAAACACTTAGACTAACAGCAAGATCACGCTACTAGTAGTCCATCGACTTGATCCCACTGCTTTTATTCTGTAACCGTTGCTTCAATTGTAAGTTATCATTTATCATTTCGCTGGGAATTTCTCATTCCACTGCAAACATATTTTCATTCGGAAATATTTCTGAAGACTCCTGAATGGATAAAAATTACTTAATTTTCGTCCTGCTTAATGTGTTCCGATTAACTCTTTCAAAAAATGTTTAGGCGAAAATCGACTTAGAAAATACGCTGTGATTAAACGGAAAGTACGTGTCACATCCGCTTCTTCCGTGAAACTGATGAAAACAGTTAACCTTCAGATGTTCTGGGTAGATATTATAAAATGTAATGTTCCACACCTGTGTAGGCTATTGCAGAATACAACAGTAAATTATGTTTAGGGCTACTTTTGTTTTTTTTTTAATTGGTGAAGCCAAAAGAGGATACTTAAATGAACATATTCGTTTCAGGTATTCTTCTTGTGAAAAAAAAAAGTATATAATATATCTGAAACATGTTAGAAGGATTTCTGACCTTTGGTGTAAAACCAGAATGAAAACAATGTTCAGTCAGTTGTTTTAAAAATACATGCCGGTATCTTTGTTTTACCAATTTGTTCAAGGTTTATCGGAGATAATTTGTAAATTTTAATGTGAACGTTCTGATTAGTTCATGATAGGAAGATGTTGCTCTCGATCGATCAACATCACAGTGGCTTTTTACATCAGGCACTGTGGCTCTGTCACTACCAGATGACAGAGAAGAAGACTTAATAGTGATTAGCAAACAAATTATGCTGGATGTATTACTTTCCTAGAGACCAAAAGATAATTAAACTCCAATTTCTTGGCCACACTCATGGCCGTGACTCCGGGGGGTCATTGGTTTTGCCCAGATGTAACCTTCGGTTAGAGACTGGACCGTTGAGTCCACACTCCTGCTCGTCTTCGTCTGGCATTTTAGTTATAAACCTTTTTTGTGTAGCAATTCCAAATATATAGTGCGACGTCATTGAAAGCACAGATGGGAAGATAACACAATTACGTTTTGAATACTGAAATATTTATTGCACGAAACAACTGTAACGAAAGGAATAAACATATCCGTTTTGAATGATCTTTTTTATGTACCATAATTATGAAAGACGGCTAATCAGCCTATGTTTTGATAATTGCAACTGTGAACATACTGGAATCGAACGCCAAGCAGTGGACTAGCCGCACGTACTCGCCTTGAACCAAAAACCAACTCTGTGGGAAGAAGAAAGAAACGTCTTTGAGCTCGCGTGACCGTGCTTGTGCGCCTTACAACGCTGAACTTTGGTACCACATTAAATTGAAATTAATCCTCAAGTAAGTGCGCGCGCGAGTCTAACGTGTAGCTTTGGCTAGGTCAGTTTGGAGTTTGGAGGGGGGTGAGGAGTACAATTGGTTTTGTGCTAGTTCTCGCCGGTCACGCTCGCCTTCCTGCCTCACTGTTGCTGTTACTCAACTCTAATGTAGAATTAATGGAGTCGTAAGAACTGGGTATTTGTGCCAAAACAATTGGTCTTCTCCACCGGTACCTGCGCTGTGCTGTGAAGCAATCCGGTTTATACGTTTATTAATAAGCAGACAACTTTGTTGTGTGTACAAGAACGCACATGCCCGCTCAGTGGTTCTATTTTTGCGTACGTGCTGTAGCTGTTTCCCTTTCTGCTCTTACTTTCACCTACTTGCCGATAGTTGATTTTTCTTCTGTGAGAAACGTGAATGCAGCGGCTGAGATAGAACATTTAGGAGCTATTTTTTTTTTTAAGACCACGTGGCAAATAAATTTGACGACTCTTTTACAAATAATTCTCATAAACTATGAATGCTCGCTATGGTTGAATTCGACATGACACTGATTAATTATTTATCAAAAACTTTAATCTTGTTAAAACGTAAAACGTTGCAGGTAAACTACCCCTCCCCCTTAACCGATATTCACCAAAATCAATAGGTCTTGAGTCCTCTACAACTGAGGCGCATATGCAAAAAATTATTTGATTCTCAGAATCAGCCTTTATCTTGAACACGATTTTTTTCGCGATCACCGTACTTCCCTTTCCTTACGGAACATGGTAGGTAAAAAAAATAGATTTTATTTATCACATTACTTAGTGTCTACCGTATACAGTGTACCGACGAATTTCTTTTCCTGCCGTTGATGATATCCAACACATTCTTTTCTGTTCTACTCTCCTGATCTCCTCCTCATTCGTCATTCTATCCTACCAGGGATCCTTTCCATCCTTCTGTATGTCCGCATCTCAAAGGCCTGAAACTTCTCCTCTTCTTTCCTCAACGTTCACCTCTCCGCCCTGTACAGAAGCACCTTTTTAATAGTCTAAAGAAGTGTAAAATAAAATCTGTTATAACCGATGATTATAAATTAAATATCACCTATAATAAATATAATTAAAAATATTATCTATTATAAAATTAATTAAAATAATGTTAACCTCTGCCATAAATATCCCCACATATATAAACTCAGTGATCCTCTAAGAGTTCCACTATCTTACATGTTACGTCGTTCGTTGATCACAAATTTTGGTTCTTTACCGTTTTATCACTTCACCTGCCATTTTTTGTTTGTTTGTCAAAGAGTTGGAGAGCCATTTAATTTAACGCAGTACCGAGTTGTGGAAGATGTCTTTGGTCCTCGATGCCTTTACCTTAATAATTTATTTCCCAGATTAAACAGGTCAACGATGTCTTGAAGAACGAACAAAGAAGATTAGAGAAATACCTATGAACATTATAAGAGGCGTGGGAGAGCCTGGAAGTTACGTTGGGGTACTTAGATAAACAAAACGTTGGCTAAATAACGCTTCTTAATTCATTTCCGTACATACAAAATAATGTTCACCTAATAAAGTCACGATCATTACCGTTTGCCTGTTGCTGAGTAAATGACTCCACAGTCAGACATTTTTCAGTGATTTTTCTCTTAAGCAGTTTTTCTCCAATTCACCTTACCGATTACCTAATTAGATCATCCCAACGTCTTGAAAATAGCCGCATCGTGGCACCTTTAGACGAAACGGCATAAAAGTTCTCAGTTCTTAGCTGTTCACATATTCGTGCACATTTGATTAACTTCGGACTTCGCGGTAGTGGTGGCAAGTTCCACTGCGCCCTTAGTTTCGGAGAACATTCTCTTCTTTGATTATGATGCAAATATATTCCTTTATTGAAGCATTACTTAGTTTTTAAGTAAAACTATGAGAAATTGTTAGCAATGTTTGTATGTAATTTATTATTACATTTTTATCTTCTCACGTTATTCTTGTTTTTAATTATAAATAAATTAGGCCTATATTTGTTTTTCTTACAAGAATATATTTTTTTATATATATTAACACTGTTTCAACAGTTTCAAACCGTCATCTTCAGAATATTTGTAATATAATTTGTAAGAAAAACAAATATAATTTATTTATTATTATTACTATAGAAACATATTATTATATAGAAAAACATTAACTGTGAGTAATAATTTACAACGAGAAAATAATATGGAGAGACGTTTTCATAATAGGCCTTACGCTACGCTAAAGAACGCAATGTTGTTTACTTCAGGAATGGTGAAGGTGGACTGGTTTTCTGAATGGTCTCCAGAAATAGTGTCCTTGGCAGCTGCAATCTTTTGTGCCGGTTCCTCTACGTCTCTTGGGTTTCGACTAATCGGTCAGGCATTTGCCATGACCGCCCACCTCCATTCCATTTTCTGAATTCTGTAAAGATCTTCGCTGTTTTCGTTGCGTCTCAATTTAATTGTTTTCTCGGCTCCCCAGAATATGTCTTCCCATGGTAGTATGTGTACAATATTGTTGTTTTCTTTCCGATTTACAGCGAGCGATGCCATTACAACATATTCCTATTGGGAGTCCTGCCTATTGTGTATCTTCTTTGTTAGTGCTCGACCCACCATAACTTCGCACAGCGGTCAACCGGCCAGCTTTTTGTAGGGCGACTGGTCTCCGTCTTCCAACAGGTTACCATGCTAGAGACTCGCTGACAATTCGTCTCTAGTCTCTGTCCATTCCCTTAGCATGTGCATACCAATGTCGTTGATGTTTCCTGTATCTCTTCCAATATATTGTGTGACCTTTTTGTCTATCTGTCTACTCTTATTATCGTGTTTGTGGCACTGTCTAACGTCCGCGAAGGTGAAGGTGTAGAGCTCTCTGAGCAGTGAGTATACCCTTTACTGCGCTATTTTCTTGACGCTCTTGCTAAGTAAATACAATCCGCTGACGCAGAATTATTAATAAAACAAAAGAATCGTTCTGACATGTTAACGCAGCTGACCTAAACGCAAGGGCTAGTATGTTCCAAGTAACACATAGTACCATTTAACATTTGTTGTGATCATATTAATTAAGGTGTCCTTCGTGTACACAGCATTCGATGAATATGCGAGGTCAGTGTGTAGCGCGATCAGCGCGGAGTCAGCTATATATCAGTTGTCGTTTCGTTTCCCAGCGCCAGATGATAAGTCAGCAACAATTCGCAAGGAGAAGTAAAAGGTGTGCTGATCCGGTCGAAACCTTGTGGTTAGTGAACGCATATCTACGTTGGCTGTGGTAACCATAACAACAGCGTTTGCTTGCCTCAGCAAATTGATCTGAGCCCTGTTCGTGGGCAAAAAGAGCTATAAAATCTTCGCAATCGACCGTCAGCAGTTTACATCACTGACTGATGTAGACCCAGTCAGTGTTTAGTATCCGTGGAGGTAGACTGGTTAAATTAGAGCACGTCGTGTGATCAATTATACTGACAAAGAATGTCAACGATCGTTAGTCACGTGACCAACTGAGATCCGTATTTTATCAAAAGTAAAAGTTTGTTTAGTGGGCTGAGACTGGTAAGATAGGATGAACGCATATTAACTCAGCCTAACTGTGTTCATTAAGTCGATTAAATTTTTCAGTTTTGTGTTGCTTATTTGTGGGAAAGACGTCTTTTCGGATTCTGCTAAAATGAAATAGTCTTCGTACGCTAATATCAATTTATTATGCTGAACGGAACATAAATCACCTAATTTTCTACGTTCTTAAGGTGACGACTGTAATAACGTAATTGACAACTTTTATAATTTAAGCATCAACGATCATTATAGCTCACTCATTTAAACCGTTACTTGTTAAGCATGAAAGCAACTGTTATCAGTCGTAATTAATTTTTGTATCTTGTGTCAGTGTAGCTGTGTTGTGAACATGTTTCCGCGCATCATTAAACAACGGATATACAGACAGCAGAATGGCAACGACAAGACGGGTCGGGTCCGTTGAAGTGATAAGCTGCAGTAGATGAATGCTAATTGTGGCAACGTGGAGTCAGAACGGTAAACTCATCTTTCGAACGGTGCAATCTGGTTGGTGCACACAGACATAAGGGGCGCATTTTTAAGAACACGTTATTATATCACAGACTTCAGACTGTCATCCTTTCGGTCGAGGAGGCAGTATACAATCCTCCCTTCGATCTGTCTTTTTCGGGGTCACTGAATAAATATGAACAATTTTCCACTTCCCTCCGTACTCTCCAAAACAATAAATGAGCCAAATGGAGTTTATAAGATATGTTTTCTTTTTAAACTCTTTTCACGGTTCGTCGCTCGATTGAGTAGTGGAGGACTGCTACGAACCGTTCGATGACCTTGGTCTCTGAAGTCGGGGTTGATGGTTCAGTGTAGATCTGATCCAACACCAAGCTTATCTACGAAATATTGACGCGTTACCTAATCGGAGAACTCCTTGGGTAACAGACTGTTGAGCGCATACCCAGGGGTTGCCTACAGGGAGGATCGTGTCGCCATTGGCGACATTTAGAAAATTTTTAAATAGACGCACAATAAATCTACCCAGTTGACTTTTTCGAGCGGACTGTATTCGCGGTGTGCACGGAAAAAGGATCTAGTCTTATACTCGATGCTTAAAACAGGCTACAGATCGAGTTCAAGGTGTCACAGTGTGGCGGCTTATGGCAAGCACTGAGGATGCCGAACATCGATAAGGAAGCTGAGGAACATATAAGAGAATTTTTTATTTACTGTATTAATAAAGCACAGTGTGCAATATAACTTTGTGTTTATATTTTTTATTTATCTTGCTTTCTGCGGCATTTTGGTACACTAAGAAAAGGTACAAAAACAGACTGAAATTTTTATAACATTTTATCGATAACAACAGATTTAAGCGAGACGTTTAAGTTCCAAAACTAAGTATCTTTTCAATAAAGCCATAGAGTACTGGTATTGGGAAAAAAATCACGTTTTACTGAAAATATTAATTTCTGATTTATTATTAGAAGTGCTTATTTTTTAGTTTATAACTACCTACAATCAATATATCGTTTCGGTAAAAGGTAATATTTTTAATATTTTGTAATAGTTTTGAGTTAGAAAGCCTTTGCTCGATTAGGTAAGAAATTTTACTGTAAAAGAGAGAAAAGGTCTTGTCAGAAAAAGGGGGGATTTTTTTATAAAATTCGGGGAGGCGAAGCGTCAGAGGTTGGGGGAGATCGGCACCCCTGCGCATACCAACTGATGTGTAAAATTTATCAGCGGGAGAGAGCCCTCATAATTCACGTATCTTGTTTTTGAAGACCGTTTAAGTAACAGTGATATTTCTTTTTATATTTATTAAATGGAGGCTGAAGTTGTTGCTTACTTAATAAAATGAGTCCGTAATAAGTGAATCCGTTGAGGAAGACTTGTTTTCTATACAATTATGGCGTGTTGTGGACAATAATACGTACTGCGCACAGAGAGGCGGAAGTGATGATAACTTTTACACTTTTATCATTTGCTCAGCCACACGTGCTGCGAAATTTTAAACTTTGACTTGCGTTATATTGATACGAATGCGTCGTTCGGTTCGACCTTCGTTCGGACGTTGCACTCAGTGTTCTGCCCATGGTCTTTACCGGCAGGGACCTTTTACGTTATTCCCAGACACGTTTTGTCACTAGGTAAACGATTTTTCATATGAAATGGAGTTAACGAATGCTATTCAATCTGGCGCAGGTTGCTAAAGCTGTTAATTACATTCTACAGGTAGAGAATACACCGTTGCACAGTTTATGCGGATGAACTGTACACGATTAGGAATATTATAACTCATTTGCGGTACTAGAATCGATAGAACTGTATGCGAGAAGCATACGCGGACGTTTTAAAAAATCTCATTAAAACAAAAGGACCGAACTTGACCTTTGAAATCTATGAAACTAATAACTAAGACGAAGTTTCAAAACACTGTCACCGTCTGCAGAAGTGAGATAAAAATTGTTTCATGACTTTGTTAAATTTTTAGATATCTGTTAATGCAATCCTTATGTCACCACACTTACCTACTCGTTTACAACAAAATAAATAGCAGATAACAAATTGCTTTCATTTAATTTTTGTAGTCTCAAATGTAGTCTTCATTGACGTAGAACCCACTAAACGTCTGGTCTCTTTTTTTTGCGACACACTTCATATGTACTTGAGTTATTTCGAGGCACAAATACAATGTCCAGTGTCGGCTTTGGGGGGGGGGGGGGTCGAGGTCGTGCGGCGCACGAGGGCGCCGAGTGTTGTGGGGCGCTGCGTGACGCCAACAAAGTTCCAATTCCCAGTGTATAAGTATACATATTTTTTAAAATCTCCGCCACAAAACAAACCCACTTCTTGTCTTAATGATACTCGCTAATGTAGAGTAGAAAGGGGCTTTTGTAGAAATTAAGATTAAACGGAAATATGTTTATTGTATTGTATTAATGTATGTGCACATTGTGTATACTACTTGTTGTGAATACTACCAATTACATGTTATACAAAATCCATTATTAATATTTAAGGATCTTAGATTAGATACAGATCCAACATCTCTTATGTTCCGTTGATGGCTAGACTTTCTCACGTGTGAAAACATACTCGAGAAAATATATATCGAAGTAAGAATCCCAATAGTTTAGCTACTTATTAACATCCTTTAAGCTAATAAGAAATCTTACTGATGAGTTCGTTCTTAGTCTGTCGGACGAAACGGAAATATTATTTTCAAAAACTGTTCGTGTTCAAACCAAGAAGGTACACGATAGAAATTTATAACATCTATTTCTAAAATTTGGTTTAATAAGTGGAATGGTTTTCTTAAATCACATTCCGTAAATTTACCGTGTTTAAATAAACAAATGTTAGTGATAAATTGATGTATTTTATTAGCCAAATTCACGAAATATTTGTATTATATAATTATTACAGTAATTCATTACCACAAGCATTTTCTTGCCTTACATAGGGCGCACCTTTATTTTTGCACGAGGGCGCATATGTACCTGAAGCCGGGACTGACAATGTCGTTCGTGTTTATTGACACTTTTAAATGTTTCTTGAAGACATACATTCGTTATGACCACCATGACCCATTTGGGGACTTTAAGTTATGTGAAGGCATGAAACACTTATTTGATTGTGAGTCACTCTGATAATATTGGTGATCCATCGGCTGCAGCACGTACTTAGAGATTCGGGTCACAGTGCTGGTGTCACCCAATCGATGCAATTAGAAAGACTGCACGGGGAAATGTTACTCTCTTATCTATTAAGTTTCAATCGCGAAGACTTCGACCACACATTACTTTCAAACCAAAACTAAATCAAATAATTCAAGACAATCAGCTTTTTTGGTTTCCTGGAGCATAAAATATCTCTTTCGGTTCGTCTAAGTAATTAAATAAAGCTTTGTTAGTTCCAGCCAATGGCGTAACTGCGATGTATGTTTAATAGATTTGGGAGATTTATCCCCCCCCCCCACAGAGCTACATAAAATTCCATAATCACATAACTTAGGCCTTTTTCTAAGCCAGTTTCGTGTGTTAGACAAGGATTATATATAATTGTAGGAATAAAAGGAATTATACTATTTGTAAACTAATAAAATAGTTTTCTTAGTAACTATGATTATTTTATGTTAGTGAAAATCACTCAACATTTGGAAATAACCTACGTATTCACAGCCTGAAAAAACGGAAAATGAGCATGCTCCAGAAAATGAAGGTGCGTTTAACCGAAAAGAATTATAACCAAAATCTATATTCAATAGTGTCAAGTTTTGGAAATTTCGATTAATCTACCTTTATCTTTTTCGCACAAAAACACTTTCCATTACAAGTTTGCCTATGTCATGGCTCCTCTAGTCTGATATCTCTAAGTTTTAAAGCGTCGCCGTCGTCTTTACACAGATAAACTAGCAGTTTCTTGACTTTAATTCGGGAAAATGAGAAAATTTTATTGCTGGATTTTACATAAAAAAAAACGCATTTAAACACAATGTATACGTTTCTTAAAACATTCTTGGTCCAACATCCTTAAGTTAAAGTGCGGAAGGGGTAATCAAAACTGGTTTTACAAAATATCTTCAGAAAGACTCATTTTCAGAATATTTATTAAGAGTACACATTTAGAATTAAATCGATTCCTAATTACATGAAATTTATTACCTTTAATTTGAAAAACAATTAATCAAGATAGAATATTCTGGAATCACAGATAACTCCACTTCAACTCCAATACTTCACGTTGAAGAATTCATAGACGCAAAGAATTTGTAAAATTATTTATAAAATCATATGGGAAAAATCCTGAATTTGTTATTTGAGCTGAGGAAAATGAGGAGGGGCCAACCTTCTAGCTAGTCCCCCCCCCCCCGAAGCTAATCACAACCCCTCCCAGGAGCAGCTCCTAGTTCCAGCACTTATAATAGAATGCATAATATAGAATTCATTTTGCATGGATACACAATTGTCTTGTTTGGTGGGGCCGCTTAGATCAGTTACCTGAGCGAAGGCCTCTATCGTCTTTTTCATCGACTTTTGTCTTTTCCCAGCCGGTTCCAACTTAATCATGTAGCATGTAGCATGTAGCATTGTAGTAGCGGGGCGTCTTTGCACCCGGTGCATGACTGCAGCATCTGAGTCGAGCTCAATGGCTGCCTGTGGATATACATAGGTCTGGTTCTTCGACTGGTGCCTAATATCAGGAATGGACAACCGCCAACCAGTTAACTGAGAAGGCGGGGGAGAAAGGTTTTAATTTTTATTTATTTTAAAATATTTGCAATCAGTGGGCACTGCCGCATGAACGGGTTCAGATGACAGATGTCACCCGTTCCCAGTCCCGCGTGCAGACGCCTTGAGGCGTCGGTCGCTCCCCGCGAGACAGAGAGCCTCCGTGCCAGTGATAGCGCGTAGCAGCAGCATTCAGCGTGGTCGGCATACTAGGAAGGGAGGAAGGAAACAGCTTAGCAGGTAAATTCTGGGGCATGGGCAGATGGTGAATATTCAAATTGAGGTTTAAGCAGGTTACTTAAACTTATGGCGGGTCATCGAGAATCGCCCGAGGGCGTTTGACCCGGACAGGGGGAGGTGGTTGCGTGGTGCTGATGGTTCTGAGGTAAGGGAAGGAAGAGGTCTCAGCTGCGGCAAAGAGAGTCGCAGCTAATGACCAGACAAAGGCTGAGAGAGCAGGAACTCGTAGACCTCCTCGAATTACACTGTTTCTAACAAACCAAGGAGATCCCGACAAGGAACGGAGGGTTCTGGATTGGAAACTTTCCAGCCTACGCCTGTTGGTGGCGGAGGCAAGTGACCACCATACAGGTGCCGCATAGGTCAATACAGACCGGAGAAACAACAGATAGAGGGTAACTTTCGTGCGCAGCGCCAGGGGGCTGCGGCACGCGAGGTATGGGTAAAGTTTGGCTCGGACGCCGCGAGCCTTGGCAAGGGTGTCCGTCACGTGGGCGTTGAAGCATAGGCGACGATCTAGCCGAACGCCTAGATACTTCACCGACTCTTTGTAGGCGATAGGCCTCCCTTCAAGGGAGAGGGGCTGGCATCGGGAGATGGACTTACGAGTGAAACAGATCGCCTCGGATTTCTCCGTGTTGATCGTCACCCGCCATTTCCGTAGCCAGTCCGGAAGCTGGTCCAACTGACGCTGCAACTGTGTACTCGCAAAACGCGGGGACACAGAGCTGTAATGATACATTGCATCGTCAGCGAACAAAGACAACGTGACTCCGGGCAAAACAGGCAGGTCGTTCGTGTACACGAGGTACAGAACGGGGCCGAGGACAGATCCCTGGGGTACGCCAGCGGCGACAGGACGAACTGCAGAGCAGGTTCCGTCGACGCTAACCCTGAAGGTTCGGTCGCTGAGATACGACCGGAGGAAAAACACTATGGACGATGGTAAGGGGGAGTTAGCAAGTTTGAAGAGAAGACCTTCGTGCCAGACTTTGTCGAAGGCCTTGCTCACGTCCAGCAGTGCGGCGGCCGTAGCCGCTCGCCTGTTGGTGGCGTCAGAGAGTTGCGTTACCACGCGGACTAGTTGAAGCGTGGTCGAGTGCTCTCTGCGAAACCCGAACTGTTCGTTGCGGATAAAATTATCCAACAACGGCGAGATGCGGGCCAGCAGGACCCGCTCGAACACCTTCGAGATAACTGGCAAGAGAGATATTGGCCGATAGCTTTCAGGAAGCACGCGCGGCTTGCGGGGTTTAGGAACCATAACGATGTTGGCATTTTTCCACAGGCGGGGAAAGTACTGTAGCCGGAGACAAGAGTTGAACAGCTCGAGAACGAGGTCAACGCCTGAGGCCGGGAGATATTGTAATGCAGCGGCCCCGATCCGGTCAGGACCGGGGGCGCGACGGCGGTTTAGTCGACAGACAGACGAAACGAGTTCGTCTCTGTCGAACGGGAGGTCTGGGCCAGCGGGAGGGCGAGAAAAATAACCAGATAGGAAGTCCCGGACTTCTGCCGAGTGGGCAGGGTCCGAAACGCCTCGATGAACGGTAAATTGCGACTCCATGCAGTCGGCGAAGACCTCAGCCTTGCCTTCTGATGAAGACACAACCCCGTTCGGGGTTTCCAGTGGGTTGCGAGTTCTCTTCTCGCGGGTCAGTCTACTCACCGCTCTCCAGACGGAGGCGTGGTCGACTTCAAGAGACTCAAGGTATGAGTCCCATCGATCAGAGTTTACGTCCCGCAGTAGCTGCTGAACGTAAAGGGACTGTTGTTGAAATCGTCGCTTAACGACTGGGTCACGGGTTCTTTGCCATCTGCGGCGGAGCTGGCGCCGTAGCCAGATGGCGTGGAGTACTTCCGCAGGTAAGGCCGATTTACGATGATTCACCTCGAGTGCGTAGGTGTGTCGATCCATGACACCTTGGACCAATTCCTGAAGATTTGTGGCGCGGAGATCCAGATCGTCACGAGTGACGATTGGGTCCGCCGGGAGAGATGGTAACCTTCGAGAGAGCTCGTCATGATAGGATCGCCAGTTGACTCTCCTAACAATCTGAGCGGGAAGTCGGGGTGACGCCGACAGCTCTCGAACAGTTATAACAAGGGGATTGTGATCGGACGAAAGGTCCGACACAGACGAGACCTCGATGTTGCGGGCAACGTTCTTGACAACTACTATGTCAAGAACGTCCGCCCGATGGCCGTGAAAGGGGAAGTAGGTAGGGTCTTCAGGGCCGATGACATTAAGTGCCGGGTCGCCAGAGACGAACCGGAACAGAGAATTTCCATAGGCGTTGACAACGCGGCTGTTCCATGAAGGGTGTTTGGCGTTTAAGTCGCCGGCTACAATGGTTGAGAGGGGGTGGTCGAGGAGGGCGTCCCACTCCTCGGGCGGTGGCGGAGTTCGCCGGCCAGGCCGGAGGTACGCAGAAACAACGCGCAGCTCCGATCCGCCGGCGTCCACCGCCACCGCGCAGCCTTCAATAATAGATGTATCTAGAGGAGGCAAAAGCCTGTGGGATATCCGCCTGTGGACTAAAACAGCTGTGCCCCCCGAGGGGGGACAGCGAGGCCGTAGGGGACGATCCTGACGATAACAGGCATAGGCAGGAAGGGAAAACGAGTGGTAATGAGCCAGATGAGTCTCGGAAAGAAGTATGATATCAACATCATACTCCGTTACGAAAGTCATCAGTTCAGATCGCCTGGGGAGTAGCCCGAAGGCGTTCCACGCAACGATCCTCAGGCTATTAGCCATTTAGGGGAAGTAGAGGAAAGAGGGCAGCTAATGATTGGAACACCAGGGCAAGCACAGTGGTAGTGTCGCGAGCAGTCCTGATGGATGCAACAAGATTATCTGCCCAGGCAGTCAGGGGATCCGCCGAAGCCCGGGAAGATTCCCGGGGTTCAGGAGGACAAGCCTGACTGGCCTCGACAGGGGTAGCAGATGGCGCTGGGCTGGTGGTCTGAGTAGTAGACTGCTCGCTGGAAGGTTGAGGACGATGGCTGGGGGCGGGTCGAGCCCGCGGAGAGGGTACAGGTGGAACCTGTGATGATGTTGGTCGGCCGGCGGAGTTCCGGCGACGACGAGAGCGCTTTGATTTGCCCGATCGGGCTGGAGGCGGGGCTGATTTAGCGGCCATGGCCGCGTAGGAAGGTGCGGGCGCTCCGGTAGGCGCCGGGATTGAGGCCGCTGCAGGCGGCGCCGAAGCGACGACTGCAGGCGAGACAGCGGCACCGGAAGCAACCGGAGTTGCTGCCGGGACCTGGGCAGATGCACCAGTGAGAGGCGGGAAAGCCGCTCGCCGGTTAGGGCCAGGACCAGCTACACGGCCTGTCTGCGCGCCAGGGCGCACAGGAGGTCGCTGCGGTTTCATGGCGGCGATAAAGTTAGGGCAGCCTCGGTAATTAGCCGGATGGGCTCCTTTACAGTTGCAGCATTTAGCTGTGTACCCCGTCGTAGGCTTATCACAGCCACGATGAGGTTCAGCGCAACGCACACAACGCGGGGGCTGATGACAAAAAAGACTGCTGTGGCCGAACCTCTGGCAGTTGAAACACTGCGAGGGGCCGGGTCGCGGGTCAAATGTTCTGACTTGCACCCGGAGGTGCAGAAGATTCTGGAGAGTGTAAATCTCCTCGAAGGGGCCTACTTTCAGCAATTTGACAAGAAAGCTGTTGACAGGTCGGCGGTCATCACCTTTGCCAACATGCAGGACGCTTACCGCGGTCGGCGCATAGCCGAGCGCAACAAGTTCCTGCCTGATGGCATCAGTTTCTGTGAAAGAAGGAATTCCCGACAGAACGACCTTGATTTCTCGCTCTGACGGGAGGGCGAAAGTATGAAATGATATCTTACGCTCTGTCAGGAATGACTGGACAGAGCGGAAGTCCGGGATTGTAGCGGTCGCCAGCTTTAGCGAGGCGCCTTGGCACCTCGCCTCGACCTTGACCGAAGGAAGAGCTAGGGTTAGAGAACGCAGTAACTGAGAGTAATTCCTATTATCAGGAATTACAATCGGTGGAATGCGTGGGGAAGACACAGTTTGGGTTCCAGTTGAATACTCACGCTCGCGCTGAGTGCCGCTGCTACCGTGACTAGACGACTGATCTGCAGCTGAGGCGGGCGGCGGAGTTTGGGCCAGTTTTCGCTTGCGTTTGGCAGACTTGCCCTCCACAAGCGAGAACTGTCCGTCCCCCGACCCAACACTGCACATATCGACCGCACTTTGATCACTTTCACTATCACTTTCACTGTCGTGAGGAAGTGGAGTGGAACGGAAGCCGGTTGAGCATGTTTCCATTAAGGAAACAAGCGGCGCCGGCAGAGGATTCGGGGGCGTATTCGACGCCATTTCGGACAAGCCGAAATGAACGTCTACGCAGGTCTAGGATTGAGGGATCACCAGACACTGAAAACTATCCACAGGCACAATTGAACACTACACAGACCGCACAGCACACGGATACAAAAACTCCCGCACTAGCTAAATAAAAACTGATTTGCACTGAACTACTGAAGAATCTTGTAGAGTAGATGATGCTGAATGTGATGATGGTGATAAAAATGTTGAAAACTGAATATTTCCGCTAATTTACACGAAATATTGCAGAGCAAAATTGGACACAGCCTACCCGGGCAAATGCTCTAGGTAGACGTTCCAACTTAATCACTGCATGATCGGCGATTTCATCTCCCCATCGGCCAGACTATCTGAGGCTCTTGTCACGGTACTATTCGATAATCAGGTTTAGTCTACAAATCATCCTTAATCGTAGCATATGCTCTGCTTAATTTAATTTTAAACTTTTTGTGAATATCATTACATCGGTGATCCAGTTTTTATGTCCTAATTAGGATAGTTTTGACTTATCTTTCTCGTCCATGGACCTTAACCTTAATTAATTACAAGGATATTATAATGTCATTTAACATTATAATAGATATTACTTACTTCAATTTAGGGAAAATAATAGTCATTTATACAATAATAAAATGTCTCCTTTGGATAGCCCAAATACCACCTCATGTAAAACTCCATTTAGGCCTGCATGACCAGTGTTTCTTCCAGGCTATATTTCTTTTATGTAAACAAGAGTCTTACAAATGTATTTTGTGTCTCTATGTGTGAATGTTCCACGGAAAATACACACTATTACTTTTAAACTTTCCGTGGTGGTCTGGGTCATTTATTTGCAAAGTTGTTATTATTCTTTAATTCATTCTGTATGTTCAGACATGTTAGTCAACCTACGCTGATGCCATATCTATGGTAGGCGTAGTTTTTATTTAGCAACAGACTAATGACGTGTAAAGTATAGGCTATGATGTAGGTAACACTAAACATTGAGCTCTTATTTTGTCGGTAGTGTGTGTAATCTGTTTTTAGCTACGGCACAAGGTGTGTACATATGCTCCAATCGCATCACACTTCCTTAACTGGTGCTCGTTACTTTTAGAATATTAACAGTTGGAGTCAACGAGCGTTTACTGAGATATGTAAAATGGAGTATATGAAGAGTGCTGAATTCGTTTGACCATTTTGTGGCGTGAGAGTGGACTCTTTAAATAGAACTATTTTCAATCTTAATACTGTTCGGTAAGGAGTTTTAGCATGGTGGAACTGAATCGACACCAGACACAGTAAATCAGTCATAATTTTTCAATATTGAACAATTATGTCCAACCTACATTTAGCTTAACGACAATTCTACATATTCTTACAAACTACCTCCACAGTACTGTGGTGTTACTGACGGACATCTTGTCAGTACGATTTTAAGTCCTTTGTGACACTGAAGATGCCTTCCAGTGGCGAGGTTGAAACGTCTGTTGAAATGAAAGACCACGGCCTTACACCCTGGACAGTAGTTTTTACAATTAAGACGCCAGCCGTGAAAGCTTAAGGAATCGATTGAGGGTCCTCTACGGGGAGGCAGTTTTTAAGAATATCAGAAGATACGAAAGGCTGAAGAAGAAAGAAAATTCTACACATACTGTAGTCTCCTATGTACCATTCACAATAAATATTAACAGTCACTAAATGTATAACTTGACCGAATTGCATTTAAAACAAATTTAATGTTGTTACGACGGTCTACTTGATCGTCGTTGGTACAGTGGAAAACAAAATACAAGACAACAATTAAGTCACTAATCACCAGATT
This sequence comes from Magicicada septendecula, assembly GCA_034769895.1. Lineage (NCBI taxonomy): Eukaryota > Metazoa > Arthropoda > Insecta > Hemiptera > Cicadidae > Magicicada > Magicicada septendecula. Next base: position 128,734,346 of record CM068368.1, read on the forward strand.
TAATTATCACAGTTAAACAGTTCGTAATTAACAACACAGTCTCTTACAACGAATCAAATAAAAATTGTTCACACGCAGTAAAATGTCAACTAATATAAAACACAATTGTATTACAATTGTACCGCCGGATTATAAAACACAACACTTCACTAATAACCACTTGAACGCACAGAGTAATGTCGCCCGATAACAACTCGAACCGCACTATGTAGCCTAATGTATCGCAACTATAACTGAACTAAGGCCGCTGCCGCCTTGTATTTATACCCCCGCTCAGAGACCAGAACATTCTAAACTACGCGTTATCTCTACCTACGACGTAATTAATTGCGGCCTTGACACAGTCCGTGCGGCTTCTGGCACCACAGTCTAGCTATAATGCGTCGAGAATCACGTACGCCACAACATGCAGCCTCTGGAACATTCGATAAACACGTAGATTGTTCTGTAATGCCGTAGCATATTCTTCGCACTGGTTACAACTTGCAACTATGTCGGTAAAAAATAACTGGCTATACGCTCCGCTTCGGTCATCTGTCATCGGTAAAGGCAGACGAAGAGTTTTCGGGGAGTTCAAACCTCTCCTAAGTGTCCCACTCAGCTAAGAACTATAAAGCGATTTATGTTATTTTGTTCATCCCTTTAAACTAGGTGTATAAATGATTTATAATTAGGTATAATGTTTGTATTATCTAAAGATATGTGTTAGGAGACGGGTGACCATAATATTTGTCACTTTCCAATTTTTTTTAGCCCTCCAGAATGAAATTCGCCATTCGCCCATGTCACCATAAAAAATCTTGGTGCTACCAGTGTTTATTCAATTCGCGAAAAGTTTTGTTAATGCTCTGGAATTTGTTACTTATTGCTCGTTACACATCACATTATTGTTTGCTTCGTTACCACAACACATTATGCATTCGATAACACGCTTGACATTGTTATTGTCCGCCGACGCAAAGAATGCCAGGCACTTTTTCTGAACCAACTTCTGTAGACCTTCTTACAATAGTCACACTGAATCGCGTAGCTCCAGTTGCACAAGGCCACGCGCATACGAAATATTAAACTAATTCCTGTCATATAAGCCTAATTCTCAGAATCACGTGAACTATTCTTGTTCCAACTGTTAGCATTGCCCACGTATTATAAATAAGAGAAAACATGCTACTAACCACCCTGAAAACATCATCATTTCGACGACGCACACCATTTACTTTTCTTATAGCTTCGTTATTATGAAATACTCCTAAGATAAAGTGTCTTTATGGCTTTAAAAATAATCAGGTAATTAGTATGACAAAAAGTCACTATAGATTACTTTAAAAGAAATGAAGACTTTCATCATGAAATTTTACATTTACGGAAAACGTTGTGCGATATTAAATTATAATCATCTGAATAACTTTAGTTCTATAAGAGATGGCTGAAAAAGGATCTGTAAGTAAGAGGTTTGTAAGGGATGACTGTAAAAGGTTGTAAGTAAATGGATTTTAAACGAGCTTATTTAGGTGTACTTCGACAGAATCGAGATGTACTTCTTAGCAGTTTGATCGAGAACTGTTTCCCCAGATAATGAACGTTTTGTGTACGACCGATTGCAAATAGCTCATCAGCTCTCTAATTGTTTATAGTATTCATTATTAAAATTAGTTTTAAAATAGTTTTCATGATAAGTAAATTTTAAAATTCGGTGATTAATTTTTTCAATATTATTAATATTAGTTTGGAAAGACAAGCTACAAGTTTTTACAACAGTTTCTACGAGATACGGATTGGATACAGAGAAACATTAAATTTCCTGTATCCATTAAGTTTACAAATAGCGTATAGTAATTACAAACGCACATTCCATGCGAGAAAATATGTAACTGTTAGTAAATGTGTGTTGCTCACGTTATGAAAATACGTAATTCTTTCACAGCTATGGTGTCGTCTTTCAGTCTGTATCAACAAATACATTCATGATAAAAGCGCGTTTGCAAACAATAATTAAAAACATAACAATTGAACCGAAACAACCTAATTATCAAACACACACACGCATCAGTGACTTCTCCCCATCTGAGTCGCGTACACACACACACACACACACACACACACACACACACACACACACACACACACACACACACACACACACAACATCGGTGAATATTCACGCAATGATATTCAAATATCCATTAAGTTTATACGACTTTGTTATATTTGTATTTCATACCAAGATATAGGCTGCGTCTTGTTTTCCTCCGAAGGTATCCCCAGTAAGAAACAATCGAATACATAAGCGTGTATTAATGTTTGAAAACTGTATCTTATCATCAATGACATTAACGAAAGCTTCTACTACGACCTTATGGGCATGTGTAAATAGACGTGCACGAATTGAAATACACGTAAGTCGCGAAAGAAGAGATGAATAATGTTTATGTACACATGTTTTGAGTAAAGACCCGTTACAGACATGTAGTTTTTATTTGAGGCGTCTTTAACAAAACGTTTGTATTGAACAAGTCAACGAGTTGGTTTCATCATCTACCAACCGTTACAATGCCGTGATAATTTTTATTTTTAGCGTTAAACAGATTTTTCACTTGGCAATGATTCACTGCGTAATTACACCCTTACTTGCAATTAAATTAGTTGCGTAACTTTCCTTAAAAAAAAAGTATTTCGTTTTTCTCTACTCTTACTAATATTTAAAGACATTCATTTATTTCAGAACTGTAGGTCTAAGTACAACTGTCCACCTTTGTGATCGTGCAAACGGATGACTCCAGAATCAGTCTCTTAATATATTTTTAATGTGAAAGATGTTGAGTTGATTAGAGCGACTCGTCCACATTCCAAAGACGAAACTCGACCTTTCTACTCGTACAGTTTTTGTTATTAATTCTTATCTCTCGTGTCATATCGTCGTCTATCTAATAATTTCTTTCGACCTTGTCGTTTCGAACTGACCTGGAAATTTTAATTAAACGTTATGTATTTTGTGTCGATAGAAGAACATGTAAATTATAAGTGAATGGAATATGAATAGTAACGTCACAAAATTACATATCGACATTTTTCTTAGATCCTGTTAAGTTCCGTACTTCGATTCCGCACGTTTAAAATTAAAATATCGATTTCAATGTTTATATTATCAAAAACATTTTTTTAAATGTTTTAATGCATTCAAAAAACGCACTTGTAGTTTGGGCGACCATAAAAGTAAACATTTAAAAAACCCGTTGTGTATCATCGGTGCTGATAAACTGAGATCATGCAGGTCAGACCTCACAGAGTGCCAGGGTTAAGTATTAAAGGATGTTTGAGATAAACCCTCAGACCCAAGACTGTTTACAGTCAGGACCTGATATGTGGCATATGTTCAAACACATACTGAGATTTAGTAATGTTTGTTAACTAGTTACGTACAGTGTACAGTCTATTTGTACTGTGCTTGTGTTACTCTTTTAATGTTTCGTATCTCTCTTCCTTCATTTTATTACGGTTAAAAACATAAACCAAATACTGCACACTGTGTAATAACAGATATCTGATGCACAAGTAGTGTTTTGTACAGTAACAACAAGATGACAAGTCATTGTTTTCGTTCGTGAAATAAAAACGAGATACCGCTTTTCTTTGCCCTTTAACTCGCTGAGTGCAAAAAAATACCAGAACAAAGAAATTTATAATTGGGAAACCATTTCGTAAGTTAAAACGAGTAGTAATGCAACATAAAACTGACCGAAGCTTGGATGCACAAGAAGTTTGCAAAAATAACCAAGTGGTAAGTGCCCCGGTGTATCGTATCGTGTTTGTTCACGTTCTTAATTGTTATTTGTTACTTTGTGTACTGTTTAAATTAGATATGATTAATGAATTAAAGGTCAGTTAACGATTCAAAACAAAGTCAGTGAAGCTCATTTGTAACGAAGTTTAAAAGGTCGAGTTCGTGACACGAGTTATCGTCGTTCTACCCATGTTAGCCGTTTGCTGTAAATACGGTTTATCTAAATATTTAACACAAACTGACGTGATGCGTCAGTTCATCGCTTTCCAATTGTGAAACAAAAGCGAAGTGTCAGATTTTTGAAGATCTCAACCCGATCGGTGCAGAAAATTAATGAAAAAAGGACTAAGGGAAAACAGAAAAACACGGTATTAGAAACAAGTTAGAACCGTGTCAGAACAGATTGATACGACAACAAAACTGACCGAATCATGGATCTACGCGAAAAATAGTAAAATGAGGTAAGTAGGGGAATGTGGGATCATAGTTACCTCATGGAGTAAAATGTTTTTTTGACTAACACTAACGTAAATCAGGTTAGTAGTCAGACTTGCAGTTAAACTTGACAAGGAATGTGTCAGAATAGGTCACACGAAATTATTTAAGCCACACACAAATAGGCCGATATGGTTAGCACTAGGTTTCCCACGGCGTATTCCACGGGATCTGGCGTGAGCCTAAACAACGCTGTCCGGACCGCACGGGCGAAAATCCTGTTACACGTAATTAAAGAAAACGTCTAACGCAACACGACTATTTTCCTGAGCCACTGAGATCCTAAAGCGGTGCTAAACGTATTCCGGAGTTGCCATTCCCATATATGACTGTGAATAATTCAAAAATGTTGTTCTGGACGCAGAATACGTTAGGCTTCTTAAAGGACAAACCCTTTCCTCTTGGTTCCAGTAAGTTGACTTTATTTCAGTCAGGCCTACTTCCGACTGTATAGTGAATGTTCTGTCTTGCTGGGGGAGTAACAGAAAAGCAATACACCTAGACGGTATGAATATCTAGCGGCCCTGAGACGGATTCGAACTTCCCTCTTCGTTCTGTAGAAGATTGCTTCGCTAGTAGGATTCAATAATCAATAAACTCCTGCACAAAACACAAAACAAACAACAGACAGACAGAAAACAACAAATTCATAACACTAACATACATCAACAACCAAACTGAAAAAATAGCCCACAAATTCAAAAAAGCAGGATACAGAATCTCATACAAAACTACTGACAAAACAGAACACACACTATCAAAACATACGCACAAAACAAATTCGATCTACCTCGCATACAAAACTACTGACAAAACAGAACACACACTATCAAAATATACACACAAAACAAATTCGATCTACCTGGTGTTTACAAACTAAATTGCTCAGATTGCAACAATTCTACATAGGCCAGACAGGACGTAGCTTCAAACAAAGATACATTGAACACACAAAGGCACTACACTCCACTACAGAATCCACCTTTGCAAACCACCTCATTGAAGCAAACCGCACATACAAAAACATCGACATTAACATGGACATTCTACACGTACACACAAAAGGCCGAAAACTAGACATTCTAGAACAATTGAAAATATACAAACACACAAAAACACTTAAAACGGCATCCTAAACAAACAGACACAATTCAAATCACTCGCATTATTCGAACATGTCACACCCCACACACACAACATCGATCTTTCAAAAGTCGATACCGTCGCCAACAACAAGACGGACCGTGCTCCCAACGGCAGTCTCTGAAGAAGCTTTTTAAAAGCGAAAACCGGTTAAGGCTATAAGGAAAAACTTTACGTTTTTACCTATAAAAAACTTTTTGTGTTCCGAGTCGGTAGTGAATTAAAAAGTGGGCTTAAATTAAGCAAAGTAAATTGATTAAGCAAATTAAACACCCATGAAACAGGTGTTTATAATCCAATTTATCTTTAAGTAATATATAGCAAAAACACTTTACTGTTATATATTTATTGTCTAATTACTGTACTGATACATGTAGTTAGGAAACTTCGTAAGAGATTGTAGTACTGTTTGAAATAAAAAGCCACTTTCATGTTGTAAATACAAAGTTTAAAGAAATAATAGAAGTAGTATTATTTATAGATTACATTAAATTTATTACAATACTTTATAACGTACAATAAACTCATACACTGCAAAACAAACTTATCATTGCTGCAAACAATACTTGGCAATTTTTTCAAGTCAGTTAGCAGTTTTAGTGCATAACACACACTATATTACTTATCTATACAGTTGCACGTGCCCGTTGTCTTCGATGTCGCTCACGGTTTTGTTCACTCACGCAACATGTGATGCACTTTTTTGTGAATTCGTTCATTCGAGTAACTAACCTGATTGGTGGTGTATAAATTTTTGGTGTCTTAAACTTAATTTTCCAAATATGGAGGCCCCCTTAATAAGTGGGGCCCGGGGCGTGCCGCCCCCACGCCCCCTTTAGTCCGCCACTGTTAAAACAGTAAATTTATTCGTAATTTCTTCTACATACGCTGTGTAGAAGCGTAAATTCAATTAATACAAACATTTTGTCAAAATATTTCGTCGTGTCTACTGTAACCGTAATGTTTGCTACTCGAGTACACAGTGATTACAAAGTACGTTTTGAGTAAACAAACAACGATGCTAGTCGTGGCGTTATCTTGTTGACACCTTCACACACAAAAACTCAATTCTGTTAAGTCTGACTCGAATTTTTTGTTAGTAGCATTTAAATTGTTTAACGTTTTATAGGCTTACTAGCTGTTACCCGCGGCTTCGCACGCGAATATTCGACTGTTAATAAGTATTTTAATATAATTTTTATTGTCTACGTCTATATGGCGTTCTGTCAGCTCGTATAACAATTTTGTACTCATTAGTCAAATTCTCTCCAAAGCTGTTTTCAACGCTTGTACTATTTTAACTTGTACTAAATTATTATGTTGGTGCAACAGCCTTTGGAGATTTAAAAGTACCCGTTTATAAAGCCTTTGGAGATATTTACAAAGTACCTGTTAAATCAAAATCGCTAAATTCTTTTTTTTAAGTGTTACTGTGACATTGTGTTAGAAGCATTGTATAATACATTAAACGTTATGTTTTCCTCAATCATGGCTTTTATTTATTTCAGCAGTAAACTAAAAACCAAAAACCGTTGTCATCTAACCTCACAAATGAAAACAACACGTATTTTCGCTTTGCATTAAGTAATAGGACAATTTACAGTTAGTACACTTCTTCTTTTCCACATCGTAATATATCGATACAATCGCATATTATATAAAACATCGAAAATGTACTGCAGGAATGGATAAATGTACTGTATAAAAAATTACAAAATATATCGATACAATCGCATATTAAAAATTGTAGGAACGAATAAAGGTACAGTTCCGATGCCGCTAAATATCATTTGTTTATTTACTTGTTACTATGGTAATTAATTCTGGTCTCCATGGTGTTGTTGACATCTTTATACGCGTCAACAAAAAGGGATAATTAAAAGGGCCTAAATCGTGGGAACGGGGCAAAATATCAAATTCCAAGTTAGACAGTATTTTTCGCCTTGTGTCAAAGGTTACCCGTGCAAAATTTGGTGGCAACCGGAACCGGTGTAACGGTGTGGATTTGTATTCAGTACCATGAGTCCTCAGACTTTGAGTTTTATGTATATATATAGATTTACGGAGAGCTGTACTCTTGGTTTCCGCTCGATATCACGTCATTTAAATACCATGCTTCCACTTATAGCCTACCACTGTGAGCATATTAATTATTTCGTACTGTTTTCTGTTCTGAGTCGTAGAGAGACACTTGCTTACCGCAACTCGAATTCCCTTTGTGTTTACTATTCACATCTGTGTCAATAAACCGTCGTCCTCTCCTTCCTTATTCACACCCAGTCAAAATGCCATCCAGTGATTTAAAAGACAAACTGCCAATATCCAATATAAATGGCAAAAAATTAAAAAGTTATTTGCCACAGCTGCTACCCGAAAACTAAACGTTATGGAGTGAATAAAATATTGTAAGTACAACAGAGAAACCTGTAACAATGTTTAGTTTTTAAACAGAACAAAGTAAACCTGAATGCGCCGTTACAACACCATATGCTGTCCACTTAGTCTTCGAGAAAGGAAAAGCAAAGTTTGCAGCACGTCCTCATGTGTCTTATGTCGATTATAGCTCAGTTGGCATAAGGCAGAATAATAATGGAAAACCAAGGTCTAAGTTCGAGGTAGTTCCAGACGTCTGATCAAATACTAAAAAGTAAAACTTCCTAGAAAGCTGAAAAGACTATATTGTAAATTCATTAAAAAAAAAAAAAAAACAACTTTATCAAAGAAATTTCGACTCGAATTCTGAAAATAAAGAGAAATTGTATGGAGCCAAAGTCATCACACTAAACATTCATCCACTCACTGGCGTATCTAGAATTTGCCCTGGGAGGGGTCCGGGGTCGGGTCGGTTTCATAGAAAAGAAAAACCAAGTTAAGACTAATCAATATTACTATCTTTAAAGTGGCTGCAATCAATCCCGTTAAAGTAAACGGTAATAACACAATAAGAATACGCGTTACTGAAACACTGTTAACAAGATGCTTATTGACTGAATTAATTTTCTTAATTCCATAGGTCCGCTTCTTCAACGTATACGCTGATGCTGTGTAATAAACCTGTTTGTTTATTTTAAAAAAGAGTTACTACTATATTAGCGTATGGAGCTGAAAAAAACGATCCCACTTACGACCTAAGAGGGTCGCTTAGTGTTGCACAATACAATGACTGCAAGTATAACAGGTAAAATTTAGGATGGCCCCGTGAAATTGTTTGAGGTACATTTTAAAATAAAATGAGCGTACTCGGATTGAACAGTAACTATTCTGTTACTGTTTGCCCTACCAAAATAAGACTAATGTCTTTAAGCACTTAACATATAATTTCTTAACCGCTTCTGTAGAATCTATCTCTAGCCGCCAAAGATAATATGGAAAGATACTGATTATTTTTGGGTTTCACTGACACCCAACGAATCTTACTTAGTCGCCCGCGATTGTATTTCCGACTACCGAATGCAATTTCATCAACTTCGACAGTTTGCCCTACACCCCCAATTTTACAAGAATTTCACAGAAAGAATTTATTAATTTCTTGCCGTTGGTTGTGACAAACAAGTCTCTCTCACAGTGACAGAAAAAGGATACTTCAAAATCAATGTAATTGAAACGGACAATAAGGTGACGGGAAGAACGCGTGAAGTCCAAAGATAGTACTGTTGCGTACACGTTTTTTCACTCGACAGTTTTTTGCCCCACATCTGTAAATCAGGTATCGATTTTGCCCGTAATTAATATGCACGTTTCCTCCACACTTTACACAGTTAGTTAATTTTTCATAAGTTTCCAGTCTTCAGCACAGTTTTTATAAGGCCTCTCTTTAGTATATAATTTGTCGACGAATCTATCCATCTCGCTGTTCAGTTTACCCCTTAAAATTTGATGTAACAAAATGCACTGGCACTGGATTACACACTATAGTTTCAGTGCTCTACTCTTCAAGAAAACACGATGTTGACAGAACATTGTACACCGACTAAATGAAATGATCTTTAAAAAACTAGACGGGACCACGTTGGTTGGGGATTTCCTTAAATATTTACTAATAGACGACTTGCTTAGGTGCAATGAAAGTAAACAATAGGCGACGCTTTTGGAGGTTGTTAACGTAGTAGGCAGGTAGTCTGATACGATGGCCCGTTAGATTTCCAAAACCCGAAAAATATAACAAAACAGTCTGAAAATTAAGAGACTAACAGAATTCGTCAACTTTTCCGACCTTCGGGGGGGGGGGGGGCTCCGGTACCGTCATTCCCTCTCGTAAATACGCCTTTGCATCCATGTTCCGTCAATTACTTATTCGGTAAAGGAAATTACTACATTACTTCAGATTTATTTGAAGAACACTTTTTCTTGTCGGGAACTATCTTTATCTTTTGTTATGTATATTTTTTCGATATGACAACATTTTTTGTCTCAAAAATTTAATTAGTCCATTCCGGCTACATACAGTAGTCAACACTTTCACTCTAAAACTCGTGGTTTTTTATTATTAGAACAACACTGTTTTTGTTTTCAATTAAACCAAAATATTTCGCCCACTCTACGAAGGGGCATGGTCAGTCTCAGACTAGCTACTGACGATACAGCCTACCTAATCGTAGAAAAGACGGGACGTTTTGGTGTCATTGGAATCAAAAACAGTGATGTTCTTAATAATCGGTACAACTGCCGAACACACAAGCTTTTAATCATATTGTCTCGTCAGTAACGTCACTCACATTCAGTCCACGTGAACTCTTTGACGTTGTTGCCGCATTTCATTAACTGTAATGTATCCTCTTCAATAAAACCGATTCGTCTGTCGTCCTCATTCTGCTGTCAGTTTAGGCCACTATTTGAATGCTGTACAGAAACGTTGCAACAACGAAACTGTTGCCGGTGGAACCTAAAAAATATTTGCTTCTGATACCGATTTCTTTGTTCGGCGATGTTAACCGTTTTATTACAGAACTAATACTTTGACTTTGTTATAATAAAGATTTCTTGCGTAGTTAAGATTTTAGGTCTGTCCGAATTCTGTTTAACAGAACAGGGAAAAGACAATAGTGATGGAGCAAACTGAGCGTCTTGCGCCAAAAGAAGAGAGAGAAAACAGTGACTGAAGAGGTCATCCTGTTTTACAAAAAGAAATGTGACTACTTCAGAGTTCTTCCAAACAAACCTGGGTATGTGTACATGTGACAGGGCACTTTGTGGTCTCCTAAGGCACCCGTGTCTCTGTAACAAACTGGCTAAATATAAAAGAAGAAGAAAACGATTTGACGGGCTCCAGCCCGTTGCGAGACTGGCGAAGCGTTCAATTAGGATACTATGGCTACGTTAATAGGATGAGAAGAGATCTGATCACAGGAAAGGTTTAGAAAGTAAAAACCAGCGAAGAAAACAGAGGACAGTAACATAGAACTTTAATAGAAATAGTTGTGAAGTATGAATGAAAAAGAGGACAGACTGAAAGAAACAAACTAAAGAAGCTGACAGTAGGCGTGGAATATGTAGATTATTTTCTGAACCCCACGTTGTAACTGTTTTAAGGAAAAGAAGATAATTTTGTATCATTTCGAAGCACCCTTCGCCCAATATAAATCAAAGTAATTTGTATAGACCCAAAACTCAGTAAATAATTCTTTGTAACTTCTCTTATACACGTTACAATTTTTCTATACAACAACCAGGTTTCAAATAGGAGAAAAAATATTTTTTTTAATAAATGTTCTATAGCTTCGTGTTTGTACATAGATGTGTGTGTGTGGGTGTGTGGAGGACTGGCCATCGTTTCCGGCGGCTGCTTCTGTCACCACGCCAATAACGACTCCAAATTACTGCAGATAGTAACGAGCCGTGCCTCAATCTTTGGACAAGTAGAGGTCCAATACTCATATAGGCCTGCACGTAGGGTCTGTCAAAGGCGCCTCCTTTGCATCTCGTCCAGATTGGGCTTCCGTGCCTCTTTGCGATAGCTGTCCGCCTCGGCCGTGGTAGCGTTGCGATCGACGCACTACGGCGTTCGCGCCGCTCAGTTCTTGACGATGCCATGGACGTCGGGCACGGGTGCAGCATCATAAATTCCGTCACGATCTTCCCTGACTTGCACGATAGTTCGTACACCCGCATCCAAACTTCGTTGTTCTGTAAACACATCCCCCCCCCAGTACCGGAAGAAACTGGCACCCTTCGGGCTGCTGCCTGGACAGCGCACACAATCCAGGGTGCTACACACCCGCGCATCTTCTCTCGCTTAATAATGTGGTTGGTTAGATTATATAGAAATAGCCTACAGTAAGAACATTGGTTTTAAGTATATACTCATAAAAGGGCAAAAGGAAAGAGTGCAGTCAGAAGTACACAAACATACACAGGTGATTTTCCAACTAGGCCTACTGTAAGGGAAGAAGGCACTATCTTTTCGAGTTTACAATAATTTTCCATTCTCACTTGACATGATGATACATGGTAAAAATGTAACCGTTGTGACAGCACGTTGAGTTCTGCTAGCAGCAATCAAATAAAATACTGTACTAGATAGGCCTATACCCTAATATGTCTTCTCCTTCTTCTTCTTTTTACTCGTTGTTGTTGTTCGATTTTGAACGTCATTACCCACTGTGATGGGTTTGCAAGAGGCCATTACATCATGGTAGTGGCCCTCTTCTTTACACGACGCAGAATCACAGCCGGATAAATCTCGGGAATATAGCCTATATGACATCGTACCTTTAGAGAAGTAATTCTTCAACAGCTGCTGCTCTATCCCGTGTCTTCAGTTGATCAGCGGATCCTTATTTTCACCTGTCCTGTTATCTGCTTAAGCGTTCCCTCGCAGCCATCGAGAGGTTCAATGTCAGAGTTGTGATTTTCCACGCCGAACCCTTCCCATCACCCAACCCTTACACAGTTGAGAACAGCCTCTCCATACAGACTTGTTCCGAACCAAGAATAGTACACACGCCTTAATACATACGATCTAGATCACGTTTTCGTCGGTTCACAAGTGGCAGATAATTAAGTAAGTGTAAATATGTTTCCTGCATTTTAAAACTTTTAATTTTTTTGTGGCTTAACATATCAGAAGTCGTTTAAATTAAAACTACAGTAACTCCCGGGTTGTTTGGCCGTAGACCAAGGTTTCCGACAAAACCAGACGTTTCGGCAGCACCACTGGCTGCCATCTTCAGTGGTGAGAGCCTTAACCACAGTACTGTGGTCCTAACGTACTACATCCACGTTAGCGTTGACTCGTTTCTTCCACTGAAGATGCCAGCAAGTGATGCTGCCGAAACGTCTGGTTATGTCGGAAACCTTGGAACACTGCCAAACAGCCCGGGAGTTACTGTAGTTTTAATCTAAATGACATTGGCCGTGTAAGCCTTCGTACAACTATATATGAGAAGTCGATTTAGAAGAGAAGTTAAAGCTGAGAAGTTAAATGCGTAAAAGCTGATACGTAAGCACATGTCATTTAGTGACAGTACAGAAAACAGAATTAGATCTAGGCCTATCAGTGACTGTGCCCGGATGTGGCAGCCAGTGTTTCTTTTAATATACTCGGCAATTTGGCATTTCCTCGTTCGTTTTCAGGCGATTACTGACGTATTACCGGTTACGTTGAAACGCAGTAAGTGCGTCGTTGGAGAAATCGGTAAAGCGAAACGCGCGCGCACGGAAATTTACAAACGAAATTAATGTTACACCGGTTTTTATGGGTCTGTCACCAAATACCGCAGGTGAAAAGTAATTACAAAACAGGCAGACGACATGATTTCCTCGTAAAAATGGTCCTGAAAACTGTTCTCTGTTTGATGGTTGGATTTGAGATTAGTTAAAATTTCTTCTGATGGTTTCATTTAAGTAACTAAAGTATGACGGTTTTATCCAGTGACCAGGGGCGTATTTACGGGGGGACGAACGGGACCGGACCCCCCCCCCCAGAGGATAAAAAAGTTGACAAGACATTTTTTTACTCTTTTAATTTTTATGATTTTTTTTTAATTATTTTTTTCTAGCTGTGTATGCTAATATAGTAGCAACTCATTTGTAAAGATACAAACAGGTTTATTACACAGCATTTGCGTATACGTTTGAAATATAGAAAAACCATTTCAGTAGCCCCGGAAGAAGTTGTTAATGAAATGGAAAAAAATCAAGACCATTTAAACTCTAAAATATTTTCAAACAGTGTATCTTTTTTGTGTATACAATTTTCTTAGTTTACCTTTATTTTTATTAAAACTGTAGTCATTATTTTTAAATGTAAAATATCAATTTATATCTTGTAAACAATATTTGAATAGTAAGTATGTGCTACTACCATTTACTTGAATGGGATTGATCTTTGGGTGTTAACAACGTTTTTAAGCCACTTTGAAGATTATAATATCGATGAATCGCAACTTGTTTTTTCTTTTACATGAAGCCGTCATGACCCCCCCCCTAGCCCAAATTCTAGATACGCCAACTGGTAGTGACAATTATTTTCATTTTTCTAATAATTTTCTAAAACAATTATTGACTGTTTTACAGTTAGCCTACATTAGTAATTTTTCCAACGAGTTAACAAAAGTTAATATTTTTACATAAAATTGAATAAAATTTGTTACATAAAATTCACATTAACTAAAGCAAATTTGTATGAATTTAAAGAGTCAGTTTATACTAATTCTGAAACTGAAAAACTCGGCAAAAAAGCTGTACTCTTCACGTCGGGTCGGGAGATTCTGACTGTGGTTGAAAAGTTATAAATACATTTATTTGCACTTTGTAATTTTATTGTGTTACCGACGGACTCGTACAAGCAAGAGCTCGTATAAAATGCATACCGCTTGCGTTATTTGAATAATGCCCGTAGAAACATTGCTCGTGGTACGGAAGACGATAGAAAACGCGTTCTCCTGTCACTTTAGGTTGCACTCATAATGAAACGATAACGCTATCCACTAAAAGGCGTAGCTTTAGTGTCGGTAAAATAGGTAAACTGTTCACAGTGATGCGTAAACAGTTACAGATAACGGCAAATAATTGCACTTTCATACGTCAGAACACAGTACTTCCCTGAGGCCAGAAGACGGAAAAATTTGACATTATTATTGTCTAGAAAACAGTGCTTACTGAAATGTGAGTACTTAGCTTAATCATCCGACTGACGTAATGTACGGAACATGTGAACACACACAGTATCGCACCAGTTATGCTGGCGTTAATCGACCTATCTAACCTTAACAATTTTTTATTTATTTTAAAATTAAAAACAGACATTTCAGAGTTCGAAGAATTATGTCGTGGATAGTGTATTATTGTATGGCATAGTAAGTTATAATGAATGCCGTAACTAAGAACTTTGGGTGGTGGGGTGAGTCGGTTGGCAAGGGGGTAGTGGCAAGTGCCAGGATGTCGACAAATGTGGAATTGGTAAGGTTTTAAAAATCGGTTTCCGTCTTGTAAATACACGAATTGTCTTATTCATAAGTGTCTTGTAATATTTTTATTTAATAGGGCCTACCCTACGTAGGCTATTACTTTCGTGTCTGAAATGACCAGTCACGTAAAACATGGAGAATTAAGAGAAAATGATGGCTTTTTCAAATCCAAGGTCGTATCACACGTGACTGAATATAGAAAAACGGGTTCGAATAATTCTAACTAGTTTATTTTAAATGTTGTCAGTTACAGTATTGTTTTACATTGAATTTAGTTTTGTCTAACTGCGAGACAGAATTAAAAATTAAAACTACGCTAACCCGGGAGTACAGCGTGATCAAAGAATTACAAAGTCAAGCGTCACATACGTTTACAACATGGAAATCTTATGTTGATCCAGGTATTTTTCTGAAATGTTTTTAAACTCTATTTTGTACGCAGATGATATAGTAATAATTCAGGACAGCTAGGATAAACTATAAAAATCAATGTACATACTAAATGGAATAGCAGATGAACATGGCTTTCAAATATCATTGGACAAGACTAAAACAGTGGCATTCAGAGAGAAGCAAGCAGTAAGAACTAAGATAGTTATAGATGGAAAGATTATGGAACAAGTCCAGCATTTCAATTACTTGTGATGTTACGTTACATAGGCCTACACTATGAGACAGAAATTGATCTGAATGAAAAATTAAACAAATTTAGAAATATCTGTGGAACAATTCACAGATACCTTAAAAATAAGACAAAAAAGGAAACAAGGATAATAAGGTTTTTTAACACGGCAGCGGTACCAGTTTTGATGTATGGGGACGAAGCCAGAGCTATGACAGAAAGAGACAAAGCGAAGATTCAGGCAGCGGAGATGAAGTTTGTGAGGATTCCATTTGTGGTTTATGATGTAGTCTGGGGTGTACCATTCTCGATAGAAAGAAGAATGTGGATATAAGGACGGAACTGGGGGGTCGACCCATTGTTGGAAGAATGTCGGGTGACAGGATTCCAGTGGTAGTAATGGAATATAGACCGGTGGGGAAGAGAGATGTAGGACGGCCGATAGCGAGGTGGGTTCCGGAACAGGTTCAGGACGAGTCTAATCCTTGAGATCGATGGTGATGATGATGAGTCAAGCGTCATATGTTTGAATACGTAAGCTGGACGGATGACCACACGAGATCTTTTTCCGGGAATCTCTGCGCTCGTAAGGGTAGACAAGGGATAAGAATAAATGTTAAAATTATAAAATAAACTAAGTAAAAACATTGGTATGACGATAAAGGTGTTGAAGTGTCAAGTTTTGTTCGTCAGCATCAAATATGAGATCAGTGAGAAATCCACGTAGGCAAAAGGTCTTAATTCAGTATTTCAGCATTTATACCGCCTAAGTTACGATTTTAAACATCTGTAATTCCAATGAGTCGATAAAAAACGGTTCACAGTAAATGAAGCTTTATCAGTATGGCGGCGACAAACCTTACAAAGGCGGCCGAAACAGTACACTCTAGACGAATGTGGATGCTTGTATTTACCGCTTGATAAGTTTTTGGAAATAGCGTCTTCCTTGATCAAACGCCGGACGCGGTCGGTACTTAACGAGATAATACAAGCACTACATTTCCTGATGCGTCAACTGGTCCATTCGGAAATGAAACAGTGGCAAACCTTTGACGCTAGTCTGGAGCCGCTGCTTCACCGTTCTGTTATAGCTTTGGTGAGTCACATCCTCAGCGATAATTTATGGGGGCGGTATTTTATAAAGCGTAAGTGTGGACGCGTGGTGAATACATCTGAAACCTTAAGAAAAATGTACCTTATAAAATGCCTAACCAATGAATGTAAATAGACCCGCTTCACAATTGCCTCGTTCATACCGTTAACGTAGCCAAGCAAAGCAATTGTTATCAGTCTTTTTTTTTACCTCACACCAGTGTAATTACGTTGGTGACATGTTTCTATAGTAGCCGCGCTCAAAGCGTGTCCAGGCGGAATATACAAATCATTAAACACAACGACCACACCGACAGCGGAATGACGATCATGTGAGGGTCTGCTCCACTGAAGGTGATAAGTGGCGGTTGATGAATACTATTTGTGTCAACATGAACTAAAACCGACAAAGCTATTTTTTACAAACGGGACAATCTGTTCGTTATACAGATAGTGTCGGGACATTTTTAAGAATCGATGGTTTCCGACTTTCGGCCGAGCCAGATTATGAAGTAACCTATTAACCTTCACTATGAAAAGAGGAAATTGTTTCGCTGTGTACTACATGAAAACTGATACATAAGGTGACACACCGGAATACGTAAATATCCATATTGACACGTAGAGAAGATTGACGTGTAAACTCACATATTTACTACAAGAATATGAAACAGAAACAAATGAACTGTAGAAAATCTAACTGTAAAAAAGAAAACAAACTACTGTTCTAAAACTATTTTAAATCCTATTTGCACGTGCCTTTTGGGCTCAGATAGGAATTAAGACATTTAAGTTTTACAAAAATATCAAAATAAACCTCATTTATGTGCCATAGTATGTGGCAAATGCTCCGCACCATTTAATGGAGCATAGTAAATGTGCCATTGTCTCAACCTAACGGATTTCTTTGTATAGATTAGAAGATGTCAAAAAATATAAGAAAATAATTAAAATCAGCATCAAGTATAAAGTGAAAATTACGACACTTACTAATGAACACGTATCCACAACACTTATCCAATGAGAGAGAGAGAGAGAGAGAGAGAGAGAGAGAGAGAGAGAGAGAGGTAGTTAGAATATTAAAAAGAGGACTCAGTAGGATTGTGAAGATTGAAAGGAGACTACAGTGACAAATTTGTAGTCGACTGTTTGACTGACTGTACACGTATATAATTTATACATAAAACTGACAGTAAGGAAAAGGGAACGAAGGTAGTATGTTCTGTACCTACTGACTGACTGGCTGTAAAGAACGCAAGTAGAAACCCCCACCTTGGAAATAATGTCTGACGATGGTTTCGCGGGAGAATAGGCGAATAAAGGTCTGAAAAGGTGCCGGTTTACAGGGGGCTTATTTACGTGGGGGGGGGGGGCGAACGGGACCGGACCTCCTCCAGACGGTCGAAAGTTGACAAGACATTTTGTTGATCTCTTAATTTTTAAGCTGTTTTATTAATTCCTCAGCTACGTACGCTACTGCAGTAGTATCCCCTTTTTAAATATAGGTCTAAAAAAAAGTTTATTACACAGCATTTGCGTGTACGTTTGAAATATGAAATGTAGGAAATTCGATTAAGTTGCGGTAAGTATCTTATAGACAATGTTTCAATAAAGCTTATTTCTACTGTTATCACTTTATTGGGATTCACTATCAAATTCAGATTCGCTACTGCCGGTTTTTATTGGTACTGTACATACGTTATGTGTGGGTATATACACTTTAGGTAATGCCTCAATAACACATTAACTTTGTTCTGAAGTGTACTACATTTTTCCCGTGGTTATTTAATTGAATAAAAATTGCCGAGCCTTTGGTAGATACGAAATAGTTCGTACTACGTAAACGAGTAGGCCTGCTGTAGAGTTAAACGTCAACGCGTAACAATGGAATCGGCGGAACCTTGTAGGCCTACTTACTGACTCATGTTGTTTACACAATGACTGATGAGACATTTTCATTTTATTGGCGAGTTGTGTAGTATTTTTTTTTTCTTTCTGCAGTAGACGTGTTTTTTAATCTCCTGTCGTGTTACTGTCCAGGTATAGAGAATAACTACGAATATTTCTACATATTCCTAAGAGAGACATCTGACAGTTATCGCAATTATATGATTAAATTATTATATTCATAAATGCTATATTTTTATTGTACATATATTTTATATTATTATTTTTTTGTATCGGCCAAGGACCACATGCAAATTTCAATTCTTTATTGTTTGTTCTTTTCTTTTTCTCCAATATTCTTTCATCTTTTCAATGTGTGTCTCTTCTTCCTGTCTTCAGTCCACTTTGTACCTGCGTCTTTCTCTCTCCTACCCTGGACTCCTTCCATTTTTAACACTTTTGCCCGAAAAACTTATCTTTCAATTGCTTCTTCTGCGTGTATATTATTTTTTTCTAAATCCTTTTGGACTTCTTTAATCCAACTTGATGTTGACTTCTTCCTTCACAGATATTTGAAGATCTGCTTTGTTAACCTACTGTCGTCCATTCTACATAAATATCCAAAAAATAATAGTCTTCTTTGTCTCATTGTTTCTGTTATATTTTCTCTACTTTGATATATTTCATCATTACTTTTTAATTTCCAACCTTCCGAAATTTTTCGTGGGCCTAATATTTTCCTAAAATTTCGTCTTTCCAATATTTCTAGTTTGTCTAAATTGTAATTCAATGCTAGACATTCCCTTGCATATAGGCATTCTGGCTTCACTACTGTACTGTAATGCCTTATTTTCGCATTTGTAGATATGCATTTTTTTTATTGTAAATATCTTTAGTTATACCATACCTATACCCGTTCTATCTTATGAATTCTTTCTTCTATAGCAGATTTTTCTAAACCATTCTCTTGAATTATTTATCCTAGATACTTAAATGTTCGAAGCCTCTATTCGACCAATATCTGTTACCAGGAATTTTGGCGCATTTTTAATGTTCGTGAGAATTTTTTTTTCTGCAGAAATTCTTAAGCCTGTTCTATTGGCTATGTCCTCTAAAAAATTAACTTGTGTTACTGGTGATGTCAGATGTTTATAAAGTATACGAAAGTCATTTGCGAATGCCAAATAGTTTATTTCAATACGTTTGTTACTTCTTCCCAAATACGTTTGTATTTCGGTGTCTATGTGTTGTAAGAATGTTGTGTGTCAATAGCAAAATTTGTCAACAACAAGAAAGTTTAGCAATCGGATCTCCATTATCTAGCATAATAGCAGAAATATTCTTACAACACATAGACACAGAAATACAAAGTATTATGAATTCATTTGATCCAAATGGCATATGGATAAGATATGTAGATGATGGGTTATATGTATCAAATAACAAAAACACAAATGCAGGTAACATATTAAAACAACTCAATAACATACATCCAAAAATACAATTCACAGAAGAAAAAGAGAAACATAACAAAATCAACTATTTAGATATAACCATCACAAGAAACAACAACCACCTACAATATGCAATATACAGAAAACCAACTTCTACTAACATCATTATACCTAACCATTCTGACCACCCACCACAACATAAAATGGCAGCATTCTATTCACTTTTTAACAGAATGTACAAAATATACCTAAACAAACAAGAAACAGACAAAGAAAGAAATTTAATATACAAAATTGCATATGAAAATGGATACAATAAAAATACGGTAAAAAAAATAGAAAATAAACCAAATATAAAATAAAAACTGAACAATTAAGAATTAATAAAAATGAACAACACATAAATAATAACAACAACAAAAAATGGGCCACATCAGATACATAAATAATAAAATGACAAAACTAACAAAAATATTTAAAAACACAGACATTAAAATAGCATACAAAACTAATAAAAGTAGTTTACAAAAACTAAATAACCCACACAACAAAGATAATACAACAACCAATGGTATATACAAAATTGAATGCCAATATTGCAGTAAATGTTACATAGGACAAACAAAAAACAGCTGAAAAACGTTATTTTGAAGACCTTAACGCATATAAAAAACCAGAAATATATAAATCTAATTTGGCCACACATGCAATAAACACTGGACATGAATTCCCAGACATAACCAACATGACACTAATAAAACACACACCACACAAAGGCACCATAATGAAAATTTGGGAAAATTTGCAAATTTATAAACATAAAACACAAAACAAACTAATACCTGAACAAATACAAATCAATACAAAACACGACACAATTTTCAAAGTACTCAACATAAAAATACACAATATACTAATATAGACACCACAATCACACACAATAATACCAATTTTAAGGACCAAACGCCGACAGGAAACCACAGCAACAGCAAACCAACACACAAATACCTTACAAGGCTCAAAATCAGGAAGGCTGAGGATGGGAACACAAGGCTTCCCGAAACATGTCCCAAATAAGAAGAAACATCTTGAGGTAAAGTCTTTATAAATATTAAATATATATATTTTTTTTATACATCAAGAAACAGACTGTAGCAAAAAGTGTTTGTGTTAATAATAACAACACTTTTTTACAAGAATATATTTTTATTATATGTAATAATAATAAAAACATATATTTTTGTAAAAAGTTTTGTTATCAGTATAAGAAGATTAAATTATTGTACAACATAATAGTTTGTGTAAAATAAAATAAATGTATGTTTCGTACCGAATTTTGTATTTAATTACAAGCGTGCATATTTAATAAGCAATAAATGAAATCGGGTATTCACTAATATCAGTTAGTAGCTACAGTATGTCCTGGGCGGGACATGACTCGTATGTAGGCACTATGTAATAGGAAAGCTCTTGGTTGGGTCGAGACTGGCCTCTTACCTTATAGACAGACGTTCAGGTAAAGTAACTGTAAATTTGCTGAAGGCTGAGAGAAATCCAGTGTCAAAGAGGTGAGGAAGGTTACCTAACCGACGACGACACTAAAGACCTGTGTTACAGTCACTTTTTTTAGTATTTTCAAAAACGCTTTAGAAAATGTACAGTTAGTAGGCGTTTATGTAAATTTCGTACCACGCACCACACAAAATCTGCAGTTCAGGTAGATCTTATATATATATTTTTTTTTTCAGTCGTAAAAACTCGTCATAAAATGAATTTAAAATTATGTTTTTAAATTATGTCTTGGACTTAGAATACAAAAAAATCAATTTATTATGTACGTAAGGCTTTCCTATATTGAAAGAAATTGGTGTTTTTAATAAGATTTTTTAGGGAAATATTCTGTTTTTTTTTGTAGGCCTACTGTAAACCGTTTCAAACGAGCCGGCTTCTTGTAGATCGTACAAGTCAGATTAGTAAAGGGCAACGATTCTAATAATCAAATTGGCTCATTGTTCTAATCTGGAAAAGAATTTGTACTTGTTCAGTGTAGGCCTACTAAACGTATAAACGCTTGAGACAATTAACTATTGGCTAACGAGTTCAGGAGTGCTAAAATTATGCTTAAACGCATACATTGGGCAACAGAACTTAAAGAGCGACTTAGACAGACAGTGTGTTGGTTATTTCAAAACTACAGATATTTCGAGAAACGTACAATATCTACCGATGCGAAATGATCTTCGCTTCTGGGCTTTCCGTGAAAATACAAATCCACTGATATAAATACAATCGTCCTCATCGGCTTAACAGCTAAATGTTTTCTTCTCTATTTACAGAAGAGAGAAACACATGATCATTTATCGTAAAAATATTCTAAAAAATCAGGATTTCAGAAAAGAAAGGAAGAAACAAACATATGTACCGCGAAAAAAGAATGTCATCCTCCAAAGGTATTCAAATATCACAATGTCGTCCAAAAAATTGTTTTCAAAGTAAATAATGTCTGCAAACAGTATCTTAAAAATGTCATAGAAATATGCTGCTCCTATCTTTTTCCTTTAGTTTGCTTTCTTATTTTACTCGTTTGTAATTACCTTGAAATCCACGAGAGGGATATAGACTATCGTTGACGAATAGGAGACTAAAGAATATTGTAATGTGGTTGCCAGAATTTTACGTACGCCATTTTGAATTATTGAGTTTTTAGGATTTTCAAACACATTTAATATTAAACCACCTTGTTCCCTTGATAAGTCGCAATTGGATCTGTGACAATCAAGATCTATTCGTTACATTCCGGAAGGCTATTAAAGGGATCGTTACGCAAGAAAGGAGGTACTGTACGTTCAAACTGGCTCTTCACAGTTTGGTTGTAAATTTATTTAAACCATCTAGACTTAAATAGGCTTCAGACATTCTTCGCGTCTTTTCCAAAGATGCAGCTAACTTGGGCAGCTTTGTTCAGAAGGGTGTGTAGGCTACCTGGTACGTTGTCTCCACATTACATTTTCGTCTGTGTTACGTTTGTTTTTTGGCGTATTTAATCTTTCGAGGTTTTTAAGTTTTCAATAAATAGGTAATTCACCTTGCTGCCACAGGGACACATGCAATTTGTTTAATTATTATTATTATTATTAGCGGGGGTCCTACAGTCTATGCCGCATCCCGCATTTCGATCGCCATTTCTCCTATCTTTCCAGTCATCATCTTCAATAGCTCGACCTCTCATGCTTTTCCTAATTCCTGTTCTCCATTGTGTTGTCAGTCTTCCTTTTCTTCTCCTCTTTTGTGGTGTGTAAGTCAATGCTTTTTTGGCCATCGCTTCTCCTCTATGCTCATTACGTGACCATACCATAGCAACTGTCTGGATTCTATTCTTTCTGCTGTTGTAAATATGCGCCCTGTTTTCCTTCATATATATTCGTTTCTAACACGCTGCATTCTAGAAATATTACACGCTCTTCTTAAGAAGTCCATTTCCACAGTATCTATCAGCAGGACGATCATCTATTGACAACATATTTGTATTACAACAAATTCTGTTTAATTATTTACCGTATTTTTATTAAAGACATTTGACATGTTATGAAAGAACCAAACTCGGAAAGGTGATTCAGGTCATCATGAACTTTTTCAGTAAGTGTCGAATATTAAGATTTAAAATAAGGACTGTTCTGTTAATTTTTTGTTAATAAACGGCGATTTTTAAACCCTTAGGAACGCCATAATGAGAGGAAATAAGATTTCATAAATGTCTATGAGAGAGAACGGAAGAAGTGCATAGGCCAGCGTTTCTCAAACTGTGTGCCGTGGCTGAGTGTTCCGCGAAATTTTGGAAAAATAATAAAAATATGAAGTAAATACAATGTGTAACTCGGCAAAAAAGTAATCAAAAAGTTGTTTGCTTACTTAGTTAATAGTCCTGTCTTGAACAGTAAATGTAGTCCTGATAAATTTGCATTACAGGCGGAAAAGTCCACTGGCATAACTGAGAAACTGCAAGTAGTACTAAGGTAACTAAGTAACATTCATTATTATGGTATTTACACTGCAGTGTGATTTTAAAGACATAGCGAAAGGTGAGGAGGGGGTCGGTATGTAGAGTGTGCCCGGGGGGGGGGGGCTAAAAAAGTTAAGGAAACGGTGGTCTAGACTATGAGCACATCAAAACATATCCCAGACTTATGACACCGTATAAATGACAAACCAACAACTAAATATTATAATAAAATTTAATTATCGAAACCAGCCAGATACACTTAGTGATAACAAAATCAGAAGACAGTGAACAAAATTAGAATTACGTATCGAAAGCATGGAATTACCGACGTTATGCGATCAAGCCGAGATACGCTCTCAATCAATACATGTGTGTTGTAGACGCTGAAAGTTATCTAGCGCAGATGGAATACATTAAAACTCTATTGGTCTGCTGCGGGTTACATAATGTGTTTACATAACACGTAGGCCTGTGTATGTAGCAAACATCAGTCTAGGCGAAATGTAATACTTTTGCTGAAACATAAGTAAATAAATGTGCTGCTTATAATATAGAACGAACGTCGTCGGGAGACCGGTTTCTGACCGACTTCGTAACAAACATCACTTTATACATAACATACATACGCGCGCGCGCAAACACGTGGATTGTAACCGGAGCGCGACACGAGATACCTTAACTGAAAACCAACACACACGCGCGCGCGCGAAGATCTAAAGCGTTTGGCAGATTGTGAGGTAGTATCTAAATTAAGACAGCAGCTGATATGGGCAAAAAATGCAACAAATTTTATTATCTTAAAAATTCTTAATTTCTATCTCTTAAAAAAAAATCTTGAGGGCTAATAGTATATAGGCCTACTTCAAAAGTCATTTGATTTAAGAACACAAAGAAGTGTACTAAATTTAGATAAATGGTATATTTTCATTGTATGCCTATTAGAGCTAGTTAAGTTTTTAAAATAAAATATCAAATGAATTTGATACGATCAACTGCAAAAATATGATTTTTTAAAAAACAGATTAAGTGGATAATTCCACTTGAAATTCTTACTGGAACATTCAACTATTTTATATAGCCTACATTAATAAATTTCTAAGATCTGGTAAAGTTGGAAACCGATCTGAAGTGTCATTAGCTCTGTAGATCTTAAACTTGGAAGTATTTGCATGTTGTTTCAATAAGAGTTCTATTGGCAAATGATCTTCAAAGGCTTCAGATCAATCCTGGGAAGTTTACAGTTGAAAGTCTGAAACATACGGATGCACGAGTACAACGAATAAGAAAGGCGAATAAAGAAGCTCAAGTACAAAATAAATAAGTAACAATAAGAAAGAGGAAGAGAGATGAAGACGAAAGTGAAAATTCCTGACCTGATTGATTTCAGAGACATGAAACTGCTAAAAGCGTGTTCTCAGTTTCCAAATCAGCTTTTCTGATAATCATTAGTCTTCAGTTTAGGTAGAGTTTTCTTGAAACGAACAACAACTACACGCCTGAAATGTCGCATTCCTGTTATACGATGTCTTGTCCCTTTTTTGTTGTTCCATCAGAGTTATCTGAATACAATAAGTGCAACCTTCAATTTAAAAAATTAGAAAATAAAGAGGTACCATACTTATGTAGGCCTACTTATGTTTTCATATCTGAAGAGTCAAGTGTAATTAGTATGAGGATTTAAAAGGTGGCGTTTAGCAACTCAAACCCTTCTCGATAAACTTCTCACAGCCTCCAATAACTCATTTCCACATTATAAGAAACAGTGTCCGACCGCATTTTCACCGAGCCAGTACACTGCAGGCGCTCCTAGCGGTTGAAAACGGGACTAAAGAGTGGTTGCTTTTTTGCGTCTCTGAGACCCATGTGCTGTGCTGTTTAGCATTCTACTTAGGTACCAGCATATCATCGTAGTCGTTCGATAGATTGGTATATGTTTATTTCTAACTGTAGCATAATGTAAAAAGAAGGCTAGATAATGAAAGCGTAGTTATAAAATCTTAAATAAATGCTATGATTTCCGAAATTATGGCCAACTCATAGTAAGTGCACCGAAGAATTTTTTGAAGTGATTGCCTTGGGGGCGGAGCGGCCTGTCAGCTGTTAAAAACACGCACAGAACTGGGAGCGAAATTATATTAATTTCACTTTGCTGGAATAAAATGTCATTAAAGTTACTTTTCAGTAGGCAGAAATAACAGACTACGCTAAAAAATATTTTCAGACTGAATAATCTTACCAGGGAATATAAACCTCCCCGTAATTAAGAAATAAGGGATGTGCCTCGTAGACAGAAAACATTTCTTGTGAAAATCTGTTAATACAGAAGTGTGAGAACTTACCAAAAATAATAGCCTACTACAAATGTTAAAGAAAGGCTTACAAATTATATTAATCGTCCAAACAAAAACATTATTTAAACTAAGCAGAAGGAGATTATTTGCCCGTCAGGAAACCAAAATGTCGTGGCGTCCTCCATTGTTTTTATCAAATATATTTTATCTTCGATATAAATGAGATTATTAAAAGTCCACCCGTACTTCCCGCAAATAGTATTTTAACTCGTAACGTGTGTGTGTGTGTGTGTGTGTGTGTGTGTGTGTGTGTGTGTGTGTGTGTGTGTGTGTGTGTGTGTGTGTGTGTGTGTGACGTTGTTGTTTACAAGTGATTAGTCTTCGACGTGAGTGCAGCTTTGAGTGAAGACGGTGATTGATAATCCCGTGACACCCACTAGGATCAAAGAGCGCCTCTTGGTGTTTTGTCGCATTGTAACTCTCCGGTGTCAGTTTTACACACATTTCTCCACTCTTTCGTATCTTTCGAAGCCTTTTTAACTCGCCCATGTTCTGTGGTGTATCTTTATTTTCCCGCACAGTTCTCTTCTATGTTTCGGGTCTTCTCACGTTCGTGCTTCTTGAGACAGAATAGATCGATAGCTGAAGACGTAGTAGTAAAAAGAAACATTCTGTTTTCACTTATTTGTAAGCGCGCGCGCGCGCGCTCCACACACACACGCAAAACAGTGGTGCACTTGGTTTGTACCTCGTGGCCACCACTTGTTAAGTCCAGTACCACATATTCATAAATACAAAATTTAAATGTATAAGCGCTCAGAGACTTCTAACGATCCGATAATTATTATAGTAACACAATCAAATCACTTCTGGAAGTAGGCTATTGAAGTAGTGATAATTGATATTATTGTATTTATATAATATAAGCCTATTATTTGCAAGAGTTACCATAAATGAATACACATACGCACTTGCACGTGTGTTTTGTACTTTAAAAAAATATAAGACAGTTTAAGCTTAAAGGCATTCATTTGAAAAGATAGGTGAGCTTTCATTCTCAGATTCAGAACTCTAAAAGGTGATATCGTTCACAAACTATTTAAGCGTTACGCTTTTGTATAGGCCTATCTGCTTTTCCAGAAACAATTTTGTTTTGTAGGAAACAATTAACGACCTATCAAATACAGCTGGCTACAGATACGGCCCTGTGGTATCATTGATTTAATTAACAGCACCAGTAAAGTATAGTAGAGCTGCGCATAGAAAATTTTGCTTCCGAGTAAAATGTCGCTATTTGCAGTAGCCTACACTTGTATTTCAACAGTTATCGCTGCTTTTCTTATTCAGCCAATACGTCCACTTTTTTCTCCATTTTCTAGTTTACTCCTTTCCTACACGTATGTATGTTATTCTCAAAAGTCTTCTAGGTCCAATTAGTCGTTTTTCGTATATACACCCTACTCTAGTTTGTCTTTCACTATTATTAGTCATATTTTGATTTTCTCGTTAGCACAATTTTATCGTAAAATTATTCAGAAATTTGTTTTGGCTTAATTTTTTTTCTTTCTTTTTACTTCCAAATATACTTCCCCGTGCGTTAAAATGATATGTCCGTAATGTTGTAAATTCTCCTAGTCTTGGTCGTTTTTTTTTAATACGATGTGAAGAGAATTTACTGTTTAACGGAGTACTAAGCTTTTCCCAATGTGTTCAAGATGTCTACTTTTTTATGTAACCTGAATACTTGCTTTACTTTTTTTGCCATTTTCGTTTTTGATAATCTGCAATTTCCCACGGTATCAGCATGTTTCCTATTATATTATGATAAAATGCCTTAAAAACATACGTACTTCAGAAATATTAAACTGGGGCAAAAATATTTTTCAGCCATACGGACTACGTCACGATTATTTAGGGATACCACTCCTGGTGTTTACAACGTTTATCTCTCGTTTTTTGTTACTCTCATTCTCTTTTACAGATACATTATCTGTGGTATTAAAGAATTATTGCTGAAGGCATTCAGACGGGCACTTAATGTTACCGTCAAGTAAATAAATAGAAATTTTTATCTTCATCTGTTTGGAGTAGAGCCACCGGATAGAACGATTTCTCAAGAAGTCTTTGCGCATTGGAAACTGTGTGCAAGAAATGTCCTGTTGTAAACTTCATGTGAGAAAAAACTGATAAACATAATGGTTTGTGTACAAATACTTATTGAGCCAGAGTTTAGAGAAAGTTAAAGCGGCTATCAGAACTACGTGACTTATCAGCAGACAGTGATAACATTAACGCCTACTAAGCTTTATCATAAAATTGCCTACACTCGTGTACAGTCGGCTCAGAAAGTTGTGTCAGCCACGCTGTAACTGAAAAATAACAGTCAATTCGATATAATTTTGAGACGGTCTGTTATTAAATCCGCTTCTGTTTACAGGTCAGTAGCCGCATAATGTTTGTCCTGACAGCCGAGTGAATTGACAGTACACTGAACGAAATAATTAAATCAACATTTTAGTGCTTGTTTGATGGTTATTGTATATACAGCACACTGAGACGTAAGGAATGTCCCGATTTGTCCTATTCTCAGATTAAGTGGGTTTTAATTACATCTGTTACACGACAAAGCTTGTGTTTCTTATTTACGGAAAAACTGGTGCATTGTTGCCCGAGGCAGCTTAGGAAGACAGCAACAGATTCCATGTACGCCAAAAAAATATGATTGTGTATTTGGTGTCACAGAAGTGAAGATTTGGTTCCCCACACTTCAGTTTCAGTCATATGTTCGATGCGTTTGTGCTTGTGTTTATTTACTCTGCGTATGTGTCGGTGTAGGGCGAGAGACTGAGAGAACCGCTCGCACTTTTGTACAACTGTCGTATCTACAACAAATACGTCTTAATATAATAACTCAATACATCTTCAGTTCGCGTAACGTAACATATTTTGGTTACTATTTTTATGAACTTAAATGTTTAGAAGAAAATTCTCTTCAAAATGAACATCTTCCTTTTGTTGATTTGCACAACGGTTAGAAGAATGAAGTTTCGTATATTTTTAAAGTGATCCAAGCTCTTTCATCATGATGTTGAGATAGGTTGAACATATTATATGGAAGAATATAGGATGGAAGGAATGAAAAACAAGGGCGAAAAGGTAGGAAGATTTTATAGCCGGAAGGACTGTCCAAAAGCAGTTTATAGAAAACATACTTATCTTCCGTTTGTTTTTTTACCGAAGACCAACGACAACGTACCAGTGATTAAACTTCAGTAAGTAGTAAGTGGAAATTCAGTCCATCATCTTAAATCATTCACTCGTTCAGTCAATTCAGAACCTCTATACAGGATACGCGTCGGCGGTATACTTAGGAAAAAGAATGTGTTAACAGTTTCCAGTGACTAAAGAACTACGACAGGAATACTGTATCTCTTTTCGTTCTATAGTGTTGGAACGCTACAAAAAAACGCGAATGCAAAAAAATTGGATGCGGAAGCATGGCTGTAAATAGGTACAATTCACCGATGATAAGACAGTCTGTGCAGGAAAAGAAAGGCTAAGAGACATGGCCAGAAAGACATGGCCAGAAAGTTGAAAGAAGAATAAGATAACTGACTCTTCTTTTTCTTTAGCACTACACGCCAGCGTGAGCCCTGGCTTCCAACATCTGTCTTCTCCAATGTCTCCTATCCATTGTCATCTCAGTGTAACCCCTCCGCCCCTTCTCCTTAGGTCTTCTAACACATCATCCTACCATCTTGTCCTAGGTCGGCCCCTCTTTCTTCTTTTATAGACTTGCGTCCTCAGGATTTTCTTTCGGATACGCTGATCATCCATTCGCTCTAGTCATTGGATTCCTTGAGTCTTTACGAATCTTATAATGTCCTCATGCTTCAATAAAGATAACTGTCTCTGCTCTGCTATAAGAATAAGAACTGTCGACTGTCTCCGTCAACATGCCATAATCGTTTAGGTCTTGTGAATCAACCTTAATAAAGGCTTTCAAGCTCGTAAGGCTTTTCAGTTTATCGCGGAATTTTAATGTGCCGTGAGTTTTCACTTCACAGTTGGAGAAGGCGGTTAGGAAGGGTTCAACGAGGAAACGTTGTCTAATAGTGAATACAGAAAAGTCAAACGTATTGTTTAATAAGATGATAAGAAGAGATAAAAGCAATGTTAAGAATTTGATAGCTGAAATGAATTAGTTGGGAAAATAATGAAAACGATGGAAGTGCAATACCAGAAATTGTCAGTTGATTATGTTACACGTCGTTGTTTTAGAAAAATAAACAGTGTGACGAAAAAACAAACGCCCAACAATGAGTGAACATGTGACTGACTTCAATACTCCGAACTAAACGGAAAACAGTGGAACGAATTGCGTAAGTATAACAAGAACCGCCATAGAAATGGATACTTAACAGTCCTAGAATGGATGTCTTTTACATTATTTAGAAAATAAAATCGATATGGGCATGGCGTTGGTCGGGACGAGTATAGTTTGGAGATCAAGAGACGTAAGTCGGACGCCCACAAAGGAGAACGTTACGTACTACTGCGGTACAGAGAAAGCGGGCAGACAAGTCCTAATGACGATGATGTATGGACTATTGTTTTCAATAATTTTAGATTGACATTTCAGTAGACGTAACATAAGCTTTTGTACTCTGACGCGGGCTTGTGTTTCATTTCCTTTTCGTTTAACGTAAGTTAGTTCTGTGGCTTCAAAGAGAGCTACTTAATATTGTTTCTGGCGCAAAACAGTTGTTCTTAATAATGAAAGTGTGTAAACTGAATTTCAGATTATCGTATTATGTCACTCGAAGTATAACCCAACGTAAGAAACCTATAAACCAGAACCCCTATAAACCGGCAATTTCGTGCTCCCATTGTTGATATGGGAGTGCATAGAATGAATGAAAGTCTGTGTGTGTGTGAGGGGAAAGGAGAGACCACGTTAATGTTTGTGTACTCGACTGTAATTGCTTTCAATACTCTGAACAATCTGTAAGGAACCGTTACATGCTTTTCGTTTAGTTCAACCTTTCTTTAGGACTTCCCTCACGTTTTTGCCTTTCGAACGGTACATACATTCCAAATTTAATATGTTTCAAAGTAACATACACGACTATAGAAAGCTTAGCGGAGGGCTCCGTGGTTGAGGCGGACAGTCAAATAACATCTGTTTGTAATTAAACGTAACGCGTGGCCGAAGCGGACAAGTCGTGGAAAATCAGATAAGGCCTGACTGGGATAGGAAACAGAGGTTAGCACAAAAGATTAACTTTCTGTAACTTGACCTCACAAGGCAAGAAGACAAAAGAGGTTTTGAATTGAATGGAAAAGACCTTTCTGTACAAAATCATTCTATTGGTTCCTGTCATACTGTACAACTGCTCCTCCTATAATTGTTTTTGTGTGAGGGGGGTGCAACACTTAGAGCAAGACAACTTTAAGTGAAGTCACAGCAGAAATCTGTGTGTGTCAGATCGCAAGTGTTATCAACCGAGTGTCATAATTCTAAGAAATGTAACTGTTGTATGTGTGCTATCAACTCGCGAAGAAGTTAACATCGTTCTGGTCTGTGCTATTATTGATTCTTGGGCTGACAGTGTTGCCACATCGTTTTAGTGTCTACAAAATACCAGAACTGCCACATCGTCAAGCAGGTAGGAAAATAATAATAAAAGTTAAATAAAATTTATGTAATAAAAATTTAAACTGTAAGTTTAATTTTTGGACGACTAAATTTTCAAGTCGCACAGTAGGCCTACATACGAACGAAAACCCATATATACAGTGTATTTCCCTATCTTCCCCATTGTGTCATATATAGTTTCGGTATTGTGTCATACTTCTGAGTGATTATAGTACGGTATTGTTTTATGGTAGTGCTGAATAAACGCGACGAGGTTCCTTCGCGTGCCGGTGGATAGAGAAATCATGCATCACAAATATCTTTGGTATCTTATCCTGTCACAAATGTGTGCATTACAGGTATCTTGAATATTTTTAGCACATATCGTAAAGTAGAGGAATATACAGAAATTGGGTTGAACAGTGAACTAGCTGGGGTTAATAGTGGACAGATTATCTTGGAAAATTCGAATCGAATCTATAGAACGGATGATCGTCGAAGCTGCGAAGAGTGTAAAAGCACTGACTGGCGTAATGGGTTATGTGCCTAGTACATGAAGTGCAAGAGAAGAAGAAGAAGAAGAAGAAGAAGAAGAAGAAGAAGAAGAAGAAGAAGAAGAAGATTATGATGAAGGACAAGAGGAAAAAAGAAGAAACGATATTAGTTGTATGACGTAATTTAAACGACAGACCCTCCACTGCTTGCCAAGGACACCAGTTTTTTTTATAACAAGAACACGGCTTAATCTAGTGACGCGCGTTTGGTAACGTCCTTGTTCGATTGAAATTTCAAAGATTGCCTGCGTCTTTTACAGGCCTCTCCCACAGCACTATTGACTTAGAGATATCCACACGTCATATCAAGTGATAAGCAAGAGGCACTTTCAGTATGAAGAAGGGGAGCATACGGACCGCTCTGCTTCGATCAAGGCGAGAGACGATTGTCTCGATCAATGTGTGAGGCAGAGCGACCGGTCGAATGAGAATCGCTTGCTAAGTAATCATTCCTGACACTACAATAACTTTCACCTTTTGACCTTTCTAAATTAATATCGCGGTGCTTTTGGAGTCTCCTAGCATTTTCTGGTGTTCAACTGTACGTGAACATCATCGTAAGGAATTAAAACATAACCATAGTACCGTATTATGGTGTAGGGGGCATTCAAGGCCCCTTCACGATCTGTAGAGAACGTTTGTTAAATGTGACTCGACGTCCCCGATAAGTTCAAACTTTTATGTTTATAGTGACAGTGAATATTGTGTTACTGAAACTGTTCGGAATTAAGGTAGAAAATTAAATTAACGGACCTTCATTTGTGTAAACAAAAAAGTCACACGCGAATAAATTAAACTTTATTTTCCTTTAATTCACTTTCATCTCTGCTTCATTCATTAGGAACCCAGCCTTTACGATTGCCATCTTTTCTTAAGTCTGTCTAGGCTTCTGGCCTGTATTCGGTATGTGCAACTTAGACTAAGTAATACTTTCCTCTATGTATATTATGAATCTGGAAGCAGACTAGACAAGTAATGAGGCCAGTAGCGGACTAAAGGGGGGCGAGCGAGGGGGCGAACCGCCCCGGGCCTCACTTAGTAGGGGGCCTCCAGATTTGGAAAATTGAGTTATTTTGGTAAATTTTTTAATTTTTTTGCAAATGTGTTACTGTCACGTCCTGAAACGCAACTAGATATATCAATACAGTAATTAAACAATAAATATACAACAGTCAAGTGTTTTTATTATGTATTACTTAAAGATAAATTGGATTAGAAAGAACCGTCTTATGGGAGAGGGCGTCAGACAGAAGTCCTCCCCGGGCCCTCCAGTGGCCTAGGTACGCCACTGAATGAGGCTGCGAAGTTCTCCCCGGGCCCTCCAGTGCCCTAGGTACGCCACTGAATGAGGCTGCGAAGTTTTCCCCGGGCCTCCAGTGGCCTAGGTACGGAGGCTGCCATTTTAATTCATATTCTGCTGCCTTTACCTTAACCTATGTGTTCAAAGTTCCAGTTTTTTCTGGACGGAGCTAGAAACTCGTTGTTCACCTTCTCCCGTCTACTACATAAGGTCT
Source organism: Magicicada septendecula (assembly GCA_034769895.1). Classification (NCBI taxonomy): domain Eukaryota; kingdom Metazoa; phylum Arthropoda; class Insecta; order Hemiptera; family Cicadidae; genus Magicicada; species Magicicada septendecula. Next base: position 128,768,224 of record CM068368.1, read on the forward strand.
TCCATCGTACACATTGTATTGCCCAGGACGTACTGTAGTATAATGTCTTCTTGAACGTGGGAATAGGAATTCTGAGCCACGTGTTGACCACAGCGGGCTTTAAGAGTTTTATCACTATACAGAGATAGACATCGGCAATTTACATAACCTTCAAGACCTGCTCCCGTCCTGTAAATATGTTACACTTTTACCGACGCTTTTATTAACAGCTTTTGTTTAATATTTTCAAAATTATTTCTAAATGTCATGTGTTAGGCCGCGGTCGGTTACGATGATCCATCGAGATCTCGTCTTCAACGTTTCGATTTCCTCCTCGGGGATCTTCTTCAGGCCCCCAAAAAGCGACAGAGTATGCAAAAACAGTAGTGCCAGGTCTTCGCCGAACGATACTCGACACTTGTATCGAAGATCTACCGCTACTGTTCTTGCATACTGTGTCTGTCTTTTTAGCGGCCTTAACAAGATCCCGAGGGAGAATCGAAACGTTGCCGACGAGATCTCGATGGATCATCGTAACCGACCGCGGCCTAACACATGACATTTAGAAATAATTTTGAAAGTTTTGCCACCGGCGGCCGTGCAAGCTTTACGCAGAAGTTGAGCTTTTGTTCAAGGTTAATAATTCTACATTCAATCCCAAGATTCTACAATAACCGTCCACGTTATAGAAGTATTTTATGAACAGTTTCCTAATCTTTTCGATTGCAATTTGGATAATTGCAGTTTTTTAATTATTGTTGCTTGATTTCATATATGCTCAAACTTAGATCATATATCATGAAGTATATATGATGCTCAAATTTAGATATAGGCTACGTGAAGAATATCAGAGAACGGAATTGAGCCTCCCTCTCCAGTAATTTCATACACTTGTGCCAAGTATAATCTTAGCTACTTTAGTTAGATTCGTTTGTTTGGTCGTGCAATTATTAAAAATAAAAACGTTACAAATTTGTGTGCTTGTTGCGTATTTAGAGCATGGTAGATGTGTTTTTATTGCACAACGTATGTGAATCTTCCTTAAAATGGCATCGTATTGGTTGGAACAATTCACACCGACAGCAGGAAAACGACTGGAGTTATTTAAATGTCAAGGATTCCGTTTGAGCCGCCGCCATTGCCTCCGGGTGCGGACGGGAGGTGAACAACGCAGATCGACGTAAGCGGTTGATGAAGAATCCCTAAACCTAAAACTAATGTTATCATTGATTGATCGAGTTCAAGAGATTTAATTGTCTTTTGGAGACACGTTTGTACAATTCGACAAGATTATACAAATCTGATTCTTTATATGTCTGAATCTACTCTTTTGTGTATGTCAGGGCGATTGATATACGTGGGCGCAATCCATCTCCACACAAACCCAAGTGTCAAGGAAACAGTCATTAATTGATCCTCAACCTGATGCGTTCTCCTTTGGACAATAATGTTCTTTCTTTTTTGAACGATATTAGTATGTGTTTTCGCACATTAGTAGGCTATATATTTAAAATTTTTAAATGTACTTATCATAACTGCGCAACCGCAGGTAACTCGCCGTAATATTTATCAGTGTTAATTATGGTTCAGCATTTCGTGTTATGTAACGTGTCTCTTCACCCTTCGTGCCCAGTTACAGACAGTTGACTGTAACGTTCGAGAATTCTGCCGGTTCAACACTATACTTTTCCGTTCTCCACATCTGTCGTTAATCTTCCTTGTCTTTACGCACAGTTTCGATGTGCGCGGTAGAATGCCCGTCTTCCTTAAAACCTGTGGCGTATCTAGAATTTGGCTTGGAGGAAGGTCGGGCCGGCTTCATACAAAAAAAAAAAGACTAATCGACACTACTATCTCTAAAGTGACTGTAAAACGTGATAACACCTTGAAACCAGTCCCATTAAAGTAAACGGTAATGACACAATAAAAATACACCTTATTGAAACATTGTTAACAGATACTTATTGACTGAATTTATTTTCCTATGTTTCATGTTCAAACGTATATCCTAATGATCCTAATGGTGTGTAATAAACCTGTTGATAAAAAAAAAAAAAAGCTATTATATTAGCGCACACAGCTAAAAAAAAAATAATAAAACACCCTACAAATTAAGAGTTTAACAAAATTTGTAAACTTTTTTCGACCCTCTAGGGGGAAGTCCGGTCCCGTTCGCCCCCTCTGTAAATACGCCCCTGCTTAAAACTGGTCATCTATGGTATTAAAAATTTAAATAAAACAAAACACTACGGACTACTACCACTGTCGAATCCACAAAATATGTGTCGGTTCCTACAGGTCGGGAATCGTCACCAGGTAGAAAAAAACTCCTCCGGCGATAAACATGTAACGTCAAGCAAAGCAGGTTAACTACAACTTAAAACAACCAAACATAAATTATATTGTAAAAAAAGAAAAGTACAGACACTTTCGTCATCATCTTCTTCACAAAACGGAATAGGTAAAGTGCTGCCTGTTCCGCCTTGAAAAATCCTCCAGCCATCTCTTCCTGGATCCACCCACACACCTATAGGTTTGTGTTTCCAGACTTGTTTGGCCAGAAGAGACTTTGTTTGAAAAGAACACAAACACTTTAAATATCAAAAACAAACTTACCCGTATCCTGGCGTAGCAACATCTGTCGCTGTTGAATTTTGTTATTTTGTGTTATTGCGTTCTGAAGGTGTTGCTACTCCAGTATAAGGGTAGGTTTGGTTTTTATATTTAAAATGTTTATATATTTTTATTTTTTGTTTGTTATATTTATTTATTTTTATTATATTGTTTTTTGTTTCGTTTGACTTGTGGTGGACTTAGTTTGCTTATTTTTTATGTTTACGACGTTCTAGATTTGTGGTATAGGCCTATGTATTACGTTTTTTTTACCTGTGGACGACGCCAGATATGTGAGAGGCGAAACGTTGTATTTTGTGGATTTGGCGGTGGTATTACTCCGTTGGCGTCTATTTTATTTAAATGACCAGCTTGTTTTGATCACTGTAGGAAATTGATTGTAACTGTAGTGTTTACATTGATTCAAAACTTTTCATTCCGCAGAAGAATTGTAGCCGCTCTTGCAAGAGGTCTGTTCTTCAAGTTAATTTTTTAGAGTTTTTCTTCTCCTTTTTTTAATCATTCTGTAGATAAATGTGTGTGTGTGTGTGTGTGTGTGTGTGTGTGTGTGTGTGTGTGTGTGTGTGTGTGTGTGTGTTCACTTTCACTGTAATTCCCTTCGTAGAATAATATTACTGTCTTTATTATGATCTTACAGTGTCTGGCCTCCAGGTTTGTTGTATTCTCGTCTCAACAAGAGGGGCGGTGTTGGATCTACATACCCGCTGGGTACTATAACTGTACAAGCGTATTACCATAGACCGGTAATGAAGAAAGGAAGGAAAACACAAACGTAGGATAGACAACTGTAACTGCCCGCGACGACATTTGCTTGTCTTTCCAAACTAATAAACCTCGATTTTGTTATAAAGAGTCTTTACGGAAATTTTGAAAAATAAAACGTAACGCGCTTAACTTCAAAACCAGAAGCGTGATAAGAGACATTTTTCTGCGTTGTTCAAGTGTAAAAAGATTATTGCAGAGATCAAGTTAACAAATTTGTTTGCAAGATTAGGCCTATGTATAGGCCTAAAATGATGCGAAAGCTCGTTTTCACATAATGATAAACTGAAGCGGGGTTGTGTTGGACGCGATCCACCTGTAAAAACCTGTACGCGCTTTTTATCACTCGACTTCATAATAACGCATCGTTAAGGGAAAAAGAACACGTCCGTAGTTTTTAAACAAAAAATTAATTTGATTGATTACCTACGAAGTTCTCTCCAACGCCTTTTACCTGACTATAAATTTAAAAACTTTTCACTCTTGCTTTCCACGTAGCGTGAGATTTCGTCTAATTTAACTTTGAAAAAATATGGAAAGAGAACGATTCACAAGCTTTCCAAAGGCAATTAAACGATATAAAAATATTTATTAAACTTCACTTCTTAAAAAATTTTCCTTTTATGTTACCACGAAAAATCCAACGGTACGCTCTTGTGGTTAAACCACAGTTTCTTGGTACACAGTCCTTTGATCATAAAGGACTCCACCGTACGAAACCTTTCATCGATACAGGTTACCAAAAAATACGTTTTTGTCACACGACTTATTTCCCACTCTGTACGTTAAATAGAGTATGTAATAAGCAACAAACTTGTTACATTCCTTTATTTTATTTTATTTTATTTTTTTGAGTCCTCGTTAACTAGTTGTTTTATCTTTAACGTCTAAAGGTAAACACTGGATTCGATCGTTAAGAAAAACGTCATTAGTCCCATAAGGAATGTATCAACATCGGTACACATTGGACACATTAATTACCGGGCGGTTAGGCCGTGGTCTACTGTTTGTGTTTACAGACGTTTCGGCCCCACCACCATCGGGGTCCATCTTCAGTGTTGGAAACAATTGGCACGGTGTCCGCAAATTCACCCCTACCTCATCACTGCGGTGAATTGCGGGCACCGTGCCAATTGTTTCCAACACTGAAGATGGCCTCCGATGGTGGTGGGGCCGAAACGTCTGTAAACACAAACAATAGACGACGGCCTAACCGCCCGGCAAATAATGTTTCTTACTTTGTTGGCTCCGGCCGCGAAAGCCTTGGGAACTCTATCGGTACATATTAATCAAACTTTCGTGAAAGCTCATGTCTACGTTGTTCAAGCTCTATTGCGTATTATCATTTACCTTTTAATTTCAGTTATAAAATTTTAATTGAAAATGTATCGCATTGGATCTTCTCTATCTTTTCTTTGTCTTATAAACACTGATGTCTTATAGCTTAAACTTTTGAAAACTTGCCCAGTTAACGTGATAACCTGTTTAATTAGGCCTACTTGTTCAGTTAAGTAAGCATTATTAAACACATTCAGCACGCTTAGTTAGTTCATAAATTAATTATGAGTTACGCTTCGTATTGCATCAAAGATTTCCATCTTTATTTTTTACTATTCAAATATTTTTTTTATTTGCTTTATTTTCCACGCGTTTTCAGCGGTAAATTTTGCTTATAAATTTCTTAAAATAAGAGAATATAATATCGAGTAGTCGGCCTAATCTCGCATTAATATCTGCGAATACTCGATTAATCACTGGCAGGCGCACATGCGTCGCCCCCCCCTCACACACACTGCTGCGCCGTTTTATTCGTCGAAACTTGCCGACACACGATTGCCTTGGCTCAATTCAGTACGTACTTGTTCCTGGAACACGTACATTACATTAAAAAAAAAAAAAAACAGCTTTCTATATAAAGCAGGAAATAAACATGCATAAACAAATTAAATAGTACGCAATCGAATTTGTTAAGTAAAATATTTTGCAGGCAATAATATCGTGACGCAGTTGTTCGTCGTCGTTGTGTAATTCACAAACTTTTTTATAAACCGATCCTGATAGCTTACTGCGCCGTGCCGTGTGAAGGACTTTCCAGTCGGCACGTGCCAAAAAGTAAATCTAAACCGACAGTAAGCTAAGGCGCACATTGATCTGCGTGGCGCGGTACGGGCAGGGCAGAGCAGGACGGGGCAGCACGAAAAAAAAACTGTGTGGCACAGTTGTCCACGTATATTGGAAAGCAGTTTTGTGCGGGAGGTTGACGAAGGCAGGAGCCTTGTTGTAACCAAAATTTTGTGCGTGTAATCAAAATCGTGTAACCAAAAAACATTTTGGCGGAATACCTTGATTTGAGCTCCGAGTCGGATTGGGATGCCGAGTTAGAAATATTAATATTACTCTATCAGAAGTCAAGGAAGGTAAAGCTGTGGGAAAGTGAGTACATGAAAGAAAGAAGAACTCACGGGGAATTCGCACTGACAAGAGAATTCTCTAATGAACGATTTGTGAACTATTTCCATCTGAATCGAGCGGAGTTTGAAGAAGTCCATAGCATGATTCAACCTAGTATCACACGTTTTCTGTGTCACATCCACAAGTGTGGGATTGGCCACGTGTGGCGCAGTGCTGCCCTGCCCTGCTATGCGTCTCAATTCGCGTGACTCCCCTTGCAAAGATGGAATCACAGAAACTGTGCGCCCGGCCTAATAATGCAACGGGAGTGGCGGGAGCATTGAGGACGAAATGGTTGCTCTAGCTTAATGAAAACGTTACTGGCCCTATGACAGTAAGGACGTTTTCGTATCTGTAAAGAACTAATCAGCTCTCTCTCTCTCTCTCTCTCTCTCTCTCTCTCTCTCTCTCTCTCTCTCTCTCTCTCTCTCTCTCTCTCTCTCTCTCTCTCTCTCTCCATTGGTTTTTTAGTTACATTTATAATCACAGTGGTTAAATAACAAAGAATTTAATCATAGCTTTAAGGTTATGTACGTTTCCACACATATCTATAGGCCATATATCTAATATATTTTCATGTGTAATTTGACAAATGTTCATAAATGATAACAATGCGTAAAGTTGTTTTGTTTACATTTGATTTTATAAATTTTTAAAAAGTAAACGAAAATTTACAAGGAGTCAAAATTTACATTCTGTCTATAAATTATTAAAGGTGACGAGCTTGTATTTAGAATAAAATTCCTCGTAACTTGAACCTCCATAATATTACATTTCGTAAACGTTCACAATTTTCTTAAAATTGTGAGTTCCATTTTTGGCCTCTGGTGCTTCTAAAGTTATAAAATTTTATAGTAAACCCTACATTCTGATTTGAGTAAAATTTCCTTTAACTTCCCTTCCGGGTGGATTTTTATGATTTTATTTTGGTTTCCGGTGACCTAGCAAAATTTTAAAATTTCTTATACCGTTGGCCTACACTGTATTCAGATTTTGGTTAAAATTCTCTTTAATTTGAAACACCAAATGGATTTTTGTATTTTAATCTAAATCTTGACCCAATTTTTAGTCCTGGCGTTCCAAAATTTTGAATTTTTCACAATGAGCACTGTATTCAGATTTTCATTAAAATTCCCTTTAATTTGATGTCCCGCATGATTTTGTCTCGTTTTGCTGCCCGCCCACCTACTTTCTGGGGGAATAAATCTAAAAAATAATTGAGTTCTATAGGATAAAAATGTGAACATGCGAGCTAAGTTTTATGAAAATCTGTATACAGTATATACGTATGTATAAGGTGTATGCATGCCAGGAAATTCGCTGGAAGAAGAAACTGCTAGGTCACTTACCCATGTATGGTAGAAAAAGTTCAGCAGACTTCAGTAGTAATAGTAGTAGTAGTAGTAGTAGTAGTAGTAGTAGTAGCAGCAGCAGCAGTAGTAGTAGCTGTTGTTGTTGTTATAATTAGTATGATGTTGATGATAATAATTTCTCTGTAACAAAAAGGACAAAAACGTGTAGAATAGAATGGAGGGTAGTGGCAAATTTGTTTGTCCTTCACAATTTTCAAATTTTCGGTTCTCTTCATCTCCGCTGTTGTTCGTAAACCAGTAGTTAGCTGTGCTCTTCCACATTCCTTTAATCTCAAATATTTATAATCTCGGTTTCATCCTTATTTATAAATGTTCCTTGTACCTAAAAGCTCCGTGTTTACACCGTCGGGCCTACTGTTTTCCTGTTCCATCAATTCACTAGAGTAAAGTACTTCATTTTGATAAATAAAGTATCCTGATAAGAAGATCTTAATAATCCACTGTAGAAACGTAGATGAAATAGCTATAAATGAAGAGGCTAGTTGAACGGGGTGGGGGGTAATTTTCTATAAATGAAAATTATAGTTGAAGGGGGGGGGATAATTTTTATATGTGTACTAAATATCGGTAACAAAGTAGTAGTTTGTTGTTAAAATTCCTTCCCGGGCTGTTTGGCCGTAGTCCAATGTTTTCTGCAAAACCAGACGTTTCGGCAGTGCCGTCGACTGCCATCATTAGTGAAAATCGAGTGCGATAACGTGTAGTGGTATACGTTAGTGACCACAGTACTGTGGTTAAGGCTGAAGCAGTAAGTGGAAAGAAGTAGTTTCTATGGAAACATTTCATTTCGTAAATGATTTTAAATATAAATCTTAGAACATGGAAGTCATGAATGGTTCTCCATACCGATATTATACTTCCATGTTCCTTAAGGAAATGGAAGTATGGTGATGGCAAAAAAAATCGTGTTCGAGATTATTGCAGATTCTGATTGTACTACACTCAAAACATGAAAAAAGTCATTTTTCGAAAAGTGTGTGTGTGTGTGTGTGTGTGTGTGTGTGTGTAGATTTTTTACTATGGCAAACGATAACAGTCGCAAATTCAAACAGAATCAAATAATTTTTTGCATACAACCCTGAATTGTAGAGTTCTCAAGGCCTTTTGTTTTTGGTGAAGATCGGTTAAGGGAAAGGGGTAGTTTACCGGCAACGTTATTTTTTTATCAAGGGTAATTTTTTCCTATGGCAAACAATAACAGCCGCAAATTCAAACAGAATCAAATAATGTTTTGCATACAGCCCTGAATTGTACAGTTCGCAAGACCTGTTGGTTTTGGTGAAGATCGGTTAAGGGAATGGGGTAGTTTACCAGGAACATTTTATATTTTAACAAGGGTAATTTTACTTCCATATTCCTTAAGGAATGGAAGTATGGTGATGGCAAAAAAAATCGTGTTCGAGATTATTGCAGATTCTGATTCTACTACACTCAAAACATGAAAAAAAGTCGTTTTCCGAAAAGTGTCTGTGTGTGTGTCTGTCTGTCTATCTGTCTGTGTGTCTATATGTCTGTGTGTCTGTAGATTTTTTTTCTATGGCAAACGATAACTGCCGCAAATTCAAACAGAATCAAATAATTTTTTGCATACAGCCCTGATTTGCAGAGTACTCGCGACATATTGTTTTTGGTGAAGATCGGTTGAGGGAAAGGGGTAGTTTACCTGCAACGGTTTTTTTTTAGCAAGGGTAATTTTGTTTGTTTGGCAAACGATAACAGCCGCAAATTCAAACAGAATCAAATAATGTTTCGCATACAGCCCTGAATTGTAGAGTTCTCAAGATCTGTTAATTTTAGTGAAGATCGGTTAAGGGAAAGGGGTAGTTTACCTGTAACGTTTTATGTTTTAACAAGGGTATTTCCTATGGCAAACGATAACAGCCGCAAATTCAAACAGAATCAAAAGATTATTTGCATACAGCCCTAAATTGTAGAGTTCTCAAGACCTATTATTTTTGGTGAAGATCGGTTAAGGGAAAGGGGTAGTTTACCTACAACGTTTTTTTAACAAGGTTATTTTCTATGGCAAACGATAACAGCCGCAAATTCAAAGTTAATCAAATAATTTTCTGCATACAGCCCTGGTTTGTAGAGTACTCAAGACCTATTGTTTTTGGTGAAGATCGGTTGAGGGGAAGGGGTAGTTTACCTGCAACGTTTGTTATAAAGCGTATTTTCTATGGCAAACGATAACTGCCGCAAATTCAAACAGAATCAAATAATTTTTTGCATACTTCAGTGAATTGTAGAGGACTCAAGGCCATTAGATTTTGGTGAAGATTTTTTAAGGGGAAGGGGTAGTTTACCTGCAACCTTTTACGTTTTAACAAGAGTAAAGTACTTGAAAATTCATTTAAACTTTTTCAAACAATGGTAATTGTTAAAAATAAAATAATTTTGTTGCCAGGCAATAAAATTATAATTTTTTCATTTTAATGTAAATTATGTATATATTAGAAAATATATCGTGCTTGGCAGGCAAGCATATTTCAGATTATAAGTCTTAGAATATGGAAGTCATGTATGGTTCTCCATACCGATATTTTCTATGACGAACGATAACTGCCGTAAATTCAAATAGAATCAACTACTCTTTTGCATACTTTTTTGAAATATATAGAGCTCAAGGTCTGTTGATTTTGTTGAAGATCGGTTAAGGGAAAGGGGTAATTTACCTGCAACGCTTTATGTTTTAACAAGGGTAATTTTGTCTATGACGAACGATAAGTGCCGTAAATTCAAAGAGAATCAAATAATGTTTTGCATACAGCCCTGAATTGTTGAGTTCTCAAGATCTGTTGTTTTTGGTGAAGATCGGTTAAGGGAAAGGGGTAGTTTACCATCAACATTTTATGTTTTAACAAGGGTAATTTTTTATATGACGAACGATAACTGCCGTAAATTCAAACAGAATCAACTACTTTTTTGGATACCTTTTTAAATTATACAGAGCTCAAGCTCTGTTGATTTTGTTGAAGATCGGGGAAGAGAAAGGGGTAGTTTACCAGCAACATTTTATGTTTTAACTAGGGTAAATTTTTTTATGACGAACGATAACTGCCGTAAATTCAAAGAGAATCAAATTATTTTTTGTATACTTTCCTGAATTGTAGAGTACGCAAGGTATTTTGTTTTTGGTGAAGATCGGTTATGGGAAAGGGGTGTTTCTATGACGAACGATAACTTCCGCACATTCAAACAGAATCAAATAATGTTTTGCATGCATCCCTGAATTGTAGAGGACTCAAGACCTATTGATTTTGGTGAAGATCAGTTAAGAGAAAGGGGTAGTTTAAATGCAACGTTTTATGTGATAACAAGGTTAATTTTTCTATGACGAACGTTAACTGCTGTAAATTCAAACATAATCAAATAAGTTTCTGCATAAGTCCCTAAATTGTAGGGGGCTCAAGGCCTGTTGATTTTAGTGAAGATCGGGTAAGGGAAAGGGGTAGTTTACCTGCAACATTTTATGTTGTAACAAGAGAAATTTTTTCATGACGAACGATAACTGCCGTAAATTCGAACAGAATCAAATAATTTTTTATATATATGCCTGATTTGTAGAAGACTCAAGGCCTCTTGATTTTGGTGAAGATCGATTACGGGAAAAGGGTAGTTTACCTGAAACATTTTTTGTTGTAACAAGAGTAAAGTACTTAATTTTGATAAATAAAGTATCCTGATAACAAGATCTTAATAATCCACTGTAGAAACGTAGATGAAATATCTATAAATGAAGAGGCTAGTTGAACGGGGTGGAGGTAATTTTATATAATTGAAAATTATAGTTGGAGAGGGAGGGGATAATGTGTACTACGTTATCGACAACAAAGTAGTAGTTTTTTGTTAAAATTCCTTCCCGGTCTGTTTGGCCGTAGTCCAATGTTTTCTGCAAAACCAGACGTTTCGGCAGTGCCGTCGACTGCCATCATCAGTGAAAATCGAGTGCGATAACGTGTGGTGGTATACGTTAGTGACCACAGTACTGTGGTTAAGGCTGAAGCAATAAGTGGAAAGAAGTAGTTTCTATGGAAACATTTCATTTCGTAAATGATTTTATTTATAAATCTTAGAACATGGAAATCATGTATGGTTCTCCATACCGATATTTAAATATCCAAACAGGTTTATAACACAGCGTTAGCATATACGTTTGAAATATGAAGTAAGTATAGGAAAATCAGTTCAGTCAAAATAAGTATCTGCTAAACAATGTTTCAGTAACGAGTATTTTTATTGTATTATTACCGTGTACTTTAATGGACTGATTTCTGTCACTTTAAAGATATTAATGCTGATTAGTCTTAACTTATTTTTTCTTTTGTACGAAACCCCCCCCCCATGCCAAATTCTAGTTATGGAACCGCTTACATTTATTATGGAACTGTTTCATCGAAAGAGACTGTGTAAAGAAAGAATCCGTTTCTTAGCCTACTTAAGAAACGGATGTCTGGGATAGTCGTCGGAGTGTTTACGATACATCTGTACAAAAGTGTAAAACGTTTACGCCGAGTACATTTCTACAAGGGACACGACGTTGTTGCGTGTACAGTAGGTTTTCTCGTTGTTTCTGTCCGTATTTAGTAACTGTTTACCTTCACTGTCTGTATGAGTCTCTGCCTTTACTTCCTTCACCCAACAAGTTACTTTGTTCACGGAGATATTTGTTTTGCTTTGACACGTACCATCAATGGGTACGTACATTCGTGCGTTACCTTCAAGTTTTCTACGTTTTCCATCAGTGAAGCGACAGACCTGATAAACGCCGTCAGATACCAATGTTCACGTTTACAACTTGTACTTCTAGTTCAGACGCTATATTGTAGTACAATACTCAGGGGCGGGCTGGCATCCCTGGCGGCCCTCGGCTGGAAGCAGTCAAGGGGGCCCCTGCAGCAACACACACAAACGCGAACGGGCGTCTTTGTGTGCGTATACTTTATTTAAATTATTTGTTTACTCTTTATAGATACATGGTATGTACAGTATTTATGTAAGTGAACGTTTTAATAGAAAACGTACAGGACAGTTTATTTGATTATTTAGACTTTAACACAACCAGCTTTAAACCATAATTACCTACTATAAATGTTTCTACTGGAAAGAACATTTATAATCTACAAATCTACATAAAATCCAAATTAAAAATATTTCACACTGTATACGGCGGTGGAGCCCCCTTGAGCTCGACGCCCGGTTCATTGTCACTCCGACCCACCAATCCGTAGCCCCAGTGACTATTTTTATGTAACTATTTTAACCGGGCGCTCCTGCAAGTTTATGGCATGTGCCCCCTTTTGAATCTTGACATAAGACCCTGAGGCCCTCCCAGACCATCGGGCCCTCCAGCCCTGAATGCTGCAATGACATTCAAACAAAAAACCCATCGCGCCAGTCAGTCGCCGCGCGGCTCGCCTCTACAGTAACCTCCTTCGCTTTCCCCCATTAGTAAATACTAAATAGGCTGTATATAAACAAGGCTGAGAAGTGATCACTTCCAATCTGACCGAAATAAATCCTGAAGATTTATTCCCAACAATATTTAGACGAGAAAATGTTTTTAATAGAGGTAAAAGTATAGATATTTCTCGTTTTTTTTTCGAAATAAAATTTTCATGTGTCCCCTGTGCCTCCTCGGGGCCCGGGGCCCTCGGCGAGCGCCGACCAGCCGACCTGGCCAGTCCGCCCCTGGCAATACTACTTAAAATTAACTAGATATTAATGTAGAGTACATCTTGTAGACAGTAATACAACTACAAAAATGAAATGTTTAATAGAAGGAATAGAAATGTCTTGTCGAATGAATTTACTTTTGTTTTGTTGTTTTTCTGTTTTAATTACAGTGAATTGCATTCGGAGTTAGTTTATGCGCAGTGGCGGATTATCCAAAACGCTAGGGTATGCTGCAACACCGGGTACCAGGGGCTCAGCTGTCAGAGGGGGGACCATCCAGCCCTAAATCACAAAAACTTTTTGAAGATAGTAAATGTGAAAAAAAAACAAATGTCCTCAATCCAGTCGTCTTATCGACTGCTTTTAACGTTCCAATAGCTAAGTGCGATTCAGAAAGAGCAGCTTTCTGTATTAAAACGCATTAAAGATATGTTGAGTTCAACTATGGGAGATGAGAGGTGATCTTCGTTAGCAAGGTTGAATACTGAAAGCGAGATACTTGAATCGCTCTATTTAGAAGAAATTATACAAGACTTCGTTAAGGCAAAATCAAGAAAAAATTGATCGATTAGTATTTCTAAGGTGAAGTACTACTATGCTCGTTATAATCACTATTTAGTTAAATACTTGTCGTAATTTGAAAATTTAATAAAATAATTGTTAAATTTTGAAATTGTGTATGCAATTTATCAGTGTAAACAGTGGATAAAAGATGAATTTTGAATCGGGGGGGGGGCATCAGTCTGATGACAGCATAGGGCACCACGCGCTTCTCCTCCGCCCCTGTTTATACGGCATGCCTGGTAGATAATACGCCTCCAAATGTTTATATTTAACCGAAGATAGAACAGATAAACCTCTTAAAGGTAGGCAATCCAACCTGCGAAGGCTACAACATATGCAATGAGTATAGAATAAATGACAAAAATAACAAAGAATTTGTAAATTCTCATCACCGGGTATTTTGACGAAAAGGGGGGGGGGTTAAAATGTTGAATTAATTAAAAAAAATGTAATGATAATAACAAGTAAATCTGTAGGTAAAAAGTAAAGCTACAGATAGGTCTATTAAGATAGAAAAAACAATATCACCGTAATGGTCGAAAACGACTCATGAAGAGTCTTGGGACAAGTTAATAATAAGTTAAAAAGTAGCAGGTTGACATAAGTTTATGACGGAGGCTATCACGGCAGGAGTCATTGATAAAAGAATTTACATCCGGGCTGTTTGGCTGTGGTCGATTGCTTTGTTCTGTCATTGTCTAAAGGTTTCGGCCAATAATTGCTTTTACCTCGGTTAGGCGTACGTTCGGCTGTCCACCGTTTGTCGAATATTTTATAAACTTTCCTCTACTGAAGAAGACCTTAGGTGGGTGGCCGTAATGTTTAGATAGTAACAGACCAAAGCAATCGACCATGACCAAACAGCCCGGATGTAAATTCTTTTATCAGTATGTTAACATATTTATATAAACAACTTATGTAGATGATTAATATACGACAGACAACAGGTGGATTAATTTGAACATTCAAACAAATTGGAGAGATGTTTCACATACCTCTAACCTGTTTGCTGCGAAGGTTCGGGTAAAAAAAGTATCAGGAGCGAGTGGAGAAGAGTTGCAGGTTGCGATAGAATTGATGGAACAGGAAAACAGTAGGCCCGACGGTGTAAACACGGAGCTTTTAGGTACAAGGAACATTTATAAATAAGGATGAAACCGAGATTATAAATATTTGAGATTAAAGGAATGTGGAAGAGCACAGCTAACTCCTGGTTTACGAACAACAGCGGAGATGAAGAGAACCGAAAATTTGAAAATTGTGAAGGACAAACAAATTTGCCATAATATATTTAAAACATCGATAGGGCACAGTTTGTATACTGTAAGTCTATCCATAGCTCTGTGAAGAATAAAATAACAGGATCTTAGAAAAAGAAAAAGAGTTATGGGGAAACCAAGTAGAGATGGCTGGAGTGAAGTCGAACTCACTCCGGGTAGTGAAGACTACCAAGAATAGGTTTTTTTTAATTTTGCGTATATAATTATTATGCTACATGCCGCTCAATGTTCCATTGTTCCTCTAACGTGGACCATAGTTTGACAACATTATTTTCATTCAAGTACAGTCTCTTTGTGGTCGGCAGTGAAGGTCAAGTGACAATAATTACATAGTGAATCTAATAACTGTGAGTGGCTAACGAAAGGCCCGGTAATACTCGTACATTTGCGGTTTGCGCTTCCATCGTTATAGGAACGCATTAAATCTTTGGCAGAAAAAAAAATATTCTTGTTATCGGCAACTATATATTGATTTTTGTTTTGTTTTGTTTTTATAGTCGTAGCTTTTGCAGTTTTTGTCACGTTGCGCTGTACTTCCCTAACCCTCCTTCTGAATTTTTTTTCTTAATAGTAGTAATTTATTTGTTTTAATATTACTACAAATGCGTAAATTTAGTGTGCGCATTGAATGAGTCCAAAGCAATACACGCTTTACGTTCTCAGCAGGTTCTTCTGAACAAATAAGTGAAACAATTAATAATTTAGAAATTCGAAAATAGTCAGTGCACAATATAATTTTCCACGTCATTAATCATCGATAGATAGTATTTAACTTTGTTCAATCTTATTTATTCAGCTACGTAACCGCGATTAATTTGCCGTGTCTGTTCACAGAAAAATATTAGTTACATTAGTTTAGTAGCCTACACTTTAAAAATTTTAAACCCCAATACACGCATATATTTCAACAGACACACAAACGTACTTAATTTTTAATTCGTTTCGATAGTCTGCTATCTATTCGTAAAAATAGACGAAGCAAGCAAACATCGGAATACTAATGAACGTATCTGTACGCACGTGTGTGTGTCTGTGTGTGTGTGTGTGTGTGTGTGTGTGTGTGTGTGTTGTTTATCTGTTCAAGTTTTCAGCCACGCTAGTATACGAGCATAACAATAACAAGTCGGATGTTTTGAGGTTGGGTAGTACATTTTGTGGTTGACCATGGGGAGTGTAAGCTGGTTTCTCTTCCTTAACAATTGCCTTGAAGGCAATCCAGTGGTAGGCTATACAGCCAGACCTTGCAGTCAAATCTTGTAGCCTCTTGGAGTTGGCATCCAGCCACCCTTACGTACATTCTCAACAGAAACTCTTTCAAACATAGTATCCGTTTCATTATATTTTTCAACGTGTGTCTGTAAATTTCTATTGATCGCGCCAAATATTGTTTTAAATGAGTAAAAATAAAACGGAAAATTTTTCGAAGGGCGAATTATTGTGTTAGTTTAGGAAACTCAAGAATATTCAAATTATCGTTTTGAATATATTTTTCCTTATAATATTATATTCATGTGACAAGTTTTTTCCCACATATTTCATACTGTTATTGTTCCTGTCCTTGAGTTAGATGTTTTCTTTCTACTGCGCTGGGAGCCTGTTGCCTCCTGTTCATCCCTTAGATTTGCTCCTTTTTACGTTTTCTTGAAAATACTAGATTTTAGGGGCGGATCCAGCAATCAATTTTAGGAAGGGGGAAAGTTGGCTTGGGGGGATATGAAACGTTGGACCATTCTTTAATAATCTGAAGTATAAATGGTAAGAATGAGTGAAGATAAACATACAGTGTTTTATTAACAACACAAGTTTATTATCGTATAGGTACAATATCATATCTGTGTTTGTCATTTCATTTTTTTTTTTAAATATTCACTTACAGATCAAAATACGTACTACTCATTTAAGTTATGTATCAAGTAAAAGTTAACTTGGTGTAACGTACAGACACAATTTGAAGTAATTTTAGATCAAAACCATGAACATATAGAACGCGATGTGAATTTTAAATCGTATTACAAAAAGACGAAAAGATTTCGTCTGAAGTGACCATTTGGGGCTGAAATTTCGCCCATTTCTCCCCTCCCGCGCTTGCTAGATTCCCCCATTATTATCGTCATCGGCATCACCAAGAAAGATGAGTTCGTACCTTCCCCCCTTAAAGAGAGTTTGGTGGAAGTTATACCCCATTCTGACTACCCGGTGATTGCCAAAACATTTTCAACATGCTTCTTCCGAGCGACAACCGTTTGTTATATTCTTCTTTAAACATGCATACAGTAGTAAATTTTATATTATTAGACAGTAAACGACGAAACGGATAGAAAAAGAAAATCTGAAAATATTGTGTTGTTTTTAAAAACAAAGGAGAAATTTACTAAAAAACGTAGTAGCAAAACTCATAATGAAAATTGAACTTAAAAACAAGAGGAACTGATGTTTCGCAATCATCAATTTAAATAAAATTTGCATTCTACGTTTTTATAAAAGTGTAACATTCATCAATCGAGTAAGACTCGTTTATCTCATAGGTCTAAATAAGTTAGATTTTAATGGCGTTTAGAAATTTTTGTTTCAGTTTCTCCTTGTGTCTGAACTCATAAAGTCGTATAGAGACGAGTTTACCATTTACCAGCGACTGTTCCATATAAAACAGCCATTAAAAAGGTGGTGACGCAAAAGAGCCATTACATGAAAACATGACGTAGAACATCAAACTAACAGACGCTGAGTTATTCATATTTAGTTTGTATTCTTTTGTGCTAAAAAGCGAACATTGTTATTTACAAAGTGATAAAGTTTATTATTAGTTAACTATATTTTGGAGCTGTGTGTAATTAACGAAATATACCCAATCAGTTACGGCTTACTTTCATTGCTTTTATGTAATAAGAACATGGCGTACGTAGAATATCATTTCGGGAGCTTGAACAAATAAAATGGAAACGTAAACATTACATAATTGAGATATGCTTGCCTGCCAGGAACGATATATTTTCTCTCATACATGATTTAAATTAAAATGAAAAAGTATAGAATTTTTTAAAAGTGAAATGAAATGTTTCCATAGAAACTACTTCTTTGTTGTCAATAACGTATTACACATATAAAACTTATAATTCCTCCATCATCAACTACCATTTTAACTTATAAAAAAATTGCACCCTCCCCCCTTCAACTAGGTACCCTTTTCATTTATAGACATTTCGTCTACCTGTCTACAGTGGATTATTATGACCTTCTTTTCAGGATACTTTATTTGTCAAAATTAAGCACATTACTCTTGTTAAAACGTAAAACGTTGCAGGTAAACTACCCCTTTCCCTTAACCGATCTTCACCAAAATCAATAGGCCTTGAGTCTTCTACAGAGAGAGTTGAGCTGTATGCAAAACATTATTTGATTCTGTTTGAATTTGCGGCTGTTATCGTTTGCCATAGAAAAAATTCAACACACTCACACAGACACTTTTCGAAAAATGAATTTTTTTTTAATGTTTTGCTGCTAGTACAATCAGAATCTGCCGTTATCTAGAACACGATTTTTTCGCCATGACCATACTTCCATTTCCTTATGGAACATGGAAGTAAAAGTGGACAGATATTACAGTCACCATCTCCTAACAACATTTCCATAGTTACATAGAATTAATTATTGTTGATCACACACACACACACACACACACACACACACACACACACACACACACACACACACACACGCACGCACGCACGCACGCACGCACGCACGCACGCACGCACGCACGCACGCACGCACGCACGCACGCACGCACGCACAATTTAGAGCTTATTTAAAAGTACAATAAATCGACACAATATTACGGGTTTTTAGCTGTCGGGGGTTAAAACTACACTTCTCGTTCAGAATCAGAAACAATCAAGGACTCTGAATGAGATAAATTAGCGATTTGGATATGGTACCATAGAGAAAGTTTGACAGGAGAAACGGTACTGAAAGGCTAAGACAGAGTTTCTTGGATCAGGGGCTACGAAACTGGTTTGAAATGGTACAGAGAGTAGTGAGCAGACTAGAATAACTGACGATTCTAGAGTAGTGTATCCACCAACATCCCTATTGAGGAAGAAGACTTCTTCAATTATATTTTTAAGCTTAACAGCTCCTTTAATACCTTGCGATTTGGGGGAAAATCGTTATACGTTTTCGCTTGTAATGCTTCTTCAGTTTTATAATATCTTATTCTACAATAATAAATATACAGAAACTTTCTTATGTATGTGTCGAGAAACTTGATTATAATCCACAAGCAAAGGCGGATCTAAGTGGGTGTGCAGGGGCTAGGCCTCAAACGTTTTGTGAGATTTTTAATTAATATACAGTACACTTTCACTAATCCGGCAGATATCACACCAGGGTAGTTCCGGATCAGTGGAAATGCCGGATTAATAGACGGTTATTAGAATATAACGCATTTAAAAGACAAAAAGTATCGTATATTGTACATAATGGTAAAACATGGAAAAACTTGGACCTGATTAAAACATCAGATAAAAATATAATAAATTATGTTCTATTTTTCTGAAAATTATTCAAATTACTTTTATGTTTATAATTTAGTCAAACGTAGGGAAAGATTAAACCTGCAGAGTAATGTACAGTACTATTCCATTGGAATGAAAAAGCTGTCGGATTAAACGTGCACAATAATGTACAGTAGGCCTACTATTCCATTAGAATGAAAAAGCTGTTACATTAAACGTGCAGAGTAATGTACAGTACTATTCCATTGGAATGAAAAAGCTGTCAGATTAAACGTGCACAATAATGTACAGTACTATTCATTGGAATGAAAAAGCTGTTACATTAAACGTGCAGAGTAATGTACAGTACTATTCCATTGGAATGAAAAAGTTGTCAATTCTCTTCTGTTTCTTAGCTTGAAACGATACTTTTAACTCCTTTTTTTCTTGGAGTTTTTCGAACACGAGAATTTCACAAGCAGACACGCCATTTTCTTCTGGGCACTTTATAGAAGTTGTGAAGGCGTCCACTCATGGCTACTGCATGGACGGCTGTCGCTGCTCCTCCCTCTTCCTCCTCCTCCTCCTCCTCCTCCTCCTAGGTACTCCTCTTCACTGGTTGTCACATCGACTATTTCATCGTCTGTCATAAACTGTTTTTTTTTCATCTTCCATACCCGCCAGCCACGTGTTTTTCTGAAAAAGTGTTAATGTTTTATGTTTTCTTTTGCACTGTGACGACATTTTGGACTCACTATCTTCAATTACGTAAACACGGCAAATAATTACACCAATAAAAAAACAACTGCACGTAGAATAAACGGCACTGTACACAGCAAATGACTAATGACGCAACTGACTTCTACGGTCAGCGACTTGTTTTCCCCCCCTCCAGGCTCACCAGCACCCGCCTGAAAACGCCGGACCACTGGAGGGGCCGGACTACCACAGTGCCGGATTAAAGAGGGTGTACTGTAATTAAGTTTTTGAGCCGGAACTATTCTTGAGGTTAAAACAGATTTTCAGCCTCATTCTTGAAAAAACTTCTAGGAGAGGAGCCTCTAATCGGACGAGAGAGTATCCTCCGAGCCCTCTTAGAGGAGAAACCTGTCTTAAGACTCCCCCCCCCCACCAAAAACCCGTCCATGTCTGCAAGTATAGCATATTCAAAATAACTTACTAACTTACCCTTGTCTGCGATAAATAACTCGCCCTTCATACGAAATAACCAACGTTCATGGCCTTACGTTGTCGTTTCTTCGTTTCTATACAGTACCCACTGAAAAGCCAGTAGCAAGATAGGACACGCTAACGTTGTTTCTTCAAGAAAACACTGTCGTAAATTTCAATTGTTTGACCGAGCCACTGTGCGATGGGAAGAAATGCTGTCACTCATCATAGTGTCTTACCTCATTTCGTTGTCAAATTACTCAGTAGCGAATCTAGAATTTGGTCTAGGCGAGGGGAGTGTCCGGCCGAGTCGGCGTCAAACAAAAGAAAAAACAAGTTAATACTAATCAATATTACAATCTTTAAAGTGACTAAAAAACGTGTAATAACACACTGACATCGATCCTATTAAAGTGATAACACAGTAGAAATAGGCGCAATTGAAACACTCTTTATAAGATACTTATTGTGACTTAATTGATTTTACTATACTGTATTTCACATTTCAAACGTACACGCAAATGCTGTGTAATAAACTTGTTTGTAGACCTATATTTAAAAAAAGGTTACTGCTGTATTCGCGTACACAGCTGATAAATTAATAAAACAGATTAAAAATTAAGAGATTAACAAAATTTCTTGTCAACTTTCGACCTTTGGGGGGGGGTTCTGGGCACGTTCGTACCCCTCGTAAATATTCCCCTGCAAATTACACTTCTGTAGTATTTTGTTGTTTTCAAGTTTTGATATATTCGGGCATGCATCTGTCGCTCACGCTAATCGATTCAAAAGATATCAGTGTTACGTAACAACGGATAATAATTAATTGTAGCTTTTCCTCCACGGTGTTGCTGATAATGCGGTTCCCGAGTGTTTTCGACAAATAATGAAGCGTTTTATGCACTATTGTGTGCGCTTACGAGCGTCCTTATTATAAGGCCAAGAACGTCTGAAACAGGACTCCTTCCCACGGCTGAGAATTAAATTTTTACGACCAATTTACTTACAAAACAACTTATATAAATTATACTTTCACACACACACACACACACACACACACACACACACACACACACACACACACACACACACACAGCTGCGCGCTATGTGTATTTTATTGCTAATTGTCACCTTATTTAAATATGCGAGTGATAAAATTGTAATAAAAAATTTTTCTTGTTGCAATTGTAATATCGAATTGCGTATAGTAATTTTTACAAATTACACATTACGCTAACGTAATTTGTAGTAACAAATTGTTAGAATTTTGGCACTGGCATACGTTAGCAAATGTGTGTGTGTGTGAAATCATAAAAATAACTGGTTTCTTCTGCGACTATATAAAAATCGTGTTGGTCGACGCGCTTTTCACCACAGCATTGTATAACCTGCATCACAATGGAAGGCTGAAAGTATCGACAATGAACAATCGATTTGTTTACTACAAGAGTCAAAATAATTAAAATCGAAACACAAATCGATTAATCGTAGTTACTTTCAGTCTCTGATGGTGGGCGACAGAAGTTCTGTGAAATAACGCGCTTCATAAAATACAGTTTTTACACGCGCAGAAGGTTAGTAGTAGCTTACATTTCCTATATTCTGTGGTCAAAGCAGTCAGTCGACCCGTATTCGTTCCCAGTGTTGTAGAGTTGTGAATCGATAACGTACCTACTTTAGGACAGTGATTAATTAATACGTACAGTGATAAAGTGGGGCACGTAACGTACGTGAATATAGACTTACAATCAGGGGTGCCGATCCCCCTAACCTCTACGACGCTTCCCCCCATTTTTTCTGACAAGACCTTTTCTCTCTTTTACAATAAAATTTCTTACCTAATCGAGCAAAGGGACTTTCTAACTCAAAACTATTACAAAATGTTACCTTTTACCGAAACGATATATTGATTGTAGGTAGTTATAAACTAAAAAAATAAGGATTTCTAATAATAAATCACAAATTAATATTTGCAGTAAAACGTGATTTGTTTTACAAATCTTTATTTCTAAAACAAATGTTTTACTCTTATGACTTTATTGAAAAGATACTTAGTTTTGCAACTTAAACGTCTCACTTAAATCTGTTTTTATCGATAAAATGCTATAAAAATTTCAGTCTGTTTTTGGACCTTTTCGTAGTGCACTAAAATGTAGCAGAAAGCAAGATAAATAAAAAATATAAACACAACGTTCTATTGCACACTGTACTTTATTAATACAGTAAATTAAAAATAAAAATGGATTTCAAAATTACATTATCATAACATGAACAAAACGGTGACACCTTGAACTCGATCTGTAGCCTGTTTGAAGCATCGAGTAGAAGACTATATAGATCCTTTTTTCCGTGCACACCGCGCCTACAGCCCGCTCGAAAAAGTCAACTGGGTAGATTTATTGTGCGTCTGATACGTATCCGTTATAAGTTTTTACAGTTTTGTAAAATTGGGGAAGATTTTTCATGCAGTAGTTAAAAAAATTCCCCCCCAAAATTTTCTAAATGTCGCCAATGGCGACACGATCACCCCCCGTAGGCACCCCTTCCTACGATACTTTTAAAATCGAATTTGTCTGACGGAGCGCGACAGAGCGTCACCAGGTCGGTGGCGGTGTATTTAACCAGTCTGAATTCACACCGACGGATACGACACACACACACACACACACACACGGCATTCACTAATGAATAATGTTCAGCAAAAAAAAACCTGTACCGGTCAGACTAGTAGCATTACGTAAAACGTAAAATTTTAACAAAAGTAAACAGAAAATGTTAAAGTTCATGGCGTCGTCAAGCGCGTTGTGTTTAAAAAGTTACGATTTCGTGTAAAAGGATTTTCTAACGCACTCTTCGTTTAACCGTCCAGCTCTTGGTACACGGATGCAACGGCCTGTCACGTGAGATTGCCGTATTAAAATGGGAGCACTGTAAGCCTGAAAGTTTCCAGTAAGACATTTTTTTTTTTTAATATACTGAGTACAGATTAAGTTTTGTTTATACAATGATTTCTTAACTACAGAAATAAAATTGTTGCGTTCCATAGCTGGGTACACAAAATTATATATGAAAAGAAACAATCATATAAGAGAGGAACTGAAAGTTGAAGAAGTTAACGGAATCATCGATAAGTATAGAGAAAGCTGGAAACAACACGTTAGCAGAATGGGCAATGACAGATCCCCCAAGGTAGCCTTATTGTTTCAGCCAAAAGGGAAGAGACCCCTGGGAAGACCCAAGAAGAGATGGTCCGACCAGTTTGGAGCCGAAACAGTCTAAGCCGTAACTAAGAAGAAGAATAAGAGATCATTTCTTAACAATTTCCAATTACAAACAGAATTATCACGGTTGCACACCCCTATAGAAAAATT
Source organism: Magicicada septendecula (assembly GCA_034769895.1). NCBI lineage: Eukaryota > Metazoa > Arthropoda > Insecta > Hemiptera > Cicadidae > Magicicada > Magicicada septendecula. The sequence continues at coordinate 128,791,977 of CM068368.1, forward strand.
ATTCCGATTAGCGCTTTCAAGCTTCTCAGCTCATCGTCAGATCGGAAGCATTCTGAATATGAAAGAGTCCTACATTTTTTTATTTTTTATTACACGACCAGAGCATGTTCAGAGTCTGTTTCACGGCCGGAGTCATAATTATTTAAATTATTATTTCTCTGGGCTGTAAGACCGTGGTCTTCCAAAATCTTCATGCTGATATAGACCTATGTTATTCACGTGATCACACGTTTCAACCTCACCTCTGGAGGCCATATTCAGTGAAAGGGCTTTAAAAATCTGAGAAGATGTACGTCAGTCAACCACCACAGTACTGTGGCAAAGGTTGACATCTTGTCAGCTTTTTAAAGTCCTTTCACAAAACATCTGATCACGCGAATAACATCTATCAGCATGAATATTTTGGAAGAGCACGGTCTTACAGTCCGGATGATAATTTAAATAATTAGAGCATATTGAATTTAATCATACACACTACAATTACACCTATTACAATTTACATCTACTTTACAGTTTAGGTTACAGGTTACAATACAAAACGAGATAACGCTATTCAGAGATGCCGTGATTTTTGTAGGCAATTTAGAAAAGTGCCGGATAGTCACAAAAATTCGGGAATCACTGGTCAAGCGTTCTGACAGCGAAGGCTAGTTGCATAAGAGCAAAGTGTACGTAAATAATAAAAATAATTATCGTTATGAAACGAGACGCAGTCTCGTGGTCATGACGAGCGCCGCTGCGATAACTTATGCGCGTCGTCACACATTGCGCAACGTTTGTCAACTGAAAGCCGGAGCTTTAAACATGTTTTTGCGAACATCGTTAGCATCGGCTTAACAGTTTTCTGCGTTCGGTAGAATTTACGATTTTTTTCTCTGTGTACACATAAACTACACATCAAACACATGTTAGTTACTTGTCTTGATTAAAAACACGTTAAGTCTGTAAAACATTTAAGTATTGAACTTACCAGAACATTAGTCTATATGTGTCATTGAAATAAGTAATTTACTTTTTAAATGGGTGACTTTTTATTTACACAACACATATTTGTTTTGAACTTATGTATCTGAATTATTGTATCTTTTTTGATACCGTATTTTTCGTAGAACCATGAAGCGTTTTTTGTTCTTATCTTTATTTTGTTAATTTAAAGATATCATGCGAATATTTATACATTATCAAAAAATAGGCTATATTTATAAGAGACTCCACTTCTAAAGCCAATCGTCATATCCGCGAACACAAATCTGGAAGACGACAAATGTCCGGGTATAACTCCCTCAGTTAAACACGTTACCCGTCGGCATCAAAGCAGCTGTTATCAGTCGTAATTGATTTTCTGTCTCGCATCAGTGTGGTTATGTTGTTTCTGCACATCATTAATCGATGGCTACAATGATACCAAAATCACGACGTCACAACGGATCGGCTCCAAACAAAATTGTCACCAATTGTGGCAAAGCCGCGTCAGCGTGGACTCAAAAGGGCAATCTCTCCTTTCTAACGGTGCTACTGCTTGGTGCACAGATGTGCCGCACAACGTGGTCTGCAAACGGTAATCTCTCCTTACTAACAGAGCGATCTGAGGAAGTGCTGCGCAGAGGAAGTGTAGCGCTTTTAAGAATACATTAGACCTATTACATCAAAGGCTTCCGATTGGCATCCTTTTGGCCAAGACATTATTACACTCTACACTCTTACAGGTAGACAGAAGATACAGTTTAAACATTGTATTTGCCTCCAAAAGCGTTTTAAGACTATAAAACAGGTTAATTACCTACCGTCACGCTTTTTGAAATCCGAAACAGGATTACTCGAGTTTCGACACATTAAGTGTCATCTTCAGATCCTCGATGAATATAAGTTAAAAATACATTTGTTGATGTATGCACATCCCGTCAGATAATAAAAACAACACAACATAACAAAAAAAATACTTAAATAATTTAACACGTATTAAAACACGAGACAAAACAGAATGAAAACACGATACACGCGGCCGACGTGCAGGTGCAGGTCCACGTCGGCCGCGTGTATCGTGTTTTCATTCTGTTTTGTCTCGTGTTTTAATACGTGTTAAATTATTTAAGTATTTTTGTTGTTATGTTTGTGTTGTTTTTATTATCTGACGGGATGTGCATACATCAACAAATGTATTTTTAACTTATATTCATCGAGGATCTGAAGATGACACTTAATGTGTCGAAACTCGAGTAATCCTGTTTTCGGATTTCAAAAAGCGTGACGGTAGGTAATTAACCTGTTTTATAGAAGATACAGATTTGACTCCACTCATTAGTATTGTAAAATTACTACACTATTGGTAGGACCTATTATTATACTAAATGTGAATACAGAAAACCAGGAACTGTCCATACTGCTACGGACAATTAGCAAGAACAACTTTGCCGACTCAGATGAAACCAGTTATTATTTGAGTAAAACGAATCTAGTCTTTTCGTGATTTAGCTTACGATGCTTTGAAATTGAATGAACAGTGTGTGCAGCTGGAACTGAAAGCGATAAGGTATGTTATCATGATTTCCAGTGGTGTTCTCGAGGATCAACAGCTCAGGGGCGAACCTGGGGGGGATATGGGGGATATATCCTCCCGAAATTCGAAACAATTTTAAAAATGAAGCAACAAATTTTTAACGGGTTGTGTGTTTTTGAAATGTAATTAATTGACTTCCAAGTTTTGTCAATTTAAAAAAATTGCTATTTATGTCAATGACAAATTTAAATAATCTACAATAATAGCCCTTATAGGCCTACACAATAATGAATATAAAAGATGCTGAAACGTGAAAGGAAGTCGACTTGAAAGAGAGTAGGAGGACACGATTTTCCTCTGGTTACAAGTAACTCGAAACATACGATTCATGTGATGACGACGTGCTTTACACTATGCTTGAGCCATGTCAGCTGATTTATATAATTCCGCAACGAAGGAACTGTTTGCTTTTACTCGCTAGTTGGCCGTAAACCGAGGCCTACGAAAAAGACCTCGTCTTTTTCATAGGCCTCGACCAAAAACGTAGTGTTAGTACTTCGTCGTTCTCTTTAAAGTATTTATATTCCACAGAAAGGTATTATTAGGCTTCTAAGACAAACTGGAAGCCTATATGATGTACTTTTTTAATTGATTTTAATGAAATTAATTAATTTCAGCTATTATTTACTCATTATTTTTAATTTGTTGGTACGATTTTCATTATAATATGAGAAAATCAATACTCTAAGAAAACGGTGTGGTTGGACCCCCCCCCCCCGAAATGAAATCCTAGGTTCGCCCCTGCAACAGGAGATCTGTGATACTGACTGTATTGTCAAGAGAAAACTCCCTTACTGTGGCACAAACATTTTCTTCATTTAGTGAGAAGCAGACACGAGTCTCTTTTATCCAGACGGAGTATGTTTCCGTTCATGAATATCGTATCGTAGGTTACTCCATCGCCAGTTTTATAATGACACAATCACCTTCAAAGTAATTATTGCTGTTGTTTACGAAAAGTAAATCCGAACACGACTTGTGTCAAGTTTACCAAAATCAGAGATCTGAATCTAACGTAATTATGTGAATTGTAATTAATTAAATAATAACAAAATTTAAGTTTTCACCATTTCCCTTCTTTGTTTCTTAAAAATAAAGTATGCACCATTTCCTCGCGAATGGTAAATCAACAGCGTAAGAAGGTTTACGTACAAAGAAACTTAAATACAGGGAAGTTTACGAATTCTGAAATCACTGAATGGCCAGCACTCGGTTGCTTCACTGTATACTCGCGTGTATAAATATTAGGTCATCTCATACTTACCCGCACTCTGTTAACATTGTCCTCTGCCGGGCTATTAGGCCGTGGTCTAATACTGTTTTAACAGACGTTTCGGCCCCACCATTGGAGACCGTCTTCAGCGTTTCTAACGATCGAAAGTAACTTGGAAGGTGTACGCCGATTCCCACAGTATACTGTGTTACAGTTATTTTCAGTCGTCGGGAACACTGAAGATGGTGGGCCGAAACGTCTGTTGAAACAGTATTAGACCACGGCCTAATAGCCCGGCAGAGGACAATGTTAACAGAGTTGACGGCGGCCGTGAGAGCCTTAGAAATTCATACTTAGGCCTACCTGTATGTTTTACTCGCGCGAGATGTGTATATTCGAAAGTGAATGACGTTTCGTAAATGTGAATTACGTTCTTTCAATAGCCGTTATCAGGTGCAGCAGAAGCATTCAGAAACAGCGGCAGCCCATGAGCTCAGCACAGAGTAAGTTTCCGTTAGTACATTTCGGATTACACAATCACAGAACAAGAACGCGTCTAACAGAATTAAGTGTAAAAATCGTTCATTTTCCTTATTTGAGGTAATTTTGTGCGGGACCATCAGGCGAACCCTTAAGTCGCCAAGTAAAGGGACACGCCTAAAATTCTACAAGGTGATGGCTCTTCCCACACTTCTTTGTGGGTCTGAGAATTGGACTTTAACGAAAGGCCAGGCCAGTCGCATCCAAGCGGGTGAAATGAGATTCCTAAGGCACGTGGCAGGTTATACTCTCCATGATCACAGAAGGAATACAGATATACGGCAGGAACTGAACATTATGAGTATACTCGACAGGATCGTCCCAGTATCAGTTGAATTGGTGGGAACATCTTTGCCGAATGGATGACGAATGGTTGACTCCCGCATCCCCAAACAACTATGGAACTATAAGCCGAGGGGACGGAGAGGTGTGGGACGTGCGAGGAAGCGCTGGAGTGACCAGCTGTAATATTTGCCTGTTTGAGACCGGAACAAACCATCCTTGGTGTAAACCTTGAAGATGATGATGATGGTGATGATGATGATGATGGTGGTGGTGGTGGTGGTGGTGGTGGTGGTGGTGATGACGATGGTGATGACATCGTTCATTTTAGTGTCATTGACTACGTTATTTTCAGTAGAATTAATTTTCTCTTATAACGATAAAATTGAAACAGACCAACAGAACGATAATTTATATCACCGGTAAAACTCGGACAAGTGCCTGTTATTTGGGTGGAACGGAGCAGTCACTGTATGGCAGCGGACTGACGGAAGACGTTAATACATATGCTAGCGTTGTTTGCCCCCGTGTTAGTTTACAAATAAATACAGCAACGTAGTTAATGAGCAGGGTAAACAGACACGCAAGGAACTGTTTACAGCTGTTACGCATGAATACCGCGTTATCTTGAGAGCGTGCTGATAACGTGGTTACAGAATCTTCTGGTGTTTTATGAACATTTCAGGTGCGCTTGGTTGGCACGTTTACGTTCTTCATAACAACTGTTTTGGTATGAAGCGAACGTTCATTCGTGTAACGTTTAGGCCTACTGAATGTGGGAAAATTAGGACAACACAAAAGGGACAGTACAAACGTTGGTTCCATAGAACATGTTTCCAAAGGATTGAGAGGGGGAAGTTAGAGTAGAATATTATTATTATTATTATTATTAGTAGTAGTAGTAGTAGTAGTAGTAGTAGTAATATCTCACCGTAAAATATGGTCGGACTAATCCTGCAGAGCGAACACCACGTGGATCAGGTAGCAGCCTACATAGAGAAGGTACTAAGGCAAAAGAGGGAAGCAGAAAGTGATCTTGCTAGGGCCGCTGACAGAATAGCAGAAAACAGGTAACGTGGACCCGCTGAAGATTTAAAACAGCAGAACGCTCACAGGACTAAGAACAAATGGGACCACCTTGAAGTATTGTGAAAGCTGAGTCCCGAGGTTGATCCATGTCGTGGACAAAAGGGTTTGTGGTTTTAATGGGTGGGAGTTCCACCCACCGTACGAATACAGACCTTCCTACGGTGAACATTAGTTTTCCACAGTCTCCCTCGTAAAAAAAATCGGTATGGAGAACCATTCATGACTTCCATGTTCTAAGATTTATGTTTAAAATCATTTTCAGAATGTAATATTTCCAAAGAAACTACTTCTTTCTTCAGCCTTAACCACAGTACTGTGATCACTAACGTATATCACCTCTCGTTAGCGCACTCGATTTTCTCTGACGATGGTAGTCGATGGCACTGCCGAAACGTCTGGTTTTGCAGAAAACATAGGCCCACGGCCAAATAGCCCGGGAAGGAATTTTAACAACAAACTACTTCTTTGTTGCCGGTAACGTAGTACACATATACAAAATTAACCCCTCCCCCTTCAACTATCCTTTTCATTTATAGATATTTCATGTATCTTTCTACAGTGGGTTTTTATGACCTTCTTTTCAGGTTACTTTATTTATCAAAATAAAGCGTATCAAGTACTTTACGCTTGTTAAAATATAAAACGTTGCAGGTAAACTACCCCTTCCCTTTAACCGATCCTCACCAAAATCAATAGGGCTTGAGTCCTCTACAACTCAGACGCATGTGCAAAAGATTATTTAATTCTATTTGAATTTGCGGCAGTTATCGTTCGCTATAGAAAAAATTCTACACACGGACACATTTCGGAAAATGACTTTTCGTCATGTTTTGAGGGTAGTACAATCAGAAACAGCCCTTATTTCGAACACGACTTTTTTCGCCATCACTATACTTCCATTTCCTTATGGAACATGGAAGTAAAAAGTAGTAGTAGTAGTACTAGTAGTAGTAGCAGCAGGAGGAGGAGGGGGAGGACTAGTAGTAGTAGTAGTAGTACTAATAGTATTGGGTAAGACATCCCAGTGATGGCAAAAACTTCCCCAGGGTCAAGCCTCGGGAAATAAGCCTCTAAACCTCCTTGGCGACTAGCCATTGTAGGGATTTAGTACTGAATTGGGAGACCTAAAATCAACACCCCCCCCCACCGACCACGAAATTTGCATCAAAAAGGAGTGTTAGAGATTAGTTATTTGTCTTTTCCCAAGAAAAAGCATAAAAGTTGATTTTAAATCGAGTTTAGCAGGGTAATGTGATATTTTACTTTACTAAGTAATGAAATTGCTGAAAAATTAAAATTGATCTCTAGTCTGAGAATGAATTTTGCGTAATCATTCGCTTGCTTGACAACGTGAGAAAACTGGCTTGCGTAATCAGAGCGGACAACGAATATTAACAAATATAGTTGAGAGGGAAAAGTGGAAACGTCTTAGCGAAACTTACGAGTGACAGCTTGAGGAAGTGGATGGCAACGAAAGTGTGGCAAACAAAACTAAGTCACGAGGCAAAGTGTCTGGAAAATTTACGCCTCGTCGCATGGTCAGCGAACCAGCAAACTAGCGAAAAACACTGTTTACTGAGATTCTACCGAGTTACAACGCAACAAATAATTTGATTCATAGTTTTTGTTATACTATCGTGTCCTTGTAATGTTGGCGTCGTCTAAACTACAGTCGAGAACGGCAGCTGTTAAACCTTTGCTGAAAAATAACCAGTCGCACGGAACGAGAACTTCTTCCCAGGTACGGTTAGAAATGAACGCTTGATTTCCGTTCTGTTTGTAAATTAGCGAAAAAGCAATTATTTGATTTGGTTCGAAATTAGTAGAGGGAAAACACCGGTTCTGACCCAAGTACCGTTATTCCCCCACCACCACCGCTGGACCAACAGCATCGACCAATCAAATTTCATGGCGCCTTTCGCGCGTCAAGTTCAAATATATGCCGTCTTTCGCAAGCCTAAATCACTTTCACTTTCTACTGGACCGCGAATTTCCGCGAATAAATTTATTTATTTATTTTTTTTTTTATTTGATATTTTTATTTTTTTAATTAAATTGATTTGCATATCCGTGAATATATGCAGCCTTTCGCGAGCCTAGATCACTTTCACTTTCTACTGGACCACAGCATCCGCGACTTTTTCGCTGATCTGTGTCAAGATCCGCGACTTTTTCACGTATCTGGACCACAGCATCCGCAATGTATATTAAATCTATATGATCAGGTTTACCAACCTATGTATGGGTTCAAACTTGATATGTGTGTGTATTATAGTGTATATTAAAATATATGATCAGGGTTACCAATCCTGCATTATTGTGTGTGTGTGTATAGAACAGATCTGCCAACATTTTTCTTCGGTGGGAAATTCAAACTATATTATAGTAAATTGTTGACGACGACTTCGATATCAACTCTCTCTCCCCTCCTCTCTCTTTGTCTCTAGACACAGTTGTCATCAGTTTTACATAAGCGTCGTGCTACTTATGGATTATTGTAATTAGCGATACTAAAATGTAATCACCAGGAAATATATATTTATCACCTATCTCGTGGCGTCCTTTTTTGACACATGACAGTCATTGACTACGATTTAGAAATTAATATACTGCCAAGTCTGTGTGTGTGTGTGGTAAAGTGTTACGCATAAAAAAATCTCCTTGAAATAAGGTATTTTCAAAAGTTTTGTGTACACACACATTGTATAATAATTTTCGTAATTGTAAGATACAACCTGCAAATTATTAAAATGTCTCTCTCACACATTTCTGATTACTATACAAATAATTGGATGCATATTCGAAGATTTCCCTTATTCAAACGATTTGTATGTGTGTACACGAACTTAAATACAGATGATTGTAATTTTAAAAATTCATTTTTTGCATTAAATATATATCGTAAACAATGAAATAATAATATTTCGTCATTGTAAGATTTTAATAAAACAATTATCAGTTTAAATAATAATTTTCATGATTGTAAGATACAACCTACAAATTATTAAAATGTCTCTCTCACACACATTTCTGATTACTATACAAATAATTGCATGCATATTCGGAGTACGTTGACAGCGAAACAAGTCTATGCACACACACACACACACACACATGCACACAACGATACTGAATTAGATATAGTTATTATTCGCTAAATTAAACCAGAGGTCATTAACCTTGTCTACGACGTCCTACATTCTAATTTCACACCTGCTAGTCATTAGCAGTAATTAGGATTATAAAGTATTTACTCTAAAAACGGACAACTCTACTTTCTAATTTGACACCTGTCAAGCATTAACACCGCTTACAGTAATTACTCTAAAAACGGACACACACACACACACACACACACACACACACACACACACACACACACACACACACACACACACACACACACACACACACACACACACACACACACACACACACACATGCACACAACGATACTGAATTAGATATAGTTATTATTCGCTAAATTAAACCAGAGGTCATTAACCTTGTCTACGACGTCCTACATTCTAATTTCACACCTGCTAGTCATTAGCAGTAATTAGGATTATAAAGTATTTACTCTAAAAACGGACAACTCTACTTTCTAATTTGACACCTGTCAAGCATTAACACCGCTTACAGTAATTACTCTAAAAACGGACACACACACACACACACACACACACACACACACACACACACACACGTGCTTTCCCCACTACAGAGTACACTATATATACGCTAAGTAAGTTAGCGGCAATTTCTTATTTGTCGACTTGTACTGCACGTATTACGTGGCTTCCAGTATACACATCTTCTTTTGAAAGACTGCTTGTACGTCTTCAGTGTAGACAACGCACATACTAGTTTTGGCTGATACTGTCTTCCAGTATACACATCTTCTTTTGGTAAGTGTATAGATTTTATTTAAACGTAAAAATTATCAAGTGCATTATTTATTGAATTTAATACATGTGTGTGTGTGTGTACGCGTGTGTGTATGATCAAATTACAATTTCTGAAAATATATTCTTACTGTATTTTTATAGTGGCAATTTCTCACCAACGTGTGCTGATACATCGTGAAATCTCTACATCTTTTTTTTAATAGTTGAAAGACTGTTTGTACGCCTGTAGACAACTAGACTCTAGACTGTAGACAACGCACATACTAGTTTTTTGGTAAGTTGTACAGATTTTATTTAATTTTAATGTATGTGCAGATTTTTATTTAAACGTAAAAATTATTTGCATTATCAAGCGTGTTATTGAATTTAATACATGTGTGTGTGTGTGTGTGTGTGTGTATGATAAAATTATTATGTCTGTTACAAATTTTCTGAAAAATTGCTTTAAACAAACGTTTTTAATGTAACAAATTTAGAAAGTAGGTCACAGTGTATGATGACATTTATATCTCTCTCTAATTCTGTTGTGGACATACATAGCTGTAAGCGGTGACTATCTCCTTATGAATGCGGAATGTAGACTTTCCTAAAATTATTTGCATTAAAACATTATCAAACGCATTATTGAATTTAATACATGTGTGTGTGCGCGTGTATGTGTATGATCAAATTATTATGGAGTGGGTTATACAAATAATAATAAAGTGTGTGTAATATATATATACATTTATTAAAATACATACACACAGCTCCAAGATTATATTAAACAGTTTTACAATTAAAAATACATACACAGCTCGAAGATTATATTGTTACAAGTATGAAAATATATCTAAACTAATATTTACAATTTAAAAAAAAAAAAAAATACACAGTTCCAAGATTATATTGTTAGAAGTATTAAAATATATCTAAACTAGTTTTACAATTAAAAATACATACACACACATAGCTCCAATATTATAATGTTACAAATATGATGAAAATATATATATATTTAAAACTAGTATTTACAAAATATGTATAAAATAAGACTTAAACACGTCTATGTACTGTGTTGGACAATGGTGTATATTCTACAAGCGAATCATGTAGTATCATACAGTAGGCGGTTGTCTGTCTAGGAAAATTCATTGACGATTCAAATTCTAAACGTACATCAACTACTGAAGACTTAAGTGTATCGTCTTGCTTGCTACAATCGAAAACAACCAGCGGGGCTTTTGATTTGAATAATTCCGGTGTCAGTACTGGGCTACCGTCTAAACGGTGGTAATACGAACTTTGAAAACTGCTGTACATATTGTACAATAATGCAAAACGGTCTTTCCCAATATCCAAGTTTAAATTATCGTAAGGATAATACTTGTCGTTTAGAAACAGTCTCGCATTGATCACGTTACAGTGATCAAATTCATCAGCGTGTGCTGTCAGTACATTTTTTCTTGCTGTCTGAAACGCTAACACAACAAAGCGTGGTTTTTCCAGCTGACTCGAGGTCTTGACAATCCAATTCTGCCTTTTAGTCTGTGGTAAGGCAGGATACTCGTGCAACTCCCAGGTCCTAAAAGGCATAGTTATCGGGTGGTCTTTCTCTATGAGTCGTAACAGTGGTAATCTGTACACATTAGCTACATGTACATAAGGCATTTTCCAGTAAACTTTATCTAGTTCAAGAACACAATTAGCAGTCGTTTGTCCGCTTACTAAAACCATAGCATTTATGTCGGTAGAAGCGCGTAGGAGTATAAGTTCTTGTTTCACGTTCAGCACGATGCGTGTATAGTCTTCTGCGAATCCCATTAGCATTTTCAGTGGTATACAAAAATTGAATTCGCCGTCATCATTCACTTTTAATATGTTCGTGGTCGGTGCCACCCAACCTGCGTTTTCCATTGCGTTACGTGCGTTGTTGTTGAGTGATAGAAAAGTTTTAATAGTTGACGTAACACCGACGTTTCTGGTATGATCCACTACCACGCCGGCCAACTCGTAACGAATCTCTTCAAAGAGAAATGCTATAGCATTGTTCACCAGTTCCACATTCAGTGCAGTATCTGCAGCCGCACTAGGGTTTTTTTTAACCAACTTGCCTTCGATGTAGAGGAAACTTTCTGACGGCAGTGTAAAGACGTCCTGTTGTTGTATTGGCACACGTATTTCATCATTGTTTCCATATCTTGTTGTTGCGTACGGTGCGTGTGAGTGAAATGAAAAGTGTGTGATACTGTCTTCAAAGAACGGTTGCTGCTCCACTGATAATATTCCACTCGCCATGTTACTTGCTTACAACAACAAAACCCAGTGAAATCAGGAAACGGCGGTTAACTGATGTTAATCGTTTCAGTTTCGAACGAGTACTGATGCGTTTCCTAACTGATCTTTCTTCTTCTTTTATTACTGACGACGACTGTGGTAGCAGCGGTGGCGAAGAAACAAAGTACAAGCCCATGTCTATAGTCGTTTTAGATGTAAACGCACAGTGATGACTTCTCCGCGAAAATCTATTACGTCACCGTCCTGATCGTGTAAAGATAATGTTATGTTGTCCAAACGACTCACATTCACAGGTAGGTATATGACGTTTGTAGGCGATTCAATTATTTTGAATCCTGGTTCGACTGACGGATAGAACGAGTGCAGTGTGTGCTCGGTTTTACCGTTCTTGTATGATCCTTGCGCTATATTACACCTTATCAGTATACTGTTCACTTTTATAATGTTAACTGTGGCGTCAGACGTGTGAGTTTTATTCGCTTCAAGCAGACGCTTTCCCTTGAAACCCAACATATCACCGATACCGTACACTGTTTGTTGAAAGTCAATATCCAGTGCACAAGTCAGCTCACATTTCAGGGTATTGTTGTTAGGACGTAGACTAATCTTTGAGTCTCCTAACCGCTTTTTGAGGAAGGCTTCTATGTCACCGATTTCATAAGCACCTGTAGGTAAAGTTATCAAGTCCCACGTTGTTCCGTCTCGTAGTACTGGAAACACGTTGTTTTTTCCTTCAATCACGTTCGGTATACTGTTGTATGTAGTAAAGTCCAATAGACCTACATACCATTCGCCGTTTGTTAGTTCGAGAGGCGGGAAAAAGTCACATACAAGAGCAGCAGCATTCGTACCTGTTAAGGTGACCGACAGCGAAGACATCTTGTCGCTTACTGATCACTCACGCGTTAAGAAGTCCAAACATAAATGCCCGCAGATGACTGTGTGTGGTGGCTGTTCACGTTCGTAATTGTAGTAAATGTCAGTGTCGGTTCCAAAATACTGTGTCAGCTCAAGAGGTGGCTGCATATTACCATACGCATCATAGTAGTAAATTTGTTTGTTTCGCTTCTTGTAGCAAACCCAGTGCGTACCAGGTCCTTCTGCACTGTCTAGATTAACAACTGCACTCTCATTCTTCCATGGTCGTGTGTGTGGTAAAGTGTTACGCATAAAAACTCCTCTGAAATAAGGTATTTTCAAAAGTTTTGCGTACACATACAAATCACTGTCAGACAATGCACGCACTGGTATGCAAATTAGTTTTTTTGTCTGTAAGGACGTAGGTATAGACCTGACGCTATTTTTTTATTGTTACGTTTATGTCTTGGGACTGTTTTGCGTTTGCAGGTCGTTTTGCGTTTGTTCACGGATTGACGTTTAATGCCTGAACCCTTCTTCTTTTTGTTTTTTCTGCAACCACTACGCGAGCTCCCTCCACCCACTGCCGATTTCGCCTTCATCGCTGCCGCTACGGCCGCCGCGTACGCTCTTTCGCTGATGCCTGAATTCAAAGCTTTCACTCGATCCCACGCCTTGCCGGCTAGCACACGATCCGCTACGCGTCTTCGTTCGTTGTCCTTGTACTTAGCGTAAGCGATATCGTGTTCGCGACAGGCTTCGTCCAACTCGTTGATTCCGCGCTCGCCACGTGCCAATCTCTCTTTGAGTTTTGTTCCAGGTCCACAGAATCGGTAGCCCGGTAGGTGTAATTCTACTGGTAATGCGTCCACCGCTCGATTAATCAAAGTAGGTACTGACGAAACGATAGCGGGCACAGTGTTTTTAAGTATTTTTCCAATTACACCACGCCCCATTCTTCTTTTCTTACGAAGTACGTGCATTCTTGTAAACAGATCTCCAATCCTTGATTTCCGTTTCCGTATCGAGAACGTCTATTAAACGCCCCACCTCTTCAATATATTCAGACAGGACTGAACGCTGTGTCGTGCTGTCTTGATATTTATAGACAAACTTTATTAGATTGATTATATGAGCGTGAAATACCTGAGTGACCTTGTACAATTCGGTCTTTATATGTAATTTTAATTCATGCATTTGTCGTACAGTGACTGCGTCTTTGTCATTGACACCGTTCGCTATATTCGTAATTTTTCTTCCGGCAGCGTAGAAAGTATCGTTTTGCAAACTGATTGTGTGTGCATGTAAAAATTCCAAATTCACTGCGTCTTTGAAGTCAACAGGCGCTTGCACATGCGTTAGTCGACAGTCATTAACGATTACGTTACCTGCACGATCTTTTTTCAAACTCTTCTCGTCTACGTATCGTTTTGTGGCTGCATCTCTTGATTTAAGCGGATCGTTTAGCCTTATTATTCGATGATCTTTTGCGTCTACGGTAGCGTTGTCGTCGTTCTTGTACTGTAAGCATGTGTCCTTTACGTACTGTAAAGAAACAACATCGTGCAACTCTTCAGGATCACCCAAGTTGCATATCTTTTTGTTTTTCACATCAAAGTGACCGTCGTTAGTCACTCCTAAACCGATATCCTCACGCAGACTTCGATGAGTTTCTTTTCGCACTCTTACAGCGCTGTCGTGTCTACCGAACTTGTCTACACTCATATTTATGAAGAAGAACTGATGGTTATAGAACGGTGCGTCTGCTTTTATATGATAATGCCAGTTTCACGTAATTCTTCCAATATCGAAACGATTTCATTCCTATGACCAGTATGGCCGCTATTTTGAGACGCCATTAACAGTCTCAATCTATTAACCAACTCGTTAGGATCATCCCAATGCACGTAATCGATTGCAGTGTTCGGTTTCATCTCCATATAGCCACTCCCTGTACGTTTTCGTGCAAACAATTTAGATATTACTAGTCGGTACTTGACGCCACTGTTACTGTTTATTCGCGTATTGTGTTTATATTTTTGTTTGTGTCCGTTGGTTGCTAGTAGTATAGACTTATATTTCCTCATATCATCATTATTGTATTTTTTCGGTAGTTTCATAAACAAAAGTTCATACAGACCAGGTGTACCCTCGTAAATTTTTCCTTTGACATGAAAGTTGTCGTTATCATCGATTTTTACATTTGAATCACCTATCATAAATTTACCACCTTCGTATCGAACACCATACATGCGATCTATAATCCGTTTACAGTCCGCCGATTCACACAAACGCATATATTTGTTTGCTAATGAATCCTCGCTGAAATGTAAAGCGTTATGGTTCCATGCGCTATTGTCACTGAAATGAGAAGCGTATGACTCTGTGTGCCACTTTCGTTTTCTGTTATTACGTGTTGTGTAGGCTCTTCTTGTTTTATCTGCTCCTCCTCCTCCTCCATCATGTCACCACTTAACTTTCGTGAAATAACTTCTAACGGTTCCAGAATCGGTCTGTAATTTTTTCTAAACGCCTCGTCGCTTTCTCTGATACCGTGTTGTAATGCATGATATTTTTT
The DNA here is from genome assembly GCA_034769895.1 of Magicicada septendecula. Classification (NCBI taxonomy): domain Eukaryota; kingdom Metazoa; phylum Arthropoda; class Insecta; order Hemiptera; family Cicadidae; genus Magicicada; species Magicicada septendecula. The sequence goes on from CM068368.1 coordinate 128,807,279, forward strand.
CCTTATGTTGTCGCTTATCGTGTCTATATCATACGCGAGTCGTTCCTCCTTATTCATTGCCATCGTGTGTTAGCAAGAGGACTGATTACATTACTACAGTGCAACCACTTTTATACTTCGTCGGAAACAATTATGAATCGATCAAAGCCGATTCTATATCTACCTTCATTTATTGGCGAGTCTTTGTCTATGACTAGAAATCCATAACGATCCTTCCACGCTTCCATGCAGACGTCTTTGAAAGCATCATATTTCATATCTATGTTAACGTGATCATTGTATGCATGTCGTAAATTTAGATCGTCTTGTTTGAACAATATCAACAAGTTAGCGTTGTCACGTACCAATTGTTTCGATATCTGGCTATATGTCTGGCATAGATAGAATGTGTCCACACCGCTATGTCTCCCCATAGCAAAATACTTTCGAATATTGTTTTGTCTTTCACACGATACGTCATCGAATACGATAACAGAGTCGAGACCAGTGATTTCACTCGGTAGCGGGACTTCTTCGTTCTCGCTGTATGCATGATAACCTAAACCTTCATCAGCGAGTGATTTCATCACTGTTTCTAGCATTCTGTATTTTGGTTGAAATAATGATTTTGAAAACACGTATACGTTGCGGAAACGTAGTCCGTTGGCATCAAACAGTAGGTTGAATAGCACATTTGATTTCCCACAGGAACTTGGGCCTGTAACGATACAGCGAATACTGTTCGGTAATAGCGGGCCATGTTTACGCTTAGCACTACCTTCGTCACCAGCCAAAAAGTCCATATCCTTTATTGGTAATTTGTTTGCTTGCTGTACAATCTTCATCTTTGTGAATACCGAAAGCATACTGTTTTCATCACGTGCTGTCACCTTTTTTATATTAGATCTTTCTTATGTATCCACGCATCGTGTTTACCATCGAAACCGAGCCAACGAACACGCACTCTGTCACCTTTGCGTTGTAACACCTTTTCCACTAGGTATACGTCGCCGACTTTGGACTTACTAATCTCGTGCTCGTAAAAACCACCTTTCAACACTTTGTTTAGATGATCTTTTAGCAGATAAGTGACGGGGATAGTAGTGGATTGTACTTTATCCACAGTGAATATTTCGTTAGTCCAATTCGGCGTATAACTTTTGGCGAACGTCATTTTGTGCTTACTTATACGAACACGGTCACCGACTTTAAATGTGGGTGGTTTCGTTGGACTGATTTTAGGCGCTGTGTTCTTCCTTATTCGTTCCAACACTATATGTTCGTTGGCGTCATTCACTTCACTCGGTTTCATACCAATGGTTCTGTGTGTTGTATTGTTGTACGATTTCAGTAATGTAGGTAGTAGATCCAACCAGCGGTAGTGTCCTTGTTCACTGAAAGCTCGATACATGTGTGTCTTCAGTGTGCGATTAAAACGTTCCACTATGGAAGCTTTTTTCTCACTGTAGGTTGAGTAATGTTTCACATTATACTTTTTTAGTAACGCTTGTACTGTGCTGTTGTAATACTCCTTCCCGTTGTCTGTCTGTAAATATTTCATTCGATTAGCAGTTAGTATAGGCTCTAGTGCATGCTTTACTTCTTTTCCTGTCTTTGTTTTCAATGGTACAGCGTACGCGTACTTGCTAAACGCATTGATCACTGTCATCATGTATTTGTACCCTTTGTTCACTCGAGCGTATGGTATCATCTCCACAAGATCCGCCTGGTACAAGTCGTGTAGACCCTTCAATTCAACCGCGCGCCTAACGAAATTCCTTCTCGCTGCTCTGTGTAGCTCTAGAGCTATAGTCTTGCGTGCGTTGTTCATGGTTTAAGATACACTAACATAATACCGGCGTTAAAAATACTATATATATCTATAACAGTTTCTTTGTTTTTCAGTATTCATTCACACATCTGAATATCACCATGGCTGACCTTCAACAGAATCCAGAACAACATCAGCAGGAACAGGGACATCCTCAACAAGGTAAAAAATTTTTTTTAAAATACCAATTGTCTCTCTCTATAATTATGCAACAAACCAAATTTGTTTGATATGAATTAACTCTGTCTAACCTGTACAAGATAGTCTCTTGACGTTGTTTAGAAATTGATATGACGGAGAAAATTTTTTATGTTCTGACATAGGTTTGTCACCTTCTCCCCAATGTATTGTCTCTTGACATCGTTTAGAAATTGACATGACGGAGAAAATTTTTCATGTTCCACCATAGGTATGTCACCTTCTCTCCAATGAACTAATTCAATTCCGCAACAAAAGCATTTAACTCTATCGTCTATGAATGACATACTATGTCCACAAACATCATAATTTAGCGGATAGTAGTAAAACCCAGCAAACGCTAACTCGTCGGGACTGACAAACGTCACTTCCCAATCCTTGAACGATTTTCTTCTTTCACTTTCAATGCTAAAATCATGAGTAGCTGCCATCTTCACAGTTTGCAATAAACTAACGTATTACTAACGTGTACTATCTATTTATTTACCACAAACATGAATTTGTGTGTGTTATTCATCATTCCTATTAGCTAATACATGTGTTTCTATTGTTTCAGATATGACACGATTTTATATTGTGCGAAACAGTAGTATTAGAGGATGTCTCACAACTTTTAATTACCTGCCTGTGTACACAGAAGAAGAAGATCAAGATATAGTACCGATAATGACCGAGGTGCGACCTTTATTGTGCAAGGATATTCTGGCAGAACAAGCACGTTTACGCAGTATCAAATGGCATATTGCGTGCAGGATACGTTTCACTAAAACTGTGTTAGATGGTGACAGCGGCGAAGAAAAAGAGGTAACCAAAGACGCCGTCTTCCACGGACGTTGTTGTACGTTGCTCACGAACGACAACGACGAGTTGAACTGTCTACTCGATGAATCCTACGATAAAATCATGAATAGCATATCCAATTTTACCCGTGACGGGAGCGGATGGTCGGTGGATGCTGTACTGAAGCTGGAACTAGTTGTTGGACGGTACCAACCTCTAGCAGCATCCTCCTACCTTCCAACCCCGCGAAAACTTGCACTCACCAAGGCAGTAGTCAACATCAAGAACCCTCAAGATGAAATGTGTTTTCTATGGTCCGTACTAGCTCACATACACCCTCAACAAAAGCATAAAGAACGTGTTTCAAAATACACCTCATTCATATACACAATAAATATGTCCGGTATCGAGTACCCTGTTTCTATAAACTCACTTTCTAAATTTGAAACACAGAATCCCAACATTTCTATAAACGTTTTCGGCTATGATATAGACGACAATATCAGAAACGAATCTAAAAATGAGGTTTATCCGTTAAGAATTACCCCCAATAAGGACAGATTACATCATGTTAATCTTTTGCTTCTGTCCGATACAAATAGCCGAAAACATTACTGTCTTATCAGTAACATGAGTAGATTGTTATCATCCCTAACAAAATTCGAACATAAATCATTTTACTGTGACTACTGCCTGCATCGTTTCACTACAGAACATGGTCTGTCCGATCATCTCCCCTACTGTACACCTTATGGTGAACAGAAAACCAAAATGCCCACAGAGGAGGAGAAGTTTATGTCATTTAAAAATTACGCGCACTGTCTCAAAGTACCCTTTACTGTCTACGCCGACTTCGAGTCCCTCATCACTCCGCTTCAATCGTGTTCACCTGGTAACAACGTTCCGACGACAGTGCACGAGTTAGGTGAATTCTACTCAGTTGATGGCAACGGTGCCCGTCAGAAAATAACTTCTCCTCCTGTATCGTCCACATCATACGAAGCGATGCATATTCCGTCAGGTTTCTCCTATGCTATCGTCGATCATACACACAGACTCTGGAGAGAGGCTAAAGTTTATCGAGGTGAAAACGTTGTAGACACTTTCTTCTCGTGGTTGATGAAAGACGCCGAGGATATGATGAAGGTAGTACGACATAACGTGCAAATAATTATGTCCGATGATGACAATGTTGTGTTCACTAACGCCACCGTTTGTCATTTGTGTGAGCGCCCTTTGACAGACGCTGACAAGGTACGCAATCATTGTCATCTTACGGGGAAATTCTTAGGAGCAGCCCACAATAGCTGTAATCTAAGCTACAAGATGCCTCGTCATATCCCCGTCTTCTTTCACAACCTTCGTGGGTATGACTGTCACCATTTAATGCAGGGTTTAGGAAAATATAAGGACCAGCACGTATCCTGCATTGCAACATCCAGTGAGCGTTACGTGTCGTTCTCCCTGGGTCCCTTGCGTTTCGTAGACTCTTTTCAATTTCTTAATCGCTCTCTGGACACACTCGTTACCAATCTGTCCACGTCCGGGAGCCAATTTCCTTTGCTCAGAGAGGAAATGCTTAGACGGGGTTTCGACGAACAGACCAATCTGCTCGTACGCAAGGGAGTATACCCTTACGCGTACGCTGACAGCATTGATCGGTTCAATGAAACAAGTCTACCCGCTCGTGAACACTTTGATAACCGGTTGTTGGAATCGGCTATTTCGAACGCAGATTACGAGCACGCACAAAACGTGTGGAGTGCATTCAATCTGCGTACGTTTGGCGATTACCACGATTTGTATTTGTTGACAGACGTAATGCTGCTGGCCGATGTCTTTGAAAGTTTCCGAGACATGGCCTTACGCGATTACTGCATGGACCCGTGTCATTTTTACTCGCTTCCCGGACTCGCTTGGAACGCGATGCTAAAAATGACAGGGGTCGAATTAGAGCTGTTAACAGAGATAAATATGCATCTGTTCCTTGAGTCTGGGGTCCGCGGAGGCTGCGCGATGATATCCAACCGTCACGCAGTCGCTAACAATCCTCTGATTCCAGATCAGTACGATGTATCGAAACCGACCTCCTTCATTCTGTATACAGACTGTAATAATTTATACGGTGCAGCCATGTCGCAACCACTCCCTTACGCAGACTTCCGATGGCTCGATCGTAACGAAATCGAGTCCTTGGACGTACGTAATGTGAGTGATGATTCCGACATCGGGTACATCCTCGAAGTCGACCTACACTATCCCGATACCTTACACGACCTGCATTCCGACTACCCACTTGCACCTGTGCGCCAGCGCGTAACACCTGATATCCTTTCTCCCTTTTCCAAACGTTTACACGAGAGTATATACAGATCATCGTATAACGAATCAGGGTCATCCGTAGAGAAGTTGTTAACAACTTTGGAGGACAAACAAAATTACGTTCTCCATTATCGAAATTTGAAATTGTATTTAAGTCTTGGCTTAGAGCTGAAAGCGACTCATAGGGTGTTGTGTTTTAAGCAAAGCGCTTGGTTGAAACCGTTTATCGATTTCAACACCCGCAAGAGGCAAACAGCCGTCAACAGCTTTGAAAAAGACCTTTTCAAACTGATGAACAACGCCGTATACGGTAAGTCGCTGGAGAACGTACGGAAACATATAGACTTTGAACTAGTCTCGAATGAACGACGGCTTCAAAAACTAGTTTCCACACCTAGGCTAAAACGTATGATTCGTTATACGAACGATCTGGTGGGGCTCTCACTCCGTAAAAAATCCATTGTTCTTTCCCGTCCCGTGTATGTCGGCTTCACGGTGCTTGACGTTAGCAAAACGATAATGTACGACTTTCATTATCGTTATGCTGTCGCCAAGTACGGCCGCAACGTTAAATTATTAATGACAGATACAGACAGTCTGATGTATAGCATTCAAACATCAGACTTGTATGCAGACATGAAGAAGGACCTACACGTTTTTGACACATCGGATTACCCTACCTTGTTATAGCCTTAAGAACAAAAAGGTTGTCGGTCTGTTCAAGGATGAAACGTGTGGTCGTCCTATTAGAGAATTCGTGGGTCTCCGTGCGAAATGTTATTCGTTCCTTGTGGCCCACGAAGATCCCACCCAAGAGTGTCAAAAACGTGTATGTAAAGGTGTGCCTCGAGTTGCGATTAAGAGGAGTCTGCGACACGATATGTATCGCAAGTGTCTCACTGATCATTGTCAGTTTTCTACCAGTGCGCTTTGTTTACGTAGCGATCATCATACGCTGTACACGATGCGTGTAAATAAGCAAGCGTTGTCACCGTATGATGATAAGCGTTATATATTAGACAATGGTCATGATACGCTTGCATACGGTCATTATCGGATACGACAACGCATCAACATGGAGAACGACGACGACGACACCTCCCCACCTACTAAAAAAATTTGTCTCCATGTATAGTAACCCTCCTCAACACTTGTTTCTTTCGTCAGTTGATGTCTCTCGGTGCTTCAGTCCAGACGTCTGTAAACGTAAGTTCACATATTAATATCGCAACGATATTTGTATGTTTAAACATAATATATATATATACATATATAGAGTTTGTAATGTGTGTGGTTTCTTTGTCTTACAGTATTATGGATAACACTGCGGTTATAATCGACTTCCAGTGCTTTTTCGACGACAACGGAAAATATATTGTGAAGGAACTGTCAATCATGGACGTTCTGAGATTTGCTGGTAGACATTGGATTTTGACACCGCCTGCTACATCCGTTACGAATTCCAAATACGTTAGGACAAACCACTGGTTAACAACAAATTATCATAGACTTAGATGGAGCGAAGGAGAGACACCATACGACAATCTTGTTTCATTGTTAACATCACATACACGTATATATAAATATGTGTTTGTGAAGGGTTTTGAGAAAAAACGTTTTTTGCAATCAAAGATAATACACAATAATATCATCAATCTCGATGACTTTGGTTGTCCTAAAAACATACCGTATATAATTCATGGAACAGAATGTCTTAGACATTTCAATTCTTCTGACCGTTGTGCCAACTATAAGGTGCATGCTATTCGGGAATGGATGATTCATGATTTTTGCTTTAAACAAACATTTTTAATGTAACAAATTTAGAAAGTTGGTCACAGCGAATGATGACATTTATATCTCTCTCTCATTCTGTTGTGAACATGTACATACATGCATAGCTGTAAGCAGTGACTATTTTCTTATGAAAATGGACTTTCCTAATGACATTGTTATATTTTTGGTGTCTCTAATTTCGTCTGTGGGACATGTTCATACATGCAAATGAAAGTGGGACACCGACGTTACCACCACCGCCACCACCACTATCACATTCTACTGTCCTTTTGTGACGAATATTCTGTCATTGTTTGGTTCTCTCTGGTTTGATACGGACGTGTTCACTTGTGTCTTCTAATAATGTCGTTTCTTGTAAAGTTTAATGCTGTAAGTGCTATCGAGTACAAACGATGTTCAGAATTGATAGTGAATAAAAAATATCCCATCATGGTCTTAACAAATGTGGACACGAAGTATGGGAACTCTGTGCTTGCTACGTTGGAGGATGGCGACCGTCAGTATCGTGTCTATCTTCCCAAGAGGTATGCAGGTGTCTTCACGAATGAGGAGCTCAGACATATCAAACCTAAAGAACTACATTTAGTGTATCGAGGGACGAGAAATCAAACAACACAAGTAGAGATTGAGTCCTAACGTCGTAAGTAGCAATCGTTTAACAAACAATTTATTGATGTGTGTATGTGTGTGTGTGTGTGTGTGTGTGTTGTGTGTGTGTGTGTGTGTGTGTAGTTTCAACTCTCTGTACTTAACACTTTAATAATTGAATTTGTATGTACATGATAAATGTATCATTGATTCTATTTAGTTTCGTTGAATAATAATTGGTTCGATTAGAAATTATTTGAAAGTACATTACCTTTATGCGATAAATTATCATTGATTCTAAGTAGTATTTACAAATTTCCAGTGAATAATATTTGGTTTGGTTTGATTAGAAATTATTTGAAAGTACATTAACTTATGAAAAATGACATATACTTGAAAAAGTTTACTTACTTAACACATTTGATTCTTTCCACTAACTGTGTGTGTGTGTGTGTGTGTGTGATAATTGAATATTATCGTTATCAGTGATTCTAATATCAACTGTATTGTTATGTTACAGATAAACTTCCTTGTGAACTGTATCTACAACCGTGAAATTATTATTTTAAAATCTTACAATGTCAAAATTATTAATATTTATTTTATATAACAATGTTTGTTTGTGATATATGTATATTTAATCAATGTAAAATGTATTTTGAATAATTGTATTATAACGGTTTGTAAACTATATTTTAAGTTTGTGTACAGTGCTGTAAATATATATTTAATCATTTAAAACAATATTATTATTAATATTTTATATATATAACAATGTTTGTGATATATATATATATATATATTTAATCAATAATTGTATTATAGCGGTTTGTAAACTATATATTTTATGTTTGTGTACAGTGTTGTAAATATATATATTTAATTATTTAAAACAAATTATGGTTTATTTTAATTTATTTCGTTATAAACCTTCGAATATGCATCCAATTATTTGTATAGTAATCAGAAATGTGTGAGAGAGACATTTTAATAATTTGCAGGTTGTATCTTACAATTACGAAAATTATTATACAATGTGTGTGTACACAAAACTTTTGAAAATACCTTATTTCAAGGAGATGTTTTTTTATGCGTAACACTTTACCACACACACACACAGACTTGGCAGTACATTAATTTCTAAATCGTAGTCAATGACTGTCATGTGTCAAAAAAGGACGCCACGAGATAGGTGATAAATATATATTTCCTGGTGATTACATTTTAGTATCGCTAATTACAATAATCCATAAGTAGCACGACGCTTATGTAAAACTGATGACATAAAGAGAGTGTTTATATCGTGATCGACAACTGTGTCTAGAGACAAAGAGAGAGGAGGGGAGAGAGAGTTGATATCGAAGTCGTCGTCAACAATTTACTATAATATAGTTTGAATTTCCCACCGAAGAAAAATGTTGACAGATCTGTTCTATACACACACACAATAATGCAGGATTGGTAACCCTGATCATATATTTTAATATACACTATAATACACACACATATCAAGTTTGAACCCATACATAGGTTGGTAAACCTGATCATATAGATTTAATATACATTGCGGATGCTGTGCTCCAGATACGCGAAAAAGTCGCGGATCTTGACACAGATCAACGAAAAAGTCGCGGATGTTGTGGTCCAGTAGAAAGTGAAAGTGATTAGGCTCACGAAAGACGGCATATATTCGCGGATATGCAAATCAATTTAATTAAAAAAATAAAAATATCAAATTAAAAAAAAAAAAAAAAAAATTTATTCGCGGAAATTCGCGGTCCAGTAGAAAGTGAAAGTGATTTAGGCTTGCGAAAGACGGCATATATTTGAACTTGACGCGCGAAAGGCGCCATGAAATTTGATTGGTCGATGCTGCTGGTCCAGCAGTGGTGGTGGGGGAATAACGGTACTTGGGTCAGAACCGGTGTTTTCCCTCTACTGAAATTACATTTGTTTTTGTTGCTTTGTTGTTCATTTACTTTCCGTACAGACATTATAATAATAAGTCTTCTCTAGTAGCCGTTGGTGTAAGTGGGCCTACTTGCGAAGATATCTCTCTCTCTCTCTCTCTCTCTCTCTCTCTCTCTCTCTCTCTCTCTCTCTCTCTCTCTCTCTCTCTCTCTCTCCCTCTCCCTCTCTAATTATAACTAAGCTTCACATTTACAGGTAGACACATTTATACGTTATATGGACAGCACATATAACTAATGTTGCAGTTCTTAGGAAGATGAAAAAAGAAAGGGAAGTTATTAACACAGTGAAGATAAGAAAGCTTCATTATCTGGGACATCTCATGAGAATTGAACAGAGATTTTACTTATTGCAGTCCATACTACAGGGAAAAGTACTTGGAAAGAGAGGCGTTGGACGACCGAGAATATCACGGTTGAGAAATTTAAGGAATGGCATGAATACAACTGACTTATTCCGTGCAGCAGCACAGAAAGTTAAAATAGTCTGTATGATATCCAACATCCGAAACGAACAGGAACTATCAGAAGAAGATACTTCCCGGTATAGACTTGTAATTTCCCAGTGGCGATAAAAGGAATGTTCTCTAGAAATAAGTATTCGGTGTGAGCTAATACCAATAATAATTGGTTCTCATTGTTAAGATTATTCAGAGACCGTTGTCGACTGTTGTTAGTGACATACGGTTTCGGCCCCACCACCGGAGGCCATCTTGAGTATCGCGATAGTTTTTGGCAGACATTCGTCAATTCGCCCCAGTACTGAGGCAGACTGTGAGTCGGTAGACACTGAAGGTGACCTCCGACGGTGGAGCCGAAACGTTTGTCACTAACGACAGTCGACCACGCCCTAACAGCCTGGCTGCGGATAATCTTAACAATGTCGGTGCCAAGTGTTGAAAGACCAAACCCATGGCCTTTAAAAGTAAATATCCAGTGAGGACTAAGATAGTTATAAACAACAGCACTTTAGAACAAGTGAGCCGTTTCAAATATCTCGGCTGTGCAGTAAGCTATGAATCTGAATATGATATAAGAGAGAAGATAAATAAAATTGGGAATGTTTGTGGTACAATTCGTAGAAACCTTAGAAATAAAACAAGACATAGCACAGAGATTAAATTTTATAAGACAATTGCATTACTCACGTTGATTTATGCGAGTGAGACGTGGGTCATGACAAAAAAGGAAAGCGGCAAGATTCAGAGTGCTGAAATGCAGTTTCTTCGAAATACTTTAAATTATACGTTGCAAGATGGAATAAGGAATGAAGATATCGGAGCAGAATTGGAAGTAAAGAACATAGCCTAAGTGACATTATTTCAATTTACAGGAGACAATAGTGGGATCATCTGCAAACGATGACAGAGGATCGATTGCCGAAAGCGGCAATGAACTATAAAGCCATTGGTAGAAGAGACGTGGGTCGTCCGAGGATGAGACGGGTGCCGGGAGAGGTTTATATAACCTAATCCTTCAAGAGCAGAAGAAGAAGAAGAAGAAGAAGAAGAAGAAGAAGAAGAAGAAGAAGAAGAAGAAGAAGAAGTTGACGCCGGCCGTGAAATCTTAAAAACTAATTGGTTCTCATGGTCGAGTGCTGTGTGAGGTTAGTCTGCTTCGTGTTCTTCGAAAGCGCACTACATCTCAGGCTATTTCTTCCAGCCAGGCGTATCCATTCTTTCCAAATCCTGCTCTAATCGGCGTTTGATCTTCCTATCCGCCTCACTCTTCCCGTTTCTCCGTCCAACATTCTCACTGGTTACGTGTCTCCATCCATTCACCCCATTTGCCTCAACCAAATAGGCCTAATTCTTTTACCTATAATAAATCTTACGGTACCTTCTCTTTCGATTACTGCTTTATTGTTATTATCCTTCCAGCTGTTATCTCGTTTGGAACGCAGATTATGCATTGCCTCAAACCAAATGTTACTCGTATGTGAACAACGTGATAGAACGCTGCAGGTTCAGGGTGTTTGCATTATTTACTTAAATATTTTAAATTAAGTTTAAACGTTTTATTTTAAGAACTGGAAATTCAATAAAATTTGTGTAAGGTAATATGAAGTCTGCTTAACACATTCCCTTGAACAACACATCACGCGTTTTATTCGAGCACAACGTAAACATATATAATATCGTGAATACTTTACAGTCAAGCGCATCAGTAACAGATATCATGGACGGTACACAAGTCAGTGATAACCATCGATGTATACTATATGGATCGCGTGCTGCCAGGCAAAGTGAACGGGAGAAAACGGTCCAAAGCACGTATAGCTTCCCACACAATGGTTGACAATAAAGCGTTTGGCGCTAAGTTAACACGTGTATTAAACGAGTCATTCAGTCAGTTATGCACTTGTTTTAACAGTTTACAATTATTACATTTGGAACAGTTCTACTGAAAATTTGTGCTTATGAAGATTTTATTATTATAACAGTTTCTTTTTATTTTTGTCTAACTGATAACAGATGACAATAACTTAAGCGTTTACACCCATTTTACTGATTTTGTATCAAGCGGAAAATTAATTAGAGCGTCATTAGACGTTTTAAAGATTGTAAAATATATGTATAATTTATTGATTATATCTGACAGTAAACTTAATACCAAAAAATGATTTTATCAGCTTGCAAAAACTTTGCCGGCACAGTGTTTAGAAAACATATTTCAAACAATGATTTTTCTGAAGACAGCCATGAAGTGAAACTTATCAAATTAATAGTGACATTATTCTATAAAATCTTGTGCTATAATACTGCTAAGGAAAGAACCGCTGCAGCTACCTTCTCTAAGCTTGGTGTCTGCCAAAAGTTAAATAAATTTGTATTACAGTATTTAGTAATGTTTAATGTAAACAATTTTTATACAGTTAATACGTAGCTAATTAAATAAAATAAAAAAACAATGTAAATTAGCATTGCTTATTGAACACTTTAACGACCATGGTGAGCGTATACGCCAGCTTCTTTTACGCAATAAACATTTTAAAGTTTACGGCTCACGTCTTTTATTCTTTGTTTCCCTTATTCTTATCTTTATTCGTCTGGCTTCAATAATAAATGCAATAAATGTCTGGCTTAATTTAACGCAAAATATAATCCGCTAAAGCAACAAAAGCTATAACAAAGCAGAAATGTCAGTCTTTCTACAGGTACAGTATATAGCATACGCAGTGTTCTTGCCAACCACTGATGCAGCGGTCGGACCGAATTCAGTGAATGCAGCACGCGATCCATTGTAGTATACATCGATGGTGACTCTGATGGTCATTCAGACAAACTGTAACTACAACTATACTACTAGTGTTGCCATTGAAATTACTCCTATTACAACATTTCTGCTTCCTTCCATACTTTTCCCTTTCCCTTCTGCTTCTAAGTTGTATGTCAGTATTAAGGATAAAACCTTTATAATTCCATCAGTAGAGAGTGTTTTGTTAAGACACAACTTCCGAAATGCTTCTCATTACCGAAGGAAGAAGAACAGAAGTTGCTAAGGGCGGACTGAAAATGCAAGATTTCCGAACAACTAAATAATCCTTGTGAGAATGAATCATATTGTTTTAATCCTGCTAAAATCATATCACTCACCTACAGGTCAGTAGTTTTATTAACAGCAATTTCATAGAACTAATTACTGGATTAGGGCTACACAGAATCGCAGAATCGGAACAGATCGTAATATTTATTTACATTTTAATTACATAAAAAATGGTCACTTTTATAATCTGAAACGTTTGATTGGAAAGGCCGCAATTCATTACATGCATCTGTAAATGGACTTTAAATGCGTAACGAACAGCACTTACGTGCACATGGTAACCGCTCTACGAATTTATTTACCTCGTAAATGTAGTGGTCCCAAATATCACTGGTACACATAAAAGTATTGGTATGATTTTGTGTATATACATATTTAATATTATAAAGCCTATTATAAAAACTTAAATATATTATTTTTAGCCAGCGGGGCAGTCGTGTGGTTAAAGCGTCGTGGAATCAGGCGACGCACGCACGAATTCAAACCCGAATGGATGACTGGTTTGGTGGCTGATACCCTCTATACTCTGCAAGGATAAGTGGAAGTGAAGATTCGATTGATCGATAAAATAGTGAAATTTTGAAATAAAACAATAATTCACCTACATCTTATTGGTGTAGGTATTATATTAATAATGTAGCCCTACCATACTAGAAGAACGGGGATACCCTCAACAGCTTGTAAGAACTATATAAGGCCTATATAATGGAACAAGAATAGCTGTCAAAAATAATTGTAGGATATCTCAACAAATATCTGTCAATCAAGGTGTTAGACAAGGCTGCGGTATATCACCTACTCTTTTTAACATTTATACCGACGATCTGTTAAGGAAATTGAAACATCTAGTGAACCCTGGTATTAAGTTATCACGAGACAGATATTTGAATGTGCTGTTGTTTGCTGACGTCTTGCTTGTACTTCAGAATACAGAATCTGATTCGCAAAAATCTGTTTTTAAGTTTCATCAGATTTGCAAACAATACAATATGAAAATATCCGCTATAGAAACAAAGGTAATGGCATTTCGAGGTAAGGAGCCAATAAGAATAAAAATTATGATTAGTGATCGAATTCTAGAACAGGTGAGCCGCTTTTATTATTTGGGAAATGGTATTGGCTATGATAGAAATTATGACATTGATGTTAAGTTCGGTAAGTTCCAGACAATCTGTGGAACAATCAACCGTACTTTTAGAAAAAAGGTGGGTCGAGATACAAAATTAAAGTTTTACAAAGTTATGGCAGTTCCTGTACTGTCCTATGGGGTGAATTATGGAGAACAACCAAAAAACAAGACAGTAAAATACAGGCCTCGGAAGTTAAGATTTTTAACATTCTTAAGAGGACTTAAAAGGTTTTATAAAATTGACCATATAATAAATGAGGCCATAAGAGAAGAATTACATGTTTTTAACTTGAATGAAAAATTAAAAGATTACAAACAACGGTGGAAAGAACACTTGGAAAGAATGTCAAATTTCAGACTGGTCAAACAAGTCTGGAACACAAACCTATAGGACACAGGAACCTATAAAAACCCAGGAAGGTTTTTTTTTTTATGGTAGGAAGGTTTCCATGGCTGGAGGATTTTTGAAGAGCGAACAGGCAGTACCTTGCCTATACCGTGTTGTGAAAATAATGATGATGATGACGTAGGCCTACCGCATGAAGGTCAAGAATTAGAAACAATTTCGGCATGCTTCCCGGGACACATTAACTAACACTTAGTGAAAATCCGCTTTTAAATTTGATTACGGTAGCTGGGAGTCAGTCGAATATTGTTTGAACAGTTTTTACTTGCTGCGTTCGGCAAACACGGTTCACGCAAACTGAACAAAGAACTGAACACGTGTGAATGTAAGTAAAGCTGGGTGAGTCTGCTGAACGTAAATAATTTCCAGCTACATATCTTAGTGAACATTGTTCCACTCACGAAAACTGTTATCTAAACAGTACAAAACTAAAAAAAACACTGTAATATTTTAGGAAGTTCAGTTATACTTCAGAAAGTCCCTTTTCTTCTCAGTTTTTCACTAACTTTCCTTGAAAATTTTAAATACTTTTTTTCACACAAAAAGTGAATCCGAGGTCATTGCTGTGATTTAAATTATAGTGTGTACCAATGGTGTAACTACGAGGTCCCCCTCGTTTGGGGGAGGGGGTGAGAATAACTTGAAAGTTCGCCCCCCTTTTCTTCATGACAAATAAGAAATTCAGGATTCTGCCTATATAATTTTATAAATATATTTTATAAATTCTTTGCGTCTGAAAGTTTTAAGGTTGACAAAAATATGGAAAAGCAGTGATATTCTCTCTTGATTAATTGTTCTTCAGATTAAAGGTAATAAATCTCATGTCATTAGGAATCAGCGTAATTCTAAATTAGTGTTCTTAATAAATCTTGTCGAAACGAGTATTTCTAAGGATATATTGAAACCCCCGGTTTAACAATCTCTTCGCATCTTAATTCAAAGTTGTTGTCGCAAGAAGTTTTAGCAACCGATAGTTCACGTTAAAGTACGTTATTTCTTAATGTCAAATCCAGCAATGAAATCTTATTTTTTCGAATTGAAGTCAATAAACTGTTAGTTTACCCGTGCAAAGATGACGATTCAAACCACAGAGATATTATATTATCATGTAGGCTTCCGCGATCGGTGTTCATTATGATTGGGAAGTCTTCATACAAGACATTTTTGACGCGGTCCACACCGGAGGAAACCTTTCGGAGGTTTCAATATCACGGAGGTATTAGACTATAGCAGCCATGACATAGACAACCTTGTTAGGGGAAGTGTGTCTGGGCGAAAAAAAAAACAGAGGTAGAGCGATTATTGCCTTTCTTCGTTTTCTGGGCGGGCGTAATTCCTATTTTAAGCCTGCAGTTATTTTACGTTATTTATCAAATGCCGAACGAGTTCTCGTCATTATTAAGAAAACTCTATTTAATTAATTTACTATTTTAATTACTTTGACTTCTACAATTGTTTACAAGCCTTATTTTAACACACGCACCTGGCTTAAAAATAGGTTCACGTGATCAGTACTGGAATGGCGTCTCTACACTGGTGTCCTGTTAAGGCTCCTCTACACGCTGGCTCAATATCGATGTGCCAACGATGGCCACCATGGTGGCCATCATCCACACGCTGGTCCTTGTTGGGCCAGTGTGGATCGACCACGACGGTTACCCTCACCGGAAAATCAGTTCTTGCTAGGCTCTAGTTCTTTTGCTCTTGCTAGTGCTGAGTTTTGCTCGAGAAATGGATGTCGAGTCAGTCGCGGCTCCAGATATTAATTTGTTTTCTGCATATCAGTATAACGTTGCTGTGTATAATAACAAAGTAATTAAGAGAAAATGGTGAAAAAAAAGATATTGGATGCTAACTATCCCTACACCGCAATATTTTGTTTTTCGTAAAATATTTTTTTAACAACATTTAGAAGGGAAGGGAGGTAAGCTAACCGTGCACATTTTGTTTTAAGGCAAAGTATGGAGAATCAAATTGCTGAGCTCCTTGTTGGACCATCTGGTGAATTTGACAACTTTGTGCGAATGTTGTTTACCGACTTCGAATATCTCGTGCAATGAATGTCTCCAAAAGTTGCTAAACAAGACACTGGAGTTCCTCAGTGCTCCACGATGTCATGATTAGCACATAAACCTCGAATATCGCACATTCAAAAAATAAATGACAAAGCACACAAAGAGCTCACGAGCACAGCGTTCACTATAGCTGCAACCAACGAACTGAATGGGCCATCGTGTGGACAAACCGCGCCCACTGTACACGCCACGCTCTTTGATGTGGTGGCTGAAAACCGATAAACAACCCATCCTTTTCCATCATCGGCCATCTTACACCACTACAAGCCAGTCATCTCTCTACACGATGGCACTGGCCTGTCATGGTCCATCATGGACCAGTGTGTAGAGGACGCTTTAGAAGGCCGTGTTTCTCCAGTCACCAGGTGAGCCTGCTGTTTACCATCCTCTTCGATACCATGACTTCACTAGACAGCACGTCGACAACACTGGACGATAGTGTTCTGCTTTCAGAGGATTATGGAATTTTGCTGAAATTGTTAATAACTTGGAGGGGTGGTTGAGCCTCTTGATCCCCCCCCCCGTAGTTACGCCATTGGTGTGCATCAACTAATACTAGTTCACAACAGTGTTTGATTGTGCTTTACGTCGGTAAATAAACACACGCACATATACTGATGTTGAAAGTAAGTGATTGAAACTGACAATAAAACTGTGCAAGTCAGTCAGTACAGGCCTACAAGAGGTTAAAGTGTCTACAAAAAAAGTGTAAATATGTACATAATATAATTGTAGTGTGATTGCATAAGCCAGAGGTGTTTTTAGAATAATAGTGAAATAATTTATTATTCACTATTTATTGTGAGTTACAGGAAATATAGTGCAAATGTATAAGCAAGCATTATACATTATATGAGCACTGGGAAAAGTTAATTGACGCTAAGAGAACCAACGCAGGAAACCGTGATTTCTAGTGCGAGGGTACGAAATTAAAAAATAACATTTCAAATACTGCGCGAATGCTTCGTGCCTTTCGGAGTACAATGGGGCCACGTCAACATAACATTAGTTTTGTTGTAAACCGGTGGATACGATTACTGTCAACGTATACGCAATATGTACCTGTGTGTGTGTGTGTGTGTGTGTGTGTGTGTGTGTGTGTGTGTGTGTGTGTGTGACCTCGACTACGGAAATCACTAATAACTGCCACGCGCACGTACTCGCTCTCACGCTTTGACAGAATTCACGTGAGCCGCGTGTTTACAGAAACAAGCTAAATAAATTCCTCGCCTTACGTATGTTTGTGTAATGACTCATGTGAGCGGAAAAAATCTTTTCGATGAAATAGTTTTTGTCGGGCCACTTCTATTTTTATCACGCTTTTTTCTGCACGTCCTGTCAAACGGCTCTAAACGCGTACGCGCGAGGGCGCCGGTGTTTTGGTACGTTTATTTACCTGACGTTGTTTGTCAGTACCTACAGTTAGACTAAACAGCTGAAGGTAGCCAGGACGAGGGTCACAATCGCTGCCGAACATCCTAAGTCGATCGTCATTCGAATTTGAAATCTTTTAAAGGAACGTGTTGTTTGTTTTTGTTCTTTGGATCTACCTGCCCATGTGAGTCAGCAGCGTTTACTACTAACTACGAACTTTGTGAGATCGAAGTGTTGAAACCAGACTCTCAGATGCTCAGATATCTGGTTGTGTAAGATTGTCCCTGACAAACTATTCGCAAGAACTTTCTGAAGAGGTGCAAACCAACCGTCTCGCGAAGTTAATAACATTATATTTAACAAATGTTTAAACCTTCACGTTTTATAATGAGTGTATGTTATTATTTGCTGATAGGCAGGTCTTCAAATAGTAAGAGCTCTCCAAGCTGTCCTATCGCATGCCAGTCTTTTCGTTTCTTCATAACATCCTCTGATTTTAATGCTATCTATTAACTTCATTCTTCTACGCCCTCTTCTTTTTCCTCCTTCTGTGACACCCTACAAGGCTCTTGTAAGCAAGCAGTCTCTTCTTAAACAATGACCTAACCAATTCTTTTTCCTATTTTCTATTACCTTCAGGATTCTTCTCTCTTCCCCTATCTATTCTTCTTAAAACTTCAGCATTCCTTACTTTATCAACCTACCTCACTTTTTCCATTGCTCGCCAAACCCACATCTCAAATGCTTCCAATCTTTTCTCATCCTCCTTCCTCAGTGTCCATGTCTCTGCACCATATATAGCAACGCTTTACACATAACATTTGGCCAACATTTTTCTTAAATTCTTATTAATTTTGCCACACAGCAGTCTTTTCTTCGCATTAAATGCCTCTTTCGCTATAGCAATTCTTGCTCTAATTTCACGAGTGCAGGACATATCTTCACTTATCAAGCTTCCAAGATATTTAAACAACTCCACCTGTTGTATTTTGTCTTGCCCTATCTTTATGTTTGCCCTTTTTTCCTCCTCTGCTAATCACCATACACTTAGTTTTTTCCTTATTAATCCTCATTCCATATTCCCCGCAGCTTATTCCATATTCCATGTGTGTCCAAGCAGCCATGCGCCCTGAAGGATTAAGCGACCCTCGCATCCCCACTCACACACACACGCGCGCGCGCGCGCGCGTGCAGCCCGGCCTACCTGCCGCTCAGTGTTTAGTAGAGTTCTGTGTCGGTCAGTATATTGCGGGATATAGTGTATTTCTGTGTTTCTATATTAAGTCCTGTTTTCTTGTTTAAAAGTATAGTGAGTTCCTTATGTGTGTGTTTGAATTCTTTAATGATGTCTTCTGGGAAGTCAAAAGAAACTTTACATTCACAAGCAAGAACAATAGTCGCTTCTGTGATTCAATACTTTTATTTGGAGAAAAATAACTTAGGCCCTTTAAAAGACGTCAAAAAGGTTTTGGAAAGAGTGTCTGACGCTTACGGTGTTTCATATGGGACAGTAAAACGAATAAATACTCAACTAAAGGACGAAATTACAGTACAAAGTAATAAGACAGAAAAAGCCTCTTGCGAAGTTGACACCGAAACGGTGGCGGCAGAGTCATCGACACAAGATGGTGGAGATGTCACCAACTCTCTACAAAACAAGAGACGTATATTAATTAGTACTCCCAGGAAGAAGAATCCTCAAACACCTCGGAACCGACCTGTTACGGAAGTGGATGACTTCGGAAAGTCAGCCATACGTCGCCACATCATGGGATACTACGAAAGAAAAGAAGTGCCCACCTTAAGAAGACTGCAGGTTTCTCTGAAGGCAGCTGGACTTTTTAATGGTGGTAAGTCTTCCTTAGCCACCGTGTTGAAGGACTTGGGATTCGCATATAAGAAGTTCAATACTAGGAAGGTGTTAATGGAGATACCATCCATCGCTCTGAAAAGATGCCAGTTTCTTCGGAAAACACACAGTATAGACCTAAAAACCACTGTGTTCCTGGACGAAACCTGGGTTAATGAAAATATAAGTCACGATAAGGGTTGAACTGATGGAAGTGTGAAGGGAACTTTGAGCGTCCCACTTGGAAAAGGTAAACGTCTGATAGTTTGTCACGCGGGGAGTCAAGATGGATGGATCAAAGCGCCACCGCTTATTTTCAGTCTTGTAAGACCGGTCATTACCACGAAGAAATGGACTCCAAAGTGTTCGAAAATTGGTTTTTCAACATTTTAATCCCGGTGTTATCGCCTGCCACTACTATAATTATGGATAACGCACCTTATCATTCGAGAGTGGAAAATAAGGCACCGACATCGAATTCTACCAAAGATGAAATGATAAGGTGGCTGAATGACAGAGGAGTGTGCTTTCCGCCTGACCTGAAGAAGCCGGAACTTTATAACGTTGTGAAAATGCACAAACCCCCGCATCCCACCTACTTCATTGATTCCAAAGCAGCAGAATTGGGATTCAAAGTGATCCGCCTTCCACCTTATCATTGCCAGTACAACGCAATCAAGATGGTCTGGGGATATTTAAAACATTACGTGAAAGAGAGAAACAAAACTTTTAAGTTAAAAGACCTAAAAGAACTCTTTTGGAAGCTGTAGCTGCTGTGACGCCAGAATTATGGGAGAAATATGTAAAAAACGTGAAGAAGCTGATGGACGAAGATTGGAAAAGTGAAGGACTTAACGATCTCAGTGTTCGAAACTTAATTATAAACTTGTGTCCTGGAGATAGTGAGTCTGAAATTGATAGTGACACTGAAGACGACGATGTTGGATGCGCAGTTTTGCAGTAAGTTAGTGGGGTTTTCTTCTCATAGCATCCTTTGTAATATTTATCGTTATTAATTTTTTTTTAATTTAATAGACCAATTCAAAACAATTCCATCCATTTATTTACTTGTTGCTTCGTTAATTTTGTAGAGATAAATATTATGTTTTTGACACGTTTGAAGAAGCCACCCTCCTATAACTGTTATTGTACCTGTATATTGTAAAATGCCGTAAGCATAAATTTATTTAAACTTTCCTTTTAAGATATTATTATAAATGAATTTTTGCCATATAAATTATAACGCAATTTGTTATCGTTTCTACTTGACCTTGAATTTGGCATACATTGTTTATCACACATAGAGTTATTGTAAATTTTTATGATGTTACAACTGATTCAAATAAAGTCTAAAGAACCACTTTCAAATAGTCAAGGTTTTAATCTAACCCAATGACCTTTAAACTGCTTAGGAGTGTCACAATGACACCGTGTTTGGACTCATTTTTTAAGAAATAATATGTAGAATTTAAAAATTACAATATTAATTGGATAAAGATAAATATTTAAAAATTCGTAGTTTTGCAGTCCCGTGCCTAGTAGGTGAGTCATAAAAGAACCATTAGCGGGTGGTGGGCCGGGCTGCGCGTGTGTGTGTGTGAGTGCGCGTGGGGTGCGAGGGTCGCCTAATCCTTCAGGGCGCATGGCTGCTTGGACACACACAAAAAATTTATTTTGTAATAAATTCAAATCTCTTATCATTTCATTCATTGTCTCTTCCTTTTCTGCTAAAACAGCCATGTCATCAGCAAACCTTATACATTCAATTCTTCTTCCACCGACATTCACACCTCTTGTTTTGTCAACGCAGTGAGTCTATGTAATGTAAGCAAAATTAATGAGGAAAACGTATGGTCATTTAAAAGAAGGAGAAATCTGGAGGATGAGAAACAACTATGAAATAGATACTTTACTCGAAGGAGGAGATATAATATGATTTATTAAGTCCAGAAGGATTCGCCGGTTAGGTCATGTGAAAAGAATGGTCGAGACAGCCAACCAAAGGAATCTTGTATATAATGAAGTGGTAGGAGTGAGACGGTGGCTGAAGAAGGTGGAAGCGGATTTGGAAGGATGGGAATAAGGAATTGGAGACGCCTGGGAGGAAGAAGAAATGAGTATAAGCGAATAGTGGAGGAAGCCATGTAGTTCCTGGAAACGCAGAGCTCTGGAAGAAGAAGAAGAATATATAAATAAATTAAATTGTGTATTAAATAACAAAATGTAAACAATAATTGGTTTTAAATACGTAACAAAATTCGTGTTTGTAACATTAAAGATTCCTGAGGAACTAACTTATCTTCTAGACGGGATTCAGCTATATTTAAGCAGTAGATCTTCATACAAGTTGAACTGCACTGATCATTTCCCAATCCTAACAGTTTCATTTTGTTATATCGTTTCGGTATTGCAGTTAGTAAATAATCTTCAAGTAATATAACTTTTGAAGTGTATAGAACCCTGCCAATAGTTTATTCTGTAGTGTAGCCATTCGTGCTTGATCGGCCGGCCGCCTGTACCACACTCTTTAATGGTACTTCACCAAATCTTTCAAATCGTTTAACTTATGAGCAGTAACACATGTAAAAGTTAGTTCTATTGTATAAAAGATGTTATAGCAATTGTAGCAAACTCTCCGTACTGTTAAGCCGTGATCCAATCAGCTGCGTCCACGGCAGTTCAACTTCAGAAGCGCGGAAGACGAGGTCGCTAGGCCCGTGATCGATGATGCGATATTGGACCGCGGTCTGACAGCCCGTACAGTTAATCTAACGGCACAATCGACACCGGCCGGGTTAATCTAATTTTTTAATTCTCCTAGTAAGATTTAATTAATTAATTAATTACATTAATCGAAAAACTACATATTTTGGTTGAATATTTATAACGACAATATCTCAATCGTTGTAACTGAACTTTAGCTACAGCCTTGTAGGGGGACGGGGGTGCTCAAGGCCCTTGCGTGATAGCAGCGCCCGAAGTAACTCTCTCAAGGGCGTTATGGTATTCACGGCCGTTTAGGTGTGCTCCTTATGACTATGGGTCAGTCGAGTGAGGATCTCAGGCAAAGAGCTGAGGTTTGTGGTTTTTGGTAAACAATTAGCGGGCTGTTAGGCCGTGGCCCATCGTAATCGCAAAGTTGGTCGACGATAACAACAGTATTCACAAACTCTCGGAGGTAACTGTTACCTCTTTCCATTGCCACTGTGGAAGCCCGTCGTGGGCACGACAGAAACGTCTGATTTTGTTTTATTGTGAATCTTGTTGTTGGGTTGATGCCTAGCAGCCCGGCCGTGAAAGCCTGCGTCCTTTGTGGCTTTTCCTGAGCTTGCCTTGAACCAGTGGTGTTCCGGAGTACCCCGCATCCGGAGAACCAGTGAAGATAGTTCCTGATCATTTTGTAGGGCACCGCTACTGCCTCCAATGTGACTCCTCTCACCGCCAGTGGCGGTCGGCCCACATCAGCCCTTTATTCCAGAGGCGGCCGCCTCGTTGTGAAACTGGTAACGGGCCACGATCGGCTAGGACCGCCACCAGTCTGTAGCTGCTTGACGTTTCATGCGTACAAGTGGATTCAACCTGCGAGCCACCATCTCTAATCAATTTTCAAAATCTGTGCAAATTCTGTAATAGCATTGCATTAGTATGATTTTCTGAATCTGTGATTTATGGTCTTTACACTAAATTTTCAACGAAATATTATACTCAAGATTTTATTGTAATACTGCTTATTTGTTAAATAGTTTGGTCTGCGTAGAGTGTAATTCATACGTAAGTCAGTATTAAGTTGCTTGCTCCGATATTTGTTGCTGATACTGAAAATGAGCCGAATAGAAATTAAGCGTAGATTTTATCGTTTGCGACTCACTCGAGAACGAACAGCACGGTTATGTTATAATCAAATTATGCTGACGTAACAAATCGCACTGTGATCATATTTCTGCAATGCTGTTTGTACTCTCACGTGCACATGCGAAAAAAGATATAACGGAAATGAAAATTGTAACATCAATTTTAAGGAACCGGTTGACACTACAATAATAACAGCCAGAATTAAAGTCTGTATTGATAAGTTAACAGATAAGAAATTATGTCAGATATCGTCTTGAGTGGTGCGTAGAAAAACATTTATTGACAATTACAATTTCGTAATAAGAGAGCAAACTTTCTGTGCTTGTAAATATGATTTTTCGTTTTATTACCAGTTGTGCGTTTTGAAACCGCAAGGGGAGGACAAATAAAGATCACTGTTAATATAATCTTTATTTCAATAGACAGGGGTAGGCACAGTATTTTGTGTCCGTGATGATAAAGAATATTTGTATGCGTGTCTTGAAATGGATGATTGTCTCGGAAAGGACTGTTTCTGTTGCATCGAATCGGCACATGTTCAGGGATCTCATATAGTCTCCTGACTGTCTTGTGGTCGGAACCATCGGCGACTTTTGACAGGAACCCAACAGCCAGAAACACCTCATGATGTTGTGACGAAACGTTCATCAAAATTAACTCCTTCATTTTCAAGCAAATATGTTTACATGTTCGTGTGGTTTTCGCAGCATTTGATTTTTCGTTTTTCGGATTTGACTGTTCCCAATTTGATGTTTCGATATCATCTCTCCCGACATCTTCAGGAGTCTTGGCTTTTACAGGTTTACAGTCGGACATTAAAATGAGATGTGGAAACATACAGGAGAGGACAGCAAGCAACCACGAACTCAAATTCTAGAATCACACAGAAAGAATGAAATACAATGAGCTGTTGAAACTTACAAGTACACACACAAACACACTGCAAGTCTAGTCTTATACAAATAATTTTTTGTGTATTTGGTAAATAAATGTCTGGAAAAGAGCGTAGCCTATATAGTGACTCTTGATGCAGAGAGACTGAAAACGATGCCATCAGGCGAGGGTTGAAGGTTCCTTCACTCACCGAATTCGTTCGGTCCCTAGCCCTCAAACTATTCACCCGAGCCTATGTCTCGACCCATCCCCACATCCGTCGACTAAGCACAGATGTCGGCCCACCACCTAGACGACACAAACGCCCCCGAGCATTGCTCGACGACCCCCCATAAGCAGTTATAGAACATCTGCCCAATCCCCCCGACCTTGAGTATTTTCACGCTCCTACTCCTTCCTTCTTTCTCTAGTCCCTGCTGGCGCTCGGCAACAGACTAGGGGGGGGGTTGCGCTTGCCCTAGGTGTGCTTAGTGCCACCTCTGGTGGACGCTGCCTCCTCCTACGCTCTCTCCCGTGCGGCGACATTGCCGCTTGGCAGCCCTCGGCGACTTTTCCTGAGCGGCTAGGGGCGCCCTACCCGTTGTGGGAGGGTAATTCCTGCTTCTCAAGCGAAAAGTCTTCGAGGCCTCCCCATTCTGCCGTCACGGGTCTCTTCGAGGTCCCAGGGTCCAAGAAAAATAATAACATCCTGTCCTTCCAAAATAAAATCGATGGAGGTTCCATTCCTTTGAAAGCGCGCGATCGCTAGCCAAGGTAACAAGCAGGCAACATGCAGTCATCGGGTATCACCCGGACACTGCGACCACCGGAGCACGACTAGCTGCTGCTCCGTTCAACTCTGGACTCTGGACTCTGAGAGACTGAAAGAGCACCAATTTATCCAGTCCCTAATTTTAACAGAACTATGGCACTGCATTGCACATGTTAAACAAAACCATGTTAAACATTGGACATGTTAATTAAAAATGGTGATGTTTAGCTATAAACATGACACAATAAGTAGTGCTTAGTTAATTACTGGAAAGTCAAACATTACTAGTTTCACCGTTATTGTATCGCATGCCTTCTGAAATTCTAATATGGTTCAAATACTCGTCACTTAGGCCTACTGTAATACTGTATGTACGTAATTTAATCATCATCATCATCACGGATTAAACCAAAGATGGTTTGTTCCGGTCTCAAATAGGCAAAGATTAGAGCTGGTCACTCTAGCGCTTCCTCGGACGTCCCACACCTCTTCGTCCCCACGCCTTATAGTTCCATAGTTGTTTGGGGATGCGGCAGTCATCCATTCGGCAAAGGTTCTCACCAATTCAGCCAATACTGGGTGACCCTGACGAGTATACTCATAATATTCAGTTCCTGCCGTATATCTGTGTTTCTTCTATTATCGTGGAGAGTATACTCTGCCACGTGCCTGAGAAATCTCATTTCAGCCGCTTAGATGCGACTGGCCTGGCCTTTCGTTAAAGTCCAGTTCAGATCCATGAAGAAGTGTGGGAAGAGCCATCACCTTGTAGAATTTTAGGCGTGTTCCTTTACTTGCTGACTTAAGGGTTCGCCTAATGGTCCCGCACATAAGGTTGAACTTATGCAACTTATTCACAACGTCGTTGCATGCATTAAAAGACACACTGTAGCTCAGGTATTCAAAATTGCTAACTTGTTCCAGGACAGTACCATCTATAACAATTTTTACCCGTACGGGATCAGTTCCACGAAAAGCCATCACCTTGGTCTTACGTGTGGATATCTGCAATCCAGAGTCTTTGCAGATTCTATTTACGAAATGTATCCCCAATACAATACATACGTAATTTAATACAACTTATAATTTCAGCGTTAAGCTCACTTATACAACTAATGTCGGAAAAACTGGAAATTTTATTGAAGTAAGCTTCGAATTAAAAGACCAAAAAGGATATTTGGCCAATAAAAGACGATATAATTATTATTAAATAAGGCTGTTTCTAGCGATTACAGACTTGTATAACTGGCCGATACCACTTCACTATTGATGATTATGTTAATTCTCACTGTATCGATACTTTATTGCACGGCGTCGTGCCTTATAAAAAGTTTTTTTTTTAGTGTTACTTTTTCATGGGTACTTTCCTTATGGAAGGAAGGTTTCACGTTATCACATCTGACCACTGTAAAAATTTTATATTCCCAGACTTCATTAAAATCCGATTCCTGATTGTTCCCGTAGTACTACATAATATTTGGTTCGTTTACAACGGGAAATCAGAGGGTGAAAGTAAATGAAAACGAATTTTTATTCTCTGTCAATGTTTACTGAACAACAGTCCTATTTGAAAGTAATTATCTTGTCTTTTATAATCCGAGCTTCCTCTCCGGTTTTTTGGTTCCAAGCTGTCTTAAGTCTAACTTTCAGTTTTTCCTGGCATTACTTGTATAAGTGAACTTGAAGTATTCCTCGGCCCCAACTGGTTCCGTACTTCAGTACTCACGTATGCGATGCTTGACTTTAATTTTATTACAAGTGGAGTTTCAACCCCTCTAACATGCAGCTGGATTAAACGGACGGAATTCGCCTTTCAAATATATTACTGTAGATGTTACAGTGGTGTTTGATTAAAACGGAATCAAGATGGACTGCACTTCCGATCACGCAGATATTGTGGAAGAGTGTTGCGTTTCAGACAGTCCGGTCGTTATTACAACATTCTCGTCTTCCGCCGCTGATCCCATCAGTTTTCACAATCAATAAATTTGCTTGCGCGCAACCGAACGTTTTTAAACAAAACTGTAGACATGTTCTCTTGTAGGTATATGTATTCGTTGTGTCGGTATGTCTTCTCTTCCCCGGCGGATTACTTGGCTGCGCAAAAAGGAGGAAATTTGCCAAAAAGACGCTGAGGAGGAGGAATTACACTCTTTCAGCCTGTGGGATTCGTACCTACTAAAAATCAAACAGCCAAAGATTTGTGATGTAGAAAAGTCCTCTATGAGACTCTTCATTCCTGCTTAAAGTCAAGTACGTATCCTTAATATATCTCATAACTTATTTTACACTATTGTGCACTTATAATAATAATTATTATATTATCCTTTATTAATATCCAAGATCGCATTGAAGAAAACAAAGACAGATGGATTGCTCATATGAATAGGATGCCAGATGGCTGATTGCCTAACGACGTATGGCAATACAAGCCTGTTGGACAAAGAAACGTAGGAAGACAGGAAGCGTTGGTGAAGTGCATGTATTCCTTGGGTACCGGATTCGCCTATTCCCTGATAGAATAAGATTATTATGTAATTATCACTGTAATACGGTAGCCATCATAGATAATTACCACTGTAATACGGTAGCCATCACCGCTAATTATCACTGTAATTCGGTCGCCATCACCAATAATTATCACTATACGCTGTCCAGGCAGTGAAGGCGGCTGGAGAGTTAGGAGACCCTTGGCTCACGCACGCACACTGGCAGGCCGCCTAACAATAGACGGGGGACGGCACTTGACCTGTGCTTCTGTCTTTTTAAATACAGTTTACTATAATAAATTAAATTTTGTTATTCTGCTTAATCTTATAGTTTTGGTCGTTCCATTTAATTCAGACTGTGATTTCATTTAAAATAAGTCCAAACACGAAGTTTGTACGACGATTTTCAAATGTTTTACTCTTATTTGTTTATTTTGAAATATTGTGATTGCTAAACTTCTGAGAATTATTTACGCGACTGTTATTAAAAAAATGTTATTATTAGAAACTAAGATTCTGATCATTTAATTTACTTTTCAACTATTTTTCTGATACACTCCCTTTGGATGCCAGAAGCCGGTTAAATGGCCCT
Source organism: Magicicada septendecula (assembly GCA_034769895.1). Lineage (NCBI taxonomy): Eukaryota > Metazoa > Arthropoda > Insecta > Hemiptera > Cicadidae > Magicicada > Magicicada septendecula. Next base: position 128,835,701 of record CM068368.1, read on the forward strand.
ATGGTTCATTGTTGGAACTGCTAGCGGCCGATTAAATCGGCCCGTCAAATGACACTGAGAACTGCCAGCGGCCGATCTCGCTGGCTTTTTGTATATTCATCGTAGCGGATGCATTACTTTTAGTATATTTTTATACTACACGTCAAATTAATTCTAAATAGTTAGGCTACTTTACTTTTTTTATACAAGGCTTTAAACTCGAGCTCAAAATTCAACTAAGTATATACTCGGAATTTTAAAATTAACTTTCTCTCTGCGTTCAAAACTCTGATGCTTAGTTTGCAGGCTTGAGACTGCCGATGGCCGCATTAAAAGTTATATACAAGTTTATCAATATTTACAAATTTACAACAATTAAAAATCAAAATTCTAATAAAATATTTACAAAATGTAGCAATTTTGTTGTTTTGCTAAATGTAGCTTGGGTTGAGTGCAACTTTATACTATAGGTGCACAACCAAAATCGTCTTCATCAGTGGTGTCGTCATATTCATCCTCATCGATACGCTATGACTATAGCGACCAAGTGTAAACCAAGTAAGGAAGGGACGTCTCTCTTGCATGTTACTGAAATCTGTAATACCGGTAATTATTTTCCAAATTACGTGATACAATAATACACATTTAATTCCTGACGCGCTACCTCGTCCTCTCAAGTTATAGTTAAAGTTTAATAACATGGACAGTAAATTTTTAATATATTTACATAGATACATATCACATTTCATTTTGTGTGTCTGTAAAACAATAATATATAATATTTTTATAATAAATAACATTTTTAAAAGTTCGTGCTAGTAAAAAGACAAACAATTATTTCGATAACGTATAACAACTATTATTTCATATATTGTTTATTTGAAATAAAAATATGAGGTTTGAAAATAATCTTTATATCTATATATTAAAATCTATTACATATGTTGATTAATTTTTTCAGTATTATAACAATAAAGAGGTGGGTCGTCAATCTGCTCTTTATCGAGTATCACAATTGGTGAATCGGAAAAAAAAATTAAAGGGAGTGTCACAGAAAAATAGTTGAAAAATAAATAAGATGATCAGTAACTTAGTTTTTAATAATCATCATTTTTAATAATAGTCGCTTAGATGGTGTTCTAAAGTTTAACAATAATTAACAATTATTTAAAATAAACAAATAAATGTAAAACATTTGAATATCGCCATAAAAACTTCGTGTTTGGACTTATTTTAAATGAAATTACAGTCTGAATTCAAAGCAAATTAAAATTAAAAGTTTAAGCACGACAATAAAATTTAATTTATTGTAGTGGACTGTAACTAAAAAGACAGCAGCGCAGGTCAAAGGCCTGTCCCTGTCTATTGTTAGGCGGCCTGTCAGTGTGTGTGTGTGTGTGTGTGTGTGTGTGTGTGTGTGTGTGTGAGGGTCTCCTAACCCTCCAGCCGCCTTCACTGCCTGGACAGCGTATAATACGGTAGCTATCACCGATAATTATCACTGTGATACGGTAGCCATCACCGATAATTATCACTGTCATTCGGTAGCCATCACCGATAATTATCACTGTGGTACGGTAGCCACCACCGATAATTATCACTGTAATTCGGTTGCCATAACCGATAATTATCACTGTGATAGGGTAGCCATCAGCGATAATTATCACTCTAATTCGGTTGCCATCACCGATAATTATCACTGTGATACGGTAGCCATCAGCGATAATTATCACTCTAATTCGGTTGCCATCACCGATAATTATCACTGTAATATGGTAGCCATCACCGCTAATTATCACTGTAATTCGGTTGCCATAACCGATAATTATCACTGTAATTCGGTTGCCATCACCTATAATTATCAGTGTATACGGTAGTCATTCCCGATAATTATCACTGTAATTATGATTATAATTATTTTTATTGGGGTGGTACGGTTAATTATAATATGGTGGTACACTCGCAAATTCAGACGTATGAAAGCAAAAGTCTGTGCCGTTCGGATCCGGCGTTAAACTGTAGGTCCCATATACCTGTGAGAGTCTCCGTAACACACCCACTACGAGTATATGCGGGGAGGGTACAAACCAGTCGAATGACTGAAGGACCCAATAATTAATGCAAAAGTTGGGTTCGATAATTGGGTTGGCACGGCCGAGCACCTCTGCACTTGTACTGCAAGGGTAGAGAGAATGTAAGATTTAATTGCTTATTGTTTTTACTGATTTAATTATAGATGTGTATTTTATTGTCATTGCTATTATACAAGTGGAACTGAACTGTGTTGGAAAATGTGTGCGAGTACCGGTATGTGCATCAATACTAATGCCGTAACGAACAGTCCATTCAAAAGTTACATGTTACGCACTTCATTAAAGAAAACTTCTTTTGCGAAGTAAATGTTTACAAGTACGATTAACGTAGAGAAATGTTTTCGATTGTCAGCGGGATTACATAACAAATTAGGCGTGTGGAGTGTGGCGAGCATCGATGGTGGCGAGAGTCAGAACGTTGCATGGGTACTCCACGTGATTGTCAGTCGCACCTTATCTAGCGTGTATACACTGTACACGATGCATCTACAGTTGCCACTTGTACAGATAATGGTGTTCAACGTAAACAACCGAGTAACCGGTATTTATGTAGAAAGTGCTCCTCGTACAAAACTCTGAATGTCTGCTACTACACAGGCCTATGTAAAGTTACCGTTATGTTCTACACCACGGTGTCCAATCGGACGAAAATGATCTTAAATTCTAACTTCCCTGAAGATCTTCTGCTTATGGTGAAAATGAAATAATCTTGGTGTTAAATTATAAGGCGCAACTCTTCCGTACTAAAATACCGGTTTACGGCGTATAGTATACAACTCATCAATCCATGATAATACCGATAATACAATCATATTATTCCCAATCTTCTATTGTGGCGTATTCATTGTTCATAACCTAAAGGTACCATACATATGATTTTTAATGAAGTTTTAATTACTCACATTCTTAATTTCGATCGATTTCGGTCATAGACCATCACTGGTCAGGACATATACACTGTGCGCTCGCGGTCACTGTATTGTTGTAAAACAGTTACTATTTACAAAAAACGGATTCGTAAACACTGGACACAAACGTACGTTTCACGATAATCAGTGTTTACGAATTCGTTTTTTCTAAACAGTAACTGTTTTACAATGTAGTGACCGTGAGTGCGCAGTGTATATGTCCTGACGATGGTCTATGACCGAAATCGATCGAAATTAAGAATGCGAATAATTAAAACTTTATTATAAATCATACGTATGGTACCTTTAGGTTATGAACAATGAATACACCACAACAGAAGATTGAGATTATAGGTACCATTAGTAAGCAATAAGTGTGTGCACATTATAAATACATCACATTATCATTAATCATATTATTATTTATTTAAAACTATGCGTTAGGAACATTTTATTAGACTAATTATAAAACACGCTCTCCTTGACATTCTTTTCAAAATTTAAACACAACTTTTTAAAATATTAATACAGATTTAATAATCTTCACCAAGTTTTGTTTTTATATTTTCGTCAATAAATTGTCACGGAAAGTCTTACACAGTCAGAAAGATGAACGTCGAGAAACACACGTAAGGGTTCAGTACATCGATTTCAAATTGTTCATACTGGAAAATGCTGATGTGCACGGATCGGCAGATCCAAAGAACGTAAGCGTACATGATACCGCACCCGAAGAAGGTTTACGATAATTTTCCACAGTGGCTGAACTCCAACAAAAATTTTTCTTTTTAAATTCTCTTTTAGTGTTAAACCATTTTGAAGTGTGGGTAATGAGAAGAGTAGGAGACGGATGCGAGTGGAGAGACCATAGTAGCCCGTATTGAAATGTTTTGGTCATGAGATGAGATTGGGGGACGAACGTCAGTCGAAGCGGATATTCAAATGGACGCCGCCCGAATGACGGAAGACAGAAAAATCAAGGGGGTCGTGACATGATGGGTGTCAGATAGCATGGAAAGACACGAACTTGTAGTGGACGATGCCCTGGATAGATGTAAGGACGGAGAAACGGCGAGATGCTGTACGAAACCGTTAAGATAACATGGAAGCACGCTTACTGGTAGCTGATGATGTCCTGGATAGATGTAAGGACGGGGAGACGGTGCCATACTGTATGAAACCCGTTAAGAATGAATATTATTTCTGTTTCAAGTTAGGTTTCAGTGTAGACTAAATGAGCCTCTTTTTTATTTGTATAATTCTCTTCCATATTCACTTTTGTAATTTAAAAATTTGAACTATAAATATCTGAACTACTCTTAAAGTTCGAAAACCACGTAGAGAACTCCATCTGCAGTGCTGTAAGTCTCTGAGTCCTACATCCACTTCTGTCGCATGCTGATGCAATATTGTCGGCTGTAGAGAGTCTCATTGTGAGGCAGATGTTTCACACACATTTCTGTATTCGCTTTACCCGCAATTCTAGTTCTGCATGATGTGGCCAAATTGCAGCAATTCCAAAAAGATGTAAGATGACTTCGTATGTAACGGCGATTAAACGGGTCTATGGTTTGAGCATGTTATTCCGCTAACCTGGTTACTGTACGCTAACTGTCACGACGAGGGCTTAATACAAACGAAAACCTTTATCCTAACTGTCCGTGGCATAATTGTCATATTTTTTAATCCTTACGCCTGGCTTATGAGCGTATGTAGAATTTCATTTAAGTGATACCGTAGTTCAATAAAAAAGTGGATGGACAAATATTAAGATCACCCATCTATAACATTTCCGTAGTTATACAGAATTAATTATTATAAACAATAATCTTAAGATGGCAATAAAAGTACAGATATTAGTTTTTAGCTGAGAAGGACGTTTCGAGGTAAGTTTGAGCTCCCTTCCCAAAGCCCCTCTACCTAAGCCCATGGTCTGCCTACCATTACCATGGAGATAAGTTATCGCTAGTCTGATTCATTATTTTTCTTTACTTCTCTGTCCACTAGAGCTCTCACGTCATTCCTCTTCTCTTTGTTGCTCTTCTTCCCACATTTTTCGCAATCCACCTTGTGACTCATTTTATGGATGCGAGAATCGATTCTCTCGTCCTTTTTCATATCCATAGTATGTAAGTTCGCCCTCCTCTATTTTATTGCCTACTAGCTCAGTTGTCAAAAAAGCAGAAAATATATGGTAAAATGAATATAATCTTATATCTGTATTAAAGAAACGATTGAAAAAGGTAGTATAGGACTTAAAAAATAAAAACAATGCATTAAGAAAAAATAAATAAAAATCCAATACTTCTATTGTGAAGAAATTAATAGGAATTCTATAGGTACTTTTTCGCCCCATAAACGCCGAAACTGAGACTCGTTGCTTTAACGTTATAGACTATAAAACATGTTTATTAAACCTACGGTGCGTAATGGATAAGACTGTTTATCGGTAAAAGTTGTAGACATCGGTAATTTATAGGATATTTCACCATAACTCGTTTAAATAGCCTTATTTTTTACAACAGAAATTATTGAAATAAAGTTTACTAATACGCATTAACTGAAACACGTAAACTATGAACGGGGAACTGACTACACAAATGTAAGTGGAGCATGCAAAAGTCCACTTTCTAGGCGATTGCTGGCATTGACAAGTACGCCGACCACCTCTTACAACCGCTAAATATCATAACAACATGTTCTACCATTTGGTTTTCACATTTTTGTGTAAACGTTGTGTTTGTTGTTTTCTCTTAGACAAATGGTATCCACAACACGCTGACAAAACGTACAACTCTGTTATCTGTTGAGGGAGGCCAAAGAAGTGCTTCTTGGATCGAATTGCTGCTGAAACGGGTTCGGAGGGGGACAGGTTTTAACATAGGACGATCAACAGAATGATCTGCTTAAGAATCTGAGCAAGCACCGATCTCCTTGATTCCGGTGCAAAAGGTCTGATAATTGTACGTTAAGTTTCAGTTCCTAATATATTATCGTTACCAAAATGTTCATTAAATTCATAATTCTGGTCGCAGATACATTTAATTACTGTCATTATATGTTTTTTGTTTAGTACGTGATAAATACTACAGACACCAATGTGTCTCATGTATTCTATCGCTGATACAATATTCTACCACTTAGAGTCACAATTTTTTATTTCACCAATAATCGAATTTTTTATTTTGTTCATCGAAGTTGTCTTTTTTATCGTTCCGAACTCGCCCCACTTGCGCCAGTTCCTGTTTGCGCTTGCTGCCCTGACACATACGGTCGGTCCTATTTGAACCGCTTATTGTCTTTGTATCTCGAGCACACAGAAAACAATTAAATAAAAACTTAAAACACTGCATTAAATGCTCATACGGATTGAGTAATTCCGAAATACGATTTACTGGGGCCTTTATTTTTCTTTTTCCGTACATTTTGAAGTACTAAATCTTTGCTCCCCTACAGTTTCTGACCCCTTCAGTTAGATGTGTAGTTCAGAGGTCGTCTGTTCGTTACTGAAACGTAACTTACGCGTTTTGATATGACGTCAATGGCATGCGTTTTCTACTTATTATGTCCGTAGAATTTCGGTATTTTTCCGGCTACCGCTGTTCACAATATTTTCTTTATTTTATATAGCCTGGGAATGACTATTGACTGGTTCTTCTTTCTACCCAATACATCCTTAATAGTAGACGTCAACAACACATTTCCAAAACATCAATATTGTTTGTGTCCAACCTTTTCAACGCCCGACATTTTAATACCGCCTTGCCCAGAAGGACGACAATCGGAAGCCGTTGACGCAATAACGTGTTCCTAATTATTGTGCGGCACTAAACGATATTGTCTCTGTCCATCAGTCAGATTTCATGTTACTAATATGAGACTGCAGGTTTGAGTCCACGTTGCCGCTGTGTTCCCACAATTAGCATTCATGAACCGCAGGTTATCAGCTTCAATGGAGCCGACCCGTCGTGTTGTCGTCATTTTGCTGTCGGTATAGTAGTTATTAATGACGCACAGAAACGTTTCAACGAGTCTAAATACACTGACGTGAGATAAAATTTAATTACCACTGATAACAGTTGCTTTGATGCTGTCATCCTTTTTAGCCGAGGACGTATTGATCTCGTCTTACCAGAGGTACAATCTGATTTCATAATAATCCATAAAGAAGTACTCATAAGACTAAGCTTTTTGCTAATTCCCTGTTCATTGCTTTTCCGTTGTTAGGATGGCATACACAGTAAGTTCACTGTATCAACAACGTCTTAACAACACTGATGAGAGATAAAATTTAGTTACCATTGACAACAGTTGCTTTGATGCTGTCATCCTTTTAGCCGGAGGAGTATTGGTCTCGTCTTACTAGAGGTACAATCTGATTGGTTTCATGATAAAGAAGTACTCAAAAGATTAAGCATTTGCTAGTCTCCTGTACATGGCTTTTCCGTTGTTAGGATGACACTCAGTAAGTTCACTGTATTGGTGCACAGATGTGTAGGTCTATTAGTATATATAGTGACGATGTTCTTAAAAAGTGACAATCAGTGGAATAGCCTGGAGTAAAGCTAGACTGACATACTTACCTGAGTACGTTACTATTTGCTGACGATAAAATAATAATACAAGAGAGTGAAGATACATTACAACTGGCAGTGCACCTACTGAATCAAATATGTCCAGAATATAATCTTAAAATTTCCTTGCATAAGACGAAAGTTATGGCTTTCCAAGGCAAGTATCCCGTTAGGTCGAAAATAATTGTCAACAATAAGCCACTCGAACAAGTATCAAATTTTACATACTTGGGCTGCGACACAAGCTACAATTATAACAATGACATGGAAAATAAAACAAATAATTTCCAGGTAATATGTGGCACAATAAATAGAACATTAAATAACAAAACACGAAAAGACACAAGGATAAAATTGAGTCGGCAGGCACGGTGGCTGTACCTGTACTTATGTATGGGAGTGAAAGATAAATACCAAAAAAGGAGACAGCAAAATACAGGCAGCAGAAATGAGATTTTTGAGACTCGTCAAAGGCTGCACAAGAAGAGACTTAGTAAGAAACGAAGACGTGCGAAATGAACTAAACGTATATGCAATAAATGAAAAAAATAATTGAATATAAAGAAAGATGGAAACATCACGTAAATAGAATGGGAAATGGGAGAAATACCCAAAAAATACTTAAATATAACCCACGAGGGAAAAGAGATATAGGACGACCACGAAAACGGTGATCGTAAGTTTGTGAGGACGGAACAGTCAAATGCCTAATCCTTGTAGTTTGTAGTGCAGAAGAAGAAGATGTGTATTAGTGAGTTTGGTAGAACGCGTTGCAGGAAAGCGTAGACTGACATCAGCAGAGAGTACAGGCACACCAACTTCACACGAGCACACAATGAAAACTTTCCCCGTTTGTTTCAAAACTTTCTACGGCACCCAGAGTAGCGGTGAGCGGTGAAACAATACACACCCGTTATTCTAGTCTCTTTTCAAATTTCAGGCAATTCGTACGCGTCAAGAAAGTCGGCAATGTGTCTACAGGAAATTTATATAACCTCGCCGTCAATAAGTCGCTTTAGGACCTGCCCTACTTGCGCCAGTTCCTGTTTCCGCTTGCTGCCCTGACACATACGGTGCCCCATTTGAGTCGCCTATCATCACTGTAACAAGAGCATCCAGAATAGAGTTTAAATAAAAACTTAAAAAACATTGCACTAAGTCTTCATCCGGATTGAGTAACTCCAGCAGTCATAATAACAATAGTATTTTTTTTTTAGTGTACATGTACGCGTATTTAGAATTTGGCCTTGGTGAGGGTCTTTTCTAGTCGGCTTCGTACAAAAGAAGAAACAAATTAAGACTAATCAACAGTATTATCTTTAAAGTCGATAAAAAATGTGTAATAACATCCTGAAATCAGTCCCATTAAACTAAACGGCAATAACCAATAAAAATAAGCCCTATTAAAAAAATCGCGTACAAGATACTTATTGAGTGAATTGATTTTCATATACTTCATATTTCAAACGTATACGCTAATGCTGTGTAATAAACCTGTTTGTATACGGTATTTAAAAAAGAGTTACTACTATGTTAGCGTACACAGTTGAAAAACTAATCAAACAGCCTAAAAATTAAGAGATAAAAAAATTCGTTAACTTTTTCAACCCTCTGGGGGGGGGGTCCGGTTCCTTCGTTCCCCTCCGTAAATACGCCCCCGCAATGTGCATTACACCTGAGTCATTTTATAATGTCTTACGTACTTAAAGGAGAACATAGTAATTACTGTGTACAGTATATTTATAAATGGACATAAATTTGTGCGCGTGCAAAGAGTCACGAAGTAGATGTAGAAGAAAGACAGTTAGAAAGACATCGAAAGAAAGAAAACTGGAGACAAATGGAAGAACAAACGACGAGATATACAAACTCTACATTCAGCCGACAAATATATATTTACAGGACATAAATATAGTTATGAACTCAAAAGTCTTATGACCTAGAAGAAGACAGTGAAAAATAACCGGAGTAGTTTCGGATATAAGAAGAGAGAAAAACCAACAAAAAACTGTGGATGCTCTCACGGCAGACAAAAGAAAGAGACGTATTTAGAGAGAGAAATCAGGAACGTATGGTAAAGGGCTACAAAAATTTGAGCCTGAAAGGCCTTCCTAAAAACCCTCTAGGTATATTTAATTTATATGTAATTTCTTATATGTAATTTTTAATTCTAGTAGGCTATATGAAATAATATGTATTTCTAATGTGCAGTTGATAATTATTAATAATAACGTTTTTGGGAGACTTATACCAATTGTCTAACCTTAGAAATGCGGTGTCATTATGAATAATGTTAGAGTTATCGTTGTTTTTTCTCTCAGCATAGAAACCCCATTGTAAGATGCGTTAGTTATAATACTTAACGAATAGGTATGATCAAATACGGTTTCATCCTTTTATCCTTGCTTCATTATGCGAACAAGGGGATACAAATCCCATAGTCGTTCATAAACGTTTCAAAATGTTTACCTTATAATATAATGTGAAAAACATAATTTTTCAAAAAATATATTATACACAATCGTGTCTGAATGGCAAGTCTCATATTTATGGTGAAAGCCGCTTGTAATATACAGTAGGCAGGTACAGATACAAAACAAAGTTGTCGAAGGACAAAGTGTGCAACGTTCTCTCGGTTAATACCCGGTAGGAAAAAAATTCACATTTTCTGTTTTTTCTATTAAATTATAGAGTGTTTCTTTCAGAACATTTTGATATATAATATGTGGCATTTTGGTTGGTACAAAGTAGTGAAAAAAAATTATTTATACGGGAGTGTACATGAAAACTTACAGTGTGACTTTAAGGGAAAGAAAGTTGGTGTAAGTATCAAAAAGCCATAGAAACAGGTGAAACTTACAACCACAAAAACATTATTCCAGAAGCTATTATGGAATTCATCAAGCCAGTTTTCAAAAGCCTATCTGAAACAGAGCTACTAAAAAAGTGTTTGCACAAACAAACGCAGAATCCAAATGATAGTGTGAATAGTGTGATTTGGGCAAGACTGGCAAAGGTTGGCTTTGTCAGAATCAAAAACCTACACTTTGGAGTGTATGAAGCTGTATCTACATTCAATTGTGGACAGATTACTAAGTGTAAAGTTTTAAGTAAGTTAGGAATAGATGTGGGAAAGAATCCAATTGAATCGATGAAAGCGACTGACAAGGAAAGGCTGCGAAACTCCCTACGAGCCACTGACGAGATGAAAAGAATACCAAGGTAAGCAAAGAGGCAGGCAAAAAAAAAGGTAGAAGATGAAAAAGAAGATCCAGACAATCCAGTCTATGGAGCTGGGATTTTTAAAATAAAAAATTAAGTGCTTATTCCATGTTGTATGTTATTATAAGCTTCCTAATTTTCTATTGCGGTTTGCCGAAACCTGTGTTTTTTCAACTTGGTGCACACTTTTTTCAAAAACTAATTAAGATAACAGGACGAAATTTTCAGCATGTTTTCCTTACCACCTAGTGCACACTTTAACACAAGGATTTTTTATCGAGCCATAAATTTTGTTTTTAGAAATTTTTAATCAATAAATTTTATAAACAGTAAAGTTACATTCAAAAAAATTATATATTTGTAAAAAAAGCCAAATAACAAAATCCCTGTGTTAAATTGTACTATAAGATACAAAGAATACATGGTAAAAATTTCATTCATTTATCTCCAGTAGGTTTTGAGAAAAATGTGCACCAATTTTACATGTAAAAGATAGACCTTACCGGGTACCCTTTTACGTGTTTACCGACTGCCGGCAAAGACTGAAGGATATTCTCGGACGAGGAGATCAATGCCGATGCAGTATCTCAATCCGCAATATTTTTTTAAGAGTCCTGATCGGTTTAACGGGTCGTTTCATGTCAAGCTTTTCGTTTTGTACACACGTGCGTCAGCTGAGTTGTTGGTTTTTCTTATAGGCCTACACTGTGTGTAATTAATGGTGTAACGCTTTTGATATGGTAGTGACGTAAATGTACATCTGCGTGTTTTACCGTATTGTGTGGAAAGTACACAGGCGAATGAGTGTGTTTCGTACACCTGCGATTTCGTTGTATTTGCACGTGAGTATGGATACGGCTGCTTGCATTATTTCTAGTGCTTGTTTTCAGTCTGGCTGCATACCTACTGCCTGCATGTGGTGAATGTCTTTTTTAATTTTGCATCTGATTTCGGTTGATACTAACAAAATAAACAATAATATAGGCTCAAACTACATTCAGATAATGTCTACAACTGTCGATACTGACGGTCTGAAAGCCACGTCCTTGCGTGTTACATTTTTAATTCTTCACCAGAATCCGTCATATGAAGAAAAACGGTGATTCTACAAGAAACACCTCCGAAAGATGGTGCTTACCCTCCGAGGGTAGCCAATGTAGCCGACCAGCGGTGATTCGTACCTTCAGCATCTACCACCCTGACTGCCATATGTTATTTAATACGGATGCGGACACTACACTTTGGAGCTGGTATGGAAGGCTAAACTGCGAATCGGGTTATGAAAACCTGACGGGGCCATCGTATCAGATTACCTGCCTACTACGTTAACAACCTTAGAAAGGGTCGGCTATTGTTTACTTTCATTGCACCTAAGCAAGTCGTCTGTTCATACATATTTAAGGAAAACCCCAAGCAACGAGGTCCCGTCTAGTTTCTTAAAGGCCATTTCATTTAGTCGGTGTACAGTGTTCTGTCAACATCGTGTTGTCTTGAAGAGTAGAGCATTGAAACTACAGTGTGTAATCCAGTGCCAGTGCGTTTTGTTACATCAAATTTTAACCGGTAAATTGAACAGCGAGATGGATTTGAACAGTATAGATTGATCTGAAAAATAATATACTGAAGAGAGGCCTTAAAAACTGTAATAAAGCCTGGAAGCTTGTGAAAAAATCAACTGACTGTGTAAAGTGTGGAAGAAACATATATAAAAACAAAAAATAAACCTTAAACTAAAAAAAATATAAAAAATTATTGCATTACTGTATATATTTTGTAATATGTTATCACTAATTATATTTGTCATCTAGACAGAAGACAAGACCTTCTCAGGCTGCTTTTTCTAGTCTTATTTTGTTAAGACAACAGGAACGAAATAGTTACTGTTCAATCCGAGTACTCTCATTTTATTTTAAAATGTACCTCAAACAATTTCACGGGGCACCTAAATTTTACCTGTTATACCTGCAGTCATTGTATTGTGGAACACTAAGCGACCCTTTTAAGGTCGTAAATGGGATCGTTTACGACTATCGCAGGCAGTCTGACTAGATGGCCCCGTCAGGTTTCCATAATCCTCCGAATCTAGGGTAAGAATCGGTGAACCGAGCCTTACACTGATGCGACTGTCCGGGACATTGATTAACTCAAAAGTTAGATGCCGGTGGTCTCTGTGTGTTGGCACTAACACTACTTCCTCGCAGTCCCCACTGGAAAGCGGAGCGGCATTATATCTGTGGCACTAATGGGTGGACCATGGGTGGACCCTCCCGCCCATAAAGGAGAGGAATCAATCCCCTCTCTATGGGTAGGAGAGTGCAGATTTTTCTAATCGTTTCCTTGACAAGTTGATGCGTTTTCGCTGGACTGAAGACAAAGCGACTCTCCGGTACTCGTACTTGCCCGAGAGAGATACCCCTGGAAGTCGTTCTCTACACTAAGTAGGCCTACTACAAGGAACTTAGAAAATACAAGAGTTTACAAGAGTGTTGAAAATACATTCTAGATATTACAATTTATTGTCTGAAAATAGGTGGCAAAATGTAAATGACATTATCATCTTCATCACCTGCAAGGATTAAACCAAGGATGGTTTGTTCCGGTCTTAAACAAGCAAAGATTAGAGCCGGCCACTCCAGGGCTTCTTCGGACGTCCCACACCTCTCCGTTCCCACGGCTTATAGTTCCATAGTTGGTTGGGGACGCGGCAGTCATCCATTAGGCAAAGATGTTCCCACCAATTCAGTCGATACTGGGAAATCCTGTCATAATATTCAGTTCCTGCCGTATGTCTGTTTTTTTCTATGATCATGCAGACTGTATCCTGCCACGTGCCACGTGAAATTAAACGACTTTAATCAATAATTTCACGAATACCGACGGGGACGGTCAGAAGTAAGCAGTAGTGTCACCTCATGACTGTTACTGTTATCAAAGGTTAGTACTGTCATCACTAATCTCTGTGAACAAAGTTAGTTTTAAAAATTTTATTAATCCATTTGCATTTGTTCTTTTGCTTTAGGTTAGGTCTTTTTTGCCGTATTTCCTATCCGATTTCCGAGGTTCATATGAGTTCTGTAAGTAGGCTACATATATATATTTTTACTTAAGCAGGTTACTGGTCTGCTGTAAAACCTCCAACCTGGAGGACCAGGAGCTTTGATTTCGGGCTGTTCTTCCCCTAGAGAACTTCCCCTAGTCCCCTTTCAGCTTTCACCTCAGCTGACGAGCTCTCTCTGCTCGATCGCTGTAGACTAACTAAATTGGCCCATGTGTGCAGCTGTTGCGCGAGCTGTTGGCATACTGTAGGCTCCTCCCCTCCACACTAGATGCACACTCCGCTGCCGATGTGCACTATCTTACCAGGCCAGGACCCAGGATATCCCTAGACTGCCCTGACAGAACCCCCATCTCTCGTTTGCTTACGGATCCACTCCGCCTAAGGAATTGGCTACCATAACCTTGGAGTGGATTGCTCGGCGTAACAGGGCCCACCAACGTGTAGGTGAGAGTGGAGTTGGGGTGGAGAGGCTAGTGCATTTCTCTTCAATGAAAGTATATGTTTGCGTCACACCCCTTTCGTTCATCTGTGGAACGATTCATAGGTACCTGAAAAATAAAACACGGAAGGATACCCGAATGAAATTTTATAAAACTGTGGCGGTTCCCACATTCCTGTATGCTAGTGAGACATGGACTCTTGGTAAGACGAGACATGATTCAGGCAGCCGAAATGAAATTTCTAAGAAGGACGCAAGGTTGTTCTGTCTTGGATCGGAGAAGGAACGAGGATATTAGATGTGATTTAAATATTGTATCATTGCACCAGAAGACTGAAGACTACAGAAGGAGATGTTGTGAACACTTGAATCGCGTGCCTGATATCCGTATACCTGTGGCTGCCTTGGGTTGTCACACTACTGGGAAGAGAGATGTCGGTAAACTGAGGAGGAGTTGGGTTCCGGAACAGGTCTAAGCCCTAATCCTTGGAGTGGTGATGATGATGACGAAAAACTTTAAAGAAAATGTAATCAGTAAAGTTTAAAAACCTAGGTACTCACGCATTCCCATAATGATACAATTCCCCTCCCCGTTATAAGTTATTATCGTTTGATAACAACGGCATTAACTTTCACGTATGTGTACGGCAGTTACTTTCTCGCAACATGCAATCAAATTAAGTTATTACGTGCCACGGGGTGACACTTGATATGAATCTTATAGCTGACAAAACTTAAACTATGCGCATGGTTTGTTCGGACACATACGTTGCTCGTTCTGCAATGGGCATTGGCCCTCATTGGATAGAAGATTTCGCAATGTAGACAGGGCAAAACTATCACAGTGCTAAAAAACGAAACACACGATATGTCTAAAAAATAGATTAGTTTTTTTTAGTAACTGAAATAGAGATAGAGGGGGAGATAAAAATAAATAGATAGGTAGAGAGGGGGGAGAGAGATACAGACAGAAAATGGAAACAGTTCAAAAGGCAGAAAGAATAAGAGGTTGAGATAGATAGACAGATATACAGACAGGAAGCGGTAGATAAATATACAGACAGAGATTAGACAGATAAAGAGAGAATCAAACAACCGAAGATAAATAGGCAGATAGAGATAAACTGGACAAAAGTGAATTTGTACTTTATTGTCACAGATATATACAAATAAGATAAGTAATTAGAAACAAACGTAAGCCCGATCAGCTAATCAGATGTTATTTATCAGTGCAGTAAGTAATGGATTTGAGCAGTTTGTATGTACTGGCCTGAGTACGTGTAGAATTCATACCGAACGTTAGCGCATACGTGTGCCTTATCAAAGCGGGCACTGACCTCAAACCAGAACACGCTATCAATTTTAAAGTGCATTCAGAAAGGCCATAAATCAGAAGCTCACAGCGTGAAATGACAGACAGACACTTTGATAGCCACTTCAGTCAAGCCAAACCTTGTCTTAAGAAAACCTATTTTTCTCTTCCTAATCCGCGCAGCACAATCCTCCTAACATTACCAGTTTACTTACTGAAAAGTAAAATCGTGTGATATAGGTAATTCTACTTTTTTAAGGCGCTGAGGAACGTACCTAGAGCCAGATTTAATACACCGTTTATCAATATTACACTACGACTAACATTAAAGGTGTTAAGATTTTTGGTGAGGCCAGCAACAAATTACGATTACCTAGTGGACAGACAGTTACCTAGTATTACAGTTACCTAGTTTGTGTTCAACTGTTTACGTTTGTATAAGTTTATATACGTTAGTATTGAAGTATTTTGTTTTGACCTGTACATATTAAAATAATACGAAACCATTGAAAATACTATTACTATACCACTGAAAAATAATAACGGTATAGGCCTACGCGTCTTTGAATGTCCGAATACAAATACGCATATTTCCTCCCACGATAAATTTAAATTTTACTAACATAATGTTAGTTACAATCTTACAAAACCTTCAGGAAAGTTGCATGGCCTGTGTCCTCTTCTTTAAAGGTATAATTTTGCTAATAATTTTGGAAAATTCTAAAGGTACATAGTAAAATAATACGAAGATGACGTTTTTGTCGTAAATTGCTGTTCCTACAAATAATGTAACACGACTAGCACTGGAATCTCAGACTCGAACGATTGATTCTCCCATCTGTTGAGCCATTTGCTGTAAGAAATCTATTCCTGACACACGCGGAAATAAGAACGCAGAAGATGTTGTCACACAAGTAATTTTTCCATCTTAATTGGTACCATTAACTCAGTGGCGCTAGACACCGTATTAGCATTACCCCCTGTATAGACAAGGTTAGGGGATATTTGTATAGACAAATATACCTTGAAAATCTCGACGGTAACGGTATTAGACTGAGATACTGCAAAACTATTATGTTGACATACTGCAAGAAGTAGCTGCAGTTTCGAAGCAGGGGAGATTTATACAGTGAATTCACGTCCATCATGTAGCTCGACCAAATGTTCCACCGTCAGGGTTACGTAATTTTGTTCTTGTATATAGGCTGTATCAACATACACGCCAGAATTAATTAGTAGTGTACGAGGGTCAGTTGAAAAGTTCGCGGAGCGACATCTATAGCTCAGTGGTAGAACTAAAATCTTTCGTGTGCTGCAAGACGTATATTTCGCGTGAACATCTGTTAATTTCCAGATATCTGTCAATTTATTCACTTTTTACCAGCTGTTTGAAATTTTCCTGTCACGCGTGTTTTTAAATTGCACAAAATCAAACATCCTGTTGCGATGAATTCTCTGTTAAAAACGTTTTAGCGCGAATGGAAAATCAAAACGAAATTGTAAATGTGTTAGGAGATGCTGCGCGTTCAGAAACAACGGTAAGTCGGGCACACTCGAGTTTAAACGTGGTCGTACAAGCATTGAAGACGATCCCAGCAGTGGACGTCCAAAAAATGTCATTACTGAAAAAATTTCATAGGGTGTTGGAAGGCCGCAGATTGAGGAGTGGATGACGTTGCTGAAACCATGGTCATCTCATATGAGCGTGTGCATCATACTTTAACTCAAGAACTTCGTGTGACTGCCGCATCTGGAGTTGTTGCATTTTTTGGGCGTCCAATACGACCACGTTTGCAATGTTCGTACGACCACGTTTAAACTCAAGTGCCTACTTACAAACTGTTGGTTTTAAACTCGCAGCATCTCCTGACACATTACAATTAATTTCGTTTTGAATTTCTGTTGGCGCTAAACAATTTTTAACAAAGAATCTCACCACGACGTTCGACTTTGTCCGTTTTTCAAAACATGCATGAGACGTCAATTTTAAACAGCTTCTGAACAATGAATAAATTGATAGATAGATTTGGAAATTAACAGGAGTTCACATAAAATACAAATCTTGCAGCACACGAAAAAGTTTAGTTTTACCGCTAAGCTACAGTTGTCGCTACGCGAACATATCAACCGACCCTCGTAAGTAGAAACTTATTAGTACGGTACAAAAATTTAGCATTGGAAGTAGAAACTGAAATTTATTAGCAGTGTGAACATTTTTTTTTTAAGTCATAGGAAATAGACGGGAGAAGTAATTAAGCATGTCGTCCGAGGATGATATGGGTACCGGAACAGGTTTATATAATCTAATCCTTGAAGAGAAGAAGAAAAAGAAGTAATTAAGCAGATGAGAAGCACAAAGAGAGATATGGAAGAGAAGAGAGTACACGATTTTCCTCCTGGATGCACGGAGCATGCGCGAACAACCGATTCAGAAGGAATCGTAATAAATGGTTCCGTGCTAGCAAAGACCGAATTTCTGTTCTCTCTGTGTTAGAGAAGTTATAACGTCTTCGTGACAAGGTAATACAGAGTAAGACTAAGCTGCGTACCTACTTTAACAGAGAAAACCCCTGTAGCCGGTATAGAAAAGAAAGCGGAATAATTCCTATAATCTTTTATGTAGTTTCCATGTCTGAAACACGAGACTATGTTTAAGGAATACGAGGAATTATTAACTGTTGCTTTGCATAATGAATGACACAAATTAAAATGGTAGTAATGTTAGCTTTGAGTATAGTTCTTCTTCTTCCTCCCAACAAGGATTAGGCCTTGGTGACCTGTTCCGGCTTCATAGGTTTTATTCCCATCTTTTCTTTGTTCTCCCTACGCTTCTTCTTCCCGCTGGTTTGTATCTGTTACAGTGAATGTTAAAATTTCAGTTAAGGTTAACCGTGACTAGTTACAGTCGACGTTCACTGAATGTTTTAGTGAAAGTTGAATACTCATATTATAATATCATCCATAATCAACTTCCACTAGTGAATGTTGACCGTTCCTAGGGAATGTCAACCTACCCTACTACAGCTTAGGGAAGGTGTATCAACACTAAAAATACTAAAGGAATAAATTAGCAGTTACTGTCGGAATAAACAAGAACATTGTTTATTTAAGGTTGTCTTATACGAGTATAACTATGTACTTCAAAATAAAACAGCAATATTACAACATTATAACACATTTAAGATCTTAATTTAGAATTTTATTTTATTTATTACAGCATGGTAATGCATTATGCCACTTAGAATTACAAAGTACATGATTTTTCTTGCAGGCACATTTTTTTATTGACATTTAGTTCGGCAAGTGCACTTAAAGAATCCTTGGCTACTTCCAGATGATTGCGCTGTTGGAATGGTCCGTAAAGAAAGTGTCTTGTCCAGTGGTACTTCACTTTCATTAATAACGTTTGTAGAACAATCACTAAATTTTGATCTTCAAAATTGAAATTATCTGTAGATTATAAATTAATTGACTTCAGTATTTGTATGAGTGTGTATATGTGTGCATGTGGTGTGCGATCTATTTTTAACATTCCCTGCAAACAGCTGGTGAAGGTCGACACTTACTAGTGAGAGTTGACCGCTCAATTTTACTATCAACTTCCACTGACCAGTTTAGGTGAATGTTGACAATCCCCAGTCATTTACCTTTTAGTTTTCAGCATTCACTGTAACATATCTACTTGCCGCTTTTGGTAGTCTTCGATCATCCATACGCTTCAGATGGTCCTTCCAGTTTCTTCTGTGCAACTCTATTCTCTCATTTAAGGTGTAGGCTATATTTCCAACTCTAATTCTTCTACAGTCTCTTATAAATCGATCTTGGTTAGATCAACCTTTGACCGATCTTAGAAATTTCATCTCCGCTGCTTGTATGCCACATTTGTGTCTCTTTCTCCACTACCCATGACTCATTTTCATAGGGACAGCCATTACGTTGTAAAACTTGAGCTCAGTATCTTTCCGCGTCATGTTCCGTGCCGCGTCATGTGTCCTTCTTTTGGTGTCGCACATCATTTGAAACTTATGTAGTTTATTGTCTATGTCTTTATTGTTCTCATACGATATATCATACCCTAGGTAGCTAAAGTGAGAGACTTGTTCAAATAATTGGTTGTTAATCATTATTTTGGCTCTTACAGGATCGCTTCCCAGGAAACCCTTCGTTTTGCTTGTAAGTGCTTGTTTTGAGTGCATTTGATGGGAAAAATGGTAAAAGCGATGATTATTTAAATATGCCAATAACCTCCATAAACTTTCCGACATATCTGTAAAAAAACGTAACGTAAGTTTTTATTTCAACTCACATGTATCGTTTATTTCAGACTTCACGTATTTTGCCAAAATTTTATATCCGTTACAAAGTATCAGTAATTAAAGCGTTCTTGACTCGTCATTGCGACCAGCATCATGTTGTAGATCTTGTTTACCTTCAAACAGACTTCCCCACTTTGCCAAATTATATATCTAAATGAAATTAAGCTTCACCAGTGACCAGTAAGCAAGGTAACAGAAATTTATAAAAGCGTTTATGATTTAAGATTCGATCAAATTATTTTAATAACTCCTACGCGTTTAACGCCAATTTATGTAACGTAAGATTGTATATGCGAAGGTAAAAGCCGTGTAAGCCTACGTGAAACAGATAACAGATTTCACTGTGTTCCAACAGCGGTTTGGAAGTGACAGTTGAAGCGACTGGGTGTGTCAATACCCACAACCACATTGTCTGGGGTGCTCAGAGTCCTCTACTTATTGTAGTCTTAAAATTAACGCAAGTGTGTGGGTTAGGCATATAATGCGGCTCAGGTTTGTTGACCTTCGAGATCCGCGGCCAGGTGAAATTGTATTGAATGAATAAGTTCCACAGTATTTAGCCTCATTCTGTTCCCCGCCTAGCACTGTTACTTTTGTAAGTTTTTTTTTGTTAGGTTACAGACAATTTCAAAGAAAAAGACTTTTAAAGGTAACCATGGTTTTTCAAGGTAGCGAGGACTATAAGACAGCTTACAAACAACAATACTGTAGAACAAGTGAGCCGTTTTGGATATCTCGGATGTAAAGTCAGCTACTAGTCTGAAGCTGATAGAAAAAGACAAAACAAATAAATTTATGAATATTTGTTGAACGAGTCATAGAAATCTTAGACACAAAACAAGACACAGAACTAGAATTCAGTTTTATAATACAATTGCAACAAAGACGTTGAAATTATTTTGAATGATCATCACTTCTTTCACAACACTTTAACAATTAATATTTAATGCACTTTCACTTGTGAAAAACTTACTTTTTTGTTATTTCCTCAAACGTCGTTCAAAAGGCATTCAGCATTTATACCTCACTGAGGAAGGAGTAAACCACTCCGAAACGACGTTTGAGGAAATAACAAAAAAGTAAGTTTTTCACAAGTGAAAGTGCATTAAATATTAATTGTTACAGACGTTGACATATGGGAATGAGGTGTTGGTCATGACGGAAAAGGAATGAAGCAAGATTCATAACGCTGAAATGCAGTTGCTTTGAAATAATTGAAACTGTACATTATAAGACAGAAGAAGGAATAAGAATACAAGATCAGAAGTAAAAGATACAAATGGAATCATTTCAACTTATAGAAGACAATGGTGTCATCATTTGCAAAGGATGGCAGAGGATTGTTGCCAAAAGCGGCGCTGAAACATGAAGCCATCGGTAGAAGAGACGTGGGTCGTCCGAGGATGAGATGGGTACAGGTTTATATTACCTAATCCTCGAAGTATTGAGGAAGAAGGTTACAATCTTTGGTAATACATTTTTTACTCAGTTGCGCAGTACTGAAAAAAAAAACAAAGAAAGAAGTCAGATTAGATACTCCTGATGTATTATCATCTTTAGTAAAAAAAACTCACTATAATCTATAGCACACTATTTAATTTTCGGAACATAGTCGACATTTCGACGGCACGAAGAAGAGTGAAAGACAAGACTAAAATTAGCTGGCAATGTCAAAAGATTGTCATTATGACTATGTTTACAAATTAATGATAATAGTTATGTGAACATAAAACACGGCTCCACCGGTGTCCCGCAGAAAGAATAAAATTATATTAGGCCTATGATATACTAATAATAAAATTTGTAACACGAGTTTGAAGTCACAGTTTATTGGATAATTATTTAATCATTTCTAATGATAATTCCTAAGTAAAATGCAATCATAATTTTACACACACGCGCGCGCGCACACACACATTATATACACATATATCCTTCAAGGACGAAGGGTGCGGTTTCCTTCCTTCAGGACTCCAGTTAACGACATTTTTTGGTAGGTTTATCCATTTTTCGATGTGACTGTAGCAAGATCGGTTTCTATAGTCCTGACCGTGTCTAGTGCCGTCCATAACTTCTGTTTCTGATACGTTTGTTCTTTACTCTCCCAATTCTGCAAATTGTTGTCGATCTCAGTGCGTCCATTTCAGCGGTGTTAAATTTTCCTTTCGATAAATTCAAAATTTCTGCACCCGTATTATAAAACGATTTTAATCGTGCTATCTATACACGAACTTTTCCGCGCCACCACGTTCATGAATAATTTAACCGCCACACTCCGTTATTAAACAAATTTTAATAATAGTAATGATGGTTATTAAAAATCTGTAAATAATTAAATGCCTTATTTCTTACAGTAGGGGTCGCAGGATGCTTGGAGAGGTAGTACCTTTGTACCGGGTGGACTGGGCACTGGTCCTCACAAGCGTCCAGGGCTGGATGAAGTGAAGTTAGCTCCCAATGGAGCCCTTAACCTCTCTTCAGCCAAGACCGTACTGCGTGGTGAAGAGCCACATCCTACAAGAGGTGACCCTGTTGGCGCAGAACAGTACGGATCTAGACCGGAAGGTCGATAAACATTCCTGGTGGAGGGCAGCGGTACCCACCAGTACCAAGTTAGGGCGTATAGGGAATGATCCTGGACCGGCTTAATCTTGGAATATCACAGGCTACAATCGGATATTGATTTCACTGGCTGTGATACTGAGACTTTCGGAGAAGGAAACTCCAATGGAGAAAGACCACAACGGCGGTGAAGGCGGGGAAGAGGATCTTCGGTACGGCGGATCCGGCGGAAGTGGCAACCCTTGTTTCTGTGGGTTAATGGAGAAATGACACACGGTCAATGGTCTCAACGGTGGAAGAGGACTATATTCCCAACGGCGGAGAGAGCAGAAGAACCTAGGAGGTGGGACTCTGAATGAAACCCAGAGCAGGTCTGGAGGCTCTAAGGTGGCAACCCCACCACTGGACTTACCTTACAAGACGCTGGTAACGTCTTTAGGGGACATAAATTATACTCGCAATCTTCACAAAGGAAAAGGAAAGCATGACGGATTTAATGGGTTAATGACCAGGCGCGGAAAGGACAAGATTCACGGTATGTCGAGAATATTACAAGTAGGAACATGGTATATAAAAGAGACTGAACTTAATAATGAGCTAGCTAATAAAAAAAGTTGATGTAGCTGTAGTCACAGAGACGAAGAAGAAATTAAGTGGTACGAAAGAATTGGAAAATTATGTCATTGTTTATAGTGGTGTTCCCCAGTATAAAAGGGCGGCTTGTGGGGTTGCAATCCTCCTGCATAACCAATGGAAATCAAAAATAGTAAGCTACAGTTACATATCGGAGCGAATGGTTACATTGAGGATGAAAACAGAGAGAGGTCACTTAACAGTAGTCGGGGTCTATGCACCCGAAGAAGGGAAGTACGATGAAACTCTCTTATTTTATGAGTCACTTCAGAAGGTATTGAATACATATTACGATGATAATATTAATCTGTATGCAAATTTTATTTGCATATATTAATTAATTATCTTTGTTCTACAAGAATTGGTTTTGCACTGCCCCTCGTTGGGTAGCCATATACGGTGTTAATCTTTATGCAAATTGATTGCATAAATTAATTACTCATCACTTTTGATTGATTAATTTGATAGTTATATACGATAATAAACTTTGGTGTGTATTAAGTTTGTTATTCCCCACGTTCTTTGGGGACCATATACAATGATATCGTATATTATTTGCATAAATTGATTAATTATTAATTATAAATTTATTGATCTGTAATTATGAAATTGTTGGCGGTACGAACTTTGTCGTACTTACATGTATCTAGCCCCGTAGTTGGACGCCATATACAACAATATTTATCTGTGTAAATTATATGCATAGATTATTCAATTATCTCTTTAATCAAGTTGTGATCAAATGCATCTAACTCTGAGCTTGGGTTAGCTATACGATATAATTAATGTCATGTGTTGAACTCCCATATGTAATGTTAACAAATTCATTTCTTTAAATAACGAATAATTGTATGAATTGAGTTAGAGTTAATTAATTATTCACACTCCAACTTGCTACATATGAATTTACATTTGACTTTAACTGTCTTCGAAACTTTTATTTTGTGCATCTTTCTGATTAATTGAATTGAAAATCGTTACCTTGAATTATTAATATAGATACTGTTTAATGAAAGGTTAAGTTGTGAGTCAGGTTTGTTACATAAATCAATAGAATACTAACGAATCCATTCTAACTTACATTTATTAAATCATATTCATTCTTCTTCATGTCATAACATCAATTTAAGAGCACTTACAATTCTTCAACAAAACAATAAAATTCTATTTCACATTTAATAATTCAATGAACAAATTTAAACAATTAAGTGAGCGATCAAATATTGACGCTTCTTCGTCTGCAAAGACTTTACTAAAATGTGGTGTGCTCATAATTCGTATTTAGTATTTACGTTAAAATACATTGAACATTTATATGCATGAAATAATCATAATTAATAATACACATATCAATCACATTCATAGATAAAATCCTGCTCCTGCAACAAACACATCAAAATACATACATAGTATAAAATATATTAACAAAAAGACATGTATAATATTCTAGAACATAATATTCCCTACTTATGGATTCGTATCTATCTGACTCATAATTATATAACTTTCTCAGGTGGTTTTGGTTCTAAGTGTCAGGTCAGTGGTGTTTGATAAATTACTAATTATAAGAAGAGATTAGTATTGTACTTTACTCGTTCTGCCATGCTGTCTCCCTGCATTGATGAGTGAAGTTAATCCATAGGACACTTGATTGTAAACACTCCCACACACCGCGACAGTCACTTCGAGCTTTGAGTTTCATATAATACAAGTAGTAGCATTGTACTCGTAATCGGTCGATTAAGTTCTACGCGCGTATGTGTCTATTTTGCGGTACACAGTTCGCTACCGTATGCTTCTAATAACTGTCTATGCCGCACGACAACTCTTTTCGGCGCCTAGGTCGTTTTCGAGTTCATTAGGCACTTTTCACAATTCTATTTATTTGAGTTAATTACTAAACATTGTAGTATCACTCCTTTTTCTGTAATTGTTCAAGAATATCACTTCACAATGTCCGTGTCTTTATGACGATGAATTACATAGAAATTATATAGATTGTTGCTCGCGTTTCATCACGAAAACTGCTGTTCCGTTTACGCTCTGAGTTTTATTCGCGCACTTTCATTTATTCGTAATAATGTCTTAATCGTCTCTACCGAAATGCATTTTAACTTACGCACTGCTTTAAGTTCTTATAACTGAATCATTGTAAAATGAAATACAAGTTCAATAGACTGTTCGAAACTCTGAGTAAACCGAGTTAAAAATTATAATACAATTCGGAATGAACTTAGCTAAAATTTTTAGTAAACTGAGCTTAAAAATTGAATGAACTGAGAGCGCGTCTCCCCGTGTAAATGGTTTTTATTTCTTCTGATGTTCCCACTCTTGGGACTCTGATGAACGCTCAAACTTCCCACCAATTCAACTTTGATAGGTTCATTCCATGGACCTCCTTGTGTCCCTTCGTCTCCAGTCTGTAATTCCAACGAATTCTCCACCCAATGCCGTTTGGAGAGGGACGTTCATACACGAGATTCGCTCTCTGGTCTCAAGCTTCTCTCTGAACCATCCCCTACAGAAGTTCCCTCCGGAATTCTCGTTCCTCATTGGCTGGTTGGCTTTTCGACTTGAATTTGACGTAGTCCACGTGGACTAGATGAGTCGCTGTCTTACGTACGTTGCCCCGTTCCTGGAATCAGTGTTACGGCTCTGTTTCAAAATCACATCTGCTACTTTTGGTGTAGCGTGTCGAATTCTCTTATTGTTGGTACGCTGACGATTTCCTCCGTCGACTTGCGGGTGGCATAACATCTGTGCTCTCCCTTAGCGTCACTTAGTCGCCTGTCCTATTGTCCTTGCATAAACCATTGTCTTTAAGAAGTCGCACACATGGTTTTGAACAATACTCTCGCCGTTGGTTCTGTGTTTTCTCGCTACTGGACAGATGTAAGGGTAGTCTCCTTTTGTCCTAATTGTGGAGTCGGGCATTCCCACGCATGGTCCAGCTGGCTGCAACATGTGCCGTACCACTCATTGTTCGAGAATAGTTTTTACGACGTCTTAATGGAAAGGAAAGGTTTGTTCCCTTTCGCCGCCCACCCTCGAACAACGCTAACAAGTGTCACTTTTAACGGGCTCTAATTGCTGGTGTACTTCCCTCGCAATAACCCAAAATTTAAAAAAAAAATATATGAAATAATAATTACATCACAATATATAAGAACTGATTATGTGATTGTGGCTGGAGACTTGAACGCTAGGGTTGGTTCAACTCCAATACCAGGAGTTGTAGGCTGTTTTGGAGAAGATGTGATAAATAGAAATTGGCAAGAACTAAGGCAGTTCGCATCTTTTAATAAACTTAAAATAACGAACACCTTTTTCAGGAAAAAGGACATCTATAAATGTACATGGATGGCTAGAGGCTATCGCTCACTAATTGATTCCGTTATAGTCAATGAAAAGATGAAGAACTTAATACAGGACACAAGGGTTTACAGGGGACCAGAAATAGGCTCAGATCATTACCTAGTTATATCAGAAATAAAACTTCCACGAAGGTGGAAAAAATTTAGAACAAAGACTATCAACTCAGAGGAAGTATATAAGGTTTATCTGCCCCAAGCCGACGGTATAAAATATCTGTACCAACAAAGATTGGGGGCATATTTAGCAAACATCAATACAGAAAATGATATTAATAGGGAATGGGAAAATATACGAGCGTGTATAGAGAAGAGTGCACATGAGGTAATAGGTCGGAGGAAGAAATTTAGGAAAAGAAAAGGATTGAAAATTTGGACGGAAGAACTTGAACAGGCTATAAAAGATAAAAAGATAGCGTATCATAAATACTTACAAACGCCAAGTGTACAAAATGAGGAAACTTGTAAGGCAAAAAGAAATACCGCAAAAGCTATAGCCAGGAGAGCCCATCAACAATACTGGGATATATTTGTAAGCAACATAGAACATGACCTGCATGGACGGCAGGAAGTAGCCTATAAAATCATTAAACATCTAAACTCTCAGGAAAGAGGAAAGAGACACAGCTATCTAAACGTGATCGCAGATGAAGAATGGAAAAGGCACTACCAAGAACTATGGTGTCAAGCAGAAGCAACCAGGGACGAAGGAAGCGACATAAGTGCTTGCGTGGATATGATTACTTTAGGTGAGCTGCAACAGGCACTAAGAGTCTCTAAAAATAGGAAAGATAGTGGACTGGATAAGATAAACATGGAATTGCTAAAACACGGAGGGCCTCTTTTTGAACTGCGATTTCTTCATTTGATTAATGAATGTTGGAGAGCAAATGATGTGCCATCAGCATGGAACAAAGTGGAGGTAATATCCCTTTTTAAGAAGGGGGACAGACATAGGTGTGATAACTATAGGGGAATCAGTCTACTTAACTCAGTTTATAAGGTCTATTCACGGATAATCAATAATAGATTGAAAATTATTACTGACGCATTGCTATGTGAAGAACAGTCAGGTTTTAGAAAGGACGCTCTTTCATTGACAATGTTTTTATAATACAACAACTGATTGAAAAAAGAAGAGAGTTTAAACTTGAAACGCACATAGCATTTATAGATTTTAAGAAGGCGTTTGACAAAGTAAATAGACAAAAGCTGTGGGAAATTATGAATATAAGAGAGTACCCTCGTCACTTGATCCAGGCGTTTATAAACGAGCAGAAATATTGATAAATACGGGACGAAGTATAAGCACAGAGCTAGTAACAACACAGGGTGTGCGACAGGGTTGTAGCATATGTCCAACTTTGTTTAATATATACATAGATCACATAATCAGGATATGGAAGGAAGAAGTCCGTGGAGGTATTAAAATAAACAGCAACACCACTTTAAATTCATTACTTTTTGCAGATGATTTAGCAATAATTCAAACGACTGAAGATGGCCTGCAAAGATCGGTGTACACATTAGAAACCATAGCTAACGAATATTCCCTAGAAATATCGGCACAGAAAACTAAAATTATGGCATTTAAAGGGAAGAATCCAGTACGCTAAAAAATAATGGTCTATGGACATCCTGTAGAACAAGTACCACATTTTTGCTATTTAGGATCGGATGTCAGCTATCTAAAAGGACATGATATAGAAAGAAAACTTCAGAGATTTGAATACATAGGGGGCACGATAAATAGAACTTTGGGAAATAAAACGCGTAAGGAGACAAGATTAAAGTTATATAAAACCATGGTTGTCACAATTCTGACGTACGGCAGTGAGACCTGGGTTCCTTCAAAGCTAGATAGATCAAAGATTCAGGCAGCTGAAATGGGCTTTCTGAGAAGAGTCAAGGGCTGTACACGATTAGATAGAATACGTAATGACGACGTCCGGAATGCGCTAAACATCTACAATTTGAATCATCGAATAGATGATTACAAACGGAAATGGCGGGAACACATCGACCGCATGGACAAATGTAGACTACCGGTACCACAACAAATAAGATCTTATAAACCAACGGGCAAGCGTAACATTGGAAGACTTTTTTCAAGATGGGACCAACTATGACATTGTGGAGACGGAACAGGCATTTCTGCCTATACCATGAAGTGTAGAAGAAGAAGAAGATTTCTTACAGTAGGTCAAAGATGAGAATTCGAGCTGCCCCAATGTGTATAGGTCTTAACGGGAAAATAAAAACGTTGCTAGATTGAACAAAGGATTAGACCGAGGCGGCTTTACTAAATATGAAACAAAAATACAACTACACTACAGACTTCAGTGACAAATGTATGATTGAAAGTCTACTATAAAAGTATTATATTTAAGTCTACTATTGTGTACCATATTTAATTTTTACAGAAGCTAAGAGGCTACTAGCCTATCCAAAAGAAAGGAGACCAACTCACTTGCGACAACTATCGAGGAATCACGCTCCTAAATATGATCTATAAAGTTTTGGCGTATATAATATATGATAAACTGCGACCGTACACAGAACAGGTTATTCGTAAATACCAATGTGGTTTCCGACCAGGGAAATCTACGGTCGATCAAATCTTCATGGTTAGATAGGTCCTGGAAAAAACACGAGAATTTGGTATAGAAACACACTACTTATTCATTGATTTTAAGAGCGCTTATGACAGTATGGACCAATTGGGACTGTACAAAGCATTGAAGGAATTCAGGATACCAACACACTTAATTAAATTAATCCAAGAATCTGTCTCGAAAGTAGAATGTAAAGTTAAAGTGCAGAAAACCGTGTCGCGTTCATTCACAACTCGAACTGGACTCCTACAAGGAGATAGTCTGTCATGCTTGTTATTCAATCTAGAACTAGAAAAAGCGATAAGAGACTCCCAAATAAACACAAGAGGTACGATCCTAAACAAAAATATACAGCTCTTACCATACGCAGACGATATTGAGCTAATTGCCAGGACAAAACGAGATCTCATTAGTGCCTTTACAGCATTAGAGGAAGTCTCAAGTAAAATTGGACTGCAGATAAACTTGGAGAAAACAAAATATATGTATGCTGCCAACAAATTACCAATAAGCCCAACCCTTCAAAACCTTGAAATAGGCACAAAAATATAGAGGCAGTAAAAGAGTTCATATATCTTGGCTTCCAGATAAACAGCACTAACGATATCAACACTGAAGTAAGAAGAAGAATATATCTAGCAAATAAAGCATATTATGGATTAAAAAGCACCTGACATTCATCTCAAGAAGCACGAAATGGAAAATCTATAAAACACTTAACCAGGCCAGCGCTGACATTCTAGAACAATATTTAGAGGAGTACAAGAAAATGGAATGTGGCACAGGCCCTATAATTATGAACTATACCATCTTTACAAAGAGCCGGACATTGTCAGGCTAATCAAAATACACAGGCTAAGGTGGGTTGGACACATAGAGAGAATGGAGGAAGGACAGCCTACGAAACATATTTTCTACCAGAAACCAATGGGTAGTAGAAAAAGGGGAAGACCCTGAATTAGATTCAAAGACCAGATAGAGGAGGACCTGGGAAAGCTGAACATAAGAAACTGGAAAGCCAAGGTATGCAATAGGGAGGAATGGAATTGACTCTTGGAGCAGGCCAAGACCCACCAAGGGTTGTAGAGCCGTGGTTGATGATGACTGATTAAGAGGCTACTAGAAATTAATTTAAAATTTTGTCAAACATGCTTGCGAAACAGTTTAAAGTTGTTTGCGACACTGATTTGAATTTAAACAAACAAATCCTTAACTATTAAATAAAGTTACGCCTAACATCAAAAGTTTGTTGGTAAGCCAAATGTTTATTAAGGTTATGATAACTTTGCTTTACCATTCATTTCGATTTTTTTTTTATTATAATGCCTTAAGAGAAAACGAGTATTGTTCAAATACAGACAGTATTGGATTTTTAAAACCTCTAAGCGATGGGTGATTGCTTACGGGTAAACCCTCTATCCGGACTGCTTCCAGTGTAATACATTTGTCGCTTGAAGTTTCGATCTCTGGAATCCGGGATAGTCCTGAAAAGCTATCCCGGGGTTGAAAGACTCTGTTGAAGGTTGTTGGGTCTTCCAGGACGATCCCGGATACCAGGGACAAAAATATTACGATGCAAGCAGTCCGAATAATGCTACCTGTAAGTAGTGGATTTAATACGTAATTTTCCGTATTTATGAAATCAACTAATTACAGTATAACACTACCTACTCGAAACACGAAGTTTTGTATTGGTAAAAATGTAAAATTTGTACCTTATAGCCTGAACCAGTTTTCGCTTATTATAAGCTTCGATAGAGGTTGCCACTGGGAGCGTTGTCCGTCTTGTTCTTGGCGACGACGCCGTCTTTTGGAAGATCGATGTGTGTATGGGGTGTGATATGTTCGAATAATATGTGTGATTTGAATTGTGTCTGTTGTTTAGGATGTCGTTTTTATGTGTTTTTGTGTGTTTGTATATTTCTAGTTGTTCAAGAGTGTGTAGTTTTCGGCCTTTTGTGTGTACGTGTTCCATGTTGCTTTTGATGTTTGTAGGCTATATGTGCGGTTTGCTTCAGTGAGGTGGTTTGCAAAGGTGGATTCGGTAGTGGAGTGTAGTGAGGGTGACCAAACGTCCCGGAAAACCGGGATTGTCCCGGTTTTTCATCATAACATACGGTGTCCCGAAAAATTGTTTCGGGACGCTCATAAGTTTTTAGAGATTTCGCTCGATTAAACGGAATACTACACGATAAATTAATACATTTTAGCTTATTTCTCTAACCTCCATAGTCCCACAGTATCAATATACACTGAAACAATAATTTATTTTGAGCGGTACTGTGGCTGAAGAGTAGTTGTATTGTTGTAACAGTTCCAGGCGTTGCAACTACAAAATCGACTGTGTAGAATTTTACCACTACGTCTCAAAGAACAAAGACATGATCAAGAAGGCTGGAAGCAGTGAAAAATACCCGTTTCTCCAAGGACAATCAACCCCATCTACAAGCGCTCAGTAATAGTGAAAGCTTATGTTAATTTTACTTTATTAAAAATTTCATGGCTATAATATTTTGAAAAATCATAATAAATTTGTTTTTTATTATGTATATTAAATATCATTAATTAAACAGATATTGTAGAAATAAATCAGAGTAAATTTGTTTTTATCCTTTTTACTAATAGTAAATAGCCTATCATCGGGTTAACAAAATGTATTAACAAAACATTAATATTAAAAATTAAAAAAATTAAAAAAACCTGGGTACATTTGGGGGGGGGGGTCCATTGGAGCCCGGCTGGTTGTGTCCCGGTTTTCTCCGAAAATGATTTGGTCACCCTAGTAGTGGCTTTGTGTCCTCACTGTATCTCTGTTTGAAGCAACGTCCTGTCTGGCCTATGTAGAATTTGTTGCAATCTGAGCAATTTAGTTTGTAAACACCAGGTAGATAAAATTTGTTTTGTTCTTTGTGTGTGTGTTTTGATAATGTGTGTTCTGTTTTGTTTGTAGTTTTGTATGCGATTCTGTATACTACTTTTTAAAATTTGTAAGCTTATTTTTAAATTTGTGTGGTTATCGGTGTATGTTAGTGTTATGAATTTGTTGTTTTCTGTCTTTGTCTGTTGTTTGTTTTGCGTTTTGTGTAGGAGTTTATTGACTATTGTTCTGTTGTATCCGTTAGATTCTGCTAGATATTTTATCGTGTTTAGTTCGTCTTTGTAGTCTTTTTCATCTAGTGGGATGTTGTTTAGCCTGTATATCATGGTTCTGAAGGCAGCTAGTTTGTGTTGCATTGGGTGATTGGAGGAGTTGTGTATTAGTGTGTCAGTTGTAGTGGGTTTTCTGTATACACTGAATTTGTGTCTGTGTTCAAATTTTGTGATGGAGAGGTCTAGGAAGTTTATGCTAAAATCTATGAAGATTTATAAAATCTATAAAAACTATGAAATCAGTAAGTTAAAACAAATTAAGAAAAGTTCCTCTTGATTCGAATAATTGTGAATCCTTTAATTAAAGACGCTACACACGTACGACTTCCCAGTGTCTGGCTTACGTGCAGTTACATAATCTGTATATTTATAGACGTGTAACATTATGGTATGATATTTATTTTTACATATTGTTTATTTATTTACGTATTCTAAAGTAATCACGTTTTATGTAATATCAATATAAATAATGGCAAAATAAATAACACTATTAGAATTTAATGAGTATCTTATCTACAGAGTTCTTATTTGAAAATCAGCCGAGTAGAGAGACGGCTCCAAGGTTCAAGAGTTCAATGTCACAAAATGTATTTATTGTTTACTAGGTAAGCATGCGCCGACTACAAACGAGTTATGTGGTGTATACGGCCTGCACCAATAGGATTAATTGTTTGAATACCGAGAAAACCGATGTTAAGGAACAACGGGAGAGTTCGCTTTCAAACGTCAAAACGTAGCGTACCATTCTATAGTAATCAACGTTTGAGCACGTGCGCATGCGCGTGCGCGTAAAGTTGGTACTGAAGCTCGGTGAGTGATTAATGACCACAACGAACGTCAAAGGTGAGGTGAAACGTGTGATCGAAAGCTACAACATGTTTATTAACAACACGATAACTGGACTTTCTCCACCGCACAGGAAATGAGCCAGTATCCTATGCACTACAGAGTTTCCACCAATTGTGAAACTCTGGTTCGCCGAGTAAAGTAGTTCATATGAAAGTTTCGTCACGTTATCGTCTTGTACTATGCTGTATTATACAACACAACCAGCGGTTACTGTCACACAAGCTTCGGTCCTCTTCTCTGTCACCGAAGGCGGACAATGAATTCGTTATGTGCAACACATATTCTGTGCCTTCATCAGAACCGAAGGTATCCGGGTGGCACAGTGGTCAGCGCTCTCAGCGGACGTCGTGGTTCGAATCATCCAGGGGAGTATTTACGGGGGGGGGGCGAACGGGACTGGACCCCCTCCCCGAGAGGGTCGAAAAAAGTTGACGAGGAATTTTTTTAATCTCTTAATTTTTAGGACGTTTTATTATTTTTCAGCTGTATATTATAATATGTTCTTTAACACAGTTGCACAGCATTTATTGCAGGTTTATTGCACAGCATTTGCGTACACGTTTGAAATATGCAATACAGGAAAATCAGTGCAGTTAATAAGTCTATTTTAAACAAATTTCAATAACACGTATTTTTATTGTGTTATTATCGTTTACGTAGGATTGATTTCAG
This sequence comes from Magicicada septendecula, assembly GCA_034769895.1. Classification (NCBI taxonomy): domain Eukaryota; kingdom Metazoa; phylum Arthropoda; class Insecta; order Hemiptera; family Cicadidae; genus Magicicada; species Magicicada septendecula. Next base: position 128,869,454 of record CM068368.1, read on the forward strand.
GATGTTATCACACGTTTTTCAGGCACTTTAAATATAGTAATACTGATTAGTCTTAGTTGTTCTTTTGTATGTGGGCGACTCGACCCCCCCCCCAGGCAAAATTCTAGATACGCCACTGTTCGAATCCATTTCAGGGTGAATCGTTTTCACGACATTCCGCCTGATCTACCTTGACCAGGGGTGCCTAGCCTCATCGGCTTGAGGAAAGCCTAGACACAGTGCTAAGCCCCGTCGCCCAATTTGTGTAACATTCGGCTTCATTGTAGCTTAACTTACATCGACGGACTTCTGCAAAAGTACAAGGTCTGTAACTTTAACCGGCACAAGTTATGGGTTGTTTTAAACCAACAAATGTTCGCAGGATTTGGGCGCGTAAGAACAAAGTTTGTAATGTAAACAGAATGTCAACTTAGTCGTGGTGACTTGTAAAATTGTGGAGATATTGAAAGGCCTCGTCCGAAGCATGACAGGTATCAGTCATGACAGGTATTTAGCAAATAAACACGGCGAAGTTGGAATTACAGAGACCGTTCATACAAATAACAAGATGAAGAAGTAAACACAACGTTCTTCATAATATTGTTTACTTTTCTTCAAAAGGCGCCTTGGTCCTATATGGTGTTAATTTGTGGTACTCAATTTAGTTGATTTTGACTTTTGTACCGAAATATTTCACTTCAGGTTCTTAATTTTTCACACCCTCAGTAAGAGTATGTTGTATGTATTTATCTTCACCTTATTTTTGTTTTGAGAATAATTTTTATACTTTATGGTTGCGTTCATTAATAATCTTCTCCATGTCGACTGTATTTATATTAAAAATACTACGTCACTGTAAATTTGAATTTTGAAAGGTACTGAAATATTCTTTGTGACAGTCTATGAAAGTATGCTGTAAAAATATTATATTTGTTTGTGTTCCTACGTCTTCCATTCAAATTGTCTTTACACATGGTAAACACAATATTTCTTCTACGATTTTCAACCAGACTCTAATGCAAAACAGTTTTACATAGAATAAAAGTAAGTAGCGTTGCCTCTCTTCCGAGTACAGGTCATTCTCTCCTCTTTATTTCGTTCCATCAACTCAAGCGAGTTTCGTAACGAAAGTGATCGTAAATGTGAACGGTGAGTCTTCTAAGATTGTACTTAGCTGCCAACTGTCGCTATACGGCTAAATGTGAACTCACACATTGAACATCTGTACATTTATAATTTTTAACGTTTTCAATAAAAACCTTCTTTAATTAATATCCTTTATTAAGTTGCCCAGATAAATCGTTATTTCTACTTGACCTTTCATGTTATTCAATTGGACCACTTGATTTAGATAACACTGTATATGTGTTTTTTTTATAAAATATTATCTAAACACGTGAGGTGTTCTTAGAAAGCTGTACACTCGTGTCTGTTTATGTAAATGTCATTGTCGTATCTCACTTTTGATTTCTTCCACAAATCTCCATATTTTTTTTAGAATAACATATTAAAATTTAGTAAATAAGCATGCTTATTAAACAATGGGATGATGTTATCAAAAAGTAAGCATACAAAAAAAGAATGATACAGTGCGATTTTCGTATTAAGGATAAAAATCCACTGAATTCGACTGATGAACATTTGGGACTACTCGTAAATCATTAACTAAATAACACCAAATAAAATCAGAACGTGATGTAAGCTGTCAACAGACTTACGTAACTGACTTAAAGATATTGGTAGAAAATCTGTATCTGTGTTATTCTGTGTTAATCTGTATTAAATAGTGTATTGCAAACAAGGATCGTTCGTGGCTACTTAGTGGATCCTTTAAAATATTCCATCGAGGCGATTCCTGTAGCTCTTATCCCCAGAACTCTCGACGTCTTCTGTAGACATTCATTCCTCGGTCTCTTCCCGCGGTCCCTTCCTACTGCCTTCCTTCTGTTATGCACTAACATAGGTTGCCTAAGTTGCATCCCCATATCTTCTTTCTCTTCTATATAGTATTCGTTATTCACCATTACTCTTCAGTATGATAATTCATTAGTCATATTATCCGTACATAATTTTCTTTAGACTCTTCCCTCAGCGCCACAGCTTGGTGTATATTAAAGAGTCTTATATACTAAACCTAACGTTTCTCACTTATATGTCAAGTTTAATACTTTACTGCTGCCCACTACCTCTGTTTCATTTTTATTTTTTTTCTTGGTGTAATCAATGAACCATAATTTATTTTCTTTAAATCATCCTCACTTTTAGTTACCTCTGCTACGTCACCAGACGATCTAAGTGTGCTAACTACTTCTTGAATATTAGATCCCCAGCATGTAATAGCAAGGTGTTCCGTATAAAAATTAAACAGTGGAGGAGATAAAGTGTACCATTGTTTCGTGGTTTAACCTTCTAACATGATATCTTTGTTTTTAACTCTGATCGAATTAATAAATTCATACAATTCCTAAACTGTATTGCCCATCCTAGCCGACCCCCTGTGTTCTTAAGAGTGTTTAAAACGATTGGTCAATCAATTGTTATTATGTAGGCCTCCGTTGAACTCTTAAAAAAATAGCTTCCCTGGTTCCGTTGTTGTTTCAAAAATCAAACCAGATTACTGTATATCGTTGGCCAGATAATTATAGAATCTATCGCACCCAAATGTACTCATTGTTTTTGGCAAGAATTCCCTTTATTTCCTTTGCTTCTTTGTTACAGGATGTCGGTTCCTCATTAGTGTAGGCATATACTTATTATAAGTTTTGTTCGTTCTGTTGTCTATTTTAAAATACGGAAAAATTTTACAATTTCGCCTAGCGAATTCAATTTCGCTGTTTCTTTTACGTTTATTTATGCATTCTGTTAATACATAACAATAAGCATAATTGTTCACAGAAATACATGACATGAAGAGAACTACTCCATCGACTAGTTCTCTGTATGAGTATTTAAAAGTAACATTTTATGTACAATATATTTTTACAGTGTTAGAGTCTAAGTTAGTCCAGAGGAAATGTTAACTTTAAACGTCTTGTCTGTAGGCTGTTGTCCCGTAGATTTATGGCTAAAGGATTCGCGTGCTCTTCAAGCCGGTTCACATATCTTTCGCTGAACATCGCAATGGTTTCACTGACTGAAGGCAGATGCAGATCCCTATAGATGTCTTTGTTGATGATGAACCACGGTGCGTTGGTTATGGCAGGGAACACCTTGGTCTGAAACCTTTCCTCCATTATGGCGATATTGGATTTTGCAGTTCCCCAAAGCTGTAAGCCGTATGTCTACACAGGCTTGAAGACAGTGTTGTACACCAACAGCTTGTTTCGCATTGACAGTGATGATTTTCTGCCCGGGAGCAAATAATGCTTGCGAAACTTGATGTACAGTTCTTTTCTCTTCATCCAAGTGTAGTTGCGCCAAGTCAGTTTTTTGTCTAGGTGGATGCCAAAGTATTTTACAGAGTCGACTACCGGGATAGCCTTGTTATTTAATTTCACAATTGATGTTGTCACGTGGCATTTGGTGAAGGTAATGTGTACTGATTTAGTTTCATTTAATTGTATTCTCCACTTCTTTGCCCATTTTTCAATCGCATGTAGCGAATTCTGTAGTGAAATGGTTGCATCCACCGGACTTTTGTTTACAGCAAGGATTGCGGTATCATCAGCGTACTTAGCAGTAATCACATCATTGGTAGTTGGAAAATCTCCTGTATAGATTAGATACAGAATGGGACCCAAACACTTCCCTGGGGAACTCCCGCTCGTATTGGCAACAAACTGCTAGTTACATGATTTCGCTCTTATAGCTTAACTTTTCCTTTGATTTGTATAATACGTTGTACACGGAAGTTACAACTTCCAAAAGTGATCGATAAGAATTAATGTCGCAATTCTAATAAAAAGTGAGAAAAAAATAGTCGTGTTTACACTGGTTTCAGTTTGATTGAGCCACAGGGTTGATAACTTTTTGTCACGTCGCACAAACAATACAAATACCCACTGTTGGTGATAACAATCTGTAAAAAGTCGAGATACATAGGTTCTGAAAAAATATGACATTCGTAATGTACGGTTTGTTCGCGAATACCGGATGCGCACGATTGAGTTTTTGCTGTACCATTCAAATCTCAAACGTACTACGTTGATTTGTAACAAGTCAGTATAAAATGTTTATCTGCCGGTGGTCCTGCATTCTCACGCTGTAGTTTCCTGTTAGCGCGCAACACTACTTCCTTTCGTTGCTACTCCTTCCTGTACGTTTGGTCAAAACATGAGTGTGTGTGTGTGTGTCTTTTGAGTGTATTAATCTGACTGAATTCACCAGAAGGGCTGTATATTTCGTATCACGATACTCAGCATGAAATAACAGCTCGATTATGTACAAAGGAAGTTGTACGAAAAGAAATCGAATTGAAACAGGAAACTGTAAAGGGTAGAGTGAATAGTAAGTGTAAAAGGACTTTAAGGGTAGAACTAGCTACAATCAGGAGACGTAACTCGATTTGTGACACTTTGTACCGTGTTTCTCATCCTTATTGGTAATGTGGACACATAAAAAAATTAATTTTTCCTCGCGGATGCGCGTGTCCTCCTTACAGATATACTCAAGCGTATACACATGCACACATTAATGGTTTGTACAGTTATATTTATACGGATATCAGTTAAATGTTATAAATACACATACACGAATGGTATAATTAAAAAATGATCTCTCTCTCTCTCTCTCTCTCTCTATCTCTCTCTCTCTGTCTCTTCTAGGTTAGCAGCCCATCGGCTGGTTGACAGCAGCTCACCATTCTTCACGCTTCTCTGCTTTTCTTTTCAACTCACAATATGATGTGCAGTTCATATCGACCTAAGCTGTTTCATGTAGACTAAACGGGGTCGTCCTCTATGATTCTTCCCTTCAATTGTTCCTTCTATTATTCTCTTAACCAACCCATTGTGTCGTAGAATCTGCCCTACAAACTTAGCTCTTCTGTCTTTTAAATTTCGTAGGAAGCTCTTCTCCTCCTGAGCTCTTCTAAACACTTCGTCATTGGTTATCTTCTTCCTCCAGCTTATCTTGAATATTCTTCTATAGCACCAGGTCTCAAATGCTTGGAGTCTTTTCTTGTCATTTCGTCCACTTGTCCAAGATTCACTCCCGTATATGGCAACACTCCACTCGAATGTCTTTACTAGTTGAGACCGGAACAAAACCATCCTTGCTTTAATTCTTGCAGATGATGACGGTGATAATGAATTTCACTTTCTTGTATTGTTTAAATTTGAAACACTTTCATACTGATACGCAGCAATTTTCTAAAAAATGAATACGATCAAGACAGGGAAAACTTAATTTTTTATGATAAGGTATAAATTTGTTAAAATGTATCTGAATTAAAAGTTACTGAAATATTATTTATTATTCCTCAATACACTGTTCGTATGTTTAACGGATTACGTAAGTTATAACGTTTTGAGTATGAAGGACAGGCTAATTACAAAAATTGCTTTAAAAGCTATTTGTAAAAATTATTAGTAAAAGCTATTGCTTCAAAATTATTAGTAAATTTTTACAAATAATTTGATTTTATTCTGCGTACCCTCTACCCATATATCACGGACCCCTAAGGGTCGCGGACCCCGGTTGACAGTGTTTTATGCAATGCGTACGAATTGCTCAGTCGAATTATGCGTTATTAAAGAACTGGAGAAAGTGCATTCCATTCGTTTGTACATATAGGTTTGTACATTCGTCCTCAATAATAATAATTGAATTTTTACATATTGTTAATGCTCCAAACAGCGGTTGATCAACCTGTCAATTGTTTGGGGGGTGAAAGTGTTGAGTTGGGGGGAGGGGGATTATGGAAAGTTGGACCATTCTGTAAACGCCTAAAGTATAAATAATAGGAATGAGTGAAGATAAAAAATACAGTTTGTTATGATCAACACAATAAGTTTATTGACGTATAAGTTTAAAATCATTCTATGTTTGTCGTTCATTGTTCTTTTCTTCTTCTTCAGCGGCGCGACAACCCATTACTGAATCAAGGCCTCCTTTAATAGCCTCCGCCAGTTGTCCCGGTCAAGTCCAGTTGCTCTCCAGTTCCGGGTTTGTATAACTGACTGGCTGCGAAACTGATAGGTGTCTGCACACAAAAATAGTTTGACGGGTGGGATATGAATTCTCCGATCCAACCCCCATCCTGGAGGACCAGGAACTTTGATTTCGGGGTGCTCTTCCCCTAGAAAGTTGCTTTCACCTCAGCTGACGAGCTCTCTCTGCTCTCTGCCCGGTCGCAGTAGGCTAACTGATTCAGCCCATGTATGCAGGCGTTGGGCTACTATAGCCTCCTCCGCCTCCACACTAAATGCACACCCTGCTGCCGATGTGCACCATCCTGCCAGGCCAGGACCAAGGATAACCCCAGACCGCCCTGACAGAACCCCTATCTCTCGTTTGCTTACCGATCCACTCCCCCGAAGGGATTGCAAGTATTACCAGAGCCTTGGAATGGATTGCTCGGGGTAACGGGGCCCACCGATGTATAGGGGATAGTGGAGTTGGGGTGTAGAGGCTTGTGCATTTCTCTTCTGTGAAAGCATATGTTTGCGTCACACTCCCTTTGGACTCCTCATTGTTCTTTTAATAAACAATATTCACTTGTGGTGCGTATCAAACAAAAATTAACAACCTGGTTAAGTACAGTTACAATTTAAGTGTAAAACTGTGAATCTACATGTGATATGAGTTTTTTATTATATTGACATTTACAAAGCCATTCTACAATCATAAAAAGACAAAAAAATTTCATCCGAAGTGACCATTTTAGGAGGGGGAATTTCCCCCATTTCCCCCCTTCCCGTGTATCCGCGCCTCGCTCTTAATTAAACAAAATACTCATTATAATTTTTTGTCTAAATATACCATGTCAGTTTTATCTTGTTTTGGAGGATTATATATATCTTAACTGATATATATAATATATATTATATCTTAACTGAAAGGAGGATTCAATGAAAATCAATTCAAATTATTAAAATCCTCAAATTTAATTACTTCCACTGTTGTTTTTGTAATCAGTGAACAGTGAACTGGTCAGCATTCCACGAGCGGTCCGTGTGATAGACAATAATTATTTACATTGATAATTACAATAACTATAATTTGTATAATAATTATGTTATAGATAACAATAAACATAAATAAATACAACTAATTTAACTGGAATGTACGAAGTAATTATATTACCGGTCGATAATGTATAATTTCTATTCCATTGTTTCCAAACAATGTAAATCCATAGGAATGTACTCATAGTTATAACTGGGTTTTCTATCAATGACTTGTTCCACAAATGGTTACCAATTATTAACCATGATGATAATAACAAACTGTATTTTTTATCTTCACTCATTTCTACTGTTTATACTTTTGGCCTACTATGGGCTGATGAAATACTTTAAATCACATCTTCTATAACGTGAAACCAAAGGTAGACTATATAGAACATTAGTAAAACCGGTCCTGACGTACGGAAGTGAAACATGGGTACGGACACAGGACCACCTGTTTCGACTTGCATCTTTTGAAAGGAAAATACCTACTTCGGAAACTTTATGGACCCATTAGGGAAGATGGAGAGTGGAGAATAAGGTACAACAGAGACTATGAGTTTTATAGATCGCCTGATATCCAGGACATGTAGAGAGAATGAATGAGGAAGATGTTCTTAAGAGGATTATGAAATGGATACCAGAAAGAAAGAAAGGACGTGGAAGACCTGGAATCCTATAAGATGTGAAAGTACTTGGAGTGAAAAATTGGTGGACACTGGGTAACGATAGGGAAGTCTGGAAGAAAATCTTGAAGGAAGCTGAGGCCCACGGTGGGATGTGGAGCTACTGATGATGATGATGATACTTTTGGCCTTTATAGAATGGTCCAACTTTCCATAATCCACCAAAGTTAACCCTTCTTCACCAAAAATTGTTGCTGGATCCACCCCTGTTAAGATCATTAACAATATGTAAACATTCAGTTATTACCAATGAATGGTTTTCTAGTGATTCATGGTACAAATGAATGCCTGGAAATACAGACCAGACAGTCAGTCTTGGTTTTTAAGATATATTCCAAATCTCTTAGAATGGAACTCAAAGAATGGAAGTTATGCCTAAGAGTATTGATTGTAGTCCAGAAAGTGACTGTCAAGGAGAGGAATTACTGACTCTTAGTTTCCCAATACATTCTTGAGTGTAGCCTACGTATTAGCTCAGAATTTATTTTTATATTGTATATCAGTTTATAGTAAAACTAATTATTGAAACGTATTGTAGTGAAATTTTTATGTATTGTTGTGTTGTATTGTAGAAATATATTCTTGGGATCATAGAGAACAGTAACATTAGGCCTACAAATTCGTACTTATAGCCTACATATACATATACATTATACGCGTTAGACATTATGAGTTTAGCGGAACAACAGTTTTTTTAAAATTATCTCTTAAAACAACAATTTACTGTTGATGGTGTTAATATGACCATTATCAGACCTGTAATAGCAGTCTACCTCTCCCCCGACTGACACTCACATACGCACATTAATTAATTATGATGAATTTCATTCGGTTCTAAACATTCCGTTAAGTGCATTCATGTATTATTGATGGTGTAAATCGCACACCTCCCCGATACTCGATTTTCAGGAGAAGACAAAGTGTCTGTTACGGGTACTTTGGAGTCTTACGACCCTTTCTGAGCGAGTCTCTTTCTACCTGACCCAACGCAGCTCCTCAGGCATAATAGATGAGAAAACCTTTCTGTAGAATTCACAAAACAGTCCTGGATAACCGTACTTTAGCCGAGTACGTTTTATGATACGAAAGATCCTTGGAGTCGTGTGGTATTATCAACAGCTCCGTGACAACAATTACATGCCATTATTTACAAAGCGCTTCAATGAAAATAAGATCTGTGTAGAACCACTAATTTTTTATTAGATAGTTATCTGACACTAACCCATATTAGTATGCTCCCTGGGCTACAGAACTCGCTCACTATTTTAACCAAAATACGTCTATTATTTTTCAGTATCCGATAATTTTCGATTATCAGGAAACTTACGAAAACCCCGATTATTATACTATTTTTTAAAATAAAACAATTGTAAAGCAGACAATCACACAATAATCACTGAAAGTTTTAAACTACTGCACTGGTTTTTTGGTTAAATTTATAACCACATTGCGTAATGACATTTAGTCCTATGAATTATTTATATAATACCGGCTCACGACGTCAACCCATATAATAATAATTATTATTTGTATATGTATGTTTGTATTATATAGGCCTATATGTATATAATTTATTTATAAATTATTTATGTAATATTAATAAATATTAATTATGTAAATTATTTACGTATTGTATGTAGCTACAGCTATTTAGCCTTATAGTTTTTAAGTTTATATATGTTTTTCATAGTTATCTGTAGGCAATATGTTTAATACTTTTCACAAATACACATAACTAATAACAACATGTCAAGTTCTTTTGCAAAGTAAGCATATACATTTTTGAAACCGTTCCAAAATTTTCAAGGAGTGCTGACAATATTAATTTTGTCAAATTTCTAAAGATACAAAGTTTGGATTTTGAAAAAAGTTCCTCATAAGTTGATCCCCCCACATACACGTTTACAATTTTCTTAGAATTTTGAGTTTCTTTTTTGGCCCCTGATGTTCCTAAAGTTAAAAAATTCATAGTAAATGCTACATTGGATTTGGATTAACCAGAAAAACAGTCGAAACACAGTTATATGAAATACAAATAAAATTTTTAAAAATATTCTTGTATGAAAAATTATATATATGCTATGTGCGCCTTAATTTACATCTGCAAGCAGCTACCGCATCCCAGCGTCCTTCGTCTTCCGTCCTGACAATCTGTGATCTGGAGGAATTATGTAATCTGCTCACTTTATTGGTAGTATAAAAATGGGGAAGAATTAGGCCGCTAGGTAAAGTGCGCACGCGGTACCTGCTCCCACACTGGGCTCTCTCGACCGTCCTATTCTCTATTATGTCTCTCACATCTTCCTCTCCTGCATTTTGTAGCTTCATCGTTGATGCTGTTAATTTTTAGAACTTTGGTAAAATGAGTAATAAATGGATACTCATGGTAAAATTGTTCACCGAATTTCGAATGAAATGATCCACACACATTCGGTGTATGCTACTGTGATTTTCCTTCTTTGGCCCACATGCTGGGAGGAATTCGCCATCCAAATAACCTGCAAACTCTGTATCTCTTTGATCTGCTGGTTGATCTGTTGCAAAATCCATTACAAAGCTGTCTTGGACATCATTCGGATCCAAATACCAGCTAGAGAACAAATAAATGTCTCAACCAGCTACCTATTTCATTCTATTCGTTGTTACTTTCTTTTGCAAGGGCAAGTTTTTGTATTTTCCGATAGCATGTTTGCGTTAAGTGAAACCTGCGCCTCAGCATTTGGCCAGCAGTACCGATGGAGATGGATTTCGAAATTGGTGACAATAGTAGATGGATTTAGAGCATAATGAAACGAAGAGCATAACTTTTTTAAAAGATCAAAAAGGCTCCCGTATGTTTTCTCCCTTTCAATAAGCAGATCATGCAATACCTTAAATTCACGAATTCCCATGCAAAATTATCATCGGTTTACATTGATAAAATCGAAGCACTTTCACTAAATACAAGAAGAAATGAAACGAGAGAATGAGTCAAAAGACTGAAGGCAAACTGATTTTTTTTAATGTGGGAGAGGTGTCCTAAAGAGAGGGAAAGATAGGGAGCAGGTACCTGGAAGGTACTGTTAATTCCTGGTCGAGTGCTCACTTTACATATAATTTATTTCGGACGCTACCTGCGTTCTGGTGCGGAAATTACCTACACCTGATTTGGAGTTCCCTACTGTTCACAGCAGTTTCTATTCCCTTGCTCCACAACAGGAAACTCGTGGACCGTTTTCCGACTTTCTTGTTTTCGACGTTCTGTTTAGTTCGCCAGACCATTTCAATTGCTTTACCTCGATGAATTGTGTGAATATCGTTTTAATCCGTTGAAATACACCAGTACTTCATTTAAACCGCTCTTAAAAAGCGTCCATGTTTCTTTTCGATATACTCCACACTTCTGGTCCATAAACTATTATTGCCCCTACTATGCTCTTCTATGTTAATTTTTACACTCTCTTGAAAACTGCCTGATTCCAAATAACAGGATGTAATGGCTTTGTAGTTATTGTCTCTTGCCCCAGACGCATTTTTGTATTTAGCTTACAATCAGCCTTATCTGTTACTATTGATCTTTGCATTTGTATTGTATTTGCATCTTTGAGTAGCTAATACTGTTTCATCATCATCATCATCATCTTCACGGATTAAACCAAGGATGGTTTGTTCCGGTCTCAAATAGGCAAAGATTAGAGCTGGTCACTCCAGCGCTTCCTCGGGCGTCCTACACCTCTCCGTCCTCTCGGGTTATAGTTCCAGAGTTTTTGGATGCGGCAGTTATCCATTCGGCAAAGATGTTCCCACCAATTCAGCCGATACTGGGCGATCCTGTAGAGTATACTCGTAATTATCCGTCCAGCTAGTCCTTATTCGAGGCAATTTAGTAGTAAATATGTCCCCTGGATATGTAACTAGCATATCGCAGGGTAAGACGTATGGTGGGGCTGCCACCTTCAGGCTTAACGTCTAGCCCGATTTTCTGTCTGGGTGTTCTCCCATTAACTGGCTTACCTTAAAGTACTCTTACCTGACTAAAGTTTTCCCTGTTGAGATATTCATAAAGATCTTTGGTTGTTTCTCCTTGCCTCTCACATCGTACGTCGTTGACCAGTGGAAGGTCATCCGTTTTTATGGGCAATTTCTCACCCCAAAGGCAAGAGCGTGCCCTAACCTCTACTTGACAATGACAAGTAGAGGAGGGACAGCTTATACCAGCTGTCACTCGGTCTCCAGAGCCGCGTTAGCCACCTGTAGGTGTTGCCCATCACCCATCACGTGGAGGTACGGTTGGATATTTCCTTTCATCAAGGAATGAGACCATAAGGCATTACTCATCCTCTCCAGTACTTTGGGGGGACAATACTGTTTCAACCTTGGATTTTTACAAGTTTTTCAAATTCTTGATCCCTTTTGTGGGCCCTGATGTCTTAATCTTTTAAAATTTACACAACTGAACACTTTATTCAGACTTTGGTTAATTCCCTTTAATTTGATACTCCTTGTGGTTTTTATGATTTTTTTCATAATTTTGACCCCTTACTTTCCTTTCGCTCCGCTGTTTTTGGGGAACCAATCTCAAAAACAATAAGGTCCCGTAGAATGAAATTATGGACACGAAAATCGGTTAATACATTCAAAAGTTATTGTGAGACACAGGGTATACCCCAAATAGACAGACAAATAACAAACGGTCGAGTTAAAACTGAGAACACAAAGTTTACACGCGTCTGCTTTGGGAAAGCCCATTGTAATCTTAGGTCAACGATCCAGGGACTGAACAAACAGTGTGATAATCTTAATCTTAGTACGTTATTCTGCCCAATTTGACAGATTACATGTTGTGTACTGGTTTACAAACCTCTGTCTTTACTTATAAGGTTTATTGAGTCTAAACATCTAATCTAAACAGCTGTCAAAAGATTTCACATTTCTCCCTAGTTATAACTTCAAAATGTCTACCTGCCTTAACGAGTTCTTCTTCCTTACTTAATGTAGAAACTGTAGTATTTGATCAATATAAAGATGTATGATCACAGCAAACATCGGTGTATACCACTTGGGGAGGCCATTGCTAAGCGAAAACATTCCCACTTCTCTCACAGCTAAGGGGTTGTAGCCATGACTCCTAGCCTGTTCAACAACAGCTGAGCTGGTGTTGCCAGTGACCATCCGCATGGTTCATACGCTCCATTCAGGTGTAGTATCCGATCCTCTTGGAAAAACACCGCATTGTCGTAGTTGGTTATTACTACTCTCTACAGTTCATCAGCGCTCTGTTTGTCAGCAGTCCGAAATGCCATTGGGCTTAGGACCCAATCACAGAAAGTCTGGTGCGAAATTTGGAATAGAGAATCTGTATGCCTCCGTATGTATAGAGATACGTGTTTGCAAACTAGTATGTTTTTTTTCGTACAAAATAATGAATAACAGTACGACAATTAAATTCATTACTGTATTTTGCCGACAATATTACAAACAGTGGAGTGCAACAAGTAGTTTTTGTATTTCTGAAATTTATGAATCAACTAACATAAGAGTGTTAATTATATAAAACAATTCTCATTGATCACCATACAGATGTGCACACGTGCATTTGCAAATAACCAGGGGGGCTTATTCGTCTCAGTTAAATAAGTTGAACAGCGTAACGTTGGCCTGCAACCAATCCCATGTAACGAACAATTGAAGAGCGACTGAACTCGCAGCAGAGAGCCTCTTACGTCATTTAAATCTGTTGATTGTCATGTCTAGTATTGGCAGCCATCTTGAGTTCAAAGTTCAGCCTCTCCTGAACCGACGGTCGTTCCAGCTTCCTAAACTCTCTTTGCATTATCACACTCTGTCCTATAACGTCAAAGGGCTCGTATAAATAAAAATTGTGCAGACTATATTAAAACGCCGTTTAGTAAAGAAATAGCAGTATTAATAATTTCAGAGTAAACAGTTGTTAATTTATCAACGTTTGATTGTCCAGAGATACGAGATATACATCTTAAGTACGAGCATTCTAGTATATATAAGTGTTACCGATCTGTAGGATGGAAAGTTATGTTCAGTTATGCCTAAGTATTTTACATGTTCTCGTAAATATGCATAGACGTACCTATAAGGAGAGTTTCCGTGATATCTTAGTTAACTGCCATAATAAAGGGCAACTACTTATTTAAACTCACAATACAACTACTTTAAGTGGAAGTTATTATTATTATTATTATTATAAACAATTTTTAAATTCGTCGTGATCGTCAATCAATGAATTTTTCCGGTGAAGGGTTTGTGAGGATCGGTCAAAAAATTAACACAAATTTTAACTTATTTGTGTCGACGTTTCGACAATGTTTATTGTCATCATCAGGACCTGTGTATGAATAGAAAAGAAATGTCAAACACAACAGAACAATTATTTGAGTGAACGCGTTTGTGTATGTGAGGTGTGTGCGAGCGCGTGTGCGTGCATATGTGTGTATCCTTGTATATGTACAGGAGCTGAGGTAGTTTGTTTTACATCATCAGATGTTTTCTGTGATAGTTCTGTGATATTATAATTTTCTCGTCTTTTAATGCCGGAAAAATTCATTATATACGATGTGATCTTTAAAAAATCGTGTGATAACTGATGTTAGTCTACAGTTCCGTACCGATTTATGATTTACAGGGAAAGTAAAAATGTAAAAAACATTCGTACAAATTGAAATGTTTGCCTCATTAATATCATATTGTTGGTTGATAATTAGGTCTATTTACCAGTTTGTTTCGTTTTTAACATCTGGCTGTTCACTGGTAATACAGTACAGAGTCAATTTTAATTAACAATAGTGCCTTGTAACTTTCTTAGCCTTCGTATACTATAATGGTTTGTTTAATGATGAGTTCAACACTTCCGTATCATGTTTTGTGTCCTCCCGTGACATGGAACTCCGTGTTACAGTGCTCGTAAGAGTATACGCGTACACACAGACAAACGGCTAATATCCAACAGCCACACCATGACAAACTGGCAGCGTTCTCGTGCAAGTAAGGCTTCTTGCATGTAGGCCTATCAAATAGAATTCATTATAGTTTGATTTGTGGAAAAAATAATACGTAAAATGAGGCTAAACATTTTCTGCAAAATTTTAGTACATATTAGAGTACGCGCACGCGCGCGGTATGTGAAGACGGACAATAGACATTAAAAGAGATTCCGAAAACATCAACACTTGAGCAGATTCAAATTGCCTAGTGTCACGACGGAAATCCATGTATTACAGATGTTGAAACTGGAATAGCAACGGACAAAAAAGGGAAGAACGTGTGAAATTCTGTCGAACACAGCATCCGACGAGAAGTTAAAAAGCATCACAACAGAACGGACATGTGTCATTTTACAACAAGATTTGGGAATAATTATTAGTGACAGAAATGGAATTCGACTACGTGAGAACGCGCCTTCTCTTATACGGAAAAACACGTACGAAATGAATAAATACGTATGGTAGTTAATGGTTACGATACACGTTTGCTGGGCTGTTAGGCCGTGGTCTATTACTAACACTCGTTGAAACGCCAGACGTTCGGTCGCACCCGCGGGTTAATCTAAATTTATTTTGTAGCGAGCTGTAATACCTTGTTCCTGCTCCACTGAAGACGTTTCTGTAGACGAAGACGAGTGTTTCTAGTAACAGACCACGGCCTAATAGCACAGCAAACAAGCCTCATAACCATGACAATGTCGGCCGTGAGAGTTTTCGTTCACTAGTGGTGGGTAATGGTACTAATGTGCAAACGACAGCTGTCCAGGAAATGAAGAAGAGAAATTCTCAGCGTGGAAACATACATCAAAATGACGATTTATTCGGTGTTTTGCCCTAAAGCAGGTCTTCAAATGGTAAAAGCTCTCCTATCGCATGCCAGTTTTTCGTTTCTTCGTAACAACTATCTACGAAACGAAACGAAACGATTTTAACGCTGTCTATTAACTTCATTCTTCTGCGCCCTCTTCTTTCTTCTCCTTCTCTGACACCCTCCATGGCAGTTGTAACCAAGCAGTTTGTTCTTAAACAGTGACCTAACCAATTCCTTTTCCTAAATTCTATTACCTTCACGATTCTTCTCTCTTCCCCTATTCTTCTTAAAACTTCATCATTCCTTACTTTATCAACCCACCTCACTTTTTCCATTGCTCGCCAAACCCACTTCTCAAATGCTTCTAATCTTTTCTCGTCCTCCTTCCTCAGTGTCCATGTCTCTGCACCATATAAAGCAACGCTCCACACATAACATTTGGCCAACCTTTTTCTTAAATTCTTATTAATATTGGCCACACAGCAGTAAAATGACGATAAAGGAGCGCAATTGCAAGCTGGAAACTGGGAAAGCCATGTCCTGCGAAAGTTTAAAACTGTAAGTCGTATAGAAGTAAAAACTGAAGAAGAACGAGGAGGGGAGAGAACAAGATGGTGAAGAAGGAGGGAAGGCGAAGAAGAAGAAAGGGTAATTTAACTGAAAGTGTAATGTTAATTGAGAAGACGTTCAGTGTCAAATAAAAAGCCAATGTCAGAAGCAAAAGTAAAAATTACGAATCTCGTTAGAAAAATATAGAAATAAAGAAGAGAGTTGTGCCATAAATAACGGTGCGGTGCACAGAAACGTGTACACGAGATCAAATTAACACCGCCTCGACGCTTATGTAACCACACGCCTATCAATGTAGGCTATATAACTGATAAATGTAATTTTTTGTACCAACAGATAAAGAACGAGTAAGACATTAAGTGACTTTAGTGAAGCAGACAGATAGGGTGTTTGTTCTGGCAGTGGTGGTCAGCCCGCCTAGAGATGACTGGGGAATTAGTTGTTTTTGTCAAAGGGGGTTATCAGACAGCAAAATATGGTTTGCCGATAAGCGTGACATTAGTTTAAATAGAATTCATTACTGTACACTGACTTCGCTCTTATCTTTACAGTGATTAAACGTTATGATTTATCATTTTATTAACGTTAATTATAAATAGTTTAATGATAATAAAGCCTTTTATAAATTCTTCTCAAGTACAGTTTATTGAAAACATTAACTGGCTTTCGTTTAATGAAAGGATAATTTTATTTTAATGCCCTGAAAATGAAGATAATTAGCTAGTGACGGTTGCGGCCACAGTGATGGAGTTGTACTTACAGCAATGATCGTCTACACAAAAACAAGCGAATGACGTACAGTAATACGAAATGTGTAATTCAAAGTCTATAGTAGCCTATAGGGCCTTAAAAACATGGCAAAAATAATCGGAATATTGACAAAAAAAGACATTACTTGACACTTATTTACGAGATTTCAATAAAATTATCTCCGACCTGTTAGGCCTTGGTTCTCTTCTTATGTCTTCAAACATTCCGACTGCAGTTCCGGCAGTTATCTTCAGTGGTCCTCTGTTGACTGTCTTGCTCTCTCTCCCGGCGACTTAACACAACGACACTCGAAACCGTCGTACTTATGTAGATGCCAGTGGTCAGGCTTATCTGACTTATTTAATATACAATATACCTGTAAATTGTAAACTTACCATAATGACTACGAATTTAATAACTTGTTCAGAAATACCGTTGTGCTATTTAGGAAAATATAATTTGCAATCTTGTGTCTTTAAGTGGTTAAGCAGAATGATGAAACCAGTATTTTGCCAGCAGAAACGAAATTCCTTCGGATCTATTAAGGGTTGGTTGCACTCAAAGAGGTGCACGCAGGAGAGATGACCTTGGCATTTTCTCCGTAGTCGACCGAGTTTAGTTTATCGTAAGAAACCATACGATAGACTCCAGACGTCACGTTGCCAAAGCTGCTTTCCAGTATATGCCTTTTGGAAGATGCACTGTCAGCCGTCCGTGAAGGAGGTAGGTTGTGGAGCCCAAACAGCAGTGGCGTATCTACAATTTGTCCTTGTGGGTTCTGGGGGGTCAAGTCGGCTTCATACAACAGAAAAAACAAAGACTAATCAGCAGTGGCTGAAATTAGTCCCATTAAACTAAACGGTAACAACGCAATAAAAATACGCGTTACTGAAACGTTGTTTACAGGATACTTAGGCCTACTGACTGAATTGATACCCTATATCTCATATTTCAAACGTATACGCTAATGCTGTGCAATGAACCTGTTTGTATATTTAAAAAAAGAGTTACTACTACATTAGCGTACACAGCTAAACAGTGAACAAAACAGCATAAAAAGGTTAAGAGATTAACAAAATTCGTCAACTTTTTCGACCCTCTGGGGGGGGGGGGGTCCGTTCGTCCCCCCACCCGTAAATACGCCCTGCCAAACAGGTCCCAAGGCCTAATCCTTGAAATAAACAACGATCTTGTGTCTCATGGATTCCAACACGTTTGTCAGTTCTTCACTTTCGTCCTTGGAAACTTGAGTATGCAAATCAAAATGTCAATAAGAATGTTATAATTGACGTGTCGAATGTGAAAACCTAAGACAAATTTTAAGATCAGTGTTTATTGTAATATTGCAATTTAATCTGTCTAATCTTCTTAGATTACAGTAAATCTCAGACTAGGGAAAAACCATCAAAAATGTTTACTGTTTACATACATTTTCATAAAACGCTATTTTTTTCTTTACCGTTTTGTCGGTTCTCTCAGCCGATGCTCCGGGGCCACTGTTCCCTTGGCCTGGCCCTGTCTATACAGCTACAGAGGCTAGAAACTCGGATTCTGACCAGAGTAGAGAACAAACGCCCAACTCTTATCGTACACCGGTAACTGTTTCCCTGTGACGCACAAACAGGGAATTCTTGTTTTACTTAAAGAAACACGGTTTTTATATTTATATTTTTTCAACACGCTTATGTTACATTACAAACGTGAATTGTTTGTTACAACTTTCGCTCGTGTCTAAACAAAATGCTTTCTCTTCTCATTCACTATAATTCTTTACCTTCCAGCTTTATGGATTGCATTTGTAACAAAGTGATGAAGTCCGTACGCGTATAAATTTGATACACAATATTCAAAGACGACGCAGTGTTTTGTTTATCCGAGTCCCACTGCCGGCTCGCTGGCACACGCATGCGCGCCCTTATCTTCAGTGGGCGCTGATAGGCTGCAACACAAAGCAAACCAGATATATTAGTCATAGTTTGTTGCGTTGTTGCGTTACAAACAGAAACTTACGTCGTCAGCTCGCTGCTATCAGAAGGAAATAACGTGCCCTTCATCCTGTGGTATGGCAGATAGCGAGAACAGAAATGTATTATTCTCTAGAAATAAGTTTGTTTCCAGATAAATTTGTGTAGACATAATTACTACTGAGATAATTTTAATTACAGGCCGTGATATACGCTGATAAGTCCACTACCGTTCTACGAACAATTATGACTGTTGGAAACAAAGGATATGGTGTCGAGTGTGTTGTTTTATGGTATAAATCTCCCAATTTGTAAAACGCGTTTCTCTGAAAAAAAAATAATAATAACTATCTGTAACTGAGATTTACAAAGTAACTGAAACGTACTTTTTACACATAGGTACTTCAAACATACTCATTTAGAGTGTGCGGGCCCCCTACTTTTCAATCGTGACAAATTCTGGGAAACAGATTTTTTTATAAGCTTAGGGAAAATATAGGCCTACCAAATTTAAGTCCGGGAAATAAGTTTATAGAGGAATAATATAGAGGCCAACAGCTTATTACAGACGAAATAGCTTTTATTACAGTTAGAAATATTCATTTATTTTTGTTACAATAATTTTATTTTTTTATTTTTATGTGGTGCGGGCCCCCTTGTGGTGCAGGCCCCTAGGCTGCTCAAGGTAATCCGGCCCTGCTCAAGGCAATAAGGCAGAGTTTCTGACACGTTTTACAATTTTATAAAATTTTATAGTTGTGAATAATTTATAGTTATAGTTGTATCTTCTTTAGCACTACAGCCCGACGTGAGCCCTGGCTTCCAACACCCGTCTTCTCCAGTGTCTTCTTATCCATTACCATATCAGTTTAACCCCTCACATCCAGATCACATCACATCCAGTGTAACCTTCTTAGATGTTCCAGCACATCATCCAACCATCTTATCCTAGGTCGGTCCCTCTTCCTGTTTTGTAGACATGCGCCCTCAGGATTTTCTTTGGCATACGCTGATCATCCATCCGCTGTAAGTGACCTAGCCGTAGTAATCGTTGAGCCTTTACGAATCTTACAATGATCCTCATGCTTCAACAGCTCATCTATCTCCTGGTTATTTCTTCTTCTCCATTCGTCATCTTCTTTAACCGGGCCATAAACACGTCTTCTTTCTTTCAAACCTCCTTAGTGTTTCTTGTGCCTTTTTTGTCAGTGGCCCTGTCTCGCCTCCATAAGTAACGAATGGTCTGATAAGTCTCTTATATATTTTCATTTTTGTGTTACGACTAATGAGTCTGCTTCTCAATAGTCGACTGTTGGTATAATATGCCCCATTTCATACTTGTATCCTTTTATATATATTGTCGTGTTTGTGGACCCTTCACTCTCTATTATGTTACCCAGGTATATGAACTTATTAACTGCATCAAATGAATTATCCTCTATGCATAAATTATATACATTTCTTCTCCTTTATAGATGCAGAAATTAGTACGTATTTAGTTTTGCTGTTATTTACATTCAGTGCCATTCCAACGGATTTTTGATTCAGCGCCTTGTCAACCGTAACTAGCCGTTGTCTTGCTCTGGCTACTATCATAACACCGCCAGCGTAAACACGTCTTATTTAATATTGTTCCTCGCTGGGCTATGTCTTTAATATTGTAATATTGTAATAAAATAAAGACTGTGGCCGATAACCCTTCATCTTGCTTAACTCCCTTATTAAATTCAAATGATTCACTCAGCATATTCTCATACTTAATTTTGGCTTTTATGAATCTCATGGCCATCTTCGTTAACTTTAAAAGTTTCAAAGGAATTCCCACATCCCACATGGCTTCATAAAGTTTTACCCTTCGCACACTATCAAATCCTGTCTAATTCCAAGTTATCGTTTTTATGGTTACCTTCAATCCTGAACTTGACAAGGGTTAAGGTTACATTAGTTCGGGCTGCTTTCTCTAAGCCTTGGGGGTAGTTCCCTAGGACAAAATGGCGACAACTAGAAGCCTTTGATGTAATAATGTGTTCTTAATTACGCGACACTTCCCGGTACTGTCTCTGTGTACCAATCAGATTGGACCATTAGTAAAATAAGATTATCGTTTTGAGCCTACGTAGTCGTCGTTATTCTCTTGTTGAAGCTGTTGTTTTAATGGCGTGCAGAAACGTGTCTACAACGTAAGAGTACTGATGTAAGAGTAATGTATAGCAAAATATTCGAAGTATGTGCATTATTCGAACCATCTCCTATTCAGATGCTTTAAGAAGCTTCTTTTCTCGTGACGGCGAATCTTCAGTGTTCATTTACACATATCTTAGCCTTTCTCTCTGTCCTGTCGTCCATAATTCCCATCCATATAAAGCAACGTCCCAAACAGAACTCTTTATTTCCAAACACGAGGGCCTTCACAGATTCGTCGTCACCTTTAATCAAGCCTCATTAGCTGATAACAGGCGGTCTACCTGAAGTGATAATCGCTCTACCCTACTTGACTCTAGCTCCCGCGGTCAAAAGGATAACGGTCGGCATCAAAGTAACCGTTGTCAACCGTAATTAACTTTTTATCTCGCATCAATGTACGTAGTTTTTGCAAATGAATGGGTCGGCTTCATTGAAGGCGATAAGCTGTGGTTTATGAATACTAGTTGTGGGGACTCAGCGGCAATGTGGACGCAAAACAGTAATCTCATCTTACTATACTCCGGGCCACCTTTTGAGCAGACTAAAGCGGAAGTGAGGGAGTAGGCCAGGGGAAGGTGCGGGTGAAAGGGGCAGCGCCTACGGTGTTGTCAGATGGTAGGAGAGGGGCAGGGGGCGCACTCCTGTCGGCACGAGTTATGGCAATGCTGTCGCCAAGGCGAAGCTGCCGCACTTACTTACTCTGTGAATATCTTGACCACGTGGGTTACAGCTGTGCTGTATTGTAGTGCTAGAGCACAACTTTGAATCGCGCGCCGGTTCATTTGGCAACCAAGGCGAGTGTGACGAGGCGACGACACCACTTCCGCTTTAGTCTGTTCAAAAGGTGGCCCGGAGTATAGGTGCAATATGATTCGCGCGCAGTAACAGTTCCAGGAAGTTGTGCGCAGTTAAGAACCCATTATTACACCAAATGCTTCCGAATTATTACACTTTCTGTGTTTTACTTATAGGCTATCTATCTCATTTCAAAGAAAGAAACACCGTTTTACCAGCAGTTATCATACATTTTCGTTGTGTGCTGTTTAAGGTATTTCCTCTATTAATTAAAAAAAAAAATCGTTCACATTATAAATTGTTTTTTCATCATTTTAGACTTCTGCTACAATGTGTATTTTCGTGTCGTGTGGCTTCTTCTGATTATATTTTCATTAAATTCAGACAGTCGGAATCATTTTTCTCTATAAACATAACAGTATCAACTCTCGGCAGATAAATAGTATATGTAAGTGACTAGAACTCTTAAAAGAGTGTACTATCTTAAAGGCGATGATGCAGATAACGATATTATAGTTACTCGTACACTTAATAATTCTCATACCACTACCACCACTACTACCACCACCACTACTACTACTACTACTACTACTACTACATTTAACAATAATAATAATAATATTTAGGGCGTATGTAATCGTCTTCCTCTGTCTATGCGGCCAACGAGCCACCGTCACCTATCCAGGTTTGTGTACTCTTGCACGTGACGCATGACTTTGCAATAGAACCATGATACGTTAACTACACAACCTTACCGCCTGGTAATAATAATAATAATAATTTACATAATAACCCAAATATATACCATCAGGGGCGGTTTGAAATCGAACCACTAAACCTGGAAATAGTGAATCGGTTTAAATATGTAGGATGGTGGATGGCAGAAGATAATGAAGAAATAAATGAAATAAGGAAAAGGATACAGGCCGCAAATGGACCATATGCTTCGTTGACAACTATATTCAAGACAAGGAATATCCACCGTCAGTCCATGGTCACATTACATAAAGTTATGGTTAGACCGGTGATAACATATGGCAGCGAGACTTGGACTCTGAACAAACAAGCCGCAAACATAGTCAATACCTTTGAAAGGAGAAGATACCTTTGAGGAGACTATATGGACCAATCAATGTCAATGACCAAGTCAATGGGATATGGAGAATGCGTTACAATGAGGAACTATACAAGCTATATAAAGACAATGATCTGGCCACCACCACCCGACTGCATAGATTGCGATTGGTAGGATACATAATTAGGATGGAAGGCAACCGAATACCTAGGAAGATACTATTTAGTCAAATCGAGCGTAGAAGGGCTGTCGGAAGACTCAAGCACCGCTGGATTAACGCAGTGGCGAGGGATGCCGATACTTTGCATAAAATAAAACGATGGACATCGATCCCCAAGGACAGGAAAAAATGGAGGCGGATGATTATGGAGGCTAAGTTTCGACTCCGAACTGTGTCGCCATAGAGGAAGAAGAAGTACCGTCGGGGGGGGTATTTATGGGGGGCCCGAACGGGATCGTACAGGATGTTGTTGCGTATCGTTTGAAATATGAAATATAGGAAAATCAATTCAGTCAGTACGTTCTTTCTAAACAACGTTTCAGGAACGCGTATTTTTTGTGTGTTATTACCGTTGATTTTAATAGGATTGTTTTCAGGATGCTAAACACTTTTTCAGCCACTTTAAAGATAGTAATACTGATTAGTCTTAACTTGTTTTTTCTTTTGTATGAAGCCCCCCCCCCAACCTAATTCTAGACACGCCACTGTACCTACCGTGAGGTATATTTTGTATATGCGCGCGCGCGCGCACACACACAGTAAGAATACCGTTAGAATTATACTAAAGAATGCATAAGCTGTTTTCGTATCCACGATGAAAATTGAGTGCAACCCTAGGGGAGAGCACAGATGCCAGCATACGGGGAGGCTTATTATGACTGTCGCAAACGCAACAACCTAACGATCTTATATTTTCCCATCCCAAAAAGAACAGTTCTAAAACGAGGCATGCGCAAACGGGACAATTAAAAAACAGGAACTTGCGGAAACGCATCGCGTAAACACGAATTTTCAGTACTGTTTGGTTTAGCGCAAATATAGAAAGCATGAAAAATTTCCAAGCGGCGACGACATGATTGCATGCCAAGGCAGCTAAAGTTATTGTTGAAACAGCAATGACCTTCTGCTGTCATTGTAGCTGCAGCAACACACACAGACACAGGTTAATGAATATGTGAACAGTTTGTGAGAGGTGACAAAAGCTTGCAAACACTCTGCTTTATGTTAGCCAATTCAACAAATTTTCACACAAATAAGTTTTGTTGTGAATTAGTAACTGATGTAGACACTTCTTCGTTAGTTCTTGATAAGGTACATTTTTGTAACGGTAGCTTTTGTTATCATTGTTGTTTGTCTGTGAGCTGTCATTAGGCTTACTCCAATCTAAAAGTCGAACCGTTGTTTCCTCTCTCTCACTCTCTCTCTCTTCTCTTTCTTTGCCATCCGCGCTTTGCACTCCCGCACATGATTCTTGCAGATGACGATACCGAGGGATGGGGAGAAATAGAAAAATGTTCCGTATTCACCAAGGCTTGCAAAATGTTCACGATCCCATTGACAACAAGTTTTTTTTCTTACAACCTTAGTTTTGTTTAAACAGTTGAAAACGCCGGATTAAAAATTGTTTTAATAATTTTCAAAATTGGATTTTAATATCTTTAAATTTAGAAAGAAGAAATTTAATTGTAAAGACATTTTCCTCATCCTATATTTGTCATAAGCCTTCACACCAGGTTTTTACTCCAACTCTTATGTTTCATTCGTTAAGAGAAGACGCCTTGGCCTAATCCGTTGGTTCCACACGCTTTGCGGTGTGTGTGTGTGTGTGTGTGACGCCTTGTCCGTCCTCTCTGGATAAGTAAATAAGTAAATGTATAGCATTTGTTATTGTAGAAAAAAATACTAATTTTCATATTACCGACGTAATTTTGCACCATGAATGTAAATTCTAAATACTTTTTTGTTTATAATCATCAAGATATCAACATAGGCCTATATATTACTTTATAATAAAATCTTTATTAAGGACGCCAATTCTGCGTTTGCTTTAGAAATCCCTAAAATACTCATAGTTATCGCAATTAAGTGTGTTGTTTGGTCTCATTTTTCTCACAGTTTCACGGAGATTACAAAAATTATGGTTTAATTTGGATTATAAACTATAGCTGAACCGCCCGAGTCGTGCCTGGCCGGGCCGGGCCGGGCCGGTTGTGAGCGTGCGTGCTATAGTAAGAGTCTTCTAGTTCCTTAGGTGCCATCCGGTTTGGAACACCCTATAGGCCTAAACCTAATGTTAATTTAATTAACGTCCAACATTATGGCTAGTCCACATGAATATGTATACATATTTGAGGAAATAAATAGCATTCTTTAAGGGAATACCTCCACATGAATTCACAGGAGTAGTAATCTAGCTGATTTCGGCTAGTTCCCCACTCACGCTTGTTGCGTCCTTTAACGGCCGCCCGTAAGAACTAGATCGGTTCCATATGTGTGCCACTTACAGGATCTACAAAATTCTGACTGTAATTGACCGACAAATGGAAAAAAATTATCCCTTGTGTATTGTGTACTCCATTATACGCTCTCCGAAAATCAGAAATTATAGTTCATCAGGCCTAAGCAGGCTTTAACTGTGCAGCGTCTAATTGAAATTAGAAATTAGTGCGTGATAGTATCTTTCAAACGAACTTTTACTTGTAGAAAAGATAAGCCTATATTGTTTTCGATATAAAAATATATTCTTACTACATCGTGGTAGAGTCTTGAAGAAATGATGAGCGTTATCATTAAAACGGAACGTTATGTCGTAATTAAAATATGTTCCTACCTTGTTGTGGACAGAAAAGATATTCTGTATATGCCTGCATCGAGGTAGAGAAGCCGGCAGGATATTTGTTGATAATATTATAGCATCAGAGTTTTCTGGGGAATTCGAATTTTATTTTCTTCGGATAGTCGCAGTAGACTACTATGTCTACGTCTTAATTCCTACACCATGAGATACATAAGCCGGTTCTCGCAACACCTCACTTGACTGTAGTGGCGGCTGGTGGTATGGTTGCAGCGTTGCGCAACCACCAACATAGAATAACTAAATTATAAAATAGTATACGAAATCATTAAGCAGCTAAAAGCGTCATAAATTCCAACGGAGAGCGTATTAGATTCTACACGGCAATGTTCGCGTACTGGTGGCTCGCAGGCTGGTGGTTACAGGCCGCTTGCAACTTGAACAGTAATTGGCAGAGCTTACTTCACAAACATATGGGAGGACGTGCGCTACTCTTCACAATTGCCCCATGTTCCCAATGTAAGCTTGGTGGTTGCAAAGTTTCTGCAACGCTCCGCTAGTAACGTAGCGCAACTAGTTGTTCATTAAATCAGCACAGCCTTCTTGATCTGTAAGATGTGTCAGGTTTAGTGCTTACGTTAGTTTGAGGTAAACGGTATTCGTTGTTTGATATTATAAAATTGTAGTAACGATTTTGTATAACTGTGATTATGATAGTTTAATGTCTTTTAATTCCTCTCTCCCATCCACTCAACCAACTACTACTACTACTGCAACCGCCAAAATTTGGAATCCACCAGCCGCCACTGCTTGACTGTATACTAAAAGAGGTAGAAGACGTAGGCCTACTACTAAATTGTTTCCAGAAAGTTTTTTTTTTATTTCATCACGTTCTGTTTGCTGGTTTATTCCACTTCAGAGTCAAAGAACGGTAGGAGGAGGGGAAAGACGATGAAAAGTAGGAAATGGAAGAAAAGGATCTGGATAAGGAAGAGGAGAAAAAAGAGGACAGAGATAGTGATTATGAGGAGGAGGATGAAGACACACTACCGTGCCGGAAGCCAGAAGAGTATTCAATATTTTGCTTCAGTCGGGAATACTGGCTTGTTATAACCCAAATTACCATTACCTAATAGAATGAAAGATTGTTTGCGAATATGAAAAGAATGTATTACAAAATAAGAGTGTGAAAAACAATATGATTGAATTTTTCCTACGAAGTGGCTACTCTGTGGGACCAAGAGTGCAACGGCTGTTAGTTATAACGTGTAGCCTACTTACTGTCGTAAGAATTGTCAGCTTGTAAACCTTGCCAGGCGTGACTGTACCACGGTTTCTGTATTCATGTGGTCTCATGTTACAAAAGTCGAGATTACTAACACTGAACACTGTTGTGTTATCAAATTTTGGGCCAAACGTTAAGATAGCACAACAAAAACATTTAATAAGTTAAAAAAAATTGATAAGATAAAGGCTCGCTTACGTTTTTGGTGGCACAAAGCACTTTTCGGTAGCCATAAAATTGTGAATGGTGAACCATCTTCTGGGCGACAATCACAGCACGAACTCGTACAAAATGTGTCGAAAGTGAGAGTTCTCATCAAATGTGATCGTCGTTTGATGGTAATAATGACTGGGTATGAACTAAATTTGACTGCTCATGATATTTTTGTATATAACTTGAGTCCGTCTAGAGATCGTTGACTTTTGAACGTTTCCTCACGATAACGATCAATGCCACATCGTGTTTATGTGACCAAACAGGGGCATTCCTATGGTATTTGAGTCCCTTAACTCTCCCCAAAGCCTATTCTGGGGCCGCTGTTTTGAGAGTGCGGCGATCAAAAAAAAAAGATTCTGACGCTCTAACTAAAGGAATTGACAGTTGAAGATTGTCAGCACCGTTTCAATCAACGGGAAAATGTCTGCCTATGTGAACTAATTTAAAACGCATGAAATTGTTTTGTAGATAATGTGCCATAAAATAACTATTTAGACAAATATTTTAAGTCATGAAATATCTGTGGCAATTGTCCAATACAGTTGAAATGAATTTACATTTAACAATTTAGACCAATGGATAGATTTAGGCCACAGCTTCTAATGTAGAAGTTGTTGGTTCGTTTCACGGGCCTACCATAAAAGGAAAATGTGTTTTACAGCTTCCAGCTCGACTCAGCCTGTGGAAACGAGTTCCTGGTTGTGGTCACTTGGCTGGTTGTGTTTCTATTGCCTCCTCTACTAACTACTGTAGATCCCATAGATCCCCACACGGCCAGTAGCGTAATTGCCGTGTCTGCAATGCGGAGTGGATGCTGACCGGGGGGGGGGGGGACATTTCCCTTAATTTTTTACGAATGGGTATAAACCACTGAACTTAAGTAAACCCAAATTTCCTCGTATGTATTTAACTTCTAAAACATTTCATTTTTGTACGTTATTTTACCAGTACCCAATGGTGTATGCCTATTTAGTGAGCACAAGTTGTTGATAATCAGTATCTTTTTTTTGCTTTGATCAAAGACATAAAAAATATAAATAACAAATCAAATTATTAATTGAAACAAAAGTTATATTTTATTAACTGAGTATGCATCATAGAAGAAAGAACAGTTAGGCCTATTCTACTTACGTATTGTAATTCTAGTAGTTGCCACAGGGAACAATAGCGTGAAACAAGTAAGGGTAGTGGGATCGCAAAGGATTCCTGCGAGGGGTCAGAAGTAGGAGTTACGCCACTGCATACCGACTAGGTGCCGGGCAGCTACTTCATTTCCTCTCTGTTCTTCCTGTCAGATTTCATTTTTTTTTTAGTCAAATCAGCCTCTGAATAAGTAATGTCGCAGATGTAACCGAACGTCTGGCGAAAACAGCCAACGATGGACTACAGTCTTAACGCCCTTGAACCTTCTTCTTCTTCGTCAGGATGTGGACCTTACGATCCTTTGCTCATTTCTTGGTCCGACCATCTTTTCTTTTGATCTTCCAATATTCGGCCGTCCTTTCGGATTATAAACCAAAATTTGTTTTGGTATCCTGTTCTTATGCATCCTTTCAATATGGTCTCTCCAATCCTGTCTGTATTTGCTTTATCCTTTCGTTTAGACTGTATATTCCAAGAATGTTCCTTATATCGTCATTTCTTAGCCGGTCCCTCCGTGATACTCCTAATACTGATGATAAAACTCTCATTTCACTAGCCTGTATCCGGCTTTGGGTCTTTGCGTTCAGTGTCCAAGTTTCACAGCCATAAAGGCCGCATGGCACTCCCATCACTTTATAAAATTTCAAAACAGTATTTCTTCTGAGCTTTCCAAGTGACTTCAGTGTTCTTCTTATCGTTCCATACATGTGATTAAACTTCTCTATTTTTTTGTCCACAACTATCTCACCAACATAAGACAAGTCACATCCAAGGAACCTGAATGAATGCACTTGCTCAATTAGTTTATCATTCAATACTAGTTTACAACTTACAGGAAAGCAACCTTTAAAAGCCATCGCCTTAGTCTCGATAACAGAAATTCCAGACCATACATCCTGATTATCTGCTGCAATGCGTAGGGGATCCTCTGCAGGCTATTTTCATTCTCTGCTATTATGACCTGATCGTCAGCAGAAAATCGGAGTTTTGACGAAATTTCGTTCACTGAAACTGTCACTGCCCGTGAACCTAAAAAAGAAAAATCAAGAGACAAAGTATTAAATTTATTATTATTATTATTAATTCTTAAATCGAATTAATTAATTTTAAATCGAATGTTAGCAGAGTTACGTTGTACAAGGGCGCATATGTGTGTATTTAATGCGAAGTAGAAGCTTTCCTACATTGTGCATACGATTATGATTTCCACCTGCGCGTGCAGCTGCTATCGATCGACGGCTCAGTCGCAACAGGCCTACCGCGGTCTTATCTCGTTCTGTACTTTATCTTGACGTCACTTGTTCGTCTATTTTTTTTATGATGCTAAAGGACTAAATAATAGTAACGCCACGAATAGTGATAATGATGGAAATGATAGCCTATTACAGCAACACAATTTATACGCAGTGACATACAGTTCGTAAGATAACCGTGCCATTAAAATCTGAAGGTATTTTAGATTAAAATCGTATAATTAACATTATTTGAATTCTAATTGGGTTGCAGAGAAGTAAATTATACTAGAAATTCTGTAGGTAACGGAGATTAGAAATTAAGTCGGAAATGCACGTAGGCCTACACGTAATAGTAATCAGACTGTGTTCATACTTCAGTGACTAGAGACATTCGTATTGTATGTTAACCACTTGTTGAGAAGGTTTAAACATAGACGTCTCGTACCCTTAATAGGCCAGAACACCAGAGGTCATTGCCCCTTCGTTTGCTGATACACGTCCACCCTGATATTGTAACAATGTGTCTAATGAACTCGGTCCTACTTTAATTTAGCAGTATTCAGAAATAAAATTGCAGCAAGGCATGATGTGTCTGCTGTGTGGCCGAGAGAGCGTGCACGTAATTCGTAGAATATTTGTAAAAGTAGAATTTATAAATAGGATGATGATGTTAAGTACCGGTAATGGTAGAGAGAGAGAGAGAGAGAGAGAGAGAGAGAGAGAGTATGTGTGTGTAAAATGTATAGTACTGTATGTATAAAATTTCGTATATTATTATTCATACACGCGCGCTCGCGCACGACCATATTTTTATACGTGTTAAGTTTTCGAAGTCGTTTACGATGCAATACTAATTGAAGTATTTTCTCTCGTGTCTGAAACATGTTTTTGACAACAAATTGCTTTCCCGTTAACAGTACGTTCAATAACAAAAGTTCACTGCCCAAAATGGCTGACAATGGGTAATAATGAGTCAGTTATAGAGTCCACAGAACTTCGTCCCGAGTTTATCGTCCGAGTTATATCGCCTTGTTATCTTTCTCATTATCATGTACTGAGCCTGCTGGGAAGGCACTCGTAGCCTTAGAGATTGATTTAAGTCCTTTGCAAGTCGTAGCTTCGAGGAATATAGTTTCGTTTACTACATTTATAGTAAATAGTGGTAGTTGTCTAACCCATATCATACATTAAAATATGTCTTACATTTTTAAACGCATGTTAAACAGATACGAAGGGTTGTTTTTATTACAAACTGTGTTAACTAAGGAAGTCTCATTTGATGCAAGCTGGAATTCTGGATGAACTAGCGAACTCCATCCCAGTAGGAACAGTTGAACGTTGTAATAATTTTAAATAAGTGTATGTGTGTTGATGATATACTTATTATGGAGTATGAGACTCCGATGCAATCAAGCCGCACTGTTTGGGCTAGCCAATTTGTAATAAATTAATAAATAAGTTGTAAGTTGTAAGGTGTTTAATTGGTGTGGCTCTCGACGTCTTACTGGCCT
This sequence comes from Magicicada septendecula, assembly GCA_034769895.1. Taxonomy (NCBI): domain Eukaryota; kingdom Metazoa; phylum Arthropoda; class Insecta; order Hemiptera; family Cicadidae; genus Magicicada; species Magicicada septendecula. Next base: position 128,900,557 of record CM068368.1, read on the forward strand.
GAAACACTTCCTTAAGTTTCCCAGCTGGTCGAGTCCCAATGGTAGCAAGACCGGTCGAGTAGCGTAAAGTTGATGAAGAAATATATATATGCTCAGCTTCACCGAAAGTTTCAAAACAAAAATTATTGTTTTGAAGAAAATTAAAAAAAAATTATGTTTATAAAAAAAAATAATAAAAAAAAAATTTTTAATTTTATTAATTAATTAATTAGGATCAATTAATTAATATAGGGCTGTGAAGTTTTAAACAGTGTAATGCTCTTCTGAAAATTTTTATTAAAGTTTTAGTATAATTTAAATAATCTATCACCACTCATAAGACTGTCTGTAAACCAATCGATATTTGTTTACATTTCTATTTTTTAGGTTATCTTCACTTACGGGTGGTAAAGTCCTTGTAGATTATCAATTAGAATTATATTATTGGTAATTAGTATTATTGAAGAAATAAAGAACTATTAAGTATTGAAAAGTATTAATGTTTTATTAAGTAACAGCAATATTGACTCTTATCGATTAGTATCGATTCTCAGGATATCGAAAAAAGTTACAAGTATATGTTATAAAAATTATATAGGGTTCTTTAAACAGCCAGTTATTACCAAAGTCAGAGAAATCGGGCTAATATTTAAAAAGTATAACGTTACAATCAAATTAATAGTTATTAATAAACACAGACATTGAATAATAAATTGTAAATATAATAATTGTTTTCACCAAACAGCTGTTCTGAACCAAGAAGAGGCACTGGGATGGTCAAAGCAAATGGCCGCCGTCAAGTTGATCAAAATGTGACTCGTCCCTGCTGCGTTCCAAATAATGTATTTTGACGCAATATTTCTGTTCTCGTGTCCGCAAATCTCTTGTTATATGTTGTGTAGTGACTGGTGTAGTGATTCTGGGTTGTATTTAGTGTATCTGTATAATTATTAGTTCAAACACTTTCTCCGATTCCGTCACTAATTTGGTTTAATGTATTATACAGTTTTCTAGTGTTTTATGGTGTTTTTCGGAGTAGATTTATATTGTTCTGTGTTATGGAGTGTTACTTGATCGTTTCTGTTATAATATGATAGTTTCAGAAGTATTTTACAAGTCACTCGCGATTTCACAATAACTCACTATACACTCGCTTTGTATGACGATTATAGGTTAGGTTATCCACGTTTTCACACGTATGTCATGTTAACCGTTCAACTACCAATAATTAACTAACTGTTTCCTTCAGTTTCAATTAAACTCTTAGCCCATATAATATTATCCTTAACATTGTTCAAAAATATTTTCACATCCTGTGTACATTTTACTATTTCACTATATGAATGCCTAAACTTTGGTTATTTGTCAATTTTATTCACTAGATTTGATTTAAATTAATCTTTCAGTTCATTCTGGTTATTTTCAGATTAAATAATGCCATTTTATAGTGTTTTCTGTCCAAAAAAAATAGTAATTTCCCTTTCAGTTTGGTATACTGTGAAGAGTCAAAACATCAAAATTTACTTCCTGTCATTATATAAATTCAGCCATTTTATCAGTTATATTTAATATTAATAATCCTATATTGTATTAAAAGGTTCCTATTCCCTTATTTTCTGGTAATTAATTGAATTAGTTGTATTCTGAAACATTATTCTGAAATATATGACTCCCATGTCTAAATTTCTGAGTTTAGTCATTTTATTTTTATTTATAATTCTGAATATAATTTATTAAAATCTCTCTAAATGGTATGTGCAATTATATGGCATGATCTCAAGTTTATTTTGTCTAAACCCCTTTTGTTTATTTGCATTTAAATGAGCAATTTCTCTGTTTTGATGAAGTTTGGTTTCCATTCTTTTGGCCTATGATTTTTTAACAATTTTTCTTACAAAATAATTTACAAACAATATATGATGTGTGATACCCTCTCTGACTTTTACAAATAGTATTATAAATTAAACATGCTTTCAAATTACACAAAAACAACTAGTATTGGCCACAATACAAACAATAGTCAAACAGAATAAAGAATATCTTTTTTTAAATAAATGGTTGTCTTCAAATCAGACATTTTGCAACAAAATTCCCATTTCCAACATGGAAATATGGTTTACAACAAAGGTTTTTTACTAACATCTTAATTACTCTCTACTATTTATAAGTGGTAACTATTTTTATAGTTCTGATGTTAGTTGTTTCAGACCCAAACAAATGGCCTTATATCTAAAACATTTTTAAACATTCTTGTACTATATACATTAAAACCTTATATCTATATTCTTATTTCTAACTATTATTATAAGTAGGATTCTACAGTTTTTATACAGTCTTTTATACCTTGTCTTTGGGGAATTGTACCCTGTCATTAACAAATAAATAGTATGAACCGTTCAAAAAGCACTATGAAATCTGTTTTTCTTTTTTCATGTAAAACAAAAATGTTATTTTAAACAGATTCATGTCTTATGAACAACATTGTCACAGTACATATTTTAAGTCATTGAAAAATGCATATTTCATTGCATCCAATGTTTGTGATTGCCAAGAATGAAACACAAGGTTCATTTTTTATAATACCCAAAACTATCACTGGTTCACTTTGCACTTATTATTATGTTAATGCTAAATGGTCGTATAGTCTTATTAACATAATAAATTGGTAGCGTTTTTTCAATGGAGATTTGTTCCATGGGTACTATATTATTGTTTCATCTTAGTTCACAGGAAACTTTTACTTTATACACTCCTCTCTCTTAAATTTATACACATGTGGTTTTTATTTCGTTATACTTTTATTTTTAGATATTTATTTTGGGGATATAGGGATTTGGGTGTCTTTTATAAGAGCATGACATCTTCTTCAGGATGCTGCCCTCTTCTTCTTTCTTCAGTCTTCTTTTCTCCTGCCTTCTGGGACTGGTATCTTCTCCATCTTCTTCTTGATGCCATCAGGTTTCTTGGGATCTTCTCCATCTTCTTCTTTATTTCAGAAATACACAACCTGTATTGGTTGATCTTGGCTTATTTTAGGGTTTCTCTTCTATTTATTCTTCCTCGTTGTGGGTTTGGTCATATTGTGTACTGCTTTGTTATTTACTATTTTACCTTCCTGGGTTACACCTTGAAAACCTTTGGTTATGAGACTGGTCTTGGATGACTCATCACTAGTAACTCCTTTTATTTGTACTTGTATTCTCTTTATAATAATGATTTCTTTCCACAGTTGCTATGAATTAATCTATTTATATTAAACTTAATGCTTTCTTCCAAATTTAAATATTATAACTTTATTATTCTAATGATCAATTGCCATTCAATATTATGCTTACATCTGCCACGCTACAACGTATGTATAATACTATAAGGACATAATAGGCTAATTCCCTTGATAGGTAAATGGGGAGGAAGAGTTTCTGAGGAAGATAGGAGGGAAAAGCTATCTCCATGAAAGAGTTCTCAATTTGCGGGTTTCCGTTAAGAAATTTTTTCTTACGAGTTGATTCCCGTGGAAGAAACTATATGGTATTTTGGAAGCACCTTTACCGATGAGAGCGTGCTCTGGGAGCTGAGTAGTTCTCAGTGATAAATTGCCTTAGGACTGAAAATTCTTTACCTAGGGATAGCTAAGATTGACGAACCGCAGAGAAGAAGAGAGAGTCCTCTGGTGAAGTTTTCTGCTGTAAGTTTATTCCCGTATTTACCCAGCAGGGTTGCTTGCATAGACGATCTTTAGAAGGGATCCTGGATGATAAGGGCATCTCCAAAAAAGAATTTCTAAGAGCGGGTGAGATTCGGTTCGAGATCTCTTTGTGAGTCGGTCTAGAATTTTTTCTTTTTTTTGTTAATGTTGGTGGTTCTCAGTTCTCATGTAACGGAGTTGTGTCAGAGAAAGGAGGACCTCACGAAGAGCGTGGGCTCGAGTTTAGGGTTCTCCGGTATAATTTATTTCTGGGCTGGGTCGATCACAAGTTAAAAGCAGTAACAAATATCTGAATCCTTTTAATCAGGAATAATTTTCAGTCGACCACACTTTAATTCAGCTTGCACCATTAGTAGGAAAGCAAGTGACATTTAGAAATTGTAGAAAACTGACATTTAGTTACTATAGGAAAAGTTGAGTTTAATAACTCCGATCAAAAGCTGATGCGTAATTTCCCCGTCTCATGTAACTTGTAAAATCGTAACTTATAAGTTACACACTTCGACGGAAAGCCGGTTGCATGTCGTTTGGTTAAAGTTAATTCTGGCCTCACTTGTAAAGTCGTGTGTCACGTGCTTGAATACAAAACCTGAGTTGTTGATCGCACGTCGGCGGTTCGATAGTCTGAGAGCTCTCCTACACCAACTCGTTAACTTAGTCAGAAAGTAAAGATTCGGATCGATTATGACGTAAGAGTTTACTTCTGAGGAGGAACCACATTCTGGACACCTCCAGATTTGAATTAAATTTCCTATCTTTAAATTGTGTTCTAATTGTAATAGAATTTGAGTATCTCTATCTCTAAATTATCAAGAACTGTCGTTTTGGCCTTGTCCATTATGAACAACGACCTCTACAGGGAACTGCAGCTCGATGAACGAAACTCAGAGGGAGCAAATAACACGAGGAGCGAACGAGTCCATGAAAATGTTGACGTTAAAATGTGGACATGGAGCAAATACTCAACAGAGGAAAATCATTGCGGTTAATCTAAAGTCCTGAAGTTTTTAGTCTGAAGTATCATCATCTTCACAACACGGCATAGGCAAGGTGCTGCCTGTTCCGCCTTCAAAGATCCTCCAGAGCCATTTCTTCCTTCTTCCTGGGTCTACCTACACACCTGTGTCCTGTAGGTTTGTATTTCCAGACTTGTTTAGCCAGTCTGGAATCTGGCATTCTTTCCAAGTGTTCTTTCCACCGGTATTGTAAACTTTTAATTTTTCATTCAAGTTAAAAACTTGTAATTATTCTCTTATGGCGTCATTCTTTACACGGCCAAGTTTAGAACACCTTTTAACCCATCTTAATTTCCGAGGCCTGTATTTTACTTTCTTTTTTCTTGGTTGTTGTCCATAATTCACACCCATAGGACAGTACAGGGACCTCCAAAACTTTCTAAAACTTTATTTTTTTTTTATACCGACCTACCATGTTTCTAAAAATACGGCTGATTGTCCCACAGATCGTTTGGGCTTACGTACTTAACATCAATGTCATAATTCCTATCATAACCAATATTAATTTCCCAGATAGCTGAAATGGCTCATCTGTGCTACCGTTTGATCATTAACTATTATTTCTGTTCTTACTGGTTCCTTATCTCGAAATACCATTACCTTTGTTTCTGTAGTGGAGATTTCATATTGTATTGTTTGGAAATCTGATGAAGCTTAAAACAGATTTTTGCAAATCAGATTCTGTATTCTGAAGTACAAGCAAGTCGTCAGCAAACAACAGCACATTCAAATATCTGTCTTGTGATAACTTAATACCAGGCTCCACTAGATGCTTCCATTCCCTTACCAGATCGTCGATATAAATGTTAAAAATAATAGGTGATAATACTGCACCCTTGTCTGACACCTTGATTGACAGATATTTGTTGAGATATTAAAGTGTTAAAGGAGAGAATTGTTTTTAGTGCACAGGAGAAATGCGTATTTGATATTTACAAATGAGGCTAAGGGAAAAACCACAATAAGAAACTATTAGATGTAAGTTGAATAGTATTTTATTTATTTGTTTATAGCCTAAGAAGCCCTCTGCCTTTCGGTATCGGGAGAATACTTTATGTTAAATTGTAGAGTGAAATTGTATGATTGCAGTTTTCAAATGTCCATTGAGTAATTTTTACTAATTCTCTAAATAAACACTGTCGCATACGAAAGGTAACTGCCAATTAAATTTGTATTACAATGAAGATAAGTGACGACAGTCCAAGTAACTGTCATAAATAATGGTTATTGTAGGGTCAGTCCAATACATTTTGATGAAAATAATATCTTAACTAGCGTGCGTCACAATTTTATCGGTTATTATGTAAGTGACTCACAAGACTAATGTACATGTCTAATTAAACAAGTTGCAGCAATTAACGACTCGAGGTTTTGGCAATTTTACAAGTTTTATCGTTAAACATATAATCTGTGGTCAGAAATCGTGGTGAACCCAGTTTACAGATGCGACCCAGTTCGACGCTCGGCACACAGCGTGTGCCGCTTGTTGCCATACTGTAAGCAATCGTTAGGGCCGCTGGAAGTCGCTAACGTTTTCCTTCTTATTGATTTAATCTCGTAGTTGACCAGTATCGGCTGAATCGGTGGCAACATCTTTGCCGAATGGATGACTGCCTCATTCCCAAACAACTATGGAACTATAAGCCGATGGGACGGAGAGGTGTGGGACGTCCGAGGAAGCGCTGGAGTGACCAGCTCTAATCTTTGCCTATTTGAGACCGGAACAAACCATCCTTGGTTTAATCCTTGAAGATGATGATGATGATTATCTACGTAGTTTGCTAAAGTGGCAGACGTCTCTCTTGTCACGATAACCAGGCAATAATAATTGGCACAATAATTGGCATTATTATTTCCTCTACATGTGTTACCTTAGTTTTCAAATAACTTTTTTCTCCTTCGGTTAAAGGAAATTTATTCTTTTCTGATTCGGACTTTATCAGGTTGCCTTTCACTCTCGTTTTTGCCACCATCTGGTGCAAACGACTTTCAAATTTATAAGGTGTATAAATAAGTTGTTTTACGTTCCTGCAAGACTTCGCTGTACGTTATTTAATAAGTATCCATAAATTTCCCTCCCTCACTCACCATGCTGTTTATCTGTTTGTCTACCTACACAATCTGTTTATCTGTCTCTTTAATGAACACCGATCTCTTCGATTATATGCTTACACCCATTCGTTGCCTTATTTTTAAAATATCTCTAGTGAGACAAACAAAACGGTACGTTGATTTCCCCATAACTCCGACGAGTTTCTCTCCATTAGACTTTCGGACGGATGCATTTTTGGTATTCTCGACTTACGTATGCTTGGCAATGTCATGCCCGTGGAAATCTCTGTACTGTTACATACGGTGAATCCTCCCTCTTTAGTCCATTGGATCTCAGTACCTCATAGGCAGCATTTCTATTGCAAATTGTCTGATTCTTAATGTTCACCCGTAAATTTTCGCATGAAAATACTGTACAAGTGACTCTTTTCTTGATCCTAGTATACATAACCAACTCGAATCATTTTTAGATTTCATTATTTCTAATTAACGGAAAGAGATTCATTAGGAAACGAGAGAAGAAACAGAATAGAGCGGTTGATTTTTTTTTGTAATCAGCAAAAAGATATTTAATGCCTTTGATCTGATTTTTGTGAATATTCAAAAGGCGAAATTAATGGTAATCCTGAATTCTTTAGGAATTATTGACGAAAAAATTCTACGTTGTATTCACTGCCCTTCATTAAGCCTCTCGGCTGAGGTCGGAATTTTTTCCTCAATTTCCATTAGCAGTTGTGTTCTGTTTTCTGTCATTTGTCTACAATGTTTTACTCAGAGTTACTGTGAGTGTACTTGGTCATTTGTTTATGATACTGTCACTTTAACATTAGGGAAACAGTAGATCTACCGTTTGAATGAGATGGTCTCGGGCAAAAGGTTAGTAGGTAGTCCGCAAAATGGCACTAAAGACGAGAATACACACAATCTTCATCAACCTCACTGTTCCAGTTTTAAGCATTTTCCAACTTCCTGCTCATAGTACATCGTATTAATACTTATGGTTAATAAGGTGTAAACCGGTTGCGTGCCAATAATACCATTAACATCGTATAACATTTGTGGTAGTGAACGAGCGAGGCGAGCTCAGTTTTAACTCGAACGTTTAGCATTTGACTGTCCGTCTGCCTATCTATTTGGGGTATGTCACGATAACTTTTGATCGCATCAGCCGGTTTTCGTAAAACTTAACATGGATGTCTATACTTATACTCTACAATTCTACAGAATCCTATTGCTTTTTAGATTGATCGCCCCAAAAAATAGAGAGACGAGAGGCAAAAATGTAAGGGTGTCAAAATTGTAAAATATCGCAAAATCCATAAGAGGTATCACATTAAAAGGAATTTTAACCACAGTCTGAGTATAGTGCCCATGTTTGAAAATTTCGGACTTTGGACGTCAGGGCCCAAAAAGTGGGTGAAAATTTTGATAAAATCGCGAACAATCGTATGAGGTATCAAATTGAAGAAAATTTTTAACTGACATCTGAGTGTAGTGTTAATTTTTGGAAATTTAAAAATTTTGGGCCCACCAGGGACAAAAAAGGAGATAAAAAATGTGAAAAAATTGAGATAATCCATAAGGTTGTCAGATTGGAAAGAACTGTAACCCAAATCTGAATATTTCGAATTGTATGATCATGTGCGCTACAATTTATTGTTATACTAGACTTTCAATATCGTCTTTAAAAGTCGGAAAGTAATTGAAATCCTTCACCCGATGCGTAGTTCAGTTGCTGTGGAATACAACTGATGTAACTGTGTAATTTAGTTTTGTTCGGACGAGATTAGCACGCAAACTGTAAAAATCGCGTCTCCTTTACCGCGAGAGGCGGACGTGTATTTTGTTTTGAAAAATCTCATCAACATCGGAGGACTGAAGTTGATGACCGATTCAATTGACATTGTTACTTAAAGAAGATATATGACCATTACTCAATAAATTTTAGAAGCTACCTTCCGCCACAGAAGAAAACTGTGGCTGTTTTCGAGCTGCACTAATGATACATCCTATGGATAATCTTATAAACAAACCATACTCTATCACACACATGATAAAAAAAAGGAACAAGGCAGGCGAATAATATACTGTTACAACAGTCTCACTGTTTGTCGTATAGTACAGTGGAAATCACGAATTGCCAGCTTTAATGAGTCACAAATATCAATTTGAAATCAACGAGATAGTCTCTTACAGTAATTAAAGTTAAATTTGTCCACACGCAATAATAATGTCAACTATAATGAATTCCGGACTAATTAAAACACATAAATCACTTTCTACAACAACCACTTGATATGCACACTTGGTAAATCGCCCAACGTAAACTGACTCACAAAGCCAGACGCTGTCGCTTTTATGGGTAGAGCAGGTGTTCCAGAATAACTTTCCATAATGCGTATTTCAAGTGCTCTCCAGAACAGTCTCGAAGGTACTTGAGTGTAGCCTTGACTGAGACGCTACACCCGCTACACCTGGTGGAAGTACGCTCTCGCCTTTTCGACAGGGTTCCATCGTTACAATATTAATTACTGTTTAAATGTAAAGAAGTAATAAGACAAGGTTAACGATACACATAATAAGCGAAGACACTTGAGGAAACAAGGAAGAGTGCGCTTAGGTTGCAGTAAGTGCCAAGTACCCCCCCCCCACACACACAAAGATGGACACACACATATAAAAACAATTAAACACCATATATTTTTAGTCTGCACACTCTGACAATACTGTAAATATTATTTCATACATATAATGGTTTACACTGTTAATATTGATTCCATAGAAACAAATGTTTCTTTTTAATACAATACATAATTTTCTTGCTTCATAGCAGACGTTATGACGCTATTCTCTGCAATTCTGAAGTCTATCGCACCTTTACGGTACATTGCAACAACAAAGCTCTTGAAGCACAAGAATTATTTCAAGAGCAGCCTAGAAGAATACTTAAGTAATATTAGAATAGAAGTAGAAGACGCTTATATTTTCCACTGCTGTGGACCAGCTTAAGTTAGACACTCATACAAACAACAGTGTACAGAGATTGTTATATGTATCTTTTTAAATACAAAACTGCAGAGTTTTCTGTTTCTTTAACTGTGTTTTCATTTGTAGTATACATTTAGTTATAAATAGAACATTCATAGCAATATCGTTTTTACATGTTGTTATTTGATTTAGCAGTCTCTGTAATTCCAACTTTGTCGTGTTTACTTGCTTGTCATGTTCCGGACGAGGCCTTTCACTGTTTCCGCCATTTTCAAGTCCTAAACCACGACCAGTTCAGCAGTTAAACACGACAACGTTGGAATATCGTTTTAATGATCTACCGCTTTTAGTGATACAATTTTCAAGTCATGGCAGATTTTGTAAGAAAGAGTGTTATGGAATACACAGGAGCTATAGAACGATAGCGGAAATGACGACCGAATTGTTTCAAGAGTACAAAAATATTGGGTATCGAAGTTTCGTTGATTGACAGTAATCGGATTCAACATGGACTGTGCTCATAAATGCTGTTCATGCAGACAAACGTCTTTCATTGTCTTCTTGGATTTTGTTGTCGACGAATGACGAGCCTCTGACGAAGCTCACAACGAGCGAAAGCTAGCTTAGGTAATAAGATAAACATTTTGTTTAATCCTTATGTTACACTTCAGAATAGTGTATTTAAAGTCATACAGTGTCATCCAATTACAGTGGTAGCCAACCTTTCTCCAGTATGAGCGAGTAATACTAGGCCTATATCCACATGTCCACGCATAAACACACACACACACGCACACAAAATATACGCATATAGACAATATTGAACCATACTGTCACAATTGAACTATACTGTTAGGTCCAGACTGTCTGTATAAACTTCCAGATGTTTCATCTTCACCCATGATAACAGCGTCAGCGGTGCGGGAACACAGATAACAAGCACCCGTGTACAAATACGAAACAAAGACTGTTCTAGGTGCTCTCAGTCCATAACGCTAGGGTATGGTGCAGCACCGGGCACCAGGGCCTCAGCTGTCAGAGGGGGCACCATCCAGCTGAATTGACTAAGCGAAGCAAAGATTATGATCACATTACGCAATTGTTTTGTTTCTTACGAGTTGGAAAATCAAGAGAAAAGCTCTTATAGAAGTTTACTCGAACGAAGCAAAGCAAAGATTATGATCACATTAAACAATTGTTTTGTTTCTTACGAGTTGGAAAATCGAGAGAAAAGCTCTTATAGAAGTTTACTCGAACGAAGCAAAGCAACGATTATGATCACATTACGCAATTGTTTTCTTTCTTACGAGTTGGAAAATCGAGAGAAAAGCTCTTATAGAAGTTTACTCGAACGAAGCAAAGCAACGATTATGATCACATTACGCAATTGTTTTCTTTCTTACGAGTTGGAAAATCGAGAGAAAAGCTCTTATAGAAGTTTACTCGAACGAAGCAAAGCAAAGCTTATGATCACATTACGCAATTGTTTTCTTTCTTACGAGTTGGAAAATCGAGAGAAAAGCTCTTATAGAAGTTTACTCGAACGAAGCAAAGCAAAGATTATGACCACATTACGCAATTGTTTTGTTTCTTACGAGTTGGAAAATCAAGAGAAAAGCTCTTATAGAAGTTTACTCGAACGAAGCAAATCAAAGATTATGATCACATTACGCAATTGTTTTGGTTCTTACGAGTTGGAAAATCAAGAGAAAAGCTCTTATAGAAGTTTACTCGAACGAAGCAAAGCAAAGATTATGATCACATTAAACAATTGTTTTGTTTCTTACGAGTTGGAAAATCGAGAGAAAAGCTCTTATAGAAGTTTACTCGAACGAAGCAAAGCAACGATTATGATCACATTACGCAATTGTTTTCTTTCTTACGAGTTGGAAAATCGAGAGAAAAGCTCTTATAGAAGTTTACTCGAACGAAGCAAAGCAACGATTATGATCACATTACGCAATTGTTTTCTTTCTTACGAGTTGGAAAATCGAGAGAAAAGCTCTTATAGAAGTTTACTCGAACGAAGCAAAGCAAAGCTTATGATCACATTACGCAATTGTTTTCTTTCTTACAAGTTGGAAAATCGAGAGAAAAGCTCTTATAGAAGTTTACTCGAACGAAGCAAAGCAAAGATTATGACCACATTACGCAATTGTTTTGTTTCTTACAAGTTGGAAAATCGAGAGAAAAGCTCTAATAGAAGTTTACTCGAACGAAGCAAAGCAAAGATTATGATCACATTACGCAATTGTTTTGTTTCTACGAGTTGGAAAATCGAGAGAAAAGCTCTTATAGAAGTTTACTCGAACGAAGCAAATCAAAGATTATGATCACATTACGCAATTGTTTTGTTTCTCACGAGTTGGAAAATCGAGAGAAAAGCTCTTATAGAAGTTTACTCGAACGATTTGAATAACGATCTTCTAATAGAATTGAAAGACTTCGAGCCACAAGTATAACTGGAAGAGGTTTTTTTGTCAAATCGTTCGAATGAAGATGAGAGATTCCATGGGATTTGTCCGTTCGAAGTATTAAACTGGATTATTGATTGTAAAATGATTGTTGTATTTCCGAATATATACATTGCTTATCGTATGCTTTCAACGATTCCAATATCTAACTGCGAATCTGAAAGATTATTTTCTATATTAAAACGCATTAAAGATATGTTGAGTTCAACTATGGGAGATGAGAGATTATCTTCGTTAGCAAGGTTGAATATTGAAAGCGAGATACTTGAATCGCTCGATTTAGAAGAAATTATACAAATCTTCGTTAAGGCAAAATCAAGAAGAAAATGGATCGATTAGTATTTTCTAAGCTTAAATACTACTGTGCTCATTGCAATCACTATTTAGCTATAAATATAATATATAAATTTATAAATATTTGTTGTAATTTGAGAGTTTAATAAAATAATTGTTAACTTGCCAAATTCTGCATGCCATTTATCAGTGTAAATAATGGATAAAAGGTTGAACATTTGAATCGGGAGGGGTGGACACCAGTCTGATGGCAGCATAGGGCACCACGCGCTTCTAATCCGGCACTGTCTGCACCCACGATAACATAGCGGTGCGGGAACACAGATCCAGGCCCGGCTCCAGGCAGGGGCGAACCGAGCCACCGCCCAGGGAGGCAAATTTTAAAGGCGGCAGAGTCCAGGATGTTAAGTTTGGTGGAAAAAAATTCTCTGCATCAACTCGCCGTTGTACTGTACTAAAAAAAATCATATTTCTAACCTTACGCTGAAATCTTATGTGAAACAAGGTGGAAAAGTAGAATAGACGCTGTCACTCCACTTAGATATCAAATAAAAAAGATCTACGATGCGCTTGTTGATATCAATAAAAACGAAAACACATAAATGGGTGGCTCACGAGATTGGCAGTACACTGCAAAGTATTGACGTGGATGTAACGAAAGCTGTCAGTTTATTTGAGAATACAAGCATTTATTTCATGTCATGTCAGAAGTGACTTAAAGTTTCAAAGCTAAGTTGACGCTATGGAACTAGCCACTAAATTGGACACTGAAAACCCAGTAATCAGAGCCTCAGCACAAGTACGAAGGAGAAAGATTAAAAGACGATTTGATTACGAGGGAAAAGACGAATTCATTGAAGATCCAGAGTTGCGGTGCAAAGTCGATTTTTATTTTAAAGTTCTAGATATTACCATTTGTGCTTTAAATGAAAGATTCCAACAGATTAAGAGACATAGTAAACTTTTTGACTTCCTGTAGCTTATGACGTGTAATGAACAGGGAGGGGGGTGGCACTCATAAATACTGCACAGGGCGGCAAAAGCGCTGAGGCCGGCCCTGCACAGATCACAAACACGCGTTTACCTATAGGTGCACTGGACCGTGTGCTTACAGAGATACATCAACTCGATAACTGAGTTATGGGCTACCTTCAGACTGTTCTACGCTATTGAGGCAATTCTATTTGTAAACTTTTTAAGGTGCTGGTCGGTCATTATTTTCCCGATTACATAGCTCTCCTTTTTTGTAGGCTTGGCTATCTTACCAAGTTTCAGTGCCGGACTCAGTATTTACTGAGTACTGTGGTCTCCGTACGGGCCAGAACCCCTCGCGATGTATGTCGATGCAAAACCAAGTACACGTCGATATAATATAAGAGACCACGACAAATCCCGGTTACCGTCTTACAATGCAATTCAAGCTGCTAAAAGTGAATGTTATTATTATTATTATTATTACGGCTGTACAATGTTTACACATTTTCCGGAACCAAAGATTACAGAAGTGATTGAATTCTCATCTTCCACTGCCGCTTGTCCATCCGAAGATCTTCTTCAATTTCTCGTTCCCTGAATATAGTCTGAATTTCTTCTATCTAGGTGATAGGTGGTCTTCTTCTTTTCCTTCTTCCTGGTGGGGTCCATTCCATTACTCTCCTTGGCAATCTTTCCTGTGCCATTCTTTTCGTGTGTCCATACCATTGTAATTTTTTTGTTTGGGTAAAATCAACAGTTGGATTTTTCACATTCATTCTGTCCTCATTTCCAGTTTTCTTTAATAGTCAACATATTTATGTTCGTACAAGGGAGGTTCCCCCGCTGCAAGAACACTTCAAGAAATCAGGAGGAAACGTTGGAAAACTCTTTCCCACCGGACAGGGCATAGAGAATTCCCCGTACAGTTCTGAAATGGCTCCCTGTGATTTGCACCTGTTCAGGAATCTGAAGGAACATTTTTTAGCAAGACTATTTTCGTGTGACGAAGACGTAAAAGTGAGACAACAGACTGACTGACAAAGGTCGTAAATTTTATTGAAGTGTCACGTTGGGACAAATCCTTAAACCGGTTTGGAAATTATATTGAATAATAAGCAACAAATAACCTTACTTTGGTATGTAATTTAAAGTAGTTTAATATCCAGAGTGACTTCGGGAATACAGCTTAACAAATCAATTTGTATGGGTTCCCTGGTATATGCGGATGACAGTTCTTATTCAAGAAAATGAGGATGATTTACAAAGAGCTATGTTTCAATTATAAGAAGTGGAAACAATGGCCTTTAAAGGTAAATATCCAGTGAGAAGTAAGACAGTTATAAACAACTGCACTTTAGAACAAGTGAGCCGTTTCAAATATCTCGGGTGTGCAGTAAGCTATGAATCTGAATATGATATAAGAGAGAATGTTCCTAAAATAAATTTAGGAATATCTGTGGTACGATTCATAGAAATCTTGGAAATAAAAGAAGACACAGCACTAGGATTAAATTTTATAAGACATTTGCAATACCCACGTTGCTTTATGCAAGTGATGTGTGTGGGTCATGACAAAAAAGGAAAGCGGCAAGATTCAGAGTGCTGAAATGGAGTTTGTTCGAAATAGTTTAAATTATACATTGCAAGATAGAATAAGGGATGAGGATATCAGAGCAGAATTCGAAGTAAAGGACATAAATGAAATTATTTCAATTTACAGAAGAGAATGGTGGGATCATCTGCAAAGGATGACAGAGGATCGATTGCCGAAAGCGGCACTGAACTATAAAGCCAGTGGTAGAAGAGAGGTGGCTCGTCCGAGGATGAGATGGGTGCCGGAACAGGTTTATATAACCTAATCCTTGAAGAGGAGAAAAAGAAGAAGAAGAATTAAAAAAGTTGTAATGAAAGTTCTATCCGTTTCATTGAAGTGTATCTTACTTTTGGATCTACCTTCGTATGTTCATCCGAACTTTTAAATAAACCTCGAGCACTCTGTATGCGCCATGTTCATTTCAATTCGTCGAAGTTAAACGTTTCTTATTGTGTTGTTATGAGGCAGTGTGTTTGCAGACGGAATGGAACGGTTGACGATATTTTCCCCGGGCTTGGCAACACTGGAGTGAGGGTAATACTGAGCATATTGATATTACTGTGTAACTATGGCGCACAACTGTGTGTGTGTGTGTGTGTGTGTGTGTATTTACACATGTGGTTTGCACATGGTGGCACTGCGCTGTAACATTTCAACAATACACACTCTCCACAGTTCGTTCACTTACACCAATAACATCATAACTCGACTACTTTAAAATGTATACTTTGTTAAGACAATTTGAACCTCGTTAGATCTACGCTCTGGACGTTCTTCCTGCAATTCATTTACAAAAAGCGTATTTCTGTTTTGTTCATAATAGTTCGCATAGACGTTTAGAATGGGTGTAGTGAATTGTAAACATTTCGTAAAAATTTCATGACATTTAAGAAAAATCTCATTACTTTAGCTCATTAGCTCGTATTCTTACAGGTCAGGTTAACGGCTTCCAGAAGTTCTAATACTGGATAAGGAATTTGTCAGACTCAGTTTATCACCGTGTGTTTACAATCCCGGTATCTTTTCATACTTAATTGGTTACCCATTTGCCCAAGACGTCTTTCTAGTCTTCTAGTAGCTTTATCTTCCAAATGATGAGGGTAAAGGGGCTTTTTTCATCAAAAGGGCAAAAGGATGTATTGATTCTCTACCCGCTCATCCGCCCTCCAAGAACCCGTTGGCAGTTGAGAGAAAGCCATTACTTAATCATCGTCACCATCATCGACAGCCCTTTGTGGGCTTTGGCCTTCTTCAGAAGATTTCGCCGTTCTTCTCTATTCATAGCCAAATTCTTCCAGTTTCTAATTCCAAGAGTACTGATGTCCTGACTCACCCCGTCCCCCCTCACAGTTTTTTCCCTTCCAACTTTCCTTTTACCTTCTGGCTTTGCTTTAAATAGAGTGTCATTAAGTTGACGATTAATCTTCTGTGTTAACAGGGTGCTGATCACATTACATTTAGCGTGATTGGCATTTATGTGAATGGTTAAAGTTATTGTAGATGCGTTCCATTGTTAACGGCACGTCTTTTAACGAACCTTATAACTGCTCTTTCCCGTTATAGGATAACATTGCTAAGGCTTTTTTCATGAATTCCCAAGTGGCAAACGGTATATAACTGAACTAATGAAATATTTAACTTAATTTATTTGTGTTTTAAATAATGTACTTACTGTTACAGTAGTATCTGACGACGTCGTTCTGTACTTCATGACACATGTAACGTCATCCAAGCTCGTATTAAGTATGAATATATCACACTGCTCATAGTTTTGATTCTTTGTTTGACTGAAGTTTTAGCTTAAGGTCACTGACAAGTGCCAACGTTCCAACTTAACAGAAAAGCATTCCGCCTAACAGATTTATATTCTCGTTTTTAGTACAAATCCACCGTTGCCTGTTTGCACTGATCCGAAATTTTCATACCCCGATCATTCGTGGACAAAAACAAAAGGTTATTGGTTCTTACTCACTTTTAACTGAATATAGAAATCGAAGTTCATTTCACCGCGGTAAACTGTTAAATGCTCATTTACTACTGGTACATAGATGGCTGGGTGGATGTTTTTGGATAAGACAAACAGCTGAGTAAAGGTCTTTTTTGAGAGGCCATCGCACAAACCATTTGTCTGCAGTTGTATTATATAAGACTTTTAGCCATAATCCTACATATATTTTTGTTGTCTCAAAGGTCATAGTTGTCCTATTCATCATCATCATCTTCAAGGAGTAAACCAAGGATGGTTTGTTGCAGACTCAAACAGTCAAAGAGTCTACAGTTGGTCACTCCAGGGCTTCCTCGAACGTCCTACACCTCTCCGTCCCTTCGGTTTATAGTTCCATAGTTTAATGAAGAAAGTTGTGTGAAGAATTCCGATCTGACGATGAGCTGAGAAGCTTGAAAGCGCTAATCGGAATAATGTTTCTATAGTGGTGTGCAACAGTGATGGTTCAATAGTTGTTTGGGGATGCGGCAGCCATCCATTCGCCAAAGATGTTTTCACCAGCTCAGCCGATACTAGGTAATCCTGTCTAGTATACTCATAATATTCAGTTCCTGCCGTATCTGTGTTTCTTCTATGACCATGACCATGGAGAGTATACCCTACCACGTGCCTGAGAAATCTCATTTCAGCGGCTTGGATACGACTGGCCTGGCCTTTCGTTAAAGTCCGATTCTCAGACCCTTAAAGAAGTGTGGGAAGAGCCATCACCTTGTAGAATTTTGGGCGTGTTTCTTTAGTTGCTGACTTAAGAGCTCGCCTGATGGTACCGCACACGCGGTTGAACTTATTGAACTTATGCAACGATGTTTTGTAACGTTTGCGCTAAAATTTTCTGGTGTAACATTTTCGTAATATCTTCTACATAGTTTCTAGATGAAAGTTACAAAATGTGTTGGTTCTCTCCATTAGGGAATGGTTTATACGCCTTCTCAATGGGTGGAAAATTAAAAAATACAAAATATCTGTAACACCTGTTAGATTCTTTGAATTATAATAAAATCAGTTGGTATGCACGTTATCATAAAAGCCAATGGTTATCGAGTTATTGCGAGTTAGAAATTCTGGTTTTTATCTCCCCTCACCCTACCAAGTTACCTTCTGACAATTTTTGTTACATAATTAAAAAAAAATATTGACTTTATCAAAAGATTTGTAGAGATTCTAAATAAAGCTAATTTTACTCTAAACAATTTGATTTTTTTTCTTATTCATACAGTACAATACTTTATGAGGTATGACTGTTTAAAAATGGTGCTTCAGTTTCTTTTCCGCCAAAATCAATAGTTGACTCTCGATAACTCAAAAATTATAACTTTAGAGAAAAGTGTTTATGACCTGAATTGAAGGCCATGAAATTAACTTTAAAATTAATTTTGCTTTATCATGATATCAGTAGAAATAACAATGTTATGACCAAAAAATTGTTTGTACTTAAAACGTTTATTGTTGCAATTTGCTATTAAAAAAAAAAACTCTAAGAATCCCTATTGAATGCTGTTAACCTATATTATTCTCAATAGGCTCAAATTTTTATGTGTTTGTGATTACACTTCCTATGACAGACGAATAGTGAC
Organism: Magicicada septendecula; assembly: GCA_034769895.1. Classification (NCBI taxonomy): domain Eukaryota; kingdom Metazoa; phylum Arthropoda; class Insecta; order Hemiptera; family Cicadidae; genus Magicicada; species Magicicada septendecula. Next base: position 128,919,214 of record CM068368.1, read on the forward strand.
AAATTTCACCTTGAAATTAAGTACTATTAATTTCCAATAGTACTAATAGTATTCACCTACCAAACGATGAGGTTTAGGGGGTGTTTTACTAGTAACTGAAACAGCAGTGTCATAAGGCACTATGTCTTTACCTCAGTACTGGGGCGAACTGACGGACACCGTGCTAATTTGTTAATCGTTTCTACACTGAAGATGGCCTCCGATAGTGGGGCCGAAACGGCTGGTTTGAACATAAGCAGCAGACCACGGCTTAACAGCCCGGCAAATAGCAGTTTCAACAATGTTGAGGCCGACCGTGAAAGGCATTTATTCCGAATAGTTTACTAAAAAATAATTTTCCGATATTTGAGGTTTGTTTTCACCCTTTGAGTATGTTTAGTTTTCGTAGTAGAGGTTACCGACCTCTAGTTAAATAGTCTGCCACCTACAGGTATCCTAACAGGCCTGTTTTCTGTATAAGACTACCTAAACAAGTAATAAGATACAGACCTCAAAGAAGACGAGATATAGGTAGGCCGAGGAAGAGATGGCTTCAGTGAAGGCGGAACAGGCTGTAACCCTATACCTTGTGTAGAAGAAGAAGAAGAAGAAGAAGAAGAAGAAGAAGAAGAAGAAGAAGAAGGAAGAAGAAGAAGAAGAAGAAGTTTTCACTGTGAGAGAAACCAAAATTTTTTAAAACGTTTATCTAGATACCAAGTAGGAGACATTACAGAAGGTTTTATGTTGATTCGTTCTATTGCATAGGATTCCGAGGTTTACCAGTTTTTTATCGAGTCGGCAACGAATCAGATAAAAATTAACAGGTAAGCGTAAGCGTCACGCGGGTTTACGATTAGGCGCGTGTAGGCCTATACCGTAACTCGTCGTACGCTTCCATTTTACTGTTCTTTGTTAAACTGTATCTTTAACCTTTACAGCTCGTTTCGTAATAAAACTTTAATTTCGAGCAGACAATATGTTACAACACGCAACAGAACTCGGCACAACAGTGTGAAGTTATGCGTGAGTTGCGTACGGTGTTGCGCATACTGTATGCGCTTCACTCGAGTGTACGTTCTAGCCAACACGTTATATAAATACCTTCATGTCTGACAGCCGTAATATCTATCACATAATATACAATATAACTGCATATTATAATAACGTGTCCAGCGACTAAATAAGAAAATATAACCGTAAACCTTTGGTAGGAACATATGCCTGCCAGGCATGTATGGTTTACCTTTTTGCTGCTAGAAGCCTCCTGCGTGCTGCTGGGCAAGTCCCCCTCCTAGAATTCCTCAATCAGTTGTTGTGTGTGACAGCGAAAGTGTCATCAACTCGTAGCTCTCCTCCGTTTGACCGTAAGTTACCTCTTTCTAAAAGTTACCCTGCCTGTCAGGCATGTATTCCTCTAAATGTACGTCTCATTTCATGCCTTCCAGGCATATGATCCTCTAACCGTACGTAGTTTTGCATGCTTATTAGGCATATGTTCCTTATAAGGGGGGGTCAGGCAGATGTTCCACTGGGAGGTGTATAGTACCAAACATATACCAAGTCTGCAAAAAAATACATATCATTGTGAAATTATTACAATGAAGTAAATTGGAAAAGAAGAAATGGTATATTTTATTTTCAAAAGTAGTTATTTTGGCATTTTTATGAAAATATGAGTACCTGCCTAGGAGGCAGGGTGTTCCTCATAATGTATGTATTGTATATGCCTGTGGGGCAGGGTGTTCCTTTAAGTGCAAAATGAAAACATGTTCCTACCGAAGGGTTAACTATAAAAATTATGTTAACTAATTAGACGATAATGTAGGATTAGATAAATTAGTGGGGTTATTATAGTAGTAGTAACATAATAATAATATCCATTATAAACACTCTAATAACCGTATATAAACAATAACAGTAATGTCGGCCTACTAATACGGTTAAGCGATATTATATGTACAGCAGTGGCGTGTTGACACCCACCTATATTCCTTAGGACAAATGAGAAAATCATCATTATTCTCAAAATATTTTATCATCATCATCATCATCATCTTCACGGATTAAACCAAGGATGGTTTGTTCTGGTCTCAAATAGGCAAAGATTAGAGCTGGCCACTCCAGCACTTCCTCGGACGTCTCACACCTCTCCGACCCCTCGGCTTATAGTTCCATAGTTGTTTGGTGATGCGGCAGTCATCCATTCGGCAAAGATGTTCCCACCAATTCAGCCGATAATGTGCGATCCTGTCGAGTATAGTCATAATATTCAGTTCCTGCCGTATATCTGTGTTTCTTTTATGATCATGGAGAGTATACCCTGCCACGTGCCTGAGAAATCTCATTTCGGCCGTTTGGATGCAACTGACCTGGCCTTTCGTTAAAGTCAAATTCTCAGACCCATAAAGAAGTGTGGGAAGAGCCAACCTTGTAGAATTTTAGGCGTGTTTCTTTACTTGCTGACTTAAGGGTCCGCCTAATGGTCTCGCACATAAGGTTGAACTTATGCGACTTATTGACAACGTCGTTGCATGGATTATAAGACACAGTGTAGCCCAGGTATTCAAAATTGCGCATTCTGTAATCTGTATTGCGATATCTGTATGTAATAAAATATTCAAAAATATTTTATAAACACATTTTATATATTCTTTGTGTGTCAAAGTTTTCTACTAAACCAACGTGAAGTATGAGGGTTGAAAAATGTATGGAACAGCCTCAGTTTCAAAGTATTTCACTTAGATTAATTGTTATTTAAATGTATGGAACAGCCTCAGTTTCAAAGTATTTCACTTAGATTAATTGTTATTTAAATGTATGGAACAGCCTCAGTTTCAAAGTATTTCATTTAGATTAACTGTTATTTAAATGTATGGAACAGCCTCAGTTTCAAAGTATTTCACTTAGATTAATTGTTATTTAAATGTACGGAACAGCCTCAGTTTCAAAGTATTTCACTTAGATTAATTGTTATTTAAATTAAAGATAATAAACCTTATGTCAATGGGAATCACTTTTATTTTAATTCCAAATCTGAATTCTTAATAAACGCTGTGAAAATGAGTCTTTCTGAAGACATTTTGAAAAAACCCAGTTTCATTACCCCTTGGCACTTTTAATTTAAGGATGTGCCCTAGAATATGTAAAACGACAGAATCGTACGAAGAATTTTACTCACAGCTTTAAAAAATAAAATTTATTACTTTGAATTTATCTAACAATAAATGTATTTCGTTGAAAATAGAGAGCGAGTTCTGCAGCTCATGGGGCTTACTAGTTTATTTATTTTGCGGAATCTGTAAGCCTTTGTTCAAATTAATTACGCGATTTGTGGCAAATAGTACAAACCCCTCACGCTTACACCATAGCCTAGTAGCCTAGTACACCGCCAATGAATACTGGTTAAGTTCTTACTAACATATACTCATCCACTTACTTCCTTTCTTGGAATTCCGATTGGTTATATCATATAGGAACATGGCAAGTTTCCAAGGGACATGCAAGAAGAAAGTTCTGCCTGTTACTTTGCAACTTCAATATTTCAAGAAAGATTAATAAAATCCGAGGGATCCCCAAGAATCTATCGAAAGTCCTTAACTCGAGTAAGTGCTTTACGTCTGCCAAGAGACAAGGTAGGCTACATTTAGACAAGAAAAAGTCTAAATCACAGGAAATGCTTATGGCAGGCAACATCCCGAGAAGATAACATCGTCCCTGCGAAACTACAGGAACATCAACGGGCGATAGGATTCTGGAGCATTCTCGCCCAGATGTCGGTTTCTGGTTAGGGGAAATAATAACTGCGGTGACTATGTACTGAGTATGGTTCGTACAAAAACAAATCGTTTGAGCAGAAAGCTATGAGAGAATTCTGCTCGAACGTAAGATTTACCCACGTCTGAGAAAATTTAAAAAAATTGTGTAGAATTTAAGGCGTAAAGATAGACGTCCAAATGGTACAGTACCTTGTTTGGTTTACCGGAGAAGACTAGGTACAACTAAAGGCTGCCGAGTCAAACCGAGTAATGTAAAGTTTAGAAAATAAGTCCGAAGTATAAATAAAATCTGAATACGAATATAATGGCATGTATTATGTAGCTGTTGTAAATGCGCGTGTTTCACAACGTCGAGATTGCACTGCAACGAATATTTTATTAACGCAATAAATAACGGAACTATTTATACACGCTGGACACAGTTCACCATACGCCATACGGAGCTCATACAAATGACAGTTCAAGTACGTAGACCACAAAAACAGTGTGGCTGTTACCACATGGCTTACGAAACCCACAGTCGACACGTTGTACATAAAAACCATCTCCCTCGCACTTTTTAGTCACCGTCACATATAAAAATATCGGTATGGAGAACCATACATCACTTCCATATTCTAAGATTTATATTTAAAATCATTTTCAGCCAAACAGCCAGGGAAGGAATTTTAACAAAAAAATACTTCTTTGTTGCCAATAACGTAGTACACATATAAAAAAAAATTATCCCCTCCCCCTTCAACTATAATTTTGATTTATAGAAAATTACCCCCAGCCCGTTCAACTAGCCTCTACATTTATAGATATTTCATCTATGTTTCTACAGTGGATTATTAAGATCTTATCAGGATACTTTATCAAAATTAAGTACTTTACTCATGTTACAACAAAAAATGTTTCTGGTAAACTGCCCTTTCCCCGTAACCGATCTTCACCAAAATCAACAGACATTGAGTTCTCTATAGCTCAGGCACATATGTAAAAAATTATTTGATTCTGTTTGAATTTACGGCAGTTATGGTTCGTCATATAAAAAATTACCCATGTTAAAACATACAACATGAGATTTATAAAACATATCTAAGATTTATATTTAAAATCATTTTTGAAATAAAATATTTTCATAGAACCTACTAACGCTGGGGAAATCTGAGGAGCCAATCAGAGTTGGGCCTACCTGTCACTCTGCTGAATTTGGTGGAAAGCCCTGTCACTGTCGTCAAAGTATCAGCCTTGACAGGGTCCTCTTTTTCTGCAAAATGGGAGAGGCTTGAGATGGAGTGAGGTCCCCACCTCAATGAAGAACCCATTGTTTTATAAAAATATATTTAAATTTTGAAAACTGAAAATTCTTTTCTTGTTGTAAATATTTATATTTTATAATCAAAATGACTTTATTTTTGTTATCTGGCAACAAAATTATTTTATTTTAAACAATTACCATTGTTTCAAAAAGTTTAAATAAATTTTCAAGTACTTTACTCTTGTTAAAACGTAAAAGGTTGCAGGTAAACTACCCCTTTCCCTTAACCGATCTTCACCAAAATCGAAAGTCCTTGAGATCTCTACAATTCAGGGATGTATGCAAAACATTATTTGATTCTGTTTGAATTTGCGGCAGTTATCGTTTTCCATAGAAAAAAAACGTTGCAGGTAAACTACCCCTTCCCCTCAACCGATCTTCACCAAAAACAATAGGTCTTGAGTACTCTACAAATCAGGGCTGTATGCAGAAAATTATTTGATTCTGTTTGAACTTGCGGCTGTTATCGTTTGCCATAGAAAATACACTTGTTAAAAAAACGTTGTAGGTAAACTACCCCTTTCCCTTAACCGATCTTCACCAAAAACAATAGGTCTTGAGAACTCTATAATTTAGGGCTGTATGCAAATAATCTTTTGATTCTGTTTGAATTTGCGGCTGTTATCGTTTGCCATAGGAAATACCCTTGTTAAAACATAAAATGTTACAGGTAAACTACCCCTTTCCCTTAACCGATCTTCACCAAAAACAATAGGTCTTGAGAACTCTACAATTCAGGGCTGTATGCGAAACATTATTTGATTCTCTTTGAATTTGCGGCTGTTATCGTTTGCCAAAAAAAAAAAATTTCCCTTGATAAAAAAAAACCGTTGCAGGTAAACTACCCCTTTCCCTCAACCGATCTTCACCAAAAACAATAGGTCTTGAGTACTCTACAAATCAGGGCTGTATGCAAAAAATTATTTGATTCTGTTTGAATTTGCGGCAGTTATCGTTTGCCATAGAAAAAAATCTACAGACAGACACACAGACACACACACAGACACTTTTCGGAAAACGACTTTTTTTCATGTTTTGAGTGTAGTAGAATCAGAATCTGCAATAATCTCGAACACGATTTTTTTTGCCATCACCATACTTCCATTCCTTAAGGAATATGGAAGTAACAAGGACAAAACTAGGAACAGCGGGCTGGGCTGTCTGGAGGACATGCCTGAGATAGTAACATGCAGGACGACAAAGATTGTCTTTACATTTTTTACTTGTTTTATATTAAATGTAAATACACACAAGACCATTATTCATTCATTTATTCATTTATAATAAATAAATGAACACAAGACCAAAGTCCTACCCTGTAGTCGGAAGGAAGAAGATACAGTCAAAATAACTCTTGGAAATAATGTTCTCCAGGCAGTTAAAGAATATAACTATCTAGGAAGTAAAATCACAAGTGATGGACGTAGCAGTAAGGAAATTATAAGCGGAATAACCAGGCTAAAATTACTTTCAACAAACAGAAAAACCTCTTCACTTCAACACTATCAGCTTGAAAATAAGGAAGAATTTAGTAAAGACATACGTGTGGAGTGTTGCCCTATACGGGAGTGAATCTTGGACATTTGGAGAAAGTGACAAGAAAAGAGTCCAAGCATTTGAGACCTGGTGCTACAGAAAAAATATTCAAGCTGGAGGGAGAAGATAACGAATGAAGAAGTCTTTAGAAGAGCTCAGGAGGAAAAGAGCTTTCTACAAAATGTAAAAGGCAGAAGAGCTAGGTTTATAGGGCATATACTACGACACAATGAGTTGGTTAAGAGAATAATAGAAGGAACAATTGAAGGAGAGAATCTCAGAGGACGACCCCGTTTAGACTACATGAAACAGCTTATGGTCGATATGAACTGCACATCATATGGTGAGTTGGAAAGAAAAGCAGAGAAGCGTGAAGAACGGCGAGCTGTTGCCAACCAGCCTGTGGGCTGCTAACCTAGAAGAGAGAGATATTAAATGGCGAAACTACATAGAAACTACCGACAACAGACGAAAATAGAAAAATAAAAAAAAAACAATAAAAAGGAAAATAAGAACAAATACACCATGGAAAATGAATGGTGGAACTTACGTGTTTTCAATGGGTGATTGACTTTTCACTTTCGGCTAGAAAAGTTTCATTGTTTGGATATCTTTCAAATCCCTCAATGAACAGGAGACATACAATGATTATTGCCCCAATCATCGTTGCCCCAAAGAGCACTGTTATTACAAAGATCATTGTTGCCCCAGTGAGGAGACACACGGCACGGCTGGCTGTACAGAGAAGGGGTGCTGTACAGCACAGGGTACCCCGAATTTTTCAGGAAGCTGAAATACTATTCAAACCACAACACATAACTAAATTATGTTGATAAATTATTATTCTCAGTACTTCTATCAGCCCTTGAAAAAAATCTGGATAGAAGTTGGTGGCACCAGAAACATATTTACAAATAATACTACATTATGCACATTGGATTTTAAAACTACAGTGATAAACGTAATTTCCGCCCGGCGATATGATCGTGTCGTGTAGTGTTACAAGACTGAATAGAAAACCTAGTTGAATTACAATACGGCGGCTTGGTGGCCGCGAAACTCTACTCCCGTATGTATTTGTAATACCAGAACAATGTTATTTGTTAAATAAAGTAAATAATAAATAATTACTAGTATAAATCTTGGCTACTTCCCGAGTTTGCCTATGCACAATCTTTTTACCTAACTTCGATTCTATGGGAGGCATTTTTTTCTGATTACATAATTAAATAATAAAATATAGGCCTACTGTAAAAGTAGCAATATTTTAAGCAAAATAAACTTCAGTTTAACAAATATAATAATAATAATGGCTCCCATGTATACCACCGAAGTAGTTTAGGAGTAGGCAGGGTAGGCTGCCTAATGTGAGCCGTACAGCATACAAGGAAGGCAGTGTGGCCAGCACTACGCTTCAGCCGCCCATTATTATCCCCAGGATGTTATCCCAGGTACTCATTTTCATCATGCTGAGTCGACCTGGGGGCTGAAAAACGCACTTTGATTTTATGGTGCGGGCCCGGGAATTGAACCCGGGACCTCAAGATTAGTAGCCGGGTGCCATACCCACTGGTCTACTGAGTTTAACAAATATGATATGTAAAAACACAACTACAGACAATATTAAATAAAATTTAAATTTAATTATATTATTTAGCACACGTCACAGTCCCAAACTAAACACTAGTAGCGATACAAACTAAATAATTAAATGAAATACAGGCCTATACGGTAAATGTTTTTGAAAACGCATCAACACTTATGCATTCAGTGAGATGTGCTGTAACACTGACAAAAAACAGGGTTCTGCGCACATCACTTTCACCAAGGTTGCAGGCCACCATAAAATACACAAGTAGTATATAGCCTACTGGGTTTTGCATGGCACTGTGAGGAATGTATATACTTGGGTTTGCGTGGCACTGTTGAGGTGTATGTACCACTGGGTATCACGTGGCACGGACATGGTATGTGCATACTGAGTACTCCGTGGCTCAGACGAAGTGTATGTATATTAGGGTATTCTGTTGCAGCCACGAGGTGTGTGTAGGCTTATACTGGGTGCCATGAGGTATGTGTATCTCTTGGTATCACGTGGCAGCCACGAGATATGTAGACTTGTACTGGGTACAGCGAGGCACTCATGCGGTATCTGTGTCACGGGGTATTCCTTGATTGTATGAGGTATGTACACACTGTGTATTCTGGGGCACCGTCAGGTGTGTGTATCACTGCGTATTCCATGACAGCCCCGAGATGTGTAGGCTTGTACTGGGTATTCCGAGTCACTGATGAGCTATCTGTGTCACTGGATATTCCGTGGTCTGTGTATTCTGTGGCACCGTCAGGTGTGTGTATCACTGTGTATTCCGTGGCAGCCCCGAGATGTGTAAGTTTGTACTGGGTATTCCGAGTCACTGATTAGCTATCTGTGTCACTGGATATTCAGTGGTCTGTGTATTCTGTGGCACCGTCAGGTGTGTGTATCACTGGGTATTCCGTGGCAGCCCCGAGGTGTGTAGGCTTGTACTGGGTATGCCGAGTCACTGATGAGCTATCTGTGTCACTGTATATTCCGTGGTCTGTGAGGTAGACTGTGTATTCTGTGTGACCGTTAGTTGTGTGTATCACTGGGTAGCCACGAGGTGTTTGTAGATTTATACTTGGTACGACTTGGCACTGAGTAACGTGTACGTATAATCCGTAATACTGCGTGGCGCACATTCGATATTATGTGGCACTGATGAGGTATGTGTAGGACTACACTTGGAATTACGAGGTACAAACAAGGACTGTATGTATACCTACATGAAGTGCGTAGTTCTCTATTTTTTTTCAATGTTCATTGTTGTCCACATCTATTTTTTGTGTCCTTGAGTGAATACATCTTCTACCACATATTACGTTAATGGAGTAACGTATTATAATATAGCCATAATATAGATTAGCCATAATATATTTTAGCCGTGAAGCGTCGGTCGCTCTCCGTGAGGCAGTGAGATGACCAAGGTAACAGCGACAAACAGCTGACACAGCGCACTACGAGGAGACATTCGAAGGATGGAAAGAAGGTCATTTTACAAAGGTGAACTCTGGGGCTGTAAACTGAATTTACTGGGAGGATGGCTTTATGGCGGGTCAACAAGAATCGTGGGAGACGTAGGCGGCAAGCTGACGTATGATTCTGCAATTTTTATACCGACAACGGAAGTGGCTGTTGTATCCACTGATATCTAAAATATACTCGAGACAGCTCCACTGGATTGTTACCTCGCCCGAAAATGGTGTAAGAAACAATTCTATTTAATACAGTTGGTTTCTATAATTGTAAATACGTAGTTTTTCTATAACAAGTGGACAGTCATAAAGGTTCTGAATGAGGAAAGGAGAGAGTGGGAGATGAAGAATGTGCATGTGTGTGAGAAATAGAGACAGGCAAACAGTCCAAGCGAGAGGAGAGAGCGCCTCAGAGAAAGGAGAGAGATTGTGAGTCAGTGAACGGCTTTCCCATTGACATGATGAGCGCTGTAAACAGCTCGATAACAGTACAACATGTATACGTCTGGGTTATAGACATGTTGCAAGTACAAACCGCGCTGTAGAAAGCAAATAAACACATATGTATGTAGGAAGCGAATACAGTCACGTGATAAACGAAACGGACAGTCCCTAAGATTTCCTATTCAGCATCACGTGGTAATATTTAACCAGAGTTTACTGGGAAAACTAAACATTTGTCAGACATGGTGACGTGTCCGGCACACTTCTAACTAGTCCAAATTGGAATACTTACTAGTCGGTGAAAAACAGCTTGTGACAGTATCGCTACTGCGTAATGTAGGCTAAATGCATGGTACGAATATCATTTCAATATACAGAGTTTATAAGAAGTAGCGTAAATTTTGTTAAGGGAATGCTACGGAAGAGCATACGTAGGAAAACATTGTTATTTTTAGGACGTCTTATCACCCAAGGAAACTTGTTAAAGGCGTACCATAAAATCTTGTTCAGGTTTTTGTCTACTTTTTTGGTCGATGGTCTTTTAGTTTTCAGGTGACACCGCTCCTCATGTGTTTCAGCCCGAGGGTTGTGCGGGACAAAGTGCATGCCCGTCGTCCGCTCTTATGCCGCTTTTCGAGCTTCTTACAGAGCTCCTGCCGCACAGACCATAAAGCTCTGGATTTTAAGGGTGTGGGCTGCTATCGGTCGTGGGGGTTCAATTAGTCACCTAATTGAGCGTGAATACTCGCCGAGGCCGGGTCCAAGATTCACCCGGCACAGATGGGTTGTGACCGAGGGCGCTAATTAGGTGATTCCCCTCAAAGAGGGCACAGCAGCGATACTTTCGTTAAAGTATCTTTATAGTGGCGTTCAGGGAACGGACACGCAGAAAGTCTCTGACGGTCTTGTTAGGAGTCAGGTAGTGGGTTTTACACGCCCAGCGCAATCCTCGGTCCAGGAATGATGGAAGCTTTCTCTTATGAGTCTTGGCCAAGTAGCCCCATACAAGGATCGCGTAAGTAACCATCGGCGCCACATAAGTGGTGACGATTAGTTTCCTTAGGCGGCGGGTAATGGAGTTACTGCAAAGCAGGAGACACAGCTGATATAGACGATTGACAGTTTTACGGGCTACTTGCTCGGAGTGTGACCGCCAGGAGAGACGATGATCCAGTTGAAGCTCATGTGTTAAATTACAACAGAAGAGTTCTTTAAGAAAGTAAGTGTTGTATCTAAATCTGGCAAACTTCCATCAGTCCGGCTGAATACTCTGCGTTACATACACTGCGCACCACTACAACTGTACCGTATACAAAAACGATTCTTTGCTTGAACGATACTTTCTTGAATTTTTCTGTCGGTTACGTTTTGTCAGGATCTCTGTCAATTCCGGTGCTGGTAGTAGCGCAGTTGTTTGAAATTATTATCAGATCTTTTTGTTGTGTGTGATGTGTTCAAAGAGAATGTGTGACCTTAGTTTGTGTTTGTTCATTTAGGGTATAGTTTCCATATGTCTTTCTGTGTTTGTATATTTCGAGTTGATCAGGTGTTTCCAGTTTTCGACCACTTGTGTTTAAGTATATAATTATCATGTTGTTGTTCACGTTTGTTTATCAACAACAACATGATGGACAAACATCCATGTTTTGGAAAATGGATTCAGTGGTGTTGTACACAACTTTCATGTGTTCTTTGTATCTGTATTTAAAGCTGCGTTCTGTTTGGCCTGTGTAGAATATTTTTAACTGTGAGTTTAGTTTGTAAATATAGATAAATCAAGTTTACGTATTGTTATGGTCCCCAAGTTGAGTGACTAATCAATACGTCTATCCTTACTTTGTGTAAACAAGTATCAGTAAACTCATTTCCAATTTATTCAATTTTTTGCACGATGCCGTTTCGAGACACATAATCTCATCGTCAGGTTCGTAAGTAAATCACCCTCATAATGGGTTTTCCAAACGATTATAAAAAACATAAAAATAAAAACGGAACCGAGGAACTTTATGCCCGTACGGAATAAGTTTCAGGAAAAGCCATTACCTTGGTCTTAAGTATGGATATTTGTAATCGAGTCTTTGCAGATTCGATTTAACAAATGTATACCCATCTGCAACCTGTTTTCCGAGTCCGACAGAATAGCCTGATCGTCCCTAAAACAACAAAGTGTCAATTGCAGAGTGGCCAATCCGGAAGACACATCTGCCAGTTTTGTACGAGATCGTCAATGTATAAATTAAAAGGAGACTGTGATAATGGACACCCTTGTCGTTCTCCGCAATTGATCAGCCCAACTCTAGGAGCTGTTCTCGGTTTCCCTGCTTCAATTAAGATTTTATTCTCCACAAAAAGACACTGTACAGATCTAATTAGATGTTGTAGGATCCCTTTCCATGCCATTATTGCCCATAGTTTGCTCCGATTCACCCTGGCAAACCCCTTCTCGATGCTATATATGTGGACAGCTGATACTCTCTACGCTTTTCAATGAGCTAGACTATTGTAAATACGCAATCTAAACAAGATATGCCTTTCCTGAAACCGTTCTGGGCCTCTGAAAGCATGGTTTCCGTTATTGCATTCGGCCGTGTTCTTAATATAGATGCCTATAATTTTTATGAAGTATTAAGAAGGCTGACTCCTCTGTAGTTCCTGCAGTTATGTAAATATATCTGAGACAAATTTCAGCCCGTTGTCTCGTCTCGACCCACTAAATACCTCCCACTTACTTCTCCATGCATTTTGAGACTCCCTGGTTTAGTAGACATAAATGACAGTTAAAAAAAAACCACAGAATTAGTGGTCCCTCTAAACGGACGGAAGCAAGAGTTAAAGTGAAGATACAGGCACGTGTTACATACACGTCTCGAGGAAGTGAATACCGATACAGTACGCTATTTTGTAACCTTTCACTGAACATCCGATTCCGTCCGCTGTGTAGAAACGATAAACACGATTTTAATTAGCCTTCACCAGCACGCACGACGCCCAACGATTTTGCAAGCACGCGCGCATGCACACTCGATGCGCTACGCTACGTTAGAAACGGTGCGCTACGCTAACCACAAGGAGGAAATGCATTAGCGTTACAAAACATCGCACTGACGTTCCTGGAATATCAATATTTTTAACAGTGTTATACAACTAACGTTAACTGAACAGGAGAAGGGCTTACGACGCGACAGAAATAAATGGTTCCTACTTCCGACGATAGCCAGTCGGATGAAAGACACGAATGATTGGAATTTGGCCTAGCTACATCGTGTACCCTCGGCTTTGAGACAAATCGTTTTACGATTGTTAGGACAGTAAACATAATTTGTCATTTCTTGGGATTAATGAACGCAAGAAAAGTTTTTTTTTTACGAGGGTAGGTGAAAATCTCTATAGACTCTAGGAACCCCGTAGTTCCTACGTAGTAATATGGGACTCTAACCCACTAGAAACCACTCCGTTAATGCTAAAACGCAAGCTCATCCAGCAGCTTCTCCTTCACGTTTCTTTCAGTGGTGATGGGGTGAAGCCCAGTGGCTAATCCCAAGATTATTCTGTCTTTCTCTCACGTAAATTTTTATGGGTCTATACATATTAATTGCTTTCTATTGCGATACCAGATCATGTGGCTTCTGTCTTTTGAGTTCCCTCAGGACGTGTGGAGCTTCTTCCACCACGTGCCGCATTATTGGGTTATCGTGGATCTGAATCCTCTGATCGTGTTTCTCTGCATATTTTGTTACTATTTCGCTGACATATTCTTCATTGAGGTCTCTATGTAGGCACAAGAAAAGTGAAATAGATTTCAGAACGAATACGTTTATATTCGACAAAATAAAGTATCAAATATATTTTAAACTGGTGAAATAATGAGTTAACTTAAGACATTACTTAATAATCAAAAGTATATTTGTAAAAACTGATATTAAAATGTATAGGCCTACATGTTCTCCGACTTCCTCAAGATGCTAGAAATTTTTATTAACACTTATCAAAATTTGTAATAATGGATATTAATAAAATATACGTGCAGAGGTGTATTTACGGGTGGGGACGAACGGTACCTCCCCCCCTCCACAGAGGGTCGATAAAAGTTGACGAATTTTGTTTATCTCTTAATTTTCAGGCTATTTTATTATTTTTTCAAATATGTGCGCTAATATAACATTAACTCTTTTTAAATATAAAAAACAGGTTTATTACACAGCATTTGCGTATACGATTAAAAATATAAAATACAGGAAAATCAATTCAGTCAATAAGTATCTTCTAAACAATGTTTCAGTAACATTTTTATTGTGCTATTACCGTTTACTTTGATGGGATTGATTTCAGGATGTTATCACGTGTTTTCAACTACTTTAAAGATAATAATGTTGATTAGTAATTTTTTTTCTTTTGTATGAAGCCGACTCGACCGTCCCCCCGCCAAGGCCCAATTCTAGATACACGTGTTTTTTAAAAGTTAAGATTTTGGGATTCAGTCAGAGGGTAGAAATGATTATTACGAAACAATAATTATACAAAACTATGAGAGCGGTCCATTTTCTGAAGTCGATTAGACACGAGGTAGAAATTATTTGTGTTGATTTGACGCTTCAGGTGAAGCGAAAATTGTTGAGGCGAACTGACTGTTTCGGCGTACTGACTTGTTGGGGAGGAGGGAGGTTGCACAACCACGGTGCGTGGACTGTTTGTTAACGACGACGCGACGCGTAGGTAACGCAACTGGGAATCCGGTGAGGCCTCGCCGGTGACATTTGCGTGGTGCAACCTCTTCAGAAAGTGAAAACCACAGCCACAAGGCAAGAGAAAGCGAAACCTATTTGCTTTGCGTATCCGTACGACTAATTAGTCGCTTGGCTCCAGTAAATACTGTGCGTTTACTTTCATATGAGACTTAGCGACGCGTTTAAGTAATTTTTTTTTAGTTTCCGTAATTTTTTTTAGTTTCCGATTGAATGACTTCGATTCTTCCGTTGCTGAACCGCGTGACTAGGGACAACGGTATTGGAAATCCAATCCACGTAAGCAGTGGACGCTTTCAAGTTGAGCACGTTGGGCATTGTGTGTGCTCCCTAGCAGGAATTTGATACTGCTTCTTATACGTTTACTAGCCTAGATTAATCTGAAATTGAATCTTATACATTTACTAACCTAGATTAAGTTCTCGGTTTTTTAAAAATTATACTTCTTTCAAAATGAAATAATAAAATACTTTATTGAGCAGGTAGTTTAATCAATATAATTGGATTATCCAAGTAGGCTGTTAGGCCGCTCTCTCACTAATGTGTTGCAAACTCGAACAACGGAACTGACTGTTAAACTTATTAAGACGTAACTATTCATCGTTTTCGGAAAGCAAAATATGCTGAATTATTGCTGTTACTTAAAGCTCCAGGGTTGTGAAGAGGGAAAGTAGTTCTTGTTCTACTTTCTATTGATATCCTATTAAGTATTGTACTGTTCTATCATATTATATAATACTGAAATACAATACTATTGAATTATACTGTTTTATTTTACTATTGAATTATAAGGATTAGAGGCCTATAGTAGTTTAATACTAGTACTAGTACTGTTTACAAATGTACATGTTTTATGAAAATTTCTGATTGCATAAATTAATTGAAAGAATAAATCTTGCTTGTTGCCCCGCGTTGGGAAGCCATGTACAAATGTACATGATTATGCAAATTTATTAATTGCATAATCTAATTGAAATTATTAATTAAATAAATCTTTCTCTTGGTTACAATTATCTACTAGAATTTGCTTCCTCGTGTCACGCGTCAGGGCACCATATACAATATTATATATTTTATGTAAACTTATCTGCATCGATTAGTTAATTGATTTTAATTAGGTAGCAACCCCAAGTTTGGGTGGTCATATACGACTTTATATTTTCTGTGAAGTTTTGAGTGTAATGTTAATTGTTCAAATAACTAAATTACCTTGTTTACAATGATTGACGATTCTTTATCAGTTTGGGTAAATGGTTTATTATTGATGCTAAATATCTCTGCTTATAGGAACTTCATCATGTAAGGTATGATGATTAATTGTATACTATTCTAAGGAGTTTCCATAAGTGTAGGTCTTTACTACAGATCTTGTTTACTGCTCCAGGACGGGCATGCCATGTATGATGATACACTCTGATATCACTGAGCTTTAATACGTCCCGCGTTCTGGGGCACCATATGTAAACAGGTGTTTTGGGTGAATAACAATTATGTGACTCAGACACTATTAACTTTTGTGAACAATACAAATTTATTATACATTTTCAATGTCATTTAAATTCTGAATAAAGTTAGCGTTTCTATACAACATATTAAATACACAATGCTGTTATATTATCTCTAACGTTTATGAACATCTACAAATCAAGAAAGGTTAATTAATGACTATATAAATTTCAATATATCCTACTCTATGGATTCATATATCTCAATCTGCGTTACTTTTGAGCAATTAAATATATGTATATTCAACTCAGTGGCAAGTTCTTTTTGAGTGGCAGGACAGTGGCAACCTAATCTAATGTTACATGAATGATAATAATTTACTTGGTGTTTGTATCCAAATTGCGGTGATTAACTGCGTAGTACCTCTCATTCTGCGACGAGGTCCAGGCTGAAGATACGCCCATTAAATTACACTTGACACTCCGTCACGACACTATTTGTTCCACATTTTATTCGGATACTCGCATGAACGATAATGACTAATTGCGTTAACTCGAATATTACTTCATTGTCTAAAACTCTTTTGCGTGTAGGTTCTTTGTCACTCTCGATGTACGCGTGCAATAGTTTATGCTGTGTTTAACTAGAGCGATTGTACCATTTATAATGTATTCACTATGCAAATATAATTGGTTTTATTTGCATTTCAGTGAGTTAATTCGTGGCACAATCTTACTATTTTGTCTCATGTCACTTATGTCACGGCAATGTGATATTGTCAATACCTTATCACTCGCATTCGATTCATAAAAACGAGATTTTTATGATCACAAAGTCTGATCGTACTTAACTCGACATTGTCATAGTATTTAGTCACGGGTTAGTTCTACAGTTTTACATAGTTTCTGATACACTCCCGAACGATCTCTCTGCTTGTATCAATACACTTTACTACCGTCCATCAGAAAGACTCTGGCTGGTTTATACCGAAATAGAATTGACTGACAAAAATTAGAATACGACCGAACTGAACTGAGATTTAAAATAGACTGACCTCTGATTTAAATAGACTGACCTTTTCTTCTCTGCGAACACCTTATTTTATTACTTCAGCAACACGACTCCCTCCACGGATATCATACCCTTACCACAATCACTGTCATGATTGGTTTCTCGCATCAGATTCTGCGAAGGCTCCTCCTAGATACTCTGGCTGGGGTCTCTAGTCTACTTCCCATTAGCTCTTCACCCTTGTCTCCATGTTGACGTCTTCTTAACACCCGCCTTTTGCCGAATTCCTTGCTCCTGATAGGTCAGCCAAGACCCCTCTCTAAAAGTCTTGCTGTCCACACCACCTCCCCGTATGACGACGGACCTAATTACACGGTTGTCTGTTATGTGATTGTCTTACGTTCCCTAGTGTCCTTTCTAAGCGATTTCCTTTCCGCACATGTGTGTACCATAACCCGGGTGTGCCGAATCGCCGTATTGTCCTCGACTTCCCTTGTTACGTTCACACGCTGATGGTGGTCATCTTCCAGGAACTAACATCTGTTCTGCAGCCCTACAAGATGCTCCGTATGTCGTGCCAGTAAGCAAGTTGCCCGCTGTGCGGCTATGTATGTCCTTTTGTTCTTAATTGCATCCGCTCTTAGACTGCCTTTGTGGAAAATGTTATGTCCATGTGCAGCCGCTAACTCACACGTGTATGTCGAAAATGTTGGCGTCCCCTTAGTACACGCTTTGTCGGTAATTGTGACGAACTGCCACCGTCTTTTGTTTCTTTGTTATTGTCGCCACTTGCGCTTATGTCGTTCATCCACGTCCAACATCTGTTGTGTGCCAAGGCGTTGTCTTTCTTAAGCCATTGTCTAACGGCGGCCGTTTGGCTATACCATGCATCACTCTTGACAGTTGACGCCCGCTACAGTGCCGTTTACTCAAAAAAAAATTCTCTACTGTAATTGCTTTACATGTTTTATGGCGAGAGAATGGTATGGTGTACTGCCAGAATTTGCACAGCGATCCGGGTTCCTTTTTGGAAATTAACACTTACAGACCTTCGAGAAACCGAGCATCTATCTCACTTGCTAGTACGTAATTGTCCAGAAAACAGTGTTCATAAGAAGAAAAACAGAAAAACGCCAAATAAATAGTAGTTATAGATTGAGAATAGTGTTACAGTTCGGAACTGATATTCTGCGCGTCATTTATTCGTACAACAATGCAATCAGTGTACCTCCATCCTTTCATACATTTGTTTTATCGTCAACTCTACTAAGAAAATAATTATGCTTTTTTCACTGAAATATATTTACTATGTTAGTCTGCTTGCCCCAAACCTCACGGTAGGAGAGTGCTGGATTACATAAAGAAGTTGAACATTCTACACGTGATTGTGTGCTTGACGCAATCAAATACCGGTTGTTAAATCCAGAAATATTCTTGTTATGTTACGAGGGCAGGTATAATTTAATGCATATTTTGATTAATCCCTCGACTTTAATTATATTTGAAGTTATATAAAAAGTAATCAACAGCCCTTTATAAGACTAGGAAATCTATCAGACATAATGTCAATTCATCAAAGTTAAATACTCGTATAAGTTTACACTTCTCCGTTGAAAACACACGAATCTACACAAATTGACAAGCTGTTGCTTCTTCAGTATCTCCACTGATCAATGCATGTAAAAGTGTGGACGAAGAAGAAGATTTATCAGTAAATTAAAGTCTCATTTTGCTTGCATTCATGAAGAATGAAGTTGGTTACATAGGTTGCCAGAGAAATGTTTTACGCATAGCAGACACAAATTACATTAACAGGAGTTTTGATGTGTACCGCGTACAAAATATAAAAATGAAAATATACGAAGTACCGATAAGATCAGGCAACCATTAGGAACATTTAGCGATTCTACAAGCACGATATCTTAGTAAATCTAAGGAAGGATCTTAGCGAATTACATCGTGCTTTAAGCTGTACATCAAATAGAAAAAATATAGGCCTATATTCAGGAATGAAATTAATTGGAAGGGACGTGTTTAAAAATCCGGGTGCCCAAATTCTGAGGTTGTCAGGTTGATCCGACAAAGCTTGGGATATCGTAGTAGTTTCTGTATGTCTTCTACATCGCATACTGTCGACCAGTTGGTGAGTGCTTAGTAGGACAAGATAGTGGTTGTAAAACAAAGCTACAAACGTTTCTTGTCTAAATATTTAATTATTTCTTTGGTTCTTCATTAGTGGCATGGGTTAGAACTATATGTTTTACGTTTGTAAGCTTACACCCCAGTTGTTACAAGGGGTTAGTGACAAACCTATCGCAGTAGTAACAAAGACTTGAAGAGTAACTTACTACAGAGCTTATCCCCTTCTCTATTGAAGTCATTACATGATTTCCATTCTTTATCTAATGTTTTTTAAAAGACATTCTTACCCTGCTCATTCCGTTTCCAGCGAGAAAGAGCTCTTTATCGTCCCCAATATTTTTTGTAATTTTTCATTTCCTTTGTCAATTAATTATAGTGTATAATGTATATAAATAGACATTAAAAAATTGATTTTGTCCGTAGTAAACCGTCAATTGTATGTTACTGTTCGTCACATTTGTGGACCTTCAATTCCCCTTTCTAAATACACAATTTTTTTTAAGTCTTAAAATTACCATTTTAACTTCCGCAATGAATTTCAGTTTTTTAGTCAATGCTGTTGGACGTATTTCTTTGTCTTGCCTCCAGGCTCAATATCAATCTCCCATAGTTATGATCGTGGAATTCGCCATCTTCCTTCAGTGTTTGGTTAAGTAAGAAGAGGTTAGGATGTAGTGTACCAAGGAGGGCGCTAAGTCTCCTGTCCCAAGTTTGGGGGCACCAGTCCGTGATGTCCATTAAGTGTACACAGTTAAATCCTGTAAGCATCGCCTCGCGCGGATTGTTTTCCCCTCTTCGGCGGATTGGCGTGAGTTGAGTCGGCGGAGTCCTAAGTTGGACCGAGCGAGAGGGGGAGGTTACCGCAACCGGTCTTACCATTTACCCGGCGGGGTGGTGGAGGAAACGCCTAAGACCTCGGGGGACGATCCGGTGGATCGACCTGGGAGATCGGGCCCGCGACCATTCAGGACAACGGGGATCGTCATGCGCATCACACGATGTACCCAAAAATGGTACCACGGGATCGTGAACCGTCCCGGCCGGGGGTCCTGTCCCTCCGATGTTCAAAAGTTGTGGCGAGGTTTCGTGGTGGTTGTAGTTGTTCCAGGAAGAGTAGAATTTCCATAACACTGATTTTTCTGGAAGTTCAGGTGTGTGACCTGAGACTAACAAACTTTAGTGGCCCACACTCGGTTCCTCTTCGGAGAATCTCCTGCTCCAGGTTCCGCGTCTACTTCTTCGACGCTCGGACATTCTGCTATCCCAAGTTCAGTGTTGCTCCCCATGACGGTTTAATTTTTTAGCCATTGGTAGACAAAGCAGTAGTAAAACTGTTCAAACGTTTCTCCTGCTGCTCTTTCCACTTGGATTTTCAATCAACTGCTTCTGAGGTAAGTGTACTAATGCTGCACGCTTTCTGGTGTATATCCCAACCCTCTCATCGTCCTTATATTCTCAAAGTAAGCCAGACGTTGACAGTGGCGTAACGTAAACTGTTATAATGGTAACGACAAGATTTTGAGGTAGTACGGAAGAAGTCCTTGGTCTCCAAGTACTGTAGTCGCACGTGTTTGTCCGTCCATGGTCTCCAAGTACTGTAGTCTCACGTGTTTGTCAGTCCATGGTCTCCAAGTACTGTAGTCTCACGTGTTTGTCAGTCCATGGTCTCCAAGTACTGTAGTCACACGTGTTTGTCAGTCCATGGTCTCCAAGTACTGTAGTCACACGTGTTTGTCAGTCCATGGTCACCAAGTACTGTAGTCGCACGTGTTTGTCAGTCGCCGTAAACATAACGGTTTCAAAACAGAAACAAAGTATATAAGAAAAAAGAGTTTCAAAAAACCTTTATGTACTTTACACAATCTTGTGAACTAACTCAGTCGTTTTTTCTTCTTCTGACCAAAAACGTGTATACCACTTTCTCCAAAAATCCTTGATTTCACCCCCAAAATTGCTAAGGAATTTAAGCAGATAGACAATAAAATTGTTCGTAGATTTGTTTTATTGTCAATTATCACTATACAGTCCACATATACAACGGAGTACTAAGTAAATCAGATTAAAGAGTTAGGTTTGTAAGGGAAACATGAAGGAGATCCTGGTAAACACTGTTTTGAGAAACCATGTCAGTAACGAATTCACGTCCCTTTTTTCCCCCCTGTGTCTGTAAATTTCTGCGTGGGCCACTGGTTTAATTCGGGCTTCCAGTGCCCCCTCTCCGGAGCAACCCTCTTTGTCCCTGAAAACTTACAATATCCCGCAATCCTCAACAATCTGACTTTAATTTCCTGTGTCTTCTCCTTCACTACACCTTCCATCAGCGAAGTCATTAATCCTGATCTCTACCAACGTGTGTTTTGAATAGTGATCTACCAAATCTGCCTCTTAATAGTTTTCTCCACAAATTTCTCCTCTCTTCAGTTACTTCCAGGGACCACTTACTTGTTGCTTTGTCCGTCCATTTTACACTTAACATTCTCAAAGCAGCACATTTAAAATGCTTCTATTTTTCGTCTTTGCGGTTATCCAGATCAGTGGCGTAGCCGAGGGAGGGTATTGGGGTTTCAACCCTCCATTGGATAGCTCTTAGTGGGGTGATGTAGGTAAAATCTAATAAAAATTGTATTTTAGATACCGCTAAACGGGTTAGTGAATAGTCTGTGAACTGTAAAATGCGTGCATATGGGGTCTGTTATTAAGTGAAGGGGAAGTTCTGTTACAGGAACGCGACAGAAGTTCGTTGTTATTTTATACATCAATTACCAAACCTTGCATCATCGAGAACTCCACCGTGGAGTAATCCCGGCTACGCTCCTGGTCCAGATTTCGTACTCACAGAGAGCGGTGCTCCAACCATAGTCGTCCAAAGTTGTCCTACGTCTTTTGAAAAAAGTCTTTGAACGAGACGTTGCCTTTTCACTCGTTCGTTTCTTTGTTTTGAAACACTTTTCTGCATTTCGTTTGTCCAGTATCAGGAATGTGCCGATTCACTAACAAGTTGGTATTTCGAGCTGAAATTCGTTATTTCAAATGCTTCTTTAGGGATCTCCAGTGTGACGTTTTCCTTGTTTGCACGATTCGTCTTGTACCGGTAAACGTTTAAGTTTGAAAAGAGTTTCCCTTATTTGTTTCTATAAACCCAATAAATCAGTAAATGAAAAACGGCAATTAATAAATTGTGGATTTAACTTTCGGTCTTCTAGTGTGAAAGTGAGAAGAATCCAGTAAAGATTCGGTTTTCGCATGTGGTAAAGGTTGGGGAGAATGTAATTGTATATAATGTAATTAATGTTACATTAATGTAATATAATGGCGTGGTTATCAGAAATGAAGTATTTTTGACATGTCATGATTTGTAGCTAACTGAACCATCATCGTTATGGAACTGTTTAATTAATACTGACTGGCTCGACCGCAGTGTGACACTGGAAGCCTTGAATGTAATAATGTGTTCTTAAAAAAGTGTGGCACTTCCCGACACTGTCTCTGTGTACCACCAGTCACATTGCACCGTTTTGAAGTCCACGATGACACGGTGTTGCCACAAATAGTATTCATCAACAGCCGACCCGTCGTGTCATCGCCATTCTACTGTCGGTGTAACGGTTGTTAACGGCGTGCAGGAACATGTCAACTGATAACATTACGACTAACAACTGATTAATTACGACCGATAACAGTTGCTTTGAAGTCGTTGGGTAACGGTTTAACTGAGGGAGCTTGAGCTATCCAGTAATGTTACTTGTCTGAATATCAAGAGTAAAGTTCAAAAAATGTACATGTTACTTGTCGGAATATCGAGTTTAGAATTTCAAAAAAAAAATACAAGTTTACAAAATAAAATAAGGTGTAGGCCTAACGTGAGTTTACAGAGGGGATTCTCAGAAGTGATGTTATTTGCAGTTCATGGTGTTGACCGTGTAAACATTTCTTGCAAATGCTTTCGATGGCCGTGGAGGCGCGTGACTCCGCTTGTCAACACGTTAGTTATTAAAACAAATATCAAATATGTTTCATTACCTTTTCTCAGAACAGAGGTCAGAGTATCGCTCTTTGTCGCAAACTCCAACGGCTCACCGTCAGGATAAAATGGCACCGTGCTTTGAATTCCACGTTAACGGCTCACATATCGTATCGATGTTGCTGTTTAGAAAGACGACATCCGTCTTACACGATAATCAGACTCAAACGATGGATATGATATCACATTAACAGTAAAAACTACATTTTCTCTACAAAAATTAATGTTTTAATTTCATTAACATCTGAAAAACACGTATTACATATATAAATTAAAAATCACGTATATGATTTGCGTAAATATCACGTATTTCATTTAAAGATAAGAAAAAAGTATTAATAAAGTAAACGAGATCGATATTTTAGGAAACTAAGAATAACGATATTATTTGCAGAAGAATTGCGTAAAAAAAACAGTCCATTTCAAAACAACTTAAAAGATCCGATAATTCAGAGCTTCCTTTTTTAAAATGGTTTCCACATTTTGGGTGATAAACAACAAAAGTAATTTTAAAAAAACTGTAGGTTTTTTATCTGAAAACATTTTTGGTTAATGATTAAGGTTGTGTCTAAAACAAGGAATACGTTCTTACAGATTTGGTACAATACCGATTAGACAAGGCAGGCCCACTTTCTAAACAACGAGGTACTAAAGGGAAGTGCTAGACCGTTATTATACTCGAGGCCAAAGAAACAACGCAGTTCACAGGCACATTCCCCTTAGTAAAGCACGTTTTACACGCTAAGCCCGCAGATCTGGGGCGCACGCCGGGAATGCCGCGCTGGAGCTCGCGTCGAGCGTACCTTCCAGGCGCGTGATACAAAAGACGTCAGCACGCGCGCCAGGTCTGCGTTTTTGGCATGCACGGTCCAATATTTATAACTTTTTAAGCGGCGCGTGGAACTTCCACCGTGTTGGAAAGTTTTATTGACTGACGCGCCAGCTGGTAGCATAATACTTCTTAAAAATATTTGCGTTTGGTCTTTTGTCAGATGTGTTATGTTCGTGTAGTACTGTTTTCGAGCAATTACTGTTACATTTTACACTACTGTTACAAATTACTGAATTACATTTTCAAACACCGTGTCTTCAAGAAAAAAATTTAGAACTCGTGCAATCACGTGTGCTGCGCTCTACATACTTTTCAACGAGGAAGAAGAAAAAACCAAGAGTTTATAAACGAAGATTTATAAACGTCTTCTTCACCACTACCAGTCTTGATTATTTTATTTTTTATTTTTTAAAGTTCTTTACGGAAGGACCCGCGTATTTCTTGTATTTTTTTTTATAACAAAATCTTTATTTGCGTTTGGAGAGACGGTACTTTTGCATAACTCAGCTAGTTCACATAAACCCGATTTTTTAAATTTATATATTTATACTCCTCGGATTTTACTTTGGAAAGGCACGGGGAACTTCTGTATAATTCAATAAACTTTTCCAAGTTGTCCTTGGTCCACTCCATTTTTATTTTTCAAATTACGGTACCGGTAGTTGTAAAATACAGTAATAAATTTTTAAACTCGTACACACACGTCACTGTGGCACAACTTA
This sequence comes from Magicicada septendecula, assembly GCA_034769895.1. Taxonomy (NCBI): domain Eukaryota; kingdom Metazoa; phylum Arthropoda; class Insecta; order Hemiptera; family Cicadidae; genus Magicicada; species Magicicada septendecula. The sequence goes on from CM068368.1 coordinate 128,944,225, forward strand.
AAGGAAACCGAGGTGTTGGAGTGTCCGTGTAAATGCGATACAGGTGTAAATACCTGCACGCCTGGGATGTACGTAGAGATCGTGCTCCAGGCGTCTGTAAAGGCTGAGAATTCACACAGTTTTGGCGTGCATGCTTGGAGCGTACGCGCCAAAATGTGGAAAAAACCGTGTGTAAATGAACCTAGAGGGACCATAGAAAGATTTCAACGAGTTATAAAATATTTACTGTTTAGTACTGCATTATTTTGTAAACAGTGACTTGTATGTTGTGTCTGCTACGCTGTTTCTCTTCCTATTCCCCTAGTCAAAGCTAGACATTAACAAACAATGGATATGTTCGAGTATGAAATACTTTGTGTACATGTTACAATTCGGGAAAAACGTAGTATATATAGTCAACAGTGCACTGGCATCTTAATTTGTTTGGACAAGTAACATCAATAACAGCCTCGAATGTGAAATGACTGTGTGTGTGTGTGTGCGTGCGTGTGTGTGTTAAAAAATAAGCACGTGTAAACTATCCATAAAGAACATGAGATACAATGTTAATACATTAGCACAATCAGATCAAATTATTTAAGTAATATATCATTATATACACCCAATCACAAATATTTAGCTCATTTCTATAGGACTAAGATCTGGATGATAGAGTAGAAGTCGTAAAACGGAATGTCCATGGTTTGCCAAAAGAGCATCTATTTTGAAAGTTTTGAGTTTTTAATGTTGGTTTATTTTTTTTAATTAGTCCATATAGCAAAGGTTTTAACATATTGAGACTACGGGAATGCCATGGTTCATCGACTAGTTAATCATGTATGTCTTTTTTGTTAATGTTATTGGAAGTGGACTTATTTGTACATTATGGTAGGAGGCAGTATCTATTACTATTACAGGCATTTCAGTCATCGACTTTTCATAATTTTCATAGTTTATGTCGTGATAATCGCCTTTTTTGTAACCCGATTTAAACATCAAGAGCGCATTAGGTATAAAACTATTTTAACCACCAGGGTGGAACTATAACCACCCGCTGTCCTTTATTTATTGGAATTTTCACCCACTTTTGTGATTTGTCTGTCCACGTTTTTGTAACTGACGAACTGTGCAAATGAGTTTCGTCTGTGTATACTATGGGCCACCGTTTTCACTGTATTCCGTAATTTTCTTATATATCAACTCTTAAGTTTCTAATGTCGTGTTCCTCTATTAAAACGTTTCCTGTTTCTTCCGGCACGATTTCATCGAAATCCTATTTGACGAATAATGTATCTCACTCTAGATATACTACCATTATAATTAATTCGTTCTTTAGAATTTTTTAATAACTTTGAATGTTGGTTTTTTTCCCTTCTATGGATTGATCTTCGTGAATAATTAGTCGAATAGTACACTTGTCGAAATCGGTTATTATTTCCTTTGTCGAACGTTTCTTATTGGAAGTGCTTAAAGGTTTTATATAACCCGTATACGGTGATTATTCTTTAATAATTCTAAAAACACTACTTAGAGACACACCGCACGCATGAGCAACCCGATCCTGCAACTTTCTTTCTGATATTTCTTTAACTTCGATTTAATAAACTTGTACACGTTATGAATTATTTTCTGTCTATGTATGACTTTCCTTTGCACTGACGCTGACAGGCGACCCAGATCGATCCATTTCACTCTCCAAACCGGAAAATATAGCAATAAACTAAACGCTACGCTTTTGATGGAAATTGGTGTTTTCTTACAAAGTTCGAACGCAATAATCTCTACGGCTTCTCGAAGAAAACTTAGCATGTTTCTATGCTGACGCATGCGCGTTATGTATCATGCGCTGTTGGGACCGAACAGTTGATTCGTGTCTGGCAAATTTACCTACACTGATTTTTCGTTTATATTTTAGTAATAGTAAAAATGTTCATTTGTTTGTGAGAATATAGTAATTATTATATTCTTACTTTTTGTACTAGATTGATTACAAATTGTTTTCCATATTTTGGGGGGTGTTCTAACCTCCCCCCAGAGTGCACCACTGGAGACACAAATGATAGATTCATTACAAAAATTATTGTAAGACTCATACGACATCAACCGACATTCTTTAAACGATTGACTAGTGTACTAAGTGGGACGCAATTCTACTTTCAGATTTCAGAGGATAGCTTACAATGTGCTCCTCAGGCTTACACGGCCGGAGTCGATGTTGTTAAAATTACTTCCCGGGCCGTTTGGTCGTGGTCCAATGTTTTATGCAAAACCAGACGTTTCGGTAGTGCCATCGACCGCCATCTTCAGTGAAAATCGAGTACCGGTACGCTAACGTATACCACCTCACGCCAGCTAGTGCCACTAGTGCCATCGACTCCCATCTTCAGTGAAAATCGAGTATGCTAACGTGTCACCAACATTTTGCAGAAAACATTGAACCACGGCCAAACAGCCCGGGAAGTAATTTTAACAACACAGCTTACATTATTTCGGATGAATACACCAAGAATAAATACAGAAAACCGACTTGAAACTTTTTACCATGCTCGTCACATTTATTAAATCTAATTGGTGTAGGAGCCGCTGAATGTAACGTAGAGGTTTCAGAGTTCTTTGGTTTATCCAACCTGTATGAAATGGTTTTTCTGCAGTAACCACAATGAACAGTCTATCGACACCAACTTCAAAACCGAGAGCTTGAAAAAGTATGGGGCAATTTAAAGTGATCTTCTTCATTCATTTTTTAGAACGGTATATTACAAAGAATTAATAAAAGTTAACAGTAAAATTGTTCTAAGGCTTTCGCGGCCGGTGTCAGCTGTATTAGAAGAGTTTACCGGGCTGTTTGGCCGTGGTCTATGGTTTAAAGACAAACCAAACGTTTCGACAGCACCACTGGCTGCCACCATCAGTGGAATTCAAAGAATTCGAGACCTCCTGAACGTGGGTTGTTATCGTCAGACCCACAGTACTGTGGTAAAGGCTACAGTACTGTGGTGAGCCTTTACCACAGTACTGTGGGCCTGACGATAACAACCCACGTTCAGGATGTCTCGAATTCTTTGAATTCCACTGATGATGGCAGCCAGTGGTGCTGTCGAAACGTTTGGTTTGTCTTTAAACCATAGACCACGGGCAAACAGCGCGGTAAACTTTTCTAATACAAAAGTTAACAGTGTTGCAGAAAACTGCTTGGACTTTATCAGTGAGAGTAAACATTTTAGCTTCTCTAGATTGCTATACTGAGAAGAAAGAGAGCTTTGAAAGCTACAAGTGAAAAAGCTATGGCGGAGAACATTGGAAATCCTTGCCGTCACGAATGTGAGGATCAAACTACAAACATAATTCCCGAATCACATTTTTAAACTGACAATAAAACCACAGACTCTCTTCTTTACAGGACGAGATAATCTCAGACACAGACTTTCCTGCACTCATCACACCTTGATTATACATCTTAAATTACGCTTAAAAGCGTCTGTATGAGTTGTCTGTACATTTGAATATCTTGAAGAACTGATTGCCATTGAAGAGAGCTAACTGAAACGTTCGCGTAACGCAGTTGTTTCCCGGTACGACAATGATGCATTATTTGTAGAGCTACTTAATAGAATATTCAGAGCACTTTCATAAAATTAGATGTGAGTTATCTGCTGACAAATAAGAAGTATAATAACGAAGAAGTTTAAGATATTGAAAGGAGTGAGGAAATGGACGAATCTAAGGATCAAATAGAAAAAAAACTTTACATAAATATTATCCTACGAAAAAACTGAATTAAAAAATTGTCTGCCTTCATTTTAGCAATAACAGACTGTTCACAGCCTTTATGAAAATAGAAGTCGGTCTTGGTACTGTTTTATAAATTGTGGTATCAACTAACTCCACCGAGAGGTTTTTATCGAAACTCAAAGTTATAAGGAGGTATTAAAAAATGTTATGAAACAAGACCGTTTGATTAGTTTAAGCTTTCGAAGTACTGAGAACGATTTATTACGAGAATTATACTTAAGTGATTAAATGATGAATTATCGTTCACATTAGGAATCCATTTAATGTTTTTTTTTTTAGTTTACCTGTCGTACTGTATCAATATATCAATATATACTGTTTCATCTGTCGTAAGTGTTTCAGTGTACTGATTGGATGTTCATATACTGTCTGTTTCATTGTTTTGTCTCAGACCTTTTCACTGCGTTCGGATATAGACAAGACGTATAGACAGTTTAGCCCTAATGGATAAATAGTTTACAATATTGGTTAGCATATAAAACTTTAAGAACGTACTGTAAAGTGAAAAAAAAATTCTCATTATTTTTAAACATTGTGAGAATGAATTTATAGTAGTGCATATACGTTATTAAATCATGACGTTATTAAAATAATTTATTACAATAAAAATTAATATTGTGGGGGGCATGAATTGTTAAGATTTTTACTAACATCTGAATATTCTGGATGGGGGCCTAACCGCAAGGACTGCGATATTGCTGGATGGAACACCTCATCACGCCATTTAATTGTATATTACTTGAGTTTGCACAGTGGTCACCAGAATAGCTTATAGAATGTATATTTCACGCCATTTAATTGTATATTACTTGAGTTTGCACAGTGGTCAGCAGAATAGCTTATAGAATGTATATTTCACCCCATTTAATTATATATTACTTGAGTTTGCACAGTGGTTAGCAGAATAGCTTATAGAATGTATATTTATTTGCTAATAAATAAATTTTAAAAGTCCTCACTTAAATAAACGGAAATAAAAGTCCGAGTCACATAATCTAGGGTTACCATATGACCTAGGTGAAAAAAGAGGACAACCTAAAAATTTAACAGCATTATCGTTACTTTACGGATACAAAAAATTTGACAGTAGAAACATTATACATTATGGATAATAAGGTATTCATGATTAAGTTAAGCATTTTTACAGAGTTTATACAATGTACAATTTAATTTTTGGGATATAACAAGAAAATGTTTACAAACAGAACTTAAAAATATTAGTTAGACGCGGAACTTATATAGGAAAAGAATATTTGCTATATTTATTTTTAATCAGAACAATAATTAATTTAATACCAATCAGTCTGAATCGGATTCACAGTCTAAATGTTCAATTGTGTCTTTGTGGTGCCATTGGTATTTATCAGATGAACCAATTCCCATCGAAAGCTTTTTATTTTCTAATAAATAATCATAGAACTGAACACATGAAAGACTTTTAAAGTTGTACTGTACACAAATTATACCTATAACATTTCCTACCATTAACCTATTTCTCTCTTTGTTCCATTGTAAACTGATCAGAGAAAATACCCGTTCTGTAATAGAGTTGTTATTCGGTATGGAATAAAAATATTCAACAACTTTCAAAAGTTCTGAATAACAAGATTATGTTGGACTTTCCTTAAAATATTTACACCATAACTGACTGGAAAGGTAGTTATCATACAAATCAGGGTAATTCTTTAAAAACTTCGAAAAAAGAGGACGTTTCCCTGTTTTTTAAAAAATCTTCCCGTACAGGTTTTTAACACTTAAAGACAGGACGTGTCCGGGGAAAAGAGGGCGTATGGTAACCCTACATAATCGACATTACCACAAAATCTGTCAGTAAAATGTGTTACAGCTATCATTTTTGGTTCAAATTATGGTGTTGCTTTATTTTAAATACTCCATAATTCTATGAAAAAAATAATATTCTAATTATCGATAACATCAGAAAAATTACTTGAAGTTTATGAAAGTAAAAAGTAATGATTTCAGTTTTGTTTAAGAATATACGAGTAACGCACATCTCTACTCGTATGGTTCTGTCCTGTATAGGCTGTTGGTGCTCTTAAATAATGCAATATTGTTATTCCACTTACGCCTCAAGCTTTCCTTGCCAGCAGACGTTCTTTCTGATTCGCTGCCAATTCTGCAACCTCTTGTAAGTGCACGCATTCTCCAGTCAGCCTTTGTTTGCGTTTACTTTGTCTTTCCATATTTTAAGATCGCATGTTTCCTTTTATTTTCCCAGCAGACGTCTGTTGCTATGTCACGTTTGCTAACAGCTTTTCGAGCACACTTTGTTTGAAACTACCACCTGCAAAGTTATTTCACTACCAGCTGCTCCGCGTGTTGGTGTTTCCTAAACGTGTTGAGTCGGGAACGTGCATGATCTATTATCATCGTGTGGGATTTTACTTCTGAAGATGTCAAGAAACAGCCGAATCAGTCAAGCGAATAACGCTAATTGAACTTGACTGACATTATCATAGTGGATATATTGTGTAGCTGTAATCCAATGAAAGCAATGTTTTTTGTGCTTCACGATTGAAGGACTTATAGGATGAATTTATATTTAATTATAAATTAGTTATAATTTAATATATTTATAAGAATGTCCTAAATGTGTTCAAAACAATAACACACTTCATTTTAACTTTTTTTATTGCAAGTCTCAAGTTAAACGTGAGCGTATTTTCGGGGACCGGAGAACACCCCCATAGGGTCGAAAAAAATTTGACGAATTTTGTTAATCTCTTAATTTTTAAGCTATTTTACTTTTTTACTGTGCACGCTAATAATATAGTAGTAACCTTTTTTTTAAATATACAAACAGGTTTATTATTATACAAATATTTGTGTATACGTTTGAAGTATAAAATAGCCTATTTGAAAATCAGGTCAGTCAGTATGTTCTAAACAATGTTTCAACAACGTGTATTTTTATTGTGTTTCTGCTGTTTACTTTAATGGGATTGATTTCAGGATGTTAGCACACGTTTTTCAGCACTTTAAAGATAGTAACGTTGATTAGTCTGAACCTGTTTTTTTTTTCTTTTGTATGAAGCCCATTCGACCGGACCCCCTACCCAAGGAAAAATTTTTAGATACCCCTGCTAAAGGAGTAATTGAGTTTTATTAATTTAGTTGAATAATTATGGATACTCACTGAAAAAACGAACGGCTTAGATAGGTTTAAGAGAGAATGATGTTTTCATATTCACATAAACACACATGCTGGCATGAAGAAAAAAGACGCCGAGGGATCCGGGACTACATCGGCGAACGGAAGTCATTGGAACAGATCAAGAGGTTGGTGAGGTACAGGACACCGTACGAGAGATAGCTCAATACCCCAAGATTGTAAAGTACAAAGGGAGAGGAGGAAGTGAGGAAGCCTACTCACCTGATAATACTTATCATTGCCAGTTGTAATAGCTATGATAAGTGTAGGCCTATATCAATTACGCAATATAACGATGAAACCGCAGATAAAAGTTTGTGGTGAATGCTCATTTCTTAATTATTGACTGCTCATATAAACATTTGGAAACATGGACAGTATTTGTAAAAAATGTTTGTTACTCATTGCTGGGCTACTAGGCCGTGGTCTAAAGCTGTTAATTTGACCAGACGTTTCGATCGATACAACAGCGCTGTGAGAACTGGTAAACACCTTACCAGTGAATCTTTTTAATCGTTTACACTGAAGATGGCCTCCAATGGTAGGGCCGAAACTTCCGTTCAAATTAACAGCATTAGGCCACGGCCTAATAGCCCGGCAATGACAAACAGCTTAACAGAGTTGGCGCCGGCAGTGAGAGGTTAAGACCATCAGTTACGACTCCTCTACGGGGAGGAAGCTTCAAAAATGTATAGACAGTATTTGTATAACGAACACGCTACATGGGCCTATATTTCACTGCAGTAAGCTTATCCTGATTGTAAACTTACTATGTTACTCTTGTACAACTTGCACATTAACGTTAATCGTAATATCACATGTCAAACAGACAAAGGCTTCATATATAATCTTAGTAACAGTCACGTGAATTCGGTTTACTGTAGGCTACACGAGTGAGACGGAGACAACCGATGTGCAAGCAACAGCTATCTCCACGGGTAATGTTGCGTGAAGATGTGCGAGTTGCCGGAACTCTGTCACGTTCACGCTACTAGTTTCAAATTTAATTACTGCAAACCTTGAAAGAGCAGTTTTTATCTACGAGGAAAACGTGTACAATTTTTATTATCACGAAAAACAAAGTTTAACGCGACGCAGTGGCTGACACAAGAGCCGTCAGTTTTATAGCCTGTTGTAAGTTTAGAAAACAACGGTTCAACTTAAAAAACGAATGTAATTTAATCTTTACATCTGAATATAATCAAAACGATTTACTTTTTTATATATTAATACACTCACTTTCTCCTGGGTATTGATACCGTTATTATTGTTTATATTGGAATAATAATAGCATCAATAATACTTGATCGTTACTTTTGTATAAAGGACAATAAATGATAATAGTGATAATAAACACTTATTAATGTTTACCACCTGTAGAACCTTATGGATGGAAGGAATGGGTGGGAGTAGAATTGTCTAAAGTCCACCTCTACCGTAGTTCTCTCCACTGTGTCTGGTCCAACATACCTCCGGCCCACACCCCCCGCTTGTCCGTGCTGCTCTTGTTCACCTTCTCTTACCTCGTTTATCTCCTCTTGATGCACGTTAGCACTTTACCGTCGCTTACTTTATTCTGTCCACTGGTTACTCTCTTTCCATTTCTTCTACATGTCTATACCAATTTTGTTTATATGTTTATTATTATTATTATTGCTCCTACCGGACGGTTTAGGAGTCCGCGGTTCTTGTCGTCGAGGGAATAATCCCAATCGATCTGCTGCGACAGGAACGGGAACTGGTTTACAAGAGGAAGGCCCAAGTACTGCATTAGACTGAACTCCAAGTCTCTGACGGAGGGGATAAAGTATGCGTGATTGTGTTTTGTGTGTGTGTGTGTGTGTGTGTGTGTGTGTGTGTGTGTGTGTGTGTGTGTGTGTGTGTGTGTCTGTGTTGGTGGTTTGTTTGTCAAAGCCAATGATTCATCAGCTCTGTGCACAGTGCAAACTGCCATCCATCACAAAGGCAGACTACCAATCTATATTAATAAATCTCTAGAGGGGGTCTACGTTTGTTCGCGGTAATCTCAGAATCTACTGAACCGATTTCAATGAAACTTTGCACGCTCATAGCAGGTACACAACGGAAGGTTTTCCACTTTATTTGATAACAATAGGTTAAAAAGAACCGAAGTTATTGCAAAATAACTAATTTTTTTAAGTCCAACAAATGCCCTTCACTTCTCTCCCTTCTACTCACCTTCTCGAGACCCCCCCAAGCTAGTCCGACAGTGCCCCACATTACCCACTCCGCCCAATTGCATAAATGTCGCATCTTAAAATTGGTTACAAGTCAATTAGGTAGACTTCACATCAGATTCTAAGCTATCTTATTATATTACTAGCAAGTACCCGCGGCTTCGCACGCGAATATTTGTATATGATTGTTGTGGTAACTGTCGAGTTGGTAAATTGCTAATGGTACATCTATATAAATAATGTTCTTATATTGTAAGTTATGAATATACAAAAAGTGCGAAGAAATAGATCCATCATTCATGTTTCCTCGATACGTAAAATCAAAATTTGATAATTTAGTAGATATTTACAAACATGCAGTAACACAATTAGATGAAATCTTTATTCGTATAGAATAATACAAATAGTGTATACATAAGTATATTGATATCAGTTAGTCCATTTGAATATTTACATTTTAGTAGGGATATGGAATTCTTATCAGCATATGGAATTCATATAAACAATACAATAATTCAATGTCTGATTATATTGTAACATTGACTATATAGTACACGTTGATTCTGACAAACCATACTCTTCAACATTTAAATATTCAGTATGTCCAGTAGGGATAATTAATTCTCGAAAATTATACTTAACTTACTTCACCTCAGTCATGCGATGAGTGTAGTATCAGTGCCTTTTTTCGTAAATTTCACGTCATCAGTAAGTAATATGTGCAATATGTATTGTATAAATTATTAATTGGCCCCTAGAGATTTATTAGTATAGATAAAATAAACACATTTCCACTTTTTTTTAGCTTTGCAATGCCAAAAAGACGATCATGTTTAGGATAGATCTACTGCTGCTGCGAAAAGAATGAGACGTCTTAGAGCATCTGAAAATGACGTCGAAGGAGTCGAAATGCAATCAGCTCCTGGAAACTCTTCAGAAAGATCTGGATTAGAAGAAGTCTCACGGGTTGAAAGTCCTACGAATCGTGAAAATAGATTAGCGGCACAAAGACGCAGGCAAGCGACTCTCAGATCACGAGGTCCTACTTTACGATGGAATGCAAAATTAAATAGTGGTTTCAATTATAATCCAGTTATTAACTACGCGAATGAAACAGATATCGGGTTACCGAGTATGGTTTGCCCTCATTGCAAAGCTTTAAAGTGGAAAACTGAATCACATGGATTATGTTGCTCTGCAGAAAAAGTGCGATTAGATTCCATACTTCCTCCTCCAGAACCGTTAAAATCATTATTAAATGGAGAACATCTTTTATCGAAAAAAGTTTTGAATGAATTAAGATGGTACAATTCAGCTTTTCAATTTACATCATTCGGAGCCAATGAAATAGTCGAAGGGAGCTTCATGCCTACTTTCAAAATTCAAGGGCAAGTATATCACCTCATGGGATCATTAGGCTACTCCCCACACAAAACGAAGTACCAAAATTTCTACAGGTGTATTTCATAGCTGATTGTTTACAGCAAGCTGAAACAAGAATGGATCATATTCGTAACTTGGATAAGACGTTAGTAACAGAACTTCAAAATTTACTTCACGCAATCAACCCATATGTTAGTGAACTGAAAAGTGCGTTTGAATTTGTAAAATCTACGAATAATAATCAGTACAATATTGTGATTCATGCTGATCGAAAAGAAAATTATGAAGAGCACAGGGGTCGCGCTACAATGCACCGACAACTAATGAGGTGGCAGTAGTTTTAGTTAACCAGGAATGCGACAAACGCGATATAATAAGCCGTGCGAGGTATCATACGCTACATCGAATTGCAGAAACACATCGAGCTTATGATGCTTTACAGTACCCTTTAATGTTTTGCAGAGGAGAAGATGGTTATCATTTTACATTGAAATTAGTCGATCCTCAGACTGGATTACAAACTACTAAGAAAGTTTCAGCTCTACAATTTTATTCGTACAATTTCATGATGAGAAAAGATGAGTACAATCATTTAATTTATTACAAACAGCTTCTGAATCAATCTAACCTATTGTTGATATGTATGCTAAGATAGAGACGGAAAGGCTTATATACATCCATACTCATCAAACTCAGTTAAGAGCTGAGAATTACATACACTTGCAAGATGCATTACGAGATAATGAAAGTTTGGATAATTTAGGCCGCTTGGTCTTTCTACCCTCAAGTTTCACAGAAGGTCCACGATATATGCACGAGCGAACGCAAGACGCTTTTTGCTACGTACGCAAATACTCGCGGCCTGATTTATTTATTACGTTCACTACAAATCCTAAGTGGAAAGAGATCGTCCGGGAGTTGAATCAAGTCTTTTCAGCTCAAGATCGACACGACTTGGTAGCACGCGTATTTCATCTGAAATTGAAGACATTACTGGATTTCTTAGTGAAAGGTAAAATTTTTGGCTCAGTTGTCTGCTACATGTACAGCGTAGAGTGGCAAAAACGAGGTTTGCCGCATGCGCATATTTTGCTCTGGTTAGAAGAAAAAAAAAAGACCTGATCAGATAGATTCTGTGATTAGTGCAGAGCTCCCGGACCCTGATAAAGATCCAGAGCTTTATGATGTAGTTAAAACACATATGATTCATGGGCCATGTGGAACAATTAATGCACAGTCACCATGTATGAAGGAGGGTCAGTGTATTAAACGATATCCTAAATCGTTTGCAAAATAAACGACAATAAATGATACCCTAATTATCGCCGACTAAGTCCTGAAGATGGAGGTTTTCAGTGTGAAATCCGTTTGAGAGATGACATTTTGATAGTTGACAATAGATGGGTAGTTTCATACTCACCGGTGCTTTCACGAGCTTTTGGTGCTCACATCAATGTTGAATTGTGTAGTAGTGTAAAATCCATTAATTATAAAAATATGTAAATACGTCAATAAAGGCTCCGATATAGCTACGATTTGTATACAAAATTTTTACGATGAGGTATTACAGTTTCAAAATGGTCGATACATAAGCACATCTGAAGCTATATGGAGAATCTTCTCTTTCCTATACATGAGCGTTTTCCGTGTGTTATTCATCTAGACGTACGTCTCGAAAATGGGGAGAGAGTTTATTTTCGTGAAGATAATTTGCACGAAAGAATAGAAAATCCAAGAAACACCACTCTCATGGCATTTTTTTATCTATGTCGGGAAGATGACTTTGCCAAAACTTTGTTGTACGAAGAAGTGCCAGCATATTACACTTTCAATGACAGGAAAATTTCAACGTAAACGTCGGGGAGTCTTATTAGAAGGGAGCGAGAACGTATATCGTGAACACGTATTGGGTCGAGTGTACAGTTCATCCAAACAATCATGAATGTTATTTTCTTCGTTTACTTCTGCACAATGTACGTGGCCCAACTTCATTTGAAAATATCAAGACTGTCGACAACGTAATTCATCCAACGTTTCAAGCTACATGCCAAGCTCTTGGTCTCCTAGAGAATGACAATCATTGGAACGACACATTGTCAGAGGCAAGTTTATTTGCTAGCCCTGACAAAATGAGAGAAATTTTTGCAATAATGTTGGTGTTCTGCAGTATTTCAAACCCGAGTGATTGTGGATTAAATACAAAGACCATTTATCTGAAGACTTGATTCGAGATATTATGCGTCGAATTCCTGATGCTGTTTTGAGTTTATACAAGGAAAGCATTGAAAATAGTTGTTTACTACTTTTACAAGATTTTGTTATTTCTGTCGGTGGTAATCCGATAGCTCAATACGGATTACCAAATCCACAGTCTACCGTGAAAAACATTTCAAAGGAATATCTTTCTGAAATCACTTATGACAGACAACAGCTACTTTCTACAGTTGAAGAGAATGAAAGATTACTGACAGACGAACAAAGAAATATATATCAACTCATTCTTCAAAGTGTTTACTGTAAATCTGGAAATGCATTTTTCCTTGATGCACCAGGAGGCACAGGTAGAACATTTTTAATCAAATTGACCCTTTCGAAGATAAGAAGCGAAGGCAAGATCGCATTACCAGGAGCTTCCTCGGGAATCGCTGCTACATTATTACCTGGCGGAAAAACGGCTCATTCCTTATTTAAAATACCAATAGATTTGAATTGCAGCGAATTTCCCGTGTGCAATAGTTCCAAAAATAATGCTAAAGCGGAATTGATTAGAAATGCAGACTTGATTGTTTGGGATGAGTCCACTGTGGCCCATAAAAAATCAGTAGAAGATCTCGATAGAACTCTACGAGATTTGCGCAATGACAACAGATTTATGGGTGGAATAACTTTTCTCTTTGCCGGAGATTTCAGAGAAATATTTCCCGTAGTTACGCGAGGTACCAGAGCTGATGATGTAAACGCTTGCGTCAAACGATCGAATATATGGCGTACCGTTCAAACGGTATCACTCACAATAAACATGAGAGTCCAACTTGGAGGTGATGCAGATACAAAGTAGGTTTCTCCTACTTTATTAAACCTTGGAGATGGTAAGATACCAGAGACAGACGGTGCGATATGTTTACCGCCATCATTATGTCGTACAGTTTCTTCACTGGCAGAGTTGATCGAAAAGGTTTATGGACATATTGAGTCTATAAATTTGCACGATGATGTATGGTTATGTAAGCGTGTGATACTACCACCAAGAAACGAACAAGTAAATGCCATAAATAGCTGCATATTGCAAAAATTTCCAGGAGACGAAAAAACATATTACTCCATTAATACAGTTTTGAACGAAGAGGATGCAGTACATTACCCAACTGAATTTTTGAATACTTTATCTGCATCAGGATTACCAGCTCACACATTGAAATTAAAACTAGGTGTTCCAATTATACTCATGAGAAATCTGAAGCCACCACAGTTATGCAATGGAACACGATTGAAAGTTAGGTCGCTAAAAAAACATATCATCGAAGCGACTATCTTAACAGGGTGCGGCAAAGGAGAAACAGTATTTATCCCAAGAATTCCAATCATACCCAATAACTTTCCATTTCAATTTAAAAGACTTCAGTTTCCGGTTAATTTATGCTTTGCAATGACTATCAATAAGTCACAAGGGCAAACTTTACGTACAGCTGGTGTGGATTTAAGAGCTGCTTGCTTTTCTCACGAACAACTGTATGTGGCATGTTCTCGAGTAAGCAGAAGCAGAAGCTCTTTATTTGCTCTGATAACGGCAGAACGAAAATGTAGTTTATAACGAGGCACTGGTGTAAAAATGCGTATAAAAACTGAGTATACTGGACTGTGATACAGTTACATATATATAAGGATTCTACCAAAAAGTTTAAGACTGACTTAGCACGTAAGATTTCGACTAACTGATATCAATATACTTATGTATGCACTATTTGTATTATTCTATACGAATAAACACTTCATCTAATTGTGTTACTGCATGTTTGTAAATTATCAAATTTTGATTTTACGTATCGAGGAAACATGAATGATGGATCTATTGCTTCGCACTTTTTGGATATTCATAACTTATAATATAAGAATATTATTAATATAGATGTACCATTAGCAATTTACCAACTCGACAGTTACCACAACAATCATATACAAAAATATTCGCGTGCGAAGCCGCGGGTACCTGCTAGTTTGTAATATTATTGCAGTCCGCTTTTTACCGTTACGGTAGTAGGTGCGTTTAAAGACTGCGTATTATTGGCTTTGTGTTTACAACTTACATATACATATACTTACATATATTTATAACTTACATATAACTTACATATAGTCCTTTTTAAGGAGTTGTGTTATAGTAACATTAAAAATACGAATTTGTGAACTATCGTGTAGGATTAATGTACTTTTAGTTACTTTCTGTTAGTGAGTGAATTATCTTGTTATTTGTTTATTTGTAACTGTCTGTTCACAATGTCTCTTCAAGGATCATCGAAACAAAGAAAAAAAGTTTCGTTGTTCATAGCGAAGGTCGCGAAATAATTAACAATGTAATTAAAAAATGTAATGAAGAAAAACGACAAAATTCGCTGACATACCCACTGAATGAAGCAACAAAACGAGCTGCATATTAAAAAAAAACGTAAAACGTGTGAGAAAAGGAAACTTTTTCTTGACGATTTCGATAAATGTGTAGTAAGAAATATTGTTCAAGATTTTTATAAAAATCAAAACGTTGCGCCTACAGTTAAAAAACTCCTACCTATCGTGAAAGAAAGAATCCATTTTCCATGGGGCGCTAAATCATTAACGCGAGTGGTTAAAAGTGTGGGATTCAAATGGAAGAAATGTAGAAGTAAAAGAAAAGTGTTCATTGAAAAAACAGAAATTGTATAGATGCGTTACAAGTACCTTGTGCAAATTAAAAGCTTTCGGGAATCTGGGAGAAACATATTTTTTTAGATGAAACATGGGTTGACAGTAATATAACTGTAGATAAATGTTGACAGTCAAATGAGTTTTTTTGGTGTGTTACAGAATTACAGTGCGGGTAACAGATTAGTGATTTTACATGCGGGAAGTAAAAATGGCTTTATTCCAGGTGCTAAACTTTTATACAAACTTGGAAGTACTAGTGGTGACTACCATGGGCAGATGAACTACGAAAATTTAAAAAAATGGGTTGAGAATAAGTTGTTGCTAAATATTCCGCCGAAATCAGTAATAGTTATGGACAATGCGCCGTATCATTCTGTTTTAGCTGAGAAGATTCCGACAAAGTATTCTAAGAAACTCGATATGATACAGTTTCTGAGAAATAAGGGTATTAATTGCGATGAAGGCATGAGAAAGGAACATCTTTTTCAAATTATAGAACTCCACCGGCACAGAGAAAAGCAATACAAGATTGATCAATTTTTATCAAGTAAGGGTCACACTGTTGTACGGCTTCCTCCCTATATGTGCGACCTCAATCCTATTGAACTTGCCTGGGCAAAAGTTAAAAACTACATACGAAATTGGAACAGTCATGGAAGTCTTAATTTTACGGAATTGACTGAAATAACTGAGCAACCAATAATGTCGGTAACTGAAAGTGACTGGGTAGGGTACTCCAAGAAAGTTGGGGAAGTAGAGGACTATTACTGGGAAAGTGATGGGATAGTGTCAGACGTTATTGACAAGATTATTATCACATCAGGTTCGGATGATGATAATATCAGCAGTGACAGTGGTGACAACATAGACAGCAGTGACAGTGACTCTGATCGCAGTTTCTAACTGGCCACGGCCTGTTCCGGGCTTACCTTTATAGGATGGGGAAAGTAGACAGGCCAAACTCCATTTTCTGTAAACAGGAATTAGACGATGTGAATCACACGTTTTTCATTTGTGATAGATGGAAAGAGGCGAGCCAAACCCTGGAAAATGTAGTGGGACAGATCTCCCCCGAAAATGTCATTGGAATAATGCTGGAAAACGAAGACCACTGGGATCAGGTAGCCGCCTACATAGAGGAGGTACTAAGGTAAAAGAAGGAAGCCGAAGATGATCTTGCTAGGGTCGCTGACAGAATAGCAGAAAACGTGGAACCGCTGAAGGTTTAAAACAGATGAACGTCCACAGGACGAAGTACAAATGGCACCACCTTGAAGTATTGCGAAAGCTGAGTCCCGAGGTGGATCCATGCCGTGGACAACAGGGTTTGTGGTTTTGGTGGGTGCGAGTCTGAGGACCCTCCTGCGGCGAATATTAGTTTTCCACAGCCTCCCACGTAAAAAAAAATATATAATAATAATTATTATTAATATTTTCGGTCCAGATCCAGCAAGCATCAGGTTCCGACGACGGCGTCCCCAAGTGGTTTTTCTCTACGGGATGGAAGTGTGACCAGATGCTTAAAGAAGTACCGGAAGCGTCTGGGCCAGGTATAGAGGCGAGGTGCACTTCGAGTCGCTTCTGCGTATCGCGCTGTTTCCAAGCCGGCTGTCCTGGTAATTTCCAGGATAAATTCGATCTTTTTTCTTGCCAGAGGGCGTCAGGCAGCCTATCGGATGAGAGAAGGAGACGACCAGTAAGGAGAAGAGGATCCGAATGGCATACTTCTTGCGAGCGTGAGCTGACAGGAGGATAGACTCCGAGACTTGTTGGAGATATTCGATCATGGAGCAAGAAATGGGATGGCAAGGTCGACTTCTATCATGACCCAGTTTTTAAGCGGTCATGGATGTTTTCGACCCTACCTACTTCGAATGGGGAAGGCGATATCACCCGACTACCTTTAGTCCCCGGAAGTAGAGGACGACGCCGACCAGCTTTCTTCGAATGTGCTCGCTAGGGAACATAAAATACAACTTGGTACGGAGTTGGACCACGTCAATCCAGACACGATCGTGGAGACTATGCTCCAAGGATAGAAAAATGGGACCGCGTCTAGCATAGCTTTAAAGATAAAGAACGACGTTGACGTGGAGGAATATAGGCAGGAATACAAACCTGCTTTTACTGTGGGCGTAAAAGCAGGTGTAACTTGAAGTAAGTTGTTACACGGTTTCAGAATAATGTCATAGTAGAATGGGTAGAGGTTTTAGTCGGCAGTCCGCCACTACGCGGCGTTTGGGGGCATGAGCCGTAGAGGATGGTGGATCGCGAGATTTCTCAGGTGTTCGCATGGACCGATCGCTGGTACCGCGATGTCGACTATTATATGACCTAATTGTTAAGTGGTCATGACTATTTTCGATCCTACTACATAGGATAGGGAAGGCAGCATCACCCGTCTCTATTTATACTACTCGAGATAGAGGGCTGTTTGCCCTTCGTGTAAATTCCATTACACATTCCTACAAAAAAGGGGGGATGTTCACCCCGACAGCACAGCCGTGAGGTTATTCACAAGTTTATTATGCCAAGCGTCAAATACAGACCTGGCGAGATGACCACACACGACGGCTGGATAGCCTGGGATCTTTACACTCATAAGGGTACTCGGAGGGTAAACATTCCATTTTACGAAGGTTCGATTACTGAAATTTAATTTTTTCATACTGTTAAACAATCCTACTATATCTGACTGGTAAATTCTCTTTATTGTTGTATAACTGTGCAACGTTTTGTCATTATTTATTGTTCGTGTTATAGTTAGGCCTACACGGCCTTTAACGCCAATCTCCACAAGATGGGGAAGACTGAAAGCGCTGGATCTAAGTACGGCGACTCGCCAAAGGATGCAAAGGATGACGTCAAGTTTGTATGTAGAAGGTGGCCGATAGACATAGACTAGAGGCGAAGATAAGTGGCATCGCCCCGGAGACCAAAGTGAGAACTATTCTCGCGTCAGAAGCTCACTTGAACCCCGTCAGCGCTTATGTCAAGGGAATTCTCAAAGAGGAGGAGTCACAATCTAACCTGAAGCAACGTAGAAAAATAAAGGAACTCTCAGAGGTTGCCACCCTGAAGAGGGAAAGTTTCAGTCCGTGAATGTCGGTCACATCAGGGGGGGGGGGTCCGTGAATGTCGGTCTTGGGGGCAGTCTCGTGGGTTTTCGTCTGCCCAAGTGTAGGTGTTTCGAAAGTTTACAATGTCATTTCTTGTTAATTTGTAACATTTTCTGGGGCATTTTGGTCTGTTTTGTTTTTAGTTAAACAAATTTCTCAAATTTGTACTTACTTTTAATAGACATTATACACTTTATTTTTCTCATAATTAAATTCTCTACAAAGTTAGTTAGAAATTTTTATGTTTATTAGCAAATTAACGAAGTTATTTTATGCCAAATCTAAAAATGTGTGTTTTTCCACTCCAATTTTTGTGTGTTTTACCCAGTTTTTCTTAAAAACTAATTAAGATGGAGGCTCTGGGACCTCTTTTACAAAATTTTTCAGATCAAAACTATAAGAAACCACCAAATTTACCCTTCAATTTATACCCCACGAATTTCTGTATGGCGTCATTTTACCGTGGGAACAGAAATCAGGGCGAACTGGTTCGCGAGCCGTAAGTCGCTAACGAACCGTTTTCGGACCTATGTTTATATGTACTTTTTTTCTTATTTTTAGCTATAAAATCAGGTTCCGAGAGATTGCCGTGCAATTTTGAATCACCCTATATTTTGAGGCCAGCTGCTGTAATATCTAAGCGTTTTAAAGCTGTAAACATTTTATTTAAAAATATTAAGAAATATACGTATTGCGCGAGTTTGTTTATTTCCAGAATACTGTCTCTTAATTTTTCAGTCTTACTTAGTAAGTTGATATACGATAATGGTAGAAAGGTACAAGTAATGATTCCAGTTTTACTCGTAACAATAATGGTGAAAACGAAACGTTTGTATCTGGCTGGTTGCTGAATCGGTAGCTAATGAGTAGACTGTCGGTCTTTGCTGAAGGCTATACTTTCCACAGCTGTTCAAAGATATTTCTGGAAACACAAATGATTATGGTGGTGATGAAATAATACATTAAAACGTACTCTGTTGCATTACAAATCTCTTGTTTGAAAAAAATGCAATCCCTAAAAGGCCATACAACACAATATGGATTTAAACTGTTACTTATTAACTTGAAGTGTTGTTGTTTTCAAATTGTTTCAACGTATGAAACTTCAAAGTGACACAGGCTACTTATAATATCATCGTTTGGTGGAGTATTTTCGTTATCATGGAACTATGTATAAATTACAAAATGTATTTATTCTCAGTACGAAGTTTCTAGAGATAATAGTAGAGTGTTTTCTTTAACAATTAAGTGGTACACTTGTGTAAAGTGATTAGTCACTTCTTAGGCAAATATTAAAACGATATATTTAATTTCATAAAACTGGTTTTACGTGTCACATTACAAGTACTTAAATTTTGAACTTATATCAGTACGAATGGAAACAATGGACTTCAATGCTTGTCCAATGCCTTAGAGGAATCCAATGCCGTATTATTTCACTTTTTTAAAAGGTGAAAAGTAGTCCTGTAACAAAATAAAATAAAAAATTTAGTGCCGTTTGTACTGAACTAATGGTGAACATTTAGGTGACAGTTCAGGGATGTTATTGTTTGTTACTAACAAACTTAATTGCGTCAGGAATTGTGAAGTAAGTAGTCTATATTGTATTGTAGTCTATATTGTATTGTAGTCTATATTTAATAATCAGTGTGAAAACATTTCATATTCCCTGTTGCATTACTTACACCTACAATTTGACTTCCGTTTAAATTTCAATTTTAATGAATGTCTTGAAGTCAGAAAACATTAAACACACATTCGGTCCGAAATGCACTAGAATAATAACAAACTCAGTGACTAAACCTGAATTCATAGGCCGTATTATCAGAGGCGAAACGATGGGGGGGGGGAGGGAGCTATTCCGAAATCTTTAAAAGAATTTCCACAATATTGTTGAGTAAAAATTAATGTTTTACGGAAACTTTTGTTTTAAGTTTTTTAATTTTTGATAAAGCTGTTTAAGAATAGTCAGAAACTGTATATCTGAGCTTTTAAAGAAGAACTTGATAAAATCATCATTATATTTTCCCAAGTGTAATATGAACACATTTTTCTTTTTTATTCATAACTATTAATGTATAAATATTATTTTTTTCTCCTTGTAGTATGGATATGTTTTTAATGACTAAATGCTTTGTTTGTTAAAATCTGCACCACCTTTTCATAATTTTCAGTTATAGAAATCCGCTTCCAAATTTTCCTCTGGATATGCAAATGATTTTTCAACGTTTACGCTACACCAATCTTGCCCGCCTCGTTGCAAACCCTGATGTCTCTGCCCATACTTAGTTGACGTGTCTGAAAGTGAATTAATTGCTTCTCTTAACGCAGCAGCTAGGAAAATGATGTTTACCCATTCTCTTCAGATCACCCTTGGCAGTACACGATAGACTACCAGTGCTGTATCTAGTGTTCGGGGGGGGGGGGGGGTCCACCCGAGACAGCTTCATAAAAAAAAAAAAAACAAGTTGAGACTAATCAACATTACTGTCTTTAAAGTGGTTGAACAACGTGTGATAACTACCTGAAATCAATCCCATCAGAGTAAACGGTAATAACACAATAAAAATACCCGTTATTGAAACATTGTTAGAATATACTTATTGACAGAATTGATTTTCCTATATTTTATATTTCAAACGTATACGCAAATGCTGTGCAATAAACCTGTTTCGATATTTAAAAAAGAATTACTACTATATTAGCATACACAGTTGAAAAAGTAATAAAATAGCCTAAAATTTACGATATAAAGACAACTTTTTTAGATCTTCTGGGGGGGCCCGTTCGTCCCCCCCCCCGTAAATACGCCCCTGTACACTACATCAGTTGTGTAAAATGTGCGTGTATATGTTGTACTTAAAACAGTAGTTTACTATGTTAAGTATATGCAATGTAGTTCCTTTGCACACTATAAAAAGTTGTGAACTCGATTGCAAAAGCAATTAATCATAATACAAATTAAATCGGGTGTTTGGAAAAGTCTAAGTAAACAAGTGTATGCACATAGGATGCACTCACTATACGAATCCTTAAAATTATTTATGTAATTAAAAACTCGTTTAAGTCTGTTGGCTTTTTTAATAAAAATAATTTGTCGGCTGGCAATCACGTTTACGATTGTCTACAGGCTGTCGCAATAGAGCATCAAACGTTTCGCTCATTACGTAGCATCCTCACTTCCTCACTGGTTAATATTATGGAGGTAAATATTATGGTAAATATTACAAGTAGCATGTACTTTTGGCATTTGAAACAAAAGTATCAGTAAAACTTGACTGCGAACCGAAAATATCGGTATGGAGAACCATTCATGACTTCCATGTTCTAAGATTTATATTTAAAATCATTTTCGAAATGAAATATTTCCATAGAAACTACTTTTTTCTTCAGCCTTAGCCACAGTACTGTGGTCGCTAACGTATACCACCTCACATTAGCGCACTCGATTTTCACTGATGAATGCAGTCGACAGCACTTCCGAAACGTCTGGCTTTGTAGAAAACATTGGACTACGGCCAAACAGCCCAGGAAGGAATTTTAACAACAAACTACTTCTTTGTTGCCGATTACGTAGTACACATGACATATAAATAAAAATTATCCCCTCTCCCTTCAACTATCATTTTCATTTATAGAAAATTACCCCCACCCCATTCAACTAGCCTGTTCATTTATAGATATTTCATCTAGCTTTCTACAGTGGATTAGTATGACCTTCTATTCAGGATACTTTATTTATCAAAATTAAGTAATTTACTCTTGTTAAAACATAAAATGTTGCGGGTAAACTACCCCTTCCCCTTAACCGATCATCACCACAATCAATAGGCCTCGAGTCCTCTACAATTCAGACACGTGTGCATAACATTATTTGATTCTGTTTAAATTTGCGACAGTTATCGTTCGCCATACAAAACAATTCTACACATAGACACACAGACAGACACACACACACACTTTTCGAAAAATGACTTTTCTTCATGTTTTGAGGGTAGTACAATCAGAATCAGCCCTTATCTCGAACACGATTTTTTCGCCTTCACCACACTTACATTTATTTCCTTATGGAACATGGAAGTAAAATTAACTAAACGTCATTATATGTCTGATGGTGACTATAATTTCATATATAATACTCACAGTGTTATTAGTAGGTATATAAAAGATAAGTCATAAATAAGCATTCGTAAGTCGTAAATGATAATGATAAGCAAATAAATATTATCCTTATATGTAGACTATTATTCATTATTAGCGATAAGCTGTTATGCATACGATACATGTGCCTACAGCTAAGTCTGGTGTTGTGAACATCGATACTGAGATCTGTTACATACATGTGGTTAAACATGTGTGCAGTTCAAAAACCAAACCGTGTCTGATCCTGATCGTCAGTATCAGTCAGAACGTTTGTCAGTATTGTTTCCACTTTCTGTTCTGATCTGTTACTTTCAAGATCGTTCTAACCTAGAAAGTTTATTATTAACTGTGTTTTACTGTAGTACTGTGCTGACATGCTGTCGCTTGTCACTCGTACTGACGACTCAAAAGTAGCGTTGTTCACTAGCTGAATAATCAGCATCTCACAATTTGTAGACGCGAAGGTCTTGCGAGATCTGAAACGTGTACGAATTTTGCGAAGTAATGATAATGGGTTACGTCGAATATCAGTATAAACAGCAGAGACATTGGATTTGGTCTGTTGAAGGACACAGCAAAACCTGAAGGGAAAACTGATAAGAATTGATGTGACAAGGATCCGAAATTTAAATTTTATAACGTAATGGCCACACCTACGAACGTATTGACGTTTGGGACTGATTTGTGGGTGACATCAAGGACAGCAAATACAGTCACTTCAAGCAGAAGAGCTGTCGACGAGGAATTGATCTTCAATCTATGTATAAATGCACACTTAAATTTATTTCTACAAATGAAATATTAACACACAAGATTACTGAACGTTCAACGAACGGCCGGCAGTCGAGTGACGTATGGGTTTCGATGTAGATCCCATACAAAAAGAAAGCTAAGAAAAGACTAAAAAGAGGTAGTTCGAGTGAAATAAGAACGAGTTTAATGCTTACTTCATGAGGAGAAAAAAAAATTATTTTTTTTTTCTCTCTGAGGGTTGTAATGGATTCTGTAATACTGTAATTATGTACTGCGTAGAGGTCTAATACGTCCATATTGCTACGCATTATGCTTTCATGCTAAAAATTAGGGCTGAGGAGCAAGCACCACAAATCAGTATGTTAGATTGACGAAGGTTTTAACCAATCTTATAAAAGAGCAGGACCAGTCTTACTAAGGTTCATTAGCCTTATAAAAGGTTTAGTAAGATATCAATGAAAATTAAAAAGAAAATAAATGCTTTACTTGGAACTTTCTATAAAACTGTTCAGGTCTTAAACTCAGTCGTATAAGAAAATAGAATGTGCAAAATATACGAAGAGGTTTTAGACGTCGACTAGATTAACTGTCTTGCCTCCACAAGACAACGTTTTCCCTAGATTTGCAAAATACCTTTATTAAGTATGTTGCGTGAATGGGGCGAAGGAACTTAACAATAACAAGTGAAAAAACTGGAGTCCTAAAATTTAAATCCCTGACTTAGAGGTGGTGAGAAAGGTCTGGTCAGTTCATACGCGTTATATCCTATGTTACTGTAACCATTTTTATCGTCAGCTACAGATCTAGCTCAACAGGGTGATGCAGTTAATTAACATCTGGATGGAATCGGACGGGCTGACATTAGCCCTCAGCAGGATGGAAGTCGTGGTCCTGACTAAGATGACGATCCGCATTATTAACCCGATACGAGGCGGAGACTAAGTTGTCGAGTCAAAAAAGCCAGCGGTGGAGTATCTCGGATTGATGTCGACTCCAATATAAGCTTTTTTGAGCAGATTAGGCGAACGGTAGACAAGGCGGCCAAGGGATTGATGTCGCTTAGTCGGCTCATGGCCAACATTGGCGGCCCGAAGTCAAATGGAAGCACACTTGATGCCAGCCATCCAGTCAGTCCTATTTTATGTAGCGGAAGTTTAGGCAGGTTTTCTGAATTGTAAGACTTACAGGAAGAAACTAGTCCAGATCTAAAGAGGAAGTGCTCTTCGGGTGACATCGTCCTACCGGACTGTTTTCGAACCGGCTGTCTTGGTCGTTGTTGAAATAATGCCGATTGACCTTCTCGCCAAGGAACGTAAGATCCTCTATTAGAGGAAGACGGAGGTAGGTGTACGCCGAGGAAGCTGGACGGCGAGAGACACGTAGTCAGATGACGAAGAGCTGGCAGAGAGCTTGGGAGAAAAAATAGCATGGTTGCTGGACGAGAAGGCTCATCAAACAGATGCAACCGTGGGTGGGGGAGATCGACTGTTAAACTTACCCAGTTCCTGACTGGACATGGGTATTTTCGATGTTGGAAAGGGCGAGTCACAAGAGTAGCTGTACTGCCGCGGAGCTTCGGACGATGTCAGCCATACCTTCTTCGTCTGCGACAGGTGGGAACAATACAGGAGATTGATGTAAGTGTGCATCTTTCCGGACATTTGTTCAGCAAAATTTTCCAGCTATCCTAGTAAAAAAAAACTGATAATCGTAGTCGAAATGCTATGTCACGGTTATGTTCTCTTCTCCCTTGTCACAACGACGATAATAATAATGTTAACAATAATGATGATGATAATAATAATCATGACTAATAACTTTCTCCATTCCAAAAATAGGATTTAAAGTATATTCAACATATTACCCATGACATTGTTTATTAAACTCGAAACTGTAGGCCTACCACAAAAATTAATAATGCCATTAATTATCTCGTAGTATCTGACTCTTTGGAATATTTCACACAATGTTCTGGAATATAAACTGACAGTGACAACTAAAAGCACTTAAATTCAGTTTACGGATTTTTGGTGATACCTGAGGTCATGTTAGAGGTTCTGAACGGACTCTTCACGGACAGCGAGTTTGATAATGGGAGTTTGAGGTCTTGCTTCTTGAGCTTTTGTCTTATCCATCCGTTCGATCAAGGATGTGCAGTAGATGTTTATCAACAAATAAGAAATATTAAAAAGTACTGTAGTATTTCAGCTGGACGATAGTCACACTAGTTATGTACTCGGGTTAGATTAGTTGTAGGCTACATAATGTTGTATTTTCATGTCTCCAGTTTGTTTCCACAAAAGCGGCCATTTGTGAGACACGGCTTGCGTGCATTACACGGTTTCCTGTATTCCACAACCCGCTGTTGACATATGATTTAAATACACATCAGCGTCACGTGACATGTTTAAACATTCAACAACTCGCTTACACCTTTTTAGAATTGTAAATTTATTTGAACTTGTTAATATTTTTAAATTCAAGGCTGTTCCTTTGTTAGGTTTTTTTTCTAACGTGAAGCCTGCTGTTTTCTCAAAAACAAAGAATCACGAGTAGAATTCCAGACATTATCCTTTGTTAGGAATATATTCGTGTGCTGTCAGTCTTTCGTTGCGCGTAGTTCATTTTAAAAACGCCAGTCAACCACTTGAATGTGGTCAGATAAAGAAATTTCAGTTAGCATTATGGTCATGATTCCGTAATCGCTCTTAATGATTTCGATTAGTATTGCAATATAATGCTGTGTACTCCTACGTAAGTTGAAATTCTGGCAGGGCACTAAAAACTACTTAGCACTGTTTTTCGACGAATAAAAAGGACTCTGACCTTTAATTCATATTATGATAATATGTGCCGTTATCAGTTCGACATTTGTGTTCGAAACTTGTGTTGTAGCAGCGGGTTAAAAAATATTGTGACCAATCGCCCCTGAAAGCCGAGATTCGATCGGGTTTATAAACGCTCGTTACAGTGTTCCGAGAATAGACTACAGAACCAACTACTGATCTGTCCCTTATTTTGCCTATTGTAAAGAATGAGTTTTTTTATGATGAGAATGAAAAAAGAAAGACTGGAAAGGAAAATATCGGTATGGATAACTATACATGACTTCCATGTTCTAAGATTTATATTTAAAATCATTTTTGAAATGAAATATTTCCATAGAAACTACTTTATTCAGCCTTAACCACAGTACTGTGGTCACTAACGTATACCGCCTCACGTTAAAGCACTCGATTTTCACTGATGATGGCAGTCGATGGCACTGCTGGAACGTCTGGTTTTACAGAAAACACTGGACCACGGCCAAATAGCCCGGGAAGTAATTTTAACAACAAACTATTTCTTTGTTGCCGATAACGTAGTGCACATGACATATAAATAAAAATCTCCTCCCCCTTCAACTATCATTTTCATTTATAGAAAATAACCCCCTCCCCCTTCAACTACGCTTTTCATTTATAGATATTTTATCTACCTTTCTACAGTGGATTATTATGACCTTTTCAGGATACTTTATTTATAAAAATTGAGTACTTTACTCTTGTTAAAACGTAAAACGTTGCAGGTAAACTACCCCTTCCCCTTAACCGATCTCCATCAAAATAAATAGGCCTTGAGTCCTTGACAACTCAGGCACATATGCAAAAAATCATTTGATTGTGTTTGAATTTGTGGCAGTTATCGTACGCCATAGAAGAAATTACTCTTGTTAAAACATAAAACGTTGCAGGTAAACTACCCTTTCCCCTTAACCGATCTTCACCAAAATCAATAG
Source organism: Magicicada septendecula (assembly GCA_034769895.1). Classification (NCBI taxonomy): domain Eukaryota; kingdom Metazoa; phylum Arthropoda; class Insecta; order Hemiptera; family Cicadidae; genus Magicicada; species Magicicada septendecula. The sequence continues at coordinate 128,971,441 of CM068368.1, forward strand.
GTCGTGAGTCCTCTACAACTCGGACACATATGCAAACAATTATTTGATTCTGTATAACTTTGCGGCAGTTATCTTTCGGCATAGAAAAAATTCTACACATAGACAGACACACACACAGACACTTTTTGGAAAATGACTTTTCTTCATGTTTTGAGAGTAGTACAATCAGAATCAGCCCTTATCTCGAACACGATTTTTTCGCCATCACCATACTTCCATTTCCTTGTGGAACATGGAAGTAAAATTAGTCTCGAAAAATAGTTAACTTTCTTTTTCAATCGCGAGGGTAAAGAACAGTAGGCTAATCTGATTTTCTCAGACTGTAAGACAAACAGTATTCACTATACCGTTCACAACGCCAGCACACAAAAAGTACTGTTGTGTATGAAAATTTTGACAACAGAAGTAAACTAAAAGTTAACACTTTAAACGGGATCTTCAAGTTTCCTAAAATTTTAAAATTGGCTTAAATCCGCTGATACAACTGAAAAGTACTCATAGTTTGAAGGCTTCAGCATCAGAAAAGCATCACAATCTGATTAATGTCATGTGCATGTTTCTAAAAATGAATTTAATTACAATAAAATATAAATATAAATAATAATAATGTGTTTTATATTAAAAGTAATAGTTTTAATAAACATAATTTAGGTCTATATAAAAAATTCATAAAAATCCAATAAAAACGAATTCTGGAAAAAATCAGTTTTCTTAAAGTGTCCCTCATTGTGGTTCAAAGAATTTGTTCAGCGATTGACTAAACCTTGAAGACGTGAGTGTGTGTGTGTGTGTGTGTGTGTGTGTGTGTGTGTGCGCGTGCGTGCGTGCGTGCGCGCGCGCTTACGATTCGATGAAACCACAGCGGTCCATCTACGACATAAAAACTAAATGAATCCACGTATTACATAAATTTGAATACAAATTGTAACGCTTTACATAAACAGTGCGCCCCGCCGCGGAGACTAAACTGAGAGTTCAAGGGCTCATTAAAGTAACATGAAGTGACAGTGCGTCCGTAAATAAACTAAAAACAACTTTCTACTGAATTTCAGCGAGCGACCACGGAAAGGTGGATAGGAATCTTCCACTGCTGTCATGTGTGGGCAGGAGAGCATACGCCATCACTTTTGTGTTGAAACTCGTCTCCATAGGTCGCTTAATTATTCTGTATGCGTTACTAGCTTATTATTGCTAATTATAAATTATTACTAGCTTAAGGCTAGTAAGCGTGCTGGAACTGAAACGGGCGGAATACATACGAGTGATTCGTGTTAGGATCTACCTGTTAGTCAGATATCCACCGAATATTCTAACCTCTCTCTGCCCTTGTCACTTCCAGTGTCGTATTTGGCCCAAAGTGTCACACAGAATTATTCCCTATTCCCCTTAAAAATCTTTAGATTAAATAATAGTCTTTGGAACACCGTGGTAATTGGCAGACTTAACTATAATCTACTACATTGTTACTACTATTGTGGAGAATGAGATCATCGCATCGTCGTCGTCGTCGTCATCGTCGTCGTCGTCATCATCATCATCATCGTCGTCGTCGTCGTCGTCGTCATCATCATGTTTTTCCATAAGTGTCGGTTCTACCGGTGTATGTGCACAATAACAACATAGTTCAAATACAAATGCCAAACTATACAAATTCAAAGTATTAAAATTAAAAACGACAACAATACGAAAGACAATGTACCAAGATCAATAGAATTTGTACAGTTCCGATACACAACAGCTTTCCCACCGTTATGTTTCTACTTGTTCATGTGCTACTTTCTACGATGCTTTTCCATCCCTTACGATGTCTCGCTAGTCATTTGCTTGTTCTCCAGCCTATCTTCTACCTGATTAGACTGATCTCATCCACTTCTGTCTTCGTCTTCCTCTCCTATTCTTCCCCGTAGGTCGTATACATTCCTAACTTGCCTCTCCTCTCCGATTCTTCCAAAATTAGACTTTTAACAAAACTTAAAACAATTATTCCCGTTTGTCCCGACTCACTGAACAGAAATCGAATCTTTAACTTTTGCCTACCCTTAAAAGCGTTAAGGCCTTCGAACCGCCCTGGTCTCATCCATTCAGGTTCTGTATCCACGCACGTGATGCCTGACTTTACGGCTGGAGCTACAGTACTTTGAAAGATACAGTAATAACAACAGCGGGGGCGAACCTAGGGGGGATACGGGGGATGTATCCCCCGAAATCCGAAAAAAAATTGGAGAAAACATTTTTAAACTGGTTATGTTTTTTGAAATGTAATTAATTGACTTCCAAGTTTTGTCAATTAAAAAAAAAAATACTATTTGAGTCAATGACAAGTTTAACTAATCTACAATAATAGGTCTTATACTTAATAATAACAGACGTTGAAGGAAACGGTGGGAAATGAAAAGACGTCGGCTTGAAAGAGAGTAGGATACGGTATGTTTTTCCGCTGGTTACGATAAATAGGGACATACCTTTCTATATTTTAACTTAATGTTACATGTTGATAACTTCAATCACAAAGCACATAATGTGAATGAGTTTTAATTTCTTAACATTATGTTTCATAATGAACGTGGGTTGTTGTAACAGACTCTACCTAGCTCTAAGAAACAAAATATTGTAAAATTAAACGTAAGTTCATTAAACATTTTTCGTGTTTTTGCATGTGTTAATCCTACAACACAAACACACACATACTCATACAAAATTTATTTTCTTATTTTTAACGTTCTCTTTAAAGTATCTATATTCCACAGAAAGGTATTATTAGGCTTCCAAGTCAAACTCTATGTTATTAATTGATTTTTATGAAATTAGTGAATTACACCCTTTATTTATCCATTAGTTTTAATTTGTTGGTACGATTTTCATTATAATATGAGAAAAAAATACTCTAAGAAAACGATATGTGGTTGAATCAAACCCCCCCCCCCCCGAAATGAAATCCTAGGTTCGCCCCGAACAACAGTATTCGGTTTGCACCTTTGACTGACTTGTTATCCATCTGCTAAAAAAGTCAAGGAGTTAAAAAAAAATCTCCTAAATAATTTGTAGGTATAATAATAATTTTTTTTTTTAGAACCTAAATAGATTTAAAAAAGGCAGGTAGGCAGGCGTAAATAGCCGCTTGGTGTACAAGAAGGTCGTGTGGCTAACACGATGTTTCAGCTCCTCACTGTTCCCCAGAAAATTTGTATAGGCCCTATACTAACAAAACTATTCCTATCGCAACAACTAATTTTTTCATAAATAAGTAGAAGGGGTTGTTTATGGTGTTCGCGGCGAGAAAACCAGGCCTACTGACTTTATTCCTACAACGTCGCTTTCAATATTCAGTTTCAGTAGAAGAAAAATTTAACTCTTGATTATTATCTGTAAAGGGTATTTCATAATGCAAGCGACCTGTCGAAAATACGTTTTATTTCACAATTCAGGTAATCGTAGAAGCTGATGTATATCTGTGGTGTGGCGCGCGCGTGCGCGTATGTATTGCGATCACGCTGTACCGTACTTTGTACAGTTCTGCAACCGGCACGTTCGAGCGAGCTTTCCTTTATCGTTTGCTCTAAATCTCCGTCACTCCTAAGCCTTTGCACTCTGTAAAAAGGTTCAGAACACGGTGTCTGAAATTTTCGTATTTGAAATTCGATCCGCCGACATTTGTGTTTAACCTCGTTAAATAAGGCTGCGTTGTAGTAGCTGTCTCGACTTCCAGCGAGTGCTCCATACATCTCGCCTGGCTGCTCTAATAAACATTCTGCTACTTTATTGTACCGTAGTAGCACTGCCATTCCCTTTCGAAAACCACAATAACGTATTACCTCGACTTTTACTAGACGTTCTTGTCACTTAACGTAGTTACATTGTCACTTATAATTAGAGTTTCTAACGTAAACTTTAGTGTTTGCACAATTGTTTCTGTTACGATTAGGCTTATACGGTTTTTTCTTCTTCATTTTCATTTAATAAAGGCAAAAACTAAGAATAACTTTTTTTAACGGTCTGCGTTTGACGTAAACAAACCACTCGCTTGTCGCACAATCCTTTCTTTCGTGCTCGGAGGAAAAACAGCAAGACTTGGGGAGAATGTAAAAATCCAGCCGAACTAGGTCGAGCAGAGGTTCCGTATCTCAATTTTAGGGTGAGACCAATGTAACTCTCATACAGTTAGCTTTCAAAAATAATATTATTTTTTATGCTTTCTATATAAACGCGAGATGTTGACAGAACAGCTCTGCGTAGATTCTAGTCTTGTAAAATTCGGTCTCAAATTCTTCAAGATGTAATCCTGCTAATTCCTCTCCCTCCAGATGGAGGTTGTGCGGATAGGGCCAGTAACCTACCCACGTAAAAAATATCTTACTTGCAGGATCTAAAGAAAAGCCTCGGAATTGGTGTTGATGGGAAAATGACCACAGCAAAGGGATCAGGACTATGCGAATGGAAAGCGGACCAATTTAAGATTCCTACCTGCAGTGTCTGAGAAAGAGACAAATCAAAGATTCAGGCAGCGGAGATGAAGTTTATGAGGAGTACTCTGTGCTGTACCATTCTCGACAGAAAGAAGCCCATTGTTGGAACAGATAAGGGGCAACAAAAGAAGGTGGTGTGAACATTTGGGAAGAACGGCGGGTGACAGGATTCGAGTGCTAGCAATGGAAGAGTGCCCGGTGGGGGAGAGAGATGTAGTGGGTCGATGACGTCCGAGAGCAAAGTGGGTCCCGGAACAGGTGCAGGAGAGCCTAATAACTGAGGTTGATGATGATGATGATTCACACCCCTGTGAGTTTTACTTGAAGACAGAATTACAAGTTTCTAGGAAAACCTTACCGGTTTACCATAGGCCTGTATACTGACTTCCTCCTCTGTCAAAGTAGCTAAATTTTCTCACTTCCTGTGCGAGAATGAAGTTGGAATGTCTGTACGATATCCGTTCAGCGTCGCGAGGCCAAATGAGTAGCTGCAATAAGCGTCTGATGCGGACGAGACGCTGAAGGGATAGCGGTCGACCGAACAGAAAGATCACCCACTGCACACGACTTCGCAGGTAGAGTTGAAATGTGTGCGGTTTTTAAGAAGTGAACAGCGACTCTAAATATCGGAGTTTTTATCAACAAATTATACACGGCCATATCCACATAATTCTCCCACGAAACTCTCGAGGTCAGTAAAATGATAATTCACTCGCTTTGAGGATATCTCAGCTCAAACTAATTTTAAACAGAAGTTGTTGAAAGATTTCACTTAATTAATTCATTACAACGTTAGGATTTTCCTTAAACCGCGCTTTCTTTTCCCTGGATTGTCAGTAAATCGAAATCTGACATGCTCGGTGATAATTTTTTTTTGCTGTTAACTATTATTCTCGTAATGCGCGATGAATGTAATAGCCAACGTAGAAAATTTTGAATATTACAAAAAATCTAATCAGTAAATACTGAAATATTAAACTGGTATCCAGTTTCTAAACAAAACAGTGTTACTAAACTGTCGATTAGCTTGTAACAGATATTGTGCTTGTGAGAATAATATTATTGAATTAAGCGAGTGAATTGGATTCAAGTTATTAACATAACAGGTACAACCTGGGGCGGATCCAGCAAGTTATTTGGGGGGAGAGGAAGAGCTGAATTTAAAGGGGGGAATATGAAAAGTTGGACCATTCTTTAATGGTCCAAAGTGTAAATGATAAGAATGGGTGAAGATAAAAATACAGTGTGTTATTATCAACACAGTAAATTTATTAACATACGGAGAACGCGGAATAAAAGATGAAAATATAAACAAGGACTGTGAGCGTTTTGAGAAAAAATCGGGGTTTGAGCTAATAGGATTTTATAAGAAAAACAGGATATTTTGGAATGACGAAAGAGAGGAGAAGGTATTTTGTGGTAAGTGGAAGAAAAAAATATCCAAAACAACACTTTACAGAGACAATGAATAGAGAGCGTATTGGACGGAGATAAGTGAAAGCAGCACAACTTGAAACTTCTAATATAGGTCTACATATTGAAAATTTTCCTTTTATTAAATACATTTTTCAACATACTCACACACACACGGTTACAGGAATTTTGAGCCTAAATTAGTTTAAATTCGATTTGTATTCAGTGTAAAACTACGAATTATTGCAATGCTTGTATGAGCGGGATTACGTTCTTGAGATTGTCGGGTGCCAGTTATCAAAATTGGTTTATTTACATCTGAGTAAATTTGTGATATGGTCTCCCCAAATACAAACTACACGTAGGCTACTCTTCAGGAGCGAATCCAGCAAGCAATTTTATTTGGGGGGGGGGGAGAGTTGACTTGGGGGAATAAGAAAAGTTGGACCACTCTTTAAGCGTGTAAAGTATAAAAGATAAGACTGAGTGAAGATAAAACTACAGTGTGTTATTATCAACACAGTAAATTTATTAACATGGGAGTATAAAATCTTAGGCTATGTGTGTTTGTCCCTTCACTGTTCTTTTAATAACATTCACTTACAGTTTAAAGTACACACTACTCATTTAAGTTATGTATCAAACAAAAATTAACATGGTGATAAGGTACAGTTTACAATTGAAAGTAATTTTAGAGAAAAATTATAAACCACGTGATATATTAAAAATTATAACTTGATATGTATTACGTATGATATTTAAAATCACAAAACAACGAAAGACATTTCGTCTGGTATGACCATTGGGGGGGGGGGGGATTTTCCCCATTCCCCCATCCCGTGGGTGCCAGCCTGGGTACAACGATTATTTATCGTATCGTTAAATAACAGAACAGTACAATGGGCATCACGTGTACTATACTTATCATAGTACCTTACACAGGTCATTAGTTACCGATCACCCAAGTAATGTACATTTTACGAACGTTCAATGCAGTCAAGGTTTCAGGCCGTACCTAACGACATTACAGAGGGTTTTACAGTAATCAGTTCAGCTCAGCCTTCTCCTACAAGTACCCTAGCATGCACATGAATACGAGTAATAGAAATTTACTGGACGAGACGAGTTTTACTGTTTTAAGTATTAAATTACAAACAAATGTATTTCTAATGATTTCTATAATAGTATAATGCAGTGGTTCCCAAACTTTTCAGTCCGCGGACCCCCCTCAAAAAAATAAAAATTTCATGGACCTCGTCTGAGTTATGAAATAAAACAAACAGTAAACTCTTATATTTTAATTAAAATGTATTACAATCAAAATTCTCTTAACTTCCAAAATTATAATATTAATGATATAAAACATAGTTTAATGTGAACAATGAAGCTGCTTTTGAACAATTATCCCTGCAATATTAGGTTTAATGTCTGATAATTTCAATATTAAGTCACTCTCGACATGAAGTTTATTTCTTAACTTTCCCAACCTCGGCTCTATCATTCCAGCCTTACACGTGTCAGAATCCAGCTACTAAGGCGTAAAACCAACTACATAGAAAAACATCTGCTAAGACACAGTGCTTATACGTGAAGTAAAACAGTGCGATCAGTTCTGCGTGAATGCGGCGCTCTAGTCAGTTCGGCTGACAAACAGGCCTACTACACGACATGTTTAAAGACATTATTTAAGCCATTAGTTTGAAATTACTTTAAAGTTGCAGTTAGTTTGTATCAAAAAAAAAAAAAAACTGGAATCTTCTACTAATTGTTTTAAGATTCTAATTTAGATTTTAGACTATAAAAAATCGGAGGAACTTACGGTATTCTCTATTTTTACTTAAAACTGTCCGCGGACCCCCTGAAACATTGTCACAGACCCCCAAACATTGTCGCGGACCCCTCCCCCATTGTCCGTGGACCCCTGAAACATTGTCACGGACCCCACTTTTGGAACCACTGGTAGACTGTAATGCGTTAACTGAAACACGTAATGATTAACGTACGAGAATCACGGGAACGGAGGTGCGGCAGTACGCAGCGCGACCGCTAAAGTACGTTTGCACGTTTCGCTCAATAATTTGGAAACCAATAAAGATAGAGGCATTGGGAGGTCGATCAAAATTAAATTTGAATCTTTCTGTACAATTCACTCGCTTAATGTATTAGTCTGTCTTGAACAGCGACAAAGTTTCTCGCAGGGAACGTTTTATGCCCACGACTGAAAAAAATTAAAATTTGATATGAAATTTTATTTTTTAATTTGTTATTGCAAGGGTACTATTACATTTTAATTGCATGTACATCATGTATATGATCTGGACTACATGTACAAAAAAATGCTGCTAAAGAGCAAGAACATCTTGCGTAAGGAGAGTTTTTATATTTTAATACGTACTAAATCGATTGTGTGATGGTTTTATTGGTTTTTTGTTTTTACCAACTCAGGTTTTAGGCTTAATTTATTTAAAATATACCAAAATACGAAGAATTAAAATAGGCCTACTGTTACTACTGTGTACCATTTGTAGACTTACATAGCAGGTCTACTTCATTTTTATCGGTTGAGGATTTCAAGTCGCGTAAAACCGTAAAACCCATAAGCGCGCAGTGTGGCCTATTTCCTATCACGTCACTTATTGTCTCATCCGACTGTGGGACCACTCAAGGGATCATTGCAATATTTCATTAAACACAAAACACATTTTCCGTGTACGTTGTCGTGTCTGTCCACGGGGTAGTCATTAACATCAAAATTCTTTTCACCTTACTCTTGATCCAAAGGCTCATACCAAGCGTCCTTTACTGTTTCCCAGAATGTTCGCTATAAAGTTGTGTCGTTTCAACTTTAACGCTAGTTTTTTATTTTACTGCACTGGTGATCATTGTCACTTATCGTATTAAAAAATATCTTTGCGGGTGTCGTCTTCGATTAACAACTTTTTTATTAGAAAAAACGATTAAATATTAACTACATTGTGTTCGCCAACTAATAAATTCTTAAGCTATAAATAAAATTTTTATAATATAAGAGAATCGTTCGCTGAGTGGAAACTAGACTCACGATTCACTTGTGTACACAATTAAAAAACGTGAATAAATAAATTCAACTTGAGGAACAAACGATTAAAAACGCTGATTACGGTAATGATAATAATAAAATAGTTTCCACATGGTTTAGCGCGGCAGTCCTTGACGCGGGCATAACATCTTCCTGTGCGTGCTAGTAATTGTCGTAGGTTACATCACAAATCAGCGGCGCGGAGCCAGCCGTCCATACCTGCCTACCGCTGCTGCTTATGGGTATACTCATGGGAATGTTTTTCTACATTTTTTACATGTTTTAATAAAAAATTATTTATAAATTTTGGGTACGATTTTTTCGAATTACCACATGAAAAAGTTGGCCTGTGAGACAATTTTTTGTTATGACAGATAGGTACCTAGTGTACGCGAGTGAAATGATGAGAATCGATTAAATTTAATTTTAAGTCTCTATCTTAGAAGATATATACAATTTTCAACAGTAGGTACAAGCCGCGGTTAGCATTTGGCGCCTGTTATGCTTCAACACAACACCCATTTTAACACTTGTACAGTAAGCATTTAGTTACATTTTAATTACGCTTCTTCTTCTTCTTCTTCTTCTTCTTCTTCTTCTTCTTCTTCTTCTTCTTCTTCTTCTTCTTCTTCTTCTTCTTCTTCTTCTTCTTCTTCTTCTTTGCAAGTATAAGGCTCAAAGTCTATTACGTCGTTCGTAGTTACAACTGAGTCTTCATCTTTCCATCGGTCGTCCCAGACTTTTTTAGGCGTATATTTTGCACTTACGGGTGGTATTCTTGATGGAGCCGTACGCTCTACGCGATCAAACTATTTCTGTATATATTCCTTCACCACGACATTTTCTGGTCGGACAGCTAACTCATGACGAATTTTCCTTATTACTTTTCCTATCTAACCTGTTTTACCCGGCCACTGATGTAAGGAGCCTTGTGTCTGCACTTTGCAGTCGATGTTCATGTGCATTCGTCATTGTACATGTTTCAGTACCATATAGACAGCTTGGAATAGACATCACCATGTAACATTTTAATAACTTCTCTTGTCTAACTTTATTCCTTAAGGTAGGCTACGCTTGGTAGTGCCATTCATCCTATTGAAGCTTTTTACCTTATGAATTACGTTAGTAGATATCTAAAATTTAAAAAAAATAAAGAAAACAATAAAATAACATCTTACATGTGTACGGAATAGCAGAAGGTTTCCAGACTTTATTACTGATTTGTTTTCGGAACGGTGCACTAAATTATAAAACATAAAACACTTATTTAAATATATATTGAAGAAGCGAATACAACAGACATTCTGTAGGATACAAAATTCGATTAGCTAGCAAAAAAATCTGTTAATATAGAATGTTTTTTATTGGTGTTGAATGAACTACTGTACAACAAGTATCATAAACCAAGTCGATACTCTGTGGCCTGCGGGATTCGAAGGCTACCTCTTGCCTACTCTGGAAGAGGATATAACGTCAGAAACTAGGATACAAATCTGAACCTTCCCGCAACCATCAGACAACTCTACAATTTCTACACAAAACAAGATTTCTTACTGTGAATACAGCGTTCAGCAATTACAAATGTTTGCATATACATAACTAATTAGCCTTATTATTTAATTCGTCTTATATGACTACGTTTGTATTTGCATGCCTCTTTAATTCTGATATTTCCTTTTTTCCTTACCTCTCTATGTAATTGTAACCCCAAAACTCTCATCGCTGCGCCAAAGACTCCTCGAACGATCCCTTTGACTTCTTACATAGTAGGCCTATATATAAAAGATAACTTTAAAAGTTATGATTTGAAGTTTTGAAATGCAGTAGATTGACTTATTTTTTTAAGACTGCTCATTATTAGTATTTTTAATACTATTTTGTAAGTACTTTTTCCAAGTATTTCAAGTACTTTATTGACTATAACAGCAGTACTTATGGCGAAAACAAACTCAGTTGCAACGTCAGACGACGTTTTCTGTAGTTTTCATAAGTGTCGACAAAAGGACCGGCAACAATTATCAGTTGAGATCCCCGATCCTGATCTTCCACACCGTTACTAAAACACCTGTTATGCTTCGAGTACGTTTGATAATAAAAATTTATACCCGTAAACGAAAAGCGAAAACCACCTGTAATCCGATATTTTCTGTGAACTGGGTGGGTCGTTTACGCGTTCAACGACATTTTAAACGTTCTAACGCCCCATACGGTCACGTGTCTTTTCTGTCTCCCGATGTCTGTTGATGTTATCGGATTACCTTCTTAACTGATTTCAGTTAATTTATTCTAGAATGTAAATTACGATTACATTCCTGTTTCCTGATTTATAAATTTTAATAAAAATAGATTTAAATAATATTCATCATCATCATCATCATCATCATCATCATCATCATCATCATCATCATCATCATCATCATCATCATCATCATCATCATCACCATCACCATCATCATCATAATCATCACCACCACCACCACCACCACCACCACCACTCCAAGGATTAGGCCCTAGACCTGTTCCAGAACCCATCTCCTCTTCGGTCTAACGGGATCTCTCTTCAGGTGATAACCCAAGGCAGCCAGGGGTAGACGGATATCAGGCATGCGGTTCAAGTGTTCACACCTTCTCCTTCTGTGGTTTTCAGTCTTCAGGTGTAACGATACAATGTTTAATTCGCGTCTAATATCCTCGTTCCTTTTCCAATCCAGGAGAGAAGAACCTTGCGTTCCTCTTAGAAATTTCATTTCAGCTGCCTGAATCCTCTGTACGTCCCTTTTACTAAGAGTCCATGTTTCACCAGCATACAGGAATGTGGAGACAGCCACTGTTTTGTAAAATTTCATTCGGGTATCCTTCCGTGTTTTATTTTTCAGGTACCAATGAATCGTTGCACAGTTGCGTCTAAATTTCGTTAGCTTACTATCCCAATCAATACCGGTTCCATAGGAGATATCACAAGACAGGTAATTAAAATGACTAACCTGATCCCAAATCTGATTATTCACGACTATTTTAGTTCTTATTAAAAAAATCGTCTAGAGGTTAGGACATTGCGCTGTGAAAAAATATTCTAGTCGATTTGTATATTCGGTAGTGTTAAAGTACAACAGTCTAAAGTACCAGAGACTTTCTGGCTAGGGTCTTACGTCCAACTAGGGTTATTGTCAAAACTGTTAAAATTTGTTTATCCTACTGTTAGGAGAATTATATGAGGATTATTGTCTACACATATCAATTTATTGTGGTTAGGTTTTATTAGTTGTTAAATAGAGTGATCTGACTGCTGCGCACCCAAACTCGCCTACGAGGGACACTCAAGGCAAAGGAACACGTATGTAGATACAGTATTTCAGTTGACCTGGTAGCCCACCAGATTTCTTAACAATTAACTGATAGATTAGGTAACCAATGACTTAACGTGCTGGTGACGTGTGTGTAATATCTTTCAATCTTTGTCATATATCTAAATATCTACCATCATAAGTACGGTGTTTGACTTTAATGTGGAGTCATGATGGTTTAACACACACGACCATACCTGCGGGTCGTGTACAAACATATAACTGTACAAACATAGTACAAAAAGCGAAAGTATTCAAAGAAGTGTTGCCGACAAGATTCTCAAGGTTTTTTGTTAATGTAAAATTGGAAAATTCATTTATTAAACCTACAAAAATGAAAAATCTATTTCCTGACTTTGTCTGAGACGTATTGCGATAATCGGATCCAGAGACCTTTCATGTGCCGTTTTGTAAGATTCTGATTAAAGAAAAACACAGTATATAACAAAGTGACTTTCAAAATTATGTTCAGTCGGTCACAATTTAAGTTTAATTACAGCGCGTACTCAAGGGTTGATAGTTTTGATGCTTTTTAACATAGCTTGGAATTTTACTTAATACACTTGGAATTAAGTAATGTAATTTTTAGGCTTGTATTTGTTTTACCAGCTGTGGAAGTTTTAGGCTGTGATCAGATCTTGATAGCCCTACGGAACACTTCTGAATACCTCGAGACAGTGGCGTAACTACAGGGGTATCAGGAGGATCAGCCCTCCCAGAACTATTAAAAAGTTTCAGTGAAATTCCATAAACGTCAGTTGCGTGTGATAAAATAAAGCTTATGTATAATTGTATGGGAAGAATCTTGGGGAAGTATGAAGAAAATGGGGAGGTCAACCTTCAGGCTAGTCTCAGCCCTCCCCAGAAGCTAGTCTCGCCCCTCCCATAAACATGCCCCCCCCCAGTGTTGGGGTCCGAGTGTCTCATTGTTTTGTCAAGTTTAATTGTCGCTTCCCAATCATACTCTCTACAGTAGGACTCTACCAAAGACGCTAATCAAGGTTGGCTGTTTAAGGTTTTCAAATATTTATTTCCCAGCATTTTCCATTTGTAAAAGAAATCATTCAAAATTATGTAAAATTAAGCCAGTGAAATACAGAGTGAACGTTTTAAGCAGATTTAAACATCAAATAGTAGTTATCGACATCAACTATATGTTGTAGATAAGTTTACATCATCTATCGATTAGGCCTATAATGTATGTTTATTTCAGTTTTTCCATAAAAACGTGAGTTTAGATGCTTGAGTTGAGGTGATAATGTAGTACTAGTTTCAATTAAATTTGAGAGCAGTGTAAAGTTATCTTTCATTTTTGTAATAGGTGTAAGCTACAAAATTTTATTCCTGTGCGCACGTATTTTTGGTCAGATAACTTTATTCAGTAGGCTACAGTTGTTCGAGATAGCTTAGGTAATTATAAAACAGGTTAGGTATACATGTCATGTAAATTTTTTCCCGATAGTGTAAATATTCTCCTTTATCTGACAAAATTATTGACGGACTCCGCACAGAAAATCTGCGTCTCGGTAATAAAAAAAATCTATGGGGGTTTCTGTTGTCAGACAGAGGTAAAGGCACCACTGTAAGGAATAAATGCATAGTTTACACTTACATCCCTGTACTTTATACATAAACGGATATAGACAAACTGAATACTGAGAGGATCCCGTTTGTAATTGGATATAACATGAACCCACAGCCACTTAAATGTTTTAATGTATGCAGATGATGTGGTTATAGCCTACTACAAAATAATGAAGCAGATTTACAACGCTCTGTATACAGATTACATTAACTGGGACGACAATACTACAATCTAAGATATCTACCAACAAAACAAAAGTTACGGCTCACTACGGAAAATTTCCAGTACGCTCAAAGATTATTATTGAGGATTAAGTATTGGAACAGACCTCAAATTTTAACAATTTAGGTTGTAATATAAGTTTTGACGTTGACAAAGATATACAAAATAAAGTCAACAGATTTCAGCACATATGTGGAACTATAAATAAAACACTGAAAAATAAAATGAGACGTGAGACAAAATTAAAATTCTACAAAACAATGGCTGTTCCAGTGCTATTATATGGCAGTGAATTCAGGATTACAAAACAAAGAGATAAAAGCAACATGCAATAAGCAGAGTTGAGATTTTTAAGGAGCGTTAGAGAATGCACAAGAAGGGATTATATAAGAAATGAAGACATACGGGAAGAATTAAATATATATTGTCTAAATGAGAAAACAGTGATAGTTGTCTATTGAAGACTACAGGGAAAAATGGAGACAGCACTTAAGTCGAACGGATGAAGATAGAATACCAGCAATTGTAAACAAGTAGAAGCCTTCTGGAAGAAGGGATGTAGGAAGGCCAGGAAAGAAATGGATCTGACAATGTGAAGTCGGAACAGGCACATTGCCTAATCCCTGAAGTGTAGAAGAAGAAGAAGTTAAACCCACAGCAGTGAGCTGTTAATAAAGTTTATATTGTATGCGCAAAAGAAGAAAGAAAGCGGGAAGAAAAATACTGTACGTGACGAAACGAAAAACAAAGAAGAATGAGGCAGTAATTAAACGATCAAGTAGCAACACATTTGCATCTGGCAATGACAGTGAAACTGGCAGCAGAAAGTTTTGGCAATAACAATTGAAGTGAAAGTGTGTCCGATCGATTGTAACGTTTACGCGTGCAAATTGCACTTGGCACTTCGATTCTTTTTTTTTTTGTACAAATAATATAAACAAAATAGACGCCTTTAACAATAGCAAAACAATTAAAATATATAATCACTTTGATAGTAATTAAGGCGTTTATTATGAATAAATAAGTTTCAATAATTATTATAGCCTACTCGTTTCATGTAACGAGAACACATTAAATTACCATAATCAGCAGTTCTAATAAACTCTTTGCAAGTAAAACCAAACAATAAAAGTGAAAATAAAAAAAAAAACAGACTATCGCAGTTCATGGTAACAAAAACTCTTAAAGTTAGATTAATATTTATCAGACTTACTTATCGGCCTCTCAGTTTTTATGTTTTGCTGTTTATATGCATATAAGCAAAAACAACAAATCGTTTTTACGACGAAAATAAGATATATGAGGGATTTATTTGTATGATGAATGGTCCCGTTACAACTTACACTATACAAGAAATTCTAATATGTGGCCACACGAGCGCGCGCGCTGTGAAAACACATGCACACAGTAGTTTACAACGTTCTACGATGTACAACCGATCGTCATTTTTCTGTCGCGTAAACGATTTCTTAATCCTCTTTACCTCAGTACTTCTTTAATGGCACTCTGCTAAGTTTTCTAGGTTTTGCTTGTTTTCCACCTTCCCTGTGACTTACACTGTTTGGGTGTTTTTGTGTCTGGCCGTCTTCGAGCAGATCGATCCCTGCAGACGTCCTGTCTTTAATATTATCTACTATTGTACGACTGACATTTTGGATTTCTTCGATTCTGTGGTTTCTTATTCTTCCCATTCACGATTCTTGCTCGTCTTAAAATCTTCGTCTCTGTTTCAGCTTTTCCTGGTCAACAAATTTTATTATAACTAATTATAATTCTAATATATTATATAATATATTGTACTGCTACTATTGTTTCTTTCACTACCCCTGCTACGATTGCTATGACGGCTGTCACAAAATAGACTTCTTCAATAACGGCGTAGCCGCGTAACTTTTCAGTGTAGATAAATTGCACTTCATAATATTTTTGTCTTTTTAGCAGGACCTGTCTGCACCTTATTCACAATAGCTAGTTAGAAAGTGTAGCATAATGTAGCGATTGCCGTCTACTTCTTGGAACAGCTGAAACACGAGATGTTCACATGCATCTTGTGATACTGGACAATTCTGTCAAGCAGGCGTACACTTATAAACGTTCCCTTTGCGATCTTAAGAGTGTATTATCCTGCCACGCGCCTGAGAAATCTCATTTCGACCGCTTGAATACGACTGGCCTGGACTTTGTTAGAGCCCGATTCTCAGACCCATAGTGATGTGTGGGGAGGGCCATAACTTTATGGGTGGGACCATAAGTCCCACACATATGGTCGAACTTGTGCAACTTCTTCATCACATCATTTTTTTGTAATGTAAGATTACAAGATTCAGTTTTCCCTGTATATGCGTTGTTATTATTTTAAATATAAAAATTCTAAGCCATGGATGCTAAGGAAAACCAAAAGATAAGCATGACTGCTTACTTGTTATTCTGAATAAACTACAGCGTCGTCTGTATCGGAGATTACGATACTTCCTTCTCGACTTCGCTGTAAGAGAAAGTGGGAAAGTCTAAATTTGGTAGGCATTCTACACCGTAAGCGGCCTACACACGATCATTTCGGTGTGTCACTTCGATGTGATCATTTTTATGTGTCACTTCGGAGTGAAGTGATGCGTCGCCTAAACGCACGGTCACACCGGTGTGTTGTCAGTCGGCCCCAATCGTCTGTTAGAAGACTTCGTTTTCGTTGTGCAAAAACAAAATATACGACCACCACTAACCTAAACACACGATATCACTTCTACCTGATGTCATGCCAGACTGTTACATCGTATGATACGATTTCGTCATTCCATCACTTCACACTTTTGGTGTGAGCTCACATCATTTTGTTCTTACAGGGTTGGGCCGATATACCTACAACAGGTATTTTGGAACGATAGTAGAGGGAAAATGAGGATTCAAACTCACAAAGGAATGCCGCCTTCTTAAAAAACACTAAAAAACACTAAAAAACATGATCTCAGAGATGACGCCGCCACCGCTGGACCCGCAGCATCCCGATGGACCACAGCACCGCGAATTTCCGCGAATAAATTTTTTTATTTTTTTAATTTTATTTTTTTAATTTTTTTAATTAAATTGATTTGGTGGGATGATGTTCAATGGACCACCAGCATCCGTGAATATACTTTTTTATTTTTTTAAGAAAGCTGATTTGCATATCAGTGGGTGGTGTTGGGTGGGAGGTTGTTTTTTTATTTCATATCAGTGGGTGGGGGGTGGTTCCAACTCGAAGCATTATAGTGTATACTAAAATATATGATCAGGTGTACCAACCTTTGCATGAGTTCAAATTTGTTGTGTGTTATAATGTATATTAAATCTATATGATCAGGTGTACCAACCTCTGTAGTATTATTATAGTGTATAGATATTTTATATGAGCAGGGTTGTCAACATTTTCTGTGGTGGGGGGGGAGGGAAATGTGTGTGTATAGAGCAGATCTGTCAACATTTCTTTCTCTTCTGTGGTGGGAAATTCAAACTATATATGATCATAATTGTTACTCTCTCTCTCTCTCTCTCTCACACGGTGTGTATGTCTCTCTCTCTCTCTCTCTCTCTCTCTCTCTCTCTCGTTGTCAAACGTTATGCTCACCGGCATTATAGTGTATATTAAAATATATGATTAAGTGTACCAACCTTTACATGAGTTCAAATTTGTCGCGTGTTATAATGTATATTAAATCTATATGATCAGATGTACCAACCTCTGTATTATTCGTCCTCTCTCTCTCCCTCTCTCTCTCTCACTCTCTCTTGTTGTCAAACCGTTCTCCTCTCTCTCTGTAGTCAGTACCGAGCGTATGTATATGAAATTAGAAAGTTTATTCGACATGTATTAACGTCCTCTCTCTCTCTCTCTCTCTCTCTCACTCTCACTTGTTTCAACTGTGTCAACAAATAGTAACGTCCTCTCTCTCTCTCTCTCTCTCTCTCTCTCTCTCTCTCTCTCTCTCTCTCTCTCTCTCTCTCTCTCTCTCACTCTCACACGTTTCAACTATGCAAGGTTTCATACCCTTTCTCCTGTCTCCCTCTCGTACATTGAGTAGTCGGTGTGATGAATAAATAATTTTAGCCCTCTCTCGTTGTCAAAACGTCGTCTTCATTTTCAATGTATTAAATAATTAATTAATAGTTTTATAATGCAGTCAGTGTGATTGATCCTTGTTAGAAATATATATATTTGGCGTCAATGAACTACTTACCTGTTATGTTGTTACAGACAATACTTCTGTTTTAAGGTTGCAGTTTACACACACATAGGTTCAGTAGTGTATAGCGAAATAAATTAAAATTATACACACACATGAAAACGGCGGCTGAAATTCATACAAATCTTCTGATGTAACAGTTCACAAAAAATAAATTAATTGTACACATGTTCAGAGGTGTAGAGTGAAATAAAATAAAGTCATAATTTGTTTAAATGATTAAATATATTTTAACATTCACAATATAAAATTCACAATTAAATAAATACATTAGATATTGATATTTTTCGAAAGTTTATATATAATTGTGTGTCGTACTTGTAGAAGAAGCAACCTGCAACATAACAATACAACAACAACATTAAAATCATGTTAAATATCACACACACAGATGCACACGCAACGCGCGCACATACAGACGCATACGCAACGTAATCACACACACACACACACACACACACACACACACATACGCACACGCATACGTAACGTAACCAAACACGCAACGCGCCCACACACAGACGCAAACGCAACGTACACACGTTTGGGTTACACCACACGTGCACGCACACACACACACACAGACGTACACGCACACATACGCAACGCGTCCACACACAGACGCAAACACAACGTAATCATATACATACATACACGTTTGGTTTGAATCATGTAGGACCAATAAACAGATAACAGATTTAAATATGCTATAGTCATTGTAAGACGTTACAATCATTGAAGTGTTTAATAAGTAAATTGTATGTATGTATATATCACTGAATAATAATAATATAATCGTTTGCTGCAACAGGTAAAGCAGTTACAAATAATTACATATAGGTTCAGAGGCGTATAGTGAAATAAATTAAAAATCCATTCATCAAAACTTTGTAAATTAGAATCTGCACTACATTCAAACATACGCACACACACACACAATGATAAAAAATTGTTTATTAAAAGTAGTTTGTTACCTTAACGAGGTACGATTTCCATATGTACTGTTTGATTCCTCATGCCTCGAAACACGAGATGTAGGTCGCTGGGGCTTATATGACGGAGCTCTTCATCTGTAAAGACGCAAGCATACCTCTTAGGTAGATATACACGATAGCGTAGCTCACCATCTTCCAACGTTACAAGCACAGACTTCCCATATCTTGTGTCCACATGCACCATGTTAACAATCGGATACTGCTTGTTCAATGTTAATTCTGCACACCGTTTGTACTCAATAGCAGAAACTGCATTGAATTTTGTGATAAACGACATTATTTATGAGAAGTGAAGACGTCTGTATCAAACTAGGTGCAACTAAACAATGACTACAAAGAAGACTAGTGAAAGTAATGGTGGTGATGTGGTCATCAGGAAAGTTCACGTTCATCGCCCGAAGCTTTGCATGTACATACACACAGGCAGAATTAGCGCTGTTACAAAATATATATATTAGGAAAGTCAAGCCCACAGACTACTAGAAATAGTTATCGTTTGAAAAAAAAAGAAACCACACATTACGAACTAATATCGTTACAATAATAATAATACATAAACTTACGTTTACGGTCGTCCAAACTGAAGTATGGAGTGACAATAACTATACAAATAATTACATATAGGTTCAGAGGTGTATAATGTAAAACAAAATACAGATTATATGATAAGTAAATTGTGTGTATATATCACTGAATAATAATATAATCGTTCTAGTGTTAACGTTTGCTGCAATAAGTTAGATTAGACCTATGTTACTTTGAAGAATTGTGAGATTTTAAGGTGAGTATTACAATAGGTAGGCCTAATTTAGGTAAGTAAAAGTATTTCAAATGAAACGAAAATATTTACCTGCAATCATTTGAGCCTGGTGTTTTAGCTGTTACGGTTTTCCCTGCCCAGTTGACGTGCTCTTTCCCTGAAACTTTGGCTTTTTTACATTCCTTCTGAACATTTCTTGGTTCGCGACTCCTTTCCTTTTTTTAACTACTGTTCCCTCGTCCTCAGAGCTACTCATTTTATTAAATTACAATAAAAAAATCACAGTAAAATTAGAGCAAAACACTGCAACAAAAGACAACACAGAGAGGTTGAGCTCAACTGTCAAACAACAGAGCGTAGTTCGAAAACTAGCCACCTAACGCCACCACCAGAATATCGTTTACTGCAGACAGGGATCTTGTCCCGGACTAGTTCCCTATCTGGAGTAAACGGAAAATTGAAGGCGTTCCCAGGCCTGTGCTATCGTGCGGACAAGTTTCCTTTCGTGATGAAGCCACACGAAACTCTTTGTACAATTTTAATTTTTTTAATGTATAGTTCTATTGTAGCTTGAGTAACTGTCTGGTTTATGCTCGTACTGTGTAGTACTTGCCATAATTTTATAATTGGCACATTGTCATACGTTTTGTAGATATCAACAAACGGTAGATGGATTTCTTTACTCACTGATACTCGCTTCTATTAGGCCTATGTGTTTGAGACAAAAGACGTTAACACTCGATCTTCCTGGCCGGATCAACGTTTAAACAAACAGATTATTACCTGAATAAATTTTTTTTTTTAAACAGGACAGCGTATTATCTATATAACGTTCTGTTTCAGATAAGAATAGTTTGAATATAAAATGAAAGGGTACGTTGTATTTTGTTATGAGAAAATGCATTTCTAAATTTCGTTACATTTGTCAAAAGAGCTTATTGATCAGACGTATGAGTAATTATATTAATCCTTATGTAGCAAATACGCACGGATTCGTAAAATACAGCACTCAGGTGTAGGGCAATTAATCCTTTTTGTATTGAACGTATTTAAGTAGGCCTACTCGTGATATCAGTAAATTCTATCTAAACGTCATCTCAACGGAATCATTAAGTTTTTCAAAAGATCTTATTGATCAGACGTATGAGTATAAAATTGGAAATCTACAAACACATCAAAAATATCTGTCAAACCCCTATCAAACAAAAACCCCCGTTCTTATCGAGAGACAACAGTAACTGACCTAAGCACATGTGCTTCATTAGGCAACAGACCAAAAAAATCAAATAGACGACTATAAGCTCAATTTAAATAAAATCTGAATATTCAATAAAATTATGTTTTTTTTTTTTTACTTAGTAACATATGCAAATCTTTTACTTACCTCTTAAATGTTGTTATACACACAATAGCCGATTGAACGATGAGTGTCTCATACAAATGAGAAATAGTGACATGTCGTCTTGTGTGTGTGTATGTATATATATATATATATATATATATATATATATATCATACGGTGGTAGCGTACACGTTTGAAAGTTGATACACATTAAATTCTCTCTCTCTCTCACACACATTACAGAGATTGATATTAATTGCATGTATGTTCAGAGGTTGGGTGTCTAAATCGATGCATTTTACTTTCACTTTCTAATTTGACACATGGCTTACTTCCATACATAAATATCTATCGTCCATATCCGTCTACGAGTGTTGCTAAACGAAATTGAAAATGTTGTAATACATAACGTCCTGTGTAATAGTATGGTATGTTTTTTAGGACAGCCAAAAAAATTTAAATTATTATTTAAATAACATACACACGTGTTAGGCTGCAGCCTAACACGTGTGTGTGTGTGTGTGTGTTTGCTTGCATTTTAACCTAACATGAAACGTGAATGGACCGCATTTTAACCTAACACACAACGTGTAACAAACCTATCACTCCCGTTGCGTCATGTAATGATGACCTACTTGAGGTAAATTTAATTAATGGACCGCATTTTAACCTAACACACAACGTGTAACAAACCTATCACTCCCGTTGCGTCATGTAATGATGACCTACTTGAGGTAAATTTAATTATAAATATTAAATGTAATATATATATATATACGGCATTAACAGAATATTATGAGTATACGCGACAGGATTGCCTAGTATCGTCTGAATTGGTGGGAACATCTTTGCCGAATGGATGACTGCCGCATTCCCAAATAATTATGGAACTACAAGCAGAAAGGACGGAGAGGTTTGAGGCGTTCGAGGAAGCAACGTAACCAAACACGCACACACGTATACACGCAACGAGCGCACACGTACACAACGTAACCAAACACGCACACGCGAACACACACAGACGCATACGTACACACTGCCGTCGTAACGTTAGATTGCTAATGACGGATACAATCAGTCTGGATACTCTGGTTGCCCACTTTACAAATTTAATGTGACTGTAGAGTTAAAAAAGTCGTAACAGCTCGAAGTGTCGAGGTAACGGCGGGAATAGCCAAACTGACAAGTCCACGTCCATATGTTCACCTGTACATTCTCTCTTCCTTCAGGTATAAAATTAACGAATCATCTTCATTCATCTTAATTGTTATTTAAATAAGCAGTCTCTGTAATTCCAACTTTGTCGTGCTTACTTGCTGAACTGCTACCTGTCATGCTTCGGACGAGGCCTTTCAGTGTCTCAATCATTATCAAGTCCAAAACCACGACTAGCTAACCTTCAGCAGGAACGTGGGGAGGAGCAGACTGAACAAGGTAAAAAGTTCAATACCAATTGTCACAGTTAAGAAATTATTTTTGTAATTATGTAGCGTGCAAACTTGCTGATGCGAATTAACGTTTGAGTCATACATACTATGTCTATTGGTGCGTGTATGAAAAGTCTCACTCTTAACATCGTTTAGAAATTGTGTTGTAGATGAAACTTTTTAATGTTCCTTCATAGGTTTGTCACCTTCTTTCCACTCTATCGTCTACGAATGACATACTATGTCCACAAACATCGAAATTTCTAGGGTAGAAGTAGAACCCCGCAAACGCTAACTCGTCGGGGCTGATAAACGTCACTTCCCAATACTTGAACGATTTTATTCTTTCACTTTCAATACTAAAATCATGAGTAGCCGACATCTTTGCGGTTTGTAATAAACTGACATATTACCCTGACGAGTGTTATTTATTTACTGAGAATTAATGAATACTGAAAAACAAAAGGTACGGTTATAACGCTGGTATTATGTTATTATAGTGTATCTTAAACGTTTTATATATCAATTTGTAGCGCATGAACGTGTGATAAGTAAGACGTTGTTGCAAGTGAGTGTCGATGTGTGTGTGTGTGTGTGTGTGTGTGTGTGTGTGTGTGTGTGTGTGTGTGTGCAACTGTACTAAAAGCTGTTATGCGCATGCGCAAATAATTCAAGCGCTGACCCGATATTTATATATGACTTCCATACAGATTTAAATAATACTTTCATGCTTTTGGCTGTCCTAAAAAACATACCATACTATTACACAGGACGTTATGTATTACAACATTTTCAATTTCGTTTAGCAACACTCGTAGACGGATATGGACGATAGATATTTATGTATGGAAGTAAGCCATGTGTCAAATTAGAAAGTGAAAGTAAAATGCATCGATTTAGACACCCAACCTCTGAACATACATGCAATTAATATCAATCTCTGTAATGTGTGTGAGAGAGAGAGAGAATTTAATGTGTATCAACTTTCAAACGTGTACGCTACCACCGTATGATATATATATATATATATATATATATATATATATATATATACATACACACACACAAGACGACATGTCACTATTTCTCATTTGTATGAGACACTCATCGTTCAATCGGCTATTGTGTGTATAACAACATTTAAGAGGTAAGTAAAAGATTTGCATATGTTACTAAGTAAAAAAAAAAAACATAATTTTATTGAATATTCAGATTTTATTTAAATTGAGCTTATAGTCGTCTATTTGATTTTTTTGGTCTGTTGCCTAATGAAGCACATGTGCTTAGGTCAGTTACTGTTGTCTCTCGATAAGAACGGGGGTTTTTGTTTGATAGGGGTTTGACAGATATTTTTGATGTGTTTGTAGATTTCCAATTTTATACTCATACGTCTGATCAATAAGATCTTTTGAAAAACTTAATGATTCCGTTGAGATGACGTTTAGATAGAATTTACTGATATCACGAGTAGGCCTACTTAAATACGTTCAATACAAAAAGGATTAATTGCCCTACACCTGAGTGCTGTATTTTACGAATCCGTGCGTATTTGCTACATAAGGATTAATATAATTACTCATACGTCTGATCAATAAGCTCTTTTGACAAATGTAACGAAATTTAGAAATGCATTTTCTCATAACAAAATACAACGTACCCTTTCATTTTATATTCAAACTATTCTTATCTGAAACAGAACGTTATATAGATAATACGCTGTCCTGTTTAAAAAAAAAAAATTTATTCAGGTAATAATCTGTTTGTTTAAACGTTGATCCGGCCAGGAAGATCGAGTGTTAACGTCTTTTGTCTCAAACACATAGGCCTAATAGAAGCGAGTATCAGTGAGTAAAGAAATCCATCTACCGTTTGTTGATATCTACAAAACGTATGACAATGTGCCAATTATAAAATTATGGCAAGTACTACACAGTACGAGCATAAACCAGACAGTTACTCAAGCTACAATAGAACTATACATTAAAAAAATTAAAATTGTACAAAGAGTTTCGTGTGGCTTCATCACGAAAGGAAACTTGTCCGCACGATAGCACAGGCCTGGGAACGCCTTCAATTTTCCGTTTACTCCAGATAGGGAACTAGTCCGGGACAAGATCCCTGTCTGCAGTAAACGATATTCTGGTGGTGGCGTTAGGTGGCTAGTTTTCGAACTACGCTCTGTTGTTTGACAGTTGAGCTCAACCTCTCTGTGTTGTCTTTTGTTGCAGTGTTTTGCTCTAATTTTACTGTGATTTTTTTATTGTAATTTAATAAAATGAGTAGCTCTGAGGACGAGGGAACAGTAGTTAAAAAAAGGAAAGGAGTCGCGAACCAAGAAATGTTCAGAAGGAATGTAAAAAAGCCAAAGTTTCAGGGAAAGAGCACGTCAACTGGGCAGGGAAAACCGTAACAGCTAAAACACCAGGCTCAAATGATTGCAGGTAAATATTTTCGTTTCATTTGAAATACTTTTACTTACCTAAATTAGGCCTACCTATTGTAATACTCACCTTAAAATCTCACAATTCTTCAAAGTAACATAGGTCTAATCTAACTTATTGCAGCAAACGTTAACACTAGAACGATTATATTATTATTCAGTGATATATACACACAATTTACTTATCATATAATCTGTATTTTGTTTTACATTATACACCTCTGAACCTATATGTAATTATTTGTATAGTTATTGTCACTCCATACTTCAGTTTGGACGACCGTAAACGTAAGTTTATGTATTATTATTATTGTAACGATATTAGTTCGTAATGTGTGGTTTCTTTTTTTTTCAAACGATAACTATTTCTAGTAGTCTGTGGGCTTGACTTTCCTAATATATATATTTTGTAACAGCGCTAATTCTGCCTGTGTGTATGTACATGCAAAGCTTCGGGCGATGAACGTGAACTTTCCTGATGACCACATCACCACCATTACTTTCACTAGTCTTCTTTGTAGTCATTGTTTAGTTGCACCTAGTTTGATACAGACGTCTTCACTTCTCATAAATAATGTCGTTTATCACAAAATTCAATGCAGTTTCTGCTATTGAGTACAAACGGTGTGCAGAATTAACATTGAACAAGCAGTATCCGATTGTTAACATGGTGCATGTGGACACAAGATATGGGAAGTCTGTGCTTGTAACGTTGGAAGATGGTGAGCTACGCTATCGTGTATATCTACCTAAGAGGTATGCTTGCGTCTTTACAGATGAAGAGCTCCGTCATATAAGCCCCAGCGACCTACATCTCGTGTTTCGAGGCATGAGGAATCAAACAGTACATATGGAAATCGTACCTCGTTAAGGTAACAAACTACTTTTAATAAACAATTTTTTATCATTGTGTGTGTGTGTGCGTATGTTTGAATGTAGTGCAGATTCTAATTTACAAAGTTTTGATGAATGGATTTTTAATTTATTTCACTATACGCCTCTGAACCTATATGTAATTATTTGTAACTGCTTTACCTGTTGCAGCAAACGATTATATTATTATTATTCAGTGATATATACATACATACAATTTACTTATTAAACACTTCAATGATTGTAACGTCTTACAATGACTATAGCATATTTAAATCTGTTATCTGTTTATTGGTCCTACATGATTCAAACCAAACGTGTATGTATGTATATGATTACGTTGTGTTTGCGTCTGTGTGTGGACGCGTTGCGTATGTGTGCGTGTACGTCTGTGTGTGTGTGTGTGCGTGCACGTGTGGTGTAACCCAAACGTGTGTACGTTGCGTTTGCGTCTGTGTGTGGGCGCGTTGCGTGTTTGGTTACGTTACGTATGCGTGTGCGTATGTGTGTGTGTGTGTGTGTGTGTGTGTGTGATTACGTTGCGTATGCGTCTGTATGTGCGCGCGTTGCGTGTGCATCTGTGTGTGTGATATTTAACATGATTTTAATGTTGTTGTTGTATTGTTATGTTGCAGGTTGCTTCTTCTACAAGTACGACACACAATTATATATAAACTTTCGAAAAATATCAATATCTAATGTATTTATTTAATTGTGAATTTTATATTGTGAATGTTAAAATATATTTAATCATTTAAACAAATTATGACTTTATTTTATTTCACTCTACACCTCTGAACATGTGTACAATTAATTTATTTTTTGTGAACTGTTACATCAGAAGATTTGTATGAATTTCAGCCGCCGTTTTCATGTGTGTGTATAATTTTAATTTATTTCGCTATACACTACTGAACCTATGTGTGTGTAAACTGCAACCTTAAAACAGAAGTATTGTCTGTAACAACATAACAGGTAAGTAGTTCATTGACGCCAAATATATATATTTCTAACAAGGATCAATCACACTGACTGCATTATAAAACTATTAATTAATTATTTAATACATTGAAAATGAAGACGACGTTTTGACAACGAGAGAGGGCTAAAATTATTTATTCATCACACCGACTACTCAATGTACGAGAGGGAGACAGGAGAAAGGGTATGAAACCTTGCATAGTTGAAACGTGTGAGAGTGAGAGAGAGAGAGAGAGAGAGAGAGAGAGAGAGAGAGAGGACGTTACTATTTGTTGACACAGTTGAAACAAGTGAGAGTGAGAGAGAGAGAGAGAGAGAGGACGTTAATATATGTCGAATAAACTTTCTAATTTCATATACATACGCTCGGTACTGACTACAGAGAGAGAGGACGAATAATACAGAGGTTGGTACATCTGATCATATAGATTTAATATACATTATAACACGCGACAAATTTGAACTCATGTAAAGGTTGGTACACTTAATCATATATTTTAATATACACTATAATGCCGGTGAGCATAACGTTTGACAACGAGAGAGAGAGAGAGAGAGAGACATACACACCGTGTGAGAGAGAGAGAGAGAGAGAGAGAGTAACAATTATGATCATATATAGTTTGAATTTCCCACCACAGAAGAGAAAGAAATGTTGACAGATCTGCTCTATACACACACATTTCCCTCCCCCCCCCACCACAGAAAATGTTGACAACCCTGCTCATATAAAATATCTATACACTATAATAATACTACAGAGGTTGGTACACCTGATCATATAGATTTAATATACATTATAACACACAACAAATTTGAACTCATGCAAAGGTTGGTACACCTGATCATATATTTTAGTATACACTATAATGCTTCGAGTTGGAACCACCCCCCACCCACTGATATGAAATAAAAAAACAACCTCCCACCCAACACCACCCACTGATATGCAAATCAGCTTTCTTAAAAAAATAAAAAAGTATATTCACGGATGCTGGTGGTCCATTGAACATCATCCCACCAAATAAATTTAATAAAAAAAATAAAAAAAATAAAATTAAAAAAATAAAAAAATTTATTCGCGGAAATTCGCGGTGCTGTGGTCCATCGGGATGCTGCGGGTCCAGCGGTGGCGGCGTCATCTCTGAGATCATGTTTTTTAGTGTTTTTTTAGTGTTTTTTAAGAAGGCGGCATTCCTTTGTGAGTTTGAATCCTCATTTTCCCTCTACTAACGATATTTTTGTGGAACGGATATAACAGTAACTGAAAAGTTGAAATACTTGTTCCGATTCAACGACAACTAAAAACTGAAAACTCGAAATACCCGTTCCGATTATTCGCGGCCTCGCGGTTCTGAGTCGCGGGACCCACACAACTAATGAATAAACAGGTAAACGAGTACTCCGCAGCCTCACACCGCGTTTTTTGTTTACTTTGCAGCATTCTGAATACGTGATGTTCGATCGTACTTGATAGTAAATTTTGTAGACGTGGTCACATTTACGCAAATCGTGGCTTCCTGTTATTACTCGGGCTTGTAAACAGAGGACTTGTTTCTAAATGTTAATCATATTCGTCTAGTGTGCGTTACCAAACGATACTTAGGCCCTACTTTAAAAATTGCAGCAACATATTATTTCAAAGGCTCGCTATTTACCCATTTTCCACTGGAAGTGATTTTTTAGAATTATAAAATAAAAATTTTAAATAAATCAATAATGCGGTTCCACAGAGACAATTCTACGAATGTGCTTGATCTGTGACGATGCTGTAATTAAGTACAATCAGCTACCAACAACTGGTGCGACACAGGTAAATTCTGTAAAACGAACGAATGAATATGGCGAGCAGAGGTTCGGTGTCAAATCAAGTAAGTTAACGTATTCCTGAGTTTCACAGCGGGCGTCAGCATTGTTGAAATCGCTGTTTACCAGGCTGTTCGGCCGTGGTCTACTGCTTCTGTTGAACGCAGACATTTCGATCCCACTATCGGAGACCATCTTCAGTGTAAAACAATTAATTAACAGTGTAACGATTAACAGGTATTTTGGAACGATATTTTTGTGGAACGGATATAACAGTGACTGAAAAGTTGAAATACCTGTTCCGATTCAACGACAACTAAAAACTGAAAACTCGAAATACCCGTTCCGATTATTCGTCGTGAGTTGGCACGGTGTTCGCCAATTCATCCCAGTACTGATTTGCCAATTTACAAGTAAGTTAAAGCCGCGTTTATACCGGTGTTAGTAACACGTGTTACAAACAATTTTGAGTAACATTTTGAAAAAACGCTTCTGAATTTGTTACCAACAAGCTGTGTTATCAACAGAAATACCATGTTAATAACAAGAATTTTGTTATCCACTAGAAATCGGTAAAGTTCAAAGAATGTTGTAAACATTTGTTAGCAACATGTGTTACCGCGCCTCTTCGATGTTAGTAACATGGTTTCCTGTAATTAGTGTATTGTTTGCCAATTTTATGTCCTATCATTGATATTAAATATTCAGTCACAACTAGTCATTCTTAAAAAGTTTTTAAAGCTTCCAAAAGATCAACGTCATCTTCATTCAAGTCACTTAACGGGTCACTTCCACTATATCTACCTTTTGCTAGCAGTGAAGGTCTCACCCAGAATCTTCTTGGTTTTCTCTGCATAGCCAAAATCACACAGGCAGCTGCAGCGCGAACAACGTCTTCAACACTCGACATTTTTTCTGTCAACTGACCTAGCGAGGCGCGGTGGCGTGGTGATGTGGCAAAATGTTAATAACAACCAAAAAGTCAACTAGTATTCTGTTAGCAACATTTGTAAGTAACATTTGTTACTAACACCGGTGTAAACGCGGCTTAACATTACTTACTGCGTTAAAGTCTTAAAGCTTTTAATTTAACATTAAAGTCTGCGTTCCTGACTTTAAAGAGCTGTCGGACTCTTTGCTCCCTGATGTACCCTTACATCAGTCTTTATTTATTGCATTTGACAATACCTGGTAGAAGATTTTTGACAGTACCTTGAAGTTTGACTAGATCACAATTACTGGTGATTACCATTACTATATTGCAAACAAGAGTATTATGAACAAAACCGAACAATGGACGCGTCATTAACTTTAAGCGTACACGTATATTAACTAGCGTGTGTCGTCTAACTACCTTTGTTTTTACTGTTTTGGAACTTACTACCGTGTATGAATCAGTTCAGGAGCACTAGGGAACAAAAGAAACGTGGTGGGAATTTTACGAACTGAGTAAAATACAAAAGAATACAGGTATAACACGATTGGAAACAAACAGGAGCGTATTTTATGGGGAAGGAAGAACGGGACTGAACCCCCCAGAGGTTGAAAAGAGTTGAAGAATTTTGTTAATCTCTTAATTTGTAGGCTCTTTTATTATTTTTTCAGCTGTGTTTTCACTTAGTAACTCTTTTTTGATATATAAACTGGTTTATTACATAGCGTTTGCGTATACGTTTGAAATATGAAATATAGGAAACCAGTTCAGTCAGCATCTTCTCAACAATGTTTCAGTAACGCGTATTTTTATTGTGTTATTACCGTTTACTTTAATGGGATTGATTTTAAGATGTTACCACACGTTTTTCAGCCACTTTAAAGACAGTAGTGTTGATTAGTCTTAACTTGATTTTTCTTTTGTATGAAGTCGATTCGAACGCACCCCGGACCCCTCCACCAAAGGCTAAATTCTAGATATGCCATTGGAAACAGAAGAGCTTGTACAGAGAAGAAAGAATTGAAACAACTTTATTAAGAATTAAAGAGATTAGTTTAAAGTGATGGGTATAAAAAGCAACTAATTTTGTATATAATTTTATTTGAATTATATAATAATGTAATGACAACATCCCAATCATTATTACTGTATTTCCCCGTTTAACGAGAACTATATTTTTGGAAAATAGGCTGTAGCGTATTCAGGAGTTTTCAGAGTATAGAGTTATTCAGAGTATATTTTCGGAAAAGGCAAAGAGAGTACAAAACAGTTTGTTTGACTTTGAACACGAAAACAAAATAGCAAGTGTTGATAGTAATGAAGAAGCAAACTAGAACAGAGCACTTGGCGCCATAAACAGAAAGTCAATTAGTTTGTTGACTTACATGTTGTATACGTCACTTCCTGCAGTTATAGAAAGAGGTTGTTGATATTTTCAGACAAGGCACTGTTCAGCAGTCTTGCTTAAGTGGTGACCATTTAATTGAGCAATTAAGCGCTTTGGATGTCCTTTCACGACAAAATCACGTGCAGCGCTGGAAGACGAGCTTCCCGCATCCTTACTCTTTGCCGGCGCCCCTATCCACGAAATAACTTCGCCAACTTATTTTTAAAACTGTCAGCACGATTTTTTATCTTTTTAACCCCTCCCCCTCTTGTCTCTCATTCGCTCTTCCTCTGTCTCTATCGGCCTCTCTCAAATGTGTGGCTTTGGTGTTCCGTCATTCTCGGTATATGCACATTGCATTAATCGCCTCAAACATATGTTCAGTAATAGTGCCATGTTTATAAATTAACAGATAATGATTATTCATTGATTAATGATTCACTTTATGCCACTGAAATAATTGTGTTCTGCCAAATACGTACCCCATAATTATAAAAATCATTTTTACGGAAATTTTTTCCTGCTTGCTCAATTATAAACGAACAGACTTTTGTATTTTAGTTATCAGAGTTTGTACAGAAACGAACAAACAGGAACGTGGGCATTACTAACAGATAATACGTAACTGTTACTTTATGTTTTCTTTATCAACTTTTGTTGGTTATCATTTCAAGTGAGGCAAATATTTTTACACATAAAAAAAGAGAACGCATAACGCTTATCAGTTATTTTTATAATTAGAACCTTAGTTCATTGTGCACAGCGACTGACTGACTATCTTGTATTTTTATGTTTATCTTCCTAGTTCGAACAGAGCTAAGCGATTTCAGCAAGAACGATGCGGGCTTCTACTTTTTTCGTATTTGTATATATAATACTGGATAACTATAAGTTATATATATTAACATATTTTTAGTTTACAGTTATAATGTTCAGTTTTGATTGCTTTAGCTCCGTGCGGACACACCTGAACGAGTTTATGCGGCTGTTACTTTTAAATTTATAGTGCATTTCGTCATATTGCAAAATAAGAAGAAATTTATGTTACCGAAGTTTACACGAGTTCATGTTTGGATAGCGTTCTAACGAAAAACGGTAGGGACTTAACAGCCTGAAGTGAATCTACCGAAGCACATCTGGCCTCATCGGGGAAAAACACATTGCATTAGAGACTCGGCCTAAAATAACAAAATACATTGTTACTTGACTTCGTCCTTCAGTGTGGTGGTATTAAATTGACACAAGAGAGAATAAAACAGTCGCAAATGTTATTAGTCATGTAGATCTAAAATATAGGTCTACTCAGGTCAACTAAGTTATTACAAATTATAGAGAATGACAAATAATCACTTAATTTTCCTTGTAACCTCCCCACTATGTCAGCTTGGAATACGCACTACTACTCTGACAACACACTTTTTGGTTGGAGGGGGGACATGTGTATTTAATCGAGGTCCCAGTTAAAGTTATTACATCTTCCCTCAAGGCAGCGTTCTTGGGCCTCTGGTGTTTCCAGTGTTCGTCAACGACATGCCCCGAATGGCTGGAGTAAGACTGTCTCTGCTTGCTGCGGAGACGAACGCGAACTTTGCGGCCATCAACCTACAGCGGCAACTCGACGCGTATGTCGGGTGGGCCAAGAACTGGAGAGTTTCCGTGTCACACTACTAAGAGCGCAGCGGTAATATTCTCGTGACGCCTCAAGCGGCTTCCCCCGCTGAACGTAGATCCAGTCGGGTTGCCCTGGACCAATAGTGTGAAGTACCTCGGGCTTCACGTAGACTCCTGATTCACCTGGTGCACCCATGCACACAATATGCGTAAACGCGCTTCGGCGCAACTCAGTGGACATTGGCCAATGCGTTCGAGTCCGGTGTTGACCCTCCCGACTAGGTAAACTCACAGTCGACACGTATGCGTTGCCGCTGATTATACACGCCAGTCCCGTTTGGAGATGCCTTGCCCCCTGTCATAGAAAGTCGCTCCAGAGCGTTCTCAACCGGGGTCTTAAGCTTGCTTGCAAAGCCCCCCTCTGGTTCTCTTCTCGAGCTCTCAGAAGAGGACTGGGTGTCCGCTCCCTTGATGACACTCTGAGACGACGTCTGGTGGGTCGATTCGATGCTCGGGCAGCTCGAGTAATCCACAATGCCCTAATCTCCGTACTCGAAATACAATCCAAGGCCAGGTGAGTCTTGGAAGCGACCCCGTTTGTTAGCCCCGGTGGTATAATCCACCAATCGAGGGTAGTTTCTTGTTCTCCCACAAATAGACAAATAAAATTAAAAAATCAAACTGACCCAGTGGCAGCAGACCATTTGGAGACTCGAGCAACCCCCAGTCGGGAAGTTATTGCATCTCGGCCATTTCACAGGTGTGTAGGACGTTCTCATAAAGTCTACAGTTTCGTTGGTTGTAACTTCGGTTTTCCCGTCCGACCTTCGGATAACCACGTAAATGTTCCTTAGAATACATGTTATACGATGAATATCTTGAATTTCCAATAAAACGTTCAACTTGGATGCGGCTGGCCTGGCCTTTTGTTAAATTCCAATTTTCATACCCTTAAATAAGTGTGGGAAGAGCCATCACCTTGTAGAATTTTAGGCGTGTTTCTTTACTTGTTGACTTAAGGGTTCGCCTGATGGTCCCGCACATAAGGTTGAACTTATGCAACTTACTCACAACGTCGCTGCATGCATTATAAGACACAGGGCCGGCTTCAGGGAGGGGCGAACCGTGCCACCGCCCAGGGCGGCAAATTTTAAAGGGCGGCAGATTCCGGGATGTTAAGTTTTGAAATTGAGTGAAAAAATAAAATTATTCACTTAACTTTACCACAATATGTAAGATCAGTGAGAATTACTTTATGATAAAATCAGCGGAATTTAGCGAAGAGTCGAAAACTCGTGAACGAGAGAACGTAAACCTGACTTTTTCGAAGCTCAAACTTATTGAAACTTATCTCAGATCGAGTATGTCCGAGACTCCCCTGAGTGGTCTGGCGACTATATCTATCGAACATCAGCTGTATTTTTGACGAGTACTTTTTAACTAAGGTATATGGTACATTACTTTTGTTATATTTCAGTCACAATGAATTTTAGTTATTATTTTAATTTTAAGTCATCACATAGGCATAGATTTTTATTGTCTCACGATTCCTTGTATTGTCTCTACAATTTTTATTGTAGCCGTTCGCCGCATCGTAAACGGGAGAAAGTTCTAGTTATGTGATAAACACAACAATGCAAACATTCCTAGTCGTCATTTGAAGACAATCGCGGTAACTTTAGAGTAGGTTTTTTCCTTGCATAATCAACACGAAGGCCAGTTAATGAACAAAAACGCACAAACGTAATTTAAATAATATCTGAATAATAAATTCGATAATTTCAAAATCAGAAATTGGTCGTAGCTAGCCGTTTTCATTTTAAAACATCTGCTTGACAGTTATTTTAATATTGACCTACATAATGTAAATCAATCATTCAATAATGAGGAGTCATTTTGGAAGTGAACTTTTGAAGAACAAAATTCAGTGTGATCATTTCTTTTTTTATTGTTTTAGAGGAGTAAGAATTATGAGTGTTCAGAAATTATAGTGACATGTAAAAAGATCTGAACCCATCGTTACGAACTACCATCCCAGCTGAAAAAGGAGTAGAGGCATCCCAGTTAATCGGTCAGAAAAAAACTGATGTCAACCGTCATCTGGTAAAATGGTGTAACTAACTTTTGGGATCCTGAAAGTCCAGTTTCTGTGATTTTTTTTAAGGCCGTGTTCTGTCAGTACTCATCTTCTTCTTTTGATAGTTCCTATCCGTTTCGGATGTTGGATATCATACAGACTATTTTAACTTTCTGTACTGCTGCACGGAATAAGTCAGTTGTATTCATGCCAAACCAGGTCCTCAAATTTCTCAGCCATGAGATTCTCGGTCGCCCAACTCCTCTTTTTCCAAGTACTTTTCCCTGTAGTATGGACTGGAATAAGTATAATCTCTGTTCATTTCTTAAGAGATGTCCCAGATACTGAAACTGTCTTATCTTCACTGTGTTAATAACTTCCCTTTCTTTCTTCATCTTTCTATGAACTTCAACATTCATGTGCTGTTACATGTGCTGTCCATGAAATGCTCAGTATTCTACGGTAAAGCCACATTTCGAAAGATTCGAATTTTTTATTTGTGGCTTCAGTCAAAGTCCAAGATTCTACACCGTAGAAGAGGACCGAGAATACGTAGGAGCGTAAAAGTCTCATCTTTGTGTTTACTGTTAAATCGTGACTTCTGAATAACCTGCTCATTCTAGTGTACACTACTCTTGCCTTTTCAATTCTGCTCTTTACTTGAGAGTGGTCCCATGGTTCATTGACTATAGTACCAAGATAAGTAAATTTGCTTACACGTTTTACTGGCCTTTGGTTTATATTAAGGGTGCAGTTCGGGAACTTGTTCTTAGATACAATCATTAGCTTCGTTTTATTCACATTGATGTCTAGACCATATCTACGACTGCTTTCTGTCACTCCATTCATTAGTTGTTACAGCCCCTCTAAGCTATCTGCGAATGTGACAGTATCATCCGCATACCGTATGGTTTTATTCTTCCACCGTTCAGAGAGATTCCCACATCACATTCATTTAAAGCTTCTCTAAAACTACCTTCCGAGTAGATGTTGAATAAAAGCGAAGATAGTATACATCCTTGTCTTACTCCACGCAGAATCTGTGTCTCTTCAGTTTTCTTTTAATCTACTGTAACCACTGACGATTGGTTCCAATACAGTGTAGCTATTATCCTAAGGTCTTTTCCATCTAATCCAATATTTTTCAGGATATCCATCATTTTCTGATGTTGGATTCAGTCAAAGGCCTTCTGGTAACTGTGATGAAACATGCAAAAACATCACAGTGCACATCTCTACATCGTTGTAATAGCACCTGATTACTGAGTAGAGCCTCTCGTGTACCTACTGCATCTCTGAAACCAAACTGTGTGGCTGATACTTGTTCTTCACAGATTTCGTATATTCTCTTGTGTATAATCTTGAGGAAGAGTTTGAGAAGGTGACTTATTACCGCGTCAGTACTCATACCACAGATATGCTTTAAAAAAGAATAATAAGGCTTGAGATACTGACAAAGAGATTTACCGAGAAAAGGAGGCTTCTTTTTTATCAGGATGTGCTTTCGGTACACCACTCAATCGGCTCTTGAATTCACTGAAAAATTAGGCTGCGAGATTTTGTTGCAGTTTATCTTGTGTGTATACTATCAGTCTCCTTTCGTCAACGGACAACGGAGTAAGTAAAATTCAAAAAAATAAAGGTACAACACGGGTGGAAGGAGAAGATTCCGCTATGGAGAAAGGACTGAAACAAGCTTATTAAGAGTTAAAGACGTAACTTTAAGTTGATAGAAGTAAAAGGGAATTAATTTTATATGATAATGTTATTTGAATTGTGTAATAAAGTAATCTCAAAACGTATTCATTATTACTTTAGATCCTTTTTTAACTCCCTTTTTTGTTTATTTTTAGTTATTATTCAGAATATGTTTTTCGACCATACCTCAAGGAGTTATTACAGGAAGCCAACATTCAAGTATGAAGTAAAGGGTACGTGGCGAATTCACGACAAACGAAACCCTGCTAGTTTTACTTACCCTGTACAGAAACTAGCAGAGCGGTGGGATAAGTGTAGGTTATAATTGCAGCTTGAATTAAAAGAAAAAATAATGTAGGCAATTTACTAAAATTATTGACTAAATCGTATTAAAAAACAACAGCTATTTTCGTCTTAACTTACCGAATAACATTCTTTTTTGATATATTAACGAAATTGGATACTATCATTATAACAACGATTTATATTTCTAATAGATTCGCTTTATCGACCTAACATTTGTTAAGTCCATTATTCGCTTAGCCTGTCTAGCTCATTGCAACCAAATCTTAGTTTTATTCGGCAATGTCAATATTGTCTTTTTTACTGTGTCGGGATACAACTATCGTGATCTTCCAGCGTGCGTAAATATAAGTACTGAATCA
Source organism: Magicicada septendecula (assembly GCA_034769895.1). NCBI lineage: Eukaryota > Metazoa > Arthropoda > Insecta > Hemiptera > Cicadidae > Magicicada > Magicicada septendecula. Next base: position 129,008,739 of record CM068368.1, read on the forward strand.
AATTGAACAAAATCTTCACACACTTTCTCTCTCTCTGATCTTCAATCGAGCCGCCGTACGGTTGGTTATTCAGCCGGGTTTCTTATACATGCTCGTCATTTTACAAGTCAAGGCTTCCACCTCACTTCCGTACCATCGGGAAACACGGAATAAACATTCAAATATTAAGTGGCTCGACTACAAAGGCACATTGATTTGGTTTAGGGGCGCAGTCCACGTACTCCACCCTGTTACGTGTGGGTAAAAATTCGGAATGTCCGAGTCGGAGACGGTGTGACGAGCAGGGCAGAGGGATGCTGGGTCACTCACCTCTCCGATACATGTGTTAACTTCGCTACGGCGAACACATATTTTAACGGTCATGTCACGTAGAGCACACTCAACTGTAGGTAGTAGCGTTTACCCGTGTAGCGTTCGACGTAATGATTTCAGTAAACGAAGTTCAGTTAGTTCGAGAGCTTTTCGGACGTGTCAAAACCTAACACCACACACTATTTTTCTGTTTTCCTCATTAACAATCAGTTATTTGAATCTGTGTTTCAGTACAAAGTAGAAAAGACATAGGCCCTATCTCTCGGAAAATCGGCAACATCCCTGAAACCAATTTTACAGAAATTATGTATATAAATTTTACATTTCTCGGATATTGAACACGTGTAACCATTTACGGCTAAATCATTAAAATTTGAAATTTTAATTTTAACGTTAATATCAAATTTACGAAAGTCGATTTTAATTTTGAATTTAACTTTGAAATCAAGGTATTTCTAGTAGCACTCGGAAAATTTCACTTTCATGATGTGTAAAACTAACAACGGTCTTAGCAGCACTTGAAATTTCGCGTCCTTCCCCAAAAGCAGAAACTGGAAGTGTCGTTCATTTCGAAAGACTTTTTTTTTATATATCTGTTAATGAAACATAAGTAATGGCTTTCAAAGGCAAACATCCCATAAGATCAAACTTACGATCAATGATAGAGTGCTGGAGGTAATATCCCACTTTCAATACCTAGGATGTGATATTACATATCAATTTTATGAGGACATCAAGAGAAATATAAACAGATTGCCGACGATTTGTGGCACTATTAAAAGAAGTTTAGGGAGAAAAGCAAGAAAGGAAACTCAAATGCACTTCTATAAGGTCATGGCAGTTCCCACCTTTTATATGGTTACGAAATATGGGTATTATCTAAAAAAGATACAGGTCATATCCAAGCTGCCGAGATGAATTTCTTGAGATACGTAAAGGGATGTAGGCCTACACGAAACGATAGAATTAGAAACGATGTGATAAAACATTAATTGGGTATATTCTCTGTAAATGCAAGAATCGAGGAATGTAAGCTGAGATTGATTGAAGGCATAGGTAGAATGGAAGCGAAAAGGCTATATCAACAAGTTTTACAACTAGAACTAAAAGAGATGTGGGAAGACCATGCAAAAGATGGTTTGTTTGAAAGTAGAGACCAGAACAGGTGATGTCGCCTAATCCTGGAACGAAAAAGAAGAAGGAATTTTTTTTATTACTTAGCACCTGAGAGGCCCATTTTGTACTACTTAACTTCCAACGTGCCGAAACTGAAACGCATTTGTTTTATAAGGCTTCATTATGTGAATGAAAGTAGTGGAGCTTCGTTTGTATCGTGAGTCTTAATTAGAAATACCGAAAGACTTCCAACACTGTGTCACTTATTACAGAATTTTATAGCACTTGGATCTAGAGAGATTTCTCCTATGAAAGATTTGACTTCATAATGTCACTGACCCGTAGAAGGACGAGAAGCAGGGGCCGACCTAGCAATTTTGCCGCCCTGGGCAGAACAGTTGTTTGCCGCCCCATACTAGGTGAAGAGATTATCAAATTATTCCACGAAATAAAAAACACATTTTAGGTATTCATTTATTGGTTTTGCATCCTGATTCAACAAGCCGGATGCTTCATCTCGTGCAGAAACATCCATTTCTGAATCGTCGTATATACAATATAATGCATCAAAAATTTTGCCTCTTTGATATCTTAGTGGTTTTACTGCGTCTATTCGACTCTCCCATCTTGTCTCACTTAGTGGTTTCAATGTTAAACCATTGACGTGTTTTAAAAAGATAGACCATCGCGAAGTGGATGCTGCAAAAAATACATAAATTTTTTGAACCATATTAAAAAAGTTTACTGCTTCTAGTGAAGACTTCGCCATATCATTCACCACCAGATTCAAAGAATGGCTACTACATGGCACGTAAAAGGCTCTAGGATTCAAAATTTTAATTCTTGTTTGAATTCCAACACGACAACCTTTCATGTTAGAGCCATTATCGTAGCCTTTGCCTCTGACATTCTGTAAGGGTAACCCCATTTTATCCAGTTGAGTCAGGAGAATATCAGTTAATTCCAAACCAGTAGACTTTTCAATAGGAATAAATCCCAAGAAACTTTCATTGATTATAACCTCTGTTTTCAAATTGTCACTACTTTGATCAATGGACACGTATCTAACTATCATTGTCATTTGTTCAGTTTTGCTACAATCGGTCGTGCAATCTAAGATAATTGAATAATATTTTGATTGATTAACTTTTTCAACAATAATACTTGTAATCTTTTCGAATATTATGCTGATTAACTCATTCTGAATGTTTTTGCTCAAATACGTTGCTTTCTTTTCTTCCTTCATCAGAATTCTGCGCGCATGTTCTTGCATAACAGAATCAAATTCCGCCAAGAGCTGAATTAATTTAAAAAATTTACCATTGCTACGCTCGTACAGTTTGTCAGTTTTACCCTGAAAAGCCAAGCAACTTTCTCCCAACATTTTAATAATAGACACAATGCGTAACAAAACTGCATGCCAATGATTTATTTCAGAATTAATAAGTCTTTGAGATTCTGTGTCCAGGGTAAGAGAAGATTTCAGTTTGTGCATGAATTCAACCCATGATTTTTGAGCGACCAAGTGGTGGTTTGACGTTTCATGGGATTGAAGGACACTACTAATATGTTGCCAATTACAGTAGCTATCTCTAGTAGCTAAACTAGAAGAAGATACATTAAAAATTTTACAACAGAAACAAAAGGCAGCGTCTCTTGTAACAGAATAAACAAGCCATTTTCTTATAACATGTTCACCATTTTTCAAGCTTCTTTTATAGAGCTGTTGAGTAAATCGACGACCTTTATCGTCAAATGGAAAATTATAATCATACAAAGGGCTGGGTGGACCTGTATTTACTAGAAATACTCTTTCTGAATCTCCTAAACTATCAGGCCACGTTGCTGGATCGGACGCCACAATGTTTTCGAACTTTTTTAATGTAGTATCTGGACCAACAGGATTTTCTAAAGAAGTGATGGCCTCGCCTGAAGAATTCAAAGTTTCATCCCGGTTGATTTTGGATGATCCCGGACTCACGATGGGATGAGATGGGGCAATATTTTCAGAATCAGCTGATTCAAATGTTTGTTTTTGTATTTTTGGAAATGTTCTAGCGGCAACGGTGACAGTTTTATAGCCCTGGTCGTTCCTATAAATAGAGGACCAGGAACGACAGTCTTCAGATTAATGCGAGCCGCGAATGAAAATTGTACTTAATATTTTGTTTAATAAAATTGAGAGAAATATATACGTTCATATATTTAATTTCTTTTACGACAATAAATATAATAAGTACTCGAATCGTCATTGTCAGCTTATTGCAAGTCGACTGACGTATTTGGGTATTCTAAACCTAATAATTGTCCCAGTTGATTGACCCACTTTGGGACAATCTGGAATTTCATTTCGAGTTACTCCAGTAACGAACTCCGTGATATTTCCTATACTTATACAGGAGTGCACGTGAGAGGTTTACTCCGCGATCAAGTAAAGATTTTGAGAAGAATGTAAGTAATCTTACTGAGCTACATGTCGCTATGTAACAAAAACTCTTGTATTTTGTCCATGACGTGTTCTGATGAAGCCTGATACAGGCGAAAGCTAGCTTAGTCTCGGGTAAATAGTTTTTACGATTATTACCTAAAATACTTGTGTTCCGGTGTCGTAAATTACAATACGGTATATAGTAGTAACAAGAACGTTACAGTACATGTGTTAGTACGCGACTGGATGAAGAGTTATTTAAAGGAATAAATCAGTTTAGTTATTTCTTGCGAAGATTTAAAAATTGTCTTAGTTTTGAAGGAAGAAGGAATTTGGAAATTGAATATTTGACTATTATCAATAAGTAGGAGAAAGCGGGGTTAAAATAAAGTACGATTATCTGAAGTCATTTAATTTATATATATTGTAATAAAATAAGAATATTAATAGTAGTGGTGATGTTGACTCTGATGTAATCAAGCCCCACTGTTTGGGCTAGCCAATTTGTAATAAAATAAGAAAAATTGTAATGTAATATGTTTAATTGGTGTGGCTCTCGACGTCTCACTGGTCTGAAACACTTCCTTAAGTTTCCCAGCTGGTCGAGTCTCAATGGCAGCAAGACCGGTCGAGTAGCGTAATGTTGATGAAGAAATATATGTTCAGCTTCACCGAAAGTTTCAAAACAAAAATTATTGTTTTGAAGAAAATTTTAAAAAAAATTGTTTATTAAAAAAATAATTAAAAAAAAATATATCTTCTTTTTATTAATTAATTAATTATAATCAATTAATTAATATAGGGCTGTGAAGTTTTAAAAAGGGTAATGCTCTTCTGAAAAATTTTATTAAAGTTTTGGTATATTTTAAATAAACTATCACCACTCATAAGATTGTCTTCAAACCAATCGATACTTGTTTACCTTTTTATTTTTAGGTTATCTTCACTTATAGGTGGTAAAGTCCTGGTGGATTATTAATTAGAATTATATTAATGATAACTAGTAATATTTACGAAATAAAGAACTATTTAGTGTTGAAGAATATTAATGTTTTATTAATTAATAGCAATATTGACTCTTATCGATTATAATATCGATTCTCAGGATATCGAAAAAAATTACAAAGTATATTATATAAAATTCATACGGGGTTCTTTAAACAGCCAATTATTATCAAAGTCAGAGAAATCGGGCTAATATTTAAAAAGTATAACGTTACAACAAATTAATAATTATTACTAAATACAGACATTGAATAATAATTTGAAAATAATATAATTGTTTTTCACCAACAGCTGATATGTGCACGGAGAGGCATTGGAATTGTCAAAGAAAGATGGCTGCCGTCAAGTTGATCAAAATGTCGCTCGTTCTTGCTACGTTCCAAATAATGTATTTTCTGGCAGTATTCCTGTTCTGGTGTCTGCAAATCTCTTGTTAAATGTTGTTTAGTGCCTAGTGTAATGTTTCTGGGTTGTATTTAGTGTATCCGTGTAATTATAAGTCAAAACACTTTTCCCGATACCGACACTAATACTTGGTTAATGTGTTATACAGTTTTCTGGTGTTTTGTGGTGTTTTTCGGAGTAGAAATGTATTGTTCAGTGTTATGTAGTGTTTCTTGATTGTTTCTGTTATAATATGAGAGTTCTAGAAGTATTTTACAAGTCGCTCGCGATTTCACAATAACGTACTATACGCTCCTTGACTTTACCGTTGTAAGATAGGTTAGATCGTCACAAAACTCTCGTCATGTTAACCGTTCGAATACCAATAATCAACTAACTGTTTCCTCCAGTTTCAATTAAACTCTTAGCCAATATAATATTATTCTTAACATTGTTCAAATATATTTTCATATCCTGTGCACACTTTAATATTTCACTATATAAATGCCTAAACTTGGGTTATTTATCAATTTTATTCACTAGATGTTATTTAAATTAATCTTTCAGTTCATTCAGCTTATTTTCAGATCAAATAATGCCGTTTTATAGTGTTTTCTGTCCAAAAAATAGTAATTTTACTTTCAGTTTGGTACACTCTGAAAAGTCAAAACATACTTCCTGTCATTATGTAAATTCAGCCATTTTATCAGTTATATTTAATATTAATTATCCTATATTGTATTAAAAGGTTTATATTCCCTTATTTTCTTGTAATTAATTGAATTAGTTGTATTCTGAAACATTATTCTGGAATATATGACTCCCATGTCCAAATTTCTGAGTTTAGTCATTTTCATTTTTATTTATAATTCTGAATATAATTTATTAAAATCTCTCTAAATGGTATGTGCAATTATATGGCTTGATCTCAAGTTTATTTTGTCTAAATCCCTTTTGTTTATTTGCATTTAAATGAGCAATTTCTCTGTTTTGATGAAGTTTGGTTTCCATTCTTTTGGCCTAGGTTTTTTAACAATTTTTCCTTACAAAAACTTTACAAACAATATATGATGTGTGATACCCTCTCTGACTTTTACATATAGTATTATAAATTAAACATGTTTTCAAATTACACAATAACAATTAGTATTGGTTACAATACAGATAACAGTCAAACAAATAAAGAATAAAGAATATCTTTAAATAAATGGTTGTCTTCAAGTCAGACATTTTACAACAAAATCCTTATTTCTAACATGGAAATATGGTTCACAGAAAAAGGTTTTTTACTAACTAACATCTTAATTACTTCCTACTATTTACAAGTAGTAATTATTTTTATAGTTCTGATGTTAGTTGTATCAGACCCAAACAAATGGCCTTATATCTAAAACATTTTTAAACATTCTTATACTATATACATAAAAACCTTATATTTATATTCTTATTTCTAACTATTATTATAAGTAGGATTCTACAGTTTTTATACCGTCTTTTACCCATTGTCTTTGGGGAATTGTACCCTGTCATTAATAAATAAATAGCATAAATTGTTCAAAAAGTATTATGAAATCTGTTTTTCTTTTTGCATATAAAACAAAATGTCATTTTAAACAGATTTATGTCTTATGAACAACATATTGTCACAGTACACATTTCAAGTCATTGGAAATTGTATATTTCATTGCATTCAATGTTTGTGATTGCCAAGAATGAAACACAAGGTTCATTTTTTATAATACCCAAAACTATCACTGGTTCACTTTGCACTTTATATTATGTTATTGCTAAATGGTCGTATAGTCTTATTAACATAATAAATTGGTTAGCGTTTTTCAATGGAGATTTGTTCCATGGGTACTATATTATTGTTTCATCTTAGTTCACAGGCAACTTTTACTTTATACACTTCTCTCTCTTAAATTTATATACATGTGGTTTTCATTTCGTTATACTTTTATTTTTAAATATTTATTTTGGGGATATAGGGATTTGGGTGTCTTTTATAAGAGCATGACATCTTCTTCAGGATGCTGCCTTCTTCTTCTTTCATCAGTCTTCTTTTCTCCTGCCTTCTGGGATTGGTATCTTCTCCATCTTCTTCTTGATGCCATCAGGTTTCTTGGGATTTTCTCCATCTTCTTCTTTATTTTTAGAAATACACCACCTGTGTTGTTTGATCTTGGCTTATTTTAGGGTTTCTATTCTATTTATTCTTCCTCGTTGTGGGTTTGGTCATATTCAGTACTGCTTTGTTATTTACTTTTTTACCTTCCTGGGTTATACCTTGAAAACCTTTGGTTATGAGACTGGTTTTGGATGACTCATCGCTAGTAACTCCTTTTATTTGAACTTGTATTTTCTTTATAATAATGATTTCTTTCCACAGTTGCTATGAATTAATCTATTTATATTAAACTTAATGCTTTCTTCCAGATTTAAATGTTATATCTTTATTATTCTAATGATCAATTGCCATTCAATATTATGCATACATCTGTCACGTTACAATATTGTAACGCAACAGAAATACTACCATTCAAGTTACATAAAAACAAGGTTCACAGAATAATAAACAAGTCAATATCTGACCCAATGATAGAACAAAGATCTAATAATTACAATTATAATCATAGATAAAGGTAAATAAGGATGCAAGATAATATTAACAAGTATAACCGAACCTGTAAGTTAGATAAATACAACTAACACACACAGCTAACTGTATGTTTTATATGATAAATGTTCAATGAAAAACAAACAAAAAATGAAACAATAATTTACTTTATAGTAATAACAAATAAGAATTTTGAGTTAAGAGATATTATTTTATGACAACAAGTATTATGATAAAGTTTGTGTTATGTTATACCAAATATGTATTGAGTTAATGAAAGATAATGAAACAAGTTGTATTATTCAATAACTGTTGTAGAATGTAGTGTGAAGCAGTTAATTAACGTTAATAGATTTGAATTTCTTATATGTGATCCATAGGTAAAGATAGAATTGTTATTAGATATGGAAAAAATAATTGTTTATGTAAATGTTAAGAGTTAAGATTTGATTGTATGTATGAATTTATGTAAAAGAGGCTATAGATGTGTACCAGGTATAAACACAGATAGGTCCGTTTACAATAAAAGGCCTAACAGCCAAAACCACTATATAACCACTCATAACATAAAGGTTAGGTATATCAATAAATAATAATTAATGAATACGATTGGAAGAGCTAGAAAAAACACTAAATTAATAATAATATATTATAAAATTTATACAAATTATGCTAATACCGTAATGCCATTATATCGATTAGTAACATAGAATATCGAAAGTGGATTAAATATAAAAAAGAAAAAAACCGGCTTATATAAAAAAACCAGCAGAATATGTGTAGAAAATAATAAACCAACTATTGGTAAAGTTACATTCCAATAGGATAGCAAATTGATAAGGGATAGACAAAAAATATATGAGATAAACATTATATTCAAACATGTAGGAGGAAGAAGTCAGGTGTTGCTAGGGACGAAAAAAGAAGAAGGAAGTTGCTGATTTAACAATAATTGCTTTGATGAACTGAATGTGATGAGATTAAAAACCCAAGAAATATTTATTTAATCAGAATAGTCTAACTTATCAGACACTATTATAAAATACAAAATCCTAATGACAATATATATGAATCACCTGTACAGTTTAACTAAATAATACTACAGAATGAATCAGAATAGAGAATAAATAACTGCATTATACAAGGAAGGACTTGAACCATCCCATATACGAGAGGAATTGACGATACATTAAAACAAATAGAAAGAATCAAAAGTATCACAAATAATAATATACACTACACCAGAATTTATAACATTTCAAAAAACACGGAACAACACTAATTGCTTCAACCGAGGGAAGAACGTATTTGGGTCCTGTCGTTGCAGAAGAAGAATCCATCGGGCTGTAAACCAATCCAGTAAGCTGTAATTCCGAAGTGGACAGGAGAAGAATTACTTTTTATTAAACCGAAGAAAGAAAACCGTACTGCATAATCGTCCAGAACAGTAAATTCATCAATCAACCCCCTACACGATTTGCTTCGTTCTAGTCTGGTAAATTATTATAATATTAATCATACTAACTACACAACACTACAAATTTGTAAATCTTGCATTCTTATCTATGTATTTTTAATCTTCCCCACAGTTACAAGAACCTTCACACCCTGAATTAAATTAATTACAAATTAAAACACACTATATAACTAAATTTAAATAAAGTATCAGAATAATCAACAATCGATTCATACAATCTATAGCCCAAGCATATGTTAATTAGAACATATATTATCCAATGTTAAAGAAGTAAACAAATAAAGAACCTTTATATATTGGCAAAATCTTGTTATTTGGAGTATGGTTAATGAGCTAGGAATAAAAAAGTAACTGAATAAGTATAGAATAATTGGTTAACATAAACATTGAATAACCTAAAGTTTCGTTGAGCCGATACTACAGCGCTTATAGCGGAATTATCTGGCACCAAAGAGAGAGCGTAAAAATACAAAACTAGACAGAATTCTCTTCAAGGTATAATAGGGTTGAGCGGAAATATAAAATAACTCATTAATTATTTAAGTTGCAGGTACACAAACACTGATAGTTTTTAGAGAGCTAAGGTAATATTAATTAATTATATCAATACATCCCACAACTCCAAATATCTCCGAGATTTACATAATTAAAATAATTCAAAACACATTGGCATAGGTGTATGTACAAATCGACAAACCCAACAGTGGGGTTTTAAGGAGAGGAAACCCGTTTAGGTACAAATTGCCGCCTGCAACGTGGGGCTTAAACGAAAACGAGGACGTCTACTTTAGTTAGGTACAAATTGACGCTCATAACGTGGGACCTAATTAGGTGAACAGAGAGTGATTACTTACAAATTGACGCCGGCAACGTTGGGGCGGAAATAACGAGAATCCCGCGACCGTAAGAGACAACGTAAGAGCCGAGGGTGTAGGTACAATATATATATATATATATTTTTTTTGTCAAATATGCCGCCCCTAACAATCTGCCGCCCTGGGCAATTGCCCAGTTTCCCCATACCTGTATCGGCCCCTGATGAGAAGCCCACCTTAATATGTTGTGAAGCATACATTTCTTTGGTGATTAAACGAATTCAAATCCATAAAACTGGAGAAAGGTTTAATTCATATGTTGTAGGCTAATTCTTTTCGAAAGGACTGAATGTTTATATTTACTAGATAAGTATTTGCGTTGACGGAATATATGTAATGAGTTAGATAAAATGTGTGTGTGTGTGTGAACAGCTAATGAGCAGCGTGACGTCACTTGATTATTAACACTACTTTTAATAATAAGATAGTTAATTATTTATTCATTCACGTGTACACAACAAACTGACACGCACGCAGCTCTGTAAACAGAGAATCTATATTTATAAAAAACGTGATAAGAAAAATTAGTGTTTAGTCATTCCAATAAATGAAATTCCGCAAACACCAGTCTTGAGCATTTTTCCCGCAACACTGATCCCTCCATTTACGCTCTTAAGCCAAAGCCTAACAATTCCATCCAAAAGCAGATTAAAAAGTGCGGTTGATAAAGGGCAACCTTGTCTAACGCCTCCATTTATGAAAATTATTATAAATAAAATTCGCTACTGGTTTTCTGGTGTCAATTTAATTGTACCACAGTACAACCTAACACCGCAGTAATCATAGCGTGTACGCAGTAATTCCATACTTATTACTAGAGAGGTAGGTATCTAAGACACTAATAAGTAGGCCTACTTTCTCCAAAAAGTGTAAGAGGGGCCTTGACAGTGAAGTATGTTCACACACGATTTGGTTCACACACGGCACCACTTCAAAGACGAGCCAGTAAATTGTTTTCACTCTTCGGATGGCGCACACCATCAACGATAAGTCGTACAAAGTTGATTAGTAGGGAGGCGTTTGTATTGTCAGGAAGCTCGACACTAAGGAGGGAAACACTCCCGTAGGGAGGATAGGGGTTGTGCGATACTGTGGGCAAGCCCGTCGCCCGCTCGTCTACTGCGTCCCGAGATTCAATGTAGAGCTCCTGCCGCAGGGACCATAGATATTCTAGATTTTAAGGGGTGTGGGGATCAATTAGTTACCTAACTGCGAGTGAGTGAACGACAGAGCCCGGCTCCAAGATTCACGTGGCACAGATGGGTTGAGACCGAGGGCGCTAATGAGGTGATTGCCCTCGAAGCGGCCACTTCGGGGATAGAACTTTCGGGAAAGTGTCCGTAGGCTATAGTGGCGTTCAGGGTACGGACACGCGGGGAGTCTCGGATAATCTTATTCGATGTCATGTAGTAGGCTTTACACGACATCCGGGAGAGACTGAAGCTTCCGCTTGTGGATCTTGGCCAAGTAGTCCCATACAGGAACCGCGTAGGTAACCATCGGCACCACATAAGTGGTGACGATGAAGTTCCCTAGGCGGCGAAACATTCCCGTCCGCTTCAGCAAGTACGTACCTACAGTAACAGTGGCCTTCAATGCGTGTCCGTTTTCCAAAATTATTAAATCCAACCAGGTTATTTCTGTGAAAATTTTGAGAAAACAAATTCACCGAGAGAGGTTACTAGCCTCCAGCCAGGCATTAGTTGGGTACGGTTACCACTTTCTAACAAACCTGATTCTCTTTAGTGTTTGTGTGAGGATACTTCCTCTCTGCAAGGCCACGGTATTACAGTCGTCGACCGAGGAAAAGGAAATGTTTGGGTGGAAAGATTTTTCTTGTGAAGAGCGACACAGTTGCGAATTCTTAAGTCTTGAAGTGGAGATGATCTTTTCTCCGTAATTTCGTTTCACCACTCCTGGCGAAACCTCGCCTCCCGGGTGGTTCGTTATCACGAGGCAGAGCCGGACTGTAAAAATTGACGCAATTTAAAAGTGCATTGTCTCATCAGATGGGGAAATTACAGGCGACCTACTCATAGACCTTATAGCCTACTATAACGCGGCCAACTGAAAAAAGCCTAACCGATTCTGATATTAGCCTATAAGCACTGTCTTGGGACGGAAACGTTGTCTTTTAAATATAATTTCACGTCTCTACATTCAATTATAACATGTTTCTCCTTTCTCCGTGGCAAACTAATTACCCGGAAAACTGAAAAAAAATTTCCGGTGCTAATCTGAGTCACCTCAAAAGTATCGGTTGCAGGTCGTCGCACCGACAGCTAAAACCACAGTACGGACGTTTATACGTTCAAACGAACAACTACATGCTGTAAGGCACGTATGAATATTACAGTTTGTAATACCATATTGCAACATGTTTCGGAGAAATGAAATTGACATTTAAAAAAAGTGTAAGATAAAATTATCTAAAACGCTGAGTAAAAACTAAACATTAAATATATAATTATTTATTTCATATCTTTGCCAGTTACAATAAAACAAATCCATTTATACTGATAAGTTGGAGTTTAAACAGTGTCCAATTATTCAGTTTTTTTTTTGTTTACTGCGGCTGAAGGTTAATTTGTGCATTCTGTTTACGCGTTTCGGCGTATCAGTGGTTCGAGAATTGTTAATGTCTAATCTAAATGTAAAAAAGTGCTTTTATCTTTTGGACTTTTATACCGTACGATTGTCTTTATTCAGTGTTAAAAATTTAAGTAGGCTACGTACATCAATCAGTGTGTAAAACCGCCAGTAATTAATTCGTCTCCAGCGTTGTTTTCTCACTCTCCTGATACTGGAACAAAAAGTGCATTTAAAGAAAAACACGGTGCAAATAATAGGGACACAAGTTTACAAGTGACACGGTAAAAATCTCGTTTATTCTCGTAAAGTGTGTGATGTTTGGATGCTCTGAACGGAGACAGTGTACGGATGCAGCAGTTACGAATCTATTGTTGCTAACAACCGAACCGTTGGTTTAATAATTCTAATTTCATCAAAACTTTCTTGTAATAGGTGCATTTTATAGGTTAGTCCAAACTAAATAATAAAGAGGTAATACAGTCGACATGTGACTGTAATCGCTCCGCTTAGCATCCACATTTCACGTAGTCTTATTTCGTGATATTATCTGTAACGCAGTAAAATAGTAACAAAATTTCTAATGTTTCGGAGAAAAACTAATCTGTAATTTTAACAAATAACATCATTACACTCGTGTTCCAAATAGTCTAAATAAAAAAAATAAATTTACATTGTTCAGTCGTGAAATTAACGAGAACTAAAACTGCGTGTCTGGTCTGATTGCCATAAAAAATTCCCTTCATATCTGTAGTATGCGATGCAAAAGGTTGTCTATTGCAAAAGTTGGCCTACCTGCATTACAAAAAGCTGTAGAAAACCTAGTTGGTATCAGAAACCGTTTGGTTCTGTTGCTTCATTGTTGACAGTAATATATTAATGGCCTTGTTGTGACAGTAATATATTAATTTACTTTAGCTTCTGAAATGTTCAGATTTTTGAATGAATACGTCTAACGGTCACATAGACAAGCAGTAACAGATGCTGTAATACTACCTCGGCCAAAAGGATGGCAGTCGGTAGTCTTTGATGTATCATCATCATCTAAAGGCCGTGCCTTGTCGAGTTAGTCACATCTCTCTCTCTCTCTCTCTCTCTCTCTCTCTCTCTCTCTCTCTCTCTCTCTCTCTCTCTCTCTCTCTCTCTCTCTCTCTCTCTCTCCATCATTGTCCTCTTTAAATCGCAGTAAGATAGGAAGTTCGTCTCCTTTCCCATGTCTTTGAAGAACGCTGCTCTTGGTCGTCTTCTTCGTTTTTTCCCCAACACCTTTCCTTCAAATTATTGTTACTTAGGAATTGATTGTGTCGTAACACGTGTCCGATCAATTTTGACCTTCTTCTTCCACTCATTTTTAAAAGTGATCTATCTCCGTTCACTTCTGCGAGGACTGCTCTTTGACGTGATGTGCTCTTAATTGCGCGGCACTTGCCCACGCTGTCTCTGTGCACCAATCAGATTACACCGTTAGTAAGATGATATTACAGTTTTCAGTCCACGCTGCCGCCGTGTTGCCACAATTAGTATTCATATACCGCAGCTTATCATCCGTCTTCAACGTAGCCGACCCGTCGTGTCGTCGTCATTTCGCTGTCAGCGTAGCCGTTGTTTGATGATGCGCGGAAACGTGCCATCAACGTAACTACGCTGATGTGAGATAAAAATTTAAATACCACTTATAACAGCTGTCTTCATGCGAACAGTTTCAGTACTCATTTCGTTGAAAAAAAAAAAAAAAAACAGCAAACCCTGCAATTTCAGTGCTCGAATTTCACGCGAAACGTGAGATTTTGAACATAAGGCCACTCGTCTTTGAACGAGTTAATGCTTCAGAGCTACCATTATCAAAACAAATATACAGTAGGAGCTAGATAATAACGTCTAGGTAATACAGTAATACCACACTTCACGCTTCTTCACCACTGTAGGCTCTACAGCCTTTAAGATATTGAATTTGTAAATGCTTGTTCACAGCACGTTTCAGTTAACCAGAACGTTTTATTTCGCAGAATCTGCACGAGTCACTGCGATGGTTGGTTATATTTAGGAGACGGAAAAAAAAATCATCAGAATTATTCACTCACCTGCAAACCGTTTTGCTGATCTCAGAATTGTACGCTTGACTGATCGTCGAAGTTGGGTTGTTTACTGGTCTGCGTTAGTTTGCATATTTTTTTTACAATACGCAGTAAAACGTGGTAACTGCTAATAATCGCATGAATTATCTTATAATTAGCACTAAACAGATATCGCTTATCTGTATGTAATAATCTAACAAAGTATTAACAAAGAAATATTTTTTTTTAATCTATACGCACACCGAATTAGTAAACAAAACACGTAATAACTGTAACTTCCTCTGAAAAACTCGGCAAACATGATTCACAAAGTGTTAACGATTGGTACTGCGTTAAGTGTATAATATGCGTTATAGGTAGAATCTGAATCCCCCAACACAATGTATACTCAACCATCGATTCTCAACAAAAAACCCAATGTTACTGCATTCCGCCTCCTTCATTGTAACGCTAGAAACCAGTGGCGCAGCGAGGTTAAATGGTGTTGGAGGTTAAAAACTCTCTTAAAGGGAAAACGGAAAAAAGGAAATGTTAGAAATTCAAATAATATACGGTAAAAATGTAATCACGTAAAGCGTCTATGTGAGTACGAACATTTCTAATTGCAGTATTGAGAGTACAAAATCACTTTGTGTAAACAGTGTTAGTTGTCTGGGAAGTGACTACAGGATGGTTCAATTTTTCACAGGATGGATGCCTGTTGTTTCACAGGATTTTCTGTTCGTATTTTATATTTTTTCGTCAAGTGGTTTTTTTATGTTTTTTAATCAAGTGGTTTAATACCACTTCGAAGACAAATCAACAATTCAATTCTTAATATGTGTGCTTTATACGTCGGTGTAAGTGAACTATGAGTTCGGAACTCCATTGTCTTTAATCTGTTAACTGCTGCATCAAAATGTTACGCTATTCACATATTTGGGCACCTGTAACGGAATTTTAAAATGTTTGTTTTTGAAGGTCTGTAGTGTCCATTTTATGAAAATCATTTACTCATTTCTGTGGCAAAACGAGTGGACCGATTTAACTCCATTGTCATCATCATCATCATCATCATCTTCATCTTCACAACACGGCATAGGCAAGGTCCTGCCTGTTCTGCCTTCAAAAATCCTCCAGCCATCCTCTTCCTGGATTTACCCACACTCCTGTGTCCTATAGGTTTGTATTTCCAGACTTGTTTTGGCCAGTCTGGAATCTGATATTCTTTCTAAGCGTTCTTTCCACCGTTGTTTGTACTCTTTTAATTTTTCATTCAAGTTTAAAGCTTGTAACTCTTCTCGTATGGCCTCATTTCTTATGCGGTCAAGTATATAACACCTTTTGGCTCCTCTTAAGAATTCCATTTTCGAGGCCTGTATTTTACTGTCTTGTTTTTTGGTTGTTGCCCATAATTCACACCCATAGGACAGTACAGTGTGCGCCAAAACTTTGTAAAACTTTAATTTTGTATCTCGACGTACCTTATTGTACGGTTGATTGTTCCACAGATTGTCGGGGACTTACCTAAGTTAACATCAACGTCATAATTTCTAGTATAGCCAATTTCATGTCTCAAATAATTAAAGTGGCTCATCTGTTCCAGAATTCGATAATAAATCATTATTTTGAAGTACAAGCAAGTCGTCAGCAAACAACAGCACATTCGAATATCTGTCTCGTGATAACTTAAAACCAGGGTTCACTAGATGTTTCCATTTCCTTACCAGATCAGGGGTGCCCACAGGGGGGGATCATAGCGCAAGTTGCGCATTGAGAATTTTTGGGGCGGATTTTTCTCGTGTATTTTAAGGATTTTTGGGGGGATTTTTTCAAGAATAACATTTTAAATCCAACATTGATGGAAATGTTTACCGTGTTTGTGTAACAAACTAAGCTATTAGTAAAAAAACTAAGGCAATTGCATATCTTTATGATTGTTTTAACGAACTGGCGGCATAAATGTCTCTACCAGTACAACTAGTAGTAAATTTTGTTTTGGAATTTGGAAAACTGACCCTGGCAGCCTGCAGCAACATCCTGTCAGTGAGTCAGAGGGTACGTGAATAATAAATCGTGAATGTAAAAATGTGTGGTGTGCTAAGCTTGTAGACCGACGGGCAGGGGGGGGCTTTTCGATTGGGGAGAGTGCTGAGACTTGGGGGGGTTGCGCATTAGGCCTGAGGGGGGGATGGGCACCCCTGTACCAGATCGTCAAGATAAATGTTAAAACGAGTAGGTGATATACCGCACCCTTGTCTGACACCGTGATTGACAGATATTTGTTGAGATATCCTGGAATTATTTTTGACAGCTATTCTTGTTCCATTATATAGGCCTTGTATAATTCTTACAAGTTGTTGAGGGTATCCCCGTTCTTCTCATATTTGCCACAACAAATTTCTATATATACACTATCAAAGGCCCTCACAAAATCAACGAAAGCTATATGCGTTTCCTTATTGAACTCGCGATGCTTCTTAATGATTTGTGTAATAACAAAAGCGTCGTCTATACAAGATCTGCTCTTCCTGAAGCCGTTTTGTACTTCCAAAATAGGTTGCTCGAAAATAGCCTGCACACGGTGCTTCAACTCCATTTGCTGCAAATATTTAGATACTAGGAAGAAGTTTTAACAAAATTTTTATCACTATCAGCGCCTATAGAAGGTAGGAGAAATTGTGCCAATTTTCTCGTATCATGTACTTTATTTATCTTGTAATGTACGATGCCGTCTTTATTGTTTTACGACTTTCTTGTATTTTAAATATATATGAATGTAACCTTTATATTTTCACATTTAGCTTGTTGATTACAACAATATAAATATCAAATAAATGGTTTTATTCGCAAAAATTCACCAACCTTACCCCCCCCCCGCGGAAGAAACTCCTAGCTTCGCCCATGCAATGAATAGGAATCAAACAGATAGGTCTACAAGTCAAGTGTGAAAGTCACAGGCGAATTTACGAGGGGTGATGAACGGGACCCCCCCCCCAGATGGTAAAAAAAAATTGACGAATTTTATTAGTCTCGCAGTTTTTAGGCTATTTTATTACTTTTTTAGTTGTGTTTTTGCTAATAACTATTTATTTGCGCATTTGCAAATATAGGAAAATCAATTCAGTCTGTATCTGCCAGTGTTTCAGCAACGCGTATTTTTATCGTGTTATTACCGTTTGCTTTAATGTGATTGATTTCAGATTGTTATCATACGTTTTCAGCCACTTTAAAGATAGTAATGTTGATTATTCCTAACATTTTTTTTTGTGTGAAGCCGACCCGACCGGACTTCGGACCCCCCCCAAGGCCAAATCCTAGATACGCCAGTGTTGAAGGTAATGGTCATCGTCATCGCTAGCGGAATGTGCAGAATTATTGCAAAACTCTTTTGGGTTTCTCCGACCCCTAAACGTCAGTGTTGGTGATGAATCACTTCATCACTATGTTATGGAATTACTGCAATAATATGGAATATACAAAATGTAGGTAATTACACCATAACTATTTTTCCGAAAATAGTTCTGCAAGTACATATACATAGTTACTGTCTGTACGTGGACTACTATCTGTATACACTAAGTTGGCGTCTGAGCCGGCGACTACCAGCCCCCAGGTAGTCGCCGGCCCAGACGCCAACTTAGTGTATACAGATAGTAATTTCATCACGATTTCTATACCTCAAAATTCTATAACTCGCCAATCAGGTTTTTACATGAGCTGTTTAGCCTCGTGGTTTTCTTGTCAGTCTAAAAAAGCGCGGATCCATACTCATTCGTACCTATTTCTACGTACGGTATGTGTTGAGTAGTAGTAGGCTAATTGCACCGAATCGTTCTGAACCGCTATTCCGGAAGAGGATGCGGAAAACAATGTTATTTTCTGCGCAATGACTTCCTGTTTTTATTAAACACACGATTGTTATTATATAGGTGGAGCGGCGCTGGGTCACGTGCTCAGATCAGATGGTCATCAGCTGATAGTACCACCTGTACTTCCGAAATGGCACTATTATGGACTGCGCATTTGCATCTCATTTGCGTTAACAGTGCCATTTGCATCTCTGACTACGCAGCCCCCCCCCCCCCCGATCAACTAAACAGTCGGTTCGACAATACTTAATTAAATGATTGGCGTTTTAAAATGTTACATTTCATATAGCACACAATAAATTCTCGCTCTCTCCGACTCGCTCACCATCTTTCTTCTTTTCCCCTTTGTTTCAAGCATTATGTTCTTATTCAAAAATAATCTCATTGTTAATAAAAATAACATCAACTGAATTGTCGATAGTTGTAACCAAAAACTATAAATTGTATAAAGAATCATATACAGATTTCGAACAGGTATTTAGTTTCCAGGTAGTATTCAACTTACTGGGAGAAATGGATACCGACCACAAAATTGAAAGGTTTAATTGTGTGTGTGTGTGTGTGTGTGTGTGTGTGTGTGTGTGTGTGTGTGTGTGTGTGTGTGTGTGTGTGTGTGTGTGTGTGTGTGTGTGTGTGTGTGTGTGTGTGTGTGTGTGTGTGTGTGTGTGTGTGAATTAAAATAACTTTAAAAAACAAGACAAGAAAAGACACAGATGACAAGAAAAGACACGGTTAGATCTAAGACTACCGAGTAAGAGGAATATTTTAGCTGATGCGTGCCAAGGTTCAGACAAATTTGTGGTCAGACTGTCTTATTTCTCTGATTAGCACAAAATAGAGAAGAGATTAGTGATTCAGTCGTGTAGGGTAATATATGCTTATACGCGTACGTTTGTACGTTACGCCAGCAGATTTGTAAGGAGTGAAATGTGGACCGTGACGCATAGGGACATAAACAGAATACGGATAGCAGAAGTGTGTTTCCATAGAGAAATCACCGGAATCTTTAACGAGACCACATTAGCGATGAAGTAATCTGCATCTGCAAGTCCGAAGCATGCTCGAGAGCCTTGATGATAGACGTCCGAAATTCCTTTTTAAATTATAAACCAAAATGAAGACGAAATGTAGAGGGACCTACGAAACAATAGTAGGCCTAACAACAGTAGGAGCCGCAACAGGTCTTCAGACCTGAAGCTTGAAGAAGAAGGAAACTAAATCTATGTGTTTACAGTAACAGAAATTATAAACAGGACCCAGTCAACATCAAAGCGGTTTATTTGCGTGAGGAAACAGTCGGTGAAGTGCTATAAAGCGGTTTACGTGAATGGAGGAAACATTCATTCGGTAAAGGTAAAGTGCTACGTGAATGTAATGATAAACTAATCACGCCGCAGTAGGCCCTACTCAAATACTTGTAAAGAAAAAGACACTTCATAGCTGACATAGTAGACCTAATTATGGCAGTAAAGGAAGAACAAGATCTCAAAGAAAACTTGATTGTGGCGAATGAAATATTAACAGAGAATAAGATGACACTGAACAGAACTAAAAAGAAGTCGTTATCATAGCAAAAGTAAAGTAAAGAAACACATACACATTAGGATTTAAAGAAAATGGATACTGCACCTTCCAGTATGAGGATTACCCTAGAAGAACAGGAAAGAAAAACATTGAATTTCATAACACACAAAGTGTATTATGTAACAAGCTAAAAAGGAAAGAAATGTCAAGAACAGAAACGATGTACTGTATATGAAGATATGTAGACCTATATTTCTATCACGCCTATATGCATGCGAATCGTGGGTTAGTAACAACCGATTAAGAGAAAAAGTGAACGTCGAATCTATGGAAGAATTTATTGAACAAAGACAGTTTCAGTGGGGGGTCATCACAAGAGTGAACAGAACGTTACCTGTTAAAAATCCAAGCTTGTTTAAAATTATAAACTAATTTTCTCTGAACAAAGTGTTTTTTTTTTAAGATTTGTGGGAGATTTCTCTCCCCCCCCCCCACGGATTCGTCCTACGACTTGTGTGTGAAGGAGTTAAGGTGTAGATTTTAAGTAGACATTCTCATTAATGTTAATTCATTACTGTAGAAAAGAAAGCCACGATTCATAGATACAGGAATCAGCAGAGGAGGGAGTGTAATTATTGTAGTTTCTCAGGTGACTAGGGACATTTCGAGCTTTGTTCGCTAAACAAAATCGTTTTGAACTGTTCGCAAGTTGATAACGAATTTACTGAAAGATTACAGTAGTAGAAAACGGCAAGTGTAGAAAACGTGTTTGTTATTATATACTTGAGGGTTCCTCGGAGATGAATAAGATTTTTTAATCTTTTTTGGAAATGAGAGTCAAACAAAGCTAATACGTTACCAAAATAAAACAACTCGAATAAAGTATTTTATTACTGAATAAAAAACTCTACAGACGGCTGATAAACATTGTAATTATTATTGTTATTATCAACATTATTATTAGTATATCAGTATGTACATTACAGTAGGCCTATACTAATCATGCAGACACTGCGTGCGCTGTACTTTGTTAAACAAGGGAAGCGCGTTCTCAGTTTTAAACCGTCCATTTGGCATTTGGCTGTCTCTCCGTATGGTAGATGTCTCACGATAACTTTTGAATGCGTAAACCGATAGATTATCGTAAACTTGCCATGCGTTCCATACTTTTACATTACACGCCCCTACTGCTCTTGAGAGATTGACCCCCCCCCCCGAAATAGGGGGGCGGAAGACAAAAATTTAGGGTTAGATCCGTGGGGTATCAAATTAAAAGAAATTTTAATCACAATCTAAGTGTTCAGTTTTACTCATTTGAAAATTTTAGGACACCAGGGCCAATAAAAGGGATCCAAATTTTTATTGTTTAATTTGTAAAAATTCATGCTCCGTATAAGACTACAGAGAACTTTAACTCGGTTCAAAATGTAGTGTTCGTTTTCGAAATTGTTCGTAATTGTTTAAATTTAAGAAGTCATTAATGAAGCCAAAACTCTGAAAAAATGTAAAAGTATGTGAGGGTCATCAAAATGTGAGAAATTTTATTCGTAAAATACGAAAATTGTTTTTTTAATCATTTGGGAGTCTGTTGCAACACGGTAGATTTTTTTAATAATTAAGTTTGATACTTAACATATTATTTGTAACCTCTTCATTTGGACGTGTAACAAAAGGTGCATAAAAAGTAAAAAAAATATATATAAAATCAAAAAAACTTAAAATGAGATGACATACGGTCATCTCCTCTCGGTGTTTCTCGGCTACCAGCATGAATCATACATAAGAAGAACTTCACTGACAGCTTTAAAAAATTAAAATTTAATAATTAAAATTTATCTAATAATAAATGTATTTCGTTGAAAATAGTAAGCGGGTTCTGCAACTCAGGGTTTACTATAATATGTAAGAATGGTATATTATCAAGTACGCAAAATCATAGGCGTATTATGGGACCCCCAGAAATCCGAAAAGGTGACAAATTTCGTTAATCCCTTAATTTTTAGGTTGTTTTTTTATTATTTTGTTTCAGCTGTGTACGTTAATATAGTAGTAACTCTTTTTTAAATATACAAACAGGTTTATTACACAGCATTAGGGTATACGTTTGAAATATGGGAAATCAATTCAGTCAATAAGTATTTTGTAAACAATGTTTCAATAACGCGTATTTTTATTGTGTTATTACCGTTTACTTTAATAGGACTGATTTCAGCTACGTTGAAGATAGTAATATTGAATAGTCTTGAATTGTTTTTTCTTTTATATGAAGCCGACTCGACCCCGGATTAAATTGTTTTTTCTTTTGTATGAAGCCGACTTGGATGAAGCCCCCCCCCCCGGGACATATTCTAAATACGCCATTGGATAGTGTAAACATTCTGCTTTGGCTGACAAAATTATCGGTGGAATCCACACAGAAAATTTGCGTCGCGACAATACAAAATCTATGGGCATTGTTGTTGTCAGACACAAGTAAAGGGACAACTGGAAGGAATAAATGCATAGCTTACACTTACATCCCTGGAATAACAATATACAAATAGGTTTATTGCACACCATTAGCGTATACGTTTGAAATATGGAAACAGGAAATCAATTCAGTCAATAAGTAATGACATTACAGTTGTCCGATTTCCCAAAATTAATAGATTAAGATGGGCAGGACACGTTCAGAGAATTGATGACGACGTGCGCAAAAAGAATTATGAAACACAAGCCAGTAGGAAAAAGGAAGATTGGAAGACCCAAGAACAGATGGTTGTAGCAGGTCAGCAGTGATGCGAGGAAGCAGGGCGCAGTGAATTGGTGGCGGATGGCTGAGGAAAGGAATAAGTGGAGGCAATTTCTTTTCGAGGCCAAGGATGTATGTGTGTATGTATGTATCCTGTCACCTTCTGAAACTTTCTGAAGTGTTGAACATATTCCTCCCAGAATACACGAGACATAAGAAAGAGACTTTTAAATTTACGCAGTCATAAATCATCGTCGTTGTTAAGGAAATGCAAGATAAATTAATCAACACAGAGACTGGCTTTTGTAGAATGTTTATAAATAACTCATTGTTATTTTGTAATTGAAGTGACAAAGATAATCTGTTACCGGGTGAATAAAATAAACACTTATAAATGCTGGTATTAATTTATCATCGATAATACACGTCCGAAGAATATAATAATACGAACACACACACACACACACACACACACACACACACACACACACACACACACACACACACACACACACACACACACACACACACACACACACACTGCAAGTAATCACTTGTTTATTATTTACTAACGTCCATTGTATGTTGCAACAGCCATCAAATGGTCCATTTCTGACTGTAAATCTCCAAGTCATTTGGTGCACAGACACGAACAAACGAACAGCAATCGAGTTGAGTCAAACCACTCAAGGGCCCAAGAGCTTGGTGAGCAGTGAGAAAGAGAGAGAGTGAGTGAGAGGGGTAGACAGACAGACGACAGAGAGATAGATATAGAGAGAGGCAGACAGACAGATACACTGAAGATAGGTAGACAGATAGACAGAGAGGTCAGTAAGGTGCTTGGAAAGTTACTCTTCCAATTAGTAACTATTTATTATTTACCCGTTTATTATTAATTAACCTGCAACATCAAGTTCAGATCAAGGGTTCGCTTGAACAGATTCCAAAATCGAAATGTCGTCATCCAGCAGGGCCGCCGCTACCAGATGTGCGAAATGTGCACCGCACACGGGCGGCCGTATCAAAGCGGCGGTCGTAGACTGCAAAATGCATCAGCAGACATTGCAAAATAAATTAAAACAATTAATACCAACTAGGTCTAGGTATATGACATTAACGTTTATTCTTGATATTATTTTTGTTTTGTTAGCATTACCGCAGTGTAGTTGCCAGGTCAATAAGTCCTCTTTTCCCCACATTGCTACCCAAAATTTCCCCACTTAGCCATAAAAATCCCCACTGTCACAAATACATCTGCTTTATGACAGTGTCTCATTTTATAGCGCCTGAGTATGTTCTAAATGTTTAAATACTATTACAAGAAGAATATAAATATTAAAAACTTGTTTTAAGTAAGATAAAAAAATGTTCTAACCTGCTGAGGTCAGCCTCAATATTATTTGAAAACCTTTTCATGCACTTACTTCAGTATAGACTTGAGTTTTAATATTCACACATTACACTATAGTTAACAACTTTTAATTTGTTTAATTCACAAAAACAATTTACAATTCGCTAACGATTCGATAAATTACACGGTATTCGTCAGGAAACCGCAGTACTGTGGAAAAAGAATCGTTTTCCACACTGAAGATGGCCTCCAGAGGAGAGGCTGAAAGGTCTGTTAGTAACAACAGAAGTACACCACGGCCCAACACCCCGGAGTTTAGTTAGATTGTTTCCAACATTGTTGACGCCGGCGTCATAAATTCTAACTTATCCATGCCCTATTGTAAATAACTGGGTAATCCTGTGAATCCCAGTATGTTAGTTGTGCAACTAGCTTAGTAAGGTATTTTGACGAATTAGCGTTGCTAAGGCAGTTTACAAGAGCAGGAGGCCCATGGATCCCTCCTGGTGGTTCCCTAACTCGGTGTTCAATATTTATGGTAATCAGGCTTGAAAAGTCTTTAAAAAAGAAAAAATATATTTTTTTTACTGAATAGTTATTAAAATACGCATAAACTATAACTTTACACATTAAATAATTTTTATTATTTGAAATCCCCACCATTTCCCCACTTACCATTTTGAGGCTTCAAATTTTGCCACTGTGGGGAAAAATCCCCACACCTGGCAACCCTGGTACTGGCATCAGCCTTGTTTTGACTGCCAAGAAAGCGTATTGTTGCGCGACATTTATATCTGAGTTATAGCTGCGGTCTCTTTGTGAGTTTGTAGACAGGCGGGTGTATGTCGACGCTGGCAAACTATAGAGTACCTACCCGATAAGATAAGAAATTTTTATGTTTTGTTTTGATGAACGCGCGCCTTTAGGACTGTCAACTTGTATTCAAAACGACAGCAGTTTGTAAGCAGTAACAGAAATTTGTATCAATTTTTAATTAAAATAATACTAAATGGTGTGGCAAAGTAGGGATATGAAAAGTATATTCAGGAGGGCGGCAAAAGTAAAATTGCACACGGGTGGCAAGCACCATAGCAGCGGCCCTCTCATCCAGTGTTCGGTGCTCAACGATGAGCGTGTGTGTTATCTAGAATGTTGTCCGTTTTGTGAGACTACGTGGTAAGTAGGGCTACTATAAGACATGTAAAAGCGGTGAGAGGACGTCCCGTTCCCACCGAGACAGGCGGCGATAGTTGGGCGCGGTCTGCAGCAGCGAGAGAAGCCATAGTTTTCTTGCAGATTTTCGACAGCGCGTGTTATGAATGTGAGCGTTGTTTTGGGACTAGTGACTAGTTCTGTATTGCTTCATCACGGCGTTCGCGTACATTCACACTGAACTGGCTTCGTGTCACTGTTACAAGTTGCTCGGGTAGTAGTATCTCTCGTCAATGCTTCGTTGTGCACGTGTTTCTGGCCACCACGGTTGTCCTATTCAGACTAGCCGAACTAGTTCTGTACCTATCAGCTGGTGTTACACGCCGTGGTGTCGACACTCTTGTCAGAGCAATAAATAGTTTCTGATTGGCAAGAACGTAACTAAAACGAACTCGATGGAAAATATTAATTGAGGATTTTCGATTTAATCCGAACAAGTGACCTGCCTGTAAAAATCTCTGGTTTCTAAATTGGTGCAAGTTTTTACATCGAAGTTGGCTTACTCGTTAATCTAATCTAATTGTCCCCAAGTGTAATAACAATGGCGTGTCTAGAATTTGGCCTTGGGGGGGGGGGGTCCGGCGTCGAATCGGCTTCATACAAAAGATGAAACAAGTTGAGACTAATCGACATTACTATCTTTAAAGTAGCTTGAAACGTGTGATAACATCCTCAAATCAGTCCCATTAAAGTAAACGGTAAACGGTCCCATTAAAGACAATAAAAATACGCGTTATTGAAACATTGTTTACAAGAGACTTTTTGACTGAATTGATTTTCCTATATTTCATATTTCAAACGATTACGCTAAAGAGTTACTAATGTATTAGCGAAACACATCTTAAAAGAATAATAAACAGTCTAAAAATTAAGAGATTAACAAAATTCGTAACTTCTTTTTTTTTGGGGGGGGGGGGGTCCGTTCTCTTTCGTCGCACCGCAATATTTCGTCGTCTGTAATTTGTATGTATGCCGTAGTTTTTTGTTTAAACGATCTTCATTTAAGAAAACAGTCTTTCGGCGCCATACATTTCTAAAGCGTTAAAATTTAGTAGCAGAAAATATTGTACTTTTCAGTTTAAATTTTAAAAATGTTATGAATTTTTTTTTAGGTCTGGATAAATTTTTAATTTTTATGGAATATTAAATATGTGTTATACTCAACAACCGGATTCGGCCAATGACCGAAATTTTTGCCCACGACGCGATGTGGACAGACCGAAATACCCATAACGCGACGTGGGCATTTGTGTTCGGTCATTGTCCGAAACTAAATGTACACAACGCGTTGTGGGTAAACGCAGTTGCTCAATAGCCGGTGTAGATTCTTCCTTCGGACTTTGCGCAAAATGGTATTACCCACAACGCGTCGTGAGTATGAGCGTTTGTCCACAACGCGTTCTGTGTATTTGGTATTAACGCAAGACCGAAAATATGGGCACGGGCAACGTGCACCACCGCGTAATTTGTTTTAGTCTTTCATTTTTTAATATTTTTGGTTCGTTTTTGTTTTTGGGGTTTTGCTTTTTTTTTTAAGCAAGGTTACATATTTTATTTGAATTTTTATTTCCAAAAAATACAATTGTCAGGTAATCTATAACATACAATACTGTACTTAAAATTAAATGACTAACTTAGTGCCTATTTAACAATACTGAAATTTTACATTTATGTTTTACTTTTTTATTAATTTTGTTGACTATGAGGCCTACTCATTAACACAACAGCATCAGTGTTCCTGTGGCATTTGGAATTGCATTTAAGTTGTTTTTGAAACACTTGCACGATTTTCCTGCACAACTTTTTTTGCAACCGCATTTCACGAAACCTTGTGTTGACCCAGACGCCACCATTGCTTCATGTTTTACATTAATTGGTTCTTCGGGTACCTCGTCAGTTTTTATAAATTTATTTTTAATCACTTGGAATTGATTTCTGGCTAACTGTTTGTCCAACGTTCCATGTTTTGTACCAAGGGTGTGAAGATCTTCGTTTATATTCATCACGACTGCCATCACATTTCGAGGAGCTAATCGACCACGATCAACCTCAGGTATGTTCACCAATACATTGTCCCCTACCGACACGCGTGTTAGCTTCTTTTCAGTATTTTTCAACATTCGCTCAGCCTGCTGCTCTAAGCCGATTTTACACTTTTCTCGAGCAGTTACAATGGCAGTTTTCTTTGAGCAAAGTGAACATAAAGGCAAGTCAGAATTTAGACCTGGTTCACTGTAACAGCCTGGATGGAAATGTCGAGCACATTCAAAGCATGCTCTGCCTTCATCTAATGTTTCATTAGCAGAATGATCACTGTTGCACACCACTATGTAAAATTATCCCGATTAGCGCTTTCAAGCTTCACAGCTCATCGTCAGATCGGAATTAAACCAAAAATCTGAAAAAACCCTTCACTCACATCTCACCCCACCCTACTCACACACAACAAGCTATAATTGAATGTCCTTTCCCCACCCTCAGCCCTGTCCCACCATCTGGACAGATATATATTTTTCTAGCAAATTCCTTGCTTCCACTGAAACACAAGAAATTTGCTAGAAAAATATATATCTGTCCAGATGGTGGGACAGGGCTGAGGGTGGGGAAGGGACATTCAATTATAGCTTGTTGTGTGTGAGTAGGGTGGGGTGAGATGTGAGTGAAGGGTTTTTTCAGATTTTTGGTTTAATTCCGATCTGACGATGAGCTGTGAAGCTTGAAAGCGCTAATCGGGATAATTTTACATAGTGGTGTGCAACAGTGATCATTCTGCTTGTGATTTCAACCACTAACACAACTTTCTTCATTAAACTAATGTTTCATTGCACACTGGGCAAAGCATATTGTCAGTTTCACCAGTGTCAGCTGTAGGTTGATCGAGTTGATCATTGCCTGCATCAATAGGACTGTTGTCTTCAGTACGGTCGTCCTCTTTCTCCTGGTCTAGGCTTCTTTGAATCGATGATAGCTCCTCCTCAAAATCTTCCTCGCTGCTAATCCTATTAACAACATCAGCTGTCAGAATGGAGTCTAAATAACCCATTCTTTTGCGGTGCACCGAACACGGCTTCGTAAGGTGTCATTTTGATACCAGTATGATAACTGTTGTTTTTAGTGCTCTGAACAATACTTAGACCGTTACCCCATCCAGAAGTTTTGTTGTCAGCCATCCATGCTACCAAAGTGTCTCTCACTTCTTGATTGGCACGTTCGACAGACCCCTGACTTTGCGAATGACGTGGTTTCCCATGCCATGTACAAGTTTCAATGCATTCCATTTACTTGCCAAATTTTTGATGACCTAAAACATAAGGAAAATAATGTCGCGACACGCTCTGCCTCACTGTGAGGAAAGTTATTTCGGTCATTGTGCAAATACGGAATACACACAACGCGTTGTGGACAAACACTCATACTCACGACGCGTTGTGGGTAATACCATTGTGCGCAAAGTCCGAAGGAAGAATTTACATCGGCTACTGAGCAACTGCGTTTACCCACAAGCGTTGTGGATATTTAGTTTCGGACAATGACCGAATACAAATGCCCACGTCGCGTTTTGGGTATTTTGGTCTGTCCAGGGCCGAATCCGGTGTTTGAGTATAACATGTGTATTATAAAAAGTTTCAGTTAATATGGTCTATAAATATAAGTGTAGACAACAAAACAAGTATATTCAAAGTCGGTTACAGGTTTTCGATAATGCCGTCATTAACGCTGTACGTGTTCAATAACCAAGCGGATCACCATTAATTCTTAATCATAGCTCAGATAATTTGTTTACGAGTAAAAATTTTATTAAAAATTTTGGGAAGTCGATTTAACAAACTGTTTATGTTCAACGATGCCTATATTAAATTGATTTAACTTTTATTTTAATGCTGGAAGCTTGTTTTTTGAACTTAGTAACGGAGTACCGGCAAGAAGACACCCACTGATGACTCACATAGGTTTATATATCTTAATATAATTGAATATCTTAAAGTAGACTTCAATAGGCCCAGTATTTTTTCCATTTACCCGTTTGCGTTATTGAGTATTAATTCAATAGGAGACATTATAATCTGCCGGTGCAAAGAATTCGAGGCAGATTTGGCGCGCCACAGTTTGGTCTAATAAGCAAATTAGGAGCATTTTTCGATCTAGTTGGAGCATCAGTTTCCTTGTGTGTGTCGCAAACAAAAAGTAGTGTTGTCTATTCGTTTAAGGGCTCTGACGTCATAATAATATGTTGTGTCTCCCATGCGCTACAGTTGTCTGTAGACACAACTGATCATTTCACCTGAACATTCGTGTAAACACAGAGCTTACCCAACCCAATCTAGTATGATTTTTGTTTTTTTGCTTTCTTGTTTTCACTGTAAAACCCTGGATAAAATTCATTTAAGCTAACAACCGCGGATTAGGAATTTGCTTTAAATATTTTCTAGTCTTTTAATTATTTCAGTATTATTTATTTAAAACCTATGATATATTTATATAAACGCGTACACTTTCGTGTGTAAATATTTACGGAAATGAATGAAATTTACATTAGTTATCGTAAACTTTCATTTTGCATTCGTTAAGGATATTTACTCTATTATTAATTTTTTTATTACTTCCAAGTTATAAATTGTAACATGTTATATGTTGTATAATTTGTGTTATTATTATTATTATTATTATTATTATTATTATTATTATTTACCACTTCTGTCTTCATACGCTCCAGTGTATGTTTTGGTCTCGTATGGATGGATTCTGGTAAAATTATTGATTTTAGGTTAAGCCAATCGGAACCACTTTTCAATTAATACATCTGCTCTCAACTCTCGGTAAATACCACCCAGTTGAAATACCATTTTACCAATTTTGTTGGGATCATTTATTTATTTATTTTTATTTGAGACTCCTTTAAATGTAAAATGTGCAACCGTAAATTCTACAAATTGTAATGTATTAATTTGACTTTAGCAATGAAAAATGTTTAATATTAATCAATTTATCACCCATAATAACTGAAGCGGCAAAACACCGCAAAAGTAAATTAGTGAAGAGTTATTCCCCTACAGCTGCCGAGTCCTGGCGTTGTTATGACAACCATGACGTCAGTGGCCTGGTTAATAGACGTTTGTCAAAACGGAGGTCCCAGCAATTCTCTGTATTTTTAGTGCTCTCTGCGTTCAATTCCACTGTTGCAGTACTGTTACTTTTCTCGCTACGAATATGAATCCTATTAATGTTTTCAAGAGGTTTTCTGTGTTTCGTCAACTTTTCTTTTTAAACGAAGGATCCATAAAAGTTGGGGGTCAAACAATTAACGTAACACAAAGGGAACCGCAAAACAGTTTCACATCAAAAATGTATTGCACCAACTTTTGTCTAAAACTTGCACGGCCGGTGTCAGTATTTTCAGATTTATTCCTAAATACCGAGTTGTTGGGCCGTGGTCGTTTGCTATGAACTATCGACATCTCGTCGATCCCCCCTCGGCGACCTTCTTCAGGTCGTCAAAAAGCGACAGAGTATACAGAAGCAGGAGCGGCAGATCTTCGCTGAACGATACCCGATACTTGTTTCGGGTAAAGCAACCAAAACTCGGGTAGTTGCTAAGCAACCAAAAACCAAACCACGCCCTAACAGCCAGTATTTAGGAATCATTTTGAAAAAATGTATTGTACTGTTGTCTTGAGGATTATTCGTATTATATGTCCATACGCGTGTCCATACGTCAAACACAACAGCACTGAGGTTACTGACGAATTCAAACCAGTTTCACCATTACAATTTAGTTCTTTACAAACAAGTTCATCGTAAGGAATGGAATTGTTTCGCTGCAGACGCTGAGTAATAATGACTTCACCCGTACAGCGATATGTACCGGACACGTGGAAACGAAATGTGCATAGTCATTTAGTCGTTAAGTACCAATGGGCATTTATGAATAGT
The DNA here is from genome assembly GCA_034769895.1 of Magicicada septendecula. Taxonomy (NCBI): domain Eukaryota; kingdom Metazoa; phylum Arthropoda; class Insecta; order Hemiptera; family Cicadidae; genus Magicicada; species Magicicada septendecula. Next base: position 129,040,217 of record CM068368.1, read on the forward strand.
CGACTTCCTGCTCTTTTTTTTTTGTAAACCTTGCGTCCTTGAATTCTTTGTTCAATTGCTTCGTTCGTGTTTTGTCAAATGCAGATGTTATTAAAAAAAGAAGTCTGCGAAAACTTTATCACATCATTGCCAGAATTACCTGAAAAAACGTAACTTATTTGCTTCTGGGGAGGGGATGAGACTAGCTTGAAGGTCGGACCCCCCATTTTCCTCAAGGCAAATGAGAAATGCAGTATGGTTCTCATATAATTTTATAAATACGTTTTATAAATTCTTTGTGTCTCAGTTTCTGAATAAACCAAAATGAAGTGTAAGGGTTGAAAAAAATACGGAAGAACGCTGATTGCAAAATGTCATGTCTTTATTAATTAGTGAATAGGGGAAGGGAGAAGAATCCTGAAGGTGATAGAAAATAGGAAAAGGAAGTGGTTAGGTCATTGTTTAAGAAGAGACTTCTGGCTTACAACTGCCATGGAGGGTGTCATAGAAGGAGGAAAACGAAGAGGGCGTAGAAGAATAAAGTTAATAGATAGCATTAAAATCAGAGGGTGTTACGAAGAAAAGAAAAGACTGTCATGCGATAGGACAGCTTGGAGAGCTTTTACCATTTGAAGACCTAGCTTAGGGCAGAACACCAAATAATAATATTAATTAGTTTAAAGGAAATAAAGGAAAAAATCTCATATTATTAGGAGTCACTTCAATTATAAATCTGTATTATTAATAAATCTTTTTTTAGATATTCTTTAGAGTCTTTCTAAAGATATTTTGAAAAATATGGTTTTATTACCCCTTCGCACTTTAATCCGAGTATGCTGTCCCAAGAATGTTCTAAGCGACTTATAGATTGTGTTAAATTATGTTACCTTTGTACGAATTTATGTATGTAAACTTTAATTTTACACGTATGTAAACTTCTGTAATAAAATCTCCTTTTTTCCGAATTAAAGTCAAGAAACTGCTAGTGTACATGTGCAAAGACCCAAATGGCTGAAAACAGAATGATTTATAAAACGAGATTGTCTGTATTGCAACATTTCAGGTGTTTCTGAAAGTTTCGAAAAATGTCTAAACGTACATTAATATTTGTAAACGTAGGCCTATATATCGATTTAAATGTTTCTAAATTTATAGGCCTACAAGATGTTTCCGAAAGGTAAAATGTGGAATTCGGATAAATCATACCTGAGTTGTTACATTTCTTTCGAAATATTCAGCTTACTTTCCTTGTAAGAACCACGCACTCTTTCTCAAGTTGTTTCAAAAAAAGAAATGTTGCCATGATTCGTTGCAATAGTAGCCTAGTTGTTCCTATGATTACGTTGTTTAAAGTTGTTTCGCTGTTTACCATGATTTAACAGTTTTTAATTACAGTGAATAATAATGTATTTGATAACTCATGTATCAAACGCATGCTCATTTTACATAGCTTCTGCAGAGGTTAATGCGACCCAAGTACAGCACAAACGAGTATACGGCTATCATGGCCAGTATTTTAGAAAGGAGAAGTAAATAAATAGTTAGGTATTTATTTAAGTTTATTTCATGTAGCATTTGGAAGTTAAGTACTTTTTATTTTTATATAAATACTTGAATATAACAGTATACAGTATATACAATATATTAACACTAAATTTACGGAAAGTTTATACCTTATCCATAAATACAGTGATCTGAATCTATTTATAAGGTGAACTAATTAATTATTTATGCGCAACTTTTTAATCAGACTTTATAACCGAAGATTTTAAAACTTACCATCATCTTCACAACACGGCACAGGCAACGTGCTCCCTGTTCCGCCTTCAAAAATCCTCCACCTATATCTTCCTGGGTCTACCCACACACCTGTGTCCTATATGTTTGTTTTTCCAGTCTGGAATCAGACATTCTTTCTAACTGTTCTTTTCACCGCTCTTTGTAATCTTTTAATTTTTCATTCAAGTTAAAAACTTGTAACTCTTCTTTTTTATTATACGATCAAGTTAAGATCACCTTTTAACTCCTGTTATGAAATGCCATTTACGAGGCCAGTATTGTAGTGTCTTGTTTTTTGGTTGTTGTCAATAATTCAAACCCGTAGGACACTACAGAGACTGCCATAACTTTGTTAAACTTTAAGTTTGTATCTCGCCGTACCTTGTTTCTAAAAGTACGGTTGATTGTTCTACAGATTGTCTGGAACTTACCTAGCTTAACATCAATGTCATAATTTCCATTATAGCCAGTTTCATTTAAAACTTCCCTAAAAGACAATTATAATTCTCTACATTAATATGTATCTTGACACTGTGATTTTCCTTTTGCTTTCTTTCTACTACTCTCGCTTAAGCTCAGTGGCAATTTCTGAATAAATTGTGGTGGTTTTCATTTTTAGTGCTTTACAGACTGTAAACTACAGGTGCGTCAGAAACAATTATCGGAAGACACGTACTTCCTATTTTATATAAACAGTAAAACCTTACAGATACATACGGGTTTGAACTATTGAACTTGAGCGTTGACGCCTCAACGTAGTTTGCAAATGTTGACATCTCAAATATTGCTATCACATTTTCCGTTCAAAAACGTTCTTATATGGATAGTTTGCATTTCTTAAAAACTGTGAATAAAATCTGTTTACGATTGTTATATCATATTATATAATCAAACCGATTTGTGGCGGGGTTTCATGCGATTAAAATTTAAAATGGGCCTACCAATGTCTGTCGACTGTTTAGGGCATACTATAACTAATAGAATAAGTGATTAGGAGACGTATGTTTTTAGCAAAATCTAGGTGCAGGACACCTGCACCCCTCACAGAGTTCTCACGCTGGTCCCCTCGCATCTGGATGCAACAAGTGCTTGCCGTCTTCCCCTTCTCCCTCAACAAAAACTCTCCTCCGCGCATGTGTTTTATTTATTAATATACATACATACGCGACCCTTCTCGTAGTGGTACTGTAAATAAGATCCCCATGTTGTTTGAAATCAAATATGCCCTGGAGTGCTAACCAGCTACAGTGAAAAACATTTAACGCAAAATGACGGGGATCTGTTTAATAACTACCAAGTTCATTCTCTACAACGTATCATACCCGGACACAAACTTTTTGGCTGTACACGTCTGGCTTTTTAGTTGTTACGATGATTTAATTTTTTGCTCTTTCTATTGAATCTGATTAAACGCGTTTTTAAATGTCATCATGCACATTACTTAGAACACTGCGGCGAAAGAGGTCTTGGATTTTCTGATTATATATGTTGTACACGAATTTACTATAATTTTTTTCAGAAAAGGGAACCTGTTGAAGTCAATGTGCGAAGATGTAAAATCCGAGTTATGAAGCATAAGAAAGTTGCATGTAATGTAAATATTTAAATTCTAATTTTATTCCAATTGAAAACTTAATATTCAGGTAAAGCATTCAGTTAAACGTCATGTGTTGATAAAATTATTTGTTTTGTTAAACTGCCGAAATATTTATGTATTAATATGCCAACCTGTCAGTTACTAATTGTCTTGCTGATATATTGCTAGCAAACACGGTAATTATTTTTATCACGTTTAAGCTTTAAGACTCCATCTAACTTTTCATAACATTTTTTAAGAATACAGCCTACTTTGTGATGTTAAATAAAAACAGTAGAAGACCATAATTACCGAAATACATACAAACACTGCAGAGTTTCTTATCATTTATATTTTCCAAGCTGAGAACTCTGCAGTAATGTAAATACTGTTAGAATTTTTGCTAAACATTGAGTACACTGTTTAAAAATACAATATTTTATTAGTTGGCGCTGCAGTCAACATGTATTTTTCTCGTACAGTATACGTTTCCAGGAACTAACCAGGAAGAAATTTATAAAGAGTTTCATGTCAAGCATATGCACATATCGGAAACCTGAACTTTGAGGAAATTGGGAGTAGCTACCATGAAACTTTCGAGATGTGCTGCTGGAAGGGAGTCTTAAGAATACCATGGCCGGGAAAATTACCTGATAATGAGGTTCTGAGGAGAGTGGACGAAAAAAGGATGTTGATTTGATCCACTGTAGAAAGAGGAAGTAATATGGTCGCTCATTTGCTACGCTATTCAAACTGATTTACCACCCTGGTCGAGGCGCGTCAGGGGAAGGCCCAGGCAGGAGTACGTGGATGGAGTTAAAGAAGGATGAAGGTATGTGGTGATCAAAGGAAAGAAATTGCAAGCCCCTAAACCTCTGGGTTGAGGAGGAGAATAAGAAAAAAAGTCTACGTCCACACTTTGACGATGATTCACGAACAAACTGTCACAGGATACAGTTACAAAACATTTTCTGACGTACTTTAAATATGCGAAAAGGGCTGTCGCTATGTTCGTAGGTCGAGGGTTGAACACCAACCAACTTAACAAATGATTTGATAGTCACTGTAGTGATGAAATCATCTGCAGAATTACAAACAGAAATAACACTGTTGCACACCACTATAGCAAATTTTTTTTCCGATTAGTGCTTTCAAACTTCACAGCTCATCATCAGATCAGAAAAGAATCTGATCGAACGTTTTTTTCCAACCTGATGATGGGCTGTGAACACAATTTTATTACTTAAACATGTGAGAATTGGCAATTCAGGCTTTATGGAACTGCAATCCCTGATTACTGAAGGCTAAGCAGTACATTGCTTTCACATCTTGACGTCTTGCAAGTAGAACACCGGCTCCTTAACTTACACGCTGATTTACTGTAGTTCAAAACCAGAGGATGGAACAAATTACAGAGGATGAAATAATTTACAGTTGGACAACAGTAATATGTGTAACCTTGAGGCACCCCTACATGCTCTGGTTTGCCCTATGATTTTATTTATCTACACAGATCAGACCTGCACAGGTAGCATCTTTCATTTAAGGGAGAATCTGAACTACTGTAGGGTTGGGGTCACCCCTACAAATCAAGCGCCCGTGCAGATTCCGTCACCAGAGGCAAAACGTTGCGTGTAGAGCGTAGGTCAAGGAACAGTTGTTTTGGGAGCGTTAGACATTGTATATTACTGTCGAGTTTATTTTCCACTTCAATTTCAACTTCTGTTATTCTTTACACTTACATTTAGCTAAGATTTGTGTTTAAAAAAATTTAATAACACGGAACCACGATAGCAGACAATGTGACGACATAGATGAAGGTAGACAGAAAGGTTTACGCGATATTTCAGAGTATTGCTATTGTATGAATTAAATTTAATTTTAAGCACTTAGAAAAACACTGTAACTTATTACAAATAATATGCAGTTTGTCAACTGTTGTCTAATATCGTTCATTCCCTCTGTCAGTGAATTCTAACGTATTGTATGTCATCGATTCGTAAAATATATTTCCATCAACTTGTTTTACTTATGGACTATGTACGTACATCCTCGTTTCAACTGAAGTGCCCTCGTCTAACGAGGCAAGAGATACACATAACTGCGTAACCGATAATTACTGTATTTTTACAAAATAATATCCTGCCAATTTAGCTTTTGTGTTCAAGAAATCAAGACGTATGTGAAATCAAGTAACTATAAATTTATCGCACTTTTACATTTTCGTTTGTAAATCAAGGAAATGTGAGAATTCAATATTTTAACGAATCATGTGTGTGCGCGCGCGCGCGTGTGTGTGTTGTGTGTGATAACGGACAGTTTGGGGCGACGAAGGATAAATCGGTTTAATACAAGAAGACGAGGTTACATATTTCTCATATTATCTTTCAGTAATACACTATATACCTACTCACGTAAACGCTCTGTTGTACGTTTTGTGTGTCATTATATAAAATACGGTGTGTGTGTGTTTTTTTTTCTTGAATGAAGGCGAGAGAGTGAGTTGGAGTATCGGAAGAGAAGGTAAAGAATGTTATGAGGTCTTTAGTTGATTAGAGTACTAACGATTACTTATAAATTTTGACCTTGCGGTACGATAGTATTGTCAAACCATCGTTGCTTAAAAGATAAATAGTCACACGCATGTAACCTGACGCAGGGCACCCGAGCGGCAGGACCTACAGAGTGGCATCTAGGGTTGGTTATATTTTTTAGATATCATCAGATTCAAAAATTAAAAATTTGTGTTTATTAATAAATACCTTTGAAAAATAAATTAATTAGTTTTTTGTTAGGCGTTTTTTAATTACGGCTCGCGCCGTGTCTCGCATCCTAGCTTCCACTGGCGCCGGTCTAAACAGTCCTGTCTGTAAGTCCTCTTGCATTCATTGCATCCTCGACGTCCATTTTCCATGAATGTTTAGGTTTTCCTTTATTTTCTTCTAGAGGGTGGAGTCCATTCCCATACCTTCGTTGGCCATCTCTCATCCGACATTATTTTTAGATGTCCGAACCAATTCAGTCTTCTTGCTTCTATTGTTTCTATAATGTCAAGGTCGATTCCCATCGCTTATCTTAACTCTACATTTCTTACTCTATCTAGTCTTGTTTGTCTACAGCACCTCCGCCAGTAATCCATCTCCATAGCTCTTATTATGGATTTATTTCTTTTATTTAATTTCAATTAATTAATTAGTACATTTCAAAATTAACTGATTGTTTTGCGCGTTTACTAAACTATATTTGTTACTGTTCCAAATGGTGGAAGATTGTTGATTTTTTTTTAATAATTTAAAATCAAGTACTGAACATGAAAGGCCGTCAAATCTAACCACAGTAAGTGTTAAAAAAGGCATTGACTTAGGTATAAATGGTACTGAAAAGGAGTCTGCTTTAACAAAATCAACAAAAGTTAGTTTTCTTTATTAGTAATTAGGCCTACTGATTTCAATACTGCAATTGATATTTTGATATTATAAGATTATGAGATTAAATTAATGAAAGTGTTTGGTTTATATTATGAATCGTTCTCTGTCTAGCTTCACTCAACTCAAATCACTCATCTGTCCTAACCACCTAACCCCACAACCCACAGGGGCAGAACTTCAGTACATATAAGGCTGCACTTCGAGCTAGAGACACTATTGGTAAGAGAGGACAGAAGGTAGAGATTCGTAACGATGTAAAGAATTGATAACTGTGACGTCAAAAATCAATATATTATTATCATTTTTTGTAGGAAACATTGAAATGCCTGTCGGTTTAGAAGATCCTGTTAGTAAAATATACGAACTATAACGCGTATAGTGAGTGATACAGTGTTTACACGTGTAACGGCCTTACTAGGAATGCCTATCCATTCCAAGTTAGCTCTGAAAAATGAAGTGCTAATTCGATAAGGATGGTCATAGTTTATCTATTATTCTAAGCCCTTAAAATGTATCCGAACCAAATAAAAAACGCTAGCCTTAAGTAATTTAATCTGTTATTCGTCTTTCCTCACGTTTTCTTTTCAAGTTTCCCTATCACGTACATACAGCCACCATGATTTGAACACTATTCCAACAGGACAGATCTACTGCAGATTAATCGATAGTCGAGAGGGAAAGAGTGAGAGGGGGGGACAAAAACACTTTACTCCTGTCTCAGGTTAAAAGATGTTTACAAACAAGCTAATTCGAAACAGTCTTTCTGGAAAAACAAAGAATTTTCCATTATATCAGACATATAGAGACGAAGATTAGTTACTAATTTCTTTTCAAAAAGATAAAATTCAAGAGGACCCGAAAAGTGGATTACTACAAAAAAAAACTGAGACTACACAAGAAAAAATATGAAACAAATTTCGTGAATTTTTTTTGGGCCTATGTGACTTTTTACAAGATTGAACAAAAACTTATTGAATTCGTTGATTTAGTCTCGCAGAAAACGTATTAAGCGTAAAGCGAAACCACTTTACAGGTTCGGATCAATTTATTATTTTTAAGCAGTCTGTACAACTGCAGAGCAATTTATTTTTATTACATGCTGAGAAGACTATAATAATGCAACGAGTGTAACTTAATGCATAGCCTCTGGCATCGCGGATCCAGTCGGTTGGCAACTAGCAGCTCCTATATTGCAATAATATTCCTCGCCGTCATCTTCATCATTAAAATAAGACTCTCATATCAATTATTGTTTTACTCGTTATTTAATTTAAAATATAAAAATTATATCCCTTGTAATTGATGTACCAATAAAAAAATATGTAACTTATGTATACAGTAACTTCATGTTGTACGTATGAAGTGTATTCAAATAAAATGTTTGTATTATGTACAACTGCATTCACAGTATAAGAATGTTAAATCTATCAGTTACCACTTTTGGCCGTACAGGCATTGACTGTAACTATGAAATTTGGGGGGGGGGGGGTCGATGTCTTCTATTCTAAAATTATATTAGTCAACTAATTTATGGTTACCAGTTAGTTCTTCTTGTCTTATCGTTTTCGAAATAAATGTATCTATGTCTTTGTCCTTTCCTATCTAAGTCCTTGGTCCCACGATGTTCGTGATAAAATTATACATTTTTATGATACGTCCTACACATTTAATCTTCCTAAATTCTATTTCATTTCCTGCTTCGATTTCCTTAATATTTTGAATTTTGTTTTCCTTTCAGTCCGGTTAATTTTTCATCGGCCATTTTCCTCCACGTCCACACTGCAGTGGGCTGTTTATGAAACACGTATTCTTTGGATTTTCAAATGTCATACCTCACTTCCATAGAACAATATACTCCACAATGAGTTTACAGGAGTTTCAAATGTCATACCTCACTTCCATAGAACAATATACTCCACAGTGAGTTTACAGGAGTTTCCCTCACCTCTGTCTCGTTAACATCTTTTTCCTGTTCATAAAAGTTTGTTTTGCGAAGGCTTCTTCTCTTCTCTTCTAGTGAACACTTGTTTACCCACGGGCACAGTGTGGATTTCGTTCTGGTAGGTTATAGGTAGGGTTCTGTATGGGTAGAGTTTAGATTTCGTGAAAAACGACACAAATTAAAAGGGAAATAAGCAAAGTTGTTGCTTGTTATTTATTTTGGTGTAACAAACAAAGTAAAGGTGGCAGCATGAGGATTACATTAATAGGTATCTAGAATTTAATAAAGTCTTGAAATAATAATAATTAAATCTTAGGGTAAGTTGTAAATGAAAAAAGAAAGATACCAGAAAACTGACACAAATTTGCTCCCGTCTGCTGATGGTGTATGTTTCGTACAAATTATTTAAAACTTCGCCTTAGCAAGAAGGTGTCTATAAATATTTTCAGCGAACATAATTAAATAGGTCTATTCATTACTTTCCTTCACCCCGTTTCCTAACTCTCCTCAGGGTCCCCACCTGACATGGTGCTTGCTGCCGTTACCTTCACCACCAGCACGGAGTCTCTCTCCCTCGTGTAGAGCGTGCGACGCCTAAAGGCTCTGTAACGAGCAGAAAATTTAAAAAATTTTTAAATTCTCACCTCGGCAGAGTACGTTCACACGAGGCAAGTGTCAACGACTCATGGTGGAGCAATAAATAAGGAGTAATGAGAAGGTGTCAGTGAAGCGTTGCTGACTTGACAATAGAAACGCATTAAGTTCTATCCAACTATAGAATTTGGTGGCGTAAGATGACAGGGAAAGTTTCGTCCAGAATTATTGCTCTCCGCAGCTGTAACAAAGTAAGGAGGACATTCACACCCGTACCAAGAATTGTAGCAGATGTGGCCGTATTACGTCAGTAGACGATAAGCGACAAAAACAAGTAATGCTCCATACTACAATGAAACGGAAACGCTGCACCTTAAGTAACAATACTGGAAGATAGGCTGACAAAAACTAAAGTCATGTTACACAGCTGGAGGTATCGTCTAATTGACAGACAAGAATTTACGAAGGGAAAGTTAGAGTGACTTCAACGACCAGCAGATGTTCGAAATTAGTAATAGCCAGAAAAAGGGGTAAGGGCATAGAACAATACGCCAGGAAGACTGTAAGTACAGATAATGGGAATCTATAGAAACGCAGAGTTTACTCAGACAATAGGCTGTTAGACAAATTGTTTATAGCCCTAGTTTCTTCGAAGCGGGTCAACGATCGTCTAGCTGGAGAGCAGGGAGACCTACGGACCTATCAGAGACCTTCAGCCAGCGAGAAATTTGATGGTGAGGGATGTTTCCATAGCAACTGAGACGAAGAACCTATCGAAAGAACTATGACGTCGGATTTTGACAGAGTGGGACAGTATTTTCCGAGAAAATCAAAAACTGACCAATCTCGAAAAGAAGTGGGCGTGAAGCGCGCCAGAGACAAAATTTTGAGTAGGGACGAATTAATAAAACTAGCTGTCCAGGAAGACGGAGCGTCAGTTGTACTCAATTTTTGGCAATTATACTCAATTTTTACGCAGTCACACTCAAATTTTTAGTCAGTCATACAGAATTTTCAGACAGTTTACATTTCAATTATTAAGTAGTTTAACTTCAAGTGCGAGAGACGGTACATCATAACTTTCCATTGTTACTCGAATCATTCGGAAGTTAGATAAATAACGAGGAACTTAAAACGTAATAATACATTCATATCGCGGTAGTGAACTTTACCGACGTGCGTATTAACGGACTTAGTGAAATTTACACCAAGTGAACAATCAGACCGTTACACTAACAGACAGCATCACTAAACGATAAACAAATTATTGGAACTTAATATTGTGTATCATCAACATAATGAACACGAAACATTAAACAAACTAACCAATTATAGGATCGTTTGTGGAAGCAGCGACAAATGAAACTAGACATGTTTATTGACTTTAAAACGAACACACAGCAAACACAGTAAGATAGGACATTGATTGAACACTGAACTTCAATCACCCACACATATACAAACACCTACGCGAGTGGTCGGAAGAATAAAGTGATAAGTGGCAGTGATAAAACAACTAACGACGGAATGTATCTACGAGCCATTTCCATCACCAGAACGAGACTACGTCAACAACTAATGGATATTCACTAACCAAGTAACCATTATTATAATTACTTCTAATTTGTAACTTCTACTGACCTGGTTTCTTTCAAAGAATTCACACCTGAGAATTTATTAAGAAAAGTAATGAGTAAAATTGAAATAAGTAGTTAATGAACGTATAAACAAAAGCTTATTTGGGATTTAATGAACGCATTAAATAAGTAGAATATTGAATTGTAACATCATTTGATTTATATATGTATGTATGTTTTCTTTATTTCAGCATATATTGAGATATATCTTTGTTTATTATAAATATGTATGTATTTCAGGTACAGCGACGTATTCTATGTACTATTATAATATGTCATAAATGATAATTAAACTAGTATTTTAGTTAACCAGAAACATGCGTTCATTATTACCAATGCAACCCGAATATTGACTTAAAGTTTGAAAGAATGCAAATAGATTTAAGAGTTTCTTATGTTCAATTAAGTAAATGATATCACGTAAGTGTTGATGAACGTAGATAGTTAGAATCATCATTAAAATTAAATTATACACATACTTGTCAGTGATCGTTAAATTTATATATTTAATAATTAATTTATTGTGCTATCAATACGCATATAAATTGAGTGTTATAAATGGCGCCCATTCGCACGGCATGATACGTATTAACACAGACTGTTAACACGTACGGCTTAGGTAAAGAACAGGCAGTAGAAGTAGTAGAAAAGTAGTGTCATAGAAGTAGAAGTAAGATAAGTGTTATTAGTGTAAGTCAGTTTGAATGATTACACGCAGTAGGGCTAAAATGGCGAGCAATTCAGACAGTGTAGAATATGACATTAATAACCAATTAGGCGCAGTAAATACCGAGGACAATACTACGCCTAGCGAACCAAGTAGTGTGGTGGAGAGTCCAGAAGATAGGGCGCGAGGACAGACATCGAAACCAGAAGATGGGACCATACAAATGTTAATGGAGTTCATGCGTCAACAAGAAAAAAAACAAGAAGAACGAGACGAGAAACAAGAAGAACGAAGCAAGAAACTTGAAGAAAATATTAAATTAATTAGGGAAGAAAGTCTTCAATTAATTAGTGAAAAATTAGAGAAACAAGAAGAAAACAGTAAATTAATCAATGAAAAACTCGACCAGCATAAGGAAGAGATGACACAAATAAGGTCCGAGATACGTGACTGCCAGCAGACCTGGGAAAGAAAGGTCGATGAATTACAGAAAAGGCAAGATGATATCGTGAGGGACTTGAGAGAAGAAGCCGACAAGAAGTACATAGAAATACAAGAAAAACAAGATAACGATCGACAAGAATGGATGGCGGCGGTACACTCTACCCAGACGACCGTTAAAAAGATTAATCACAAGTTCGATGTTCACGTTAAGGATTACAATAAGAAGCACGAAGAACTTAAGGCCGAGATGCACAATACCATGCTGCAGAGACAACAGGAGCAAGAAGGAACAAATAGTAATATTATACAAAAATTAGAAGACGTAGACGGTAGACAACGTTCAACAGAACAGAAGTTGGACGAGACTACGAAAGAAAAGACAACTAGGATCGAAGAATTAAAAGGACATTTAAATAAGGTAAGAGAAAACCAAGAGAGGTTACAGCGACAACTGATGGAAGGTGATTGTGGAATATTAAATCGATTTAACGGACCTAACCACAATGATCTCAAATATAATGGCACAGACAGATTCCCTATGGAATTCCTCAAAGAATTGTCCGAAGTTCAAGAGCTATATTATCCCGCTGACAATATCAAGTGGATTGGCAAACATCTGGAGTTAGACGCAGGAATTTGGTGGCGAGTGATACGTGACCAGATATCAAACTTCGCAGAATTCAAGGAAGCGTTCTCTCTAAAATATTGGGGCCAGGAACGACAGGACAGTATCCGGGACCATTTGGAGTTTGGCAGATTTGATTGGCGCGGACCAGTTACTGCTATTCAATATATTGAACGGATTTTATTGGAAAGTAAGCAGTTAACACCTACTTTATCTGATTATCAGTTAATACGTAAGATCTCTCGTCACTTTGGGCGTGACATCCAGCTTGCGGTGGTTACAAGAGGAATTGTGACGATACCAAACTTCGAGTCTCTGATCATCGAATATTCACAGATTCAACCAAGAATTAATAGAGAAGCGAACTATGCAGCGGCAAACGAGGGCAGAAATGCGTATAAGGAAGGTGAAAGTAACTTGAACAAAGGAGGCGGTATACAGAAGAAGACCTGGGGTGACAGACCCGCCATAAATAATCAGCCCCGTAACACGGACCGGCGCGCTGTCAACACAATAGAGTTTACAAACACGACAGCTGGTGCATCGGGCATTCAACCTAAGAGAAATCGTCAACAAGAAGAGGAAAAAAAAAATCCCTCCACCCATTAACAAAGATAGCCGTCAAAATAAATGACTACCAGACGAATATTATCCTACCGGACTTACGAAGCGATTTATTGTGTAATGATGATGAAGAAATTTCTCAACGAATAATTAGGTGTCCAGAGATAAATATCAAGTTCAATAATAATGTTAGTGTGCAAGCGTTAATCGATACTGGATCGGTAATAGCTGGGTTATCTGAGTCGTGGTTTCACCAAAACAAACATGACATTACACCTTATGAAATATTACCGATGTCTAACACATTAATTGTTAGCGCAGTTGGTAATAAATCAAAGCTAATCAGAAAACAAATATTATGTGATATCTATATTGAAGAAATTAAATATGAATGTGTTTTCCTAATAATACCAGATTTGATAAAACCATGCATATTAGGAACCAATTTTCTTCAAGAAACAGGGTGTCTCATTGACATGGGAAGAAGAATCGTCGAGATAAGAAGGGAGGATAACGAAGCGACGTACACGGTGCCTATGATGCATATAGAAGTGGTGGACGTAGAAGAAGAAGAAGAGATCATCAGGAACATTAACAAGAAGATAGAAAGTATAGAAGGCGGAGATAGAGGAACGTTGGAAAGGTTAAGGGAGATTCTAATAAGAAATTGTAGTTTATTCAGAGAATGCCCCGGAAGAATCGATGGGTATGTCCACGAGTTCCGAGTCACCGACCAGACACCGTACTTCCAGAGAGGATGGCCTGTCCCATTAGCCTATAAAGGGAAGGTAGATGAGGAGATTCGGAAAATGTTACGGTATGGGGTCATTGAGAGATGCAACAGCGCATATATCAACCCACTAGTTACGGTAATCAAGAAGGACGGTAGCGTACGATTGTGTTTGGATGCGAGAAAGGTGAACAGTGTGACTATCCCGGACTACGAGGGAGCTCCTCCAATAAACGACATTTTGGCGAGATGTGGAGAGATGAAGTACCTATCTACCGTAGATCTAACTAGCAGTTTCTGGCAAGTACCACTGAAGTCGGAATGCCGGAACTTCACCGCTTTTATGTACGACGGCAAGTGTTATCGTTTTACCGTTACACCATTTGGCCTGAGTACCAGTTCTGCTGCACTGACCAGGGGATTGGACACAGTATTGGACGAAGAAGTAAAAGAAAATACCATTATTTATGTCGACGATTGCCTGTGTTATTCAGAAGATTTAGAAACGCACTTGTTACATTTAGACTTATTATTATCTAATTTAAGAAGGGCAAATTTAACCATCAATTTGGAGAAGTCGCAGTTCTTCAGACAAGAAATCGCGTACCTCGGTTATCAACTAACAACGCAAGGAATACGAGCAACGGACGAGAAGATAGATGCCATTATGAAGTTCCCTGCACCTCGGAACCAAAAACAATTAAAGGGTTTCCTGGGGTTGACAAATTTCTATAATCGTTTTACAGACAAATACGCTGAAACTACTAAACCATTACTCGAGTTGCTACGGAAAGGACAGAAATTCACCTGGACACAGGAATTAAATGAGTGTTTTCAGCAGGTTAAAAGGTTATTCGTAGAAACAGTCATCTTAAAGTTTCCCCGAATAAACCAAAGATATTATATGCAATGTGACGCCAGCAACTTTGCATATGGCGGACAACTATATCAATTAGATGAAGAAGGAAGAATTGGAGTAATAGCTTTTACCAGCAGGACATTCAAGGGTGCGGAAATAAATTATTACACTACGGAGAAGGAGCTTTTGTGTATTGTAAGATGTCTTGAGCGGTTCCGTATATACATACTAGGACAACCGTTAACCATCATTACTGATAATAAAGCACTGACTTTTATGAATAAATGTCATTTAAACAACTCGCGTATTACACGCTGGATCTTAAGTATTCAGGAGTACAAATTTGACATTGTCCATTGTAGAGGTAAGGACAATATTATTGCCGATCTTCTGAGCAGAAATCCAGAAGATGCCACACCAGAAGTATTTAGTGACAATATTTCCGAATATTTAATTAACCACCTGACAATCAAAATGGATAAGAAAGTAAGCAAGATCCTAATGGATATTGGAAGGCACCAAATTCAAGATCATAAGCTTAAGTATATTATTGATAAGATTAGAGAAAATTGTATAGATAAGAAATTAAATAAATTTTATAGATTCGTCGATGAGAAATTGTACAGATTACGCAAAGGAGAGTGGAAACTATACGTACCGAACAGTGTGTCTGGCGAAATAATTGCAGAAATACACCGTATGTATGGGCATCCCGGTGCGAAGAGATGTATCAAATTATTGCAGGAGTACTTTACCATGGACGGAATGTTAAAGAGGGTGAAAAATTACGTACGGACTTGCGACACTTGTCAGAAAAAAAAGGATTCCGGCAACAGAAATTCGTTCGGAGGAACAAAAGCCATAATACCGTTATGCAAGGGTGACCTAGTGAGCGCGGACTTTTACGGACCGTTACCTGCTTCGTCTAGTGGGGTGAGGTATCTGTTGATAATGGTTGACAACTTTACCAAATACGTACGACTTTTCACACTTCGAAGGGCAACGACCGTCGCTACACTGAGGAGAGTACACCAATATTGTGAAGAACTAGGATCTCCTAGAGTGATTATCACAGACAACGGAACGCAATTTTCATCTAAAAAATGGTTAGATGGATTAACTGAACTAAATATCCAACCACGATTTACCGCAATAAGGAACCCTTGTGCGAATCTGGCTGAAAGAATCAACAGACAGCTTGGGAACTTATTTAGGATCTTTGTTGGTGATCAACATACAAAGTGGTCGCGTTACGTACCAATCGTCGAGAGTTGTATTAACGAAACGTACCACGAGACGATAGAAGTAACACCGTACGAAGCTCAGCTCGGAAGAAAACCTCCCAGAGCGTGGGAAAAATACATCAACAAGGATATGCTCCTAGTTAAAGGGGTAGATCATAAACAAATATATATCAAAATGAAGGAGAAGAGAGAAAAACAAGCAAAATTATGTAATGAGACTAAAACCATTACAAGATTCAACATTGGTGAGAAAGTGTTAATCAGAACATATCATCAATCGGACGCGGTCCAGAAAAGAATTGAAAAATTTTGCGAACTGTACTGCGGACCATATAAAGTGCATCAAATTCTCGGAGAAGCTACTTATCTACTCGTTGATTGCGATGATGACAAGAAACTCCGTGGAAAATTTAATGCCAGACAATTGAAAAAATACTATGAACCAGAAAATTGAAGATGAAGGAAGAGGAAGAGATAGAAGAAGATGTCGTAAGAAGCTAGCCGATGCTGATGAATCAACTGCGTTAGGGTAATTGACGCGATGATATCATTCAAGCTGGCTTATCCAAGAAAGTTATGTACTTTAATTGATGAAACATAACATCAAAATTGTATTTAGTCAATTAAGCACTAAGTAAATGTTAGATAATAAGATAAATTAACATTTAGTGTGACATTTTATAAAAATATTGCAGTGAAGCAAAGGACATTTAATTGCTATTAATTGATTTATATGGTAATAAGTTAAAAGGACAAAGTGAGAAAAATGGACACTTAAATCAGATAAGTGATAATATTTAACGAACTAGATAGTGAATGAACTTTATTAATGTGAATGTATGTAATTAGTAGGTTAGGATTATAAATGATGTATCATGAAGTAGGTCAATCATTGAAACTAAATGTTATACGTGTATGTAAGTTATTAAGATAATTACAGTTAACGTAGCGATTGTGTCAATTAACAATCTAATTTTAAATAATAGTTTAAAAGATTTTATTGGTAAGATCATCAGTAATGCACAAAGGTGTATATGTATAGGAGATTTTCTTTGATACCATGTAAAGGTTACATTGAACCGCTTAACTATTTGATACTATATTGTGAATATGATATTTTAGAAGGTAAGATCTTATTTAATTGATGAAATTATTTAATTGCTTATGGAATGTATGACTTATCTTATAATTATAAAGATAAGGTATTTATATGTCAATTCGACAATGTGAAATGCGTTCAGCTATCCCAAATAGCTGGCAATAAATTCAGACAACTAATTAAAACCAAAAGGGGGTGTACCACTGGTCATATAAGCTTTTGAAAGTAGGTTATTGTGTATACCTTCCCCGAAGAAGATGGACACGGCGAGGCGACGTACAGGGCGCAGAATTTAGATTTGAGTTGTTCCCAGAGGTCACATCGTCAAATCGAAATTGAGGACACTGTAACGAGCAGAAAATTTTAAAAATTTTTAAATTCTCACCTCGGCAGAGTACGTTCACACGAGGCAAGTGTCAACGACTCATGGTGGAGCAATAAATAAGGAGTAATGAGAAGGTGTCAGTGAAGCGTTGCTGACTTGACAATAGAAACGCATTAAGTTCTATCCAACTATAGAATTTGGTGGCGTAAGATGACAGGGAAAGTTTCGTCCAGAATTATTGCTCTCCGCAGCTGTAACAAAGTAAGGAGGACATTCACACCCGTACCAAGAATTGTAGCAGATGTGGCCGTATTACGTCAGTAGACGATAAGCGACAAAAACAAGTAATGCTCCATACTACAATGAAACGGAAACGCTGCACCTTAAGTAACAATACTGGAAGATAGGCTGACAAAAACTAAAGTCATGTTACACAGCTGGAGGTATCGTCTAATTGACAGACAAGAATTTACGAAGGGAAAGTTAGAGTGACTTCAACGACCAGCAGATGTTCGAAATTAGTAATAGCCAGAAAAAGGGGTAAGGGCATAGAACAATACGCCAGGAAGACTGTAAGTACAGATAATGGGAATCTATAGAAACGCAGAGTTTACTCAGACAATAGGCTGTTAGACAAATTGTTTATAGCCCTAGTTTCTTCGAAGCGGGTCAACGATCGTCTAGCTGGAGAGCAGGGAGACCTACGGACCTATCAGAGACCTTCAGCCAGCGAGAAATTTGATGGTGAGGGATGTTTCCATAGCAACTGAGACGAAGAACCTATCGAAAGAACTATGACGTCGGATTTTGACAGAGTGGGACAGTATTTTCCGAGAAAATCAAAAACTGACCAATCTCGAAAAGAAGTGGGCGTGAAGCGCGCCAGAGACAAAATTTTGAGTAGGGACGAATTAATAAAACTAGCTGTCCAGGAAGACGGAGCGTCAGTTGTACTCAATTTTTGGCAATTATACTCAATTTTTACGCAGTCACACTCAAATTTTTAGTCAGTCATACAGAATTTTCAGACAGTTTACATTTCAATTATTAAGTAGTTTAACTTCAAGTGCGAGAGACGGTACATCATAACTTTCCATTGTTACTCGAATCATTCGGAAGTTAGATAAATAACGAGGAACTTAAAACGTAATAATACATTCATATCGCGGTAGTGAACTTTACCGACGTGCGTATTAACGGACTTAGTGAAATTTACACCAAGTGAACAATCAGACCGTTACACTAACAGACAGCATCACTAAACGATAAACAAATTATTGGAACTTAATATTGTGTATCATCAACATAATGAACACGAAACATTAAACAAACTAACCAATTATAGGATCGTTTGTGGAAGCAGCGACAAATGAAACTAGACATGTTTATTGACTTTAAAACGAACACACAGGAAACACAGTAAGATAGGACATTGATTGAACACTGAACTTCAATCACCCACACATATACAAACACCTACGCGAGTGGTCGGAAGAATAAAGTGATAAGTGGCAGTGATAAAACAACTAACGACGGAATGTATCTACGAGCCATTTCCATCACCAGAACGAGACTACGTCAACAACTAATGGATATTCACTAACCAAGTAACCATTATTATAATTACTTCTAATTTGTAACTTCTACTGACCTGGTTTCTTTCAAAGAATTCACACCTGAGAATTTATTAAGAAAAGTAATGAGTAAAATTGAAATAAGTAGTTAATGAACGTATAAACAAAAGCTTATTTGGGATTTAATGAACGCATTAAATAAGTAGAATATTGAATTGTAACATCATTTGATTTATATATGTATGTATGTTTTCTTTATTTCAGCATATATTGAGATATATCTTTGTTTATTATAAATATGTATGTATTTCAGGTACAGCGACGTATTCTATGTACTATTATAATATGTCATAAATGATAATTAAACTAGTATTTTAGTTAACCAGAAACATGCGTTCATTATTACCAATGCAACCCGAATATTGACTTAAAGTTTGAAAGAATGCAAATAGATTTAAGAGTTTCTTATGTTCAATTAAGTAAATGATATCACGTATGTGTTGATGAACGTAGATAGTTAGAATCATCATTAAAATTAAATTATACACATACTTGTCAGTGATCGTTAAATTTATATATTTAATAATTAATTTATTGTGCTATCAATACGCATATAAATTGAGTGTTATAAATGGCGCCCATTCGCACGGCATGATACGTATTAACACAGACTGTTAACACGTACGGCTTAGGTAAAGAACAGGCAGTAGAAGTAGTAGAAAAGTAGTGTCATAGAAGTAGAAGTAAGATAAGTGTTATTAGTGTAAGTCAGTTTGAATGATTACACGCAGTAGGGCTAAAATGGCGAGCAATTCAGACAGTGTAGAATATGACATTAATAACCAATTAGGCGCAGTAAATACCGAGGACAATACTACGCCTAGCGAACCAAGTAGTGTGGTGGAGAGTCCAGAAGATAGGGCGCGAGGACAGACATCGAAACCAGAAGATGGGACCATACAAATGTTAATGGAGTTCATGCGTCAACAAGAAAAAAAACAAGAAGAACGAGACGAGAAACAAGAAGAACGAAGCAAGAAACTTGAAGAAAATATTAAATTAATTAGGGAAGAAAGTCTTCAATTAATTAGTGAAAAATTAGAGAAACAAGAAGAAAACAGTAAATTAATCAATGAAAAACTCGACCAGCATAAGGAAGAGATGACACAAATAAGGTCCGAGATACGTGACTGCCAGCAGACCTGGGAAAGAAAGGTCGATGAATTACAGAAAAGGCAAGATGATATCGTGAGGGACTTGAGAGAAGAAGCCGACAAGAAGTACATAGAAATACAAGAAAAACAAGATAACGATCGACAAGAATGGATGGCGGCGGTACACTCTACCCAGACGACCGTTAAAAAGATTAATCACAAGTTCGATGTTCACGTTAAGGATTACAATAAGAAGCACGAAGAACTTAAGGCCGAGATGCACAATACCATGCTGCAGAGACAACAGGAGCAAGAAGGAACAAATAGTAATATTATACAAAAATTAGAAGACGTAGACGGTAGACAACGTTCAACAGAACAGAAGTTGGACGAGACTACGAAAGAAAAGACAACTAGGATCGAAGAATTAAAAGGACATTTAAATAAGGTAAGAGAAAACCAAGAGAGGTTACAGCGACAACTGATGGAAGGTGATTGTGGAATATTAAATCGATTTAACGGACCTAACCACAATGATCTCAAATATAATGGCACAGACAGATTCCCTATGGAATTCCTCAAAGAATTGTCCGAAGTTCAAGAGCTATATTATCCCGCTGACAATATCAAGTGGATTGGCAAACATCTGGAGTTAGACGCAGGAATTTGGTGGCGAGTGATACGTGACCAGATATCAAACTTCGCAGAATTCAAGGAAGCGTTCTCTCTAAAATATTGGGGCCAGGAACGACAGGACAGTATCCGGGACCATTTGGAGTTTGGCAGATTTGATTGGCGCGGACCAGTTACTGCTATTCAATATATTGAACGGATTTTATTGGAAAGTAAGCAGTTAACACCTACTTTATCTGATTATCAGTTAATACGTAAGATCTCTCGTCACTTTGGGCGTGACATCCAGCTTGCGGTGGTTACAAGAGGAATTGTGACGATACCAAACTTCGAGTCTCTGATCATCGAATATTCACAGATTCAACCAAGAATTAATAGAGAAGCGAACTATGCAGCGGCAAACGAGGGCAGAAATGCGTATAAGGAAGGTGAAAGTAACTTGAACAAAGGAGGCGGTATACAGAAGAAGACCTGGGGTGACAGACCCGCCATAAATAATCAGCCCCGTAACACGGACCGGCGCGCTGTCAACACAATAGAGTTTACAAACACGACAGCTGGTGCATCGGGCATTCAACCTAAGAGAAATCGTCAACAAGAAGAGGAAAAAAAAAATCCCTCCACCCATTAACAAAGATAGCCGTCAAAATAAATGACTACCAGACGAATATTATCCTACCGGACTTACGAAGCGATTTATTGTGTAATGATGATGAAGAAATTTCTCAACGAATAATTAGGTGTCCAGAGATAAATATCAAGTTCAATAATAATGTTAGTGTGCAAGCGTTAATCGATACTGGATCGGTAATAGCTGGGTTATCTGAGTCGTGGTTTCACCAAAACAAACATGACATTACACCTTATGAAATATTACCGATGTCTAACACATTAATTGTTAGCGCAGTTGGTAATAAATCAAAGCTAATCAGAAAACAAATATTATGTGATATCTATATTGAAGAAATTAAATATGAATGTGTTTTCCTAATAATACCAGATTTGATAAAACCATGCATATTAGGAACCAATTTTCTTCAAGAAACAGGGTGTCTCATTGACATGGGAAGAAGAATCGTCGAGATAAGAAGGGAGGATAACGAAGCGACGTACACGGTGCCTATGATGCATATAGAAGTGGTGGACGTAGAAGAAGAAGAAGAGATCATCAGGAACATTAACAAGAAGATAGAAAGTATAGAAGGCGGAGATAGAGGAACGTTGGAAAGGTTAAGGGAGATTCTAATAAGAAATTGTAGTTTATTCAGAGAATGCCCCGGAAGAATCGATGGGTATGTCCACGAGTTCCGAGTCACCGACCAGACACCGTACTTCCAGAGAGGATGGCCTGTCCCATTAGCCTATAAAGGGAAGGTAGATGAGGAGATTCGGAAAATGTTACGGTATGGGGTCATTGAGAGATGCAACAGCGCATATATCAACCCACTAGTTACGGTAATCAAGAAGGACGGTAGCGTACGATTGTGTTTGGATGCGAGAAAGGTGAACAGTGTGACTATCCCGGACTACGAGGGAGCTCCTCCAATAAACGACATTTTGGCGAGATGTGGAGAGATGAAGTACCTATCTACCGTAGATCTAACTAGCAGTTTCTGGCAAGTACCACTGAAGTCGGAATGCCGGAACTTCACCGCTTTTATGTACGACGGCAAGTGTTATCGTTTTACCGTTACACCATTTGGCCTGAGTACCAGTTCTGCTGCACTGACCAGGGGATTGGACACAGTATTGGACGAAGAAGTAAAAGAAAATACCATTATTTATGTCGACGATTGCCTGTGTTATTCAGAAGATTTAGAAACGCACTTGTTACATTTAGACTTATTATTATCTAATTTAAGAAGGGCAAATTTAACCATCAATTTGGAGAAGTCGCAGTTCTTCAGACAAGAAATCGCGTACCTCGGTTATCAACTAACAACGCAAGGAATACGAGCAACGGACGAGAAGATAGATGCCATTATGAAGTTCCCTGCACCTCGGAACCAAAAACAATTAAAGGGTTTCCTGGGGTTGACAAATTTCTATAATCGTTTTACAGACAAATACGCTGAAACTACTAAACCATTACTCGAGTTGCTACGGAAAGGACAGAAATTCACCTGGACACAGGAATTAAATGAGTGTTTTCAGCAGGTTAAAAGGTTATTCGTAGAAACAGTCATCTTAAAGTTTCCCCGAATAAACCAAAGATATTATATGCAATGTGACGCCAGCAACTTTGCATATGGCGGACAACTATATCAATTAGATGAAGAAGGAAGAATTGGAGTAATAGCTTTTACCAGCAGGACATTCAAGGGTGCGGAAATAAATTATTACACTACGGAGAAGGAGCTTTTGTGTATTGTAAGATGTCTTGAGCGGTTCCGTATATACATACTAGGACAACCGTTAACCATCATTACTGATAATAAAGCACTGACTTTTATGAATAAATGTCATTTAAACAACTCGCGTATTACACGCTGGATCTTAAGTATTCAGGAGTACAAATTTGACATTGTCCATTGTAGAGGTAAGGACAATATTATTGCCGATCTTCTGAGCAGAAATCCAGAAGATGCCACACCAGAAGTATTTAGTGACAATATTTCCGAATATTTAATTAACCACCTGACAATCAAAATGGATAAGAAAGTAAGCAAGATCCTAATGGATATTGGAAGGCACCAAATTCAAGATCATAAGCTTAAGTATATTATTGATAAGATTAGAGAAAATTGTATAGATAAGAAATTAAATAAATTTTATAGATTCGTCGATGAGAAATTGTACAGATTACGCAAAGGAGAGTGGAAACTATACGTACCGAACAGTGTGTCTGGCGAAATAATTGCAGAAATACACCGTATGTATGGGCATCCCGGTGCGAAGAGATGTATCAAATTATTGCAGGAGTACTTTACCATGGACGGAATGTTAAAGAGGGTGAAAAATTACGTACGGACTTGCGACACTTGTCAGAAAAAAAAGGATTCCGGCAACAGAAATTCGTTCGGAGGAACAAAAGCCATAATACCGTTATGCAAGGGTGACCTAGTGAGCGCGGACTTTTACGGACCGTTACCTGCTTCGTCTAGTGGGGTGAGGTATCTGTTGATAATGGTTGACAACTTTACCAAATACGTACGACTTTTCACACTTCGAAGGGCAACGACCGTCGCTACACTGAGGAGAGTACACCAATATTGTGAAGAACTAGGATCTCCTAGAGTGATTATCACAGACAACGGAACGCAATTTTCATCTAAAAAATGGTTAGATGGATTAACTGAACTAAATATCCAACCACGATTTACCGCAATAAGGAACCCTTGTGCGAATCTGGCTGAAAGAATCAACAGACAGCTTGGGAACTTATTTAGGATCTTTGTTGGTGATCAACATACAAAGTGGTCGCGTTACGTACCAATCGTCGAGAGTTGTATTAACGAAACGTACCACGAGACGATAGAAGTAACACCGTACGAAGCTCAGCTCGGAAGAAAACCTCCCAGAGCGTGGGAAAAATACATCAACAAGGATATGCTCCTAGTTAAAGGGGTAGATCATAAACAAATATATATCAAAATGAAGGAGAAGAGAGAAAAACAAGCAAAATTATGTAATGAGACTAAAACCATTACAAGATTCAACATTGGTGAGAAAGTGTTAATCAGAACATATCATCAATCGGACGCGGTCCAGAAAAGAATTGAAAAATTTTGCGAACTGTACTGCGGACCATATAAAGTGCATCAAATTCTCGGAGAAGCTACTTATCTACTCGTTGATTGCGATGATGACAAGAAACTCCGTGGAAAATTTAATGCCAGACAATTGAAAAAATACTATGAACCAGAAAATTGAAGATGAAGGAAGAGGAAGAGATAGAAGAAGATGTCGTAAGAAGCTAGCCGATGCTGATGAATCAACTGCGTTAGGGTAATTGACGCGATGATATCATTCAAGCTGGCTTATCCAAGAAAGTTATGTACTTTAATTGATGAAACATAACATCAAAATTGTATTTAGTCAATTAAGCACTAAGTAAATGTTAGATAATAAGATAAATTAACATTTAGTGTGACATTTTATAAAAATATTGCAGTGAAGCAAAGGACATTTAATTGCTATTAATTGATTTATATGGTAATAAGTTAAAAGGACAAAGTGAGAAAAATGGACACTTAAATCAGATAAGTGATAATATTTAACGAACTAGATAGTGAATGAACTTTATTAATGTGAATGTATGTAATTAGTAGGTTAGGATTATAAATGATGTATCATGAAGTAGGTCAATCATTGAAACTAAATGTTATACGTGTATGTAAGTTATTAAGATAATTACAGTTAACGTAGCGATTGTGTCAATTAACAATCTAATTTTAAATAATAGTTTAAAAGATTTTATTGGTAAGATCATCAGTAATGCACAAAGGTGTATATGTATAGGAGATTTTCTTTGATACCATGTAAAGGTTACATTGAACCGCTTAACTATTTGATACTATATTGTGAATATGATATTTTAGAAGGTAAGATCTTATTTAATTGATGAAATTATTTAATTGCTTATGGAATGTATGACTTATCTTATAATTATAAAGATAAGGTATTTATATGTCAATTCGACAATGTGAAATGCGTTCAGCTATCCCAAATAGCTGGCAATAAATTCAGAGAACTAATTAAAACCAAAAGGGGGTGTACCACTGGTCATATAAGCTTTTGAAAGTAGGTTATTGTGTATACCTTCCCCGAAGAAGATGGACACGGCGAGGCGACGTACAGGGCGCAGAATTTAGATTTGAGTTGTTCCCAGAGGTCACATCGTCAAATCGAAATTGAGGACACTGTAACGAGCAGAAAATTTTAAAAATTTTTAAATTCTCACCTCGGCAGAGTACGTTCACACGAGGCAAGTGTCAACGACTCATGGTGGAGCAATAAATAAGGAGTAATGAGAAGGTGTCAGTGAAGCGTTGCTGACTTGACAATAGAAACGCATTAAGTTCTATCCAACTATAGAATTTGGTGGCGTAAGATGACAGGGAAAGTTTCGTCCAGAATTATTGCTCTCCGCAGCTGTAACAAAGTAAGGAGGACATTCACACCCGTACCAAGAATTGTAGCAGATGTGGCCGTATTACGTCAGTAGACGATAAGCGACAAAAACAAGTAATGCTCCATACTACAATGAAACGGAAACGCTGCACCTTAAGTAACAATACTGGAAGATAGGCTGACAAAAACTAAAGTCATGTTACACAGCTGGAGGTATCGTCTAATTGACAGACAAGAATTTACGAAGGGAAAGTTAGAGTGACTTCAACGACCAGCAGATGTTCGAAATTAGTAATAGCCAGAAAAAGGGGTAAGGGCATAGAACAATACGCCAGGAAGACTGTAAGTACAGATAATGGGAATCTATAGAAACGCAGAGTTTACTCAGACAATAGGCTGTTAGACAAATTGTTTATAGCCCTAGTTTCTTCGAAGCGGGTCAACGATCGTCTAGCTGGAGAGCAGGGAGACCTACGGACCTATCAGAGACCTTCAGCCAGCGAGAAATTTGATGGTGAGGGATGTTTCCATAGCAACTGAGACGAAGAACCTATCGAAAGAACTATGACGTCGGATTTTGACAGAGTGGGACAGTATTTTCCGAGAAAATCAAAAACTGACCAATCTCGAAAAGAAGTGGGCGTGAAGCGCGCCAGAGACAAAATTTTGAGTAGGGACGAATTAATAAAACTAGCTGTCCAGGAAGACGGAGCGTCAGTTGTACTCAATTTTTGGCAATTATACTCAATTTTTACGCAGTCACACTCAAATTTTTAGTCAGTCATACAGAATTTTCAGACAGTTTACATTTCAATTATTAAGTAGTTTAACTTCAAGTGCGAGAGACGGTACATCATAACTTTCCATTGTTACTCGAATCATTCGGAAGTTAGATAAATAACGAGGAACTTAAAACGTAATAATACATTCATATCGCGGTAGTGAACTTTACCGACGTGCGTATTAACGGACTTAGTGAAATTTACACCAAGTGAACAATCAGACCGTTACACTAACAGACAGCATCACTAAACGATAAACAAATTATTGGAACTTAATATTGTGTATCATCAACATAATGAACACGAAACATTAAACAAACTAACCAATTATAGGATCGTTTGTGGAAGCAGCGACAAATGAAACTAGACATGTTTATTGACTTTAAAACGAACACACAGCAAACACAGTAAGATAGGACATTGATTGAACACTGAACTTCAATCACCCACACATATACAAACACCTACGCGAGTGGTCGGAAGAATAAAGTGATAAGTGGCAGTGATAAAACAACTAACGACGGAATGTATCTACGAGCCATTTCCATCACCAGAACGAGACTACGTCAACAACTAATGGATATTCACTAACCAAGTAACCATTATTATAATTACTTCTAATTTGTAACTTCTACTGACCTGGTTTCTTTCAAAGAATTCACACCTGAGAATTTATTAAGAAAAGTAATGAGTAAAATTGAAATAAGTAGTTAATGAACGTATAAACAAAAGCTTATTTGGGATTTAATGAACGCATTAAATAAGTAGAATATTGAATTGTAACATCATTTGATTTATATATGTATGTATGTTTTCTTTATTTCAGCATATATTGAGATATATCTTTGTTTATTATAAATATGTATGTATTTCAGGTACAGCGACGTATTCTATGTACTATTATAATATGTCATAAATGATAATTAAACTAGTATTTTAGTTAACCAGAAACATGCGTTCATTATTACCAATGCAACCCGAATATTGACTTAAAGTTTGAAAGAATGCAAATAGATTTAAGAGTTTCTTATGTTCAATTAAGTAAATGATATCACGTATGTGTTGATGAACGTAGATAGTTAGAATCATCATTAAAATTAAATTATACACATACTTGTCAGTGATCGTTAAATTTATATATTTAATAATTAATTTATTGTGCTATCAATACGCATATAAATTGAGTGTTATAGCTCACTGTCTTTGAGACCGGTGTTACCTGTACCCTGGATCAAACCAGTAGCGGCGCCATGACAAAAAGCCTTTTTCCCCCTCCATCTACCGAAATATCTCGTTCGCGGTAACCTTTTCCAGAATTCGGTACCAGTCGACGAACCAGACCAATTATCTTCAGGCAGCCATTCGTCTCGACCCAGATCCTCCAATGCATCCACGAGTGCAAAGACACCTTCTCCGACGTATAGTGGCTAACGTTCTCGGCTCCTGTGCAAGAGCTTGTAGGTTCAAGTCCCTCTGTGGGTGTGTGGAAACATCGTGAGGCCAACTGAGTAGCTACGGTATCCAGCCCATTATGGCTGAGAAGGTCATAATCACCAGTGGGGACTAAGGAACGGATTTATCCTCGGTCCCGAGCAATTACGGACAGTGCGATAGATTTAGTTGAAATATTTTATAATAATTATTAAAACGCGATGTAAAGTGTACATCATTATATGTGCAAATCACCAAACGTGACTATATACCACCATAAAAAAATATCGTATTATCAAATCACTTATTTTTCCCTTTATTTACTAAAAACCTTTACCCAGGCAGAGCACCTCGAATCCTCCCGCTTTGATATGATCCTGATGGTTCAAAGTACGTATTAGTTGGACCTATAACACTGTTTCTCTTGCTTTTATTGACGACGTAACTTACAAGAACATCATTAATTCTTGATCATTACTTTGGCTCTGTGTCACGTATGTACACATACAACAGAACCCAAATCTGTCGACTGATAATAAAAGTCAAAGGTCCGCTCATTTATTTTCTATCACTAATGATTGATGGACACTCAGGCATACAATTAATTTTGTTTACTTACAGTCATCGTGAATTATTCTAGCAAAGAGAATATCAGCAGTACACAGCAGCTTAGCAATTATTTACAATGTAGGCCTACATGTATCTAGTATATTTAAACCTGTCTGGAAAAGTTAACCTCCAAGTAGTACAAATAATATTTCATTATAGCAGGTTAAGAATAAAATATTTAAGTTCTGTGGGAATTTACACTTTCCTTTATCTTCTTCACTTTCTTATGGAGTTTACAGCTGGTGCGCTTCGCTTCTGTAGTCGGTGAGGACCCTCCTCTCCCTTATTTTCGTGGCTTCCGTCCTCCCTCTAGGATGCTCTCGTCCCCTTTTGCTCCGCCCTATCGTACTATTAATGCCCATGTTCCGTTCTCCTAACATGGCAAACTACCCTCTACATACTTCAGTACACCTGTTTCCACTCGCGTCCTTGTTTCTATTTCCTCGTTTCTCACTTTCTCTTCTCTAGATAAACCATCTCATCTTCTCTCATATTACCAGAATTTTCCGTCGGTACATCTTATTGATTATTCCCAGATTTCTGCAACATGTGTTATGACGCTTTGCACTGTCAGTTTTTATTCTTTTTGATCTTTTATCCTATTTGTTATAGTTTGTTACAATTGTTTGACAGACGTTTTCTTCCAACTTTCAAATTCCTCCATGCACATAGTACAGGAAACTGAAACAAATAGAAACTAAAGTTTATCGTTATAATAAGAGCGCATACAATTTTTCTTTAAAAAACTAAATAAATATGAAGTCAATGGATTATTGTATATTCTAATAATGTATTTAAAATTTATATTTACTTTACCTCAAGATGTTATTTTCCCTTATTTGGAACATGTTTCGAAATCCTTAGTGTTCCCATCATCAGCCTTCCTAATTTTGAATCTTGTGGAGTACCTCTGTGCTGGTTGGTTGTTGTTATGGCTTCCCATTGGTTTTTGGTTTTTTAAATTGTTATTATTGTGTGTGATTTTGGTGTATATATTAGTATTTTGTATATTTTCTATGTTAAGTCCTTTGAAAATTGTATCATATTTTGTATTGATTTGTATTTGTTCAGGTCTTAGTTTGTTTTGTGTTTGTATATTTGTAAATTTTCCCAAATGTTTTATGCAAATATACAAGATTCACAAGATACACAAGATTCAAAATTAGAAAGGCTGATGATGGGAACACTAAGGATCCCGAAACATGTTCCAAATAAAGGAAAAATAACATCTTGAGGTAAAGTAAATATAAATTTTAAATATATATTATACACATCAAGAAACAGACTGTAGCAAAAAGTGTTTGAATTCTAATAATGGTAAGCTATTGTATGTCTGTTAACATTAATACGCACACGCGCGCACGCAATAATAGCTTCGTATATGCACAGTATATCAAACTTTATATTAATTTTTCTGTTTACTTGTAAATAACGTATTTTTTATATCAAAAACATGTTTTGCTAGTCTTACAGCAGTCGTTACCAATACGGTATAATTAATCAGCGTTGGTGTCTAGTTTCTCCTCTCTTCTGGAATCTATGAAACATAATCTCGCACTCTCTGAACTCATGAAATCCTTATACAAAGTCATGAAATGATCATATGAGAAAATGTGGAATGTTTAAATAAGCTACGACAACGTAATAAAGAACAAGTATGCATGAAAACAAGAAATGAATTTTTTTTAATTCCGTACTCGCAAACTCAAAAACACATTACATCTTTATACACAAAAATTCCAAACACAGACCAGCAAAATTTTATTATCTCCATACTTGCTTAACATGTGTAAAAAACAGAAATGTAATAAGGCCTAGGCATAAGTAGGCCTACTGTTTTAATTTATAAATCTAAAAAGTATGTGTTAATGATAGGAGGGGGAGTAGCATCGCATAAGTTCTAGTGTCGTATATGGAGTAAGAATACGGAAGACTTCTAAACAGTTTCTTCAGATTTTAGTTGAAATGATAGGCGGCTATAGTTGATCAAGGCGAATTTGATAGGGAGAGGCTTCTAACTGGGAGGGGTTTGAAATACATACCCATTGATGGGTTTAGAATATTCCCATTATGGACAGGGTACTCTTCCAGAAATAGTTTCATTAATGAGGTTATAATAAGGTGTAGAAATACCGTTTTCGATTCAAAAATATTGCCAGTTTCGCGATGACAACAGTATTATTTCGTTTAAATTCGGCTCATTTAAAACCTCTGGGGATTTTAGACTCTCCTAGATCTTTGAAGTTGGTAAGCTGCGATTGACGAATGCTAGTTGTGGCAACGTGGATTCAAAACGGTAATCTCGTCTTACTACCGGCGGAATCTGATTGGTGCACAGAAACAGTGTCCTGCACAATTAAGAACACATTATTATCAAATACTTCCGAGTGTTATCTTCTGGCCGAGGCAGCATTATATTTATATGGTGGAGTTGAAATGACTCATCTCTGCCTCTTGTTATCATGAGTCAGAAGGAGTAGAAGAGTGTCAGGGAATGTAAAGTCACTCCTTGATGAAGAAGATTATAATTATTGTTTCTGCTCACCCCACATGACGACAGCGTTACATGTCTTTTCTTTTTACTACAACTAGTCTTGAAGCCTAATCGAGAGATTTATTTCTAACTTAAAACTAAACCTTTTCAAAACTTTCTTCTCGTTAATAATTTATTTAGCTCTGTTACGTTGTACCTTATTATCTCTATTTCAGGGGCGTATTTATGGGGGGGGACGGGGATTTTTCCACCGTCGACGAACGGGGACGGACCACCCCTAGAGGATCGAAAAAGTTGACAAATGTTTGTTAATCTCTTAACTTTTAGGCTGTTTTATTATTTTTACAGCTCTGTATGCTAATGTAGTAGTAACT
Organism: Magicicada septendecula; assembly: GCA_034769895.1. NCBI lineage: Eukaryota > Metazoa > Arthropoda > Insecta > Hemiptera > Cicadidae > Magicicada > Magicicada septendecula. The sequence continues at coordinate 129,071,833 of CM068368.1, forward strand.
CTTTTTTAAATATAAAAACAGGTTATTACACAGCATTAGCGTATACGTTTGAAATATGAAATACAGAAAAATCAATTCAGTCAGTAAGTATCTTGGAAACAATGTTTCAATAACTCGTAGTTTTATTGTGGTACTGCCGTTTATTTTCATGGGACTGATTTCAGCCACTTTAAAGATAGCAATGTTGATTAGTCTTAACTTGTTTTGTCTTTTGTATGAAGCCGACCCCACCCCGGACCCTCCCCAAGGCCAAATTGTAGATACGCTACTGCTCTATGTCTGTTTCTACATTAAGGTACCGACGGATGTTTAGTTCTTGCATGCATAGAGACATTTGCTAGGGATAATTTGTTTTGGTATATGTAATTGTCACGTACTCGTTCACGAAAAACGCGAACTATATTTAGTACATTAACTCCAACGAGATTTAAACCTGGACCATTTGGATGTATCGAAACACAAGACTTTACTGATTATTTGCATAGTATTGCACTGTAGGTGGTGCTTGTAATTAAAATACAGTGATCGAGAAAAACATTCGTGTGCCCGAAACGCACAGTCTGTACGTTTCGTTAACAGAGTCCTTTAATATCCGAAAGCAAAACATTTTTTAAAGTGAGTGTACAGCAAATGACTTGCTAGCGGCACTGTACTGTATGAATTGAAGATGCATTCAGTGGACAAGTGTTCCTCATTATCACAACCCTTGTGTTGAGCACCGCAGACGTCAGACTTCACACAGTTCTTACGCTGTAAACACTTACACTTGCTTTATATATTATTTCAGCTTTTTATTACTCTTATTCACATAAAACATGCGTATTACTTTAGGGAATAACATGGATGTAAATTTACTTTTTGACTAACAACAACACGTCTGGGTAATAAATTAATCATACGGTTTATAATTAATCGCTGCTGACAAGATCGTCAGACTGGTGTAGGTCTGCATTCCGTTGTCAAGAAATTCGTTTTATCAGCCTGATAGTGGTGAACTTGTCTTGAATTCTACCTTAGTACCAAACACGTTACAAGAAACGTGAAATTAGCCATATTTCGCTAGTTTACCAGGCTATATGACAGCTTACATTAAGTCTAATTTATGTTTTTTAAGTTAACTCCAAAAATTTGTTATTTTATAGCGCTTTAATGTTACTGTATTATTCCAATTTTCTTGTAAAGAAAGTAACTTTATTGGTAACGAGACGAGAGTGCAAATATTTGTTTAATTACCTCTAATAACATATGCATCCGAGACTTGATATTTACTAAAAAAAAGTCCACACACATATAATAATATAGAAACTAAACAAGTGAGATTTTCACTAAAAGTCGATAAAATAAAATTAACTAAGAAATAGAGTTTTAGTAAAATAGAACGCTGAATATGAAGACAGTAATAAGTAAAATATCGTTATGGAGAACCCATACATAATTTCTAAGTTCTGAGATTTATATTTAAAATCATTTTCAAAATGGAATATTTCCATATAAACTACTTCTTTCTACTTCTTTCTTCAGCTACAGTACTGTGTTTACTAACGTATACCACCTCACGTCAGCGCACTCGATTTTCACTGATGATGGCAGTCAATGGCACTGCCGAAACGTCTGGTTTTGCAGAAAACATTGGACCACGGCCAAACAGCCCGGGAAGGAATTTTAACAACAAACTACTTCTTTGTTGGCAATAACGTAGTACACATATAAAAACATCCCCTCCCCCTTCAACTATCATTTTCATTTATAGAAAATTACCCCCTCCCCCTTCAACTACCCTTTTCATTTATAGATATTTCATCTACCTTTCTACAGTGGATTATTATGACCTTCTTTATTTATCGAAATTAAGTATACTTTACTCACGTTAAAACAAAAATGTTGCAGGTAAACTACCCCTTCCCCTTAACCGATCTTCACCAAAATCAATAGAACTTCAATCCTCTACAACTCAGGCACATATGCAAAAAATTATTTGATGCCGTTTGAATTTGCGGCAGTTATCGTTCGCCATAGAAAAAATTCTACACACAGACACTTTTCAGAAAATGACTTTTCTTCATGTTTTGAGGGTAGTACAATCAGAATCAGTCGTTATCTGGGAACCATACTTCCATTTCGTTATGGAACACGGAAGTAAAAAAAGGATACTAAAACGGTATGGTCGTGTAAAAAGGATAAAGAAAGTAAGCTTAACCGTAGATAACATACAAAGCACAGCACTACAACTCGACAAAAATTTGTTAAAAAGACATCATGAGGTGGGCCGAGATAAACATAACGAAAGGAGATGAAAAGAACAGCAGAGAGAACTGTGGCAGAAGAAGTAAAGCGAAGTATAGAGGAAATCGATGTCATGTATCTTAATTTCCAAAATTAGGACCATACAGTGCGTAAGTATAGCGAATAATAGGTATTTACGTAATTAATACTCTAATTTTAATAGTGTTGAGACAAAGCTGACTTAAGTATATGAAAACAAGTTTAGTTTACTTTTTCTGTATTGTTAAAAATTTGTGGTATTGCGTGATTTCATCAAATTCGGTTTCGGTAAGTACTGTTGTCCGACTGCAGTGGCCAGGTGGGGATAGCCGATACAACGCAGGTATTAAAAATAACGGGAAACGTATAAAGGCGGCGATTATATATAAAGAAATTAAACCGTTTCAGTGTGTAATCGGAAGCGAGTGTTTAACTTATTAAATTATTAGTATAGGCCTATATTATTATATCATTTTTTTCATTTAAAATTTGTTTTCAAGCCGACTGAAATTGCTTCTGGAGATTCTGGGGGGGGGGGGGTATCACTCGAGTCCCCTCTAGCTCAATAAGCAATCGACGACTTTCGCTTGGTATAAATTTATTATTTATAAAAAAGAAATGACTGCTGTATTAACTGGTTCACATTAACGAGATCGATCAGTTTGGCGACACTGGTACACGGTGTGGCCAGCAGCACAGACGGTACAAAGATAAAGGGAACGTTGCCGCATTCTGACGGTACGAACAATGCGGCCCACGGTTTAGGTGCAGCACTTTATGCACGGATTTGTTTGAGAGTTCCAATTAACGTGGAATGTCACTCGGTAACATTTGCTACTACGGATTTCGCCTTTTTTTGTGAGAAATAATACTTGAGGTAGGAACCAGGCGCGTAATTTTAATTAATCACCTCAATGCGTCCCACTTCATAGCTGAAAACATATTAGTTGACGTGCAACTGATGTAATCCAGGTGATACACCTCTCTGAAGCTGTACCACACCTCGCTGGTGGTACATCTATCTGGTCTGAGGATGTACTGAAGCGTAACTGTGGAAATGTACCGACGGATAGCCCTGGGAGGCAGAAGTGTATTTACGAGGGGAGGCGAACGGGACCGGACCCTCCCCCCAGAGGGTAGAAAAAGTTGACGATTTTGTTCATTTCATAATTTTTAGATTGTTTTTTTAATTTTTTCAGCTGTATACCCAAATATAGTAGTACAGTAACTATTTTTTAAGTATTTAAGGAGGTTATATGGATTCTATTTGCAAATCCGTAGAATCGGAAACTGTAGCGACTTCAAATATTTGGGAAGCATTATTTCAGAAGATGGAACAACAACAAAATGACATCAAAAATAGGATACAACTGGGAAAAGAGGCTATTCGTTCGCTAAACTCGTTACTTTGGTCGAACAAAATGTAACTTCAAAGTAAACTGACAATCTACACAACTATTGTGGAGCCCATTTTAACTTATGGCTGCGAATGCTGGCGACTTTCAGAAAAAGAGAAAGAGATGATAGAAACTGTGGAAATGGATTTCTTAAGAAAAGCATGTAATATTTCTAGAATGCAACGTGTTAGAAACGAAGATATAAGAAGGAAAACAGGGCGCATATTTACAACAGCAGAAAGAATAGAATCCAGACAGTTTGCTATGGTATGGTCACATAATGAGGAGGAAGGAGAAGCGATTGCCAAAGAAAGCATTGACTTACACACCACAAAACAGAAGAAGAAAAAGAAGACTGACAACACAATGGGGAAGAGGAATTAGGAAAAGCATGAGTGGTGTCTTGCGATAGCACACATGAGCTATTGAAGATGATGACTGGAGGGATAGGGAGAGATGGCGATCGAAATGCAGGATGTGGCATAGACTTAAACCGCTTATACTAATAAATATAAGGAGGTTTGAAATATACATACAGCATTATTGTATACGTTAGAAATATGAAATATAAGAAATTCGATTCAATCAGTAAGTATCTTGTAAACAAAGTTTCAATAACGCGTGTTATATTGTGTTATTACCGATTACACTAATGGGACTGAGTTCAACCAATTTAAAGACAGTAATGTTGATTACCCTTAACTTGATTTTACTTTTGTATGAAGCCGACTCGACCCCGGACCCCCCCAAGGGAAAATTCTAGATTCGCCACCTTTTAAGGATGGAATCCAGAGTCACTTCTCGCGAAGTGCAGGTTAGTAAATCAAATGGCGCCTCGAACAAAGGGAAATCTGGCCAAAGGACTTTTGTTAACGTATGATAACAAACTGACATTCGACGTTGTTAAAACTGTAGGTGGATGATTAACGCATTGTCCAGTCTGAACTCCACCGGAATCTGTAAGCCTATGTCTACCCTACTCTGGGTAAGGCTCTCGTATGGTGCGTTTTGTAGGCGGAACCCTTTGTAACTGACAGGTCAGACAGGCGAATGGGAACATAAAATCGTTTACGGTTTACAAATCCGTCAACTGACAGGCGAATGGGAACCTAAAATCGTTAAACGAATTTGAGTACGCTGTCTGTCAAGCGGGTGATATCATGGTCGGCTTAGTGTCTGGTCTAGGTGGGGAGGACGTCAGAATCACAGCATATAGAAATTCGGTAACAATTAGCAGTATGTACTCATATCCAAAACAATAGCATAACATTTTGCATTAGGATCCCAAATATATAAATTATTATATTTTAACGGAAAGACAGAGAAGATCGGTGTGGTGAACTGCTACAAACCAATCTGCGGATTGCTAACAAAAGAAGATTACATTTTTTTTTGTAGTGAGAAAGCGGGTCTAACAGCTTTTCCTTGAGCGGTGTTATGACTGTATGCTACATGTCAAATATTTTGATACTTGTGCTGTCTTGTGAATTTCTGGACAAACTTGGGAAGTTTAGTACAGAAGAGGGATGAATGGGAAAGGACGTAAGAGGTTGGTGCGTGGTGCTCTGACACTTGACGTGGTAGTGTTGTTCTTGGATGAAGTGTGTTCAGACGGAGCAAATGAAACGGAATTTTGAATTTATCATCCTGAAATAACTATGGACAGCCAGAATGTGGCTGAGAATCCCATGTTCCGGGATGGTCATCACGAAGATATTAAAAATAACATATGTCAGGTTAGGTTAGTTCATATGAAAGCTTTTGTCTATCATTGGGATGATTTTTCCCTTAAACAAAAGTAAATTTAAGTAAATCAATAATGTAAACTATGTAAGTAACGCTTAAAAAACGTCTCAGATTAGTTGACAGTAGACACAAACAAGGCGTGTGTAGGCAAGGATGTATGCCGTCAGATTCCTGTCCTCTGCACAAAGCTTTTGTCCGTCATGGGACGATTTTTCCCTTTAAAAAAATTAAATTTAAGGAAATCAATAGTGTAAACTATATAAGTAACGCTTACAAAACGTCTCAGATTAGTTGACAGTAGACACAAACAAGGCGTGTGTAGGCAAGGATGTATGCCGTCAGATTCTTGTCCTCTGCACTAATATGAAAGCTTTTGTCCGTAATTGGGATGATTTTTCCCTTAAAAAAAGTAAATTCAAGTAAATCGATAATGTAAACTATATAAACGCTTACAAAACGTCTCAGATTAGTTGACAGAAGACACAAACAAGGCGTGCGTAGGCAAGGATGTATGCCGTCAGATTCTTGTCCTCTGCACCAATAAAAGCTTACAGCCTTTGTGTTAGTATTTTGTAACAATGGACAATAAACATTCGTCTGTTACGAGTGTCTCATCTTGCATCAAGCCTTCTTGTACGTTTCGTCAATAAATCGTTAGGTGTATAACAAAAATTACACTGTGTATAATAATTACATATTGTTTATACGGCGTGCGCATTGTTTACGATTTGCACACGTGTTGCGCGTGACGTAACAGTTGTTCATTCCGGATGTCTCATTCCCAAGGACGCCGTCACGTTTTGGCAACAGCCACAAACAAGAGCACTGCCGCCAGCCCTCGGGCAACGTGTTGGCTCACAATAATACGCCGTTTCTTCCTTGTCGCGATACGGAATAAAAAAAATGAGTAATATTTTGCTACGGAATAGAAAAGCCTTCAACTCTGCCTGCTTGTGGAGGCAAGCCACATGTGACGATTGTATTGTAATACAATGTTGTGATCAGTACGCAACACAACTGATGATTTGTATTCTGCAAGAAATTTTCCTTACTTTTTTTGTCTCGGAACGGATTAAAAATATTAATAACTAAAATTAAGGAAAATTGTGTCGTTTAACTGATTCTGTTAAAAAGTGTATTTAACAGGTACTGCTCACCGGTTTTTAATAAGAACAACAACTACTACTACTACTACCACTACAATATGATAATAATAATAATCAGATCATAATTCCTTGTGAAATAATGGTCACTCAGTTTTTTTAATTCTTTAAACCCATTTGCTGTGTTGAGTCACATCCATTTTTTCGTTTAATCTCAATTAGGTTTGTGCGTTCTTGCTTCTTTAGCTACTTTTTTCGAACTTTTCTTGTTGCATACTTGTTCCCTTCATCTTTCAACCCATAATTTTCACAGGCCTTATTACTTGGTCGATATTTTGGTAATCTTCCAGTTGGGTTTCCTGTTGGTAATTTTCCTTTCCTTAAAGTTATTCCTGCTTCCCTTCTACACTCGAGTTCGTATCTTGCGCCCTTTATAAGTTCTACTATACACTCTCCTTTTAGCGTTTCTTCTGTTTCGCAGTACCTATATGATTCTTCGATGCGTAGTTTAGTGACATGTAGTGTTGGTGTATAGTTTTGTCAGTTTCTTACTATACACGTTATAGAATCTTATATGTGCTTGTTCGAGCATTTTACTTAGGCGCGCCGTTTTTTCGTCACAGAAGGTCCGAACTAATTATCACAGAATTGTTTTTGTGTAATAACAAATCTAAACTCAAATATGATACACGAGTATTTTTATTTTAATATTTTTTTTTATTTTTTTTTAATCCATCGTCGTCCTAATCGTTAAACTAACATTATGCATCATACGAATCGTAATGTCACTGTAAAAAATCAAACCACAATACAAATAAATATTAAAGCAGGAATCAAATGTTAAAATTAACGCGTACTACGCGGAGATAATAAGCTATAGGTGGTAAAGTATTAAATTTAATCCTTAAATTTGTAGTGACCGTCAATAAATGATTTTTTCCGGTAAGGGTTTCTGAGTATTGGTCAAAAGTATAACCCAAATTTTTAAATTATTTGTGTCAAATAATTGTCTGTTTGGCGTCGTAACTGCTCAGCAACGATTGTCCTGATGTGACAATAAATATTGTCGAAACGTCGACGCAAATAATTTAAAATTTTTGTTATGCTTTTTGACCGATCCTCACAAACCCCTCATAGGACAAATTCATTAAATTTAATACTTTAAAACCACTACGTGGGTGGTTCTTTAAATTAACAAATGTCGGCATCGTTTCGTTAACATGCATTTACCACAAAATATTCCTCGAATGAGTTTTCATATGTGGCCTGAAATAGAAATATTCAGTTACTAACCAAGTACTGAAGAATCTGATCTAATACCGGAATAACAGTGAAATATGCCGAGTGCACCGCTCTCGGCCAAGCTATTTTCTTAAAGATCAGATTTTCTTGAAGACACAAACAGTGTCAAGCAATGATTTTTGCATTATATTTTCTATAAATCGTTTACGTAAACTTGTACGTATGATATCTGCAAAATTCTGTAAGTGAATTAATTAATCTCTGTTAGTAAATAAAAATCAGTGTACTTCATAATACAATTCATAAATTTGCTTGAGAAATTCCCTTCTTGAAAGCTATCGAACTTCATTACAAGAAAGCAAAAGAATATGAACTCTACACTGGCTATAAACGCAACGCGAACACATCATGGTGCGACAGTGCGTGCTCCTCTGTGTTTTTAGTGTGTTTTAATATTTTTGATGCTTTAATATTTTAACTATTGATTTAATTTTAATTTATTATATTTTGATCTTAATGTCTGACGTTCTTTAAAGAGAAATTATTCTGAAGATGGGGCATATGCCTCGAAACGCGTCAAGTTAAGCGAAATTACAAGTAAGTCACTCGACGGATTAGGTAAGCAATTATTTAGAAAAAATAATTTTCTTTGCGTTTGAGTATGTTCATCAATAGTTCCCTTCATACACTATGCCCGCAAACAAGACAGAACAATACGCGGGAAAGAGGGAACAGACATAAGATGGGAAGATGATATTGTTTTGATTACTGTATTGGTAACCAAAATGGTAGTATTGTATTATATTATAATAATTTAGTAATATAATAATATTATAGTAACAGTTCAAACAGTTCTTTCCTTAAAATGTACAGTATTAAATACTGAATATAGTAATAGTATATTGTAAACAATTAACGGCTATTTTAGATTTTTAAACGAGTTTAAAGAAATGCAGGCGAATGGGATAACTCAGAAAATAGAAAATGAGAAATCTCTGTACCCTAATAATAATCAGACTGGCCATTATCGGACACGAATTAATGAGGGTTAATTGAGTGTCGTAACCCTAGGTTAATGTATATTATTGTTTACTGATTTACATAAATCTTCGTTAATGTTCCAGCTTTGTTTAACTACAACCATCAGCTTTTCACTGGCAGTAATTACTACGATGACAACATGAACTAACCAGAGAATGGTGCTTAATGTAAATTACTCTGACTTCACACAGTTATAACGAAACACTGTTTCTCTATCGCGAATTATTGCTTTGTTTATAGATAACTAGTGCAGGCTTAACAGAGCTGTAGTCTTGGTGAAGACCTAGGGAATACTCTAGAGATTACATAACAACAACTTAGGTTACATTTGTCCTCCCCCCTCTCGCTCTCTACAGCTCTTGTCTTCATACAACGTGGAATACACTCGTATCTTTTAATCTTTTAAGCGACAAGAGTACATCTCAATACGTAACAATCATCGAATACAGAAACGACAACTATAGTTTTGCCCAGACTTTGGTTCAGAGTAGCCTACCGCTGCCAAGACTGTTGGGCAAGTTTATGCTAAATTCAGACGTTCTGGCCGTTCAGATGCATTTATAACAAGAAAACTGGCGTCCGTTTATACAGCTGGTATTAGACACTATTGTGGCAGCTAGAGCCTCATGATGGGTCAATAAGTCGTCTAGATTTCAATTTATCCTCTTGATAGTCCCCATCGAATTCTGATTCCTCCAGTCGGTTTCCAGTGTCGGTCCTTCAACACTGCGGGTTATCCCTCAACCCTCAAATCACGCAGTTATCCAATCACTTCAATGGTCTGACAGGTTAAGAAAATATAAGTTGAACCCGGTATTTTAAAAAATTTTATTTTTGAATCATTCATCCCCAGTCAAATAACATTTCTCCTCTTATCTTGTAATCTCTCCAGAAAATATTGAAAATGCTGATTTAAGCCAATCGTGGTAAAATACCATGCTAAATAATGAAGGACTTGTTTAGTATAAAATATTGACTAGCTCATAATAAATTAAACAGGGCTCATAATATCGTCACCCCATTTTCATACATAAATATTTATAATATTACAGAACAGTGAACCACTAATGGGTGCAGTGTTGGATAAAATGTAGGTAGTGGAAAAAGGAGTTCCTTTGCAGTTAATGTGAGAAATAAGTCCTTAAATTCGTAGTAATCGTCAATCAATGAATTTTTCCAGTGAAGGGTTTCTGAGTTTGTGTGTTTGGCGTCAGCAACAATTGTCATGATGATGACAATAAACATTGTCGGAACGCCGACACAAATAATTTAAAATTTTTGTTATATTTTTGACCGATCCTCACAAACGCTTCACCGGAAAAATTCAGTGAGAAATCTATATATATATATAAAACTTAAAGTCTGAGGATTTATGGGTACTGAATACAAATCCACACCATTACACCGATTACCACCAAATTTTACACAGGTAAGCTGGAATTTGATATTTTGCCCCGTTCGCACGACTTTGGCCCTTTAAATTATGCCTTTACGTTGACGCGAATAAAGATGTCAACATCACCATGGAGACCAGAATTAATTTCCATAAAGTAAATAAACAAATGATATTTAGCGGCATGGGAACTGTACCTTTATCCGGTACTGCAGTTTTTAATATGCGATTGTATCGATATATTTTGTAATTTTGTATACAGATATGTCTATATATTTTGTAATTGTCTTAAACGATTATAAAATTTATGTTTATACGTATTTCTGATGATGGAATGAATAAGTAATGAAATATATTAAATACTACTACTAAAGTTGTCACCTGTTCCATGGAGACCAGAATTAATTACCATAGAAAAAAATAAATAAACAAAAGCTATTTATCGGCATCGGAACTGTACATTTATCCATTCCTGCAGTACATTTTCGGTTTTTTTATATAATATGCGATTGTATCGATATATTACGATGTGGAAAAGAAGAAGTATATTAATTGTAAATTGTCCTATTACTTACAGAAAAGCGAAAATACGTGTTGTTTTCATTTGTGAGGTTAGGTGACAACGGTTTTTGGTTTTTAGTGTACTGCTGAAATAAATAAAAGCCATGGTTGAGGAAAACATAACGTTTAATGTGTTATACAATGTTTCTAACACAGTAACACTTAAAATAAGAATTTAGCGTTTTTTATTTAACAGGTACTTTATAAATATCTCCAAAGGCTTTATAAACGGGTACTTTTAAATCTCCAAAGGCTGTTGCACCAACATAATAATTTAGTACAAGTCAAAATAGTACAAGTGTTGAAAACAGCTTTGGAGAGAATTTGACTAATGAGTACAAAATTGTTATACGAGCTGACAGAACGCCATATAGACATAGGCAATAAAAATTATACTTATTAAAAGTCAAATATTCGCGTGCGAAGCCGCGGGTAACAGCTAGTAAGTTTATAAGAGTAATGCATTCCTCTATATTTTTTATAATTCGCTCGGTTGCTAGGTCGCAATATAATATCCAATTCTTACTAAAACTACTTCCCGGGGTATCAGGGCCGCGGTCTTATGTTGTTAATTCCATACGTTTCAACCTCGCCATTGGAGGCTATGTTCAGTGTCTGAAGGGCTTAAACGTTTACTGACACGGTCTCCGTCAGTAACACCGCAGTTCAATGCCGAGATTGAAACGTCTGGAATTAACAACATAAGACCACGCCCCTGATAGCCCGGGAAGTAGTTTTAGTAATAATAACTACGACACAGGCAGTGAAAGCTTAACACGACATGATCAAATTCTATTTTAACGTAAAGTAGACCTTAGCTTAGAATATATTGTTTTACACAATAAACAGTCCATTTATATAGTATGGACACGTGTTTCACGGACTGATTTTCAAAGAAAGCCATAATAATATAAAATGTGTTAACAGGGATCCCCCCCCCCCAAGGCCTAATGAGCAAATGCCCCCAAAAGTCTCAGCAACCCCCCCACTTGAAAAGTCCCCCCACTGCCCGCCGGTCTATAAGCTTAGCACACGCACACATTTTTACGTTAACGATTTATTATTCACGTACCCTCTGACTCATTGACAGGATGTTGCTGCAGGCTGCCAGGGTCAGTTTTCAAAATTCCAAAACAAAATTTACTACTAGTCGTACTGGTAGAGACATTTATGCCGCCAGTTCCTTAAAACAATCATAAAGCTATCCAATTGCTTTAGTTTTTTACTAATAGCTTAGTTTGTTGCACAAACACGGTAAAAATTTCCATCAATGTTGGATTTAAAATGTTATTCTTGAAAAAATCCCCCCCCCAAAAGCCTTAAAATACACCCGAAAAATTCCCCCCAAAAATTCTCAATGCGAACTTGCGCTATGCCCCCCCCCCTGTGGGCACCCCTGTAATGTGTTATGTCATTCTTTCACTCGAAAGAAGGCCAGATGCTACACTGAGAGCTAAATGTATTCATTGCGGCTGTACCTCTACTTAGATAATGTACGATATTATAATTTAACAACATTAAACGTTTATTGTGTTGATTAGTATTCAATCCGCGTTGCCATTTTATGTGCTGCTGGCAGAATTTCAACATTGTTCATGCAGACGGTACTTTGTTTTGAATCAACCTATGAAAACACAAGGCGTGGTCTTCTGCTCCATCCCTCTTGAACATGCGCTTTGCAGCCCTAACGTGTGTACTCACTTCCCCTTTGAAGGAACAATCCCCCTTTCTACTCCGCCGTATGAGCAGTGCATAACCGTTTCATTCGGAACTCGTGTAATGTATAAAGAGATTTGAAACTGATAACAAATCCATGTCCTCAGGTTTTAATACAATCAGCATATACTTAGAAATAAATACAGCATTTAACGAGTAAATAATGTCCAGCTTCAAATATTCTATTTATTGATAATGACGTAAAAATAAATCAGAAATACATAAAACCATTTTAAATAAATGAATAGAAAATATCTTTAGGCCTACCTTCCCAAAAGCAGTTGAAACTTTTTCAATTGTGTATGCTTAATCTGAATTAATCTGATTTATTCGTATTTTTCTCGGGCCAGAAGGCTGTTATATTTTTACAATTAGCACGGACGGAATTCGTCGGATTTTATTTAAAACGAGGTATCTGACAAAATTATAATAGAGATCACTTTATTATTTTCAGTATTTCTGTAATCGTACAGGCCTATTCGTAAACACGGTGGTAATTATATTATGAGAGTTTTCCTTATTAGTTATTTCCGACACTCTTAGATGGTACCAGTAAATAACATAGCCCTAATTACCGTTATTTCTGAGTGTTTAACAATAAAAGAGTATGGCACTACCATCGTAGAATGTCTCAAATTGTAAAGTCAGGCTTCACAACCATGTACTCCGTACAAACGTTGGGTGGATGGCCACGCTTAGATTGTCCGTTGTGTGGGGGGGGGGGGTCGGAATGCTGTGTGCCGGCACTAGACTGCTGTGCCAAACGTTGGTTCTCAAGATATGCTGGTCCTCGTAGAGGAGGTGCACGTTGCACAATAACATTAAATACGTCTTAACCACACTTATTGATTAATAAACAATTATATATTTCTGGTAATCCCAGCATTTACGTAAGAGACTTATATTTAAACTAACCCTGATGATCCCGTGACACTGACGTGGTCGACTACACGTCATTTATTTGTCAAAATTTGTTTTCTCAAACTTTGTGAAAAGCGGGTGTTGAACGACGTGTTTTGTGTCAGAGATTGGAGCGGAAAGTGTGGTTGTTTTGTGTACACCGCTATCTTTGACCTAAACCTTAGCTGTGGCGCACATCATCACCTTTGTTCTACTTAGATATAGGCCTATCGCTCGAGTTGTAGTCTCTACCCGCTGCACACTGTCAAGGTTCGTGTAATAAAAAAAATTCTCCGCTCCAAAAAGGATTTCTCCGATCGATTAAACTATTTCTAAATAATTGTAAGAAAACTGTCTAATTTCATGAACGCCGAAAAAGGACGTAATATAAGAGTGTCCCAACAAATTGAAGAGAAAATATTTATTGTTCATTACACGATAAACTTTGTTCTCTATGCGATAAAGAAGTTTATTCTTTATACAGGCCTATGTTGTGGAAGAAAAAAATAGGAAAGGTCCTGTGTAACAGTATACTCCCCGAGTGGCAGAATTCGCTCACTATTTTGAACAAACTACATTTATTATTAGATGAATTTCAATTGTATTAGATAATTTTTCAGTTAAAGAAAAATTACTAAAATCCCCATCACTCTGCCATTTCTTTTTTTGTAAAATAACACTTGTAAAGTAGTTCATACAATAAACACTAAAAATTCCACACATTCGGGTCTGGCTTGAAATTCGATTTAATCTGACACTCGAATAGAGTTTTTACAATGTTTTCACATTTGTAATTCTTTTCTGAACCCTAGGTACAAGCAATTTAGAAATTTCCAAAACAGTACTCTATAGGCCTATTCAAATTTTGCTTACAAATCTCTTTAATTTGATATGACACCAGGAATTTTTCGATTTTGACAAAAATGTTACCTACGTTTGGCCCCTGGCGTCCCAAAGTTTTCAAATTTTCAAAAGTGAACACTATATTCAGGCTGTGGTTAAAATTCCTTTTAATTTTATACCCTACGTGGCAGTGGCGGCTTGTGGTTCTGACAGTTGGGGGTTCAATGTCTGAATGTTTCTACTAAGATAAGAGCAATTATCCCATTCCAAATAACGCACGGGGTGGGTCTCAACATGACAACATAACTATTGACAACTTTTAGTAGGCCTAATATTAAGTTGTGTTTATGCTGTTTGTAAATTATTTTAAAAATATATAGTTAAAATAAAAGGATAGTTAAATGTTTAGTTTAATATTTAAAACGGGAAGCGGCCTACCGAGTTCCTTAATTTTGCATTTATCTTTAATAGAGAGAAAGAGAGAGAGAGAAGAAAAATTTATTTTTAAAGTAGATGGAACACTACTCATTTTAACAAATCTATGAACTTAACACAAAAATAAGAAATACCTGAACACTTAACACACAAAAATACCAGCAAACACTTTGAAGGTTGTGCACGATTCGATCAGTTAACGTTAACACAATTATTTAATGACTATATTAAACACTTTATTTTCGGAAAACAATTACTTTACTATTTTATTTGATTTTAAGACTTTACTGCTCACATCTTCATTGCATTCTAAATGAAATAGAGAAATCTGACACAAAACTGATGGTAAACGGACAAATCATGTGGTAAACATCATAATAATGGCGAATGGCGGTATTATGAAAATGTTAAAATTCCCGGTCAGTGCGGTTCGGCCCTCGTCGGAAGTATTCGTCTCTATCGCTAACACTCGGGATTAGCGACTGTTCAGTGTAATTTTGCGTACACTGATTTCCCCCTCCAAAGCAGTCTACACAGTCCATGAGGTGCTGAGAGCTGTTTTGCGCCTCCAAGCAATAGTAGCGATCAACTTCGCCTATTACGCCAATCCATTACTTCAACAAAATTAATCCCGCAAATCTTGTTATTTAAATATAAAACCATTATCTCAACAAATCCTTAAACATATTTAAATTATTTAGGGGGGTTAACCGAACCATTGAACCTTATGGACGAGCCGTCACTGCTACATGGACTTTTTCACAATTTTGACCACCTCACATTTCTCCCCCCCTCCAATTTTGGGGGGAAAGAAACCGACTTCAAAAACAGTAGGCCCGTTTAGGATAAAAGTATGGACATGCGTGTCAAGATTTACGAAAATGGGTTGATACCGATAACTCGGGGTTTCACGGCGAGCGTCGACTCTGTTAATTTTGTGACTTCTCACCGGGCTGTTAGGCCGTGGTCTAAAATGGTGCCACTTAAAACAGACGTCAGGCCCACCAGTGGAGGCCGTCTTCATTGTTACGACTGAAGTGTTACAAATGTTACAAGTCGTAACACTGAAGATGGGGTCGAAACGTCCGTTTTAAGCGGCAGCATTATAGACCACAGCCTAACAGCCGAGTGAGAAGTCAAAACATTAACAGAGCTTGGTTGATGCGTTCAAAAGGTGACGACATACTCCAGATAGATAGACAGACAGACAAATGCGAAATTGACAAGTTAAAACTGAGAACTCATTCGCTCGTTCAGTTACATAATTGGATGTCCTTTTCTAATTATTTTTCTCATAAGGATTTTGATCAGGTCATCCTATTTTGCATGAAAGAAGTTGCACGCGTGCGATCTGGAAAAAACTTATGTAGCATACTCTGCTAACTAATGTACATTTGCATTTATCACCGTTTTTATAAAATACATTATGTACTTATACATTATATACATTATGTATTTATAATGTACATTTTATCACCGTTTTTTGCAGTCCCCGTGAACTACTCCCGTAAAGCACGAATACTAGAAGACATAATAATAAGTTCAATGAGAAAGTGGTGGAAAACGTAAGAGACAGAGTAAACAAAGCTAGCACGCTGTACTAAGCCTGAAAGAACAACCAACTACGAAAGCAAAATGCACTTACGGAAAACCACCCGCACAAGTAGGGAGAGAGCAGAACTTTGGACTCGCTAAGCACATGTCTAAAACAAATCCCACCATAAATGAAATACTTGAGACAAGTATTAAGAAAGTCAAGAAGAAGAAATGCACTTACGTAAAACTACTCCCACAAGTAAGGGAGAGAGCAGAACTTATGGACTAACTAGGCACATGTCTAAAACAAATCCCACCGTAAATGAAATATTTAAGATAAATATTAAGAAAATCTAGAAGAAGTGGAGAGGGGGGTAAGAAACCGATGTGTTCAGGTTGACTCCTAGAGTCGGAACTGTTAGGAAAATACGTGGAAACAAGTTCCTAGTTACAGAAAGTGTTCGAAATGAGATGTGAAGGAAGGCGGCCCAGAAGAAGGCGTAGAACAATAATTTTTCTAATTATTGTTTACATAATCACTGTAGAATCGTTTCAATCAAGAGTTCTGTTAAGGTTTTAGAGCTTGTAATGTGGGGGACATCTTAGTAGTGGGTAAAAGGACAATAATTAAACATAAAATAGTAATTTGCGTGTACAAATAATAAGAAACAGACATGAAGTACATACTTTAACATTTAATCAGAACCTTAGGCTTTTAAGAGGCCCCCCCCTCCGTCAAAAGCTAGAACCGCCAGAAGTTGACCGTAAACGGTGAACACAAATAGCTTTATTAGGACTACAGTAATAAGTAGTGTCAATAACAAATTTACACGGTGACAATATCATGGGTATATGTGTATGATGACACAATATCGTATATGCGTAACACAAAACAAAGACAAACTCCGCCTCCAAAAAACTGCGATATTGAGAAATTTGAATTTACACGAGCCGCTGACAACCGCTTGTTGACGTCATCAAGTTTCGGGTAAATAAATTTTTAGACGAGTTCCGTTGATATCAAATCACTGCACTTCGAAACCTTCGCACAAAACATTGTAGAAATATTTTGACGAAACGTCAGCATAGGTATTCTAAATTGCATATGATACCTCACAAAATCACGATTTCTACCTTAAGGGCTAATCTTTGAAGAATACGAATAAACGACAATAATAATTTTTAACTTCGGTGACTGCAGAGCTAAGCTGTAGGCGCAATGAATGATTACCGTCTGACTGAAACTCATACATAAAACATAGGCAACGAGAGCTTGACAGTTCTCACGGCGTATGAATGTAATTAGACTGCAAACACACACGGGGGGGGGGGTAAAGAGAGAGTGCTATGACCTGTAAGTTCAGTACTTTTGCTAACTTCACTGATAACGAAGTCAGCCATGTTGCTGATAACACTTGACTCATTCATGCCATTGTGTTCGGGTTTATTGCAACACACTGGTATTGACAATGACAATAGACATTATTCAAAGAAATACACACTATTCCTATGTATACTGTACTTCTGTTTACGTCTTTATACGTTATATCGATATACACACAAACTGATAACGTGCAGGCTCGCCTCCTAGTTCAGTCGTGTAGTTAATATTTACCCTATTACAGTGCAGTTTCTCACATTGTTTGTGTACCTTAAGTGTCGTTGATTTATGAACCGTACAAGTTACATAACAGATGTGTTCAGTAGACGTGATGTGTAGTAGTTTTGACAGAACAAGCGTTTATGGACAGGAAAAATTGTTAACATACATACGCGTAAACGTTATGGAAGCTTTTGTGAGGAAAATAGTGGGTGAGGAATATTGTTTTGTGGAATCGAAAATTGAACATCGGAAGTTAGATACGGTGAAAAATGACAAGAACTAGTTGGTCAGAAAGTAAGACAAGTTTAGAGGAATTATGGGAACTGAAGACAGGCTCTCAACGTTAGTACTGTGAGGTCCAGAAAGCGAAACAGATTTAGATATTAAGGGAATTTAAGGAAAAAAGTTGTTACGTGCACTGGAATTCGGAAAGATTAAATTGACAGGACGTATATTAATAATAATAATAATAATAATAATAATAAAGTACGTATTATTATTATTCTTATTATTATTACGGACCAAGATATCACAGAGTTAAGCAAAGGACTTCCTCAGGTTCAAACCTGACAGACCACGGAGGCTTGCCATCGTAGGGGATTTAGAATATATATTATATTATAAAACATAATTTCATTACACGAACATGTCAGAAAGGAAAGGATGAGGAAAACCAAGAAAAACGTATTTAGAGAATGACAAGACAATCTGCGGAACAGAGAACCGTATTTTTAGAAACAAGGTACGTCGAGATACAATATTAAGTTTCACGAAGTTGTGGCAGTCCCTGTACTGTCCTATGGGCGTGAATCATGGACAAAAAAAAAACATGACAGTAAAATACAGGCCTCGGAAACGGCATTCTTAAGAGGAGTTAAAAGGTGTTCTAAACTTTACCCTACAAGAAAGAAGACCCTACGAGGTCATAAAAGAAAAGTTATAGTTTTTAACTTGAATGAAAAATTAAAAGAGTACAAACATTTAGAAAGAATATCAGACATCAGACTGGCCAAACAAGTCTCGAAATACAAACCTGTACCACACAGGTGTGTGTGTGTGTGTGTGTGTGGACCCAGGAAGAGATGGCTGGAGGATTTTTGAAGGCGGAACAGGCAGCACGTTGGCTATGCCGTGTTGTGAAGATGATGATGATGATGATGATGACGATGACAAGATAAAAGGGTAAGACATGAGAATACATCCACATGAAACCAGAATTATGAAACAAAACAGCGTAGCCTTTAGAGAATCATGATGACGAATAACGTTGGATAGGTGCCACCAAGACTGTGTGTCGTAATATATTGCAGAACTACGGACAGTAAAACATTTTAAAAGACACGAATCCATAATTTAGTAGTGTCGTGTATCAACAAATGAAGAGAGGGTTTGTATGGTTCCGTCTTTACAAAAAAAAATTTTTTTTAAATATTGTTTTCCACGTTTCGACAATTTTTGTCACATAAATTTTTACTTCCATGTTCAATAAGGAAATGAAAGTGTGATGATGGCGAAAAAAATCGTGTTCGAGATAAGGGCAGATTCCGATTGTACTACCCTCAAAACATGAAGAAAAGTCATTTTCCGAAATGTGCGTGTGTGTGTGTGTGTGTGTGTGTGTGTGTGTGTGTGTGTGTGTGTGTGTGTGTAGAATTTTTTCTATGGCAAACGATAACTGCCGCAAATTCAAACAGAATAAAATAATTTTTTGCATATGTGCCTGAGTTGTAGAGGACTCAAGGCCCATTGATTTTGGTGAAGATTGGTTAAGGGGAAGGGGTAGTTTACCTTCAACGTTTTATGTTTTATCAAGCGTAAAGTACTTAATTTTGATAAAGTATCCTGAAAAGAAAGTCATAATAATCCACTGTAGAAAGGTAGATGAAATATCTATAAATTAAAAGGGTAGTTGAAGGGAGAGGGAGTAATTTTTTATAAAATGAAAATGATAGCTGAAGGGGAGGGGATAATTTTTATGTGTTGTTATCGGCAACAAAGAAGTAATTTGTTGTTAAAATTCTTTCCCGGGCTGTTTGGCCGTGGTCCAATGTTTTCTGCAAAACCAGACGTTTCGGCAGTGCCATCGACTGCCATCATCAGTGAAAATGGAGTGCGCTAACGTGAGGTGATATACGTTAGTAAACCCAGTACTGTGGTTAAGGCTGAAGAAAGAAAGTAGAAAGAAGTAGTTTCTATCGAAGTATTTCATTTCGAATATGATTTTAAATATAAATCTTAGAACATGGAAGTCGTGTATGGTTCTCCATACCGATATTTGTCATAGACGTGTTGTGACACAAAAAACAAATTTGAATTGATGAAACGTCGTCACAAATGTTTTGAAAATGTATGCTTATTAAATATCGAAGCCCGCAAAACCTTTTGTCATTTTAAAGACACATTCTCATAAAAACAACAATGCAGGTATACGAATGCAGAGAGCGGCGGAGCCACTCAGCACTGTATTAGCCACTCACTCACTGGTGATTTCATTTGTGTACACAGTTGTTTGTTGTGTCAGATGCGAAGGCGCGCGCGCGCTCCTGTGTGTTTACTGTGGCATGTGGTAAATATCACTATGATATCTGTTGTGTAATAACACGAATAGGCAGAGTAACAACAGTGATTGTACACCTACAACGTAATAAGTTAATCATGAAGGTCACAGCCGTAATTACATCTACATTTACATTAATTTTTTGATAATAATTTGTTTAGATAATGAATTATATAATTGGTTAAAACGAACTAAAAACGGCGTATATGACAGCGCCATAAAACTGAGAAGGTTCTCGTTTAATTATTTTCAATCGAAGAACAGTAAGACTATTTACTGTACCATCTCATTTTACTATTGGCTTTTTCCAATTTGCACTGTGGTTTCTCTGTATGCGCGCGCTTTTCATTATCTATGGACATCTGTTTATGTGCGCAGTTCTGAGATTGTCTCCCCAGACAACACCGAGTGACGTCTCGTCAGAACAATTCTTGTCCATTTCACAGTTCCACAGTTTTTACTAAATCGTTTCTCTCACTTTCCTGTTGCTAAGAGACAAAGGATGGTGCTGTTCAGTGACTGTTACAGGATACAGGATGTCCAGTAGTTATCGCTTATGCAACGTATATGACGAAACCAAAATACATCTTTCCTGGAAAAAGCGATTTATTGGTTAAACAAGGAAGAATACACATCGATCGTCATGAACTAAATATGGAGTAGGAACTATGACACAGTTTGCCCAGAAAATTTCCGTACGCCTCTGTTTCGTGTTTAACGGAACGGTAAGCCTGAATTGTGTCTTTTTAATTATCATTGCTTAGAACCAAAATTGTTAATTTCGTTTCCATCCGTAGTACCTCTGAGGAAAGAGTATGGTATAGTCCGACTGGTATGATGATGATGTAGGCCTATTTGCTGCCAGTCATAACTTAGGCTTGCCCGGACGGGAGTACCTCGTCAGCGTGCTACAGCGTCGTCTACACCTTTAAGCGGCTTGGACGCAAATTTTATGCACGTGCGGCGAGGTTCCCAGACAATCCTTTTGTAGCCGAGCTGGGCAGGTACCGTATACGTCCAAGCGGTTCGTGGAAACGCCCTCGGTGTATACTGCGCTAATGTAGGCTAGCACGACAGCCGAGAAAGGACTGCTCCAGAGCAAGATCGCCCTACTTGGGCAGTGCCATGACGCAGGAGCTCCTGAAGGCAGCTCGGAACTCAGATTCCATGTGGTACGACTCTGCTACGCACAACCCACGCAGCCCAGAGTCAGTCAGTCAGTCAGTGATGATGATGTTATGTACTCACGACAACAGATAGAATCAAATCTTCTTTAAATGTATAAAGTAAGTATATAACATAACAGTCGACAATTACATATGAGGCCAGGAAAATATATTGTGGAAGGAGGGGGCGACTGAGATAATATAACGGAGCGGAAACGAGAACGTACGAAGCTAGAGACTGAAAAGATATGAGTCAGAGAAGAATATCGGTATGGAGAACCATACATGACTTCAATGTTCTAACATTTATATTTAAAATCATTTTCGAAATGAAATATTTCCACAAAAATTACTTCTTTCTACTTCCTTCTTCAGCCTTAACCGCAGTACTGCAGTCACTAACGTATACCCCCTCACGTTAGCGTACACGATTTTCACTGATGATGGCAGTCGATGGCCTGCCGAAACGTCTGATTTTGCAGAAAACATTGGATTACGGCCAAACAGCCCGGTAAGGAATTTTTTAACAAGAAACTACTTCTGTTTCTTGTTAACGTAGTACACATATTGTAGCGTGACAGATGTATGCATAATATTGAATGGCAATTGATCATTAGAATAATGAAGTTCTTCATTAGAATTTGGAAGAAAGCATTAAGTTTAATATAAATAGATTAATTCATAGCAACTGTGGAAAGAAATCATTATTATAAAGAAAATCCAAGTTCAAGTAAAAGGAGTTACTAGTGATGAGTCATCCAAGACCAGTCTCATAACCAAAGGTTTTCAAGGTATAACCCAGGAAGGTAAAATAGTAAATAACAAAGCAGTACACAATATGACCAAACCCACAACGAGGGAGAATAAATAAAAGAGAAACCCTAAAATAAGCCAAGATCAACCAATACAGGTTGTGTATTTCTGAATTAAAGAAGAAGATGGAGAAGATCCCAAGAAACCTGATGGCATCAAGAACAGATGGAGAAGATACCAGTCCCAGAAGGCAGGAGAAAAGAAGACTGAAGAAAGAAGAAGAGGGCAGCATCCTGAAGAAGACGTCATGCTCTTATAAAAGACACCCAAATCCCTATATCCCCAAAATATATATCTAAAAACAAAAGTATAACGAAATAAAAACCACATGTATATAAATTTAAGAGAGAGAAATGAACAAAGTAAAAGTTTCCTGTGAACTAAGATGAAACAATAATATAGTACCCATGGAACAAATCTCCATTGAAAAAACGCTAACCAATTTATTATGTTAATAAGACTATACGACCATTTAGCATTAACATAATATATAAGTGCAAAGTGAACCAGTGATAGTTTTGGGTATTATAAAAAATGAACCTTGTGTTTCATTCTTGGCAATCACAAACATTGGATGCAATGAAATATGCATTTTTCAATGACTTAAAATATGTACGGTGACAATATGTTGTTCATAAGACATGAATCTGTTTAAAATAACATTTTTGTTTTACATGAAAAAAGAAAAACAGATTTCATAGTGCTTTGGGAACGGTTCATACTATTTATTTGTTAATGACAGGGTACAATTCCCCAAAGACAAGGTATAAAAGACTGTATAAAAACTGTAGAATCCTACTTATAATAATAGTTAGAAATAAGAATATAAATATAAGGTTTTAATGTATATAGTACAAGAATGTTTAAAAATGTTTTAGATATAAGGCCATTTGTTTGGGTCTGAAACAACTAACATCAGAACTATAAAAATAATTACCACTTGTAAATAGTAGAGAGTAATTAAGATGTTAGTTAGTACAAAACCTTTTTTATAAACCATGTTTACATGTTGGAAATGGGAATTTTGTTGCAAAATGTCTGATTTGAAGACAACCATTTATTTAAAAAAAAAAAAGTTCTTTATTTGTTTAACTATTATTTGTATTGTAACCAATACTAATTGTTTTTGTGTAATTTGAAAACATGTTTAATTTATAATACTATTTGTAAAAAGTCAGAGAGGGTATCGCACATCATATATTGTTTGTAAATTATTTTGTAAGAAAAATTGTTAAAAAATCATAGGCCAAAGAATGGAAACCAAACTTCATCAAAACAGAGAAATTGCTCAATTAAATGCAAATAAACAAAAGGGGTTTAGACAAAATAAACTTGAGATCATGCCATATAATTGCACATACCATTTAGAGAGATTTTAATAAATTATATTCAGAATTATGAATAAAAATAAAAGTGACTAAACTCAGAAATTTAGACATGGGAGTCATATATTTCAGAATAATGTTTCAGAATACAACTAATTCAATTAATTACCAGAAAATAAGGGAATATGAACCTTTTAATACAATATAGGATTATTAATATTAAATATAACTGATAAAATGGCTGAATTTATATAATGACAGGAAGTAAAGTTTGATGTTTTGACTTTTCAGAGTAAATCAATCTGAAAGTGAAATTACTATTTTTTGGACAGAAAACACTATAAAATGGCATTATTTAATCTGAAAATAACCAGAATGAACTGAAAGATTAATTTAAATCAAATCTAGTGAATAAAATTGACAAATAACCAAAGTTTAGGCATTCATATAGTGAAAATGTAAAAATGTATACAGGATGTGAAAAATATTTGAACAATGTTAAGGATAATATTATATGGGCTAAGAGTTTAATTGAAACTGAAGGAAACAGTTAGTTAATTATTGGTAGTTGAACGGTTAACATGACATACCTCTGAAAACGTGAATAACCTAACCTATAATCGTCATACAAAGCGAGTGTATAGTGAGTTATTGTGAAATCGCGAGTGACTTGTAAAATACTTCTGAAACTATCATATTATAACAGAAACGATCAAGTAACACTCCATAACACAGAACAATATAAATCTACTCCGAAAAACACCATAAAACACTAGAAAACTGTATAATACATTAAACCAAATTAGTGACGGAATCGGAGAAAGTGTTTGAACTAATAATTATACAGATACACTAAATACAACCCAGAATCACTACACCAGTCACTACACAACATATAACAAGAGATTTGCGGACACGAGAACAGAAATATTGCGTCAAAATACATTATTTGGAATGCAGCAGCAACGAGCAACATTTTCATCGACTTGACGGCAGCCATCTTTCTTTGACAATTCCAGTGCCTCCTCTTAGTTCAACAGCTGTTGGGTGAAAACAATTATTATATTTACAAATTATTATTCAATGTCTGTGTTTATTAATAACTATTAATTTGATTGTAACGTTATACTTTTTAAATATTAGCCCGATTTCTCTGACTTTGGTAATAACTGGCTGTTTAAAGAACCCTATATAATTTTATAACATATACTTGTAACTTTTTTCGATATCCTGAGAATCGATACTAATCGATAAGAGTCAATATTGCTGTTACTTAATAAAACATTAATACTTTTCAATACTTAATAGTTCTTTATTTCTTCAATAATACTAATTACCAATAATATAATTCTAATTGATAATCTACAAGGACTTTACCACCCGTAAGTGAAGATAACCTAAAAAATAGAAAGGTAAACAAATATCGATTGGTTTACAGACAGTCTTATGAGTGGTGATAGATTATTTAAATTATACTAAAACTTTAATAAAAATTTTCAGAAGAGCATTACACTGTTTAAAACTTCACAGCCCTATATTAATTAATTGATCCTAATTAATTAATTAATAAAATTAAAATTTTTTTTTATTATTATTTTTTTTTATAAACATAATTTTTTTTTAATTTTCTTCAAAACAATAATTTTTGTTTTGAAACTTTCGGTGAAGCTGAGCATATATATTTCTTCATCAACTTTACGCTACTCGACCGGTCTTGCTACCATTGGGACTCGACCAGCTGGGAAACTTAAGGAAGTGTTTCAGGCCAGTAAGACGCCGAGAGCCACACCAATTAAACACCTTACAACTTACAGATTCACACATCAATCTTATTTATTTTATTACAAATTGAATAGTCCAAACAGAGGGGCTCGATTACATCAGAATCCATACTTCTTACTACAACAACTTATTTATTTATATTATTACAAATTGGCGCACAACTTTAGGGGCTTTAATTAGCGATTGACAGGCCAATACATTCTGCCCAATCACTAGTTGGAGCTAGGCAACAGCTACAAAGCCAGAGAATTTCAAGGGAAAATGCAACGACGTGCAACATCTAAGAAACGGGCGGCGGAGACCGAGAAAGAAATAGAAGTTGACATGGACAACAAGGAAGCAACGCCAATAGACGCGGAAGAGTCGTTGCCACCAGTGTTGTCCAAACAACATGAACAACCAGGGGAACAACCTGAGATGCCTACTCAGACAGGGGAAGTAAATGTCCAGGAAAGACATGTAGAGAAATCCAAGACACCTGAAGAAACAAAAATGGACAGATTAATGGAAATGTTCATGCAGATGAAGGAAGGAGTGGACAAGAAACTGGACGAAAATAATAAGAAAATGGAATCCACAAGTAAGGAATTGAAGGAAGACTTGAGTAAGAAAATGGGGAGTGATAACCAGTCCTTGAAAGAAGATTTAGGAAATAAAATCGAAACAACAAACAGGAAGTTGGAAGAAGAGATGGGGAAGAAGTTAGAAGAATTGAAGGAAGACAATCAGTCCCTGACGAAGAAGATGGAAGAAAACAGCAAGAAGATGGAAGAGAAGATGGAAGAAAACAGCAAGAAGATGGAAGAGAGGATGGGAGGAAAGTTAGAAGAATTGAAGAAGGATAATCAATCCACAAAAGAAGAGTTGACTGGGATGAACAAGAACATGGAAGAATTGAAGGAAGACAACCAATCGTTCAAGGAAGAATTCAAGGCGACTAAAGAAGAGTTGATTAATAAAATTGAAAATACCAATCAGAAAATAGATGAAACCAGGAAGAAGATAGAGAAGAACAACCGACAATTGAAGGAAGAGTTGAAAGAAGATAACAGGAAGTTGGAAGAGAAGATGGGGGAGAAATTGGAAGAATTGAGAGAGGACAATCAAATTCTAAGAGAAGAGTTAAGGGAGGTAAATCAGGAGAATTTGGACAAACTGGACGAAAGAATGGAATTGTTGCGAGAAGAAATGAATAAGGAAATCAAGGTTAACAAAAAAGCGATGGATAAGAAGATGGAAGAAGAAAATATAATGGTCAATCGACAGATTCGAGAGATTGATGGAAAGTGCAACCAGACCGAAAAGGAGGTGAATGAGTTTAAAGAAGTGGTGAACATCAAGTTCACAAATATTGAAGAACATAGTCGTAGGAAGGTAGAAGAACAGAGAAAGGAAAATCAAGAAGAATTCGGAAAAGTACGCAACCAGGTCACAGAACGATGTAATGATATACAAGAGACCATGGCCAATATCACCGGTCAGGTGCGACAAAGCCGAGAGGAGATGGAAGCGATTAGAAACAGACCGACTCATTTCACCGGATTGCCCGTCAACGAAAGCCGAGAGTGGCTCAACTTCCGGCAGTACAAACGTAAGCCGATGGAGTTCCTGGCTAGGGTAGAAGAATATTTAACCAAGCATAAAATTACCCAATGGAGCCATAGCAGGGAGATATTCGACGAGTCTTTCCGAGACATAACAGATAATTGGTGGATGGCCAACCGGAGTGAAATTTCCGACTACCAACAGTTCCGGAAAATGTTTAAAACAAAATACTGGTCTGAGACTACCCAGAACTTGATACGTGACAATATTTGTAACGGAAGATACAGGTCACAATTAGGTAGCAGTATGACGGCATATTTCTTGGGGAAGGTGTGTATGGCAAAGCACCTTGAGCCAGCAATCCCAGAAGAATGTTTAGTGAATAAGATATCTTATCACTATGATGAGGACATTATCAGGGCCCGGAGAGGTAGTCAGATCAAGACGATCCAGGGAATGACTGAGTTATTGGAGGGATACGAGAATGAAGAGTATTATCGGCAGAGCAGGAAGAGAAATGAGAGACCAGAAGCAAGGCCGACTACTTACCCCAATAACGGCAATAACCATACAAATAACCGGAACCAGCCCAGTAATTACGACGGCCCTAGCAACCAGCCGCGTAATAACCAGTTTAACGGAAATTTTAACGGCGTGAGAAATAACAACCCCTACCCAAATAATCGAAACCACTTTTATCAACAAAATAATAATGTTCCATACAGTCAGAGAAATCCATATCCCAACAATAATGGTAACAGGCCTTACCCACCTAACCGAAATTACTATAATGATAATATTAATAATAATAATAATAGCAATAGTAATAACCGAGTGTCGCGCCCTAGCGTAAATTTTATAAGAGCAGAAGATCGCGGACCCAGGAGATATTATCAACCGAGGAGGAGCAGCTTCCACGGCGCTGACCGAAGATGGCGGAGTGCGGAACGAGACGGCCCAAGATACGAACAGGAAAGACGAAGTACCAGCCTGGAAGATCTTGGCAGACAACCGAACAGGGCGTTAAACATCAACCAGGGTACAGAACGTCAGGAAACAAACCAGAGTTTCCCGAACGATGCCTCGGTCAACAATAACTTAAACAATGACCAAAATGCTTTAAACGAGAGGAGGCAGTAATCAACAACGATGACCCGTTACTGCTTATACTTCCTGGGTTAGAAAAGGATGATTTGCAATAAGCAAACAATGATAAAAACATCACTATTATCAGTAACCATTATTTGAAAGACATACGAACTGAACTTTTGGAAGAGAACGAGAAGAGTCTCAGCAACAGTAATAATGAGATAATTTATATAACAGCGGAGGTGGAAGGAGTTCCCGCTAGAATAATGATAGACACAGGAGCTAATATTTCAATAATAAACTCCAATGAGTTGGAGAGAATACAGAGTACATGTGGTAAAACTTTGCCAATGTTACCAGTCAACAACATTGTATTGGTAGGTGCAACTGGTCGCCAAAATAAAACCATCAGGAAGCAAGTTTCCTTAAGTGTCGTTAGCCGTGATATAGCTTTAGACATGGAATTTTTAATCGCCACCGGACTACCATTTGACATCTTAGTCGGTTGCGATATTCTTCGTAGATATTCGGCAGTAATCGATCTTAATTTAAATAAAGTATCACTTTTCCCAGACGGAGTAACATGGACCGCAGATCTGGTAGGAAGCACAACTATACTTCCCAGCCCAATACATCAACAACTTCGAAAAATTAATATTATAAGAAACAGCCCTCTTTCTAAACCCATAATATACAATAATGGAGGAGAGGATTTATGGTCAGTTAAGATCCAAGAAATACGTAATTTCCAGTGCGGAAGCGATAACAAGAAAATACCAACGCACATGGCTGATCGTCTAATTGCAATATATGAGAAATACAAGGCGGTGTTTTCTGATGAACCAGGGAAGGTAAAAAACTACCAGTGCCAACTTCGTTTTAAAGAAAACGTAGAGTTTAACCGGAGGTCATATCCAATAGCGCAGTCGCTCAAAGAAGCCGTGAGAACAGAGATAAACAAGATGATTGAAAACGACATAATTGAGATTAGTCAATCACCTTACACTAGTCCAATTATTGCTGTTCCGAAGAAAGACGGACAAGTCCGGCTCTGTTTAGATGCGCGTGAGTTGAACAAGACAATTGTGAATGACAGAACATCTCCCGGTGAAATAGAAGAAATCTTAAAGCGTTTTCATGGTACTAACTTTATTAGCACCTGGGATACGGTCTGTGGTTATTGGCAGGTAGAGCTGCATCCACAAAGCCGCCAGTATGTAGCGTTCATTTTCGAAGGGCGCAATTACCAGTTCAAGAGACTGCCCTTCGGACTTGTCAATTCTGTCGCCATATTTGTGGCATGCATGGACCAGATTTTGGGACCAGAAGCGCTCCAATTTACCACCGTCTATGTTGACGATTTACTAATCACATCCGGAACCTGGGAGGAGCATTGTTACAGAGTGGAATTTGTACTAAACAAACTAGCGCAGAACAACATAACACTGAAGTTGGAGAAATCCAAATTCATAGCGCGCGAGGTACAATTCTTAGGCTTCAACCTAGACGACAGAGGTATTACCCCATCAGCAGAGAAAGTGGAGGCAATTCAGAGGTTCCCGCAACCAAGAAACAGGAAACAATTGCAATCTTTCCTCGGACTCTGTAACTATTACAGGAAGTTTCAGAGCCGATATTCCGAGTTGACCGCCAAGTTTCAACCACAGTTATCTGCCAAAAACAAATGGATTTGGGGTGAAGATCAAGATATTACTTTCCGATTGATAAAAGAGAAGTTTCTGGAGAGTGTGATACTTCGTCACCCAGATTTTAAGAAACCGTTCTTTCTAAACTGTGACGCTAGCGATCTAAGCTTAGGAACGACCTTATACCAGGAAGATGAGGAGGGACAACATCTGGTAATAAGCTTCGCTAGTCGCACACTGAACCAGTGCGAAAAGAACTACAGTGTGACAGAAAAGGAATTGTTGAGCGTGGTGTTCGCATGCAGCAAGTTCCGGACGTACATTCTCGGATATCAAGTCACGGTACGAACTGATCATAAATCCATCTCGTTCCTTCGTAGGTGCAAATTGAGTCACGGCCGATTGGCTAGGTGGGTACTCGCCCTACAAGAATATGACCTGAAATGGGAATACATTCCAGGAAAGAAGAACGTGGTAGCGGATGTGTTGTCACGTATAAATCTGGAAGATCAGACTTTCGAGGGAGAGAAGGAGAGCTTAGTAAAAATTTATAACATATTCACGACCAGAGCCGATTTACAAGCTTTGTTAATAAATATCCGAATCCATCAGCAGTCTGATCCTAAGCTGAAAAACATTGTGAGTCGTTTAGAAGCCAATGATGAAACCATTTCTAAATATTACCACCTTAACAAGGGAATTTTATTCATAAAAACCGCCTTAGACGATGAGACTTGGAAGGTGATAATCCCACACCAAATCGAAAAGGAGGTCATCATCGATTACCATGTCAGGTATGGTCACATGGGAGCGTTAAAAGTGATACAAGCTCTAGAGGAAAATTGTAAGATCAAGAATATCAACCGCAAGGTGAGAACATATATCAAGTCCTGTAAGATCTGCCAATGTGCAAAAGTAAACAATGAAAAGACAGAGGGTATCATGATACCGATAACTTCCAACGCAAAACTGGAAAAAGTGTTTTTGGATATCTGCGGGCCATTTCCCCGTAGCGGTGGTCGGCACAGATATAAATACTTGGTAATCATAATGGATCACTACACCAAGTATATAAAGCTATATCCGGTTAATCGGGCAACGACAGCAAAGGTTTTGGCGGTGATTATTGATTTGTATATCCCAGAGATCGGTAGACCATTTTCTATTATTACCGACCATGGTACACAGTTTAAGGGGAGGAGATGGCGAGACACTTTATTAGCACTTGGGGTCAAAACATATAAGACATCAGTCTACCACCCAAGTAGCAATCCGGCTGAGAGAGTACTAAGAGAAGTGGGTAGGATATTGCGCACGTACTGTCACAACCAACAGAAAAAGTGGCAAGAGTACCTAGCAGCGACAGAAACATTCCTAAATTACGCCCACCATCCAGCTATAGGAATTCCACCGTACTCAGCCATGTATGAGAAGCCGACTCCCCGAGACATTGAACAAATCATTGAATTTCCAGCGAACAACAATAGGAAATTCAACCAGTTGAAGTTTTACAATAAGGTAGCAGAAGATCAGGAAAGACGGCAAGCCAAATACCAGAAGGCAATAGGGCGAATTGTAACATATAAAGAGGGTGAAAAAGTCCTCCTAAAAAATAGAGAGCTGCCTAGCACCTTAGAAGGCATAACCAAAAAACTACTATTACTATATACTGGCCCATATGTTGTGGTAAATGATAAGCATAACAATACATATGAGTTGAGGGAAATCATTTCAGGAAAAATCAAAGGAGTGTACAATCAAGCTTCTATGAAGAAATATTATGAAGAATGAGTTGTGAGTTTTAGAATTTTGAATTTAATTATTTTAAAAATCCTAAAATAATGTAAGTACATCTTACAACCTAATATTTTGAGAAGAACATTCTGGAGAATTATAAGAAGAAGGAATTTAGAATTTATATTGAAAAAATTTTAAAATAATGTAAGTACATCTTACAACCTAATATTTTGAGAAGAACATTCTGGAGAATTAAAAGAATTTTTTAATTAATTGTAAAAAATTTTAAAATAATGTAAGTACATCTTACAACCTAATAATTTTGGAACAAACTTTATGGAAGAAAGGAAAAGAAAGACTTTTGAATTGAAATATAATTATAAAAATTTAAAATTGAGTAAGTACTTCTTACTACAACCTGATAATTTAGAACAAAACTTTATGGAAGAAAGAGAAAGAGAGAGAATTTTGAACTTAATTATACGAAAAATTTAAAAATGAAGTAAGACCAACTTACTATAACTAAGTTTGCGAGAAAACTTTATGGTAAATAATTAAGAAGAATTTGATTTTGGAGAAATACCAAAACATTCAGAAATAATAGTAAGATCACATTACTATAAACAATTCTGAATGAAACAATTCTGGGAATAAATGAATTAAACAGAATTTGTATGTTGATAGAACGTCAGAACTTTGAAACAAGATAAGATCAACATATTACAAGGATTTATGAGAAATATTTTTCAATTAAATAAAAAGAATAGTTTGAATTTTACATTAAAACTAACCAAGTTCCAAAAAATAATTATGTGTCAATTATGATTGAATTGAGAAGAAAATAAAGTGATTAATTCAGAAAAGAGAGTTAACGTTAATCCAGAATAAATGCTAGACATTCACAATAGCATTTGAAGGAGTAGAGAAGACTAACAAAAAAGAGTGTAATATGCCAGAGAAGGAAAAAATTTGGAAGCAAAGAGACTAATTACCTATGAAACGATAATGAAAACAGTTAATTAAGAGCAAAGAAGAACAACTAATACCAAACAGATGGAGAAGATGATTTTGAACCAATGATAATAATAAGACCTATATGAAATGCAAAGAGAAGAAATACCACATGAAATATGATATAAATGAATTAATGTTAATGAATGCGAAGGTGGATTAATAACTTTCTAAGAGAAAGGAAACAACCAAAGTGTTTAAATAAAATGATCAATATAACAACCTGTATATCTAATGTAAAGATACAATGTTAAAAAATTAAATATAATATAATAAGACCATTCAAATAATGAATAAGAAAGACTATATATAGAGACCATGCTAATACTATGAATAACCAGAAGAAAGTATAAAGAGAATTCAGATGAAGAAGAAAGAGAGTTACACTGTAAACAGTAACCAGAATTATTAAAAGAAAGGTTTTCAACCATAATTAAATTAAATATATCAGACAAGTTAAGAGTTTTGGAAAAATATATATGTAATGAGTATAATAATGATTATGAAGATTTATTAAGATAGAAAATGTGAGATAATCTGAGAGACTACGAAGTGGAGAATCCAAAGATATTTTTATTAGTCGAAAATGAGACTACTTTTTATTTATTTATTCGATGACTGACTGAAGATAATTCCAGCAGCATTATGTTTTTTGAGCAGGGATGGATATGCCCCTGTACTCAATTTATAGAAGTGGTGTATGGCCAGCAGAGAAGTAGCGTACAGTGCCCCTCTGATCTGCCCCAGCCCACGTGATAGGGAATGTTAGGGAATTAATATCCCAAGGATACAACACGAAGTTGATATAGAAAGAAAATGTATTACAATTATAATATATCTCAGAAGACACTAACTATCCGAAAGGGATCAGTAGTAAGACAAGTAACCATATATATAAAATTAATAAAACTCTAATTATAAAAAAGTCGATATAAAAATGGAGAAGAAAATGAATTATAAGAAATGATGAAATTATCATAAGAAATTATTTCATCCATAAACATGTCTGAAATAATTACTTCTGGAGGAGAGCAATCTGTAGCGTGACAGATGTATGCATAATATTGAATGGCAATTGATCATTAGAATAATGAAGTTCTTCATTAGAATTTGGAAGAAAGCATTAAGTTTAATATAAATAGATTAATTCATAGCAACTGTGGAAAGAAATCATTATTATAAAGAAAATCCAAGTTCAAGTAAAAGGAGTTACTAGTGATGAGTCATCCAAGACCAGTCTCATAACCAAAGGTTTTCAAGGTATAACCCAGGAAGGTAAAATAGTAAATAACAAAGCAGTACACAATATGACCAAACCCACAACGAGGGAGAATAAATAAAAGAGAAACCCTAAAATAAGCCAAGATCAACCAATACAGGTTGTGTATTTCTGAATTAAAGAAGAAGATGGAGAAGATCCCAAGAAACCTGATGGCATCAAGAACAGATGGAGAAGATACCAGTCCCAGAAGGCAGGAGAAAAGAAGACTGAAGAAAGAAGAAGAGGGCAGCATCCTGAAGAAGACGTCATGCTCTTATAAAAGACACCCAAATCCCTATATCCCCAAAATATATATCTAAAAACAAAAGTATAACGAAATAAAAACCACATGTATATAAATTTAAGAGAGAGAAGTGAACAAAGTAAAAGTTTCCTGTGAACTAAGATGAAACAATAATATAGTACCCATGGAACAAATCTCCATTGAAAAAACGCTAACCAATTTATTATGTTAATAAGACTATACGACCATTTAGCATTAACATAATATATAAGTGCAAAGTGAACCAGTGATAGTTTTGGGTATTATAAAAAATGAACCTTGTGTTTCATTCTTGGCAATCACAAACATTGGATGCAATGAAATATGCATTTTTCAATGACTTAAAATATGTACGGTGACAATATGTTGTTCATAAGACATGAATCTGTTTAAAATAACATTTTTGTTTTACATGAAAAAAGAAAAACAGATTTCATAGTGCTTTGGGAACGGTTCATACTATTTATTTGTTAATGACAGGGTACAATTCCCCAAAGACAAGGTATAAAAGACTGTATAAAAACTGTAGAATCCTACTTATAATAATAGTTAGAAATAAGAATATAAATATAAGGTTTTAATGTATATAGTACAAGAATGTTTAAAAATGTTTTAGATATAAGGCCATTTGTTTGGGTCTGAAACAACTAACATCAGAACTATAAAAATAATTACCACTTGTAAATAGTAGAGAGTAATTAAGATGTTAGTTAGTACAAAACCTTTTTTATAAACCATGTTTACATGTTGGAAATGGGAATTTTGTTGCAAAATGTCTGATTTGAAGACAACCATTTATTTAAAAAAAAAAAAGTTCTTTATTTGTTTAACTATTATTTGTATTGTAACCAATACTAATTGTTTTTGTCTAATTTGAAAACATGTTTAATTTATAATACTATTTGTAAAAAGTCAGAGAGGGTATCGCACATCATATATTGTTTGTAAATTATTTTGTAAGAAAAATTGTTAAAAAATCATAGGCCAAAAGAATGGAAACCAAACTTCATCAAAACAGAGAAATTGCTCAATTAAATGCAAATAAACAAAAGGGGTTTAGACAAAATAAACTTGAGATCATGCCATATAATTGCACATACCATTTAGAGAGATTTTAATAAATTATATTCAGAATTATGAATAAAAATAAAAGTGACTAAACTCAGAAATTTAGACATGGGAGTCATATATTTCAGAATAATGTTTCAGAATACAACTAATTCAATTAATTACCAGAAAATAAGGGAATATGAACCTTTTAATACAATATAGGATTATTAATATTAAATATAACTGATAAAATGGCTGAATTTATATAATGACAGGAAGTAAAGTTTGATGTTTTGACTTTTCAGAGTAAATCAATCTGAAAGTGAAATTACTATTTTTTGGACAGAAAACACTATAAAATGGCATTATTTAATCTGAAAATAACCAGAATGAACTGAAAGATTAATTTAAATCAAATCTAGTGAATAAAATTGACAAATAACCAAAGTTTAGGCATTCATATAGTGAAAATGTAAAAATGTATACAGGATGTGAAAAATATTTGAACAATGTTAAGGATAATATTATATGGGCTAAGAGTTTAATTGAAACTGAAGGAAACAGTTAGTTAATTATTGGTAGTTGAACGGTTAACATGACATACCTCTGAAAACGTGAATAACCTAACCTATAATCGTCATACAAAGCGAGTGTATAGTGAGTTATTGTGAAATCGCGAGTGACTTGTAAAATACTTCTGAAACTATCATATTATAACAGAAACGATCAAGTAACACTCCATAACACAGAACAATATAAATCTACTCCGAAAAACACCATAAAACACTAGAAAACTGTATAATACATTAAACCAAATTAGTGACGGAATCGGAGAAAGTGTTTGAACTAATAATTATACAGATACACTAAATACAAC
Source organism: Magicicada septendecula (assembly GCA_034769895.1). Lineage (NCBI taxonomy): Eukaryota > Metazoa > Arthropoda > Insecta > Hemiptera > Cicadidae > Magicicada > Magicicada septendecula. The sequence continues at coordinate 129,107,753 of CM068368.1, forward strand.
CCAGAATCACTACACCAGTCACTACACAACATATAACAAGAGATTTGCGGACACGAGAACAGAAATATTGCGTCAAAATACATTATTTGGAATGCAGCAGCAACGAGCAACATTTTCATCGACTTGACGGCAGCCATCTTTCTTTGACAATTCCAGTGCCTCCTCTTAGTTCAACAGCTGTTGGGTGAAAACAATTATTATATTTACAAATTATTATTCAATGTCTGTGTTTATTAATAACTATTAATTTGATTGTAACGTTATACTTTTTAAATATTAGCCCGATTTCTCTGACTTTGGTAATAACTGGCTGTTTAAAGAACCCTATATAATTTTATAACATATACTTGTAACTTTTTTCGATATCCTGAGAATCGATACTAATCGATAAGAGTCAATATTGCTGTTACTTAATAAAACATTAATACTTTTCAATACTTAATAGTTCTTTATTTCTTCAATAATACTAATTACCAATAATATAATTCTAATTGATAATCTACAAGGACTTTACCACCCGTAAGTGAAGATAACCTAAAAAATAGAAAGGTAAACAAATATCGATTGGTTTACAGACAGTCTTATGAGTGGTGATAGATTATTTAAATTATACTAAAACTTTAATAAAAATTTTCAGAAGAGCATTACACTGTTTAAAACTTCACAGCCCTATATTAATTAATTGATCCTAATTAATTAATTAATAAAATTAAAAATTTTTTTTATTATTATTTTTTTTTATAAACATAATTTTTTTTTAATTTTCTTCAAAACAATAATTTTTGTTTTGAAACTTTCGGTGAAGCTGAGCATATATATTTCTTCATCAACTTTACGCTACTCGACCGGTCTTGCTACCATTGGGACTCGACCAGCTGGGAAACTTAAGGAAGTGTTTCAGGCCAGTAAGACGCCGAGAGCCACACCAATTAAACACCTTACAACTTACAGATTCACACATCAATCTTATTTATTTTATTACAAATTGAATAGTCCAAACAGAGGGGCTCGATTACATCAGAATCCATACTTCTTACTACAACAACTTATTTATTTATATTATTACAATATAAAAAATTATCCCCTCCCCCTTCAACTACCCTTTTCGTTTATAGATATTCATCTACCTTTCTACAGTGGATTATTATGACCTTCTTTTCAGTATCTTTACCTAATTTAAGTACTTCACTCTTGTTAAAACATAAAACGTTGCAGGTAAACTACCCCTTCCCCTTAACCGATCTTTACAAAAATCAAAAGGCCTTGAGTCCTCTACAACTCAGGCATGTATGCAAAAAATTAATTAATTCTTTTTGAATTTGCGGCAGTTATCGTTCGCCATAGAAACAATTCTACACACAGACACTTTTCGGAAAAGTACTTTTCCTCATGTTTTGAGGGTAGTACAATCAGAATCAGCCCTTATCTCGAACACGTTTTTTTCGCCATCACCATAGTAAAATGGAAGTAAAACATTCGGCACCAGGAGGTGGAAGAGCGGCAAAGAGACGTGAAGCGAAGTGGAGAGATGTAGGAAGAACTATGGAGGACAGGAAGGCGTTGAGGATAATATAGAGAAGTTGAATTAAAAATCAGATGTGGAGAATCAAGAAGTGGAAATAGATATGGAGGAGAAAAACTAAGTTCCGTTCACGTCATACACTCGTGGTAGTATATAAGCGTTAAGATTAAGTAAGAAGACAGATTTCTCTATACTACACGGACTTGTAAATGTCCACACAGATACTTGGTGCAGAGGCTTGGATGCGCGGGATTGTTATCGTATGGCGAGTGCTTACGTGCACAAGGCAGTTGATGTTAGGTAATCCTAATGTCTGTAATTAGTGTGGATGTGGTAAAACGCAGGTGCTAACAGAGTTCTTTGTCTCTACCTGTGTTTACTCGGCAGCGGCCTCCGCTTCTGTTGGTCCGTCTCATTTACACGTCTCTCCACAGCTGGTTATACACACGGCTAATTTCGTTTCACTCTGCTTGTTGTTCACTACAAGGGTACATTAAGCAGTAGCAGTAACGCGTATAAACTAGGCGTAGTAAATCTATTACAATCTGTAGCCACTGTAATTACGTAAGGATAATTTTGTATCCGCGCGCGCGTGATATGTGATCCGCGTACGTTTTATTCGTACGTACTGTGTATCCGGGCTAGCTGTTAGACTGCTACGCGACGGCATCACAAGCTCTCTCTGGTTGTAATGAGTTTGTTTCCACGGGGAAGGTAATGCTAAACCAGCGAGCTGTATTCTTCTCTATGTTCTTCTTTGATGTATTCATTTGAGAGTCCTAACCCACATCCATACCATGACAGGGATAGGAACGGTAGGAAGAAATAGAAAGCACAGGAGAGTTAGGAAGTAAGAAATTGAAGAAGGAAAGCAAAGAGATAATAAGTAATATGTAAGAAAGTTCGTTTTACAACTTAGGGTTTCGTCAGTTCTAAAACGAGGATGTTAGGAACCTTTTCCGTGCGACAAAAACTAATAGGTGATAGGTAACCTCGTCGGAAAGAAGAATTGTCATTGTCTTCTGCTACACGCTACACGCTTTTCGTCCTGGTAGCTTCTTATTTTTCCAAGTCGAAAATCAAATAATTTTTTTTTTCATATTTCTTAAATAAAACTTAACAAAATATTCTTCTTGTATTTATTGAACGAGCGAAGCGAGTTCTAAGGTTTAACTCGACCGTTTGGCATTTGTCTATTTGTCTGTCTATCTATTTGTTTATCAAAACTAAAGTGTTGAGAATTAGCAAGAGTGAAGGCTTCGTTAACATATCCTTGGAAGGAGAAGCTGTAAAACAAGTGAACTCATTTACGTGTCTCGATAAATTGGTGACATGGAATGGAAGCTGTACAGAGGAAGTCAGAAGTAGATTATTATGGGGAAGGGAGTATATGAAAATGTAAATGTATTGGTGACAGCAAAGCAAGAAGGAATGAGAATGAGAAAGAGATTTGTTAAATGTTTTACTTAGAGCGTATGTTTATATGGCAGGGAAACATGGACCATCAAAAAACAAAGAAGAAAGGTACATTGAGAGCTTCGAAAGTGATGAAGAATGATTAAGGTGAAGTGGACTGGTAGAGTAAAAAACGGTGAATTACTCACGAGAATAGGAGAGGAAGAAAATTGCTGAAATTAATAAAAAGTAGAAAAACTTTTGGGTTCGGGCGTACATTGAGTTGAGACCGTCTGTAGCTAAGAATGGGGGGGAAGGGAAAGGTGGAGAAGAGAGCGGACGGGGAAGAAAAATTTTTGGAGTGCTTGATGACATCAGAAATGGAACGAGCTATAGACAGATGAAGACAGTTACAGGACCGAGAACACCCAGTTGAAACCAGTCATACGACAGTTTAATAGGAATAAAGTAACGGAAACCTAGGTTTTGGAAAGGAACTTACAATATAAACATAAATAATCGTATTTCACACTGACTTCAGAGAATCTGAAGCAGTTTTGGCTAGAGATAGGTACGCTAATAAAAGTTAGTCAATTATCCAAGTTTGTATATTGCAATATAGAGTGAGTCTAGAATCTTATTATTTTCTCCAGCCATTAAAACCCCCATTTTGAAAACCCTGCGTATAATGCGGGATCTAATTAATTAAGACGGATCTTATAGTTTGTGACTTATTAGTTAAGTGACTGCATGATCTCCCCATTGATATAATGGTTGCCTTACTGTGACCGCTGACACAATGATTACTAAGCAAGTAAAATTATGAGATTGAGGTGCTGAATATACGCCCAATACGATATTACGCTACAGCATTATAATTATATTTTACTTCATAAGGCCTCAAACCTGTAGCAAATTCAGTAGCGAGTTGTTTAGGGTTTTTTTAGCCGTAGAGGCGTAAATTCCACAAAACAATCTTTTTGCGAAGTAATCGGACGGTCTTTTTGTTTCGTGGAAGAAAACCGGACATTCCCAGTACTACCTTGTACTACAAAAATTATTATTACTGACGAGACCCCGCAGCTGTACCAAAACAACAGAAATTTGTAATCGATAATACGAATGGAACACGTCAAAGGATGCGAAAACAAAATAAATTCTTTACATGATTATTCTGGAGACGAATTTGTCGACACGGTTATGACCGGATGTTTATATAGACGTGTTGCGGGTGTTTTGGCAGTCGCCAACTTGTATCTGCGGAGGACTTGTTTATATGTCGTCCATCTTCGTCTTATGCAATGAAATCACGTTCTACTCTTTTAGAAGACATAACAAATTACTGCTGTTAAAAAATTTATGAGTAAATAGCCTATGTTGATTGAGTAAGTTGTGTACTATTTTATTTACTTCTTCTTCCTATGGCACTACAGCCCTTGTTGGCCCCTGGCCTCCTTCAATTTTTCCCCCCATTCTTCTCTGTCAGGAGCCATCCTCCTCCAGAAACGCACTTTCAATATCTCTCTTGGATCCTTATCCACCGCATCCTCCCATCTTCTCCTTGGTGTTCCCACTGGTCTTTTTCCATGGATTCTGGTATACAATAGTTTTTGTGGTATCCTTTCTTCTCCCATCCTGAGTACATGACCAGCCCACCTTAGACGCTGTAGTTTTATGTACCGTGTTAGCGGTAGTTCTTTATACATTTGATACAATTCATAGTTATATCTTATTCTCCAGCCATGTAAATCATTAACTGGTCCCAGGATTCTTCGTAATATTTTTCTTTCAAAGGTATCGAGAGTGTTTGCTGCTTTGGAGTTCAGGATACACGTTTCGCAACCATAGGTTAGGATGGGTCTTATTATTGATTTGTATATCCTTAGATTCGTGTTTCTGTGGATGTCTTTGGATCTGAAGATACTTGATGTGGCGAAATACGCTTTATTGGCTTGGACTATCCGGTTTCGGATTTCGGCTTCTTCTGTGCCGGGGTTTCTAATATGGTTCCCAAGTATTTAAAGTTGTCCACCTTTTCGATATTGTCGATTGTTCCGTAGTTTCTTTCCCTTCTAGTCTGCACTAATATGTTTGTTTTATCTATGTTGATTTTGAGGCCTATATTGCTAGCATTTTCTCTGAGTTCAGAATACGTTTCCTCTGCTGGATTTTTTGTCCGACACATTATATTGTACGTCCGCGTAGGCTGCTAATTGGACCGATTTGTTTGTCAGTACGTTGTTTCTTCCTACTGACAGTTTTCTGATCACATATTCTAAAGCTAGATTAAACAAGGTCGGGGCCAGCCCATCTCCCTGTTTTAACCCTCGATTGATTACAGATCCTTCTGTCTTGTGTCCTTGTATTCGTACCTGAGCTTCTGTATTAGTCATTGTCAAGTTTATCATCCTTACCAGTTTCACTGGTATGTCGAATTCGTACAAAATATTAGATAGTTTATCCCTATCTATCGAATCAATTTTTACGACTACCTAATTACTAAACCTTAAACAGTAAATGATTTCTGTTTCAATAACTCGTATCATAAACAATCGTACTCCCTTGGTCACAGGAAAGAAAAAATGTTTAATACAAAGAAAAGAAAAAAAGAGTAACCTACAAAGGGAACTAAAGTAAAAGATTATTTACATAGTATTTATTTTCACAGACACGTTGTATATGGGGAACTTTTAACACCTGTTTGTTTAGATAGCGTGATATTATCATAATGAACTCCCACTTTTCGGCAGTCACACAAATCATTCTTGTAATCTTTGTGTATTCTTCCAACTCGTCATTACTCGGTTCGTATTCGTTACAAGGACGCCGTTCTAAATTTTATCTAAAAAGCAAATTTATGTTTCACTCAAATAATTATAGCAGCCCATTATTTCGAAATATAACCAGTCTATCGTCGAATAAGTAGGTGTCACAAAATGCGGTTAAATATCTTTCCAAATGCTGTTCCCGTGAAACACGTCCAGGATATAGGCCTACTCATACAGACATTCGACTGCCCGCGTGTGCACCCTGTATCGAGGCCTATAAAATTGTCTATGTTCCATTTGTGCCCGACATCCCAAAGTAGTAAATTACGAATATTAAATTACCACAGCGTCTTTAGCATTTTCCTCAATTGGCATTGCAGTACCAACTACAAAAATTCGCCAAGACAACTAAATCTTAATATATTTTAACAACATTAATAGTAGAATGGAGTCACACAGCTATTTTTCCAGGTTGAAAAACAAATAAATTTTTTCTCATAAATTTCTTAAATAAAACTTTTCTTGTATTTATTGGACGAACGATGCGAGTTCTCAGTTTTAACTCGACCGTTTAACATTTGTCTGTCTACCTATCCATCTGTTTGGGGTATGTCTTACGATAACTTGTTTACGCATCAATCGATTTTCGTAAAATTTGCATGTGTCCATACTTTTACTCTACAGAACCCTGTTGTTTTGTAGAGTGACCCACCCAAAAATAGACGGGCCGAAGACAAAAATATGGGGGGGGGGTAAAAATTGTAAAACTCTGTGTGGGAATTTTAACCACAATGTGAATATAATATTCGTTTTTTAAAATTTAAAAATTTTCAGTCGTCATGGTTCAAAACGTGGACGAAAATTTTGATAAAATAGCAAAAATTCATGTTGGGTATCATATTAACTAACGTTTGAATGCAGTGTAAAGTTTTGGCAATTTAAAAATTTCGGGACCTCGGAGCCCAAAAAGTGATAAATAATTTTTTTTTTAAATTTGTCAATCCCGGTAGGGTGTCAGACCAAAAGAAATTGTAAACCAAATCCGAACGTTTCAAATTTTGTGTGTTATTGTTATTATGAGTGCGTGCTCTAATATTGTTATATTAGTAAAGAAATAGTAGACTTGTAAGACTTTTTCAAGATTTTTGTTATTTTCCCGTAATTAAAAAATATCTAATACAGTATTGAAATTTATGTTATAATAAAAGTACTCCTGTTAAAAATATTGCTCCAGTTCTGCAGCTCAGGCAGCATACTAGTGAATAAATATGTTTATATAGTTTTAAACATGAGTATTTATTTTATTTAACAGTATTAACACATAAATCGATAGTAGTTAGAAAAAATTGTTAAAAAGAAACATAATCCATGATTAGAGTTGTTTACAGAACATTGAATCCACATAAAACGCTCTCTGAATACGGTAAATATTTCGCAAGAATCGCACTCGCTACGAAAGTGAACTTAGGAAAAGTGAACAAGGTAAAGTGACAACTTTCTCAGCCGGCTATTTGTGTACATCGATTTAAGTTCACTACAATCGAAACGCCGAGATCAACGGGCCTTACTTCAGCGAACCGCCTATACAAGCACAAGTGATGGTGTTTTTTGTGTTGTTTGGTTGTTTTTATCAGGAGGTTGTGCGCTGGACCAAGCTGGCTAGGGGACGAGAAGGACAACGTGGCCTTGACAGTAAGCGTTCCCTTACAGTCGACGTCTACACACGCTGTGGCTTTTACAAAAACAAGCGCATTAACAAACGTTAGCTTTACTACTACGTTTACAACAATACGCCGAGTTAAACTGTTGAGCTACTGACGACAATTACCGTGCTCATTTGTCTGCAGTGCGGTCTAGACGTGCGTACGCGAACGCGCGGTACGGTCCGTTACTTACAGCCAAGACTGTACTATATCAGCCCAGCCAATTCCAGGCATTATTATCGCTCCGTGCCATGCAATACCCCTCTTGTCACCGCCGCTATTTTACAGTCAGTCCTATTTGAAGCCGACTGATGCTATTTACGATTATTAATATTTATTTACCCTGTCCTCCAAAACTTATTACTGTTAATAAAAATATGGATTTAGTTTAGAGACATAACGTGCACAACTTTATATACGCAATCAGTATAGACATACCGTACACAACTTTAGTTCGTTATTGTAAAAAAAAAAAATATATATATATATATATATATATATATATATATAGGCCTATATATTCAATCACTTTTTGCTACAGTCTGTTTCTTGATGTATATAATATATTTAATATTTATAATAACTTTACCTCAAGATGTTTTCTCCTTATTTGGAACATGTTTCGGGAAGCCTTGTGTTCCCATCTTCAGCCTTCCTGATTTTGAGTCTTGTGAAGTACGTGTGTGTTGGTTGGTTGTTGTTGTGGTTATCTGTTGGCCTTTGGGCAATTTAAATTGGTAATTTAACCAGAAATATACAAATCTAATTTGGCCACACACGCAATAAACACTGGACATGAATTCCCAGACATAACCAACATGACGCTAATAAAACACATACCACACAAAGGCACCGTAATGAACATTTGGAAAACTTTACAAATATACAAACGTAAGACACAAAACAAACTAATACCTGAACAAATATACAAATCGATACAAAACATGACACAATTTTCAAAGCACTCAACATCGAAAATACACAAAATACTAATATATACACCACAATCGCACACAATAATACCAATTTAAATTGCCGAAGGCCAACAGAAAACCACAACAACAAGAAGTCCATGAAGTTTCTTCTCCATGGATGAATTTGCCTCGGTTACAGTATCGTATGCGGTGTCGCCGCTCAATTCTGAAGTCGTAGTTTAGTCTCTCCATCGCTTCAGGTCTCCACAAATTTCTTTCACGTTTTACATGACGTTTAAAGATATTCTTGGCAGCCGGTTCTGTGCTTCCATTTCATTCGTGTGAAGAAACAGATGTTTTTAATAACTCTATTTTCTCTTGCAAGCTTTCTGTATTGAACTACCCAATTTTTGGGGGTTTCTTGAGAAGGCCTCTGTCGATTTAAAGGATTTAATTTTTTCGCTTTCTATTCTTATTTTGTATGCTTTAGACATTTTATTTAATTGTTTCGGATGGAAGGATTTAATTACTTGTACATGACTACTAGACTTACGTTAAAAAAATAAAGCTCGACAAGAAACGATGAAATTCTTGATGTAGTGTCCGTACTTGACTGTCTTTATGGGAACGAAAGCATGCACACAGTCGAACAATAAATAATAATAACAATAATACAATATAACGCCCACCTTCGTGCATTCCCCACAGTCGTATTCAGCTAAATAGGTACTACCTCAGATGTACTTACAAGTATTCGCCAGATTCCCTTCCGACACATATCATTTCATCGTCGGTGTAGAAAAACGCGGGCATTCGGCTGTACCAGACCTGATGTGTTCGGGCCAAGTGTACTATGTGTCGCTCGAAAGCGTCAAGAAATCTCTGGCTTCTGGCGAATAGCTGCAGTTACAGTGAACCCTAGTAGCACAACCTCCCTGTCCACAATGTGCCATGTGCCAGTAATCTGGTGTCTGTGAGAGGTGATCACGCGGCGTGGAAGGCGAGCGGGAGTAAATTCACCTTCTTTTGTATCGGAGCTGATGATCGGCATATGTGTGCGTCCAGCGTTTGTCTGCGCGATGTCTGAATCCTGACGAAGACAGCATGAAGGTTTACTAGCGTGCCTGGCGTGATTGTGGCCTGATTGGTGGAGGATACATCGCCTCTCCGACTTATTCTGCAGAAGGGATGTCGTCATACCGCTCGGTAACGTCGCCAGTGGACAGTAAAGGGGAGCTTTTTCAGCCCTTCTCTGGGTAACTGAGTTTTAGTTAATACATAGTTCTGGTAGGTTCAGCAGGGTTGTCTGGTATGGAGGCGCGGCCACGAAATACAGATAAGAAGCTTGCTTCTGTCCCTACAAGGAATGTAATTTATGTGATGTACGTAACTGTTAGTTATATGGAGATGTCACAATCATTATACATTTTCTTGTTTATATTAAAATTTGAAAAATGGACGTAGCCATCACTGGATTCAAAAAGCAATGCTCGTGGTATAGAAGAATCTAAAGGCATCTTCATATCTCCTGCCGTCCAGAAGATAAGAAAAATACACACATATAACATTATTCGGTCAGTGTGCAACGCCCAGAGAAATGGGCCAAACAAATCCACAGATGTTTGCTCGCTTTGCGAATAATTTGCTCATTTATCGGACATCAGGATTGTATAAGGTTCGTTTTGGTGAGGCGTAGTACTTAGTATTTTATGTGAACTTGGTTTCTCCTACTTTCTGTCGCTCAACTGGGATAGAATGTGCTTGTTTATTCCTTGCGTTTTAGAAGTGGTTACCTCTTTACTCTGTAGTCAAAACGTTGTTTCGGCTCAGTGATGGCTGAAGTCCGTTCTTCAATTATTATTAAGATAGTCTGTCACTGAAATGTTTAAAGACGTTGCTCTTATCCATATTACTAGTGTCATCGAAAGTTCGTCAGCACTTACAAACCAGATGGAAAGCTAAATAAATGTTGAACCTTCCATCCTTAATTTGACCCAGAGAGTGAAGAATTAAAATTTAATTGCACAAAAGAAAACAAAATGCATGTAGGCCTACGCGTACTTACAGAGCAGTAAAATTACGACTTTCAGTAGAAATGTATTATTTATTATATTAATACTTAAGACTTCTATTTTGATGAAGCTTGTTAAAAACTTTGTAGAAACTTGCGACAGCTCAACGTCAACTCTGATTCCACCATTTCCGGCGTTTCGTTGACGTCGAAGCGCCGCCATGGGCGTTCGCGCACAACTATACTGACAACGTGTACAGTTAGTTACACGATACAAGTACGGTAATATTCTGATAGGTAAAGGAAGTCATTTAACAACGCGAAGAGAAAGGTTTCCAAAAGGAAGTAGTTGTCACGTAGGAATACACATGCGGGGCTTATCTGTCCAAGGCGACACCACAAATTACTACTACGGGGAACAAACATTTTTACACGATTAATTTGTGTCTGCAGTGTTTACAGCGTTCTTGTAAAAGTGATAATTAAAACAGCGGCTTGCTAAGTTGTTCTTCGGCTACAAAATTCTTCTTCTGCGCAAATTATGTGGATTACATGACTTTCACTGTGATATAATAAATGGTCGGTGATCATTGATTCATTTCAACAGGACATTTAGCTTGGCACTTCGAGTTCGTTTCTTTAAACGTATCAGCAAAATCTTGTCCCTAAATGTTCCCAGGCAACCCGCTTGTATCTTGTACCACATCTCAGCGAATCCCTACGACCTTGTAAACATGAAACGTTGTTAATCCATTGCGGTAACTTCATCCGGAAGGAATTCACTTCTCTGTCCTACAGTGCGAGTCCACCATGGCAGTATCGTGGATATCGGCTAGCCCGCCGCCTCGTGCACTTCTTGTTGAACATCAACATGTACAGAAAGTTATTCAGAATGTAGTAGCTGTTACCAAGAGTTCTGATGCTCTACGTAAAGTATTGTTTTAAGTGTCACTTCGCGAACAAATTGGAAAGAGAATAATTGTCTCTTATAGAACATGGTTTTGTAGAAAACGTTCGTATCAATTCAGGATCGCTGCTTTAAAATTATGTACTAATATTTATTCTTCTTTTTGAGGACAAAATATAATATTTTTTAATGCCTTGAACACCTTAACCATATTAAAGAGGTGACAGCCTCACCTTGCAAATGGAAAGCGCTTCGTGTTTTTTTAATTTTATTTTTAAAAAGAGCAATAAAAACTGCTGTTTATTGGCTAAGAACACATTTTCACAGTTATAATGGCTATCACAGGCCTATTTCCAACGCATTCTACATTCTCGGAACTAGACCTTTCGCGGGTTATCTCGTCTTCTGATTCTACAATGAGCAATCCTAAAACTGTTTATCTGTGAAACTATTAATACAGAGTTGGTCAGAAGTCACTTGATAAAAATACTTTTTTTTGTAACTACTGTTGTCAAACGATTTATGGCCGATTCTGTGGTTTTACAAAATTCGTCCTCCTTTTGTGAGGAATTTGTTTCTTCTATTCCAAAATCAATAAATTTTTCAGTGAAGGGTTTGTGAGGATCGGTCAAAAATATAACACAAATTTTAACTTAATTGTGTCGACGTTTCGACAGTGTTTATTGTCATCATCAGGACCTGTGTACGAATACAAAAGAAACGTCAAACACAACAGAATAATTATTTGGGTGAACGTGTTTGTGTATGTGAGTGTGCGCGCGCGCGTGTGTAACTGCTTCACTGTATATGTGAAGGAGTTGAGATAGTTTGTTTACATCTTCAAATGTTTTCTTTAAGACAACGAGAAAATTCAAATATCACAGAACTTAATTTATACACTATTACAATTTAAATTACTATATGTAATGATATTTTTAATTAATTATAAAAGCAATAAACAATTAGATATTAGATTGATACAGAAAACTTTTATAAATATACCAGTCAACATATAGCGTAGTAAAATATATTATAACTAAAAAACGTCCATAAAAAACAGCGAATACTCCATATTACCATGAACTCTGTATAAAAGTCGGATGTAAAATACCAGAAAAAGTTTTAAGCTGCTTGTGTAATCAAGTACAAACATAGAAACTACCAAACCTTCTTATAAATCTCGGTCAGATAAATTATCTCATATAATTTTTACATGGTGCTTGCTTTATCATTCTTATCTTCATTAACAACTTATCTTAGCAGGAAATGTGATCTTTGCCTTCATGTCATTATTATACGTGATGATAATATTAAACTGTGAACTCCTGCTGATCTAGCCAATAAATTCTCTACAGCTCTTCCGAGCTCTTAATCACCAAACATGAAATTGTTCACCGTGCTATTAAAAGTTACTTTATAATAGTGGAAGTTGAGTATTCAGAAATATGTTTTCTTTCGTTAAATAAAATTTAAACCGCAGCATGTTAAAGTTGAGAAATAACAATGGTTAACCTAACCTAACTTAGCTTATTAGCTTAGCCAAAATGAACAAACAGTTGCAACAATGCCATCTTGTGTTGTTTTAAAACATAACATTAAAATAATATTAACATTGCAGCAACTTAGTTACACATAACACAACCTAACCTAGAAAGTTTTAGGTCATGTACACAAATACCTAACCTACCATTTCATAAGATGTCAAGTAAGTTTCTTTTAACGTTGTAATTTTTTATACATACTGACCGTATTCAATTTTGTGTTGTCATTACTATCCCATTATTCTGGACTACCATAACATTTGGTAGTCCTTTGGGGAGCTAGGAACGAGTGGCCACTGATGTGCACAGTTCAAAAGATTTGTAAACGATTTGACAAACTTTAACAACTTGTTCGTTATCCGTACCCGGAAACATCTATGTAAACTTTGCGTTACGTTTTGATGTGTACAGGAGTTCATCTAAAAAAACGTCTTTAAGAAATACAGCACCAATATAGACAATAATGTAGCGAATGTTACAAAGTGAAAAAAAAAATAGGTAAAAAAACAAGTTACTTGAAGAGAAAGGTGGAAAACGAATTTACAGAAAACTCTTTGCATTAGGCTACCAACATCTGGGTTACTGTGAATGCAAAATACACATTTCTTTAAATGTACGTTCAAGACGTAATTTTCTCAATTATTATTAATATTACATAATTTGTTCTTACATAAAGGCCCATCAGTTATTTTGGAATAAGGCAAATTATAAATACAATGTTCGTCAAATTTAATATTATCAAAGTCAGATCATCTTATGTACATTATATAGGGCAAGTGAACCTTCATTATACGGAGTAGAACCTACAAATTTATGTTACTCATAATAATCAATTTAAACGAGTAAATGATTTGCTGACTAAAATTCCCCTTTAACATCTCTTACGCACGAACAGAGTAAAGACGATGCTACGTTACGCATAATCTGCATGGGTTTGGCTGCACGTGCGCGCGCGTGCAAATGTATAATGTTCTTCCTGTAAACAGATCAAGGTTAAAGACATTTTTGCAATACCTGTGTTTGTTTTGTTTATATCAACTTGAAAACAATACTCTCACTCGGCTGCGGAGGGTGACCAGCTGTAAAGAGAAGAGAGCGAAATGATGGGCGGGGTGGGGCGGGAGATTAGTTGCCCCGGGTTTGGCCCAAACTGGCAAGACAGGTTTCCAAGGTGAACCCACCTCCCCCTCCCTTCTACTCGTCGTCATTCCAAAACCTCAAATTTTATACTCTTTATTATTTTTTTTCGTGTATTTGTGAAGATACATATTGTGTGCTAACAACACTGCACTGACCGAAGACGCAGATATGTATGATATGGTGTAACACGACAATACGAAACGAACGGTTTACAGTTATCCTCGTTGTCACGTCTATGATTGTTTGTAGTCGCTGAAGCTCCAGTAATGGATATGAGCAGAAAATCTTAACTAACTTTGAGACTAACTTTGCAGAAAATCTTACATATGAGTTCCGCTCGGATTAACGTGACGTGACCTAATAGACATACTGTGTGTATTTATGCCCTAAAAAGTACCAAATGTGAGGTAAAACTAGTACAATATTGCCCTTTAGAAATAAAGAACTGTAAGATAAAACTGGATAACATTCAATGGATCTAATTTTAGTTTTTTGGTTTTGTATAAACAAACGGAATATTTACTTTTGACCAAAAATTTCATCTTAGATTTGTCTTTCTTTTCCTTGACTTACAGTGAGCAATGAAAGAATTTTCAAATTCTCATATTTATAGAACCTTCTGTTGTCTCCCAGTAGCAGGGGCGTATTTACGGAAGCGAACTGACCGGACCCCCCCCCCCCCCAGAGGGTCGAAAAAGTTGACGAATTCTGATGAACTCTCAATTTGTATGCTGTTTTATTATTTTTCAGCTGTGCCCTAGTATAGTAACTCTTTTTTAAACATACAAACTGGTTTATTACACATTAGCGTATACGTTTGAAATATGAAATATAAGAAAATCAATTCAGTCAATAAGTATCTTGCAAACAATGATTCAGTAACGCGAATTTATCTTGTGTTATTACCGTTTACTTTAATGGGACTGATTTCAGCCATTTTAACGATAGTAATGTTGATTAGTTTTAACTAGTTTTTTTTTGTTTTAAGCCGACCCGACCCGACCCCGAAGGCCAACTCCCCCTCACCCCAGGCCAAATTCTAGATATGCCACTGCCCAATAGATCTTTGTATTTGAGAGAACTGTTTTTTAATCGCGTTAAGTAGCGGGAACAAACTTGAGAAATGTTAAATCACTGTGGGGAACTTTTGTCGCAAGATACCTCCCTCGAACTTCTTCATACGCACTGTGAAGGTCGTGCGTATGACAAATAATGTGCGCCACTTCTTAATACAAATTCCAATTACAACTTCTTAATACTTGCATTAGCTATCTAGGGTACGATATATCGTATGAGAACAATAGAGACACAGACAATAAACTACATAAGTTTCAAATGATGTGCGACACCATAAGAAGGACAGTAAAAAACAAAACGCGGAAAGATACTCAGCTCAAGTTTTACAAGGTAATGTCATGGGTAATGAGAAAGAGAGAGATAAAAGCCGCATACAAGCAGCGGAGATGAAATTTCTAAGATCGGTCAAACGTTGTTCTAAACAAGATCGATTTAGAAATGAAGAAATTAGAGAACAGCTGGAAACATACAACTTAAATGTGAAAAGAGATGGATAGAAGAAATTGGAAGGACCATCTGGAGTATATGGACAATCGAAGACTAACAAAAGCAGCGAGTAGTTACAAACCAGCTGGAAGAAGAAGCGCATGGAGACCAAAGAAAAGACGGGAATAAGTCCTATGAAGCCGGAACAGGGCCAAGGCCTAAGAAGAAGAAGAAGAAGAAGAAGAAGCAGAAGAAGACTTCTTAATACAACACCCTTGCTGACTTTACCGTATAAGGAGCAGCATCCGTTTCATACGAGGAGCACATATTCTCTGTCCGCTTTAACTGGCCCCAACAGTTTCATTTCGTTGCCAAAGAGAACGGATTCACGCTTTCGCTTGCAAGCCCTGAAGTATATTATGATGTTCACTTGTTACTTTATATTTTAATAAATTTTTCTTATTATTACTCTTAAAAAAGGAGGTACAAACGTTAGGTAATACCAGCTCGTTGTAGTACATTTATTATTTAATAATAAATTAAGAAGTGCCAAGCAATGAAATATTAAAACACAACAGATATGACCAAAAATATGTATCTATATAGTACAAGAGATGTCGTATGCATATCGGTATAGTACTGCATTATTTACAGGTGTCATCGTTAACCATCTGAAATTGCTCATTACAAGTTCCAGAGGAGCAGGCTGTACTGTAAACAAGTCATACACGTGTAACTAATGACCGTTATATATATTTTGGTTGACACTGTTTAAACTAATCGTGTTTACGCAGCACGCAGTTTCGACAGCATATCTTTGTATGTTATCGGTCAGCGAGGCACGCGTGTACAGTATATATATTTTATAAAGTCAAATATTACATTGTAATGCACAGAATATATCTCACGTTTACAATGCCATTATGCACGGAAATGTTCACCTCATTTTAGAGGACAGGTTGACCTCAACATTCTCTCTCTCTCTCTCTTACTCTGGGCCACTCTGTGCATACAGATTAATTATTAATACATGAAATGTCCTTATTGAGATTTACCGTATACGTTAACGAATGGAAAACCTTTCAGGTTTATGCCTCTGCGACTCTTCCGACCTCGACGCTACATTGCCGCCAATTTTAAGATGTTTAACAGATGTTCATCTTCATCGCCACTTTACCTCGTTAAGCCTCGATTAACGAAGAACACAGACAGACACGGAAGAGACCGACGTACGCATCAGATTTCATTTGTGCGCGAGTGAATCATTTAAAATGTTAAATATATATCGTGTGCAACAGGAAAAGTTACACGCTTAGCCAGGTCTCAGTTATCCGGGTGGAGATTAACTGTGGTTAGTCTGTCTAAATTCAAACATTGTTTTTGCTTAAAAATATCCAATTTTGATACCTATAGGAGGGCATACTACCCCATTTAATGGCGCGAATTTGTTTCCTTTCGTTAAATGTTTGTATAGTGGCCCGATGTCAATGCCGTGGTTGTAGGATTAAAGCTTCATGCCTCCAGCCAGCTTCACAAAGCACAGATGGATGTCTGACCACATTGAGGCTTTGTGAAGGCTTTGTGGATCTTTGTACTCATAAAGAAGATTGGATTCAGTGAATAGTTATGTAGTATTTAGAATACAAATCACTCTACCCTTTTAAGTAGTGTGTTGTTATCTATGTTTAGTCTTCAGGCCACTGTATTGATTAAACCAGCTTAAGGAAGTCTTCAAAGATGACCAGCCGTCCTTATAATACAGTGAATACTCGTTTAAACCATGTAAATTGTATAAAAGTCGGACCTAAAATAACTGAAAAGTCCGTAAATTGCTTCTGTAGTCGTATATAAGTGTAAAAAATACCAAACTTTCTTATAAATCTCGATCAGATTAATTATCTTGTATCTTAAAAACCAGCTTGCTTTGTGGTTAATTCATTAACAACTTATCTTAGCTGGAAATCTGATCTTTCACTTCATGTGATACTATACGTGATAATAATTTTAAATTGTAAATTCCTGCTGATCTAGACGAATAAACTTTCTACGACTCTTCTCAGCTCTAAATCAGCAAACACAAAATTGTTCAATACGATACTATAAATCACTTGATATTCTGATAAAATATCCATCCGCTTTACAATAGTGTCACCTTTAGTTGACCTTCCTTAAGCAGTAAACTACGCCAGAAAAATGGAGAGACACAGAGTGGTAACTCTTTTGCTCATCTTAACTATTCGTACTGTCATTCCTCAGCCTCTCAAATTAAGTGTTTAAACAAATGGATTTTTTTAACTGTAACATTAGTTATGTGTGCAATAGACGAGTCCTTTCGTTCTTTTTTAAAGCTTGGCGTTACACTTGCCTCGCAGTATAGTTTCTAATTTCCGCCTGTGATGTATTTTCATAGTACTTAACTTTTCATGATTGAACACGGCAACCTATTGTTTCTGAAATACTTTAGATATCAGTACAAAGGTACGTTAATACAAATATAGTGTAACATAACATCTTACCTTAGAGATAATACTCCATACAGTTGTAAAGCTTTCGATGATACAGTATTTCATTACTATAAGAACAATCGACTCTCCCTCTAGCATTTGTTTATAGCATTCGTTGAGCGAGAGAAGCCAATAGTGTGTAGTTCGAGAGACACATTTCAAATCTGACACTAATTCTGCTAAAAGTAAGATTATTGTAAAGAAATAGCCAAAAAAGGAATAGCACATGATATAGGAAATCGTGAACCTTCCGGCCTTGAAAAACAAAGTGGAGCAAAATGGACTGTGCACTCAAACTGTGATATCAGAATCGATATATAAACATGAAAATCTACAAACGTGAAAATCGTGCATAGGCTTCTACGAATGGGAATGTAAATCCGTCCGATATTCTGATTACCTGTAACTAACGTTCTGACGTTACATACACAAAACAAGTCGCGCGCGCGCACTTGTATGCGTGTATACATTTGTTATTTTGGATGTGACTCATAAACGTTCAATAATTTTACCGAAGCTGACAAGTAGGAGCTTAATATAATTTTTAAACGTATTATATTTAATTGGAAGGAAAGAAAAACGGAAAATAAATACGAATAAGGTATCCGGCCATTTTACTTCAAGACTGAGAAAATTGATCTGAATAAGCAAAAATCACGAAAACGAAGTGCAGTATTGAAGGACAGTACTGTTAAACAGCATGGAAACCTATTTCGTAATGAAATAACTAAAATATACAGAGAGGCAGTGTCAGTTTGTAAATCTGTATACCCTACTATAACAAAAAATCAGGCGTTCTAGTGAAAAAATCTTCTGCAACATGCATGGAAAATCTTTTCATGTTTAGTCGATAATACTGTATAAGGAGATGAACTCATCAAAATTCATCACCATAACTAAACATTTCCCACTAAATAATCGCAAAACTCTTCGAAGTGGTGAAAATAGGAGAATTGACAGTTATTAAGACACATAGTTTGTAGAAATTAATGTAATCTGCTTTGTAAGAATAACGTCATGGGAAGATATCTGTTCAGAAGGTAATGAATAAAAACCAACTGAAAACTAAGATTTGAAGTGATAGGGCCAAATCAATACACAGCATCAAAGGTATGTATGAATTGTTACAAATTACCCACAAAAATGTACTAGTCACATGGATTAATGAAAATAACGATCTCAATGATAATATGACTTCCTGCAAAAAATACTGGTGCATAAAAGTTCTGATGCAAGACAATCTTTATTACACACAGTTGACCATTATTAGGTACGAGTTAACCACAGGAAAGTATGTTGTGCACAGTTTATCAGGAAGACCAGGCTAAAATAGGCCCAAACGTTGGCTCCTTTTTTTATTGTTTAGTACTGTATGTATATTACTGAAGTTAGTTCTAATTCAACATCTTTCCATCGCTTGTCGTGGTCAGAATAAAAACGACACTCTGGTCGTGCTGTTATCTAACTGATAGTGACTGATTTAAAAAACAAACAATATTTTGCTTTAAGAGGGCACTCCTACCTTCCATACGATAGGAGAATAAGTGTAATAAACCGTCCAATTCTCGGTGTGAAAGAATTAATACATCTTTTGAGCTTTGCTGCTCAGTTCATTTCAGCTTGAGTTTATTCCAAAAGTTGAGAATACGTTAAAAAAACAGCCCAGTTTTTTGGTATAATTAACTATAAAATCTGACTCAGTTCTTTCTACAAAAAGAATGAAACTCAGTTCTCATGAAACAAAAACTATTGATCATGAGTGAAAACAGTGTATGTAATATAGCAAAATTTTCTTACTTACAGTAGTGTCCTCATGAAGGAGAGCTATAAAGATGCAAATTCAGTATTATACTCATATAGTCAGAGGCCACAGGGGTCACAAACACGCAGGATCGCTAATCGTGAAATCTAAGACTTAAAAAATACGTAGCCTACCAAACGAGTAGTACGAATTTTAAAAAGAAACCATGAATTGGCAAGAAAAATGCAGTGGTGATGATTAGTCGTTGTTAATTAAAAGGTAGCTTACAATAAGCAATTTTTGTTATGTAAAACTACTGTATTACCATTAAAAAAGATCGAATGATTCATTATAATGACAAATTTTAATTGGACCTTGTAACGTTCAACTCGTTCTTTATGGTTTCTCAGCTTTTATGTTTTACAAATTCTGGTAAATTTATACAGTATTATAGTATTAAAGTGATAAAGAAGATCTTAAGCTGGAAACCATTTGAAAAGAGAAATAATAACTCTACGGATAGGTGATCGTCGATACGGTAGATGACACTAGTGTGGATATGGAATTCACTGGCGAGAGCAAAATTAAAAAAAAAACAAAAAAACATTCTAATAAAGGGCAACACCCATCCCGAGTTGTCGTAGTAAAATGGCATGCAGTGTAATTTATCGGTACTAACTAAATAAAAAATTAATCTTTCCAAAAGTTAAAATTTAAATCGCTATAACAGAAATATAGCTATCATATCAGCATCTTTCGCTTGTCTGGGTACAGAAACGGCGCCTCCACGAGCCCTCCGCTGGGCAACGTTGTGTTTTGTACGGACATTCGTGTCTTTGCATAACACGACGGCTAAGTTCGTTAGTCTCCTTTTGAGGAGAGGGCTCTAGCCCCGCTCGCTGACACGTATTCAGCGGATGGAGAGCGAGGATTTTTCTTAAGTCCTTCCCTGGGAAGCTCATGTGGTTTATTGGTTAGGTGGGCGACTGGATTAAGGGTCCCTTCGAGGAACTGTAATGCGACTTAAGTCCCGATGAGCAGTGGTGAAATATACGTACTCCCTCCCTATAATAAATGTCGTCATATCCGTTCATGGCGGTCCTGTTCTGTTTTGTACTGAATTGTTCCTCGTAGTTTATCATGGCTATTACCAATGAAAGAACTATTTACCTTGATATCTCCGTCCTTGTACTCTCATGAAGGCATGTTGATTTCGATACACACTTGCTCTCTCCAAAACGTTTAACCGTATGGCTTCGTATGGAAGTATTCTATTCCTTCCTTAAACCTATCTTCCGAGCTGCATCACTCCACCACTGAGAACGTGGTCGAGTTTCCACCGACTACCTATTTTAGCTATAGAATTTCCATGGCTATCTAAATTTTATATTTACCTAAAATTATCGTTAAAGTATCATTTGATAAAAATTAGTATATTCCGATCCGGGAGTCGATTCCGTTAGTATCAGATGTTGGAGCTAATGTACTGTTTCGGGTGTTTATTTACACTAGACGAGGATGTATTATTATTTTTTTTTTTTGTACGAGGGAAACTATGGAAAACTAATGTTCGCCGCAGGAGGGTCCCCACTTCTACGGTGTGTGGGCGTCGCACCCACCAAAATCACAAACCCATTGCCCACGGCATGGATCCACCTCGGCACTCAGCTTTCCCAATACTTCAAGGTGGTGCCATTTGTTCTTCGTCCTGTGGACGTTCATCTGCTTTAAACTGTCAACGGGTCAACGTTACCTGTTTTCTGCTATTGTGTCAGGGGCCCTAGCAAGATCATTTTCTGCTTCCTTCTTTTGCTTTAGTATCTTCTCTATGTAGGCTGCTACCTGATCCCAGTGGTGTTCGCTCTGCAGCATTATTCCGATGATATTTTCGGGCGAGATCTGTCCCACTATATTTTCCAGGGTTTGCCGTATGTCACCGGTGAAAAGCGTGTGCTGCACATCGTGTAGTTCCTGTTTGCAGAAAATGCTGTCTACTTTCCCCATCCTATATAGGTAAGTCTGGAACAGGCCGTGACCAGTTAGAAATTGGCGGAGAATATTACAATCGGTCCTGCAAATAATATTATTACATTTTGACTGTAATTTTCTATTTTTAAAGCACCGTTTTCCTGTAACCTGCGAAGTATTACTCACACTACTAATACTGTTACAAGAATTATCGATAACTTTCCGCTCGCTTACTGAATCATGCGTACAAGGTAACCCCGAAGGGAATAAAGAAGGAATTGTCTGAAGTCTAATATAACGAACGGGAAGAAGCCGCAAAGTGACTAACAATTATGTAGCTGGAAATGTCTCAGTTCTCTTGAATCATTGGCCTGTGACATTTGCAGACCGAGTTGACCAAACCGCAGTATTCATTTATTATCGCTTCCTGCTGAACAATGCGACATCCTGATAAACATATCACGATAAAGTACAATGCTCTTTGTATACAGCCCGTGCGAAATCTGCTCAGTAGCAACAGCCTTCAAAAATACTTCGTTATCACCAAAACACACACACGTGTTCGCCTACATGCAAATTGTATTTCTACGCGCTACTTTTGCTTTTAATAGCAGTGATAATGCCGTGGGTGAATCCCGGCGACATCGTGTAAACGTATTCACGAACTGCGATAGCAATTCTTAAAATGTTTATTTTGTCATCCGTCTTTTACGTCGATTGGACAGTCATGTCACGTTGATCCTTTTTTGTTTACATTGTGATTCCTAAATTCAAATACAGTACTATACACTAACGCACTTAAAAAGTCCGTATTTCAACAATTAGATAATAAAGATCGACTTAAAATGTTGCACTAACACAAAATCTGACATTTTAAAATGCTATTCTGGATAAGCACGATTATGCAAACACGTGAATTGAAAGACCATGCTGAACGTATCTTCCAAATACGACCTAATAATAACAGTACACATCATTTTTCCTCATGGCCTTTAAAGGTAAATATCCAGTGAGGACTCAGATAGTTATAAACAACAACAATTTAGAATAAGTAAGCCGTTTCAAATATCTCGGCTGTGCAGTAAGCTATGAATCTGAATATGATATAAGAGAAGAGAATAAATATATTTAGGAATATTTGTGGTACGATTCATGGAAATTTTAAAAATAAAACAAGACACAGCACAAGAATTTAATTTTATAAGACAGTTGCAATACCCACATTGATTTATGCGAGTGAGGCGTGGGTCATGACAAAAAAGGAAAGCTGCAAGATTTAGAGTGCTGAAATCCAGTTTCTTCGAAATACTTTAAATTATACATTGCAAGATAGAATAAGGAATGAAGATATCAGAGCAGAACTCGAAGTAAAGGACATAAATGAAATTATTTCAATTCACAGAAGACAGTGGTGGGATCATCTGCAAAGGATGACAGAGGATCGATTGCCGAACGCGGCACTGAACTATAAAGCCATTGGTAGAAGAGACGTGGGTCGTCCGAGGATGAGATGGGTGCCGGAACAGGTTTATATAACTTAATCCTTGAAGAGGAGAAGAAGAAAATAATTTTTCCCACTAAAAATTTCCTAAAATCGCGATTTCAATGAGACGAATGAATTTCATATATCGGTACGGTATCCAAATTGATATATGATCAGTGAAAGAAAATGACCTGTGTGTGGAAAGGAGGGAGTCCTTTGAACTATATAAGGCCTTTCGGGTGTGAATTTCGTAAAACACATTAAATAGAGCGACTGAGGTGGGTAGATGTGTTATGCGTATATAACGACAGAGAAAGAAACCCTCTCCTTGATATGCCAGTTGGGCCAAAGTAATTTATTTAATAAGCAAATTTTTAAAAACACCTTAGAAACTGATTTAAAATTTTGGAATATCGCGAAAACCTATTTAAAACTTAATTGAAACCGTTACAGGGCTATCTAGCAACTCTTATCAGTCGTAGTAATTAATTTTAGTTCCACCCGTGTGTGCAATTGTGTTAATACGTTCCTGTGTCGCTTAAACAAAAGCCTACACTGACAGCGGAATGACGACGACATGATGGGTCAGCTTCGTTGAAGGTAATAAGCTGCAACGCCGAATCCATGTCGTTTTACTAATGGGACAATCTGCGCGCAGTCCTACCGTTGTAATAACACATTGTTAGATCAAAGCGATCCGAAAGTAAACCTTGAAAAGAAAGAGGTTACTACAGTATAACGCTGAAGTCTGAATTAGAGGTACCTTCTGTACAGGACAGGGCGGTTCTGAAGTAATACGATTGTGAATATATTTCTGATGTTCTTGCATTTGTCTCAATTACAGGTGCGTTCTGAATTAATAACGGATATCATTGCATTTGTTATTCTCAAGGTGGATCTTCTCAAGATGGTTGAGATATATCATCATCATCACCTTCACAACACGGCATAGAGAAGGTGCTGCCTGTTCCGCCTTCAAAAATCCTCTATCCATACTTTTCCTGGGTCTACTCCATCGATGTATACTATATGGATCACTGAATTCGGTCCGACCGCTGCATCAGTGGTTGGCAAGAACACTGCGTATGCTATATACTGTACCTGTACAAAGTCTGACATTTCTGCTTTGTTATAGCTTTTGTTGCTTTATTTTGCGTTAAATGGTATAGCTGTGTCATTTTAACATTAGTGACTCCAAAGTGGGAGGTTTTAATAAGTTCTTTTCCAAAAGAAAATCATTTGTTTCACTGTAAGATTTCAGTATTCTGACACGTTATTTAAGTTTATCGCCAAGTTCTGTTGCGTTCATAAACAGTTCTGTTGCGTTCTTATTTATGATCATTTATTATTGAAGCCAGACGAATAAAGATGAGAATAAGGGAAACAAAGAATAAAAGACGTGAGCCGTAAACTTTAAAATGTTTATTGCGTAAAAGAAGCTGGCGTATACGCTCGTCATGGTCGTTAAAGTGTCAATAAGCAATACTAATTTACATTATTTTTTTAAATTTTATTTAATTAGCTACGTATTAACTGTATAAAAATTGTTACATTAAACATTGCTAAATAATACAAATTTATTTAACTTTTGGCAGACACCAAGCTTAGAGAAGGTAGCTGCAGCGGTTCTTTCCTTAGCAGTATTATAGCACAAGATTTTATAAAATAATGTCACTATTAATTTGATAAGTTTCACTTCATGGCTGTCTTCAGAAAAATCATTGTTTGAAATATGTTTTCTAAACACTGTGCCGGCAAAGTTTTTGCAAGTTGATATAATCATTTTTTGGTATTAAGTTTACTGTCAGATATAATCAATAAATTATACATATATTTTACAATCTTTAAAACGTCTAATGACGCTCTAATTAATTTTCCGCTTTATACAAAATCAGTAAAATGGGTGTAAACGCTTAAGTTGTCATCTGTTATCAGTTAGGCAAAAGTAAAAACAAACTGTTATAATAATAAAATCTTCATAAGCACAAATTTTCAGTAGAACTGTCCCAAATGTAATAATTGTAAACTGTTAAAACAAGTGCATTACTGACTGAATGACTCGTTTAATACACGTGTTAACTTAGCGCCAAACGCTTTATTGCCAACCATTGTGTGGGAAGCTATACGTGCTTCGGACCGTTTTCTGCCGTTCAATTTGCCTGGCAGCACGCGATCCATATAGTATACATCGATGGTTTCTACCTCCTGTAGGTTTGTATTTCCAGACTTGTTTCGCGATTCTGGAATCTTACAATCTATCCAAGTATTCTTTCAACCGTTGTTTGTAGTCTTTTAATTTTTAATTCCAGTTCACAACTTGTAACTCTTCTCTTATAACCTCGTTCCTTATACGGTCAAGTTCAGAACACCTTTTAACTCCCAAGAACGCCATTTCCGAGGCGTGTATTTTACTGTCTTGTTTCTTGGTTGTTGTCTATAATTCACACCCATAGGATAGCACAGGGTACAGGGACCGACATAACTTTGTAGAACTTCAATTTTGTATCTCGACGTACTTTGTTTCTAAAAATAAGGTTGATTGTCGCCCAGATCATCTGGAACTTACCTAACTTAACGTCAGTATCACAATTCCTATCATAGCCAATATCATTTCCCAAATAATTAAAGTGGCTCGCCTTTTCTAGAATTCGATCACTAATCATTATATTTTTGTTCTTATTGGTTCCTTGCCTCGAAATGCCATTACCTTTGTTTTTATAGTGGAGATTTTCATATTGTATTGTCCAAATCATCTGGAACTTACCTAACTTAACGTCAGTATCACAATTCCTATCATAGCCAATATCATTTCCCAAATAATTAAAGTGGCTCGCCTTTTCTAGAATTCGATCACTAATCATTATATTTTTGTTCTTATTGGTTCCTTGCCTCGAAATGCCATTACCTTTGTTTTTATAGTGGAGATTTTCATATTGTATTGTCCAAATCATCTGGAACTTACCTAACTTAACGTCAGTATCACAATTCCTATCATAGCCAATATCATTTCCCAAATAATTAAAGTGGCTCGCCTTTTCTAGAATTCGATCACTAATCATTATATTTTTGTTCTTATTGGTTCCTTGCCTCGAAATGCCATTACCTTTGTTTTTATAGTGGAGATTTTCATATTGTATTGTCCAAATCATGTGGAACTTACTTAACTTAACGTCAGTATCACAATTCCTATCATAGCCAATATCATTTCCCAAATAATTAAAGTGGCTCGCCTTTTCTAGAATTCGATCACTAATCATTATATTTTTGTTCTGATTGGCTCCTTGCCCCGAAACGCCATTACCTTTATTTTTATGATGGAGATTTTCATATTGTATTGTTTGGAAATCTGAGGAAGCTTAAAAACATAATTTTTGCAAATGAGATTCTGTATTTTAAAAAACAACCATGTCGTCAGCTAACAACAGCACATTCAATTATCTGTCTCGTGATTACTTAATACCAGGGTTCACTAGATGTTTCCATTTCCTTACCTCATCGTCAATATAAAAGTGAAAAAGGCAAAGAAAAGGTACCTACTGATATACTTCACCCATGTCTAACACCTTGATTGACAGATATTTGTTGAGATATGCTACAATTATTGTTAACAGCTATTCTTGTTGCGTTATTTCTCCTTGTGTAGTTCTTATAAGTTGTTGAGGGTATCCCCGTTGCTCTAATAGGCCTATTTCCCCAACAAATTTCTATCTACTCTATCAAAGTCCTTCTCACAGTCAACGAAAGCTATAAGCGTTTCTTTATTGAACACCCGATGCTTCTCAATGATTTGTTTTATAATAAAAGCGTTGTCTGTACAAGATCTGCTCTTCCTGAAGCCGTTTTGGTCTTCCAAAATAAGATGCTGGGAAACAGCCTGCAGACGGTGGTCTATAATCCTTGCATATATTTTGTATCCAGTATGAACCAAACATATTCCCCTATAGTTATGGTTTGAGATATATACAATACTAAAATCACTATTACTTTAACGACTCGGAACACTAGGTTTTTATAAGTAAAAGCAAAAAGTTTTACCTTACAGCCTTAACCGGTTTTCACCTTTAAAAGGCTTCTTCAGAGGCTGCCGCAGGTAGCGCTGTCCGTCTTGTTGTGGGTGTCGAAATCGAATTTCGAAAGATCGATGCTGTGTGTGTGGGTGAGATGTGTTCGAATAATGCGTGCGATTTGAATTGTGTCTGTTCGTTTAGGATGTCGTTTTTATTTGTTTTTGTGTGTTTGTATATTTCCAATTGTTCTAGAGTGTCTAGTTTTCGGCCTTTTGTGTGTACGTGTAGAATGTTCATGTTATTGTCGATGTTTTTATATGTGTGGTTTGCTTCAATGAGGTGGTTTGCAAAGGTGGATTCTGTAGTGGAGTGGAGTGCCTTTGTGTGTTCAATGTATCTCTGTTTGAAGCTACGTCCTGTCTGGCCTATGTAGAATTTACTGCAACGAAATCCAAGAATATATACAATACTATTCTACTCTCTATCAAGTTTGACATAACAACGTCCTTCAATATAGTTCTAATGCAGGCAAAAAGACAAAGTATTCTTTGGATGATTTTTAATTTTAATTATTACAGTTATCGTTTTCAAGACGGAACGTTTCAAAGACATCGGTGTTAGAAAAAATGATATGATTTCTAACAACATGATAACTTCATATTCGACCGTAATGTCGTTGGAGTCAAATATACCTCATTCGTTGGTCCAAATTACCGTTATTTTCCCATCCATCCACGTGCAAATACGTATATATGTAGACAGCTACTACTGTCTCTGGCATGCTGCTCGCTACAGGCCTTCTGCCTTCCCATTCTTCTTGATGTAAACCTCGTGGTATATATCCTTTATCCACGACTACCTGTTATTTTCAAGATGAAAAGACTGAATATAGTCTACAAATGCCGACACAGGAACGTCACCGGCAGACAAAAATTCTCTGATTCATGAAGTGGTGATGAAATCTTGTTTCGAAAATATAGTTTACATACGCTATTTATACGCATACTAGTGCGCGTGCGCGGTGAGTAAGCGTAGGTAATCATTTGAAGTACTTCTTGTTGTTAACATGTGACGCTTGACTCATCTGTAAATGATTAAGGTCGGCTGCTAGAGGCGTCAGATAATCGAGTTCTTTATATTGTCTTAATGACTTTTTTTATCAAAATCGCGTTCAGTTCAACAATACCTCGTCACACAAACTACAGTTATGTAACTGGATTGTAAAATCAAGCAATTTTAATTAGTAACAAAATTACACGAGAAGAAAATCCATATAAGAAGATCAACTGACGTCCGAAACAGCACGAGAAGAAGTTCGATAATCGAGTTCTTTATATTGTCTTAATGACTTTTTTATCAAAATCGCGTTCAGTTCAACAATACCTCGTCACACAAACTACAGTATAGCACTCATAAAAAATCCATGTTAAGGAAAACAGTTAAATGATAACATTGATAACAACGATTAAGGCAGTTTCGCAACGATAACAATTTTGATAAAATACTATAATCGCTATAAAAGATCTTGCTACTCACTGAACTCTCTGGGTCCTTTTACATTTATTTGGACAACGGTCACCACATTTCTCGATGTCACGATACTCCACTCGATACATTTTCTGGAGTATGTTCTGGAACGCATCATATCGAGTCGTCACAATCAGCTTAGGGTTTTGTTTTAATCGCTTTTTGCGTCAACGTGATAATATTTCCCGAAACAAAACCAGAGCAACACTGAAGTTTTCCTTTAAAATGAAGATCAAAGAATTAAATATCATCGGAGAAACAATCGTTTTCATATAATAAAAAATAATACTTTAATATTTATACTAAATTTACCTCAAGATGTTTTTTCTATTTGGAACATGTTTCGAGAGTTCCTGTTCTCTCATCTTCAGCCTTCGCCATCTTGTTTCTGGTGAAGTATTTGTGTGTTGGCTGCTGGATGTTATTAAGGTTGTTTGTTGGTCTTTGGTCTTTTAAAGTTGTATTATTGTGTGTGGTTGTGGTATATGTTTTTGTATTTTGTGTATTTTCGATGTTGAGTGCTTTGAATATTGTGTCATGTTTTGTATTGATTTGTATTTGTTCTGGTATTAGTTTGTTTTGTGTTTTATGTTTGTATATTTGTAAATTTTCCCAAATGTTCATTATGGTGCCTTTGTGTGGTATATGTTTTATTAGTGATACATTGGTTATGTTTGGGAATTCGTGTCCTGTGTTTATTGCATGTGTGGCTAAATTGGATTTATATATTTCTGGTTTTTTGTATGCGTTTAGGTGTTCAAAATAAATCCAATATAAATCCAATTTAGCCACACATGCAGTAAACACAGGACACGAATTCCCAAACATAACCAATGTATCACTAATAAAACATATACCACACAAAGGCACCATAATGAACATTTGGGAAAATTTACAAATATACAAACATAAAACACAAAACAAACTAATACCAGAAGAAATACAAATCAATACAAAACATGACACAATATTCAAAGCACTCAACATCGAAAATACACAAAATACAAAAACATATACCACAACCACACACAATAATACAACTTTAAAAGACCAAAGACCAACAAACAACCTTAATAATATCCAGCAGCCAACACACAAATACTTCACCAGAAACAAGATGGCGAAGGCTGAAGATGAGAGAACAGGAACTCTCGAAACATGTTCCAAATAGAAAAAACATCTTGAGGTAAATTTAGTATAAATATTAAAGTATTATATACATCAAGAAACGGACTGTAGCAGAAAGTGATTGAAATAAAAAATAAATATAACTAAGAAAACTAACTAAGGTGATGATAATGATAATAATAATAAGTATTATTTTGAATGTTCATCACTACTTTTTTCACAGCACTTAATAATTATTATTTATGGTACTTTCATTTTTGAAACTTACTTGTTGATATTCCCTCAAACGCCGTTTCGGAGTTGTATTCTCCTTCTTCCCTCCCTCCTTACGGCGTTTGAGGGAATATCAACAAGTAAGTTTCACAAGTGAAAGTACCATAAATAATAATTAATAATAAGTAATCAGACCTCGTGGAATAATGGTGACTCAGTTCCCTTAGTTCCTTACACTGATTTATGGTGGCCAGTCATTCCATCTTTCCAAATTTTTTGTTGTTTAATCTATTATAGGTTTGTGTGTGTCTTGGCTTCTTCAACTAAATTTTCCAGCTTTTCCTGTTGCGTACTTGTTCCCTGCATCTTACGATTGGCATTCTTCTTCATCCTTTAATAAACCTACTTGCTCCTCTCGTAGATTTTTTGGCCTCCTGCATCTGCTCGCTACGCTTGACTTCCAATTACTGGTCTTCCTTAAAGCAGTTCCTGCTTTCCTTCGGCACACTAGTGTATTTTTCGCGCCTGTATTAGTTTTATATTATGTTTTCTCCTTTCAGCATTTCTTCTATTAACAGTTTCTCATCCTTCGATGTTCATCACCTATTATTTTCTTTGAGCCTTGAATAGTTCTTGTAACCTGTTTGTTGAGTTTCGCAGTCTTTTTTCACATTTCTTTGTCAAGCACACTGTCTCCACCGCGTTTCCTTGTCCCCACCACACTGGCGTATCTAGAAATTGGGGGGGGGGCGAGGTTCGATCGACTTGGCTTCATACAAAAGAAAAAACAAGTTACGACTAATGAATATTACTATCTTTAAAGTGGTTGAAAACCGTATGATAACATCCTGAAATCAATCCCATTAAATAAACGGTAAGAATACAATAAAAATACGCCTTATTGAAACACTGTTTAGAAGATAGGCCTACTTACTGACTGAATTGATTTCCTACATTTCATATTTCAAACGTATAGGTTACGCAAATGTGTAATAAATCCGATTATATATTTAAAAAAGAGGTACTACTATATGACCGTATTAAGCTGAAAAAATAATAGCATAGCCTAAAATTAAGAGATTAACAAAATTCGTCAACTTCTTTCGACCCTCTGTGGGGATTCGGTTTCGTTCGCCCCCCCCCCCGTAAATACGCCCCACCCCAACCGGTATTCTTGTTATTTTGTATATTTTCATTCTGGTGTTCTTACTAATTCCTTACTTTTCATGAACATTTTATACCTAAAAAACACTGATTTGCGTGTTCGTTCCCACATAATCAATGAATATTCATACACTAAACAAATAAATATAAATATACATTTTTTGTGCGAGAATAATTGTGAAAAGTCCATCGGCCTGCATTTTCTTGACCTAAACGTTCTGTTTCTTATCAGCGAACTAAATGACTTACTCTCCTCCGAGGCACGAATTTTCGATACTCTTGTCAGTTAAAACTCTTTAGGAAGTTCGAGGACAAATTCTTGAACTTTTGGCTTTAGTTACAATACCGACTTTTAGATTAGATATGATAACGATAAGTTTTCCTATAAACAACGAGCAGAGTGAACGTTTTTTGGGAAGGGGGTGCTAGAGGTCAAGTGAGACATAAAACAGAGCTAAACTTGGAGTGTAGATAGTGTATGGTTGGGGGACGTGCTGCTGGTGCCTTACTTGGTGAAGTATACGCTGTTTATCTGTATGTAGGCTACATTGTTATTATTTTGCTATATTTTCGATTTTGTTAACCAGGCGTTTAGTCTTCTGCGTGTTGTTAGATAAATAGTCGTCTATTGTGTATGCATTAGGTTTTACGTGACTAATGATACTCGGTACGTTACAAAATAATCTATGGTGTTAATTCTAACTGCAAATATTCTATACTGCATTCTGTATAGAATTATTATTATTATTGTGATATTAAATCCTTAAAATCGTAGTGACCGTCAATCAATGAATTTTTCGGTGAAGGGTTTGTGAGGATCGGTCAAAAATATAACACAAATTTTAACTTATTTGTGTCGACGTTTCGACAATGTTTATTATCATCATCAGGACCTATATATGAATACAAAAGAAATTTCAAACACAACAGAACAATTTGAGTAAAGAAAACATTTGAAGATGTAAACAAACTATCTCAACTCCTTCACATAATACAATGATATACACATACGGACGAACACTCGTGGGCGCACACACACTCACATACACAAACACGTTCACTCAAATAATTGTTCTGTTGTGTTGGACATTTCTTTTGCATTCGTACACAGGTCCTGATGATGACAATAAACACTGTCGAAACGTCGACACAAATAAATTAAAATTTGTGTTATATTTTTGACCGATCCTCACAAACCCTTCACCGAAAAATTATTGTGATAATGATATTTTGATAGCGACTTTAATAATGCACATTGTCGATTATAAGACAGAGCCGAATTTCTTTTTTGAATTTATTTATTTATTAGCATATTAGCAATCAGCAAATACATTCCATAAGCTAATCTGCCTATTGTATGAACAGATTGAAAGGTGAAAATTAACTTGTTAAAAATACTAGTAAACGCCATTCGAATGCATTAAATTTTAAACTTACGTGTTTCTGAAATAAGTTTATAGAGAAGCAACGTGAAAGAAGAGTTTGTATTTCTGGACAGATACTATAGATACTGCTGATGTCAGCCATAACACATCCTGAACAGCTGAGACCTGGCTGACATCCAACAGACAGGTGCAAGATCACACGCACGCATTTGTGACACTTTATATTGGTGGAATTCAAAGATTTCAATTAACTTCGGGACAAGACGTTGTAAGGATCTACAAGGCGTGTTATTCGTTCGTTTTTCATAATTACGGCTTTTCAAAGCTATATAATAAATTTTACCCAAACTACCTATTTGTTTTCATCATCATAATGTCAATATGAGAAGGAAAACGACCAAATCGTAAGCAAGAATTAACAGGGGGTGCTCACAGCATGGTGCAAATCGCACCACTGACATTTTTTGAGGAGGATTTTTCAAGGCGGTTTTTTATTTTATTTTATTACTAAACCTTCCCTGCCGTTAATAATCATCTTTTTCCTTTCATAATCCCTTGTTGGAAATAGAAGTTACATGAATTTAAGCCAGTTGCGTAACCGGGGGCTCAATTCCAAACGTTGTAAATCAAACAAATCAGTGAAGCAAAAAAAAGAATTTTTTCTTTTATGAATTTGCTAACTGCTATAATTTTTTATTGTTCGACTAAGCTTTTCGTCATTACTGACATCTTCAGGTCTTAAACAACGTAACGATAGGTTGTTTAAGACCTGAAGATGTCAGTAATGACGAAAAGCTTAGTCGAACAATAAAAAATTATAGCAGTTAGCAAATTCATAAAAGAAATAGTAAGGATGGCTGCTAATTTAAACAATACGAAGAAAAAAAAGAATGCAATTACAAAATCAAGTTAGATTATTTTGACAAGGCCTAATGTACTACTAATTGTGTTAGGCCAGGTTTGACCAGGCTTTTACATTTCCCATAATTTAGTTGTTGATTAGGCGAACTAGAAAACATTTTGGTAGTGATAAAAGGAATAACATTAGTATTTTGATTCCAATAATTGCTTAAATGGTTTTAATTTTTCAAAAAGTTTTGGATAAAGCCTCAAGATCCACCATTAACTGGGGGTTGTAACTCCACCATTAAAAAGGTTACAAAATTCCATAACCCCGTATTGTGATCCCCCGTACCACGAAATAAAATGGGAGAGGGGATGTGCACCTCTGAGAATTAATATTAGGTTGACTAATAGTCTACGATTGGTAACGTTCTGCTCCATTTGAGTCCTGTGGCTTTCTGCTTTTAAGAGTAGGTCTATACCTGATTCCTATATCTGACAATGAATGGCTACACGTACGCAGCGATCATTTGATTCCCAGTTGACATGCTTAAAAGCACGTGGCAGCTCCAGCAGATTTTTAAGGTAAAAATCATAAACGACGTAACGGATTAATACATTTCTAAGGATTAATGTAAACTTTTTAAAAATTAAACTTATGGATTAATTACTTCAATTCTACAAAAACGTGAACACAACAACGTACGTTCAGATGGCAATAAAGTAGTGACACATAGCTATTTGAACGTCTGCCCAATTTTCATATTTTACAGACCTATCAGTTGTAGTTATCATAACAAAGTTTACGATCCGCTGATGACTACAAATTGTCTGTACTATCCAGCCTCGGGTAAGTCACGGCTTCAGCGTGTGAAGTGGGACGAACCCAGTGCCAGATGTGAGTCTGTTGACGAGAGGGGCAGGCTAGCTTACAGAACCGTTTAAGCTGTCAGAGTATTCCACTAAAAACGCTGACAAAAAAAAAGGTTTGTTTGTAGCGAAGACAGAAGTATTGCCTCGTGGAACACAACATAGACGCCTCCCTATCGCTAGAAATAGTGTAATTTACCATGCAAAGAAAAGTCAAGGGATAATCGCATGCTTAATCGGATTTAATTACACGCTAGTTTAACGTAATCAGTGAGCTGTAATACATTAATTTCATTCAATAAAAGGAATAAGTATAATAGGTATGTTAATAATATTCCTTATCAAATATGTCGTAAGAATTCACTGACTAAGTATACGTAATTATTGTGCCTTTAAAGTGTATTATTTTCGTTGTTGTTTTTTATTTACAAACTTATCCGAGTAACGAGTACAGTAATTTACACTAGAATATACTGAAGTGACGCGTTTGTGTTTGAAACATTTGGTTTACTAATGAGTAAGTAGTGTTTGAATAATGACCAGTAATTAGCTGTTTAAAAAATTTCCTTCTTAAGAAGGAATCCTTAACTTAGTAGTGCCCACCGATCAATAAATTTTAACGATGGAAGGTATAGGGAGGATCGGTCAGTAAGTATAACACAAATTTTACATTATTTGTGTCGACGTTTAGACAATATTTATTGTCATCATCAGGACCTGTGTACGGATACAAGAGAAAATATCAAACATAACAAGACCAATTAATTGAGTGAATCTGTGTATGTGCGTGCGCCCGCGCACGGGTTTGAGAAACAAGGGACAGTTTTTTTGCATCATCAAAATAATTAGATTCCTTACATATTGCTTTACTTAAGTACATAGGCAAAATTATAACAGGCCTACTCCAAAACATAATTAATACAGTATTATTGATAATGTAATAATCTCTTAATTATATTTGTCAATAATTGTAGAAGCAGCTTCTTAAGAAGAATTATTATCAACTTGTCGTAGGCCAGTGAGACGATGTTGCCTACAAAACGGCCAAGTGTTCAGTTGTGTAGTCTACATCTGGACATAGTACTACTGTCGCTGAGTTTATTGTGGAACCCTGTGCCATCAAAACGATCACAGGTTTTGTTAAGCACCTTGAAAGGATCAGGTCGTAAACAATTTTAAAGAATTTTGTCTTTTTATATTCTGCTCCGACCAGATTTCACACTAGACGTCTGCAACCAGTCAACAGATGCATAGGCCTACAGTCTCTCGGTACTACAACTAGACGGCCAGAGTGCAGTCAGGCGTGTTGCCATGAAGCATTGTTTTCAATTGACCCCTCCATATAAGACGACTGGTTGACGCGACTGATCGCTGCAACCCTCATCAAACGTAAACCGTGAAGCTAGTTAGTTCCTTAGTCGTTGTTTTGTATTATGTACGGTATCTGCCATCTAAGCACCACATGCCAATTTCAATTCTTTATTCTTTCTTTTCTTTTTCTCCAATATTCTTTCATCTTTTCACTGTGTCTCTTCTTCATGTCTTCAGCCCACTTTGAACCTGGGTTTTTCTCTCTCCTACCCTGGACTCCTTCCATTTTTAATACTTTTGCCCGAAAAAGTTCTCTTTCAATAGCTTCTTCTGGGTTTATATTATTTTTTCCTAAATCCTTTTTGACTTCTTTAAGCCAACTTGATGTTGACTACTTCCCCCAGAGATATTTTTTTTTTATCGGCCTTCTAAAGACCACATGCCAATTTCAAATCATTATTCTTTGTTCTTTTCTTGAAATTGTATAGAGTGCAAAAGTAGGAACTAAATTCCAAGATAAGATCGGATTGTTAGTCCGAAATGATTGTTTTTCGTGGTTTACTCCACTAGTTTCTTCCGCTCTCTCTGCCGTTGGGAACTAAGGTGCCTCGTCCGCCTTTGAGACCGCTGACCGGGTTTCCTGTAACCCTAGGCAGGGGCCCTTACTGGGTGTTATCATCCGGAGTCAGATGAACCCAGGTTTTTGAAGAGGTCTGCTCCTCTAAGACTCTTCCGCACGTCCTGCTGTTGGATCATTGAGATATCTTCCACCATTTCGTCCGATGATCTTCACAGAGGTCTATTAGCATCTGTAGCTACAGAGTGGCTACAGAAAGTCCCAGGGGCACGACGGGGAAGTGGATTTGACTTACCCCCCTTTTTGTGTTTTATTTTTTATTGTGTTTGAAATAAATTACTGAAAACGAACAAGTCAGTCACGACCAAAATCGAGCCAAGTTACTGAGTCTCACAAACGGTTGTAACGTAAATCAGGTTTCAGAGCCACGCGGTAGGCTGTAGGCTCTCACATTCACACTCGGAACGTGACTAAAGGATCCTGAACGTCAGGCGTCTTATGTAGCAACTGGATCGTAAAAATTAATTTCAGACCGAAACGAATTAATGTTGGGTTAGTTTGACCATGAAGTTTTGTTTTTATGACTGGCATCAACTGATTGTATGGGTTGTCACGCGGAATGGGTTTTTCAAGGGTGACAGCGATATTCGAAATCATAATTGGTTCAAAATAATATCCTACAGGCGTACTATTTAAATCACAGAAAAATGTAATAAACATCAACGTAAGGGTTATTCAGTGCCTCTCGAATAGAACACTGACCCCACGAAACGTTTGCTACAAATCCTTTTGGCACGGAATTTCTAATTCTTAACAAGCAATTTTATATAAATTTTAATCCATTACATATAATACTATTTACTTCATTTTATCCAACCTTTTGTGGCTAGAAGCGTAGGTTTTGTCTCACAAAACAATGGTTTCAGAATTATATTCTAGTATCAATTAACGGATTACACAAAGCAGGCGACGATTCTCCACATTCGCAAGAACAGACGTGAAGTAGAGATTCGATGGCGAATTGTGATAGAATATGTTACGGCGGTCTAACTGATCGTCGTATGGTACAGTGGAAAACAAAATACAAGACATCAATTAAGTCACTAATCACCAGTTTTAATTATCACAATTATACAGATTGTAATCAACAAGATAGTCTGTTACAACAAATCAAATAAAAAAGTCGTTCACACGCAATAAAAAAGTCCACTAATAGAGTACCGCACAATTATAACACACATAATACTTCGCCACAATACTTGGAACCGCACTGTGTAAATCGCCCGA
The DNA here is from genome assembly GCA_034769895.1 of Magicicada septendecula. Classification (NCBI taxonomy): domain Eukaryota; kingdom Metazoa; phylum Arthropoda; class Insecta; order Hemiptera; family Cicadidae; genus Magicicada; species Magicicada septendecula. The sequence goes on from CM068368.1 coordinate 129,145,165, forward strand.
CAATAACTGAACTAAATGCCGCTGAATAGCTATATTTATACCCCACTAAAATTCCAGAATCATTGATACTAGGCATCAGCGCTACACTAGAGCGTAATTGATTGGGGCCTTGACACAGTGCGCGCGGCCGGCGAAGTCTAGAAAAGTCTCGCAAACGCATGTTGAGATCACGTACGCACACAACATTACAGCAGGATTCCACTGGAACAGCCGAGAAACACGTACGATGTTCTGTAATGTCGTAACAACATTTACAAACAATTGTAAAGTTTGTGAGTTTCGGCTCTGAGAAACCAAGGAAGAGCACTGTTCTAGATACCAAGTGTGATGGTCACACCTCGTGTCCACCGACGCCTCACTGGTGCAACGCGCTTTCAACGTTGGTAATAAATCACACACACTATCAGTGAATTCCTAAAGCGAATATTTCTTCGTAAATATATAGTTACGTTACAAAATCACAAAAATATCATATGAAATCTTTATTTTATTATATACAGCACTATACAAAAGTACTGGATTTGATTATATTTAACGTTGATTATAAAGTTTAAAACAATTCATCGTCACCAGGTTGTGAATACACGTCATTATCATCATCGTAATCATCATCATAGTGATCGTCATCACCGTAGTCTTCAATGTATTCTTCACAAACGAGCTTAAAGGGTAATAAGTGTAATTCTTTTGTACGCAAGGAGAAATGTTTTTCTTTGGTAACATCGTTTATCTTGTCATTAATGGATCCGATCTCAATAAAAATGAACTGAAAAGATCTTGAATATATTTTCACGCTTGTATTTTCTCGAATAATGCTCTCGGTATTAAAACATTTTTTTACGCGATTCTTGCCCTTCCCTATCTATAATAACTGATCCATGGGCAGCGAAGTTGGTGGTACTATTTTTAGAAAGTGAATAAAATATTTGTGCTATGTAGGAACTTTTGAAATAAAATATTTTGCAGTGGTATGATAAACAGTGGCGTAGTTGGGTTACAAAGTTGCACAGCCACCAGAATTTTTCCTTTATTAATATTTGAATCTTAGGTCCTGACCTGGCAGGATGGTCCACATCGGCAGCAGGGTGTGGATCTAGTGTGGAGGCGGAGGAGCTATAGTAGCCCAACGGCTGCACACATGGGCTGAGTCAATTAGCCTACTGCGACCGGGCAGAGAGAGCTCGTCAGGTGAGGTGAAAGCAACTCTCTAGGGGAAGAGCACCCCGAAATCAAAGTTCCTGGTATTCCACATAGAACTCACATAGCCCATCTGTAAAACTTTTATGTGTAGAAACATGTCAGTTTCTTTCGCCAGCCAGTTTTTACAAATATGAACGTAAGGACACTGGCGGAGGCTGTTAAATGAGACCTTGACTCAGTAATGGGTTGTTGCGCCGCTGAAGAAGAAAAATATTTGAATAGTAGTTTGAAATTGTTCTCTCTGTATTCTTGTTTTATTTTATAGAACAATGTTTTTATCGTTTCTGCAGGTTTACCCTTTCTTGATTGGTATTTTGTAGGATAAGTATAGAAAGCATTCGATAAACGTGAACAACCCAACCCAAATTCTAAATTCTCCGTTTTTACTGTCCGCATAAATTCATTACGACGCATCTGTGATAGCGTCATAAATCCTTACCATCGACCATAGCAAAATTCAATCTGCGGGATTTTTCTTGAATTATAACTGTAGAACATTGTAAATTGTTTATTTTTTCTGCTAAGGAAATTTCTGTAGAATCTTTTATAAATTCAGTTTTCAGTGGCCTAATGTTTTAGAAGACATGACTGGAAACAAAACACTAAATAAAGATGTAAAGAAAAATGTTTCATGGACTCCTCTGAATCAGGAAACCACCCTTAGTTACCGCACCGGTTGTGTCAACAACGTACTTTGAACATCACTCTCTCCTTGAATTCAGACACAAAGAGGGCAATGCCAGAAGAGAGCAACACACGTTTATTGCAGTGTCAAAAGAGCGTAGAGTTAGAAAACCCAGATAAATTACATGTTTTAGGCTCCTTTAAATTGTATTGTTATAACTTCAAGCTGTCGACACAATATAAGTCGCTGTGTTGTTGTGAAATATAATTAATTATAGGCCTATTTGTTGTAACTTTTCTCCTTAGACCTTTTGCAGTAACCATTGATGAGCAGATAGAAACCCACACCAAACCAAAAACTCGTCGGGCAGCTGAAACGATGACTTAGCGCCCTCCTTGTTAAGTCAGATCCTAAACCACACTTGCTCATTCAAACGCTGAAGAAAGGTACCATGCATACCCTTGAGAGTAATGTTGAAACTGGAGGGAAAAAGGAAATGAAAATCATCGACGAAATAATTGGAGACGTTCGAAGCCGGTGGTAATGTCAAGACTAGCTTACAAAACATTTCTTTTGAAATTAATGGAAAGTACTAAGATTTTAATAGAAAATTAAAAAAATTTACGGTTTCTTTAGAAAACAAAACAAAATTTTGTTCTATATTTGTATATAATTTTATTACAGTTAATTAAAGTAATATTTTTTTCTTTAATTTTCTTTGAAATATCTCCCGTGAAACTACGACACTATGTCAGTGTCATTAAAGTCCATAGAGTAAGTCTGAAAAGTAGATAATTACGTAATAGGGAGAAAGGATGCAGGCTCCTCTGTTTGCATTAATTTCAGTTGCGCGCTTTTGTTACTAATTTTCCCTTAGACTTTTAGGCTGTCAATGCGCTTGTCTGTGTTCCTACCGTACTGTGATAACGTGTCCTGTTTCATTTGAGCCATTGTGGTTATATATAGGCCTATATTTTTCAGACAAAATCAAGAACTGTTTATTTTGAGTATGTTCTTTTGACATAGGCCTACACTTTTTTTAAAATGTAAAATGAACAGATTACTTACGGTAACTACAGGAATACCTTCCACTAAGAACAGTTTTGTATAGACTTGCATGCATGTCCGTTTCTGTGTGGCCATTATATTTTGTCGGATTATGTACGTACTGTCTGACGTCTGTAAGGATTTGGAATATGTACACTGAATAACACATTGTGTTCAAAGATGTGTTTATTTTGAATAATATATTTTCATTTTGGTGGGGACGGTAGGATGGTCCTAATCTTGGCTTTTTAAAAAAAGGCATGCCTCTGTCCCTTCTAATCACGTGGAGATGTTATCTTTGTGCTGTCAGCTTTATGGGGGGAAGGGGACGACCGTACTACACTGAAAGTTGTTATCGTGTTTGACCTTTCCAGCAAGACGACGCCTCTCTGTCTCCAGCTTAATATTTATTCGAAAAATAGTTTCAGGAGTCAAGATAATGATAAATGTTAACGTATTCAAAGCGGAATCACTTATTGAAGTACTGTTTCTAATTTTCTACAAGTGACGTAAAATTACGAAACTTCTGGTAATTTACGATCTGTGATAGTAAATAATCACACCTAAAATCAACTAGTAAAGAACCCATTAGAAATGAATATGCAGTATGAAAGACGATTCATGAGTTTAATATGTAGTGGTTTACCTTTCACAGTTAAACAAATAATAAATAAGTAGCGTTTAAAGGTAGTCCTAGTTACCACAGTACAAGCGGAACTTTCACTCGAGTCGCGCCCGACAGATTTCTGAAATAGTTTCTTTAATGGAGTGGTTAGGTAAGTTTCGGCTTAAGAAATATTCACATCTAAAAACGTTTTGTTTATTCTATGTATCATAACCCCGCTTGTAGCTTGAATTCTCTGTTCTGATTTCTTTAATTTTGAATGTATTCATTCAACATTTTGTTGAAGTTTATTCGTCTTTACGTTTAATTTTCATCATTATTAATGCAGTACAGACGCCGCTATGTACAATGACAATGTTACTGTAAAGTTTCTCTAATATAAAATTACAGTGATATCACATTGCACTGAATTACAAATTACAAGTTACAAGAAGTCACTGTAGGCCTATACTATTCGTCACAATGCTGTGTTATGTGATATACGTGGGTACACGCGTACGCTCATAGGGCGAATAACTGCGGTATTATTTATTTCTTACGTCTCTACAATTTCTCAAAAATTCCGAAAGGAAGAGTTAGTGACGGCTCTCCATGTTTGCCAGACAGCTGGAATCGCGCCTTGGTTATCTGTCAAACTTGTCCTACATCGTCTCGTGGTACGGGTATTAACAGTGCATAAGTAGTCCAGTATGACGTTTGCCTATTAATACCAATTAATTGGAATAGATATTGCCTTCATTTGTTAGAATAAATATTGAACATATATAATTAAAATTGAATTACTGTTCCTTGATTTTCATAGAGAACGTTAAAACATGGGGACATACATGCTTTAAAGAAAATAAGTACAATAAACAAATATATTCTTTTATTTAGGCCTACCTCTACATCGTACCAGGGCGTCACTTTCATGTGGTTGCACGGGCAGACGATGTATACGTACACGGGTAAAAATGTTGATAGCCTGGTTAGCCTCTTGTGTTTCCATTGTCTTTCGTATGGGCTAAAAAAAGAGTCCATTGTTATTATCATTATTAGGTTTATGTCTTTTTCAGGTGTGATATACTAAGGTTCTAATGAACCGCTCCATCGTACTTTTCCCTGTTCTTCTACTACTGGGTGTGCTTGTGTTCCAGTGGGTGGGTCGGCAGGATGTACTGGTCCCAGGCAGGGGAGTCCTTAAAAAATTTATTGTTATTGTTACATTATTATTAGACTGTAAAAGACTAATTAATTAATTAATCGCCGTCTTCTGTCTACCCTTTCCTTGTAGAGGTCACCAGCCACCGAGCCGTCGAGTGGTCGTCTATTCGGGTTTCTGTACTAATGTAAGTGACGCTTGACTTTTCAACTGGAGTCACGATGCTGTAACCACACGACCGTACCGACGAGAGATTGTAAAAGAACAGATTATCAGTAAGCACTGATCAGTCGTAACATTAGACAAAAGGAATCTTTCAATTTGGAAGCCATCTGAAAAGAAAAATCGAGATAGACCAAGAAAAAGGTGGGTCGATGTTGTGGGAGATGACTTGTGAATGATGGGGGAGTGAGGAATTGACAGAGATTGCCATTGGAGCAGTGCCGTATCTAGAATTTGGTTTGGGGGGGGGGTTCGGGATCAGGTCGGCTTCATACAAAAGAAAAACCAGTTAAGACTAATCAAAATTACTATTTTTAAATTTGCTGACAAATGTTAGTGTTAAAAGGCAAGGCCTGAATTGTTAAATATTGTTATTGCCTGAATTGATTTTCCTGTATTTCATATTTCAAACGTATACCCTAATGCTATGTAATAAACCTGCTTGTATATTTAAAAAATAACAACTAATATACTATACTTCTACTTAGCGTACACAGCTGAATAAAATAAAGTAAAACAGACTAAAAATTGAGAGATTAACAAAATTCGTCAACTTTTTCGACCCTCTGGTGGTGGTGGTGGTGGGGGGGTCCGGTCCCGTTTGTCCCCCCCGCAAGTACGTCCCTACATTGGAGAAAGCAGAAAGGACAAAAATCGTAACGGAACCCAAAGTGTAGTGCTGGAATAGAACACATCTTCTGGTAACGAAAACAAGGCCTAATAAATTTCAGACGGAACCCAAAGTGTAGTGCTGGTATGGAACATACCTTCTGGTGACGAAAGCTAGGCCTAATAAGTTTCAGACGGAACTCAAAGTGTAGTGCTGGAATGGAACACATCTTCTGGTGACGAAAACAAGGCCTAATAAATTTCAGACAGAACCCAAAGTGTAGTGCTGGAATAGAACACATCTTCTGGTAACGAAAACAAGGCCTAATAAATTTCAGACGGAACCCAAAGTGTAGTGCTGGTATGGAACATACCTTCTGGTGACGAAAGCTAGGCCTAATAAGTTTCAGACGGAACTCAAAGTGTAGTGCTGGAATGGAACACATCTTCTGGTGACAAAAACAAGGCCTAACAAGTTTCAGACGGAACCCAAAATGTAGTGCTGGAATGGAACACATCATCTGGTGACGAAAACAAGACCTAATAAATTACAATAGGCGTCGGATGAAACAGTTCACGATGCGTGGATTTTGGCTAAACAATTTATCGCACATTGTTATATGTCGTTGAAGCTGATCATGAGAAGCTCACGATTACTTCGATCAACTGTACGAAGCGAGATGATTCGGCACTACGTAAAATAAATTATAAATGATGAGAAAAAACGTTTCGATGGAACAGTAATTAATTACTCTGGAAAAAACTAAGAACATTTATATATTTTACGCACTTCGATAACTGTGCAGGTGGCAGTTTTCAGTTTTTCTGGTTGTAATTAAAAACGCCAATAAAACTGCATTTTCACCGTGACATGTATGTGTGTGTCGTTATTATCGAACGGTAAAACGTTAGTTTAATTTTATATCCACATCGCATGGGCTGCAAAGCACAGTAAAAAGGAAGCCTTAGTCAAGTCATTATAAATTTCCATCGATAATTTGCTACCGGTTACTGTGTAATTTACACACCGTTTTTGTGTACAGTCCATTATAAATCTATAACCTACGCTACACTATTTCTCAATATTAAGGTTAATGCGTTCAGAATGCGACCGACCGCGCTCGCTCACACAAACCGGTTTCACGTATTTACTCACATTGTTTACTATTATTAACCGTTGCACCACTCTCGGTTTCGTGAATGACCGGTTCTCACGTACGCACGGGTGAATTTTATAAACCGTAGAAAAATGGTAAAAATTGTTTGGAAGGGGCTTTCTCCAGAGAGCAGCCGGAAGGCGGCTTTACACGTTAATCTACGCACTACGTTTGATGTTTCGTGTGCGCAGTAGTTGCAAGTTAAGTCTTTCATTAAAGAGCTATCACCCTCTCAAAGTTTCAGTTCTTACGATGTTACGTAATACACAGTCAGTGGCGGATTATCCATAACGCTAGGGTTTGCTGCAGCACCGGGCACCAGGGCCTCAGCTGTCAGAGGGTGCACCATTCAGCCCTAAATCCGCAAAAACATTTTGAAGATAATAAATGAAAAAAAAAGGAAAACAAATGTCCTCAACCCAAAAATCATAAAAAGATGTGTGCACACTTTTCGACGAGTTCACCTTTATGTTTTTTCTGCCGTTATGATTTATGTATTTCCGAATATATACGTTGCTTATCGTCTGCTTTTGACGATTCCAATAGCCAACTCCGAATCTGAAAGATCATTTTCTGTATTAAAACGCTTTACAAATATGTTGAGTTCAACTATGCGAGATTATCTTCGTTAGCAAGGTTGAATATTGAAATCGAGATACTTGAATCGCTCATTTAGAAGAAATTTACTTAAGAAAGTTGTGTTGGTGGTTATAATCATAAACAAAATTATCACTGTTGCACACCACTATAGAAAAATTATTCCGATTAGCGGTTTCAAGCTTCTCAGCTCATCGTCAGATCGGAAATAACCCGACCTGACGATGAGCTGAGAAGCTTAAAAGGTCTAATCGGATTAATTTTTCTATAGTGGTGTGCAACAGTGATAATTCTGTTTTAGAAAGAATTATACAAGACTTCGTTACGCCAAAATCAATACAAAATGGATCGATTAGTATTTTCTAAGCTTAAGTACTACTATATTTAGCTAAATATTTGTTGTAATTTGAGAGTTTTATAAAATAATTGTTAACTTTCGGAATTGTGTATGCGATTTATTAAATAATGGATAAAAGGTTGAAGTTGAATTTTAAATCGGGGGGGGGGGGATCAGTCTGATGGCAGCATAGGGCATCACGCGCTTCTAGTCCGCCCCTCACAGCATTTAGTCAAAGATTCCAGAGGCGAATCCTCAGAGCAAGCAATGCAGAAATTCATGCTTGCACAAAGAAAATCACGAAAAAGTAAATAAATGATTATGTAATCACCGAAAACTGATTCACATCTTGTCTCTCATATTTTGAAAATCGGCGGCGCATTTGTCAAAATGATATAAATGAATTGATTTAACCGCAGTATCAATTGTATCACTCGCTTTCAGTCCGTGCGCTGTTTTAACAGCTAACTGCTCCGCCCCAAGGCAATCACTTCAGAAAATGCTTCGGTGCACTAACCATGAGTTGGCCGTAATTTCATAAATCTTAGCATTTATTTAGGATTTTTTCAATCACTTTCTGCTACAGTCCGTTTCTTGATGTATATAATACTTTAATATTTATAACTAAATTTACCTCAAGATATACTTTTTTCCTATTAGGAACATGTTTCGAGAGTTCCTGTACTCTCATCTTCAGCCTTCGCCATCTTGTTTCTGGTGAAGTATTTGTGTGTTGGCTTCTGGATGTTATTAAGGTAGTCTGTTGGCCTTTGGTCTTTTAAAGTTGCATTATTGTGTGTGGTTGTGGTATCTGTTTTTGTATTTTGTGTATTTTCGATGTTGAGTGCTTTGAATATTGTGTCATGTTTTGTATTGATTTGTATTTGTTCTGGTATTAGTTTGTTTTGTGTTTTATGTTTGTAAATCTGTAAATTTTCCCAAATGTTCATTATGGTGCCTTTGTGTGGTATATGTTTTATTAGTGTTACATTGGTTATGTCTGGGAATTAATGTCCTGTGTTTATTGCATGTGTGGCTAAATTGGATTTATATATATTTGGTTTTTTGTATGCATTTAGGTGTTCAAAATAACGTTTTTTTCAGCTGTTTTTTTGTTTGTCCTATATAACATTTATTGCAATCTTGGCATTCAATTTTGTATATACCGTTGGTTGTTGTATTATCTTTGTTGTGTGAGCTATTTAGATTTTGTAATTTATTTTTACAAAATCTAAATAGCTCACACAACAAAGATAATACAACAACCAACGGTATATACAAAATTGAATGCCAAGATTGCAATAAATGTTATATAGGACAAACAAAAAAACAGCTGGAAAAACGTTATTTTGAACACCTAAATGCATACAAAAAACCAAATATATATAAATCCAATTTAGCCACACATGCAATAAACACAGGACATTAATTCCCAGACATAACCAATGTAACACTAATAAAACATATACCACACAAAGGCACCATAATGAACATTTGGGAAAATTTACAGATTTACAAACATAAAACACAAAACAAACTAATACCAGAACAAATACAAATCAATACAAAACATGACACAATATTCAAAGCACTCAACATCGAAAATACACAAAATACAAAAACAGATACCACAACCACACACAATAATGCAACTTTAAAAGACCAAAGACCAACAAACTACCTTAATAACATCCAGAAGCCAACACACAAATACTTCACCAGAAACAAGATGGCGAAGGCTGAAGATGAGAGTACAGGAACTCTCGAAACATGTTCCTAATAGGAAAAAAGTATATCTTGAGGTAAATTTAGTTATAAATATTAAAATTTAGGATTTTATAACTACACTTTCATTATCTAACCTTCTTTTTTACATTAGGCTACAATTATAAATACTCATACTTACAACAATCTAACCTACGAGTACGATGGTTTGCTGGTATCTACGTTGAATGCTAAACTTCACAGCGCCTGGCACTCAGAGACGCAAAAAGCAAGCACTCTTTGGTAGGCCTAGTGCTTTAACCCGCAAGGAGCACTTGCAGAGTCCCGGCTGGGTGAAAATGCATTAATTTTTTCCTCTTGGTTATTGTTTTGGATGTCGCTGTTTGAGGTTAGCTCCTCGTGGTTGTCCTGAATACTGGCTATTGAAATAATAATTTTCTTACAACTAGGAAGTAGAACCACAGCTTGCTAAACGCCAATTTTATAATCCTCATACTAATTGATCAATGAATAACGAATTCAATCACAGCGACACAAACAAGTGCTTATCTAAATTTTTAAATGATTTTCTAGCACTGGCATTTTATGTACGTGTGCTTATATTGTGCGTAGAGTTTGCCCTACGCATCGGGTCAGCAATCGCCACTGGAAGATTCGTATACATCAAGTAAAAATATCTTAAACAGAATTAACACTGTTGCACACCATTATAGAAAATTATTCCGATTAGCGCTTTCAAGCTTCAACCTGTTATTTCCGATCTAATGATGAGGTGTGAAGCGGAATAATTTTCTATAGTGGTGTGCAACAGTGTTAATTCTGTTTGTGATTATAACCACTAACACAACTTTATTAATTAAAAAATATCTTAAATATCTCTGTTACCATAGTAGTTCGCTCTGGAATGTCTTTTAAGTCTGAATAAAAGTAAAGGCAGGGACTTGCATATTAATACAGCAAAAGTTACGATGACGGAAATTCATCGAAATCAATGATATAATGAGATGTTTGATAACGTTCTAGACATTTAACAAATATAGTGATATCACATTAGGGGTAGAACCTAATTTTCGTCCACGCTATTCAGGTTGGTGAACTTAAGAGTTTGGTGTAAAATTCGCACCTTAAAGAAACTTACACGGAACTCTTCCAACTTTGTCGTAAAGGGCGCAGATATTAAATACGTTTCGGCTTAACGGGCCAAGAGGGCAAATGGAATACAATTTGTAGACAGGTACTTAAGAGAAAAAAATTTTCCCAAATCCATGATTAGCGAATAATTAAACGAGCCGGTGTTAGGCGGCGAGAACGGGAACAAAACGAGGAAAATTTAACGTGACTGTATTTCAGACAATTTTTTGTTGACACAAAAATTGAATACCCTATGATTTAAAAGTGTCAGGATAAACTGTGTGCAATATTTATAACTACAGGATTGACAATTGCTTATAGAATCAACTGGGCAGCTGGACTTGTCCAGTTTTCTGACATCTTGTACTATTCCTGCGTATAAGTATACAGATGTGTACATTTTCCACACACACAAGAGCACGCACAATTTTATAGACAGTGTAAAAAAAGAAACTGTATGTGCGACATTCTTAGGTGTTTTTAACAAGTGAATGAAATACTATTATTCTTCGAAGAATGTTGCAACTCAGTTGCAGAGATGCGTAGTTAACAGTGGTGAAATGTTTAGAAAAGGCTATGAGAATACTTATTAAAGATGAATGAGGAAAACTAATTTACTCGTCATGTTCTAAGTTACCATTAGCTGCTTCAAACGATTGCAGGGGGAAATGTTGAAAGGAAGAGGTAGAATGGAAAGGCACGTTTACAACATGCAAAGCGAGTAACAAAGGTCACAGACAGCTACAGTATATGCAGGTGGCAGAGAGGATGAACTGTTGTAATACTAAAGCCAACCGATTGTGATTATTATTGAGAAAACAGAAACAATAAACTAGCGGACAATAATAATCTTTTGTTTGTGAAACTTTTTCAAGAGCGCCTGTATTTTTCTTTAATTTGCATCCTTAAGGCAAGCAGAACATGGTAATTTTGACTTTAAAGTACATTTTTCCAAACAAAGCTGAGCAGAATGAAGAGAGAAGAAACTGTTTTCATCAAAAGATGTCTACAGCACTACAGTGAGACGCCAGTACGATTCTTTGTAAAGGCTGCAACGGATCGATTAAATTCAACCACCCGGTATCGAATTTTTTAACTGTCGACGGAGAAAAGGAAATTTAGCAGACGATGGGGCGGAATAGACAGAAGACATGTCTGTAGACAGACTACCGTATTTAACTATTACTGTCTAGTCTGTATCGAATTGCTTTCTTATTCGTGTACATATCGTGCGAAATTTTTTAATAGCTGTTGCTGTCCTATGCACTTTGCTTTACGTTACACTTTTGAGTAATTTTAAGCATGAATGGTCAACTTCTCAATCGTGAAACACATTGGTGAAATTTTATATATCATAAATATGAACGGCCCCGAATCCACACAGCCACTGGATTATTAACTGTAAGTGTGGCAGTTCAGATATAGGCCTACGGTTGAAAATCGAGTAGAGTCTGTTGGTTGTTTCTAATGAGCACAAGGAAACATGGTTTGCTGGTTACAAACAAAAACGAAATACAATTCTTTTATTGCTCCTTTTTACATAAACTCTCACATATTATTCGTTTATAGAAAACTGATTTCTGAAGGTTTTTGCACAAATGCTTTTAATTTTTTGTGGACACTTTCTCTGTCGGTTTTCGTTATTTTTCGAGGCGGACCTCTCATCAGCGGTACGACAAACGAGGTCCAATTGGTGCAGGCCTACGTACATATCGAACGTACAAAAACTACTAGAATAATGTCTGAAATTTCTATGCCTCTCATACCAAACACAACACTAAATTCGGGCGGGTCGCCATAAAAGCAGGTACAGGAAAGCAGAATTTATGGTGGCAACATTTTTGAGAACATAAAATATTTTACATCCTGCCTGTGGTAAAATAGCTTTTGGAAGCAATTATAGAGTGTTACAAGGGTGTTCCGTATGACCTGCTTTCTCCGTGCCAAACTTCTCACCCTATCCCCTGTTATAGTTTTCACAACTGGGTGTATTGTGCAGTCGACACTGCTAAAGGAATCTACAAAATGTCTGTTACCCAGATGTTTCAACATACTTTCATTCGCTTAATTGTAAAATTGTATTGTTATGTAAATTCTGAAAATACTTCACGATGGATTCAACGCTGTCAAAAGAAACTGTAGAAAAGCGTCCGTTGCGCAGTCCTTTTCAATCATATTCGATGTAAAATCGTATTGTTATATAACGCAGTTCGAAATATGCTTCTTCCACGTCAAATAAAGTGTAAAACTAAGCCATAAAATTAAAAGTTACGGAACTTTCACTGGCAGCGTTTATGTTTTTGACTTTTAAAGGAATGGGTTACTCCATGAGTCATCAAGTTTGTACCGAATTGCTAGAAACGAACTGCGGTTGTGAAAGTAAACGTTGACACGACGTATGGGTATAATTAAACATAATATAAACTTATGATTATATCGCCTTTAACTAAGCAGTGAGAGACTTGTGCGCGCACACGAGAAAACAATAATGCCTATAGCCTATAGACGTACTTGCTGGTGTGTTATTAAGTTTTGACTTGCATAATCCAACACTTTGAAAATACAATCATAAGAAACTATGCTTGTGTACTCAACAAAGTCGGTATAACCTTCGTGTTTCTTTATGGTTTACAGTGCTACATATAAATTAAAATTATTTCATTGATAATCTTAAAGTATCTGTCTATATATTAATTAAGAACGTATGGGAAGAAAATAATCGTATAGGATAGAGGAGAGGTTTGTGTCTAACTGGCAGACAGTAGACAAACTCTTTATATTTTGTACCATTTTGTTTCCTTGTACTTTATAAGTTACGTGCATCTAGCTACTTACTTATCTTGACGCTTGATCCTTGGGCTGTTCTAAAATGTACCTCCTATTTTTTTCATAAACCCCAACCGCACCCAATATGTACTTGAACTCCCCTTTAATTTGGAGCATACATCACCTCACTGAGAATTTTCTTTCTCACTCTATACCCTACCATTCTACCAAATGTTTCTGCACTTTATGAACTGTGCGTATTACGATTCTGGATAATATTTTCTGTCTCATCGTTAAATCTTATTTTCCACATTGCTATTTCATTCATCGAAACGTATAGGTACCGTACCTTATTATTTGTCTTTTATTATTAATATATTATTAATCAGATATAAATTATATTTGATGATGATAGTTGGACTACTATCAAAACCTATGTAATTTACAAAATAAAATATATTCTTGTCAAAAGTTTTTTATTATTAATAATAATATAAAATAACAAGAAAAATTTGAGCATTTATGAATATTTTTCTTTTAGATATTTTTACAATGGATATCTCATGCATTTAAAATAATCGCCTCGTTACCACAAAAATTTTCCATTGTACACCTGCTCAAATACATCTATAACTAGCCTGTTTGTAATAGTTTGTATAGGCCTCTCTGGATCATATGTGAAGTATAGAAGTATTGAGAATAAGGAGGGTCATTCAGTAACTTAAGAGACAAACATCAGTGGTATAAAAATATATAAATAAAAAGTAAATACCTTCAGAATCATGAGTTAGCATGCCAGTCATCAATTCTTACATAGCTGATTGGCGGTCGTTTAGCATACGTTGTGTATATCATTAATTCAACAATGGGAAGCCATTACTTAAAACGTTCGGTTTAAGATTTCTGGTTTTCAGAAGGTGCAGAATGACTGTGACGAGTCCAGGATCCGTCATTATGAGTCACAATCCAAGAAGTAAAGCATGGACTGAAAGCATGCCAGTTATCTAATCTGAAAAAATTCAGTATACAACCGTTTTTTATGACAATGAGTTTTACGGTATACATCAAATGCGTAACTAAAAGACCGAAAGAATTGTAGCCAGCCTTTCGAGGTCAATGCCAAGTGTAGGAGGACTCCAAAAAAAGAACAGAGAGTTGCTCGGAGGTGTGGTACGTTCCTTCCATAAGTTTGTATGGGCAGAAACATTGACGAGTAGGAGGGGTAAAGAAATTTTGAATAAGGCATGTAGAAACAACCAAGATAACAAGAATATAACATAAGGCTATAACCAGAATAATCAGAGCATACATGACATCCGGATCTGCAAGTTATTACAGGTATTATACTCATAGACCTAATGGCAGAAGCCGGCGCGGATCCACGTGGTCACATCAGATCCTCCAAATGGTCACATCAGACGAAATTTTTTCGCTGTCTTGTGATTGCAGAATGGTTTTGTGTAAATATGAGAAGAGTACGGATAAAGAAGAATATGGCGCAATGAACGAAGAAGCTAACACCAAATATTGAAAAATGGACTGCGTGGGTACGTAGAAACCTTGATTACTATAATGACCCAAATATAACTGGGCACGGTTCATTCAGGGATTATACAAGACATTAGGAAAGGCAGAGAACAACAACTGCTTGTACTGTGGACAAACTGACACAGAGTCAAGTTCATAGACTTGACAAATACGTAATTAAGTTGTAAGTGCTTGTGCTGTGCGCAGTGAAGTATATTATAGGTAAGTTGAGCAAAGTCTTGAGGAAACGTGAAGTAAAGTACTCGAGCAATGTAACAGTGCAAGCAGGCCAGTGCGGAAAATTACATCAGCTTTCAGAAGACAAAATGTTAACATTTCTTACTTCTTGTTTCCGTATTACGTCGTATAGAAATCCAATAAGAAACTAAATACTAAAATGGCTCTACATTGTTGACTAATTTGAATGTAGCCCTACTACACTTGTTTACAAAGGATCAAGTCCTATTTGCCACGGCCTGTCTGAACATTTACTGTTTCCTGGCTCTCGTGTTAGTCGACCCCTTCAAAGCACGTTTACTCTTACCCCTGCAGTCTCTCTACGAAAACCCCTCCCACGTCGTTTTTCTTATTCGTCCCTCTTACTTGTGTCAAGTTTCAGCCTTAAATTTATCTTTCGGATTTCCTCGGTTGATTTCAAGAAGTAGGGGGTCTTGTCTTTTATGCTTTTGTTTGTGAAGTATTGAAGCATCAACAAAAAAATAAGTTTTCTAGGAGGGGGACGTGTCTCAAACGTTTGACCTAGAAGCTAAACCTATAACGTAAAATTTGAGATTTTATTTACAAACAGCTCACCAAAAGAAGTATGGCAATTTCAGCGTAAACGTATGTATATTTTTGTAGAACGAACTTAAACAGACCGATGCCAACCTAGCTCTCGCACTTTAGTTATTGCAGATTGCAAACATAGGTGGCCTACTACATTTCTCGATTTCGCAAGTGGGTTTTAAAATTTTCAGTTGGTATTCAGAAAGTCGAATTCATTCGCTTACAGATCCTTGAACACACATTACCATTCAGTCAGTGTAAGTTATACACTTGGAAGGCGATAGTCTATATAACGCGTCAATTCCGTTGGACTCTATGGTATCATTAATGTTTGTAAGACTGAACATCGAATCTCAGTCCGATTGGCACTTATTATATCAAGGCTCTCGAAGGATGTTTCGAGAACCGTCCTTATATATCCTTATATCTATATAGGGATGTTTCAGAAGTGAGGATGAGGAATGAGGAACTTATTTCATTTTTGAGTGAGGAGTGTGTGGTTTGCGAACCCTATGTACGAACAACTGGAAACATTTGGAATCAGGTAGAGAAGGTATAGAAAAACCACAGAAATATTTGTATATTATTTATTTTCATTTCTCCGTTTCAGTTCTCCGTAGGCTATTCACTTCAACGTTTGACATTTACTTAGCAAGGAGGGAGATGTCTCACTGAACATCATTCTAAGTACACTTTATATGTGTAAGACGCTCATCCCATTGAACAGTACTCTAGAAGACCTATTTTAGTTAGCCTCAAAACACAGTATTAAATTGAGGTTATAGGCTGTAACTTGACTAAATTGTTCGGTAGGTTCGTTGTTTTAACACTTCGAGTCGTCTATCGTCGCCAACGAATTCACTAAGTTGGTCGTTTACGAGTCGATCGAAATACACTTTCAGTCTTTTTGTATCAAACACTAACCAGATCACGCTGATCACTTTGCATGATTTCGTTAAGCAGATACATGGGGCTAATCCGTAGAATCGAAAAGTGTAGCGAATTCAAATACTTGGGAAGTATTATTTCAGAAGATGGAACAACAAAGAATAACATCAAAAACAGAATACAACAGGGAAAAAAGGCTATTCGTTGCTAAACTCGTTACTTTGGTCGAACAAAATGACTCTTCAAACTAAACTGGCAATCTACACAACTATTGTGGAGCCCATTTTAACTTGTGGCTGCGAATGCTGGCAACTTTCAGATAAAGAGAATAAGATGATAGAAACTGTGGAAATGGACTTCTTAAGAAGAGCGTGTAATATTTCTAGAATGCAACATGTTAGAAACGAAGATATAAGAAGGAAAACAGGGCGCACATTTACAATTCACAATTCTATTCTGGAAAGAATAGAATCCAGACAGATGCAATGGTATCGTCACGTAATGAGGATGGAGGAGACGCGATGGCCAAAGAAAGCATTGACTTACGCACCACAAAAGAGAAGAAAAGGAAGACTGACAACACAATGGAGAACAGGAATTAGAGAAAGATGCGGCATAGACTGTAGACTGTAGGACCCCCGCTAAAAAAAAAAAAAACACTATGGGGCACGGATATTTTGAAAATATTGTAATATTTCAATGCTGGAATTGTTTACGGTTCACCGTAATTGTCAATGCTGCAATTGATTACGGTACCCCGTAATTGGACACAGTGGCGGCTGGTGTTATGGTTGCAGCGTTGCACAACCACCAATATAGAATAACTAAACTACAAAATAATATACGAAAACACTAAGCAGCTACATACATTTTTAAAAGTATCATCAGTTTCAACGGAGAGCGTATTAGATCCTTACGCGGTAATGTTCGCGAACAATTCAAAAGTGGCGTGCAGGCTGGTGGTTGTAGGCCGCCTTGCAACTTCCAACAGTAAATGGCAGAGCTTACTACACAAACGCATGGGAGTACTAGCACTACTCTTCACAATTGCCGTATGTTCCCAATGTTAGCTAGGCGGTTGTAAAGCTTCTGCGACGGCCCACTAGTAGCGCTGTAGCGCAACTTTGCGTCATGAAATCAGCACAGCCTTCTTGATTTATAAGTTATGTCACGTTTAGTGTTTACGTTGGTTCAAGCCAAACGTTATCCGTTGTCTGAGGTTATAAAATTATAGTAATAATTTTATATAACTGTGATTATGATAGTTTAATGTCTTTTAACCCCTCTCCCGACCACTCAACCAACTACTGCAACCACCAAAATTTGGAACCACCAGCCGCCACTGATTGGACATTGTAAGCAGGCCCTTGTGCGTTTCAACGACGTTTTTATACAAATATTTTATTTCCAATTGACAGTTACGATTTTCTCCCTATTTCTATTACTTTCTTACTTAATGTGTGTACTGGTGCCAGTTTAATCTCTCGTCCAAGTGGATGTCAAATTACTTTACACTATCTACTTACCGTAACTGCCAGCTGTTGAACAAACTGTGTAACGATTACCTTTTCATAGGATGTGGTGTGATTAGATTTGTTTAGGTAACTTGTATTCAACAAATCTTAAACCACTCTTGAATTTTGTTTTTATAAATTTTGTGTAGTAGTTTCATGATCAGGATGGGATGCCAGCACTCCTGTGTTACCAACTGAGGTACCAATTGAAAGCATATCGGCTGCACATAAGTAAACACCTTTTTTCCTTCTTTCCATTTTCGTTTCAGCCACTGAGATGCAGTGGGGGTACCTTCAGTTCCTGAAGTTTTTCTCTCTTGCCAGTATTCCTTCAATCTCTGGCTCGCTCTTGCTTGTTCTTCTTCCGATAACACCTTTTAATTCTCCCTGTTTCTTTTCGGGAAGATACTGCAACTCCGCAATTTTCCTTCTGTACTCTTCCCAGTTTCTTATATCTTCCTCCCTGATTCCACATTTTCCTAGATGTGATGGAGTTCTTTCGTCCATGGTACTTGTGCCTTGCTATCCGTCCTGATAGACGGAATAGAAAGCCATTCTTCTTTTCTTTATCGTGGTCGAGATCTTCTCAAACACGTGATAGAGTTCTCAGAATACAGGATTCCATACCAACACATCTGTATTGTCCGAAAAGGTAGCAATTCAGTTTTACTGAAGGCATATCGGCAGTAATAAGTTTTATTACTGTAGACACTAAAATAATAATGATGTTATAAATGACAAATAAAACACTTAAACTTTCCAGCTACTTCGTGCGACACCACATACAGAATCAACAACATACAGAGATTTATGGCAAAGTCGCGCATGAAGCGGTGAGTACAAAGCCTACAGCGAAGGCTGATAACATTTTTTGCTTTGTGGTTCGGTATCACCACCTGTGGATTATTACGAAAACCGCGGACGTGAAATATTTGCGAGTCACTTCGTTCAAAATAAAATTTTATATTCATCATAATTTTAAATATTTATTTTACTTTATTCACAGTAAGAACTGCTGGGCCTAATTACCGTGTTCTGTATTTCTTATCAAGTTATTGTCCTAATCACAAAAACTCCCAATATTTACCGATTGTAATAACTTCATACATATAATATTTACTAACAAGACGTTAAACTGTTGCACACCGCTATTTAGACAATTCTCGGTTAACCGTGTAAAGCATTTTTAATTTCTGTTTGTGAATATAATCACTAATACACATTTTTTATTTAAAATAGTTTTAACTGTAATGTGTCCCGTAGTCTTTTTTATAGATGTATGCACCCACGATAAGTTGCCGGGAGACTGTAATTTATTGCCTGATTCACCAAATTCGTTCAGAATTTCTTTATCCTCTTGTCACGTTACATTTTCCTGGCATTTTTCTCCAGGAAGTTCTGTCGTTACACTCAGTTACTAATAAGGTATTGTCTTTATTATAAGAACTCACGAGTTTTCTCTAATGATGTTGAGTCCGAGATTCTCGCTGTAAGGATACAGAGGGAATGCCCATATTTCCCTGCCATGACGTAGAGTCGGCCTACTTTCACACCTCCTGAGTCTGTTCTTTCTAAATTGGTGTACATGCCAATAACAACACACTTCTCGATTAACAACTACATTCTGCTGATATCGTTATTAATAACTGGCTCCATTTGCAAAGTCAGAAACCTGAATGGTCACTGGCCAGAAATACGGCGGTTCGGTGGTGGGGGACCCACGATTATTAATGAATTTTATTGTTAGGCCAATTAATAAAAAATAAAAAAAATTCTGAAAGTCCGACCATGTAAGGCTACGAGTGAAAATATGTAGGTCTACATATACAGTATATGAGATCACAATATACATATCTTACATAATTCACCTTTTAATGCATC
Organism: Magicicada septendecula; assembly: GCA_034769895.1. Classification (NCBI taxonomy): domain Eukaryota; kingdom Metazoa; phylum Arthropoda; class Insecta; order Hemiptera; family Cicadidae; genus Magicicada; species Magicicada septendecula. Next base: position 129,164,943 of record CM068368.1, read on the forward strand.
TTAAAACTCTTTGCAGTACTCTGCTAGTCCAATCTCTTGCACTTTACGCAACAAAATTGGAAGCTGCAACTAGAGAGTTCTGCAATAGGGGAACTCCGTCGGACTGCAGTTCTCTGCTAGTCCAATCTCTTGCACTTTATGCAACAAAGTTGGAAGCTGCAACTAGAGAGTACTGCGATAGGGGAAGTAAGTCCGTTTTGGTGAGTTACAAACAACGAAGAGGTATTTTTCGAGAAATTCTGTGGGGGTACGAAAGTAAAACAAAAAACGGGATACACGGTATTCTAAACAAAATATAGAGCTGAACAGATTAAGAATTCTGCCTTCATTTTCACTTTTCAAACAGTGGAAGCCTTGCGTAAAAAAAATGGTAGGTCTTTTTTTACGATATTTGGTCTTGAACGATGACTTATTCGTCTTTTCGAGTTCTCTCCGAAGTATCAGTTGCTGAGACTATTGTCTTCTGAAAAATACGATCACATCGTGGCTTCGTCGTCTTTCTGTAAGCCCTGTACTATTAACGATAGTGGATTACATTTGTACCGTCTCGAATGCTTTGTAAAAAAACTCAGAAATTTTCATTCTCAAAGCGAGTGTAAGGATGGATTAGCAAAGGAGCACTACTGGAAAGGATAAAGTAAATTTCAGTTCCCGAGGAATTTAATAATTCAAATGTCACTAGTTTCGGATGGTGCTTGGCAAAGTTAGATCACTTTCAGATTGATCCCCTATTTTCCTATATACGACCTTGTAGAGTCATGTACCTGTTCACACAATCCAACTGGAACTGCTATCTCACCTGATCGCCCATTCCACCATTTGTATAATTTAGTAAACTCTTTCCTTTACACGCTCTCCAGTCCACGCACTTTTTTCGTTACTAGACGGAGTTGAGCAAAGGTGATAGGTAGGCCACTCTCTTTATTATTGCTCTACACTACGCCATTAAAGACATAGATAATCGAGGAACAATATTAAATAAGACAAGCCAAATATGTGCTTGATGATCGACGTTTTGATAATAGCCAGATCAAGACAACAGTTAGCTGAGATATTACAGGGAGCTGAGTCAAATATAAGCAATGGAATGGGACTGAATGTAAATATCAGCAAAACTAAATACACGCTGATTTCTGCATCAGAAAGGAGAAAAAAATCTATATAGTTTATGCATAGGTGATAATTCATTTCACCCAGTTAATAATTTCAGATACCTGGGTAACAGGATAGATACTGAAGGGTCCATAAACACGAAGATACATGACGGGATACAAGTAGGAAATAGGGCATATTATACCAACAGTATACTAATGAGAAGCAACTCATTATCGTAACACACACAAAAATATAAGTCTCTTATCAGACCGGTTGTTACTTATGGAGGGGAGACATGGACATTAAGGAAAAAGGAACAGGAACACCAAGAAGGTTTGAAAGGAAGATTGCACGACGTGTTTATGGCCCGGTTAAAGAAGATGAGTGGAGAATAAAAAACCAGGAGACAGATGAGCTATTGAAACATGAGACCATTGTAAGATTCGTAAAGGCTCAACGAATACAATGGCCAGGTCATCTAGAGCGGATGATGATCAGCGTATATCAAAGAAAATCCTGAGGGCGCACGTCTGTAAAAGCAGAAAGAGGGCCCGACCTAGGATAAGATGGTTGGCTGATGTGCTTGAAGATCTAATAAGAATGGATGTTAGGGGTTACACTGAGAGGGAAATGGGTAGAAGACATTAGAAAGATTGGTGTTGGAAGCCAGGGCTCACGTTGGTCTGTAGTGTTAAAGAAGAAGAAGAGTAAGAAGATGTTTTGTTTAGTTTTACGGGTCAGTGTCACAGTAACCATTATGCTTTCTTGGAATTACTGTTCAGAAACAGTTCTTGACAATATAATGCATAATCAGTAAGATCCTTTAGGCCTACGTATTTAAGTCGCTCCACATAAAGAACAAAAGTCGCTGACATAAAAAACGGTTGTCTAGGTAGAGACGCAAATTTGTAAGCAAAGAATACATAAACTAGTCTTCTTAATAAGTCTTAGCTTTGTTTTGTAATACGTTATTCCTAATATATAGTATGTTAGCAACATCAGTAGCCTACACATTATATGACAAATTACAAAAAAATCGCAAGCTGTATGTGTAAGCTACTTCAAATACTTTCATGTGATCCGAGGAAAACAACAAGCACCACTGTTTAGGGCAATAAAATGTAGCAGTAATGTTTGGGGTAGCAATGTAGGCCAAAAGTGATTTTAGCGAGGGCACAAGGATTCTCTAGAGCGCACAATTAGGGTGCAATAAAAGTAAACCCAACATGTGCGCTTAATGCTTTCTCGACGCCGCGCCGCTTGAATTGTGACCGTATTCAGACTTGGCGGCTCAGTCTGTAAGTAACCAGACCTTTGTCCGAAAAATGGGGCCAGCTTTGCAGGTACATGAGCGGTTGTAAAACTCCCTACGACGTTTTTGAAGAGGAGACTCGCATGGGGTTTTGTTGTCCCACACAAGGAACAATTTCTGCTCCCCCCCCCCCCCAATGGATAACTTTTAGCCACAGCAAGCGCAGTCATTTGGAGTAATGAAGCAGCAAGATGAAATGAGACAGGAAAAGTATTTAATTAATTATTTCTGTTTGTGATGTACATCCATAAATTTATATTTATATAACGCTTTTTCCTCGTCTTACAAACGGGATAATAATAAATTTATTCACTCTCGAGACAGATCCAAACGTCAGTGGCTATTAGTACTCGGTGAATTACATAACTGAACAAAAGCAGCGAATAAAGAATCAACTTGAAACGTGTCGGAAAGATAAAGCTATCAGACGGGATTGCACAACGTATTTCGTACGGAGTTACAAGTTGATCACGTTTTAGTTTTTCGCGTAGTCAAGGTTGGCAGTAACACGAGTTTGCCAAGGCTCTGTGTCGCTCCTATATTGCCGCTGACTAGGAAGTAACCTTGCGTATTGTACATTGACAACTTTGACTTAATTTGGTTTAACTCGTGTTCCGCTTTCGTAACCAATCGAATAGGCTACTAATTTTAATCGTACCACTATATGTTACTCTTTTGTGCACATTAATAGGCTTTCAAATAAAAAGCATTAAATAAATCTTATTTCCTTTCGTTCATTTTAATACATTAACAGGTAAATCGAACGAGTAAAAGATTTCTGTTAGCCAGGAAGTATAATTAACGAATTCAGCAGATGGTTAGTAGAACAGCCCGAGCAAAACAAGTGTATGAACAAAAAAAAATTGTTAACAAATGAGCTTAGTAATGAGGAAACCTACGACAATGAGAGTTGGATGTTCAGGAGACTCAAGACCAATCACAGATCAGTAGAAACGTTTTCAGAAAACGTTGTAAAGGTAAGACTGTGAAAATTAGCCTACTTTCATATGGAAAGAGCAGCAGAAAGCAGACGCGAGTGGAAATTTGAAGGCGTGGACGAAGCTAAAGGCCGCGCAGCATCCGCTACTCAGGGGGCGACAAGATACGGACGGACAAGAGTCAGCCGAGAAATGTCGCAATCATAGAGATCGTGGGGAAGGGCGCATTCCGAAGGTGGACGAAGGAGAGTGTAGTCTTTTAAATAACATGATGACATTATTATGATATGTGATGACATATCAACAGGGATTTTAAGAGTTACAAACGATCCGTTAATAGCTAAAATCCAGTTTTATTCCCATATTTGTTCGATTTCGATCATCATAAACTTTTTTAAAAATAATCTTTATTCTACACACTATTGTATATATCGTTTTTCGTTTACATAGTGTGTCGAAAGATCCCGGGATCTATGGTTCGTCCTGATTATAAACGGTTGTAGTTGGACGTTGTTTTCCAGTGGTGTATCTAGAATTTCGTCTGGAGTGGGGGGGGGGGGGTCCGGTCGAGTCTGTTTCATACGAAAGAAAAAACAAGTGAAGACTAATCAACATTACTATATTTAAAGTGGTTGAAAACGTGTGATAATGTCCTGTAATCAGTCCCATTAAAATAAACGGTAATAACACAATAAAAATACGCGTTATTGAAACACTGTTTAGAAGATACTTATCGACTGGACTGATTTATCTATATTTTATATTTCAAACGTATACTTAAGTGCTGTGTAATAAACCTGTTTGTTGGCCTATATTAAAAAAAGAGTTATTACTTTATTAGTGTACACAGCTGACAAAACAATAAAACAGTCTAAAAAATAAATAGATTAACAAAATTCGTCAACTTTTTTTGACACTCTGGGGGGCGAGTCCCGTTAGCCCCTCCTAAATACGCACCTGCAGTTTTCTCCCAGAGTTTCAACACTGTAAAATATTTTGACGATGAAGATGAAGAAAAAGTGTGGTGAGAAAAAAAGTTCACAAAAGTGGGCACATTTCTTTATAAATGTTGAGGGAAAGAACAGTGTATTTTCTGAACTTTTAAAACTGTGTAAGTGACTGTTCACGATACAGTCTTATAACGCTAACGTACAAAGAATTTCATGGTACAATGAAAATTCAGTGGTCTAACGACAGAAGCAGGCTGGAAGATAATTTCTTCAAGTTTTCTACTATTTTTCAAATAGACTCAAAGTATTTTATAAGCATCTACAATAACTGAAAAACATTGGGTGTGTGTGTGTGTGTGGGGGGGAGTAATAATAAACTTAACAATAAAAAGTATTATCAATGGATTAAGTTTAACAATGACATTTGTAATAATAATAATAATAAACCAAATGTACCCTGTTGGTTCAATAATACTGTACCAGCATAGCATTGTTTTTCTATTTTCTGTATATAAAACATTTACCTTGGATAATGGAAAAAACTATCAGGAAAAAACTTGGATCAGGAGAGTTTGAGTATGGAAAGGGAGTCCTCCAGGGCGATGCTCTTGCTTGCCTCCTCTTCAATCTTGCCTTAGAAAAAGCTATGAGAGATGCTGGAATAGATTCCTCTGGGACTGTATTCAACAGGTTGGTGCAGGTCCTAGGATACGCTGATGACCTAGATATAATCGGGAGGTCCCTTCGAGCAGTCACTGAAGCCTTTCTTGCTCTTGAAGGTCCCGCAAGGAGACTGGGTCTCATAATAAATGAAAGCAAGACAAAATACATGGCCACAGGACAGGAGGCTAGGGAAGGAGAGCACATCCAAATTGGCTATCTATTTCCTTGCGAAAAAATCAACAACTTTGTTTATTTAGGATGCCAGTTAAACGCTGATGGGGAAACAACAGAGAAATAAAGCGAAGAATCACCTCAGCTAATAGGTACTTCTTTGGTCTCAGACCCCTGTTCCAAAGCAGAATAATTGCCAGGAGTTTCAAGCTGCTTTTGTATAAAACACTGATCCGCCCAGTTCTCACTATGGTTCTGAGACCTGGACCATTTCTAGAACGTCTGAGTCAAGCCTGCTGGTTCATGAACGCAAAATCCTCCGTAGTATATTTGGTCCAATATGTGTGGGAGGTTGAAGTGGAGGAAAAGAACCAACCAAGAACTGAACACACTTCTGAATGAACCAGATATTGTGAAAATTATAAGTGGGCTGTACACGTGATCAGAATGGGGTGAAAATAAAATACCAAGAAAGGCACTCACAGAACAGATCTATGGCACCAAGAGAGTTGTTAGACCCAAACTACGCTGGGAAGACGGTGTGAGCTATGATGCGCGCCACATCCTTGGGACCCGGAACTGGAGAGCAGCTGCACTTGACCGGGACAACTGGCGGAGGCTGTTAAAGGAGGTCTTGACTCAGTAATGGGTTGTTGCGCCGCTGATAATGATGAATGGAAAAAACTAAACCCCCCAACTATACAAATACAAAAAGAAAAAATAAACAAATAATAATAATATGATTTGTTTAAGATTATTAAAAACAATGAGCTTTCAATACGATAGTTTCAACAATCATTTTGTGAAAAAAATCTCTCCTTAAACCGTCCCGGATATTGTCTGAATTTATTGGGTCCGACTAGTTTAGCGACGTGTATCTGAAGGTTAGGAAGCAACCTTGCTTATTACACATTGACAACAAGAGACCGAATCGGGATTTACTTACGTCTCGCTTTTATAACTTGTCGAATTAATCAGTATACGTTATTGTACGTTTATACACTTTCAACTAAAAAATCCCATCAAGTGTTAAATCTTATTTGCCTTGAACGCTGCGCGAGTACCGCCCACAGTGCCATCGTGATTATTGTTGTCATTGTCGTTGACACCATCACTGCCTTCGTTCTTATCGTCGTTATACTTCCTTGAGCCAAGAGACATTGCCAAATACCAACCATCACTGAGTGGGCGAAACGTTTATCATTAGGAAATACAACAGTATTGCGTCACTCTGATATATTACCATAGTCGTCGACATTTTTCCTCCTCGGTTGTTCCAAAGAACATTCTAAATTATATGTTTCGCTTAAAAAAAGAAAGACAAATGAAATTGGATCGATTCCAAATAAACAGGTACTACTTGGTTGACGCAAGTTCTGGTGCCTGATTTTGCTAATGACTCAGTAAAATCCTGTACGACGTCTACGTAAATGAAGCTGTTCACAGCCGAGAGCTGTGAGTGACGGATCAGTTATAGAGCCGTGTTGTCTGTTAGTTCACGAACACCGACTATTTAAATATAGGCGGCCTACCAGTATGCTTATAAATACGTCATGTTTATGTAGTTGGAACGATAACATTATCTCGTTTAATCATAGAGAAAAATACTTATCATTTCTTATCATTTTTCGCTATATAACATACTTTTTGGACTCAAGAGAGATACAGAAAGGGGTGTAGTATAAATAATAAGTAGAGACGTAATAATTGTTAAACGTAAGCTTGACATAGTTTTTATTGACCAACCGGGACATCTGTATGGCTTGGGGGGGGGGGGTGAGAAGGGAGGCTAGAATTAAAATATAAACATTACATATATATTTTTTTATTAGGTGTATATAATGTATAAATATAATAATAATAATACTGAATAGATAATAAAGTGTAAATAAAAGAAAATATTTTTACAAACTTAAGTGCAGTACTTTAAATTGTGTTCAATCAAAAAAGTGTGTAAGTTAAATTTCTTTTTTAAACCAATCATATATTTCACTTTCTCCATTATTTTGTCAAAAACTTCATTACAGCTTTTTATAAGTCCAAAATTTACTTTACACAGCATCAACACACACTGTTGTCTCCTGCATTAAACCTCTGTCATCTGCCCAACCGTTGTTCATCGCGTATAGAGAACCCTCTCTCGACCATTATTTTTTCCAGGAACCAATTGCACCGAGCGGACCATTTCGGCAACCGGGAGGGACACCGGGACTGCACTCTGAAACCGGGACTATCCAGGTCAAACCGGGGCGTATGGCAAGCCTACTTAAATGGATACACAACCAAACTGGACTAGATTCTGTCGGTTACAGGATTAAAAAAGTAGATGGTGGTGAGCAGGACTTTTGAGCAGGCGTGAAGACGGGATATATCATCTTGAAGATTGCTAGAGTACCCTGCATAGAAGTAGTCCCATCAAGGTCAATCACTTTCATTGCTCCTACCTGTCACTTCCACGCCCCTCGCCTTGCGTTGTTGGCGGCTACTACATCGTGTAGCGTTTTAGCAAAACAGTTCACTGTTTTCCGTACAGTGAACTTACTTATTTAAAGTTTTACTGTTTTCTTCATGGCGGTTATCCTACAGACTGACAGTTGTCTAAGAATGTTGACCTTGCCTGTTGTTGTCGCTTTAATTTTTTCATACTCACGGTCTTTTCCCTTTTGTAAATGAACCGGTTTTTGTTCTCTGTAAGGTCGTTCCTAACCCATATGGTTCGGAAGTTCTGTGAGGTATATGTACAGTTTTTGTATGCAAATTGCGTATACCCTGTCGGCATGTCTTTTCGGTAAATATTGCTGTCTGACACTTTTATAAATACCTTTGTCACTTTTACACTCCCCTCAAAACTGTGTATGTTTACTGGCCGCGCTACTTCCTTTCTTCCGTTGCACAAAGATAAATAGGACTGAGCAATTTCTGTAAACAAAATTGTCGCTGTTGTGGCAAAAACCAATCCCATTTCTGTTACAGTACCCAATATATGTACTCCATATTTATAATATATTAATATATGAATAAGGAATTTATAATTTATTTCATAAGGAAAATTTTTTTGAATTAACAATTATTAACAATGTAACAATGTATGTATTAGAAACTTCCTCACTGTAAAATGTTACGTAAAAAAAAAATACAGTAAAACGCAAGTTAACCAGTGAAAATATGTTACATTACACTATCTTACAAAATCAGAACAACTGTGATACTTGTAAGGTTTTAACATGTTTTTTACTTTACATAACATTAAATTTTATCTATAAAATGTCTGCTGTAGCCATCTATAAACCTTCAAAATGTGTCCTTGTTTTTTTCAGTCTTCTATTGTCATTGATTTTTAGAATTTTCAACAGTTTAAAGTAGAAAAAAATATTTTAATTGTGATTTTAATGGGAGCCTCATTGACAAGAACAAAGTAAATATTTAATTTTAAAATCACTTTGTTATATTCTTTACATTAAGTAGGCCTACTTACTAAAAACTTACTTTACTTACTTTTTATTGTAGCATTTTTCGGAAGAAAGGGAAACTATTGCTTACTGGCAACGCTGTAAGTATGCGGTGTGACCTTGACGGTACTACTTCCATGCAGTTAACTATAGTTTGGTGAGCAACAGACCCAAAATGCCACGACGGTGTCTTTCATTTCAAACTGAAGGGATGATCTGGGTTGTCGTACAGTGAAACGAGACAAGAATCAGTCTAGCAGACGTTCGCTCAGTCGTAGTGGTGCTAATAATGGTGATAATATATGTTCGGTAAAGGGTTTTACTTATTTTTTATTACCGCTCAATTAATAATTAAAGTTCAATTTTGTTTCCATCCGCGAGTGCCGAATTCAACCTAATGTGATTGACGTCGATCACCATACGTATTTCCAGGGCGTGCTTACAACATGATGCAATGGTGCAAGTCGCACCACTGGAATTTGGGGGGGGGGGATTTTTCAAGGCGATTTTTGTAATTTGTATTCTTTTTATTTTCATAATCCTTTGTTGGAAACAGAAGTTACATGAATTTAACCAGGGGGCTCTATTACCCCCCTTACAAGCGTCGTAAATCAAACAAATCAATGAAGAAAATGAATGTGATTACAAAATCAAGTTAGATTATCTTGAGAAGGCCTAATGTACTACTAATTATGTTAGGCCAGGTTGACCAGGCTTTTACGTTTCTCACAATTTAGTTATTGATTAGGCATACTAGAAAACCTTTTGGTATTGATAAAAAGAATAACATTAGTTTTTTTATTATAATTGCTTCAATAATTGAACTAGGATTTAGTTCAATAATTGTTTCATGGCTTTAGTTTTTCAACAATGTTATATAAAGCCCCAAGATTTACCATTAACTGGGGGTTATTCAATACCCCCATATTGTGATCCCCCTACCCACGAAATCAAATTTTTGGGGGATTTCGGAATACTTGAGGGAGACAGCACCATGTGCTTTGGGGGGCCACCTCTGCGTATTTCTACAGACAATCGTTTAACTAGAGTCCTCGCATTTCACATTTTACCATACTCTCCATTATTCTTCACATCTGCCTATGTTACTCTGTTGTGGTCATACGAAAATGTCTACTTACCGAACGAACGTAATATGGAGGACCGGAACGAAGCCCAGGCGAAGGAGACATATGGATAAAAGATCGGCTGCTGATGAAAACAGGCAGTTACGTGCAGAAACGGCGAGTGTTGTAATTACCTCTCGTACTAGCTGTAAGTTTTCACCGCATTCTGTTGTAACAGGAAAACGCGGCAATTTCTCTTTTGAATAACTTGGCCTCTTTCCCATTGCCTTCCACGAGTTCACAGTTAATGCGTACTTATGTGTTTCTAAGGAAACTTTTATAATGACAGAGACTGCTGTTCATTATCGTAATAAACAAACAAATATCGCGTTGAAATTGTATACCTATAGATCTACTTTTACCAAATCAAATTTGAATTGACTGCTCTTTCAGGTTGTCGACATTACACATTCAGGTCTTTATTTAAAAATTTCAGTAAATATTAAGAACCACGTAGGCTAATTTGTTAAATAAAACACAAAAAACAAAGTGAGGTTAGACAACTTTTCTGCGACAGTAGACAACAAAATGAATCTATTAAAATCCCATAATATAAATATTTACATCAAAAGTGATGTTTCTTGTCTTAACTTTTATCCCCTCCATCAGACAATTTCTGAATCCCCCTCTGCGTCTTCCACATCGAAAGAGGAATTTTAATTAAAAAAATTGTGTTAGTGGTTATAATCACAAACAGAAATAACACTGTTCCACACCACTACAGAAAAATTATTCCGATTAGCGCTTTCAAGCTTGACAGCTCATCATCAGATCGGAAATATCTGATGATGAGATCAGAAATATCCATCATCAGATCGGAATATAGTTCCGATCTGATGATGAGCTGTGAATCTTGAAAGCGCTAATCGGAATAATTTTTCTATAGTGGTGTGCAACAGTGTTATTTATGTAAAGAGGAATTATTGTCTTATTAGATTATTTTTTTCTGCTTCTTTGATTCTTTTTTTTTTTACCACTTATGCAAGCGTACGGTGGTTTTTATAATTTCTTCCATTATCAGACAACATAATTTCAAAATAATTCCTCGAATAAGTGCGATTAGTGAACTGTTTTAGTATACGAATAGTTATATGAAATCACGTGATAGGCGTATTCCGGCTGCTATTAATCAAACGTAATTGTTTACTTCAATATTTGTATCGCCCACTTTTCTGCAAGTTACTGTTACTCACCACCTGTCTGACTCATTATTAATACCCACTTCTGTCTCGCCATGACTGAATTCGCAGCCCCCGTTCCCGTCCTTCGCTCTTCTTAGTGTTAATTGTTTGTTCCTTTTAATACGCATTTGAGAATAAGGAAACGCTTAGTAGGAAGTAAGGAGTTGGTGTCATTTAGTATATGGTCGTACTGTTTTACAAATGTACATTTTACAAGTGTTCCCACGAAAAACTGTGGTCCCACGATTCTTTATTTACATGATCAACAAGTCCTACGCACGGATAACACCATTGTTTAGTACCCGTGTCGTAGTGAATTGTAGGATGTCTTCTCCAGTCGGGCGTTTCGTCTGCATCTGTAATAGTTTTTCTTCGTTAATTACAGGGGAAGTTTCGTAGAAGTGGAAGCGGAAAGTATAAAGGTGGATATCGATACAGTCGCCGAGGCCATAAACAAATTGAAAAACCGTAAAGCACCTGGTCCTGTTGGGATATATGCGGAAATGATAAAGAATGGTGCAGACACTTTACTAAGAATGATGACAGAAATGATTAACAGTGTATTGAAAGGAAACAGGTACCAGCGGAATGGAAAATAGGATTCATGTCCTCATTGTTCAACAAAGGAGACAGACAGCAATGCAATAATTATAGAGCCATAACTGTCACACCAACCCTTAGTCGTCTTTATGGCAGAGTCTTAAGAGATCTAATTGAGGAGGAGTACGCAGAAAATGAAACAGAAGAACAGAGCGGGTTTCGTGCTGGGAGATCTTGTATGGATAATATCTTCTGTCTTAAACAACTAATAGAAAAAAGACTATCTGTAAATCAAGAGGTTCACCTTCTCTTCATGGACCTGTCTAAGGCTTACGATAATGTCCCCGTCTCTAAATTGTGGGAGGTTCTACAGAACACTAATATAAACCACACTATCATTCAGGCAATACAAGAAATTTATAGAGACTCCAAAATAAAGATCAAAATAGGGGAAAAAGTGTCAGCAGGGTTTACAGTATCGAAAGGTCTAAGGCAAGGGTGTTGCATCTCCCTGACATTGTTCAAAATATATATAGACACAGTACTGCAACAGTGGAAAAGAAAGTGCAGAGGTATGTGAATTCCAATAGATGGAACCCATATTTTCACATTACAATTCGCGGATGACCAGGTCTCAGTAGCACAAGACAAAGAGGACTTGGAGTATATGACTCAGAAGATCAAAGACGAATACGAGAGCTGGGGACGGTCAATAAATCTAGAAAAGACCAAGTATTTATGCGTGGGAGGTACTGAAACCAACTTCCAATTGGAAAATAATGAAGAAATTGAAAATTTCTAGGCATATAAGAATTTAGGAGTAGAGACAAAGCAGGATGGCAGAGATACAGATGAAATAAAGGAGAGAGTAGGCATGGGACGGAGGGCTATGAAAAGGCTAAATAGTATACGGTGGCATGACCAGATAACTAGAGGAAGGAAAGTACAGATATACAATACTATCGTAAAGAGTGTTCTGTTGTATGGTGCTGAGAGTTGGAGAATGACAGAAGCGGACAAAAGGAAAATACTAGCTGTAGAGATGGATGCACTAAGGAGATCATGCAGAGTATCCAGGCGAGAGAAAATACGAAATGAACAGATTAGAGAAATGATAAATGTGAAACATCCAGTAGTAGACGAAATAGAAAGAAGACAGTTAATTTGGTTTGGACATGTTAAACGGATGGGAGGAGAAAGGCTGCCAAAAAGGATAATGGAATGGTTACCCCCGGAGAAGAGGAAGAGGGGAAGACCCAGACGATCATGGGGAGAGCGTATCCAGAAAGCTCTAAGTGCGAGGAATCTGACAGAAAACATTGTCAGGACAAAAAATATTGGAGAGAAAGTCTGGAAATCGGACAGCGACGACACGCTATAAACCGATGTTATATATACATATATTACAGCGGGAAAATGGTGATGAAGCTGGATTAGCTGGTTACTTATCGGCCTATCATTATAACATCTCTCGAGAATACACATAAAGAGGAAAACGACGATTGAACCACGACCTAAAAAAATGTAGAAGTAGGTTGCATATTATTATTACGTGATGGTAGGGTCATGTAGCTACAGCATCGTGGTGGTGCAATTTGCAAAGTCAAACGTCACATGCATGATTACGCAAACCTGGATAGACGACCACACGGCGGCTCGCTGACCGGGGACCTGTATACTCAAAAGGGTAGACAGAGAAAAGAACTAGGCCTATATTATACATTATTATTATAGCGATTTGTTTATAGTTGCCACCGTGTCTCGGATCCTAGCTTCAAACTTTGTTCATCCAAACAAGTCCGATCCACGACGCCTCTATCTCTCATTGCTTTCCTCATGTTCTTCTTCCATCCCATCTCGGGTCTACTTATTTTCATTTTATTTGGAGGTGTCCAGTCTTTTACTTCTTAGGTCATTTGACATCCTCCCGATATATCCACACCATATTAATCTCTTCATGCACATTGATTCCAGTACCTCATAGAAAACGTAAATACTATTTAAAAACACTTACCATGTAAACAAAATCGGAAATTAGCTAATACATGCCTAAGTAAGCACTGTTACTGTTACTGTTGCCTCCAGAGGCAAGTTAGAAAAAATGAATATATTGCAAAAACGTCACAATTGTTTACAGTACCGTAAACTTAAACCACTATACCAGACCACTATATTTAAAACTTAAAAATTTTGGTCGCCAAGTAGCGGTTTTCAAAATCGCAGCAGCCTCAGACCGAGTACATTGCTAGCATGTAGTAATGTTTGAGCTTGATGTCTCTCTACCAGTGGCTATTTGGAGTGTCAGGGTGAAGCCAGAAATTAACCGGTGCTGGTTTGTCAACGGGTTCCTACAGCTGGAAGGGTTACCGGCAACGCGCTTTTTCGCTAGATGCCGGTGCCAAAGGTAACAGCAGCAAGTAGCGTGTTCAGCGTGATAGGTAGAGGTCCCACAAGAGAGTTAGGGAGTCGGGTTGAGGGGAGGTAAACTGCAGCGGTGTTAACAAAAAATTAACCCGGAAGACGGCTTTATGTCGGGTCATCTAGAATCGCCCGAGGGCGTTTGACCCGTATCGGGTATGGTGGTGGCTGTGGTGCTGATGGTCCTGAGGTAAGGGAAGGAAGAGGTCGAGGTTCCAGCAAAGAGAGTTACAGCCAGCGACCGGGAAAAGGCATAGAAGAGTGGGAACTCGAAAACCTCCACGAATTACATTTCGTGGAGATCCCGGCTAGGAACGGACGGTTTCCGGTGTATCAGATCGAGTCAGATACAAGGTGAATCTTATAACGTGTCCCAAATTTAGTAGGCCTATCAAAACTTTCTGTTAGGTCGTGATCCATAGCTTCCATGTAAGATACTAACGTTTCGATGACGGCTCTCTTCAGCGGAGCAGTACCTTAGGCGGTGGGTACCCGTACTCTACAAGAAGACCTGGATCACGGCTTAACAGCTCCGCGAGAAGTTTTAATACTATTGGTAACGGCCGTAAGAGGTTACGTTGTTTATCCCAGCTCCACTACGGCACTACACACTAAACTGCAAAATTAGGAATCACAGAAAAATATAATTTTTCATCTTTAGTAAAGAGTATTCCAGAAACTGTTCGCCGTAGTTCGGTTGTCAGAATTTTCCCTGTTAACATAGAAGTTTTTTAAGTTATGCTCTGTATGACGGTGGTTGGCGTGTGGACCCTTGGCCTACCTGCTGCCTCTCGCCATTGTAATACTTCCGCCCGGGCTCGACAGCAGCTAATTGCCGCGTGAGTCACCTCATTGTGCGTCCAGTAAGAAACAATTTTTTTTTGCCTCGCCCAATACTGGTAAAATTTTGTTATATTTGAAATCAGCGAAATAATACGATGAAAATGACACTAAACACGACTAAGGAATATTGAAAATTGGGCGTTATAAAGTAACAATGACTGAATAATTACAATGACTTTATTTGTATTATTTATTAATATTTTGTACTCGTGTTTGGTGTAATTTTCATCGTATTATTTCGCTGATTTCAAATATAACAAAATTTTACCAGTATTGGGCGAGGCAAAAAAAAATTGTTTCATACTGGACGCAGAGTGAGGTGACTCACGTGGCAATTAGCTGCTGTCGAGCCCGGGCGGAAGTATTACAATGGGGAGCGGCAGCAGGTAGGCCAAGGGTCCACACGCCAACCACCGTCATACAGAGCATAGGTTCACTTGAAATATTAAAAAAACAAAAAAAATATTGTGTGAATGTCTCTTGGGGTTCAAAGTGGCGCTCACATACAGTGCTTTACGGTTTTCCAGCTTGGGACACCTTTTTCCGATTGTTAATAATATTCAGTCTATTAATAATGTTTTTGTAGGACTTACGTTACTGATGAACCGTTTAGATAACGTCGGGTTGGGCACCCCTCCCTCAGTGAAATCTTAGATTCGCAGTAACCGGTGATCATAAGAACGACTTTTACTAAGTCACAACTGGGCGGTCACACGTACTAAGTTAAATTATACACATAACTGGTAAAGGTTAGACTATATGACTGTGATGTCGCAGACAAATGGTGGAAGTTGAAAATATGGCCTTTAAACTAGGTAAAGGTCGAGAGAGAAGTTTCGGAATCGAGTGGCTGCAAAAACCAATTTGAAAGGATACATGATCAATCGACGAACGTCTTCAGAAAGTGACCATTCACCAATCCCCGGATTGAGGTTGTTACACACCGTTATGACGGTGCACATGAACGATGTTTATTAAGTTCTTAAACTATTACGGCCGGCGTCAACATTGTTACTATTAGGCCGGACTGTTAGGCCGTAGTCCTCAGTTGTTGCTGACAAACGTTTCGGCCCCACCATCGCAAGCCATCGTCCGTGTCTGAAACAATTGGCACGGTGTCCTCCAATTCACCCCAGTAATGAGGTGGAGACTGTGTTATTTTGCCTTGAGAAGGCCCACTTATATACACTTTATAAATACTCTCTGCATCATCAATGGCGGGCGCCGTGTCAATTGTTTCAGACACTGATGATGGCCTCCGATGATCCGAAACGTTTGTCAGCAACAACTGTGGACCACTGAGACACTGATGATGGCCTCCGATGATCCGAAACGTTTGTCAGCAACAACTGTGGACGGACCACGGCCTAACAGTCCAGCCTAATAGTAGCAATTTTAACAATGGTGTTTATTAATTTACGAATGATACTTAATTACCAATTAGGAAGTGATTAATTTCTAAATTAGGGATTTGATTGCCTAAATTAGGCGGTTAGATATACATGAATAGATATAAGTAATTGTAATGGTTATAAGTTTTAAAGTAAACAGACGATTTCTCAACAAAATGTCAAGTTAACTGCACTTCGTTCGATTATGATTAAGTTACGTACGTGTGTACTTTAGGTTCTCATTACTGGCAGAGTCAAGCGAGTATAGCAGCGAGCGACGCAAAGGAAACAATTTAGTTATTATTTTGTTTGTACTGCGCTTCCCACGTTTATCATACTTACTATTGTTTGGTTTGTTCTGTGCGTTACAGGAAATGGACGCCCCAGTCGAGACGGTGGTTGGCCCTCCTTGTGTATTTCGTATTCACCGCGTGTAACGCCGGTCGGTCGGGCCCTCTCAGCAGCAGCTACATTCACGCGTAAGACAATCGTGTTTGTTGGGTTTGTTAAGTGTATCACACATCTGCTACCACAGCTATTACGACTGAACGAATATTACGTGTTTGTTTTGTACGTTTAGCATAGTGACAACCACTGCTGATATACACGTAAAACGCCGCTCATTCAAAAGGTAAACATTAAATAATTCTACTGATTTCTCCCAATTGTCCGCCTTGTCAATAAGGTTATCGTATATATTACAAGAAACTGGTCAGAATTAATACCGTTTACACGGTGAAGTGAACTTGTTCATTATTTTTATTTTGTAACCAATAGTTTTTATTTTTATTAATTTTGTATTGGTTTTTATTTAATTTTATTACTAATGAAAGTGTGATGTACAGTATTTATAATATACACACACTTATTGCTTACTAATGGTACCAATAATCTCAATCTTCTATTGTAGTGTATTCATTGTTCATAAACTAAAGATACCATATATATCAAACAGATATACCATTCATGGAGATAGCAATCATCACTACAAAATTTCTGCATACAACAGCATAGTACATCGAGCCCTCACGTATCCCCTGTGCAAGAAACAGTATGAAAAAGAGATACACACCATAAAGCAAATCGCTCAAACCAATGGATATTAACATCAAACGATCGATAAAATCATTGAATAACAAAAAAGAAATAAATCAAAAACAAAAAACACATCAATGAAGAGGAAGAAAACCTATTTACCTGCACATTACATTGACGACAATTCTAAAAAATTAGCTAGAACATTTGAAAAGCACGACTATCAATTAGCGTTCAGAACAAACGATGACATCAACAACAACAATCTGAAAATAGGCAATACAAGAAAGAGAAGCATTTATGAAAAAGCTGGAGTCTACCAATATCAATGTAAGCCTTACTCGGCAGAATATAATGTGCGGTGCAACAAACAATACATAGGTTTCACATCAAGATCCTTTAAACACAGATATGTAGAACACAGCAGACAATCTCAACATTCAAATTCGAACTCAACAGTAGCCAAACACCTAAAACAATGTTCCAATACAGAATACAGCAACATTTAACGGTATTGAAAACATCCAATGATGAAATAAGATCATATATATGAACAGTATTTACATATATAAAGATGTAAAAGAAGAGGTCCATGAAAACCTATTGAACATCATGACGGACTTCAAAAATCGTATCACATTTGAGACATTGCGGCAAAATGAAAATCAACATAATAAGTTGATATAATATATTATATACCTGAATGTAAACATAAATACTCCGGAACAGAATCAGTTCTCGAGAAACTCTGAACACAAACGTACGTTTCACGATCATTAATCACTGTTTTCGATTTAGTTTTTTCTGTAAATAGTAACTGTTTCGCAATATCGTGACCGCGAGTACATAGTGCAAATATCCTGACGATGGTCTATGGGGGAAATCGATAGAAATTAAGAATGTGAGTAATTAAAACTTTATTATAAATCATATGTATGGTATCTTTAGGTTATGCACCTAAATGCACTGCAACAAAAAGATTAATTTCATTGTTTTTTTACCTTCTACTTTCATTTTTTTATTTCTACAGGAAGTGTCTGTTCATCTGAGTTTGTGGATTCTAAGCAGGCAATTTCGTTCTTTGAAGTCGTCTGTTGCTTTCCTCTTTTCGTCTTTATATTATAAAGAGTAATAATAATCCCAAACAGAGATTTCTGTTTCGTTTTAACAATGAAAATATTAATTGTCATGTTTTATTCCCAATTGTAAGTATTTAACAAAGTGCGCTAATTGAATAATTCATACAGTTAATTTCGTAATATATGTACATTACATGAGGCTAAAACAAACTGTGTTAACAGAAAAATAGTTTTTGAGAAGAGTGATGAATTTCAGGGCTCTGAATCGAATACGTAAGGTAGAGTCGATTTAAAACCAAATTCGAATTACTCTATAAGCGATTCAAAGGACGGTAAATCTCGCAAGATATAGGAATCAAAGAAAGATTCGGAAAGACGATGAAAATATTCTACACCATGAATCATAATTTTATAATAGAAGAGAAATTTGAAGAGAAACGAAAATGAAGATATTTATAGATCGGTTTGACGTTTGGCTGTGAGACATGGGTATTGAGTGGAAACCGGTAAAGTAGGACGTAGTCTGTGGACATGAGGTGTATGTGAAGGGGCTTGGGAAGGGTAGATACATCCTACCGTGCATGGGCGCCCATGTACAATTTTTCATAGGGGTGCAAAGTAGCAGTACCTCCTAGTTGGTGCACCCTGGGTAACGCTAAATCTGCTACGGCGAACATACGCCTACACGATCCTCCCAAAACATGACAGGAAGAGCTAAGAGGAAAACCAGCCCTTCTAAGGGCTTCAACGATGGCCTCCGAATATTATTTTGGAATGCGGGAGGCCTGAACACCTCAAAATTTTGTGAGTTCAAGACTCAAATTTTAACGTTTGACGCAGATGTTTTCATCTTAGTTGAAGCCGGAGCTTCTACGGACTCCAGTGATTGTTTTAATGTGACGAATTACACAAATTATGTTTTACTTCGAGCAAGACAAGTGGCCTCAGGCATCATAGTGGGAGTAAAGAGCACAATGGCATGCGAGTTCGGCGTTTTACACACCATGACACAAACAGATAAACATGAAGCTGTCAATATCAAAGTGTGGAATAATGGACACCTGTTTAAGATCATTGGAATATACAACCCGCCAAATAACAAGATCAGTACAGACGACATAGCAGACGCATCCCGACACCGAAACAGCATCGTCATTGGAGATTTTAATGCACACTCCCCTCGATGGGGATACTCGGACACTAATGCTCCTCGCCACGCCATTGAAAACCTGATTGATACAACAAACCTGATTCACCTCGTGACAGAACCAACCTTCTTATCATTCGCTGGACACAACAGCACTCCAATATATCCCTTAAGGAAGCTATAGGAGGATGTGGACACCGAACCCTAGCGCTAAGCATAAGGAGCAAGCAGAAGAACCCCATTGAGCCTCGCTTACCGCGATGGAATTTCAAAAAGGCGAACTGGCCGAAGTTCAGTCTATTCTCCAACCAAATACTCACCCCTTGTATCATCACCGATAATCCTGATCAATCAACTAACCGATTTATTAAGGGTATCCTAGAAACTGCTAAGAAGAGCATACCTCGAGGAAGTGTTAAAAAATATAAACCCTTTTGGAATGCGACTCTCACCGATCTCCAGAAGGAAAGGAACAAGGCGAGAAGGAAAGCTGAGAGAACGAAGCTACTACAAGAATGTGCTGAATTAAGAAGGAAGCAAGCAGCTCTCACTCGGGCCATCATCCAAGCCAAGGAAAGTACATACAGGAACTTTTTCGCCAAACTAGATTTCAGAAGGGACGGCACCAAAGCCCACAATTTCCTATCAAGCTTAAATAATGACAAGAAGAAGCAAGCATGGGAACCCATGAAAGTGAACGACAAGCTCCTCACCAGTCCAGTGCAAGTAGCCAACAGTCTTTGCAAATTCTATGCCTCAGTTAGCTCCCTGATAGTCAGCGGTCCTGAAAGAAAAAGCGTGCAAATGAGCCAAACAACAAGCGTAGCAACTAAAGAAGAGCACCGCTCTATGATTGCCCGTTTCTCTATACAAGAGTTAGAAATAGCTTTAAGGGATTTAAAAAATTGCAAGTGATTGCCCGTTTCTCTATACAAGAGTTAGAAATAGCTTTAAGGGATTTAAAAAATTGCAAGTCTGCTGGACCTGACAATATTTTCCCAGATTTCCTAAAGAACCTTGGGACCACTGCTAAACTATGTTTCATAAAACTTATCAACCTAACATGGGATAAGCGGATTCCTCACCAATGGAAAAAAGCTGAGATAATCCCCATCTATAAAAAAGGAAAACCTCGAAGCAGCCTGAGCAGCTACAGGCCCATTTCGCTAACCAGCGTGTGCTGCAAAATAGCGGAAAAGATGATGGAACGCAGACTAAGAACTTTCCTAGAGTCAAGTAGTGCAATCAGCGATGCTCAAGCAGGATTCCGTCAACATCGATCTACAATAGACCAAATAGTTAAATTCACTCAGGCGGTTAAAGACGGCTTCCATCGAAAACAATCGACACTGGCTGTGTTAATCGATTTCAAGGCTGCGTACGACAAAGTTTGGCGCGCACTACTTCTATACAAACTCAGAGAGCTCGGAGTGAAGAAGAACATGCTCACATGGATAAAAAACTTTCTAACCGAACGCTACATCAGAACTAAATTCGTTAATACCACTTCTAAGTACAAATTACAGCGACAAGGACTACCCCAAGGCGCAGTAATCAGCTGTCTGCTCTTCAACATTATGATCAATGACTTAACAACAGCGATCAATAAGATACCTGGAATATCCTGTCTTCTATACGCAGATGATGTCATCCTGTGGGCAACTACAAGCAGAACCTCCCACCTTGAATCAGTAGTCAACTCTGTTTTAAAAAACGTCGCAACCTGGGCAGACAGCAACAAAATGGTAATAAGTCCTGATAAAACGGTTTTTCAACTTTTTACCCTCTCTACTAAACCTCCAAAAATCGAACTTCAGTATAAAGGAACTAACCTGCCTGAAACTTCGATTGCGAAATACCTGGGCGTCAAGCTAGACACAAAATTGACATTCAACAGCCACATCCAGGAAACCGCTGAGCGGGGAGGGAAGCGCATAAGCTTATTGAAACGGCTAGCAGCGACAAAATGGGGATGTACCCAAGATGTGCTAGCAACCCCATACAAATCATACGTGAGACCCACCATGGACTACGCCAGCGAAGTAACCTTCTTTGCAAGGTCCAATAACCTGAAGAGGCTCGACAAAGTCCAGAACGACGCGCTCAGAATCATCACAGGTGGCGCTTTCTCAACACCAATTCAAGCGATGGAAATTCAAACCGACATAGAGCCACTCACTTCAAGAAGAGAGAAATTAACACTCAAGTTCTGGGAAAGATCTAGACGAGTTGACCACAAACACTGGAACGGTTTTACGCCAGCAAACCATAGATTAAAAACGCAAACTACCCCTATTCAATGGGCTGAGAAACTCAGAGACAAATACAAGGTCAATACGGGAAACCCTGCACCCCTGCAAGTATACAACACTATTTTTGATGCAACGCCGGTGAAAAGACTAACTCTGATTGACCAGTCGGCGCCAAAATACCTTACAGATCCACATGAACTCAAAAATCCGCTATAGAAACAATCCGCACCCTCTATCCTGAAAAGGAATGGTTACATATTTTTACTGACGGATCAATGTTACCCAACCGTGGAACTGGTGCCGGAGCATATTCTCAAATTTTCCAAATAAGCTGTGCTGTGGGACTGCACTCCAGCAACTACGACGGCGAAGTCAAAGCTATCCAAATGGCCGCAGAACAACTAGCTAAATGCCAAAGTATCCAACTAAAGCGAGTCGTCTTCTTTATCGATTCTCAAGCCGCCATTGTCGCACTAGCTGAAAACAGTCCCACGGACTGCATCTTGACGCTCCGTACACGTGAAGTTCTCGCTACCCTCATACATGGCAACTGGGTTGTCCACCTACAATGGATCCCCAGCCATGTTGGTGTTAACGGAAATGAAGAAGCGGACAAGCTTGTAAAAAATGGAGTCCTAATGCAGCAACCTGACACCCCCACTAGCCTATCATCGGCGAAATATCAGATTGACATGGCCGTAAAGAACTACCTGAAACAAATACATACAGAAGCCGGCAGAGGCAAAAAGTGGGAGTCTCTTCTTACAACACCAATTTCACGAACCCTCAAGAGATCGACTGCGGTCGCGGAGTTCAGACTATGCACTGGCCACGACTACCTCCAAGCCCATTTACACCGATTCGGCCTGATGAATTCCAACATCTGCCCGCTGTGCAATGGAGGAATGATGGATGGACAACACCTGCCTGTCTGTCCTGAACTGGCGAACCTGCAAACGCAAACTTTATCCTGTCTGTACTGGGAGGCTCGCCGCCGAATGGCTGAACTGCCGAGAGCGGGGATTGGATAAAGTAAAGTAAGTAAGTACAATTTTTCAGGGGGGGGGGTGAAAATTATAGCCTATATAAGAAGAAAACACAGAGCACCAAAAGGGTTAGCTTCTAGAGTAGTGAAATTTTTCTAGGCTTATTATTTGTAGCTTTTAACAATTTTACTGAGAAATAAATATTAGTGAAGAAACATGCATATTGGTCAGGGATAACAAAAAGAGGTAGTATTATATTTTAAGAATTTATTTTAATATTATCATCGTGAGTTGCAAAAATAGTATCTATCATTATAAAATTATAGAATAGTAGCTACCATTATAAATATTATCTAGAATTGGCAGAATTCAACTGAATAAAAATAGGACTAAGTGTTAAACATATTTTCCATTGCACTAATATTTCTCAGAAAATACAAATTGTAGGTTTCTTTTGCTTTCAGCGAATCTGTTTAAAGTTTTCTCCTCTAAGTTCAGTCCTTTCACTCTTTCTCTATGAACACTAAGAAGACAGCCTTTAATGGAGTTTTATTGGTTTTCCCAAATCTTGTATTGAGATAAGTTAATAGGGAGTGAAAATGTTAATTCTGAAATAATCCAAAAAGGAAGAAGTTTGTACGTTTGAATTTGATCGGTGCTTTTGCCTTTCAGCTAGTCGTGGTATCTTTACAACAATATCCAACTTTTCACAAATTGCTGTGACTTCCATGAATAGCTCGGAAAATTCCTCTGTATTTTTATCTCTGTGCTTTCGGAACACTCTAACTAAATCAGTCTTCACGTATTTATGTACATTATGTAAATCACAGTTCACAACTGTAACTTTTGTGAACTGTTACTTTTGTAACTTGTTCACAACTGGTTCAAGATATGATGCATCTCTCGATTAATAATCAAGCATACAATAAACTTAACTGTAGACGCTGCACTATCCAGCTGAGTAGCAAGCGATCGGGTTTCTTGGTTTACTTTAGGATTAGTTGAAAGAGTGCATAGAGCTTCTTTAATGGCCATAAAGTTATTTGAAAAGATCTGAATAGATTTATACTTCTCTGACCATCTAGTTTACAAAGCAAGGGAATATTAGGAATCGTTTTTCTGCGCAAAATGCTTTCTCTAAAAAATCTTATTACTTGTTTAACTATACCAATAGAGTTCCTAATTTCTTGTACATCGTTTAGATCATTTACAACCAAATTCAAACTGTGGGATGCACAGTGGAAATATATTGCTTTAGGATATTTTTCCCTAATTCTTTGTTGGATACCATTTTCATGACCTGCCATTGTCGAGCATCCATCGAATCCTAAGCCTATAAGCTTTTTCATGTCTAAGCCTATATTAGTGGTAAATCGCAAAATAGCAGCTGTGATCCCTTCGGCATTGAGCACATCAAGTTCGGCAAAACCAAGAAACTCTTCTTTTACTTTTAAATTTACATCACCATCCTTTTGGACATACCGTATGCCTACTGACAGCTGTTCTTTGCCACTAATATCAGCTGTTTCGTCAGCAAGTAATGAAAAGGCTTCACAGTTATTGGCTTCTTGCACAATATTTTCTTGAATTATTTTTCCACATATATTTATTAAATCATTTTGTACCCTGGAGATGTATATTTTGCTCTATCTCCATGTGTTCTTAAATGCTTTTCAAGCACTTGATCTCCAGCATCAACTCAAAAATTAAGGAGATCCTCAAAATTTCCTCCGTGAGAATGTTTTCCTCGAAGAGATATATCATGTGTACCACACAAAATATTATAATGCTAATGATGGACTTGAGTTTTTTTCTGTTGGATCTTACCAGTTCAGCTGCAGCAGAGTCCAACTGTTCTGCAACATTTTTTTGTTTCATCTCTATCGAATCAGAGAACTGTTTTGCATTAACAGTTGCATCAATGTGCCATTGGATTTTCTCGTGGGCTCGTGCATCCTCGTGAAAATGTTTGAAGTTCTGTTTGGCTTTAACCACAAATGCTCCAAAAGTGCCCCGTTTTAAGGTTGGTTTAAAAAGACTGCAATATGTACACAATCCACCTTTTAACCGAGGAGAATATACTAGCCATGTATATTTACTTAACCAGTCCTGCTGAAAAACTCGCCTATCTTTTCCCTTCATTAAAACGTCTTTCTTAAAATCATATGAAGAAAATTTAACCCGAGGGTTAGTTAACATCTGATATTTTTCCTCATCAGTAACCCCTGTTTTACTTATATACTGTCCTAAATCAAAACTACCATCAACATTCTCAAATAAAGTTTCTTCATGTTGAATAGGGGGAAGCGTGGAAGATGACGTTGAACACTGTACTGTAATAGAATATCGGCCAGTTGTGTAAGGAAGATCGGAAGAGCTTGTTTTTGCAGAATCTTGGAGATCTACTCTAGTCTTCTTGGCCGCCGTTCCGTTCCCACACACAAAGAAATTTCTGATATCCATTTTCCTAAAACCAAACCAGATGGCATTAGAACCCAATAGTGAAATGGTGGAATAGTTTTTAAGAAATCTTGCTCACTGATTAGTTTCGTTAACTATTTCGAAAAATGTGATTTTGAGACAAATGCCCTCAAAGTTACAACGCCAATGTTGCCCACGAAAAAAAAATGAATTTCGGCGATATATGGATCAAACAATTTAAGTATTAGGGCCTACTGATAAATAGGCAAAATTACTTTTTTTATACGGGCGCTAAATCATTTTATTTTAATAAATCTAACAACTTCCTTAAGGGGGTAGTCAACTGATCGGGCCCAAAAACGAAAGTGTTTTTTGGGTTTTTTTTTCAGAATGTATGGAAGGCTTTTATTTGAAAATTTAATGAGATATTTATTGGCTCTTTCAGTACACGAAAATTTTTTTTTATTTTATGCAAAAATGGGCATTTATAGAGGACGCTGAGCATGTTTCGGTTTCGCTTATTTTTCGCACATAAATCGGTTATGAAATGACTTGATAGAGGTAATTTCCCTAAAGAAACTATATACGAAGGTGCCTGTAAAATTTGAAGACGATATCTTGAATAGTTTTCTCTGAATCGTGAGCCCCGAACCAAAAAAGCGTGTTTCAAGAAAAACGTGTTTAAAAGAGTTAAGTCTAACGGTAACACTGTAACGGTGCGCTCCGCGAAGCAGGTATATCTTTAAAACTACTTCGAATATCGATATGAAATTTTAACAGCATATTCTTAACACTTCAAACTTTCGATTTCAATTTTTTTTAAATCAATTTTTCGCGAAAAAGAGTCGAACAGTAGAGTAGACTATCCCCTTAATTTTGCTTGGATCAAAATTTGATGGGGTTATTCTTTATATACAATACTTTCAAATGCAGTAAACTCACCAATGACATATATAGGTTACAATGACCTACTTAAGGGCATATAACCCCTTAAATTGAAAGAATTCACATCGTTAATTTTAATTTGTACTGTTATTTTAACAGTAGTGTACTATTCATTTATTTAATAACGTGCGTCGTATGTGATGGCTATGGTTTCGACAGTACAAAAAATATTTCAAGTAATTTTTCGCAGAATTCGGTTATACTCAAAAACAATGTCGAGCGATGTCAACAACAGCGTTGCGTAACGGATGCTATATAAAAATTACTAAACATTTTGTTGGCAAAACTTAACGATTAGGATTTCATTGATTCAATCAACAGAATTTTTGTTAAATCAACTAAAAAATGTTCTCAGTGTATAAATAAAACAGAAAAATTCTTGCTTGCTATCTTGAAAGGTTAAGGTTTATGCCTTTTCTGTAAAATATGCATAATTGATAAAATGAAAAGTATTTATGTGCACTATGAATAGTACATCAAGTTAAAATTTTAAATGTTGGCATATTTTAATAATATTGTATGCAAAATTAAACATTCTTGTGTTAAAACTCGTTGTGTTGGGTTAGGTCTATTGCCCCGTATTATTTACATCTAGGAGCTCGGCAGAGCTCCGGCGTTCTATCTGTTAACCGATTAGTAGGCCCTAACTATACTATAATACTCACATACACCAACATGTTCACCTAAATTTTTAATTGTTCCGTTGTTTGATATTTCTATTGTATTTTATACAAAGGTCCTGAAGATGACAATAAATATTGTCAAAACTTCGACCCAAAATAACTAAAAAATTGTATTATTGACCGATCCTCACTAACATTCATAACATCCACTAAAACATTCATTGATTGATGTCACTGAAAAGGATATACTAAAATAATTTTGCTAATTGCTGTGTTTGTTGAACGAAAAAAAACAGTACTTACTTTCGTACCTGCAGCATTGAAATGCTCTGTACAGCAAAATGTTCATCGAATTAACTTAAAAAGCTCACAAATTTGGCACTGGATATACTCAGAAATAACGCTAGAATCTCGTTTAGTTTACACTTGACGAGCTTCGGCTGAGACAGCATATATGGGCCAGATACTTAAATTATCTAAATGCGTAAATACAATACTCGGACTAGTGGATCCAACGATCAAGTGAGTAATATAACACACGTAGACCAGGGTTGGTTTCAGGCGGCGCGGCGCTACGCTCACATTCTATGACTGTTCGACAGCTAGAGACGCCTAGGACGCAAAGCGCGAAATTGCCTCGCAGTAGAGCGCGGATTCATATTTAAGACTGTGAGGGTAGCGCCGTGTGAAACTAACCCCGGCTTCCAGCATATTTACTCGGTCGCTAGAAAAGTTCTTGAAATTATATTTCAACATCGACTTCGGACACATCTGTAGCATTTGCGGCAGATAATCTTCTGAGCCAGGAGGGGGCGGCCCGTTGCCCCCACGTATGGGCGCCCATGCTACCGTAAATTTCATAGACGAAGGACAACAAAGTTGGTGGAACCATTTAGAACGAGTGGAAGAGATAAAGCCTGTGAGATGAATTTGGAAAGCAAAATTACAAGAAATATAAAGACAGAGACAGATACAGGACTAAGTAATTGCTAGAAGTTTAGAAAAGAAATTGATAGAATATAAAGAAGCGAATGATAAAAAGAGTGGAAGAAGTTTAGAAAAGTTGAAATGCAGTGTAAATATAACGTAATAACTGTAAAAGAAATGTAATATAACGTAAATGTAGTGTAATATAGTGTATGAGTTATGGATAATTAAATAAATTAGTACACTTAATGCTGTTAGTAGATGGGCCGGCGTTAACAACTCCTATGTTGTGAGGACTACTCTGTTAGTGTAATCTGAAAAGGCTGCTAACCTAAAATGCAAGAATACGTGGAAAGAATGAAAACATAGAATACGTA
Organism: Magicicada septendecula; assembly: GCA_034769895.1. Taxonomy (NCBI): domain Eukaryota; kingdom Metazoa; phylum Arthropoda; class Insecta; order Hemiptera; family Cicadidae; genus Magicicada; species Magicicada septendecula. The sequence continues at coordinate 129,192,810 of CM068368.1, forward strand.
GTTAAACATGTTGTCGCTTGTGATAAAAGAGAAACGAGACTTATGGCAGCGTTCCATTAGTGAACATTGGAACAGCCTGCAAACCTGCACCTCGAATTGTAGAAGAAAAAATTGGCATAGGCCTACGTCACAATCTGTGGCATTTTGCGGACCATGGTGAATGCACCATGGTAGCCTATGTTAGAAACGCCGATATCCACAGAGATCTAGGTATTCCAACAATTAAAGAAGAGATAAAAAGTTTGCGAAGAAGCATGAAGAAAGACTTCACCTACACGAAAATGCAGAAGTTCTTCAGCTGGATTTCCGAAGGACAATCAACACGTGGTCCGAAAACTGAAGAGAACAAAGAAATTTGAACTTGTGTAGTGTTTTGTGTTATAAAAGCAGAGCATTGTGTGCAGGTGAGAGTGTTTAATTAAGAACACCAGAAATAACTAAAGGATGGCGTTGGACTTAATTCGGCAGATATGTATTTAGTATTAAGAGGTATTAGAGATAAGTTGATGGTTGGTCTTACAGACCAGTTTTAACATGTTAAATTCAATAAAAAAAATCTCTGGCATTAACCAAGTGCATTAAATCTACGTATTGCGGAATATTTTACGATAGGTAGATCAGTTATAGGGCCTATAACAGCAAGCCCAACGTATAGTGAACAACACGCTTTAACACCAGTCGTGTCGCCTGTCATCACCAAACAACACCGGAGTAAAGAAAATATAACGTTTTGAAGACAACGTTTGTGTTGCCTCCAACGACTCCGACCCGCCCCTCTCTCTATAAGTATAGAACCAAGTTAATAAAACGTGAATTCAATTAATTTATCCCTTGTTTCCCTTAGTAGGCCTACAGTGTCGCAGTCATTACAAGTGTTGCAGTCACACCGTACGTAGGAACTATTAAACGACTTCTATTGAATTTGTGTATACCAGATGAATAATTTATAAATCTATTGCTGTTGATACAACTTTGTTTCAGCTCCACATAACGGCTGTAGTAGAGTTAACAAACAGTATGCATTATTCATTCCGAGTAATTTTTAAATAGGTAATTACATACACTGGAAATAAATACATGACAATATACAAAAATGATAGAACGGAAAACATACTTTCATGAGTCCGTTGGTGAAGGAGATTTTGTATTATACTATGGAAACGAAGTACTTTAGAAACGTGTTTCACTTTCGGCTTCGTAAGAATATATATTAAACAATGCTGATATGTTAATTCTTCAACCCAACGGACTCTAAAAAGTTAATGGGATAATTAATAACGCTCAACAGAACTATAACGTCCCTAAGACAACCGACCGATTCCAGTGTCTAAGTCTTCATGGGAGCCCGTATGGAATCAGACGGATAAACGAAATAAGACGGGGGAGGACTTGAAACCGGAGAACGGTGGTTCATCGATTGCTCCAGGGAAAATCCTCTACCCTTATAATAGCATCGATTGCGCCAGGTTGCGCTAGGGAAAATCCTCTACCCTTATAATGACATCGATTGCGCCAGGGAAAATCCTCAACCTTTATAATGACATCGATTGCGCCAGGGAAAGTCCTCTACCCTTATAATGACATCCTTACGTAAAATAATCCCCGCAACATTTTGCATTATGCATGTTGGGTTCAGTGCACGGCGTAACTTAAAATATCGGTATGGAGAACCATACATGACTTCCATATTCTAAGATTTATATTTAAAATCATTTTCAGCCAAACAGCCAGGGAAGGAATTTTAACAAAAAAATACTTCTTTGTTGCCAATAACGTAGTACACATATAAAAAAAAATTATCCCCTCCCCCTTCAACTATAATTTTGATTTATAGAAAATTACCCCCAGCCCGTTCAACTAGCCTCTTCATTTATAGATATTTCATCTACGTTTCTACAGTGGATTATTAAGATCTTATCAGGATACTTTATCAAAATTAAGTACTTTACTCATATTACAACAAAAAATGTTTCAGGTAAACTGCCCTTTCCCCGTAACCGATCTTCACCAAAATCAACAGACATTGATTTCTCTATAGCTCAGGCACATATGTAAAAAATTATTTGATTCTGTTTGAATTTACGGCAGTTATGGTTCGTCATATAAAAAATTACCCATGTTAAAACATAAAACATGAGATTTATAAAAGATATCTAAGTTTTATATTTAAAATCATTTTTGAAATAAAATATTTTCATAGAACCTACTAACGCTGGGGAAATCTGAGGAGCCAATCAGAGTTGGGCCTACCTGTCACTCTGCTGAATTTGGTGGAAAGCCCTGTCACTGTCGTCAAAGTATCAGCCTTGACAGGGTCTTCTTTTTCTGCAAAATGGGAGAGGCTTGAGATGGAGTGAATGACATGGTCCCCACCTCAATGAAGAACCCATTGTTTTATAAAAATATATTTAAATTTTGAAAACTGAAAATTCTTTTCTTGTTGTAAATATTTATATTTTATTATCAAAATGACTTTATTTTTGTTACCTGGCAACAAAATTATTTTATTTTCAACAATTACCATTGTTTCAAAAAGTTTAAATAAATTTTCAAGTACTTTACTCTTGTTAAAACGTAAAAGGTTGCAGGTAAACTACCCCTTCCCCTTAACCGATCTTCACCAAAATCTAAAGGCCTTGAGTCCTCTACAATTCACTGACGTATGCAAAAAATTATTTTATTCTGTTTGAATTTGCGGCTGTTATCGTTTGCCATAGAAAATACGCTTGATAAAAAACGTTGCAGGTAAACTACCCCTTCCCCTCAACCGATCTTCACCAAAAACAATAGGTCTTGAGTACTCTACAAATCAGGGCTGTATGCAGAAAATTATTTGATTCTGTTTGAATTTGCGGCTGTTATCGTTTGCCATAGAAAATACCCTTGTTAAAAAAACGTTGTAGGTAAACTACCCCTTTCCCTTAACCGATCTTCACCAAAAACAATAGGTCTTGAGAACTCTACAATTTAGGGCTGTATGCAAATATTGTTTTGATTCTGTTTGAATTTGCGGCTGTTATCGTTTGCCATAGGAAATACCCTTGTTAAAACATAAAACGTTACAGGTAAATTACCCCTTTCCCTTAACCGATCTTCACAAAAAACAATAGGTCTTGAGAAATCTACAATTCAGGGCTGTATGCGAAACATTATTTGATTCTGTTTGAATTTGCGGCTGTTATCGTTTGCCAAAAAAAAAATTTCCCTTGATAAAAAAAACCGTTGCAGGTAAACTACCCCTTTCCCTCAACCGATCTTCACCAAAAACAATATGTCGTGGGTACTCTACAAATCAGAGCTGTATGCAAAAAATTATTTGATTCTGTTTGAATTTGCGGCAGTTATCGTTTGCCATAGAAAAATATCGGTATGGAGAACCATACATGACTTCCATATTCTAAGATTTATATTTAAAATCATTTTCAGCCAAACAGCCAGGCTGTGTCTTACCTGCCTTTTTATTGCTGTATTAAATGAAAAATATTATATTACATTAAAATGAAAAAATTATAATTTTATTGCCTGGCAACAAAATTATTTTATTTTTACTTCCATATTCCTTAAGGAATGGAAGTATGGTGATGGCAAAAAAAATCGTGTTCGAGATTATTGCAGATTCTGATTCTACTACACTCAAAACATGAAAAAAAGTCGTTTTCCGAAAAGTGTCTGTGTGTCTGTCTGTGTGTCTGTCTGTCTGTCTGTGTGTCTGTCTGTCTGTGTGTCTGTCTGTCTGTAGATTTTTTTTCTATGGCAAACGATAACTGCCGCAAATTCAAACAGAATCAAATAATTTTTTGCATACAGCCCGGTTTTGCAGAGTTCTCGCGACCTATTGTTTTTGGTGAAGATCGGTTGAGGGAAAGGGGTAGTTTACCTGCAACGGTTTTTTTTTAGCAAGGGTAATTTTGTTTGTTTGGCAAACGATAACAGCCGCAAATTCAAACAGAATCAAATAATGTTTCGCATACAGCCCTGAATTGTAGAGTTCTCAAGACCTATTGTTTTTGGTGAAGATCGGTTAAGGGAAAGGGGTAGTTTACCTGTAACGTTTTATGTTTTAACAAGGGTATTTCCTATGGCAAACGATAACAGCCGCAAATTCAAACAGAATGAAAAGATTATTTGCATACAGCCCTAAATTGTAGAGTTCTCAATACCTTTTGTTTTTGGTGAAGATCGGTTAAGGGAAAGGGGTAGTTTACCTACAACGTTTTTTTAGCAAGGGTATTTTCTATGGCAAACGATAACAGCCGCAAATTCAAACAGAATCAAATAATTTTCTGCATACAGCCCTGATTTGTAGAGTACTCAAGACCTATTGTTTTTGGTGAAGATCGGTTGAGGGGAAGGGGTAGTTTACCAGCAACGTTTTTTATCATGCGTATTTTCTATGGCAAACGACAACTGCCGCAAATTCAAACAGAATCAAATAATTTTTTGCATACAGCCCTGATTTGTAGAGTACTCGCGACCTATTGTTTTTGGTGAAGATCGGTTGAGGGGAAGGGGTAGTTTACCTGCAACGCTTTTTTTTATCAAGGGAAATTTTTTTTTTTTTGGCAAACGATAACAGCCGCAAATTCAAACAGAATCAAATAATGTTTCGCATACAGCCCTGAATTGTAGATTTCTCAAGACCTATTGTTTTTGGTGAAGATCGGTTGAGGGAAAGGGGTAGTTTACCTGCAACGTTTTTTTAACAAGGGTATTTTCTATGGCAAACGATAACAGCCGCAAATTCAAACAGAATCAAATAATGTTTTGCATACAGTCCTGATTTGTAGAGTACTCAAGACCTATTGTTTTTGGTGAAGATCGGTTAAGGGGAAGAGGTAGTTTACCTGCAACGTTTTTTTATCAAGCGTATTTTCTATGGCAAACGATAACAGCCGCAAATTCAAACAGAATCAAATAATTTTTTGCATACGTCCCTGAATTGTAGAGGTCTCAATGACTTTCGATTTTGGTGAAGATCGGTTAAGGGGAAGGGGTAGTTTACCTGCAACCTTATACGTTTTAACAAGAGTAAAGTACTTGAAAATTTATTTAAACTTTTTGAAACAATGGTAATTGTTAAAAATAAAATAATTTTGTTGCCAGGCAATAAAATTATAATTTTTTCATTTTAATGTAATATAATATTTTTCATTTAATACAGCAATAAAAAGGCAGGTAAGGCACAGCCTGGCTGTTTGGCTGAAAATGATTTTAAATATAAATCTTAGAATATGGAAGTCATGTATGGTTCTCCATACCGATATTAACAATTACCATTGTTTCAAAAAGTTTAAATAAATTTTCAAGTACTTTACTCTTGTTAAAACGTAAAAGGTTGCAGGTAAACTACCCCTTCCCCTTAACCGATCTTCACCAAAATCGAAAGTCATTGAGACCTCTACAATTCAGGGATGTATGCAAAATATTATTTGATTCTGTTTGAATTTGCGGCTGTTATCGTTTGCCATAGAAAATACGCTTGATAAAAAAACGTTGCAGGTAAACTACCCCTTCCCCTTAACCGATCTTCACCAAAAACAAAAGGTCTTGAGTACTCTACAAATCAGGGCTGTATGCAAAACATTATTTGATTCTGTTTAAATTTGCGGCTGTTATCGTTTCCCATAGGAAATACCCTTGTTAAAACATAAAACGTTACAGGTAAACTACCCCTTTCCCTTAACCGATCTTCACCAAAAACAATAGGTCTTGAGTACTCTACAAATCAGGGCTGTATGCAAAACATTATTTGATTCTGTTTGAATTTGCGGCTGTTATCGTTTGCCATAGAAAATACCCTTGTTAAAAAAACGTTGCAGGTAAACTACCCCTTTCCCTCAACCGAACTTCACCAAAAACAATAGGTCTTGAGAACTCTACAATTTAGGGCTGTATGCAAATAATCTTTTGATTCTGTTTGAATTTGCGGCTGTTATCGTTTGCCATAGGAAATACCCTTGTTAAAACATAAAACGTTACAGGTAAACTACCCCTTTCCCTTAACCGATCTTCACCAAAATCAACAGATCTTGAGAACTCTACAATTTAGGGCTGTATGCAAATAATCTTTTGATTCTGTTTGAATTTGCGGCTGTTATCGTTTGGCAACAAAAAAAAATTTCCCTTGATAAAAAAAAACCGTTGCAGGTAAACTACCCCTTTCCCTCAACCGATCTTCACCAAAAACAATAGGTCGTGAGTACTCTACAAATCAGGGCTGTATGCAAAAAGTTATTTGATTCTGTTTGAATTTGCGGCAGTTATCGTTTGCCATAGAAAAAAAATACCCTTGTTAAAAAAACGTTGCAGGTAAACTACCCCTTTCCCTCAACCGATCTTCACCAAAAACAATAGGTCTTGAGAACTCTACAATTTAGGGCTGTATGCAAATAATCTTTTGATTCTGTTTGAATTTGCGGCTGTTATCGTTTGCCATAAGAAATACCCTTGTTAAAACATAAAACGTTACAGGTAAACTACCCCTTTCCCTTAACCGATCTTCACCAAAATCAACAGATCTTGAGAACTCTACAATTCAGGGCTGTATGCGAAACATTATTTGATTCTGTTTGAATTTGCGGCTGTTATCGTTTGCCAAACAAACAAAATTACCCTTGCTAAAAAAAAACCGTTGCAGGTAAACTACCCCTTTCCCTCAACCGATCTTCACCAAAAACAATAGGTCGCGAGTACTCTACAAATCAGAGCTGTATGCAAAACATTATTTGATTCTGTTTGAATTTGCGGCAGTTATCGTTTGCCATAGAAAAAAAATCTACAGACACATAGACACACAGACACACAGACACACAGACAGACAGATAGACAGACAGACACACACACAGACACTTTTCGGAAAACGACTTTTTTTCATGTTTTGAGTGTAGTAGAATCAGAATCTGCAATAATCTCGAACACGATTTTTTTTGCCATCACCATACTTCCATTCCTTAAGGAATATGGAAGTAAAAAATCTACAGACAGACACACACAGACACTTTTCGGAAAACGACTTTTTTTCATGTTTTGAGTGTAGTAGAATCAGAATCTGCAATAATCTCGAACACGATTTTTTTGCCATCACCATACTTCCATTCCTTAAGGAATATGGAAGTAAAAGAAAATTTTGTACGTGTCAACAAGCCCAGTGCGTGTGCAAATGTTCACGTACGCGTGCAAGCATGCAGGTATGCGGAGAATTAGCCGTCGGCCCAGTCGCAATAGGCCACAAGAGCAATCGATGTGATTATAAGGGTAAAGGAGTTTCCTGGCGGAATCGATGTCATTATAAAGATAGAGTATTTTTCCTGGCGCAATTATTTGAAAAAAAAAACCTTAAATATATTTGCAAATATATTTTCGTCATTAAGACGAAAGAAACGAGAAGTCATCGTAAAAACCTTGTTTGTTGCCTTATGAGTATAATGCTGAAGGCACGTATTTCCGGGAAGAGGACTATGGTAGAACTTCTCCCGCTAAATTGAAGTGTTCCACCTTGCTCCGCGTACGTGCAATGGCACCCAAGTAAGTTTGGAACCTTCACTAAGCCCCTTAATCTGAGTTAACAGTATTGAGTTGTTTAAGACTGAGTTAACTTGTTTATTTATTTTTATTTTTTAATAATTAGTTTTTATTTTCATAGTATTGTTTTTTATTTAATTTGTCGTTTTTTAATCTTTTGGTTTCATTTTTTTATTTCTGCAGGATGTGTCTGTTCATCTGAGACTGTGGATTCTAAGCAGCCCATTTAGTTCTTTGAAATCGTCTTTTGGTTTCCTCTTTCTGCTATTGGAAATAACTCTTCGGCATAGATATTCACTCGGATTATGATTGTGGATTCTTGGTCCACGAGGTTCACTGCTTCGGAGTCATCATCATTATCATCACCACTCCAAGGACTAAGCCTTAGACCTGTTCCGGAACCCATCTCCTTCTCGGTCTGCCGACATCTCTCTTCCCAGTAGGGTAATTACCCAAGGCAGCCGCAGCCACAGGAAGACGGATACCAGGCGTGTGATTCAAATGTTCACACCATCTCCTTCTGTGATCTTCAGCTTCGGAGTCTTAACTTATATTTTTGCCTACAGTTTTTATTGGTGCGTCTTCATTGTCAGCCTTATGATGTGCTTTATCCGTCTTTATAAACGTGAAATTTTTATAACACTTGAGAACGTTACCTCGTTCACTCAACACTCTCCATGTTGTTACATTCACTCAAGAAAACGAATCAATATCTGAGAGAGAGAGGACTTTTATGCGCACAAAAATGCGCGCGCGCGCGCGTATGCGTGTGAAAATGACCGTCAGTAGAAAACATTTGGGTTAAGGATTAAACCAAGCGGAATCGATGGGCTTCCTGGAGAACCTGAAGCAAGCGACTTGAAACTGGAGGCCAAAGAAACGGAACGAAAGTTACAGATTTGAACACAAACAAGTTTACGTACAAGGTCTTATACCTTGGTCAACAGTGGCTCCAGGCGAACAAAACGGAAGTTACGAATGTAGTAAACACTGCGGGGATCAAAACGAAGGAAGTTTTTGTTACAGTTTGCCTACAGGCGCTCCAGGATTTGCGATTGCAGGACATGAATTTTATCACAGGAACTAACTTAATCAATAACTGCAATCCATTACTAATGCAACAAATAAGTAATGCAGTAAATAGTTTATGGTTTGTTTACGAGTTTTATTATAGCATGTGAATAACATAGTACTTACTTCGAAGGTGAATTAAATTTACTAACAGATAGATAATACTTACTAATTTTACTAAAATTTACTATACAGTAGCCTACTTGACAACTGCTCTCAAGTATTGTCTTTTCCTCGGTACTACTCGGTAATTTGAAGGAAACTGCAGTAATACTGCCAATTCCTTGTACAGAGGGTAACCTGTAGAAGGATAATTTGGTTTAATAGAAGATTGCTGGGTACGACCTACCATAGTTACGGGTATATAGCGGGACCCTGATTATCCGATTGTCCTCTGCCTTTGCTTCGTCAGGATTATCCGGACAAACGGAAATCTGAATAACAATAATTCTAATATTTTATATGATTCTTGTTGGATGTCATTTTATAATTTGTCTTAAGTATCATAGTATATTGAAAAATACGAAAATTTAAAAAATACAATTATGTAAGTAAAATTAAAACGGAAATTAGCACAATGCAAAAGAGAATGCAATACTATTCAGTATAATAGATTTTTTATCAGATAAAGTCTTAGAAAGTAGTTCCCAAGAAACGACTAAAAGAATTTAACGCTGAATTGTAGAAAAAAAATATTAATTCACAAAAATTTACAAACATTCGGAATATTCTTGTTTAAATTCCTATTAACGTAGTTCTGTCATTCATTTCAGCAGTTAGTTTTACAGGCAGGCAAATGTAGGCCTAATTATGTAGTCTATACGGTACCACGGATTGCAAAACATGCCAAAATGGATCGATTAACGTCAGCTAGTATCAGGCTACTGTTATTTATTTTTTTAACATATAAAATAGATTTCCTGGTAAAATGAAGCAATATTGCATGAATATTTCCGTTTTTTTCTGATGCATATTTATTGTTTCAACTTCCTACTGCAAACTTTAGCGTCTTGGATAACTGGACTTAGGGATAATAATCGGCGCCCTAGCGTTAGGGCATACCTGTCTACAACTGCTTTTATAGTCTATTACGTGAGGAATTTTCTGCCGATTTTGAGTTAGTGTCCATGGATCCTTCTGATTTTTTTCAAAGTCTTCATAAAAGGTTATAAAATAAAGTTAAGGAAATTTTTTGGCCCGCTCTTAAATTTAGGGGTTGTTTTCACACCCTTTTCTGGGGTTAAAAAACAAAATTTAATTAACTCCGGGAACCGATAGAGAATTAAATTCTAAGCAAAAAGGAGGTATACACTTTTTCGAAAAAAATGCATTGTTTGCGAGTTACAAGGGTTTAAAGTTATGCAAAAAAAACGCGGTTTTAAAAATTAATCTCCAAATAAATCAAAAACGACGCCATTTTGCGAAACATTTGTATAAATCTAACTTAAAGGTTATTAACAGGCGAACATTTTCCATATTGTTTGGTTTCGTTATGTCAAATGATTCTCGAGAAACAGGCAAAACAAGATGGCGTTTCACCGGTTTTTGATCAAATTACGTGCTTAAAACTAATATAACTCAGAGGAAAATGGTTCGATCGTAACCAAATTAGTATCAAATGAAAGCTCTGGTAATTTTCTAAAAATTTTGGGTTAATGACTTGTGTACCTTAAAACATTACGAAGTTATGTAGGAAAATGTCATAATTTGTGCAAATTTTTTCCAAGAAATTTAAAAAGGGACATCCGTCATTTTGTCAAATATGTCAATTAAGCCGAGATACTATAGTTTTCGGTTGTCTATTATATTAGCAATGTCCTCAATTTTTTTACTATATATGTATTGCTGTACACTAACACGTAGGTTACAGTTTTAAGAAAATTAAAGTTTTTGGAATTTCGCCAAAATTCGGCTTTTTTATTAAATATATCAGTAACGATGCGTTTTATCGAAAAATAGTTACGAATCAAAAATAAAGCTTATAAAAATCAAAACTTTTGTGTTTTGTTTCATTTCTTTATGACTAAAACTCGCTGAGTTACAGCAGTTTAAAGGTGTATTTTGCCGACATCGTGTAAAACATTTTTGATTTCTAGGCGAAATATCTAGTGTACAGTAGGATTTTTTACTATAGTGCATAGGACAATAGTTGTAGCTCTTTAAATTTCCTACAAAATACATTTTACTTGAAATCTGTGTCTTAGAAATTGACTGCATTTTGACTAAAAATGTAAACACGCTCCAACGGTTAGATTTTATTATCGTACGTTATATGTTAGGGTGCGGTCCTGAGAGCCTATTAATTTATACTAAACTACATTTTTTCAAATTGACAATAGAATTAAGTATTATTATTATTTTTTTTTTTTAACGTCTATTGTAAACAAAACAATATCTGTTACAATTTGTCACTGTCTGTACTGCTTGACTGAATTTTGAATTATGACCGCTAAAAATACGGACCCTCCAGCGAAGACCAAAAGAGGCCTGATGCTCGCTGCTTACAGCTGACACGTGTTTTTTTGGAGCATCAGCTGAGCGTCGGAGTTGTTTGTTATTGTGCAAGGGTTATAATATTTTGTTAAATATTATTAATGTTGTGATGTTTAAGTAAATGTAGGTTAAACATCCCCCAAAAACCTGTAGGTACCCAATTTAAGGACTTCAAAATACATCCTCGCGTTGTTTAATGTTTTCAACCCTTTAGGGGTGGTTTTCAACCGTTGCGTCGGATGTATTCCTTGACGTCAAAATCGTAATCAGCACCCCCAAAAACTTATAGGTACTCACTATCGAGGCTTTGACCGACATTTTCGCGAAGCTTAATACCTACTTACACCCCATGATTATAGTCTGCTTCAACCCCTTAGAAACTAACCTTTGCGTCGAATATAATTTTGGACGTCATAATCGTTATCAGCACTTCCAAAAACTTATAACTACCTAATTTCAGGGCTTTAAAATGCATCCTCGCGTCGTTTCATATTTTCAACCCTTTAGGGGAAGTTTTCAACCCTTTAGGAGTGAGAGCGGGCTAAAAATTTTCCTTAACTTTGCTCTTGAACCTTTTAGGGAGAGATAGCAAAAGGAATCAAAAAATTATATGGACACTAACTCAAAATCAGCAGATAGGCTCTTTGTCATGCCTCACGTAATAGACTATTACAGTATTAATAAAACTTACTGAGAAGTGTACAAACGTTTCGTTTAATTAAATCCTTAAATTCGTAGTGACCGTCAATCAATGAATTTTTCAGTGAAGGGTTTGTGAGGATCGGTCAAAAATATAACACGAATTTTAACTTATTTGTGTCGACGTCTCGACAGTGTTTATTGTCATCATCAGGACCTGTGTATGAATACAAAAGAAATGTCAAATACAACAGAACAATTATTTGGGTGACGTGTTTGTGTATGAGAGTGTGCGTGCGTGTCTATGTATCATTGAATATGTGAAGGAGTTGAGATAGTTTGTTTACATCTTCAAATGTTTTCTTTAAGACAACGAGAAAATTATAATATCACAGAACTTAATTTATACACTATTACAATTTAAATTATATATAAAATTGTGATTATATATATAAAATTATATATGTAATAAAATTGTGATGATGTAATGATATCATTGTATGTAATTGATGTAATTGATATCATTGTAAATCATTGATATTGTATGTAATGGTATTATCACATACAGTAATTTAAATTGTAATAGTGTATAAATTAGGTTCTGTGATATTATAATTTTCTCGTTGTCTTAAAGAAAACATTTGAAGATGTAAACAAACTATCTCAACTACAGTACTTCACATATACAATGATACATACATACGCACGCACACGCTTGTACGCACACACACGCACGCACACTCGCATACACAAACACATTCACCCAAATAATTGTTCTGTTGTGTTTGACATTTCTTCTGTGTTCATACACAGGTCCTGATGATGACAATAAACATTGTCGGAACGTCGACACAAATAAGTTAAAGTTTCGTTTAATATTTGAGATTGCAGATGTTTTACTATACTGTTGGATAGTTAAGAAATTTTGATGTTTTAGTGAATCTAATCGTAATCAGTTCGATATTTTAATGAATGACTATATATATACAGATGCTTTACAATTCAAGCAGAAACATTGCCGATGTGTATACTTGTGTATATCTTCATACTTGATACGCATGTGTTACATAATTTTTTTTCGATGTGACCGCAAAACAATCTTTCTTTTGAAACTCTAAACTGCGATCGATATCTACTTTACGTTTCAAATTTATCACGACCATTCAAGTAGTACTACAAATGAGTAGTAATTCTCTCGATTGCGAGTATGCTCACGTCTTTGTACTGCCTTGTACGTCCTGCGTTTCGTATTCACAAGTAGTTAACGAAATCAAAGAACAGTGTAGGCTACTCGTCAGCAGAAGTCAAGTGAATTAAATCTGAAGTATTTGTGTGACCGCGACAACTGTCATTCTGTTTCCTTGACAGCATTGTAGGCTTTTTTGCTTTGTTAATCAGCCGATTAGCATATTGATTTAGATTTATTTAGATTTAAAGATATATATGTAGTATGCAACTATAAACATTTCACCAAACACATTAAAAATTAATATGTTCTTTGCTCTATTTAAGAAGAGTACGTATTTTTACCTGTATATAATATGTGATAGTGTTGTTTGAGTCTATAGAAATTAATTTAATTCTGTTGAATTTATGTCGTATAGAAATTTTATACGATGAGGTAAAATTGTCAAAAGAAAGTGACTCATTCCCTTTCCCTAAGTTTTGGCTGAACGTCGATTAAAAGGAAAACAAAAGTGATCATTTTTTAAATATAACTGAGTAAACAGAATCCTATGTTTGTACAACTTGTTTCATATATATTTGCATATAACACTGTGGGGAACACCTGTGCATAGACACCTGCTAAACACCCTCCTCCCTTCCCTCCCTCCTATCTAAATACATTTCCATTCATCAAACACTTACGCCTCGACGTCTGCTCTTCAATTCAACATGTGTTTTTGTTGTGAATCCCCTCTCCCCTCTCTCCACTCCCTTCTCCTTACTTCTAATTTTAGATACCCCTTCATAAAGCTTTTCTGTAAAGTTAGCGGCCCATAAAATGGGTCCCCGCTGAGAAGAGAAACAGGTTGCTCTCCCCTCAAGGCATGCACAACAGACCTCACACCACCGACTGTTCGCCATGTTGCCAGTTCTCCCCCTCAACACTGGTCCGGGTTTTTCTGTTATTTTATTACCAACACTTGAAGGATAGACATTATTCCTTGCCTCTTTTTTTTGTTTTGTTTTGTGAAATAACAGTAACGATCGTGACCTTCCAGAGGACACACCGACTTATAAAAAATTATAATTAATTAACTCGTGTCAGTGTCGCCAGTATATATTGAGGAAAAAGTGAAATTAAAAGAACCGAATGTAAGAACAACTTCCCTACAACTAAACGCGAACACTTGCAAAAATAGACGCGCACGCACGTACATCTACTGTTTTAGTACGTGTTTGCGTTTACTTCATGCAAACGGGTATGATTTTAAATGTCTTCGATTGGTATATAATTAAATTCAGAGATGTGGTACAAAACTGTGTTAAGTATACGCCAGTACTCTCAACTGGAATGGCGTAACTTTAAAACACATTGAACTATGTCATCATCATCATCATCATCATCATCATCATCTTCAAGGCTTAAACCAAGGATGGTTTGTTCCGGTCTCAAATAGGCAAAGATTACAGCTGGTCACTCCAGCGCTTCCTCGGACGTCCCACACCTCTCCGTCCCCCCGGCTTTAGTTCCATAGTTGTTTGGGGTTGTAGCAGTCATCCATTCGGCAAAGATGTTCCCATCAATTTAGCCGATATTGGCCAATCCTGTCGAGTATACTCATAATATTCAGTTCCTGTCGTATATCTGTGTTTCTTCTAAGATCATAGAGAGTATACCCTGCCATGTGTCTGAGGAATCGCATTTCAGTCGCTTGGATACGACTGGCCTGGCCTTTCGTTAAAGTCCAATTCTCAGATCCATAAAGAAGTGTGGAAAGGGCCATCACCTTGCAGAATTTTAGGCGTGTTTCTTTACTTGCTGACTTAAGAGTTCGCCTGATGGTCCCGCTCATAAGGTTGAAATTATGCAACTTATTCACAACCTCAGTGTTTGTATTATAAGACACACTATAATCCAGGTATTCAAAATTGCTTTTAAATAGATCCGATTACTGCATCGTAACAATGAGAAATCCAAACAAACGTGTAATAATGTAATGTAACCAAGCCATGTAATGTATAACGTGTAATGTAATGTATAAGCCAATAATGTAATAACGTGTAAGCCATTTTAATGTAACACAATATACAACAGCGATCGGGGGGCAGTAATAAAGACTTCATAGTTTTGTCATTGATATGCCATGCATCAAAGATACTGGCCTACGTTTTGTAAAGGAATTATACAGCATGTGCTTCTCTGGTTTGTAATGAGTCACTGTCAGAAAAAAACTGGATAAGAATTTTTGGTTTCTCTATTTTGTGTTTTTATTTTGGGTGAATTTTGTGTTTATTTATTTATAACTATAAATACTTCTAAATACGAATAACTACTATTGTATGTTACAGCACATTAAGAATGCGTTTAACAAAATAGAACTGTTTTTGTGGAAAATGACAATAAATTTATTTTACAATGTTTATTATGACAATTAATTTGTAATGAATTTATAATTAGATAACGACAAACGAACAAAATATTAGGCCTAAGCTCTAAGTAATTTGCTGTGATATCGGTTAAGAATAGGCGTTGACTTTATCGAATTTCTTACAACTGTTCACAATTTATTGTGGCAGGCAAACCAATTTGGAAAAGTAACATAAAATTTACTTTGTCAAGGTCAATGTCATGGCTACAGTTTTACTGAAGTTCAAGTTATACACAATAAATTATAAAGGAAGAAATGGAACAGTAACACTTAATATCAAAATTAAAAAATTTAAATTATTTCTTCGTTTTACAACGGTTCAGAGTTGAAGTACTTTTAAGGTTCAGTTCGTCAGAAAGGTCACATTTATAGAAACACAAAAAAAAAAACTAAAATCATACATGAATCGTTAATTTAGTAGTGGCCGTCGATCAATAAATTTTAACGATGGAAAGTTTAGCGAGGATCGGTCAGTAAGTATAACATAAATTTTATATTATTTGTGTCGACGTTTAGACAATATTTATTGTCATCATCAGAACCTGTGTACCGATACAAAAGAAAATATCAAACACAACAAGATCAATTAATTAAGTGAAAGTGTGTGTGTGTGCGCGCGCGCGCGCGTATGAGAGGGAGTTGAGACAGTTTGTTTTACATCATCAAAATAATTACATTCCTTAAATATTCTTTTACTTAAATTCATTTCAATTTAGGCCTACCACAATTGATCGATCCTCGCTAAACGTTCTATCTTTAAAATATTATACATTTTTCTGCTACAAAGTAACTCACTTTTACATAAAGAAAATGGAACGTGAATAAGGTGGATCTTAAATACACGTGAAGAGTATCGTACGGGAATGACAAGAGTCTTCTTATAAGAATATGTAAAATTACGTATTCTGGTCTCTGCTGAACGCGGATTTTCTGACAAACGTTGCTATACAAATACCCAGTATCACTGACCCGGTGCCGTATCACTGAGTATACACCACACTATACACCACAGTACCACAGTACTGTGTGGGTGGACAGTTACTGTAGTGTAAAATATGATTTTTAATTTACTTCTAAAAAATGAGAAAAGTGCTGACACTTTCTCTTGAGATTTACTCGGCTATTTTCAGTTATAAAGCCTATTTTGTATAAGGATAAATCTGCTATTAGATAATGGTAGGTACGTCTGCACTTAACGGGATACTTAAAATTAAATTTTAACCTTTGTCAGATTCTTATGCAACAATATAACTTTCCGTTTGTTTTTTTAATTTTTGGTTTGTTTAGTTATTGTTCACTGTTTTTTAAACTTTCCTCCGTACAGTTTTTACTTTATTTATGTTAAGGCTTCCAGAGGGATTAGACAGGACTACAGGAGTTTGTAAAAAAAAACGTGTCTGTAAAACGATGAAGTCGAACGCAAACGCTTCAATTCAGTGTTTGCACATAAACAGAGTGCATTTTAAAATGGAAATTGACGTATAGTGACATTGAACACTTGTTAATATATTAAACGCGCTAATGTACATTGTAAAATGACAAGTAGTTTGCTGTACGATTACTGCAGGCAGTAAATATTGCTGTTTCCTACTGTATACCAGTAATTACGATGTATACCTATTTACGTGTAAGTTCATGGTTACAATTAAAATATGTTTTGCGAACCTCTAGGAAACGTGACTGTGCAGTAAACTGTCGCTTAAAATTTATTTTTTTCTTATTATGAACAGCTTCATAGATTGATTTAAGGCTTCATACCGTTTGTAAAAGGATAGTTTTGGGGAGGTGCGTATTTACCGAGAGGGAACGAACAGACCGGACACCCGCCTCTAGAGGGCCGAAAAAAGTTGACGAATTTTGTGTTTAGTCTCTTAATTTTTAGACTACTTTATTATTTTTTCATCTGTGTACGCTAATACAGTAGTAACTATTTTTTAAATATACGAACAGGTTTATTAGACGGAATTTGCGTATGCGTTTAAAATATGAAATATAGGAAAATCAATTCAGCCAAAAAGTATCTTCTAAACAATGTTTCTATAACACAAGTTTTTATTGTGTTATTATCGATTACTTTAACAGGACTGATTTCATGATAATATCACACGTTTTTCAACCACTTTAAAGATAGTAATGTTGATTAGTCTTCGCTTGTTTTTTCTTTTGTATGAAGCCGACTCGACTCCCTCCCCAAGGCCAAATTCTAGATACGCCACTGGTTTTGGGATAGCTGGAAGTTGAGTGAACGGTATTTTTTTCTTTTTGTTGTATTAGTCCACTCGTTGTGGAAGGAAAGGTAAGGATACCTTTATAATAAGTAAGGCATAATAAGGATAAAACCTAAGTGGTGGGAAGACACAAGAGAAAATATATTAACAGAAATTGAGGTAACGTAGTGATAGAAGAAAAGAGAATATTCCGTACTCAGGAGTTGTAACGAGAATCACAAGACATTGGAATCAAAGAAAGATTCGGAAAGACGATGAAAATGTATTACACCATGAATAATAATTTCATAATAGACAGAGAAATTTGAAGGGAAACGTAAATGAAGATATTTGTAGATCGGTTTTGACGTTTGGCTGTGAGACATGGGTGTTGAGTGAAACCAGTAGAGTAGGATGTAGGGTATGGATACAAAGAGTATGAGAAGAGCCTTGGGAAGAGCAGAAGGAGAAGTACTGCCATAATAAGAAAATTCTAGATACAACGTACCCTGAATTTCATAGAAGAAAGAGAATTAAGTTGGTGGAACCACTTAGAACGAGTGGAAGAGATAAAGGCTGTGAGATGAATTTGGGAAGCAAAATTACAAGAAATATAAAGACAGAGACTGATATAGGACCAAGTAATTGCTAAAAGTTTAGAAAAGAAATTGATAGAATAGAAAGAAGCGATTGATAAAAAGAGTGGAAGAAGTTTGGAAAAGTTGAAATGCAGTGTAAGTATAAGGTAATAACTGTAAAAGTAAAGTAATATAACGTAAATGTAGTGTAATATGGTGTATGGTAAGAGAGTTATGGATAATTAAATAAGTTAATAAACTTAATGTTAATGCTGTTAGTAGATGGGCCGGCGTTAACAACTCCTATGTTGTGAGGACTACTCTGTTAGTTTAATCTGAAAAGGCTGCTAAACTCAAGAAATACTGGAATTACGCGAAATAATCTTCTGAAACCTTTTGCGGAGTATATGAATGAACGGTTTTTATTGAGTCCTTCAGTCTTTCGACTGGTTTGTATCCTCCCCGCATATACCCCTGGTGCGTGTGTTACTGTGTCTCTCACAGGTATATGGGACCTACAGTTTAACGCCGGATCTGAACGGCATAGTTGGGGAGGGTTTGTACTAGGCAGGATACCGCTCGCTGGTTTGTCATCGCCTTGGGAGAGGGAACGTCGTATCTAAATCAGATGGCCCCGGCGGGAATCAAACCCGCGCCGACAGCGTAGCAGCGCCACACACTAGCCACTACGCCACGACCGCTCCAAATGAACGGTAGACCATTAAAAAGAGAAGACAGGGAATTTTTAGAGACTTTTTGAGTTCGTGGTTCAAGAGGATATGATAAAGTGAGTAGTTATGAAGTGGTTTAGAGAATACGTTTGAGAAAAAAAAGAGACTGTAGGAAATTCTCACCAGAAAGAAATAAGGACAGCCGGTGCCAATATTTAAGCTCAGTAACTACATGGCTGCGGTATAAGAGAGCAAGATCAATCGGAGAAATTATAGGGAAGGGTATTATAGTTCAATCGCTTTTGAAAGTACTGAAGTCAGTGGTCTGAGGACGAGTTGTGTAAGAGAACTTAAAGCGAAAGTTTTATCACATCGCAGGGTATTTTAGAATCCCCGGAACTTCACGAAGTTGTCTTATATCTTCACGTATAGTTGACATTTCAAATTGCCTGCTGAATAACTTCGTGTACAAAATTATAAAAAATGGAAAATTTTCTAAAAATTTGCAGAATATGGAACCTTCGGTAAAAGAGTACAATATGCTATAACAGCTCAATGTTTGCAAAATTTCGTTTTGTGCTGTCTCTGAATTGACAAAACAAAAACATTTGGTAGTGAAGCTCAAACAGAACAAACACGTTAATTATTGAACATAATATTAAACGGGGAAACGAACTGTACGTGAGATTTTAACTACTGAAAACAAAATCTTTAAAGGAAATGAAGGTCGGGATGTATACAAGCAGAGGAACCAAGATGACAATGGTCGGTATAATAGCTAAGCCCCACAATAGCTAAATAATGCCGGCGAGAATAGCAACTAAACACATTATAATAATGCTTCATAAGCTATGTAAACAATCTGTTTAATGGGTTTAACAAATGGTGTACGTGCGTCTACCTTCGCTTTGCACGCTCCGAGTGGAGGGGGAACACTACTGACTGTCATTCCCTCCCTCTACACACACACACACACACACACACACACACACTCTACAATGCTAATTTATTCCAGCTGAAAATCGTAAACACACTCGTTCTAGGATTCCAGCAACCTATCCGTTGTCTTGTCTAATGAGAAGTTAAGTATTTAACATCCCAGGTGAAAGTAAAGTATTGCATCGCCTTCTTTTTGTTCCCAGTTTTTACCTAGTATCTGTTATGAGATGGTAGGTCTATTTAAAAAAAAAAAAAGCCTTTTTAGGCAATAATGACTCCTAAGTATTATTTCGTCACATTCCATTTGTGACGACAGATTTCGAATTGTGGCTGCCACCAGAATGCTTCCAATAAGTTCTCATTAATGTACACAATCAATTCATAGGCTATATACCGTTCTTGTTAAACATGTTTTCAAGTCATCACTATATAAGGTAGCCTTTGTGCCTTTAGGGGAACCTCGAGCCGCAGATATTTATGTTCTTACATTTATTTTTTCAAGATCTGTACTGGAGATTCATACGTACAACACCTGAATAATACTATATTATTATTACAATATTTGCTTACCTTGATTTGTCGAGGAAATACAAACACGTCTTTCTATAAGATATCCTAAAAAGTGTTTCAACTTATTAGCCAACAGCTCTTAACTGTTACCTTAATATTAAAACCACATTTATATCATTCTAGTGGGCTACAATAAAATATGTACTTATTTATTCCGTTAAATTTATGCTAAACTACCGCGATTGGTCTGCTGTGAACTGTATTATCCAGTAAAACACTCAAAAAGGCGGTGCACTGTTTCTAAAAAAAATTAAATAAATAAATAATTAAATCAACTGTGAAGTTCGAATTAACAGTGACTTTTTGTAATTTAATAATGTTCAAATGGCTTCCAAAGCGGAGCGTCGTGGCTTCAGACTCTTTTCAGGGCGGATCGCTTATCACGATGTCCATCAGGACTCTAATGGGTATGTAGCTGGCTTCATCAGCTGGGGTAGTGAAAGGCAGTCTATGCGTAGTGTTAGTTACCGGTACTACATCGGTCTAATTATACCGCGTAAATAATGAGGTCTGACCTACAATTGACCGTAAAACCTGTCAAGGGTATAAGAGGGAACATTTTAATAACATATAATGAACATCACTGTAAGAATACAGCATCTGCATCAAATTTTAGTCTACATTTTTCAGTTAAAATACAGTACTTCCAATGAAAGCTATACTTAAGAGGATTTTTGTTCCCGTAGTGGCAAAAAATTTGGTTGAGTTCCTTTTCATTAACCGAGTTTCCATAATTCGAGTCAACGTGAGTCTGCACAGGAGCATAGGGATAAGCAAAGCCCTACTGTACATAAATTTCTCTACACAATTGGAGAACTCATAACACAGGTGCTTTTACTTCGATGCTTTTAAGACAAATATGCTTCAGAGTTTCAAATTTTTAGAACTACTTCACGTTCTAAAATATCGTACTGTACAATATTATCGTAGTTCCGAGACCGGATATCCTCAGAATTCGACCACTTTATTTCCTTAGATGAAGTCTTTAGGTTAACAGAGTTGCCTAGATAACTAGAGGATTGCCTAGATACGGATAACTAGAGGACTGCATCAGACTAGCGAAAGACTGATTATTAGAAGGAGAGAGATCCTTACTTAGGCCTTAGCGGAGTTTACGTGTTTTAACAGAAAATTGATTAACAGAATTAACACTGTCGCACACCGCGATACAAAAATTATTCCGGTATAGTGGAATTATATAGAAAATTAATTCTATAGTTCTGTGGAACAGTGTTAATTCTGTTTGTGATGATAACCAATACTTTATAATTAAATATTCTGAGAAAATTAATTCCCAATGTCTTCAGGAATTGGCAAAATCGAAATTTTGCCCTTCAAGAACTAGACTGCCATGAAAGGAGACTGCCATGAAGTACCAAATGTGCTTCACCATGGAGTTTCGGAGAAAATTAATTACTTTAAGTCATGAAATACCAAATGTGCTTCACCATGGAGTTTCGGAGGAACTTAATTACTTTAAAACTTTGGGATGTTACGCCTTTAATTAGAGCTCTACTATTCGGTCTGTCTCTCCAACGTATTTGAGCTCTCTAACGACATTTAGTATTTTCTTATTCGAACTATTTTGTTCTGTTTTCGTATTGCGGGTTCCGAAAATAATTTGTTTGAGCCTATGGTTGCTACGCGGCATCTTAATGAATTGACAAATTATCACAAAGTCGCTAACAATATTTCCAACCTCTTTTCCTGTAACGCTGTTGTTTGTTACGAGTGCCTGGTGTACGTAGCGCCTTTTTAATTACACGACTGCTAGACTAGAATTTCGTAGTCTGTCTAAGCCGACTGACTCTACATTGAACCGTACTATGACACGTACAGATTGTGAACGCCGTGTGAATGATGCTAACCGCTACGCCCTTTTGGAGAAACAATGTTGTCATAAATCGGAAGTTTACGGTTCTAATAGCGACCTTATTTAAGTCCTTATTTGACTCTTTTCTTAACAGTTAAATGCTGTAACAGTTCAAAACCATTTTCATATTTTCACTGTCATAGATAATTTTAAATATTGTGAGGAGAATGAGTACCGATCGTGGATATGAGAGTCAGTTCAACACCAATAATAGCAAAACAAAATTCACACGTTTTATTACGCGGTTTTATACAAATCGCACTTAATTCTATAATTCTGCTTCAGAACTTAATAATCCATACGCACTTTTTCTTCTTCTTTTTTAACTTCCTTGTTAGGACTCTGTCCTGTTCTATAACAACAGTCCTGTATGCTGTCACTCCACCTCTCTCTTGGCCGACCAATGGTCCTCTTCGTATTTGGTTGGCTAACTCTTGCCTTTTTCACTAGCCTCGTGTCATCCATTCTTGATATGTGTTCATTCCATATCCTTCTTCTTTCCGCAATCGAAGAATTAATATCTGTTACGTTACACGTTTCTCTTATACTATCGTTTGGCAACCTATCGTACCTTGTCTTTTCTAGTACCCTTCGTAATATAGTCATTTCTATAGTTTGTCGTTTTCTTTGAGTTCTTCCTGTATCCGGCTTGGTCTCTGATGCATAGGATACTACTGGACGTATTGTACTTTTGTAAATCCTAGTTTTTGCTTCTTGTGTGAGGTATTTATTATTCCATATAAGGTTATTCATGGATCCAGCAATTCTTCTTGCTTTCATCAATTGATGTTCTGTTTCTACATCTGCCCTGTTGTTACTTGTTCCTAAGTAGTCTATCTGCATTACTTGTTCCTACGCAATTTTTTAATTACAAATTAAACATTTACTGTCGCTTTACAACACACACACACACACACACACACACACACACACACACACACACACACACACACACACACACACACACACACACACACACACACACACACACACACACACACACACACACACACACACACACACCGCCATAACACAGCTCGTTAACTGACTGGCAGAGGACCACCGCATTCATAATGTATACAGTGGGTTAAGATTCGGTTCCGTATCATTTTTATTTTTTACACTATGCTCCAGCAGTTGCTGTCAATTGGCTTCTTTGAAATGTCAAAGTAAGGACGCTTAAAACGAAGAAAATGTAGACCTATGTCGCAAACTAGTAATTTACTTACACTAAATCTTACGTTTTCAGCGTCAAATCTACCAGGTTTAACAGAACTAATAATTGTTTACTTTAAAACTTGTAATTTTTTAACCTGTAATGAACTTATGTAATGTTTCAACTGAGTTTGTTATCTCGCGCAGGCGTTAATAGTCTATTAGGCTTTCCCCCTTCTAATTATTCTTATACTAATAATAATGGTGGGTCTTCTTTGGCAAGCAATTTGAATAATGCGTGTCTTCACATAACACGGTTATAATTGCCGTGTACACAATACAGGCGACAGGCCTTGACCGGAGCTTATTTATACCCGGTGTACCTCGTAGTGTCTACACTTAACCTTTCAACATCCGCAATCCAAGGTTGCTAATCATCTTGGTTAAATGGCAGTAACTCTGTGACTTGAGTGTGTAAAAACTGTGAGGAGTACAAGCTTGCTTTGTATTCTTCACGAAAGCAAGCGAATAGAATGCCAGACCTTTCTCTAAAGACGTAAATAACGAGAACGTACAGTACATGCAGACTGATTTTGAGAACAAAGTTAACACAACATCAATAAAACAATGTGCACCTTCAAGGATAATTATGATCGTTACTATAGAGGGATAACACAGGATAATAACAGGATGTGACCGAAATCGATTATAATTAAGGATTCTGAATAAATTAATATACTGTAATTGAGGATTACGATGAGTGACGCTATGCAACTATTCTATTTTATTTCCGTTGAGATTTCCTGTTGAAAGGAAATTTCTCTAGATCGACTAATGGCAGCTTAAACAAGGAGTAATACATTTTTTATTATAAGAAAATACACACAAGCACATACAGCTTTCATTTATGTAATAAATGTAATAACAATAAGGACGAAAAATCGGACAGAACAAAAACAGGTGTAACAACACTTCTGGTGTCGCCAAAGTAACTCAGTAGCTGGGACAAACAGAACAAAAACAGTCTTCGGAAGCTGTATGTTAAGTTCTTGAACTTAACAAACAAAGAGAGTAAACAACAAACAAACAATTTAAGTTCTTGATAGGTGTTTTATTAAATTGGCGTAGTCTAATAATAGGTTATAGATTATCAATTATTAATTATAGGTTATTAATACGTTATATGTTATTAATGGGGGTTTGAGGGTACTAACCCCCCACACCCGGTTTTTTCTGGTATTCTCATCCAGCAAAAAAACCGTAATAATGTGTCTTTTTTGTCATTGTCTAAACATTATTTATAACAAACAACAAAAATGAATTTTCTGTATCTACAGAAGTGTTGTTATGAGACGGGTGATCATAATATTTATCCCTTCCAATTTTTTCTTGAACTTACCCCGAAAGGTTATAGACGCTCCTGGGTCTTGATTCTCCATAAGTTCGGTTACAGAAAAGTTCCCTCGTACGGACACAAAAATGTTCTATACGAGGTCCTCGTATTAAATGTTGTGGTTTAAGGTATTCTAGTGATTGTCTTGCCCACCGTTTCTCAACTATGTCTGACATAAACCAATATCAGCAACGACTCTGAATCTATCCACTCTTGAAAGGTGTGTACCTGGGAATAATACACTTGAGTGTATATACTACTACAACTACTACTCTACTACTAACACTATCACCACCACCACCACCACTACTACTACTACTACTAGTACTACTACTACTACTACTACTGCTACTGCTACTACTACTACTGCTATTACTAATTACTGCTATTATTGAATTGAACTAATTCTACTCCTACTACTCCTACAACATTGAAAACAATCAAAAAACAAATATATACACCACACCCACACACAATAAGACCAATTTAAAATACCAAAACCTAACAGGAAAACATAGCAACAGCCAACCGAAACACAAATATGCAACAATATCCAAAATTAATGATCTGAGGATGGTAAAATAGTATTCCTGAAACATGTTCCAAATAAGGAAATAATATATCTTGAGGTAAAATAGTTATAAATATTAAATAAATAATATACGCATCAGGAAATAGACTGTAGCAAAAAGTGTTTATTTTATTGAATCGTACACTGTTAATGCAAATCAGTAAATCAATGTTTTTAACTACGTTTCTCATATAAAAGCCTGAATATATATAGGGAAGACATGGGGGTTTGAGGGTACTAACCCCCTCCACACACGGTTTTTTCTGGTATTCTCATCCAGCAAAAAACTTTTGCTGGATGAGAATACCAGAAAAAACCGTAATAATGTGTCTTTTTTGTCATTGTCTAAACATTATTTATAACAAACAACAAAAATGAATTTTCTGTATCTACAGAAGTGTTGTTATGAGACGGGTGATCGTAATATATATCCCTTCCAATTTTTTCTTGAACTTACCCCGACATGAGATGTTTCTACGCCTATTTAAATTTGACGGAATGTAATTAACGTATTTCACACTAGCCTTCAACTTTTCATTTACAGAATAGTTGATTTTCATTCTTTATACTAAACAGGACCACATTCGTAACCATGCTATCAGAAAGACGCTATCGTCTACCAAATAAATATTTGTACACTATTAACGACGTGTCAGTTCAGTACATAACTACTTATTTTACTCGATAGGCTTCACATTATTATCGACGTGTTTTTCAATACAATACTATCTACATGTTGATACAGTACAATACTCTAGACGTGACGATACGATATGTTGAAATTTCGATGTTGTGCATTACACTCGAGAAGTTGATACTATCGCTGCATTAATATCGATGTGGATAAACAATCGTGAGGTATCGCGGTCATTACGTTTATAACAAAGCTCTCGAGAGTAATGAAACGCTTGTGTTTTTTAATAACGTAGACGAGACCGTTAATTACTTTCCTGTTCAGAAAACGGAACATACGGAACTATGATTGAAGTATTATAGTATCCGTACTTCAAAATAAAACACATTAACTTTAAATTTTATCTTTTAATTTTTAAGATTATGAAATGTAATAGTAACAGTTGAAAATTTTCACCAGACACGACAGTGACCATAAATTCTCTTTAACATCGGAAAGTATGAAATACAACATTTGAAACCAGAAACAGGGTGAAAACACATGAGTCAAAATCTATGTGAAAAGTATGATCCTAGAAATACCAAAAAGAAAAGTAGAATATAGGCCTGTACAAAGTATGGTCTGTATTGTAGTGGCATTTACGGAGTCAATACTGGGTAATAAATAAAGAGAATACAAACAAAATTAATTCAGGTGGATGGATTTTATGACCAGGAGAAATAGAGTTTAGTAACGGGCCGCATTAGTAACTATGAAACCAGTAGAAGGAACGAGGGTGGAAAAGACGTAATAAATTATATCAAAGGAAAGTGGACGACGCAGTATGAAAGTAAAATAATTTTAAATGGAATTAGTTGGAGGTCAAGAGTAAGAGAGTAGATTACGACAGGAAAAGAAGAGGTTGACCGTCCAGAGAAGTAAAGTAAATGAAATTATGGAAAACGGAAATCTTCAGGATGGAGACTGTGCACACATCGTCAGCCGTAGGTATAGCCGACTGCTTACATACAATTTAATAAACCACGTAAGAAAAGTGTATTTTTACATGTGGCGTCCCTCCATTTTGGATGTATTGCATATTATTTTCCAGCAACAAGTCGATGAATATTGTAGAAGTACGTTATTATGTCCACTGTCCACTTTTTAAAAATTTGTATTATATATGGTCAGTAGCCCCCAGAATCTAAAATTTGGTATTGGGGAGCGGTCGAGTCGGCTTCATACAAAAGAAAAAAAACAGTTAAGACTTATCAACATTATTATCTTCAAAGTGGTTGAAAAACGTGTGATAACATCCTGAAACCAATCCCGTCAAAGTAAACGGTAACACAATAAAAATACGCGTTACTGAAACATTGTTCAGAAGATACTTATTGACTGAATCGTTTTTCCTATACATTTCCTATTTCAAACGTATAGGTAAGTTCTGTGTAATAAACCTGTTTGAATATTAAAAAAAGAGTTACTACTATATTACTATACACAGCTGAAAAATAATAAAATAGCATAAAAATTAAGAGGATTAACAAATCAACTTTTTTCGACCCTCTGGAAGGGGGGGGGACGTTCGGTCCCGTTCTTTCCCCAGCAAATATGCCCCTGTATATATATATATATATATATATATATATATATAATAACAACAATTAATTTAGAAAGCTTTCTCCGCAATGTCAGTAAATATCATAACCTACGAACTACGAAACTGTACATGTTTGAGTTTCTAATTCACGACTCCAAAGACGTTTGTAGTTTTAATAACGTAAGAAGATAAATTTGGCCTAGTGTTTTGTATCAGTATTTTTAGAATTCGGTTGTCTGAAGAAGAAGAACGAACTAAAAGGGAATATGATCACCGAAAATTCTAAGGAACCGCACCCGTCATGTCATATGACACGACAGAAATATAGAGGAGTGCACCACACCTGTCAAAATAGAGTAAGTCAATAAATACGTTGAAAATACACAAGGGTTTTCAACCCCACGAGATTACGATAAGATACGACGACCCCTATTACTTCCATCTGGTTTGGCAACGACGAAGCAGCAACAAACGAATCCGTCAAGACAGACACACTCGCATGTGCTCGCATAAATTCATATTCATAACAAAGTCTTGTGTAACTGCTAAATATGGTGCCTTTGTGTTTATTATATTTTTTACATACGACATTCCTGGACAGCACTTTCTCTAAGTCACGCCTTGTACATAATGTAATTTTTCCCCGTGCTAACTGGCTGCTAGGTGGTAATCACATTATACCTTTCCTAATATGTTACGATGTTTGTTCGTGTTGTACCAACTTGTGGCAACACCAGCATGTTAAAATATTCCGGACACCACGGCACGGTAACATCAATAATTAGTGGAAGCCAGCCATGGCCAAATTAACCGTACAGGCCTATACCGTTCACGGGTTAGCTCTCAGCGAGATCGTTTCTACGTCTTGTATAAATACAGTTATTTCTTCGGTTAATGATCCATAATCGTCTCCGTCACGGATTAGGCCGTGCCGGTTCCTCAGACCACCCTTCCTGGGGCCCCCTATGTCCCGTCTTCCCTTCAGATGATAATGGTTACTCTGGGTAATCTGTTTCCTTCTGTACGACTGGCGTGCTCTTTCCATTGACATCTCTATTGATAAAGTCTGTTATACTGGAAAGATTTTAATTTGTCTCGTATTCATGCCAGTCTCGTCTTCTCGAGTACTGTATACCTTAGAATAACTTCATCTCGGCACTTTATATTTTATTTGCATCTTTTCTCCTGATCGTCATATGAAGACTCCAGGGGAAAAGGGAGGTAAAGTCACATTTATATCCACCTTCAGTTAGGACTACCATTGTGTTGTTTAAATGTGATAGTTTATAATACTGCAACGCTCTGGAGAGGAACGAGTCAAATGACATAGATATTTTAATATAGAAAATAGCTATACAGGGGAGAAAAAGGAGATTAATTCCAGTGCAAACAGGGGAAATACAAGATATGTTCAGTGATGCTTATTGCTTTATTACAATATGGATTACATAGTTTTCATGTGGTATGTTAGATAACCAAGCAACCATAGTTTTCATGTTGGCTAAGCAAGCAACCACATGTTGGCTACCATAGTTTTCATGTGGTATGCGTAGAAACCAAAACAACTGATTAAAACTCAAATTAATTAACACTGTCCTGTTAATCGTATACCTTATGAAACTATAGGACAATTTTCTGTAAGAACTGTACCCCAAAGATGATAGGGTTTTGTACGTTTAAAATGCGACCAGACAGGAAACATCTTCGAAGCACATCAACTCGACACCATCGGTCATATAATGGAATCAAGGATTCATCTTTAATGATAAAATGAGATTTTAATACGAACAAAAATGACGACTTTTGGAGCGGGAAGAATTTCTGAATCAGCAAACTGGATACCTAATAAAATAGATAAGTGTTAACAAAACACTCTGAGAAATAGGAAGTGAATGAAAGTAGGGAGGGAGGGAGGGAGGGAGGGGGTGGGAGGGGGAGGGGAGAGAGAGAGAGAGAGAGAGAGAGAGAGAGAGAGAGAGAGAGAGAGAGAGAGAGAGAGCACAAGTATTACTCACCACTACTTCATAAATGATGATTTTTTTTACTAGAAACCATGTTGCGTAAGTGAAGCTATTGGTATGTGTGTGAAAAAGTGTTAATTATTGTTTCTGGCTACTGACTATTTTGGACTTAACACAATTTTCCCGTGAATAAAGTTATGTTACCACAAGGTTTTTATTTTTTCTTCCACGTAAAGGAGCACTTTCATGCCTAATTTGTAATAAGAAATTATATGATAGCCTATATGTAGGCCTACTACTAAAAAACATAAAAGTTATTGGAATAAAAGAAATTGATTAAACAAATTTTAGTGTTACAAAATCCTGTAAAATTTACCAAAATGGACTTTTGGGACTGACGTCATCATACGTGAGGGGTGGCACTGTCATCGTTTTTACAGTTTTATTAAAATTTCCTCCTACACTGTCCACCAAGAGTTCTTTTTATTGTGCCACAGATACCTGTAAAATTTCGTAGCTTGTCAGCAATGTAAAATTTCCCCTTCATGTCCAAAAGTTATGATACATCCAAGGTAACCTGTTTAAAATGTGTAACTTGATTCAAGTGGTGCTTCTAGGTCCATTTCGACCAGATTGTGCCTCTAATAAGATAAACGATTCTTTTGTTTTGTTGTGAGAATTTTACAAATACATTTCCTCCCTAAGACGGTTCTTTGTAGGTCATATTCTGAGCTAGCTATTAAATCTTGCTTATTAGCAAATACGTAGTACTTTTGTGTGTGCTAAATTGTGTGTCCTCCGATGATTTTTTCTCCATATTTTAATCATGTTATCTGTAGGACTACTGATGACAGACAGCAGCCTTGTATCGGTTCTGTGGCTTCGTCCGTACTATATCCTAAAACTGTAGTGGAATAACTTTACTGAAATTTAAAAAAGATATGGGATGTACCTATCTCTTTCCCAATATATCCTTCATTTTTGTGTTGCAGAACTGTGTCAGTAGCTTTCGTATAATCAACGAAAGCTAATTGAGTATCTAAATTGTTACCCAATGTTTCTCGGTTAACTGTCGCGTGGTAAAAATTGCATCTCCGGATGAGTGTCCTTTGCGAAAATCATTATGTTTTTCTGCATGTATCGTCTCAGTTTTTGCTTGTTTTTTCTTGTTTCCATTACACAACTATTCGAACATATACCTTGTACCCAGTATTTGTAAAGCTTATCCTCTTGTAGATACAGGAATTCTCATTTCTCCGATCATCGTTTTTAAATATTGGTTATAACTTCAGCCATAGACCATTCCTGGGGGCATGATTTGTTGCTTCCAGTTCATGAGCTTGATATTTATTTCGTCAGTAGCAAAGTGTATCTTCCAATTCATCCATCATTACATTACACACATTACAGAACACGGTAAGTGTTTCTCGGCTATTCCAGTGGAATCCGGCTGTAATGTGTGTGTGCATACGGTTGGTGCTACTTTGAGATGAAGGACAATTACGTGAGACTTGTCACGCGTCCGAGACTGATCCAGATTTCACCAGTCTGCGCGGCCTGTGTGCAAGGCTGCAATCAATTAATTACGTTCTGGTGTTTTCTAGTAGCGTTCTTGACGCGTACTATGTAATATTCTGGTATCTCAACGGGGTACAAATACAAGATTTCAGCGACGCTTAGTTCAGTTTCAGTTGCGATTTATTCGAGTGCGGTTCGTAGTATTGTGGCGAAGTGTTATGTGTTTTATAATTGTGCTAGACTCGTTGAGATTATTATTGCGTATGAACATTTTTTATTATTTTTTGTTGTAAGAAACTCTTGTTAATTATAAACTGTATAATTGTGATAATTAAAGCTAGTGATTAGTATAAGGTAACAAGATTCCACCTTCAAAGAAAGACAAGTATACCATCAAAATTCGTAGTGAAATATGCAGAAACGCAATCTTATTAATATTAAAAGAAATAGAAGAATAAAATAAACTTAATAAATATAGTAATTAAGAGACAAAATATTACTTAATTAAAGATAATTAATATTTTCAAGGAATAAAAAGAAATCGAAACAAAAAGGGAAATATTCTCATAAATGAGTAATTGGGAAATAGGGAAATAGAGAATGCAAATTTAGAAATTAAATAATGCAACTAACTTGACAAAACAATAACTGACGATGACAAATACCCAGAAGAGACGATCAAATGACACAAAAAATGTAAATAGTTATTAGTAAACAATTATAATGTACCAATATTAAACTTAGCATGTAGGAAATAAGACACTGAGTATAGCCTTAGATTAAAACTATGAGGAGGTCTGGGAACCTCAAACAGCTATTGTGTATAAGTGAACTACAGACTGTAATTA
This sequence comes from Magicicada septendecula, assembly GCA_034769895.1. NCBI lineage: Eukaryota > Metazoa > Arthropoda > Insecta > Hemiptera > Cicadidae > Magicicada > Magicicada septendecula. The sequence goes on from CM068368.1 coordinate 129,224,630, forward strand.
ATATAAAATTACAAATATAATAATATTGGACAATAATTATAAAAGTTAGGGAGTGTAACAGTGTAAGAAGGTGTGAACAACGGTGATAGACTTTAAGAAGTAAAAACAGTGTATAGTGTAAGTGAATAAACATATTTACAATATGAACATTGCATGAAACATATAATTTATATGAAACAACAAGGTAACTCATATAGTGCAATAAAACCAAGGGGAAATAATTAAAAAATAAAGAATCTTCCGTTACAAACTTATAATGTAATAGTGTCGAAGATAGAATAAGATTCTACGGAATAATATTAATTATAAATTGGGAGACCGAACTTGTGACCCATAAATATATCATTGCCAAGACCTTAACGGAATAAATTAGTGTTTTAGTAGAAAGGTTTATTGTTGGAAAAAATATTGAAACCAGGCAGAACGTGTCGAATTTTAATGCTGGTTTTTATACAAATTAAAGGAGGATACGAGACGAAAAGATACTGCAAGACTATGAAAATAAATAGAAGAATGATGTCTTAATCGATGGTACTGAAAACTAGAAGTCCAGACGCAAAGGATCAAGAAAGAAGATCGTAAAGAAAACTACCGTATGGGTGAGATCTCTCCAATAGTCAACCAAGATATTTGAAAACATCTTAAAAAAACATTTAAAGTTCGAATCACAGCGATATACTATCGCAAAAACAATAAAAACTTTAGAACAGTGAATTCTAATTGTACACAAATAATTATTAGTAGTAAGAGTTTCTTTTTCAATTTGCACTTTTGTATGATCCAAAGAACCCATTGATACACAACATACATCAACAACACCTAATTACCAAACATTAATTTATAAATATTATGTTATATGATATGTTTACGACTTATGTACTATACTTTGACATCACTTATACATGAACCCTGAGATTGAGATTTTATATGCTCTACAACAGAAATGAGTTTCAAAAAGATTAAATAAAAATAATTGAATTTGAAACAAGAACGAATAAGCAGTTTGATTATTTATTTAAAATAGAATTATACATCGAATAAGGGTAAGTTTAGGAAATAAGAAATACAGATATTTTATTTTATATTATATTAGTGACTTAATTGGTGTCTTGTATTTTGTTTTCCACTGTACCATACGATGATCAGGAGACCGTCGTAACAATATCAACGTCTGTACTCTCGTTCTCGTTTTGGATGAGCTCTGTTAACCAGATCTACATCTGGGTTAAACCGTGTAATATGTGAATGTGGTCCTTCCATTGTTCCACATCCATTGAATTTATTCTATCTTTTTTTTTTTATATTGCCTATATGTTTGATAATCTTACAGACATTCAGCTTCCTACCATGTACGTCATTCTCAATGTATTTGTTATTACTTTCCCTTCTCATTTGCCGTGTTGTTAATTTTCTTATCCTACTCTTTTCTTTATAGATGAGTGTGCTGGTTCTTATCAGCCAGAACGTTATCACACGGTATTTGCCTGTTTTTAGCAGCCTCTTGTATTCCTGCATTCCACACTGCGGTTTTGTCGCTGCCTTGTGCATTACTGTGTTTAAATTACTCCATTTTTGCGTCTATTTCATCGTCTTCGATTTTTTTTTTTTGAATTTTCACGGTGCCATTTCTTCGGCTACATCTGCAGTTTTCTTCACTAAATGTCTGGAACAACGACAGCGGTCATATGCCGGAACGAACTACCCAACTGTATAATCGTATTTTGATTGGCAGACGAAATGGTTTCACCGGCTCTTGTAGCAAGTCTTTGGCAACTTCTTTCTTTTGTGTAGGCATAACATGAACCTTCCGACTTCCGACAGTGACTCTTTGTCGGTGAAATGGTCAAAAAAACCTGTAAAGAGGACTACCGCAGATGAAACGGAAGTTATTTTTTAAAAGGCGCTCAATTAGGTCTTTACACTGTCTAGCATAATTGCAGTTTATTTCAATCACGAACGATAATTTTGTGTGTGATCTAAACTGCTGGTTTAATGTACGTTAAAAGTTTCTCAGTAGTGTTTCATAGCTTCAGTTATATATATTAAATGCACCCTTTTCTTGTATATTACACAGCACTGTTCTGATTAGAATTTGACTCTTAAGAACTTAGAGGTCACTTTTTACACTTTATTTTTGAGTTTTCAACCACGTGTGCGTTCTCCAGCAGTTGGAAGTCTTCACCGTTTACATGACGATATAGGCTTTCCTAGTGTTTCTGCCACAACCCTTCAAGTTTCGCACGATTTCCGGCTTTCTGTTCATCGCTCGTCTGTTTTCGGATCTCTGTGAAGGTCGATGTTTTTGATGAATCAACGTGCATCGTAGTGATATATAGTATTTTATTCTGAAAGCGCTGTATAATATTAATACTGATTTTTTTTATACAATCCCAATGTTGGATGCCATATATCCGTGCAGTTTTTAGTATCTCTGTTTTTTTTCGTATGAGTCACTGTGGATTTGGTTCAACTGGTACCCCCTTCTTCTCCTCTCTCTTCCTCCTGTCCCATATCTCCTTCATTCTTGTTCGATGTCTCTCCCTCCTTTCGTCACTCCAGATGGCACCTGACCTCTTCTTGGAGTTTCCTGAAAACCTTGGGCATTTTCAAATTTATTTTTCAATGGTAAGAGTTCTCCAATGTCTTCTTGAGTAATCTGGAGTTTTTCTATGCCTTTTTCTGTTTCTTTGAACCACGTGTTGGGAATTTTGAGCTTTCTGAAATAGTTAAAATGTGTCCCCGTTAGTTTGTCAGGATTCATTCTTTGAATATGTCCTTAGAAAGTAATTCTTCTTTTCTAATTACGTCTGCGATTTTTCAACATGCGTGTACAGCTCATTATTGTGGAGTCTTCTGAACTGTTCTCCATCTTTTATTGGTTCCAAGATTTTTCTTAATATTTTAGTATCTTTATATTGAATTAATGAAGTTGTGTTAGTGGTTATATCATAAAGAGAATAAACACTGTTGGACACAACTATAGAAAATTTATCAAATGTATTCCAACTTACCGTCTGCGGCTTCTAGAAACAACGTCTTCACAAAATTGACATGTTTCGGGACACTTGTCCCATCATCAGAACTTAAAATAATCGTGTATCATTTAAGTTGATACGTTTGTCAATTAATTAAAATATTAAAATCCAACATGAAATAAATAATTTAAAACAATATGAATACTTAAATGTCTAAAAGCTAGCGCGAAGGTTTAACGATGTACATCGTACGGAGATTGACCGCGCACTTAAGTTTCTAGAAGCCGCAGACGGTAAGTTGCAATACATTTGATTGAACAACACGTGGCTTGGTACTAAACATTTGGAATTATTCCTTTTAAACAAGAAATTTTATTCCGATAATAGAAGTTTTTGTCTAATGTAGACTGACAAACAATGTTTTCCTATCAACGAAATTTTTAAGAAATTAATTCCCAATTCTTCTCCCTTCTTCTTTGACATGACGTTCTCGTGTCCAGTTTCATGTGTGTTCGCATATGATATTTCAGTTGTTTATAGTTATCGGTTGGTTGGTTGGTTGTATTCTCAGATTAAGGATACTACACTGGCACATACGTACACTCATTTGTTAGCAATATTAATGACGAAACGTCTGACTGAAGGAATCACATTGGACAACGGATCATGGCGGCCTTACAGCCAAACAACGCGAGAATTAAACGGCCGTGGAGGCTAAAATAAAAGACAATGTTTCTTGCAGCGATTATTGTCGTATGATAAGTTTAGTATCGTGTTTCCTCATTCCTTCGAAAATAATGGTGTCCGATTTATTTCGAGGAACTAGTAAACTTTTTTAGACTGAGGAAACAACGCTGTTTGACTTATCCTGTTCTTTCTATAGTTTTTACTGCCGAAAAAATGCTAATTTCTTTATCGCCAATGCAACATTTACACGGTGTATTGACTTTTTCGGGTATTTCTTCCATATTTGTCTTTTGACTTGTAGTCCTTCCTTTTCCTGTTACTTATTTAAACTAATAATTTTATGGTTAATAAAGGCACTTACTGATTAATAGAACTATTGATTACTGATTAACTACACTATTGATTATTGAGTGTTTATTTTTTCTTAAAGATTGGTTGACATTGCGTCCTGTTTTATATTATTTATTATTTAAAATTATTATTCTCACTTAACAATTTGAGGACAAGTGGAGAGTAAGGATCGGTTATCACAGAAGTTTTGTGCCGCGAGGTTTGTCGACTACTGAGGCAAATAAGACAGTCCACAACGGCGGGCCAGTTTGTAAAAGTAAAAAAGCACTGTTCAATTCTGACCCACGCCGTCTCTCAATGTCTGATGCGTGCTTGCAAGTCTTTCAGGACATTGGGTTTCTTAATATTTGGCGTTAAAATGAAGTCGAGAGACGAGAAGAATTATGCATTCGGTTCTAGAAAATAAAACCCACTGTATACATAGTTGACCTGTTACATTTCGAAACATGTATACATCCTGAAACTGTTACAGACGACAAGCATAAGTTAATAGTGATTGCTACTAAAAAAAAATATAAAATAAACAAAAAAACCTTGTATTAAGGGAAGTATACAATTTATTACTTATGCAGTAATTCAAAATGAAGTATTTTTAACATAATCGGGGGATATTTAACTAACTTAGTTCCGCGGCATACTCAAAACTCATTTAAGTGTAAGGTTAATATCCAGATATTTAAATACACACAGCCACATGTGGTTTTGGTATTCTGTTTAGATGATTGTTTAATCCTTTTCTCTGTCATAGTTGCTTCGTTTATTATTCTCTAATGTTTTACTTTTTAAAAATCATTACTGGTACTGGTAAACGACGAAAGCGTATTCTTCATGAAAGCAAGGGCTTTGGTTTCCATAATTTGTGAACGGTACCGTACTGTTTTTGTAGGTAGTGATTCGGATTCGTCAGTCCATAAGTTGAAAGTTTACCTACCCAAAGCTTTTTTATGTGATCACTTCTTGTATCAAGTGAAATTATAAAAATCATAGTTCTTAATGTACTCTCCGTAAATGACGTAATTCATAAGGGAATAAATGAGCCTAATTGGTATGGACATGTAAGTTTTGACATACGCACGACAGCAAAAATATTTAATTTACCACAATATTAGTCAAATTGGCCTGGTAATAAATACTGCGACTACAAAATTGGTACGCGCGCGCGCGCGCGCGTGCGTGTGTGTGTGTGAGAGAGAGAGAGAGAGAGAGAGAGAGAGAGAGAGAGAGAGAGAGAGAGAGAGAGAGAGGTAAGTGAATACATTTAACACTACCATATGATAATATTCAAATTTTATATGACATTTATGGGATAACAAATACAAGCTTTCGTAAAACAAGCATTTATGGGCAGAGAAAAATTGTAAAAAGCACTGTTAAGAAAATAAGCACTGGAACGAACAGTTAAGGACTTGTCCAATTTCTTTGTTAGGTTGTTAGAGCGCACATTGTTTTATGGAAGTGAGAGCTAAACATGGGAGAGATAGAAAAGGAGCCAACGGGAAGTAGAGAAATGAGGAATTTGCGAAGGAAGTTACTAAAATCAATGGAATCTAGAAAGATTAAATTTATACGGTGTATCATAAGGACAGACTTTTCACACATTCTAAAGTACTTTACCTTTCGAAAGTAAGGACGACGGACTTTCAGGAAAACCATCTAACCGCTGGTATCCTTTAGATGAATCTGCGGAAACTGGTGAATATTAAATTACGAACTGGAATTCTAAGGAAGAGCGCTGTGGAATTATTAATTTAAATAAATTGAATTGTTAAGTTAATTTCGGAAAATCTCCACTATAAAAACAAAGGTAATGGTATATCGAGGCAAGGAACCAATAAGAACGAAAATAATGATTAATGATCGAATTCTAGAACAGGTGAGCCATTTTAATTATTTAGGAAATGATACTGGATATGATAGGAATTATGGTGTTGATGTTAAGTTAGGTATATTCCAGACGATCTGTGGGACAATCAGCCGTATTTTTAGAAACAGGATACAAAATTAAAGTTCTACAAAGTTATGGCAGTCCCTGAACTGTCCTATGGTGTGAATTGTGGGCAACAATCAAGAGGCAAGACAGTAAAATACAGGCATTGGAAATGGTGTTCTTAAGAGAAATTAAAAGATGTTCTAAACTTGATCGTATAAAGAATAAGTCCATAAGAGAAGAGTTACAAGTTTTTAACTTCAATGAAAAATTAAAAGATTACAAACAGCCAGGGATGAACCTAGGATTTCATTTGGAGGGGGTTTCAACCACATACCGTTTTCTTAGAGTATTGTTTTTTGTCATATTATAATGAAAATCGTACCAACAAATTAAAAATAATGGGAAAATGATAGCCGTAATTCACTAATTTCATTAAAACCAATTAAAAACGTACATCATATGGGCTTCCAGTTTGTCTTAGAAGCCTATTAATACCTTTTTTTGGAATATAAATACTTTTAAAGAGAACATTAAAAGTAAGAAAGTGATAGTTACCACGTACAAGAACACGAAAATTTTTTAGTGAACATGTGTTTAATTTTACAATACTTTGTTGTATTAAAACAACGATGGAAAGAACAAATGAAATACAAAACAAGTCTGGAAATACAAAGTTATAGAACACAGGTGTCTGTGTAGGCCAGGAAGAGATGACCGGAAGATCTTTGAAGACGGAACAGACAGCACCTTGTCTGTGCCGTATTGTGAAGAAGATGATGATTATGAACTTAATTTTGGAATGGGGGTTTTCTAGTCATTTAGAGCGCATTGACTTTCATATGTATATTAACTGATTGTATTAGTGTCTGGTTCAGTTATGTGGCGTTTCGAGGCTCAATGGATGGTTTCCACTTAACGTAAGAAACTATGTGATACAGTGTAACCCGGGTTACATTTACTGGCAAATCACTAATTTAAGTCGGCTACGGACTATCCATCGCTGCTGTCCAGCATGCCCGACGTCGGTAATGGATGTGCGCACCACACTGTCGTGCAACTCGTCCAGCGTACCAGACGTTCTTTAGTTCTCGTTGTGTTTTGTAAAAATCATTTTATTGATTTTTTCTGTATTAAAATTAAAAAATTGTTCTGAATGTGTAAAATTGGCCTAAACTATAATTAAAACAAATTAATAATAACAATATTTAACATAATAACTGCTAATGATATTTGAATGTATTATGTAAACGAAGAATAAACTAAACTAAATATTAAACTGAAATTTTATCTGTGTCGTTACTTATTAAATGTAAACAAAAGAATTAATGTAACGTAAAATTAAACAGTAAACATTTATTACACGAATATGCTCTAAAAACATGAACTTTACTTGCTCGAAAATGACGATTTGATAGACAGCAAGCGTAGGCATGATCAAACATGCACGATGCACGATTCCTTGACATCCGTCAACACTACACACGATCCATCCGCACGTCATGCGGTTTGAGCTGATGGTCTTGCTGGACTCATTTTTCGTCCTGCACGTCCTTCAAAAAATACACGACGTGCGGATGGATGTCAAAGCTACACACTGTCGTTTTTGACTTGCTGTCCGTAGCCGGCTTTAGGTAGGAATGTGCTTGAATGGTACGCACCTCGGCACCGAAACTGGGGTTTTATTAATCAGACTCTTGATAACCTTACACGACGCCCAGTCCATCCGAGCGTGCGCGTATGCGAGTATTAATGGCAACAGGTTATTTCAGTTTTGCAATATTCCTGCAGGTGAACGATCTGGCAACGCGAAACCTGCTTGTTGCATAATTATGAAACTTGGACTGTACTAAATGTCATCCAGTTTAAGCGTCCTATATATTCAACCGGAGAATGTTTTCCCGTAGTTAAGAACCAATTGTTTCACCATAAACAGTGGTAGCTTTTTAGCTCCATTAACTAAAAACACATCCGAATTTCCGTCTGCGAATGACCAGTGGCTACAATGTGAAAATCAATTAACGCACTATATTTTCCTTTGTAGACTTATTTTCTTTGCCAGCAGGGTAACAATAAGGATTTCTGGCAGTTTAGAAATAAAATCCGCGCTGACAGCGACAGTCTGCATTAAATAGACACTGAGAGTGTCACTTAAAATTCGACTGCATTTTCAAATATAAATTTCTACATTTACCATGTGAAGTACCAGGCTCGCAATGCAGGATTCTAAGGGGCCCACAAGGACGTTAAGTTTCGAAGTTTAATTCCTTAAATCAAGTTTTTTCATATATTTATTACTATGTGTACGGTAACCCTTATTCTACCGGAATATTTTGCGCTGTAGCAAGAAGTTTTATTTCACGAACACGATTAATTTCCACGGTTGTAAATAATGATTTTTGCGTACTAAAATTTGATTAATTAAAAAAAAAATTTTTTTCGTATGATGAAGTCAATTGTTTGGATGTAACATCCAAAGTTATAGAACATTATGAAAATGGATAAGGGACCAAATTTAATTTTATCTACAAATTTTCTGTATCTTCATTACCGATATCAGATAGACATTAGATAACAGATATCAGATAGACAGGTATGTCCACAGTAGATAGGACAGTAGATAGGACGTACGGATATCTAAAAACCGGAATCAGGACGAAAAATATATAGCCTATTATAGGTTGTATAATAAGTGGACTCCTGCAAAAGTATTGTTACAAGGCTTTCATGAATCGTGTTCTTAAAACAGTGAAATAAATTCCTGACCACCAGAGAAATCAAAACTCAACTATATTTAATAACACTTATCTACACAAACACGCTCATGTTACGATAATTCTCATAGTTATACAATCATCTACACTACACTCAACCAATAACAAAAAAAAGTCACCAACAATACAAATAAACAATTAATCACTTTCCACTTTCACTAATACCGCTCTCTTATCGCAGTAAACACCCAGTTAGCGGAAAAATCAATTGGCCAAACAGCATGGACGTTAAGGCTTACACTCATCCAAGGTTCCTGTGGCGTGTAACTAGTACTCTCCAGATGACGTCGAGAACTTGCAAGTTCGGGTAGACCTAACTAGGCAGGTCTGACCGGCTGGTTACGTAATACGTTACAAGCGTCACGGAGGCACTATACAGTTTACGTCGTTCGGCGTATCTTTAACCGTTTCCCGGGTTGCTTATACCCGGGAAAGACTCGGGTATTGTCCGGCTTACATCTGCCGCACGTGTTCTCTGTCGCTTCCCGGCGGCTGGGATCGCAACGTTAGCCGACAAATGTCGCACTATATTAGCCCACCACGGCCTTACAGCCAGGATTTTCAACAATTTAATAATGCTGACACAGGCCGTGCAAGCCTACGTCATCGAATTTATCTCTTTTGGCCAATTATTTTCTCCCATTCGTTTAACGTAGTTATATTAAATGTAAACTTCGCTGCTTCGCTGATGTCACTGTAATCCGTGTCTCACTTCCATCCATATCCAAATTTCAGTTCTTCGCATGTAATCCTGGCGATAAACCTTAGGCACTTCTCATATAATCTTCTTCCACAGTTATAATTTTATCCCATCTTTTATTTTTTTTTCTTCACCTCTGCCCGATATGTCTTTACTTAATGTGTTGTAGGCTTTGTATAATAAATCGACACCTGGACTTTAAATATGTCGCTAAAGAGTAGGAAAGGATTAGATTTCCTTTTCCCATTGAAAGTAGGCCTATAATGTTTACCCTACTGTTCGAAACTGTTCACCAAACCTAATTATTCGTATCACAAAAAACTGAAGTATTCATTGAAAGTAAACCGTTAAGTCTTAAAAAAAGAACTAAAAATATTGTTATTTAATTCTTAAAAGATGATCGATTTTTTTCGCTTTACGTTTTGGTTACTTGATAAAATATACATTCACGATTCTTATAGCACAATTTTTTTCTGTGGAAAAAAAATGATAACCCTGGGTTCTAGTTTTGGAGGGATCCACTGAGACCCGGTTGTTGTAATGTCCGCTCAACCAGCTCTTACTATATTTGCTGTTGACTGTTTCATATCTGACCCCAAGCCTAAAGAGTCTTACAGTACATCACATATTAAATTGGAAATCCTGTTGTATGCTTTATGAGATAGTGAGAAATAAACCACTTATGTGGCTCGAGAGAACAATTTTTTAAAAAAGTATGCTCAATTTTCAGTATTGTTTTAATGGGTCGTCTCATTCACTTTATCTTTTGTTTCATTCTAAAATGTAATCCATCTCACAAAAAAAAATGATTTTTTATCACTTAATTTTTCATATGAAAAGAAACAAAACCGTTTTGGAAAGGGTAGGCCTACACAATGTACAAGAATGTCCACATCCAAAGAAATTATTGTAATGAAACAAAATTAATTTGTACGTATGTGTATGGTACTTCTGAGTTTACACTTAATTTCTTTAAAATGCTGGATATTTTCTAAATAGAAAAGTTTGAACGTTTGGAAAACTTTTTAACTGAAAATGTGCGTGTGCACAGTGTTGTGTGTTTAAAAACGCATAAAGGGATGTAAGAGAGGAACAGAAGTGTCATAACAATTGACAAACGCTTGTCTGGACGTTTATTTTAGGCGACTTTTTGACCAGAGGACGTTCTCTCTTCATTGTCAGCATAAACTAACAATAGGAAGCCTGGGGTGGGGTAGGCTGAACAGCGTAGCTAATGCACCAACTTATTGCTGCCCAGATTGTATCTGCCTTTTTTCTTTGCCCCACAACTGTGAGAGCGGGCACGCGCGCAGTCACACACCTTAGATTTATTATTTTTCCGTAAAAGACGAATGACGACACAGCTCGTTCGTTAATTCCAACAGAGAAAGGAACAAAGGTACTAACAAAATTAAACTTCAGAAACTGTTAATACAAAAAGCAAGTCCAAGTAGCAACCATGTTAAAACAACGTTGGCAGGAGACGAGTTATATATTTGCATTTACATAGTTCAATGTAAACAGTTATGTAATCTATATATATAACACTCAAAGTCTGAGGATATGGGTACTGAATACAAATCCATACCGTTACACCACTGCGACCAAATTTTGCACAGATAACCTTTGATACACGGCGAAAAATACTGTCAACTTGGAATTTGATATTTTGCCCCGTTCGCACGATTTAGGCCCTTTTAATTTTTTAATTATACCTTTTCGTTAACGCGTGTAAAGATGTCAACAACACCATGGAGACCAGAATTAATTACCATAGTAACAAGTAAATAAACAAATGATATTTAGCGACATCGGAATTGTACCTTTATCCGTTCCTGCAGTTTTTAATATGCGATTGTATCGATATGTTTTGTAATTTTGTATACATATAAGTCTATATATTTTGTTATTGTCTTAAACGATTATAAAATTTATATTTATACGTATTTCTGATAATGCAATGAGTAAGTAATGAAATATATTAAATACTGCTACTAAAGATATCAAAACAACATGGAGACCAGAATTAATTACAGTACCATAGTAACAAGTAAATAAACAAAAGCTACTTAGCGGCATCGGAACTGTACGTTTATCCATTCCTGCAGTACATTTGGATGTTTTATATAATATACGATTGTATCGATATATTACGATGTGGAAAAGGAGAAGTGTACTAATAGTAAATTGTCCTATTACTTAATGCAAAGCGAAAATACGTGTTGTTTTCATTTGTGAGGTTAGGTGACAACGGTTTTTGGTTTTTAATTTACTGATGAAATAAATAAAAGCCATGGTTGAGGAAAACATTTAATGTGTTGTACAATGCTTCTAACACAGTAACACCTAAAATAAAGAATTTAGCGTTTTGTATTTAACAGGTACTTTATAAATATCTCCAAAGGCTGTTGCACCAACGTAATAATTTAGTACAAGTTAAAATAGTACAAGTGTTGAAAACAGCTTTGGACAGAATTTGACTAATGAGTACAACATTGTTACACGAGCTGACAGAACGCCATATAGACATATATAATAAAAATTATATTAAGATACTTAGTTAAAGTTAAATATTCGCGTGCGAAGCCACGGGTAACAGCTAGTATTTATATAATCCAAGTTGCTATTACTAGAAATAGTTTAAGGATAAATAGAACTGTAGTTTAATCGTGGCCAGATTTCTTCCACTTTTTTCTGTCCTTTATCAGTCCCTTCGCTTCATGCCGTGGTTGTCTTGTGACTACTTTATTCCATATTTTCTTGAATTTTACCCTTTCTTAAGCTCTTTCACATAAGAAACGAAATGGGCCCTTTCCTTTCGCTAATGAGAAGCGAAATATCTTATTAAAATAAGCAAACTCTTACTAGTCTTGTCTGTTCCATTTTTGTTATATATATCCGATGACTTTGTTGTTTTCCTTCCTCAAATTCAAATGCTGATTGTATTTTTGAGTTTCTTAACGTCGATGTTTCTCATTATGTCTTCCTTTATAACTCAGTTCTTTGTGTAGGCCTAATTAATAATTCTTATAATTAATCAATTCTTTGTAACCTCTCCTCAGTTTGCATTAAGGTGACAACTTCCATGATAAAATGGCCTTACTAAGTTTGATAATGACCTTACTTTATCGTTGTATGTTTGGATATAGTATCAAGGTGTTAGTTTATTTTCTACATCGGCGGTAAACATAAATTTTAACCATTAGGTGGCAGGTAGAGGACCAGTGGGCAATCAGGTGACGAAGTCACTGTTCTTACAGTAACGATTGTCTGTATGTATCATGTCAATGGAATAGGTTGAAGCGAGTCTATTGAAAACTGTAACTGATATAATTATGTTATTATAAATATGGTATATTTAAGGTAGGATGTAAGGACACACGTATTTGGTTGGGTCTTCTTTCCGTATTGGCTGTGCTGTTTGCTAGCTCATAAGTTTAAAACTTCACAATGAATGTATTCTACAACGAACAACGAACTGTGCTTGTTTAGTCACACGTGTAACCTCCACTTGTTTACAGAAAATGTTTCCATGTATTTCGTTCGTGTGTCTGACTCTGTAAGACAGTAGATGTCGCTACTGTCTGGGTAGTTGGTACCTTCTCTTTTAATTTACAGGACGGTTTCGCCACGTTCTTAAATCATTAGTTAGGCCTAAATATAGTAAAGGACCCGATGTTGTTAATAACCTGCTTCTTAACATACTTGTGGTAACATCGTCTGTGTCAACACAATGAATTCCAAAACTTTGCGAGCGACTAAAATGTTACAAACGACAAACTGGTATGTAGCAACTGCGGGAGACAAGAACAGGATATGTGTCGTATCTTTGGAGACAATACGTAATTCACTCGTAATAGAGTCCCGACTATCCGTGTCAAAGGTGACAACTGAAACAGCGTCTTTAGGGACAATATTGATTCCATGGCAATAAGATCTATCGTAACCAAAGGGGACTACACACCCACCTTTTCTGGCGCGGAACCACGGTGGGGGAAAAGGAGGAAATTTCCCCTCCCAAATGGTCACTTCAGACGCAAATTTATCGTCGTTTTATAATATAATAAAAAAATGTACAAAACTTTATATAGGTTTATTGTTTTACTCTACAATTACTGTAAATATCAACTGTGCCTTACCAGCATGTTAATTTTCTTTGATAAATACCATTGAAATAGTAATAGAAAAACAGTAATGTGTGTACCATAGTAGTTTGTATTTTAAACTGTAAGTGAATATTATTAAAAGGACAATGAAATGACAAACACAGATACGATTTTGTATTTGTACGTCAGTAAACTTATTGCGTTGATAATAACAAACTATATTTGTGACCTTCACTCACTTCTATAATTTATACTGTAGGCCTTTAAATAATGGTTCAACTTTTCATAATCCTCCTTCCCCTGAAGTCTACTTTTCCCCACCCAAACTTGCTTGCTGGATCCGCCCCTGCACTTTTGCCAAATTTGTAGGTTCAGCCTCATTCGCCAACTATAATTTTTCTATTTTTTTGTTACGATTAGTGTTAGTAGTCACTGAACAGACAAAATTACTTTGTAACTGTCTCATAATACTCATCTATTTCTTAATACCTTACTTATACACCGTTTATAGTTTAAAACAATTTTTATTAATTGCAAGAGAAAAAATGCGTCATGCGTCCAGCAAAATTAAGTAGGCCTACCGATAGACACATGGTCACTGTTCCGTCTACGTGTTTGTACAGACTTTCAGTTGTGTCAAAAAACAGATTATCGATGATAATAATTAACATTATTAAATAAGCAAAAGTCGGTACCCACCGTTTGTGTAGGGTAGCGTTTGCCTTTTTATCAAACAGATGTTCTCACACTATCTTTCTCTTCGCTGTATCAGTAAATTCCTTACACAATGACTGAATGGTCCGTCCGTTTAAAAAGAAGTAAAGATTCATTTAGCCAGTGGTTTAAAGATCTTCCATATAAAAGACTGGGGAGAGAATAACTACCCCTTCGACCTCTAGAGTCCGTCTATCTACATTCATTATATATCATTCAGTGTGTTTCAGTTGTAAGCAAAACTTATTTACAATTTTCATTTATTATGCAACCTCAAAACGTAAGCTGAAACAACTGAGAAAATCTACGTATCGGAGACACTGAAAATATCAATGGGATGTTGTTGATCTTGTTTGGCCAGCAGATGTTCAGTATTTGTTTCATTCTCTTTTGGTAATTATAATAAGCGTATTGTATTTACAGAAAAATTAAAGGGCGGGCGCGCTTGTGAGGGTTCATACACCTTGAGCAGGATAGTCTTCCTTTTTCCGTGAATTATTCTTTGTAAAGTGGTTTGCCTAAATCGGTTCTGAGAAAAGATCTGACAGGTGCGTGCAATCGTTGTTGAGGTTTGTGTACAATTGCTGTTTATAAACATTTCCTTCTATTCTCTTTTGAACGTTCACTTAATATTTAACTATTGATAAGTTTTATCTTATTTACTTTATTGTCTATAAGAGAGTAGTAGAATCTTCTGGTAACATATTATTCTAATTTTTATCAAAAATGATGAATTTTTCTAAAATTTAATGACTAGTATTGGAGTTACCAGTGTAGTTATATTGGCAACGATAAAATTTCATTGAAGAACGTAAAAAAAAACATTTTTTGCCTCTTTTTAAATTGAAGTTTTAGTTGTTTTGAATTTAGAAACTGGCCATTCTAACACTGTTTTACATTTAATGCTTTGTACTGTACGCTTGGTTTTATTAGAGAAAAGATAACAGGTTACGTGATAAAAAAATTCAACGTTAAAAACATCTCTACTGATTAGTTTTACCTCTCCACGAGAAACAAAAGTTTGTATAAGACATACTATAGGAAAGAACTCAAGACATCCATCTCATTAAAATATGGAATACTTTCCATTCATGTTAAGAAAATTACCCGCTCAGGTTTATCCACGGAAGGTTAGATCGATTGGCGTCGGTCGTGTGTCGTACGACATCAGTCGCTTTCGGTAGGGTGCCGAGACAGCTTTCGTAGAGGCGCTTAGGGCACAACCTTGCAGAAAGCTACTGCAGAGAATCCGGATTGCAGCACGACCCATTAGCCGTAACGCGTTGCTTCAGTCTCTGGGTTGGTTGATTGACCCCGTGGCTGAGTCGAGATCTCTGGCTCCCCGGAGTCGATCCATGGAAGCTTAAATTTATGGAGCCTTGCCTGAGGCCGGCGGATTTCGTTCGCAACCCTAAGGAAGCCGAGGCCTGACAAGAGCGAACAGGCGCAGCTCATTCACAACTTGCTATTTTGTCGATCTACAATCTATCACCGCTTCCTTAACGGTCGTGAAGTGCAGATGTGCTTCTGCTGCTCCATTTGTTGTGGTTTTAAGGAAAGTGCTCGTTTATAGTTTTTTTTTTACATTTGCTGATATTTGGCTTACATCTGTGGTGTTGCATATCTTGTCATCTCAGAACAGTTAGTTGAAAGCTATTTACGACTGACAAATGGCAACTCGTTTCATGTTTACAATGGTTATGCGTACCAAAAATACAGACAAAAACTCGGAAGGTGCTGTAGGCCTATGTGTAAGTCTTGAGGGAGTCTTAAGCCCCCCCCCCCCCACAAACACATCTTTAAGTGAAGTCTATAAACAACATAAATTGCGTAAAATACACAATCCTGAATGTTAGGAGTTACACACCTGTAATTCAGTTAAAAGCTAGTTCACTTCAGTGCAATCAGATCAGTCGTATCATTTTTATGGCAACGGAAAGCAATTATAATTATCTAAAACGAAATAACTAAAGGAAACAATATAGGGAATTTGGGCTAGAAAGTGGTTAATACGGAGATACGAATTAAGGCATATAAACTTAAGCAGAAAATGAAAGAAAAACAGATGACTTAAAATTGTTTGAGGATGACAGAGCCTTTTGAAATTTGATTTGGAAAAAATACCGTTTAATAACACCGTATACAGCCATTCCAAATCCGTTCCCGGAGAAGAACGCTTTATTGTGATCCTGTATCACAGTTTTTAATAACGTACATATAAGTGGGGATGCATAAGTATGTTGCGCACATCAATGCCAGGAGTGTTTTTGCAATTACGAACTGACCAACACGACACACTTCACTCAAATATCGGAAATAGTCCCCAGACACGCACGCTCTCTCTCTCTCTCTCTCTCTCTCTCACACACACACACTCCTCGTGTTCATTCAGAACTACACTCTTGAGTGCATGTTCATGGGATGCTTTACAAATGAAGGTAAAATGATCCTGAAGTTCGTTCCGAAACCTGTGTGGAGCACCAGAAGATGCCCCCAGCTTGAGTCAGAAAATGCATGTGCTAGGCTTGAGAAGAGGATTGGAACAGAATGTAGAACAATCATCCTTAGCGTAAAAAAGTAAGTTTGAACGATAAGCAGCATATTCAACACTCTACAGATGATGTTACTCCCGCCACTTTGCAAGCCCCCTCCCCCGAGCTTAGAAGTGTCACGGAAATCAGCTTTCTTAGTATGCTGTGGTTATACTGAAACAATAGAATAGACCAACTGTTTATAATGCGTCACCGTGAAGGTGAACCGCTTTTATCGAAAACCCAAGATTCCATAACCTACACTTTTCCACATATTTAACTTCTAAACTGGTATTTTGTTTATTTTTATTTGGAACTATCCGCTTATGTCATGGTGTTTTAAAAACAAACTTAACATACTGAAACGGCTTTCAGTTGGAAGAATGAATATGCTATACATAAATATTTACTGAATACGTCACATTTTATGTTGGCCGTACACAAATATTAGGCCTACTCCTAAGCTACCAGAGCATATTGTAAGCAATAAACTAGGCGGCACTAAACTAAATAGCAATAAACTAGGACTTAGTGCCGCCTAGTGGTACGTATTAGTGCCGGTGCTGAAAAGTGAGAAAAATTGGGAGAAATCAGGAAATCACAAAGGCGCGTTGCATTTGCGTATATTAGCTTTCGGCATTGTCTGTACAGTGTGCAAATTGCAAATATTTTGTTACTAGCATACTTTTTCCTTTTTCTTTCTCAACTAATTTATTTAGTTGTAAAGCAATTTAATATGAAATGTTTAAGCATTTTTCATTTTAAAAAATTACTTAAAATTAAACAAACTTACAGTGTTTAAGCTTTTGCCAATCTCAGTCTGTATATATATGTACATGTATATAATTACAGTACTTTTTACATTTTTAAGTAGACCAGTGATAAAGGCTTTGAATTTGTAACAGGGCCTCCATGTAGTAGTAATGTGCACATCACACTGTAATGTACTTATTGAATATTACATAATTAATTATAATGAATCCATTTGAGTGTTTGTGTAGAGTTTTTTCCTATTGTCTAAAGCATTTGTGTCTATTTTTACAGTTAATTTCACGAGTAAAGAATGAATATGATCGTGGTCAAGTTAAATTCAAATTACATTATTTTAAATATTATGTAAAAATCTCTCTCACTCACACACACACACACACGCGTTGGTTGTTTTAGTGCCGCCTAGTACAAATTCCTTAAAATATAGTCTGTAACTTACTACACGCTGTAGCGTTATTAACTATCATCACGTTCGTCTTGTGTATATTACATGTTATTCAAAACTACGTATTTACGAAATTATAAGTTGTATTTCAAATCTTTCAATATTATAGACACTTAGAAAATGAACCGTATTTGCTCGCACTATCGGTAGGGACTGTGAGCGTCGTCTTTGTGGCAAACGCTGTTGTTTACAATGTTACGCCAATTAGCGCTGGTATCTCCCGACTGCTTTATTCTCTTTGTTCAACATTAATCTTAGCTGTTTATGTTTTATTACACTTTACACACATGAGCACGTCCGGGAGTTCCACCGACTTCATCAATTTTTTTTGTTTTGTTTTAATTACAAATTTTACTTACTCCACTGCTGTCTCGGATCCTGTTGCGCTTAACTCGTTCTATAGGCCTAATATTTCCCGTTAAATGATTCATTATTGTAATTTCCCCTCTCTAATTTGCATACTTCGTAGCGTTATATTAACGTCTTTAGTCAGCTGTCCGATAGTTTTTTATTCTATTTGCAATTGCCATACGCGTTGAATACTGTTACGACGGTCTACTGATCGTCGTATGGTGCAGTGGAAAACAAAATACAAGACACCAGTTACGTCACTAATCACCAGCTTTAATTATCACAATTAACCGGTTCGTAATTAACAAGACAGTCTCTTACAACAAATCAAATAAAAGTTGTTCACACGCAATAAAAATGTCTACCAATATAAAACACAATTGTATTACAATCGTCCCGCACAACACATAACACTTCGCCACAATACTACAAACCGCATGCCCATAATTCGCAACTCAAACTGAAACTGAACGTCGTTGAGTACTTGTATTTATACCCAGCCTAAATACCAGAATATTCCATACGGCACATTAACAATAAAGGAAAACATTAGAGCGTAATTCATTGCGGCCTTGACACAGTTCGCGCGGCTTCTGCACAGTCTTGCTAATGCGTGGAGAATCACGTACGCCACACATTACAGCCGGATTCCTCTGGAACATTCGATAAACACGTAGACTGTTCTCTAATGTCGTAACAATACTATTGAAATTATGGAATTTATTTTGTTGTCTATTCTGTGTAACTTTAAGATTTTGTATACAGAAGAACCAATTTTCAGAGACTTGCAAGCTTATCACCAGGAGCTGTAACCGTAAGACTAATTTTCTTAGAAGTATACTTAAAATAATTCCGCTGAAATTCGGCTAGAGACGCTCTTCATGTGAACAAGCGAGCTCGGTTCACACGAGCAGAATCCGAACAAAGAACAATGTTTTTGACGTGATAGTTTGATTATTTATTAATACTGGTAATGTATTTATGTATTAAGACATAACATATATTCAAGACATTAATATAGAAATCTTCTTTATGGAAATACAAAACGGCCGTGGCTGTGGGACATTTCCTGTAATGACTATAGAAACATGAACAAGGACGGCTTGGAACAAAATTTGCAATAAGAAAGGAATTGTGTGGTGCAAGTAGCCTACATTATTATAAATGAACTTTTACATTAACTACTAATTAACTAATAAATCGCCATTCGATACCAGAAATTATTTAAAATTTTAAAGATGTTTTGCGGACTTCGCAAATATTAACTAGCACAGGGCTTCTCAAACTTTTTCACTTGGCGACCCCCGAGCAAACATTTTCGCGACCCTGGGTATAGAGCTATATAAACTAGGAATACGTATTAAACATTTGCAGATAATAAATCATAAAGAAAATTTATTCGAAAACAATTCTTTGATATACATACGAATATAATTTTACTATGTATTAAAGACAAAGTTTCTGAAGATATTAAATAGAAGATTTTCTGATATTAAATATACGTCACTGAAGAGTACATTTAATTCCGTTGAAATTCAGCTAGATACAAGCGAGCTCGCTTCACACGAGCGGAATCCACGAAAAGGACGCAAAGGTTTTGACGCGATAGTTTGATTATTTATTAATATTGGTAATTTATTTCCAAATTTACGATAAAAGATTATAATTAAGGACATGCAATATTCTCAAATGTGCAAGCGGAGGCTACAGCAGAATGCATAGATCAAATACGGTGACCAGTCGCAGTTGGCGAGTTGGTGCAAGCACTCTTTCACTATTATAAACACACAGACATGGTATACGTGTAGTGTTGCCAAACAAGTTTTGAATCAATTTTCGGTCGTTGCGCGTACAGAAATTCTTTAGGTTTGCTAAAATGTCTGTGACCCACACTTTGAGAAGCCCTGCACTAGCAGAAAACAATTTCTGTGGTTCACGCTGCGCAGAAATTCCGCTCGTGTGAACCGAACCTTAGTTACGCATACAGTAGGACGTGGAAGTCACCAGTGAGTACACGTTTTCCATCTGTGTGGTTTTAAGCAAAATAGGTTTCAAATACGCCTATACGCACGCAAAGACTATAAAAGAATATGTAGGTCCAGATGACAATAAAACAAAAAAGAATGTGTTATAGATGCAGTGACCGATTCTTTCGACTTCCGGCTTGGTGTTGAGAAGATGATGAGGAAAAAACGATGACGACTAAAGTAGCTCAGGATATGAACAGCCGGATTCGAAGAGCTTCCGTTGGGACTGTTGTACTGGTACCTCTAATTATATGATTTAAAAAAGGCTAATGGTGTACGAAATATTTAACTGAACATGCTCTTAACTACTGTCTTCCGAATGTAGTTCAAATGTAGTTCATTAGTCATGGTGGAAACGAATATGAAAAATGTGAATTATTAATTAATATAAAAGTAAACGAATATAGAATCAAAGTATAAAAGAAGAAACATTCTGTATCGAGATTCAGAGATTAAGAAATGTTTGTTTGGCTTCTGTTACTCAGTTCGCTTAAACATTGGCTATAGCCTATTACACGAAGCGTGTACAGCAAACATTACGTAATGGTCTGTTGTTGGTGTTTTGTGATGTAACAGGGATGGTGACCTGCTTAAGTGATATCAAGACTACCCGTATTGTGGACACAATAATAATTCTTTTGTATCAATTATTAATTAATTTTTATCTTTTTTCTTCTTCGTCTTATTATTATTGTTATGAGCTTATAAAATCTGGTTTGCAAAATCTCAGAATTAAGCGTAATTGTCAAATAAAATATCATCATCATTATTGGTAGTAGCAGTTGTAATAGTACAGTAGCAGGATTCTTTCCCACACACTGTAGGAGTGCGGACCTTCCTGCGGCGAACGCTAGTTTTCCACAGTCTCCCTCGACAAAAAAAGTAGCAGGATTCTTATTATATTAGTCATCATAATAATTGTTTTATCGGTGTTATTTTCGTGATTTATTTTTTCACAAGTTCCTTTCTCAAGATCAATTCATTTTATTTGCCTTTTGACCCTGTTTGTAACGCACGGAAGCCACGAAGCATCTCTATACTTTCTTGTTCTTGGTCAGTTTGGCCGCATTTTTCCGTGTTACTGCAGTCTTCCTCAAGTCTATCTGAATTATCCTTCTTCACAAGTCAGCTGGCCGAGCCTTCCTTTTATTCGAGCTTTCCTTTAGGCAACAGAAACCAGCACCTTGGACTAGCTTTATTCTACTGGATTTGCTATACCTACTAGATAAAAGAAACTAAAAATAAATATTCTCTCTCTCTCTCTCTCTCTTGCTCTTCTGGCTACCTGAGCTTTGGTCTCCCAGATCCCAGTTCTGAGCCAACATCATCCAATTTCGAACGCCCAGCTTCTCAAACCCATTTATCCACCTTAATTCGGTTTACATTTTTTCCACCTTTGTTTTCGTTTGCAGTACGTAAGATCCATCGATGTCATACGTCCAGACCGGTCGAGAATTGGCTTGTAGAGACATATGTGATCTATCCAGAAACAGGCTTTCATGAACAAATAGATACATCGTATGTAAGTTAAAATGCGGCGTGCATTAGTGTGCGTTCGTGTTTTGTGCACACTCGTCTGAATGTCGATTTTATGAAGCATTTTATTGTGTTGCCAAAATCTGTAATGTTTTCAGTTGTACGCTTTCATCTGCATCGATGATTTTACAGACCGAACAGTGAACAGAATACTATACTAAGTTTTCAAAATATCATGAAACGTCTGAAACAAGGCTAAGAGTTGGACAGGGGCGCTGGAGTCCTATTTGATACTTTAAACATTATTAAAATTAACCGAATATTTAATAAACGTTTGTGTATATATTATTGAAATGAATGTTGCTACAATAGGTAAAATTTATTTTGTTTTTCCATGTTCGGTTCGGACGTATAGGTCTACAAACAGTATTTCGTACAAAATCAAAAAAGTAAACTGTATCACGTGTACAAGCGAAATTGGGAGACGCGTGATTCGCGCGTTGCCTAAGTGATGTCAGACGGCAGCTTTTATATTTTTGAAAGGAAAGAAACATCAGGTACAACGACCGTACCGACAATGACAGGGCGGCAAACAATTTGAAAACTAAAAATAGTCACGATTGTATTCATTCGTAATAAAAGAGTGAAAGTGCCTTGACCAGCCTCGATTACAGGCGGACAAAGTGCCTTACAAGCGAGCAGTCGCGTTGCCAGCCACGGGGGACACTTACGTGTGCGTTCATAAAATTTCATAGTATAAGGACTTTTTGATCCGAAATGAAACAAAATGAGTAATTCCGTTCCTTATTTCACTGCAACGCAACTATATTTCTTATTTCTACAGCAGCAGGTCTAAACAAAAAAGACAAAGAATAAACCAAATGAATGTAACAATCTGCTGTGTATTCTATGAAACTGTGAAGTTAAAGTCCTTGTTTCTTCCTAATTG
This sequence comes from Magicicada septendecula, assembly GCA_034769895.1. Classification (NCBI taxonomy): domain Eukaryota; kingdom Metazoa; phylum Arthropoda; class Insecta; order Hemiptera; family Cicadidae; genus Magicicada; species Magicicada septendecula. The sequence goes on from CM068368.1 coordinate 129,247,414, forward strand.
TCAACAAAAAGAACTAGCAAAATCATATTACATTTAACAGTTTAAATGATGAATAGTATTAAACGCTAACTGTAATCAACTTTTTGGGAAAGACAGTAAACGAAACGTGTAGGCTAGCCTATACCGAATGTGGGCAGATATCGAACTTTTTGAATCGAAAATAATCTAAAATTTATTAACGAAAGAAAACATTAAAATAAAATTTTAGGAGGACAACGTAAAAAAATTTTCAGTGTCATATAAAGGAGTTTCAATCACATTATTCCATTTCAATTATCCCTCTCCACCTCTCCACGTGACGCCTGATCTTCCTCTATTTCTTTGTTCGACGAGTGTTCACTTTTCAAGGCGCTTCTTGTGATATCTTCTTTCACGTTCCTTAAGATGAGACCAACTCAATTACATTTTCTTTTTACTGTCTCTTCCCTAAAGTCACGATCCGTAAATTAGTTACCATTCTTTACGTACAGACTAGGTCCAACATCTTCTTCCGTCTTCTACCTATCACCCATGAATTTGAACTCTACTTTATTTCTTCATCTTCTACATAAATCCTACCGTAGCATCTTCTTTTTCCTCCGTACCAGTCCCTATTCTCAAATCCTTCATCTCCTTTACGTTAATTAAAAGGCCTCTTTAGCTGTCCTATATTAATTTTGTTAACAAAATTAATAAAGGGTAACAGAGATGGCACCAGGAGTATCAAAGAATGATCGACGAGTGAAAAATGCGTGGCCGTGATGACTTTGCGAACATCTCAAAAGCTTCTATACGTGAAAAGGCATTCAGCCTATCGGCTGCCGCGTTTGCTAACAGTCGATTAGAAACGAATTGTAAGGAACACATCTCAGGAATGTTTGGACATATTTAAACTCAATCTAACTGAGTTTCTTATCGTTTTAGACGAAAGAAAGTTTCGCTACTATACACCAGGGAAGAAACTACGATCGAAACAATAGACGGAAGCGGGTGGAAGTGGTCCACTAAAGCCAAAACTGTTTCATCACCCGGAAAAGCGTTGATAGCTGTTTTTAGGGGATTCACAAGGTGTGGTGCTTATAGATCATATATGAGAAAAAATCAAAACCATGGACAGAGAATATTATGCATCGTTTATGGAGCCACTGAGCGATACTATTACTTTTCTTTTGTCCGCATTCGGCAAAAAAGTGCGTTTCCATCATGACGATGCTTCCGCTCAAATTTCTGCAACTGCAGACGCAAAACTCCCTAAACTGCGCTTACACACATATCGTACTCAGCCAGTTTAACCCACTGTGACATTTCCTGTTCCCGACAGTGGCGTATCTAGAATTTGGCTTTGGGTCCGGGGTCGGGTCGGCTACATACAAAAGAAAAAACAAGTTTAGACTAATCAACCATTACTAGGCCTATCTTTAGAATGGTTGAGAACTAGTGATAACATCCTGAAATCAGTCCCATTAAAGTAAACGGTAATAACACAATAAAAATACGCGTTATTGAAACATTGTTAAAGAATACTTATTGACTAAATTGAATTCCTATATTTCATACTTCAAATGTATGCCCTAATGTTGTTTATAAAAAAGAGCTACTACTATATTAGTATATACAGCTGAAAAAAACAGCGTAAAAATTAACAGATTAACAAAATTCATCTACTTTTCCGACCCTCTGGAGGTGAGTCCGGTCCAGTTCGTCCCCCCCCCCCCCGTAAACACGACACTTGTTCCCGAATGTGAAAAAATGGCTTGCTACAAAAAAGATTCACTTAAATACGGAGTTCATCACTGAGACAAACGCTTATTTTGGAGACTTAAAGAAATTGTCTTGTAATGAAGCCGTGAAGAAATTAGAATGTCGTTGGTGTAGCCTAAGTTTATTGAGTTGAAAGGGAATTACGTTGAGAAAAAAATTGTCCCAAGTCACGCGTTTCTTTGTTAGGCCAAGAACGTTTGCATTAGCCTTGTATTTTCGTTATATTTGATGTACGAATAGTATGCAAGAAGGAAAATAACAGATCCAATTACCGCAATTTTGGGTTGATGAGAAGACAAAGGGTAGTGAATAAATGAGTAGGCCTACATAAATAATTAACAGATCACTTGATTGTGCATTGACATATACCCTGTCATTATAACGTTGTTACCCCGGCAGTTCCTTGAATACAGCCCCATTCCGAAATTTTCAATATTGAAATCTTAATAATTCTCCCCCTCCTAATTAATCATACTTATTTTACGTTCATTACCTTAATAATGACAGTTTACCCATATATTCTGATTTAAATTAAATTTCATAATGTATAATTATAATTTTTATTCATTTAAAAATATTTTCTCAAAATTTTATTTGGTAAGTAACATTGAAATCTACGTTCAGTTCCTCTCAGTATATCTTTAATCTATATCCGAAAAATGGAAACATTAGGAACATAGGTAATGCATTTGCATTATGACTGTTAAGACAAACAATGAAAGAGTCAATATTTCAAAAATATTTAATCTACAGTTAGTATACTGAAACATTTGACACAGTGATACATTTAAAAGGACTGCGTTCTGCGTTTTTCCGTTGCCTTAGTAAACAGTTCTCAATACACGTTATACAATTTTTAGTTTTGAGAAAGATCTTTCATAGTCTCTGTCTGATACCGTCATCGCTGAAAACGTTCTTAGATAAGGCAGTGAACAGGCCATTACCTGAATGCGAGATCCGATTTTACAACGGTGTTATGAGGCCCGTTCCATGCGAGGCCGCCTGCGGAAAATACGGCACTCTACATGTGTTATATTGTCACTCATTACATTACATAATACATCATATTACATATCGAGACTTACCCTATTAAATAGAAATATTTTGAATGAAAATTGAACAGTAATATTTTTCTCAATAATGTCTCTTCCGAATAAAGTTTTCGGAATATCATTGGAGAATATGGTCCCTTCGACAGTCCACCTCGACGCATACCCGTATAAGTGCATTTCACTCATACATAAGTAAGTAGCGTGATTATTTATCTCCGTACCCAACACGTCTCTACAAACAGGTCTGCGCAAGATAACTACTACTACTAGTACTACTAGTAGTGTGTACGATTCTTGGAGTCATCGGACGAGTCCCTCCGGCGGCTGCTACCATGCAGGGGTCTTGAGCCCCGTCCACCCATCAATAATTTAAAAGGACAATAATTTAATAAACCAGCTACAGCTACTAGTAGTACTAATCTTAGTAGTGCTGCTGCTTCTGCTGCTGCTGCTGCTGCTGCTGATACTACTACTACTACTACTACTACTACTACTACTACTACTACTACTACTACTACTACTACAAACACTTGAGTTTAGCAGGAGAAACGTGTCTCTCAGTACTTAACAGTTTATTAGATAGTGGACTACAAAAATTGGTATCATTTATTACATTAAAGTAGAATATTATTAGAATATTTTCTAGTATATGTTAGTATTTAGTGTAGTTTGTATAAGGTTTCAGTGACTGAACAATAAATATGTGACAAAACTGTTGGCGATAAGAGGATAGGACCTATGAAAGATGGGGTTTATTTATTTTTTTATTTATTTATTTTTTTTAATATACAAAAAGGACATTAATAAACCTTTAACTTGTAACTTGTCACTGCTCACAGTATGTGGTGAGCAGGTAATTCCTAGTGTTGTGAATGTAATGAACATTGTAAACTTTAATATTGGGAATAAAGATATTAAACAAAATAATAATAATAAATGAAAAGAAATGTCTCTAGCGTGTGTTAACATAAGGGAAAACACATAACATAAGGTGACCTCTTGGTGACCCAGAACCCCACAAATCAGCAATGGAATTTTATTTGAAGATTTTTTAAAAGAAGACATGTTTACTTGTCACCAAGATCTGTGAAGAGTTTCGAGATAATGTCGACAGAACTGAAAGTCTTAATCATACGATACTAAAATGCCACGAACTTAATTCGCGTTTCAATAGTTCTGGAATTTTTATATGTAAAAGATACATTTCGAAAAAATTGAGGAAATTAGTAAATATTTGGTCCTATTTAAACCATAAGCCAAAATTATAATTTGCTCATCATTATAACAATTGAAAACTCTTCAGTTTATTATTTTTCTGATAAAAACCGTGTGCACTGTGATAAATGCAGACATGGTATTCTAATGGTGTACTGTAAGCTTATTAAAATCAGAATGGCATTCCAGAAATTGACCAATTAGGCGGCCGATTCTTTATTGCGGAGACAATAAAATACAGCACTGTCGTTTGGGATCTGCTAATCTGAGTCAATAATTTAACAGGTAGATCCAATTAAGCGGCATTTACTGTCTAATACGATCTTTGCCTTAGAGCCTGTCGTCAACCTTACTCTAGGACAACGGCGCTCCTTACTGTTATGACTTTCTCAGGCAAAAGGTTAACAGACGGAAGCCTTTGACATAATAATTTGTTCCTAAAACTGTGACACTAACCAAACACTGTATCAAATTGTCCCATTAGCAAAATGGCATCCATGTATTCAGTCAACGATAACGCGGCGTTGCCACAATTAATATCATCAACCGCCATTTTATCATCTTCAACGAAGCCGACCCGTCGTGTCATGTTAATGACTGATAATAGTTACACTGATTGCCGTCGTTAATGATTAAAAGGGGGCAGCAATAGGCCTACTACTGTAAAATTATACCGATTGTATCAATCTACACCAGACGCTTCTGTAAATTTACAGCTGAATTCTGTTCAGTTCTTCTTATGCACAATATATACACACAGATGTATATACGAGAATATACAATTTGTTGCAGCGCATTTTCGCTTTATCCTTCGTATGTGGAGTTATTATGACATTTGAAATAAAAACTTCCATATTATTTTCCGAATAAGATTATTCTTTTATAATAGAAAATAACTATTTTTTGTTATATTAAGGGACTTCATATAAAAAGCTTGATTCAGGACACAATACAATTTTTTATGGAAAATGCTTAACGAAGTTCTTAATTGGTAAAGAACGTCTCTAATTTGCCTTCGACAGAGACTTAAACATTTCTGTAAATGTTTGGTCTACAAAAATGATTTTTCTTTTACTTGAAGCAGTTCATTAAGTTTTTACTTTTTAGAATAAGTTACTTGTGGTATACAGTATCGATTATTGGTTTATGTTTCGTTTGTATATACATAAGTTATTCGTTACCCTTCTTTAGGTTTCTAATGGTATAAATGAGCGTTTTGCGACCAAATTTTTTATAAAGATATAGAAAAAGTTCTCTTCTCACCCCATGTTTTGACCATGAAGAACTTCTTCTACTTCTTCTTCAGCGGTGCGACAACCCATTACTGAGTCAAGGTCTCCTTTAACAGCCTCCGCCAGTTGTCTCGGTGAAGCGTAGCTGCTCTCCAGTTACGGGTCCCAAGGATATGGCGCGCATCATAGTTCACACCGTCTTCCCAACGTAGTTTGGGCCTACCAAATCTCCTGGTGCCATAGATCTGTTCTGTGTGCGCCTTTCTGAATATTTAATTCTCCTCCATTCTGATCAGATGTCCAGCCCACCTGAGTCTACCAAGTTTTATAATTTTCACAATATCTGGTTCATTCAGAAGAGTGTTCAGTTCTTGATTGGTCCTTTTCCACCATTCACCTCCCACACATATTGGACCAAAAATACTGTGGAGGATTTTGCGTTCATGAACCAGCAGGCTTGACTCAGACTTTCTGGAAATGGTCCAGGTCTCAGAATCATAGGTGAGAACTGTGTGGATCAGTGTTTTATACAGAAGCAGCTTGATGCTCCTGGGAATTGTTCTGCTCTGGAATTTTATTTGCAAAATCATCACACAAGTTAATTAGTTGGTTCAAGCAAGATTTTATTTATAATGGGCCTATGATAGGAGAAGTATAAGGTACGATATCAACGCTGATGTTTCTGGTGAAAGTCAAATCGATGGAGGTGTTACCCAGCGTAGTCGGTGGCGACGGCACGTGGTCTAAATTGAATTGTTCCTTCATGAAGTCCAGCGCAGGTAAATTAGTCTGTGCATCGACGTTGAAATCCCCCATGATCACCATTGGCACTTCGGTGTCTACGCTCACATCATCAAATATTTTCTTCGTTCTTTCAGAATATTTAATCATATTACCGAATAGAAACATCTTGAGATTGGAAATGGTGACGTTCGGGTGGATGTAAGCGCACCCGAGTACGAATCTCGATTTCCCATTTAGCGTGATGTCCACAAGACACATGTCTCCAACATCGGTATCGATCATTTGTTTCTTGTTGTTCAAGTTGATATCAACCACTCGACATTCGGTGGGACTGCGTATATTTCTATAAATTGCGACACCTCCGGCCGTCCGTCGTCGCTTTCTACTGTTGGGCGACACTGACTGCGAACGTTGTCTCTTTGATCCTTCATTCGAAGCCTGACAATTGAACCGGGTTGTCTAAATCCATCCACGTTTCCGTAATCGCGAGATAGTCCGACTTTAGAAGTTTACTTCGGATGCGATGTCAGCAGCGTGTGCGACCAAACTCTGGGCGTTAATGTTGGTGATTATAACCGTGATCGCGCTTTCTTTTCTTCCACTATCCTCTTCATCTTCCACCTCGTGGCGGGACATGAAACATCGCACTTGCTGTGTTTTCGTAGGCAACCGGTGTTGTAGCAATCTGGAATATTCGTCTCGAATTTGTTTCACCATCGGAGCCGTGCTTCCCGTACCGTGATAACAGAAATACGTATAAACATACATTTTATAATCGCTTAAGACAATTACAAAATATATAGACTATCTGTATAAAAAATTACAAAATATATCAATACAATCGCATAGTAAAAACATTAAAAACTGCAGGAACGGATAAATGTATAGTTCCGATGCCGCTAAATATCATTTGTTTATTTACTTGTTACTATGGTAATTAATTCTGGTCTCCATGGTGTTGCAACGACATCACTTTAACAGCCACTATCTTTACGTCCATCTGGAACCACAGTCTGTCACAAACGTCACACGCGTGTCCAAATTCATTATTATAGAATGTTTTGTGGATGTGCTTTGTAGCTAACTGCCACGTTTTGCTGAATTCGATCGGCTGATACACTTGCGAAGTCGGGCGCTCTTCCTCACCCAACTCGACTTCAGTATTTATTTCCTTGTCTTTTAAGCTTATAAATGTCAATTTATGCAAAATAAATGTAAATGAAGAATTACATTTATGATAATTAATTATGTAATTGTGTTTACTATTAAGCATACACATTTATCGATCTCTCACATGTATGTGTATAATTGAATCTTATTTATTACTCTGATTATCTATACCAACGTGTTGATATACGGTTTATACAGTGAATTCTATATAAATTTATGTGCAATAGATAATATGTATTTACTTGCTTTAATTGATTACTTTCATGCCGTGTGTGAAACAGCCATTTAACATTATGTATAACTTTCTGATTCTCATCAACACATACGTGATATCATTTAATAGATTAACGTTATCAATTCATTTACTTTATTTACACATATGAGACTCTTGAAATCTATTTGTATTCCTTCCAAATTCAGGTTGATATTTAGGTTGTATTTGGCAATAATGAACGCATACTTCTGATCAACGTAAAGTATTAGTTTAATTATAACAAAACAAAAAAAAAAATTTCGAAAAGTTTTATTTTATAATCAGCAGTAAGGAATGTCGCTGAAAGCAATAACGAAGGGTGTATGTGTGGAAAACATATTTTGTAAGGGACAAAAGGGGAACGAGCAAGCACGCTGTAGTGACGGACAGGTCATAAATTTCGTAGGCAGCTCCAACGCCTACCCTGTGAACAGAGTTCACTGCTCCCGGTACGTAGAACACCAGTTTTTTGTGAAAACACATTGATTCCATAGGAAACTACATACAATGTGTACAGAGCCATTAAAGGAGAAAAGGCTTAACAATGGTCAAGCATACATGTGTACGCCAGCTGTCAGGAGAAAGCGACGAAGGGTGGATTGATTTGAAGGACTCCAGCGGTCGATGACAGGGTTTTGACCTTACTTGGAAACGAAAGCGCAGAGAGTACGTCCAAACTCAAGGATGGGGTGTTGCCTGGCAACTAAAAGAAAAAACCAACTTTCAAAGAAGGGTAGGCGAGGCCCTTGAACAACAATAGATAATAACGGCAGAGCGACGAAGATGAGAAACAATGAAAATGGAAGAGAAACTCAGAGTTGTCACTGAAGACTTTAGAAAAAAACGACAGATACAATTTATTGCTGCGTTGGCTGGAAATGTCGACGACCTCAAAATACGAAGCAAGGGAAGAATCTGGTGGGGAACCAGAAGCCCTATCAGAGAACGCCTTTGAAAAGATGGGTAGTATTTGGACTTGGAGGGAAAAACATGAAACCAATAAGGACACGGCGTCGTTGGAATCAGGAGTCTGGTGGGAGATTTGGTAAGGAAAATATAGGAAGGAGACAGGAACGCGCTCAGGGAGTTCTAACTAAATTTCGGACGCGAAAGGAGTGAAGTCCGTGACGGGAGAAATTAGCATTTTATCGAACTTAGAATAATTCGATACACAGTGTGAGAAGGTAGTTTCGAACTTATAACAAAAATTAATACAGTCATTACAAGCAAACGAACTATGAAGTAGAGTCACACTATTAGCCTACCAGTGAACATTAACTGAAACAAACAGTAACCAGACAATAATGTAATTTCGGTGTATACGAACACTTTACAACAATAACTTTTAAGAACGATTAACAACACAAACTACATTCATGAACACTTAATAACCAGACATACCGCGACAAAGGTGCGTAATATTAATTCAGATTTGATGTACAACAGAGAATGCTAACTTTTATTCATAAATTATAATCCGAATGCGTGGAGTTGGTGGGTGAAGTGTCTGTGAGTGACATCGTGGAATTCATCCAGTGCCATCTATCATCTGGAGGAGTTATCTGCACGATTCTAGAACGATCGACATGAGAGAATCGTCACCGCAACCACCGAGTGATTGGATATTCGAATACCAAGTACAGTAAAACATGTCTTAATTAATTTAGATCCACTGTCTGTCATCTCAAAGAATCCACACACAATAAAATTCAATAAAGTAATCGTAAAGGAATTAAAGAAATCGATTCTAAAGTTTGTGTAGAAGTAAAAATTATCACTGTTTATCAGTTTGGAGTAATGTTTATTTCCAAGTTCTAAATGAATCCGTAATTACAAAATATAGTAACAACTTAAGAGATATTCATATTAAGAATTTATAAGATGAAGCTAAACATTATAAGTTACTTAAGTACTAAACGCAATTGATGAATGATCATTAATATGCAACCATTAGATTGAGTTTGGATAAATAATTTTATTAATGTATTATTTTGATATTTACAATTTAATGAGTATTCAATTTTATTAATGTATTATTTTGATAGTTACAATTTAATGAGTATTCAATTTTGTTAATGTATTATTGTTTGATATTTACGATTCAGCCATGAGTATTAAATTTTGGTAATGTGTTAATTTTATATATTTACAAGTACTAATGAGTACGTAGAATTTTGTGCTATCTTAATATTTACAAGTAATAGCAAATTAATGTGAATAAATTTAAGAGCTATCAGTAGAAATGAGCATTTATTATTTTTTAACCCTGAGATAAAGAGAATAAACAGTAATTAATGTTAAAAATTTTGATAAATTGACGCACACAACGTCAAACATATTTTATTATTAAATTGGCGTCCACACGCGGGACATTAAATAGATAATAACAAAATTTATTGTTAAATTGGCGCCGCACCGCACGGCTTGATAAAAAGTAAGCTAGGGCAGTGACAGACAGTGGCTAGCAATAATTTTAAAATAAGTACATGTAAGTAGCTTAAGCTATATTATTGTTGTCGTATGTTGACGAAGATGAGAAACAATGAAAATGGAAGAGAAACTCAGAGTTGTCACTGAAGACTTTAGAAAAAAACGACAGATACAATTTATTGCTGCGTTGGCTGGAAATGTCGACGACCTCAAAATACGAAGCAAGGGAAGAATCTGGTGGGGAACCAGAAGCCCTATCAGAGAACGCCTTTGAAAAGATGGGTAGTATTTGGACTTGGAGGGAAAAACATGAAACCAATAAGGACACGGCGTCGTTGGAATCAGGAGTCTGGTGGGAGATTTGGTAAGGAAAATATAGGAAGGAGACAGGAACGCGCTCAGGGAGTTCTAACTAAATTTCGGACGCGAAAGGAGTGAAGTCCGTGACGGGAGAAATTAGCATTTTATCGAACTTAGAATAATTCGATACACAGTGTGAGAAGGTAGTTTCGAACTTATAACAAAAATTAATACAGTCATTACAAGCAAACGAACTATGAAGTAGAGTCACACTATTAGCCTACCAGTGAACATTAACTGAAACAAACAGTAACCAGACAATAATGTAATTTCGGTGTATACGAACACTTTACAACAATAACTTTTAAGAACGATTAACAACACAAACTACATTCATGAACACTTAATAACCAGACATACCGCGACAAAGGTGCGTAATATTAATTCAGATTTGATGTACAACAGAGAATGCTAACTTTTATTCATAAATTATAATCCGAATGCGTGGAGTTGGTGGGTGAAGTGTCTGTGAGTGACATCGTGGAATTCATCCAGTGCCATCTATCATCTGGAGGAGTTATCTGCACGATTCTAGAACGATCGACATGAGAGAATCGTCACCGCAACCACCGAGTGATTGGATATTCGAATACCAAGTACAGTAAAACATGTCTTAATTAATTTAGATCCACTGTCTGTCATCTCAAAGAATCCACACACAATAAAATTCAATAAAGTAATCGTAAAGGAATTAAAGAAATCGATTCTAAAGTTTGTGTAGAAGTAAAAATTATCACTGTTTATCAGTTTGGAGTAATGTTTATTTCCAAGTTCTAAATGAATCCGTAATTACAAAATATAGTAACAACTTAAGAGATATTCATATTAAGAATTTATAAGATGAAGCTAAACATTATAAGTTACTTAAGTACTAAACGCAATTGATGAATGATCATTAATATGCAACCATTAGATTGAGTTTGGATAACTAATTTTATTAATGTATTATTTTGATATTTACAATTTAATGAGTATTCAATTTTATTAATGTATTATTTTGATAGTTACAATTTAATGAGTATTCAATTTTGTTAATGTATTATTGTTTGATATTTACGATTCAGCCATGAGTATTAAATTTTGGTAATGTGTTAATTTTATATATTTACAAGTACTAATGAGTACGTAGAATTTTGTGCTATCTTAATATTTACAAGTAATAGCAAATTAATGTGAATAAATTTAAGAGCTATCAGTAGAAATGAGCATTTATTATTTTTTAACCCTGAGATAAAGAGAATAAACAGTAATTAATGTTAAAAATTTTGATAAATTGACGCACACAACGTCAAACATATTTTATTATTAAATTGGCGTCCACACGCGGGACATTAAATAGATAATAACAAAATTTATTGTTAAATTGGCGCCGCACCGCACGGCTTGATAAAATAGTAAGCTAGGGCAGTGACAGACAGTGGCTAGCAATAATTTTAAAATAAGTACATGTAAGTAGCTTAAGCTATATTATTGTTGTCGTATATCGGTCTCTAAGTCTCTGAATGATAACCCGAAGTCAAGCTAAAATGGCATCTAGTGGAGAGAATTCAAATGAGTTTGATGTCAATAACCAGATGGGCTATGAGCAGCCTGAGGACGGAAACGCAATGAATGAAGGAAGCTCCACAACCGGTGCAGGAACTAGGGCCGGGGGACCGCAATCACAGTCGCAGTCATCTGAAGCAAATTTTCAAATGTTAATGGCATTGATGAAACAACAATTTGAAGAATCAAAAATGCAACATGAAGAGACAATAAGGAAAATTGAAGAATCGGAGAAGAAGAACGAAGAAATGCACAAAAGAACGGAAGAAAGAATCGCCGAGAAATTAGACGAAAAAATAGAGCTAATGAGAAGAGATTTACGAGGACAGAACCACCAGGTGGGTACTGATTTACAAAAACAATCAGAAAAATTGGAAGAAAACAAATTAGATGGAAATACTATGGATCAAATTCACACCGAGTATCAATCTTTAACAACTAAAGCATTGTCTGAACATCATATCTCAAGATCAAAAGAAAGATCTACAATTATTAATGGTAGATATGAAGGTGATAAAGATACTTGTACTGTGTTTGTTGGCAACTTACCAAACACAATTACAAAAAAGAAAATTATCAAATATTTCAGAAAGTTTGGTACGATTGTAAATACGAGATTGCGATACGCTGCAATATCTGATCCACGGTTTCCCAAAAGACGTACTATCATTAAGAAAGAGTTTCATAAAGACAGAACAAATATCCATGCATATGTACGTTTTACTGACGAAAATAGTGCATATCGTGCTTTGGAAGCAAATGGTAATGTGTATGAGGGTTACCACCTGAGAATTGAGTTAGCTAACACGGAAGCTGAAGAAAAGCAGAGAATTAAAAAGAACAAATTGAATACTACAGTTAATATTACCAGTACTGATAGAAAATTTAGAAGTAGGACTGGGGAAGTGCGTAAAAATTTTGAAACCAAACCTGAGATTAAGAAAATGAAAAACCGTTCTGATGAGTATCAAGGGCGAACTGCGTTAGCACGAAAGAAGAAAAGGATGAAATTTGCTGGACTATTCAAGAATATTGTGAAGATTGGTATGAGAACGAAAGGAAGATTTCAAGCGATGGAGATGAGATGTCTTAGAAGTCTTGAAAACAAAACATCATTATGTGAGTACGCGGACAGGAAAACGAAAATAATTAAAACGCCACAAGCTGTCAAAGAACGTATTTGTCAGAGGGTTGAAAAGAAGAGACGACAAAAAAAACCCAGCGCGTACATAAATAATGGTAATATGACCGGGGAAAGTTGTCGAAAAAAGGATGAAGAGAACCACTTTCAACACTATCATAAAAGAGAGAGAGAGAGAGAGAGAGGTCATAAATTCCTTAGCTGTCAACGGCCGACTGCAGGGTAAGGGTGAAACGAAACTCACGAATTCAATACCCTTACTACCCTTACTAATTACCAACAAAATGTGTTGTAACGGAACTCACTTAACAAAACGTACAACTATGCCTCCACAAATAGAAAATTAAAAGTAATTAAATGTAACGGATTAAAGAAAACAATCTTAAGAATGTCCGAAAATTTAATAATTAAGTTAGATAATATTGGGTAAAATACCTTAGATAAGACTGGTTGTGTAAGATTACATTAACCGAAGAAAATAAATAGATATGAATATAATATGAATAAAATTAAATAAATGGTAAATAAAAACATTGCCGTGAAAGTACGGAATATTAATGAAGAAAATTAATAGCGAATTAAATAGTAAGATGAGTTATACGAAGGAGCAGAAGGAAATTGATCATTAAGGAATGAAGGTCACGAATGGATAAACAAATGAGAGTTATGCATACCCAGGAAATAAGTGATATGGATTGAAACAAAAGCACCACCAGGGCATGACAACATGATGAACCCGAAAAAAAAAAAAAAAAAAAAAATGGAATTTCCTCGACCCAAAGGCACCAGAAGGCTGAAGTAGCTGTGATTAAGGAATGCTTGGAATGGGATTATTAAGAATATACCCAAAGCACCGATATCCAATCTCTGAGAACTGCAAGTAAAGGGGTACGGGGTTATGTAATAATGTCCAGATGCCTGGTAGGTAGATCGTTTGCAATTGCGTTGTATAAAATAGAAATATCATTCAGCGTCTTAGGAGGGCCTAGCAAAAATGTAAAAGAATTATTATAATTTGCTAGAACAATTAATGAAATGTCTTAGTAGTAACACGAGATAAAAGAAAATAGAAATAAGAAAGCAAGTGTATAAAATGAATTATTTTAATGATTAGTTGTCATAGTCAATAAATGTCATGTTAATGATTATGAATAAAAAAATTAATGATAATAGATGTCAATAAGAGTGAAGAAGATAGAAGGGTAAATGTTTAAATGATATATATGTGAAGACAATTAATAGAATTGTGAGAGAAATATTCAAGTTGTATGTATTTAAGATCATGTTTAAGTAAGGACAACTTACAAGCTTAGTATAAAATTGTATAATATAATTGTGTTCCAAGATGTTAGTAAATAGAAAAGAAAAAATGTTTTTTTGTGTGAAAATGCTAGCGAGATATCAGAAAATATGGACTAACCAGAGACAGTAATAATAAAATAGGTTAGAAAACTATAGTGAATTAGGATATAGAAATACGTATTATTATTATTAATACCAATGTGCTATTTATAATTTAGTGATGATAGAAAGTATGATGGTCACTAAGAATTCTATATATGTGTGGTAAGTTTTTTTTTTTTAGCCAATAAATTTGGAGATATTGATGCATATTTTAGTAAGTTGTGACATAAAAATTAGATGTATTAAAGGATACAAAGAAAATTAATCCTAAAGGCAAGAAATATTAATACCAATATCGAATAATTTGTGTAATTGAATTTTGTAGATATTGAAATATTATATGAAGAATAGTTAAGGAGAATTACAAATTTAGTTTAAGATTTTGACTAAATATAAATTTGTAAATATAATAACATGTTAATTAGAGTGAAAGAAAAACGGATTCATTTAGGATGTTGAAAGCGAAAGTACTTTAGAGGGGCTGGGGTGTGTTTACCATTATGTAACGAACCTTTTTCTGTTACGCTGAGAATATAGGTCAACGAGTAAATGTAAACAACACTATACTAGGTCCAATGAAGAACGAGCCACTACAAGGCAACACAAAGTACACATATTGGGAAGCAGATTTTGGCATTTAAACCTTACTGAAAGGGCGCAAAATTTTGGATCAATTTTGGATGTACAGAGTCCATCCAAACTGACAAAATTTGGGGACAATATAACAAAAAAAAAAAAAAAATGTCGAAAAGTTTTATTTTATAATCAGCAGTAAGGAATGTCGCTGAAAGCAATAACGAAGGGTGTATGTGTGGAAAACATATTTTGTAAGGGACAAAAGGGGAACGAGCAAGCACGCTGTAGTGACGGACAGGTCATAAATTTCGTAGGCAGCTCCAACGCCTACCCTGTGAACAGAGTTCACTGCTCCCGGTACGTAGAACACCAGTTTTTTGTGAAAACACATTGATTCCATAGGAAACTACATACAATGTGTACAGAGCCATTAAAGGAGAAAAGGCTTAACAATGGTCAAGCATACATGTGTACGCCAGCTGTCGACTCCAGCGGTCGATGACAGGGTTTTGACCTTACTTGGAAACGAAAGCGCAGAGAGTACGTCCAAACTCAAGGATGGGGTGTTGCCTGGCAACTAAAAGAAAAAACCAACTTTCAAAGAAGGGTAGGCGAGGCCCTTGAACAACAATAGATAATAACGGCAGAGCGACGAAGATGAGAAACAATGAAAATGGAAGAGAAACTCAGAGTTGTCACTGAAGACTTTAGAAAAAAACGACAGATACAATTTATTGCTGCGTTGGCTGGAAATGTCGACGACCTCAAAATACGAAGCAAGGGAAGAATCTGGTGGGGAACCAGAAGCCCTATCAGAGAACGCCTTTGAAAAGATGGGTAGTATTTGGACTTGGAGGGAAAAACATGAAACCAATAAGGACACGGCGTCGTTGGAATCAGGAGTCTGATGGGAGATTTGGTAAGGAAAATATAGGAAGGAGACAGGAACGCGCTCAGGGAGTTCTAACTAAATTTCGGACGCGAAAGGAGTGAAGTCCGTGACGGGAGAAATTAGCATTTTATCGAACTTAGAATAATTCGATACACAGTGTGAGAAGGTAGTTTCGAACTTATAACAAAAATTAATACAGTCATTACAAGCAAACGAACTATGAAGTAGAGTCACACTATTAGCCTACCAGTGAACATTAACTGAAACAAACAGTAACCAGACAATAATGTAATTTCGGTGTATACGAACACTTTACAACAATAACTTTTAAGAACGATTAACAACACAAACTACATTCATGAACACTTAATAACCAGACATACCGCGACAAAGGTGCGTAATATTAATTCAGATTTGATGTACAACAGAGAATGCTAACTTTTATTCATAAATTATAATCCGAATGCGTGGAGTTGGTGGGTGAAGTGTCTGTGAGTGACATCGTGGAATTCATCCAGTGCCATCTATCATCTGGAGGAGTTATCTGCACGATTCTAGAACGATCGACATGAGAGAATCGTCACCGCAACCACCGAGTGATTGGATATTCGAATACCAAGTACAGTAAAACATGTCTTAATTAATTTAGATCCACTGTCTGTCATCTCAAAGAATCCACACACAATAAAATTCAATAAAGTAATCGTAAAGGAATTAAAGAAATCGATTCTAAAGTTTGTGTAGAAGTAAAAATTATCACTGTTTATCAGTTTGGAGTAATGTTTATTTCCAAGTTCTAAATGAATCCGTAATTACAAAATATAGTAACAACTTAAGAGATATTCATATTAAGAATTTATAAGATGAAGCTAAACATTATAAGTTACTTAAGTACTAAACGCAATTGATGAATGATCATTAATATGCAACCATTAGATTGAGTTTGGATAACTAATTTTATTAATGTATTATTTTGATATTTACAATTTAATGAGTATTCAATTTTATTAATGTATTATTTTGATAGTTACAATTTAATGAGTATTCAATTTTGTTAATGTATTATTGTTTGATATTTACGATTCAGCCATGAGTATTAAATTTTGGTAATGTGTTAATTTTATATATTTACAAGTACTAATGAGTACGTAGAATTTTGTGCTATCTTAATATTTACAAGTAATAGCAAATTAATGTGAATAAATTTAAGAGCTATCAGTAGAAATGAGCATTTATTATTTTTTAACCCTGAGATAAAGAGAATAAACAGTAATTAATGTTAAAAATTTTGATAAATTGACGCACACAACGTCAAACATATTTTATTATTAAATTGGCGTCCACACGCGGGACATTAAATAGATAATAACAAAATTTATTGTTAAATTGGCGCCGCACCGCACGGCTTGATAAAATAGTAAGCTAGGGCAGTGACAGACAGTGGCTAGCAATAATTTTAAAATAAGTACATGTAAGTAGCTTAAGCTATATTATTGTTGTCGTATATCGGTCTCTAAGTCTCTGAATGATAACCCGAAGTCAAGCTAAAATGGCATCTAGTGGAGAGAATTCAAATGAGTTTGATGTCAATAACCAGATGGGCTATGAGCAGCCTGAGGACGGAAACGCAATGAATGAAGAAAGCTCCACAACCGGTGCAGGAACTAGGGCCGGGGGACCGCAATCACAGTCGCAGTCATCTGAAGCAAATTTTCAAATGTTAATGGCATTGATGAAACAACAATTTGAAGAATCAAAAATGCAACATGAAGAGACAATAAGGAAAATTGAAGAATCGGAGAAGAAGAACGAAGAAATGCACAAAAGAACGGAAGAAAGAATCGCCGAGAAATTAGACGAAAAAATAGAGCTAATGAGAAGAGATTTACGAGGACAGAACCACCAGGTGGGTACTGATTTACAAAAACAATCAGAAAAATTGGAAGAAAACAAATTAGATGGAAATACTATGGATCAAATTGACACCGAGTATCAATCTTTAACAACTAAAGCATTGTCTGAACATCATATCTCAAGATCAAAAGAAAGATCTACAATTATTAATGGTAGATATGAAGGTGATAAAGATACTTGTACTGTGTTTGTTGGCAACTTACCAAACACAATTACAAAAAAGAAAATTATCAAATATTTCAGAAAGTTTGGTACGATTGTAAATACGAGATTGCGATACGCTGCAATATCTGATCCACGGTTTCCCAAAAGACGTACTATCATTAAGAAAGAGTTTCATAAAGACAGAACAAATATCCATGCATATGTACGTTTTACTGATGAAAATAGTGCATATCGTGCTTTGGAAGCAAATGGTAATGTGTATGAGGGTTACCACCTGAGAATTGAGTTAGCTAACACGGAAGCTGAAGAAAAGCAGAGAATTAAAAAGAACAAATTGAATACTACAGTTAATATTACCAGTACGGATAGAAAATTTAGAAGTAGGACTGGGGAAGTGCGTAAAAATTTTGAAACCAAACCTGAGATTAAGAAAATGAAAAACCGTTCTGATGAGTATCAAGGGCGAACTGCGTTAGCACGAAAGAAGAAAAGGATGAAATTTGCTGGACTATTCAAGAATATTGTGAAGATTGGTATGAGAACGAAAGGAAGATTTCAAGCGATGGAGATGAGATGTCTTAGAAGTCTTGAAAACAAAACATCATTATGTGAGTACGCGGACAGGAAAACGAAAATAATTAAAACGCCACAAGCTGTCAAAGAACGTATTTGTCAGAGGGTTGAAAAGAAGAGACGACAAAAAAAACCCAGCGCGTACATAAATAATGGTAATATGACCGGGGAAAGTTGTCGAAAAAAGGATGAAGAGAACCACTTTCAACACTATCATAAAAGAGAGAGAGAGAGAGAGAGAGGTCATAAATTCCTTAGCTGTCAACGGCCGACTGCAGGGTAAGGGTGAAACGAAACTCACGAATTCAATACCCTTACTACCCTTACTAATTACCAACAAAATGTGTTGTAACGGAACTCACTTAACAAAACGTACAACTATGCCTCCACAAATAGAAAATTAAAAGTAATTAAATGTAACGGATTAAAGAAAACAATCTTAAGAATGTCCGAAAATTTAATAATTAAGTTAGATAATATTGGGTAAAATACCTTAGATAAGACTGGTTGTGTAAGATTACATTAACCGAAGAAAATAAATAGATATGAATATAATATGAATAAAATTAAATAAATGGTAAATAAAAACATTGCCGTGAAAGTACGGAATATTAATGAAGAAAATTAATAGCGAATTAAATAGTAAGATGAGTTATACGAAGGAGCAGAAGGAAATTGATCATTAAGGAATGAAGGTCACGAATGGATAAACAAATGAGAGTTATGCATACCCAGGAAATAAGTGATATGGATTGAAACAAAAGCACCACCAGGGCATGACAACATGATGAACCCGAAAAAAAAAAAAAAAAAAAAATGGAATTTCCTCGACCCAAAGGCACCAGAAGGCTGAAGTAGCTGTGATTAAGGAATGCTTGGAATGGGATTATTAAGAATATACCCAAAGCACCGATATCCAATCTCTGAGAACTGCAAGTAAAGGGGTACGGGGTTATGTAATAATGTCCAGATGCCTGGTAGGTAGATCGTTTGCAATTGCGTTGTATAAAATAGAAATATCATTCAGCGTCTTAGGAGGGCCTAGCAAAAATGTAAAAGAATTATTATAATTTGCTAGAACAATTAATGAAATGTCTTAGTAGTAACACGAGATAAAAGAAAATAGAAATAAGAAAGCAAGTGTATAAAATGAATTATTTTAATGATTAGTTGTCATAGTCAATAAATGTCATGTTAATGATTATGAATAAAAAAATTAATGATAATAGATGTCAATAAGAGTGAAGAAGATAGAAGGGTAAATGTTTAAATGATATATATGTGAAGACAATTAATAGAATTGTGAGAGAAATATTCAAGTTGTATGTATTTAAGATCATGTTTAAGTAAGGACAACTTACAAGCTTAGTATAAAATTGTATAATATAATTGTGTTCCAAGATGTTAGTAAATAGAAAAGAAAAAATGTTTTTTTGTGTGAAAATGCTAGCGAGATATCAGAAAATATGGACTAACCAGAGACAGTAATAATAAAATAGGTTAGAAAACTATAGTGAATTAGGATATAGAAATACGTATTATTATTATTAATACCAATGTGCTATTTATAATTTAGTGATGATAGAAAGTATGATGGTCACTAAGAATTCTATATATATGTGGTAAGTTTTTTTTTTTTTAGCCAATAAATTTGGAGATATTGATGCATATTTTAGTAAGTTGTGACATAAAAATTAGATGTATTAAAGGATACAAAGAAAATTAATCCTAAAGGCAAGAAATATTAATACCAATATCGAATAATTTGTGTAATTGAATTTTGTAGATATTGAAATATTATATGAAGAATAGTTAAGGAGAATTACAAATTTAGTTTAAGATTTTGACTAAATATAAATTTGTAAATATAATAACATGTTAATTAGAGTGAAAGAAAAACGGATTCATTTAGGATGTTGAAAGCGAAAGTACTTTAGAGGGGCTGGGGTGTGTTTACCATTATGTAACGAACCTTTTTCTGTTACGCTGAGAATATAGGTCAACGAGTAAATGTAAACAACACTATACTAGGTCCAATGAAGAACGAGCCACTACAAGGCAACACAAAGTACACATATTGGGAAGCAGATTTTGGCATTTAAACCTTACTGAAAGGGCGCAAAATTTTGGATCAATTTTGGATGTACAGAGTCCATCCAAACTGACAAAATTTGGGGACAATATAACAAAAAAAAAAAAAAAAATGTCGAAAAGTTTTATTTTATAATCAGCAGTAAGGAATGTCGCTGAAAGCAATAACGAAGGGTGTATGTGTGGAAAACATATTTTGTAAGGGACAAAAGGGGAACGAGCAAGCACGCTGTAGTGACGGACAGGTCATAAATTTCGTAGGCAGCTCCAACGCCTACCCTGTGAACAGAGTTCACTGCTCCCGGTACGTAGAACACCAGTTTTTTGTGAAAACACATTGATTCCATAGGAAACTACATACAATGTGTACAGAGCCATTAAAGGAGAAAAGGCTTAACAATGGTCAAGCATACATGTGTACGCCAGCTGTCGACTCCAGCGGTCGATGACAGGGTTTTGACCTTACTTGGAAACGAAAGCGCAGAGAGTACGTCCAAACTCAAGGATGGGGTGTTGCCTGGCAACTAAAAGAAAAAACCAACTTTCAAAGAAGGGTAGGCGAGGCCCTTGAACAACAATAGATAATAACGGCAGAGCGACGAAGATGAGAAACAATGAAAATGGAAGAGAAATTCAGAGTTGTCACTGAAGACTTTAGAAAAAAACGACAGATACAATTTATTGCTGCGTTGGCTGGAAATGTCGACGACCTCAAAATACGAAGCAAGGGAAGAATCTGGTGGGGAACCAGAAGCCCTATCAGAGAACGCCTTTGAAAAGATGGGTAGTATTTGGACTTGGAGGGAAAAACATGAAACCAATAAGGACACGGCGTCGTTGGAATCAGGAGTCTGATGGGAGATTTGGTAAGGAAAATATAGGAAGGAGACAGGAACGCGCTCAGGGAGTTCTAACTAAATTTCGGACGCGAAAGGAGTGAAGTCCGTGACGGGAGAAATTAGCATTTTATCGAACTTAGAATAATTCGATACACAGTGTGAGAAGGTAGTTTCGAACTTATAACAAAAATTAATACAGTCATTACAAGCAAACGAACTATGAAGTAGAGTCACACTATTAGCCTACCAGTGAACATTAACTGAAACAAACAGTAACCAGACAATAATGTAATTTCGGTGTATACGAACACTTTACAACAATAACTTTTAAGAACGATTAACAACACAAACTACATTCATGAACACTTAATAACCAGACATACCGCGACAAAGGTGCGTAATATTAATTCAGATTTGATGTACAACAGAGAATGCTAACTTTTATTCATAAATTATAATCCGAATGCGTGGAGTTGGTGGGTGAAGTGTCTGTGAGTGACATCGTGGAATTCATCCAGTGCCATCTATCATCTGGAGGAGTTATCTGCACGATTCTAGAACGATCGACATGAGAGAATCGTCACCGCAACCACCGAGTGATTGGATATTCGAATACCAAGTACAGTAAAACATGTCTTAATTAATTTAGATCCACTGTCTGTCATCTCAAAGAATCCACACACAATAAAATTCAATAAAGTAATCGTAAAGGAATTAAAGAAATCGATTCTAAAGTTTGTGTAGAAGTAAAAATTATCACTGTTTATCAGTTTGGAGTAATGTTTATTTCCAAGTTCTAAATGAATCCGTAATTACAAAATATAGTAACAACTTAAGAGATATTCATATTAAGGATTTATAAGATGAAGCTAAACATTATAAGTTACTTAAGTACTAAACGCAATTGATGAATGATCATTAATATGCAACCATTAGATTGAGTTTGGATAACTAATTTTATTAATGTATTATTTTGATATTTACAATTTAATGAGTATTCAATTTTATTAATGTATTATTTTGATAGTTACAATTTAATGAGTATTCAATTTTGTTAATGTATTATTGTTTGATATTTACGATTCAGCCATGAGTATTAAATTTTGGTAATGTG
Organism: Magicicada septendecula; assembly: GCA_034769895.1. Taxonomy (NCBI): domain Eukaryota; kingdom Metazoa; phylum Arthropoda; class Insecta; order Hemiptera; family Cicadidae; genus Magicicada; species Magicicada septendecula. The sequence goes on from CM068368.1 coordinate 129,269,864, forward strand.
TTAATTTTATATATTTACAAGTACTAATGAGTACGTAGAATTTTGTGCTATCTTAATATTTACAAGTAATAGCAAATTAATGTGAATAAATTTAAGAGCTATCAGTAGAAATGAGCATTTATTATTTTTTAACCCTGAGATAAAGAGAATAAACAGTAATTAATGTTAAAAATTTTGATAAATTGACGCACACAACGTCAAACATATTTTATTATTAAATTGGCGTCCACACGCGGGACATTAAATAGATAATAACAAAATTTATTGTTAAATTGGCGCCGCACCGCACGGCTTGATAAAATAGTAAGCTAGGGCAGTGACAGACAGTGGCTAGCAATAATTTTAAAATAAGTACATGTAAGTAGCTTAAGCTATATTATTGTTGTCGTATATCGGTCTCTAAGTCTCTGAATGATAACCCGAAGTCAAGCTAAAATGGCATCTAGTGGAGAGAATTCAAATGAGTTTGATGTCAATAACCAGATGGGCTATGAGCAGCCTGAGGACGGAAACGCAATGAATGAAGAAAGCTCCACAACCGGTGCAGGAACTAGGGCCGGGGGACCGCAATCACAGTCGCAGTCATCTGAAGCAAATTTTCAAATGTTAATGGCATTGATGAAACAACAATTTGAAGAATCAAAAATGCAACATGAAGAGACAATAAGGAAAATTGAAGAATCGGAGAAGAAGAACGAAGAAATGCACAAAAGAACGGAAGAAAGAATCGCCGAGAAATTAGACGAAAAAATAGAGCTAATGAGAAGAGATTTACGAGGACAGAACCACCAGATTTACTGATTTACAAAAACAATCAGAAAAATTGGAAGAAAACAAATTAGATGGAAATACTATGGATCAAATTGACACCGAGTATCAATCTTTAACAACTAAAGCATTGTCTGAACATCATATCTCAAGATCAAAAGAAAGATCTACAATTATTAATGGTAGATATGAAGGTGATAAAGATACTTGTACTGTGTTTGTTGGCAACTTACCAAACACAATTACAAAAAAGAAAATTATCAAATATTTCAGAAAGTTTGGTACGATTGTAAATACGAGATTGCGATACGCTGCAATATCTGATCCACGGTTTCCCAAAAGACGTACTATCATTAAGAAAGAGTTTCATAAAGACAGAACAAATATCCATGCATATGTACGTTTTACTGATGAAAATAGTGCATATCGTGCTTTGGAAGCAAATGGTAATGTGTATGAGGGTTACCACCTGAGAATTGAGTTAGCTAACACGGAAGCTGAAGAAAAGCAGAGAATTAAAAAGAACAAATTGAATACTACAGTTAATATTACCAGTACTGATAGAAAATTTAGAAGTAGGACTGGGGAAGTGCGTAAAAATTTTGAAACCAAACCTGAGATTAAGAAAATGAAAAACCGTTCTGATGAGTATCAAGGGCGAACTGCGTTAGCACGAAAGAAGAAAAGGATGAAATTTGCTGGACTATTCAAGAATATTGTGAAGATTGGTATGAGAACGAAAGGAAGATTTCAAGCGATGGAGATGAGATGTCTTAGAAGTCTTGAAAACAAAACATCATTATGTGAGTACGCGGACAGGAAAACGAAAATAATTAAAACGCCACAAGCTGTCAAAGAACGTATTTGTCAGAGGGTTGAAAAGAAGAGACGACAAAAAAAACCCAGCGCGTACATAAATAATGGTAATATGACCGGGGAAAGTTGTCGAAAAAAGGATGAAGAGAACCACTTTCAACACTATCATAAAAGAGAGAGAGAGAGAGAGAGGTCATAAATTCCTTAGCTGTCAACGGCCGACTGCAGGGTAAGGGTGAAACGAAACTCACGAATTCAATACCCTTACTACCCTTACTAATTACCAACAAAATGTGTTGTAACGGAACTCACTTAACAAAACGTACAACTATGCCTCCACAAATAGAAAATTAAAAGTAATTAAATGTAACGGATTAAAGAAAACAATCTTAAGAATGTCCGAAAATTTAATAATTAAGTTAGATAATATTGGGTAAAATACCTTAGATAAGACTGGTTGTGTAAGATTACATTAACCGAAGAAAATAAATAGATATGAATATAATATGAATAAAATTAAATAAATGGTAAATAAAAACATTGCCGTGAAAGTACGGAATATTAATGAAGAAAATTAATAGCGAATTAAATAGTAAGATGAGTTATACGAAGGAGCAGAAGGAAATTGATCATTAAGGAATGAAGGTCACGAATGGATAAACAAATGAGAGTTATGCATACCCAGGAAATAAGTGATATGGATTGAAACAAAAGCACCAGGGCATGACAACATGATGAACCCGAAAAAAAAAAAAAAAAAAAAATGGAATTTCCTCGACCCAAAGGCACCAGAAGGCTGAAGTAGCTGTGATTAAGGAATGCTTGGAATGGGATTATTAAGAATATACCCAAAGCACCGATATCCAATCTCTGAGAACTGCAAGTAAAGGGGTACGGGGTTATGTAATAATGTCCAGATGCCTGGTAGGTAGATCGTTTGCAATTGCGTTGTATAAAATAGAAATATCATTCAGCGTCTTAGGAGGGCCTAGCAAAAATGTAAAAGAATTATTATAATTTGCTAGAACAATTAATGAAATGTCTTAGTAGTAACACGAGATAAAAGAAAATAGAAATAAGAAAGCAAGTGTATAAAATGAATTATTTTAATGATTAGTTGTCATAGTCAATAAATGTCATGTTAATGATTATGAATAAAAAAATTAATGATAATAGATGTCAATAAGAGTGAAGAAGATAGAAGGGTAAATGTTTAAATGATATATATGTGAAGACAATTAATAGAATTGTGAGAGAAATATTCAAGTTGTATGTATTTAAGATCATGTTTAAGTAAGGACAACTTACAAGCTTAGTATAAAATTGTATAATATAATTGTGTTCCAAGATGTTAGTAAATAGAAAAGAAAAAATGTTTTTTTGTGTGAAAATGCTAGCGAGATATCAGAAAATATGGACTAACCAGAGACAGTAATAATAAAATAGGTTAGAAAACTATAGTGAATTAGGATATAGAAATACGTATTATTATTATTAATACCAATGTGCTATTTATAATTTAGTGATGATAGAAAGTATGATGGTCACTAAGAATTCTATATATATGTGGTAAGTTTTTTTTTTTTTAGCCAATAAATTTGGAGATATTGATGCATATTTTAGTAAGTTGTGACATAAAAATTAGATGTATTAAAGGATACAAAGAAAATTAATCCTAAAGGCAAGAAATATTAATACCAATATCGAATAATTTGTGTAATTGAATTTTGTAGATATTGAAATATTATATGAAGAATAGTTAAGGAGAATTACAAATTTAGTTTAAGATTTTGACTAAATATAAATTTGTAAATATAATAACATGTTAATTAGAGTGAAAGAAAAACGGATTCATTTAGGATGTTGAAAGCGAAAGTACTTTAGAGGGGCTGGGGTGTGTTTACCATTATGTAACGAACCTTTTTCTGTTACGCTGAGAATATAGGTCAACGAGTAAATGTAAACAACACTATACTAGGTCCAATGAAGAACGAGCCACTACAAGGCAACACAAAGTACACATATTGGGAAGCAGATTTTGGCATTTAAACCTTACTGAAAGGGCGCAAAATTTTGGATCAATTTTGGATGTACAGAGTCCATCCAAACTGACAAAATTTGGGGACAATATAACAAAAAAAAAAAAAAAATTTCGAAAAGTTTTATTTTATAATCAGCAGTAAGGAATGTCGCTGAAAGCAATAACGAAGGGTGTATGTGTGGAAAACATATTTTGTAAGGGACAAAAGGGGAACGAGCAAGCACGCTGTAGTGACGGACAGGTCATAAATTTCGTAGGCAGCTCCAACGCCTACCCTGTGAACAGAGTTCACTGCTCCCGGTACGTAGAACACCAGTTTTTTGTGAAAACACATTGATTCCATAGGAAACTACATACAATGTGTACAGAGCCATTAAAGGAGAAAAGGCTTAACAATGGTCAAGCATACATGTGTACGCCAGCTGTCGACTCCAGCGGTCGATGACAGGGTTTTGACCTTACTTGGAAACGAAAGCGCAGAGAGTACGTCCAAACTCAAGGATGGGGTGTTGCCTGGCAACTAAAAGAAAAAACCAACTTTCAAAGAAGGGTAGGCGAGGCCCTTGAACAACAATAGATAATAACGGCAGAGCGACGAAGATGAGAAACAATGAAAATGGAAGAGAAACTCAGAGTTGTCACTGAAGACTTTAGAAAAAAACGACAGATACAATTTATTGCTGCGTTGGCTGGAAATGTCGACGACCTCAAAATACGAAGCAAGGGAAGAATCTGGTGGGGAACCAGAAGCCCTATCAGAGAACGCCTTTGAAAAGATGGGTAGTATTTGGACTTGGAGGGAAAAACATGAAACCAATAAGGACACGGCGTCGTTGGAATCAGGAGTCTGGTGGGAGATTTGGTAAGGAAAATATAGGAAGGAGACAGGAACGCGCTCAGGGAGTTCTAACTAAATTTCGGACGCGAAAGGAGTGAAGTCCGTGACGGGAGAAATTAGCATTTTATCGAACTTAGAATAATTCGATACACAGTGTGAGAAGGTAGTTTCGAACTTATAACAAAAATTAATACAGTCATTACAAGCAAACGAACTATGAAGTAGAGTCACACTATTAGCCTACCAGTGAACATTAACTGAAACAAACAGTAACCAGACAATAATGTAATTTCGGTGTATACGAACACTTTACAACAATAACTTTTAAGAACGATTAACAACACAAACTACATTCATGAACACTTAATAACCAGACATACCGCGACAAAGGTGCGTAATATTAATTCAGATTTGATGTACAACAGAGAATGCTAACTTTTATTCATAAATTATAATCCGAATGCGTGGAGTTGGTGGGTGAAGTGTCTGTGAGTGACATCGTGGAATTCATCCAGTGCCATCTATCATCTGGAGGAGTTATCTGCACGATTCTAGAACGATCGACATGAGAGAATCGTCACCGCAACCACCGAGTGATTGGATATTCGAATACCAAGTACAGTAAAACATGTCTTAATTAATTTAGATCCACTGTCTGTCATCTCAAAGAATCCACACACAATAAAATTCAATAAAGTAATCGTAAAGGAATTAAAGAAATCGATTCTAAAGTTTGTGTAGAAGTAAAAATTATCACTGTTTATCAGTTTGGAGTAATGTTTATTTCCAAGTTCTAAATGAATCCGTAATTACAAAATATAGTAACAACTTAAGAGATATTCATATTAAGAATTTATAAGATGAAGCTAAACATTATAAGTTACTTAAGTACTAAACGCAATTGATGAATGATCATTAATATGCAACCATTAGATTGAGTTTGGATAACTAATTTTATTAATGTATTATTTTGATATTTACAATTTAATGAGTATTCAATTTTATTAATGTATTATTTTGATAGTTACAATTTAATGAGTATTCAATTTTGTTAATGTATTATTGTTTGATATTTACGATTCAGCCATGAGTATTAAATTTTGGTAATGTGTTAATTTTATATATTTACAAGTACTAATGAGTACGTAGAATTTTGTGCTATCTTAATATTTACAAGTAATAGCAAATTAATGTGAATAAATTTAAGAGCTATCAGTAGAAATGAGCATTTATTATTTTTTAACCCTGAGATAAAGAGAATAAACAGTAATTAATGTTAAAAATTTTGATAAATTGACGCACACAACGTCAAACATATTTTATTATTAAATTGGCGTCCACACGCGGGACATTAAATAGATAATAACAAAATTTATTGTTAAATTGGCGCCGCACCGCACGGCTTGATAAAATAGTAAGCTAGGGCAGTGACAGACAGTGGCTAGCAATAATTTTAAAATAAGTACATGTAAGTAGCTTAAGCTATATTATTGTTGTCGTATATCGGTCTCTAAGTCTCTGAATGATAACCCGAAGTCAAGCTAAAATGGCATCTAGTGGAGAGAATTCAAATGAGTTTGATGTCAATAACCAGATGGGCTATGAGCAGCCTAAGGACGGAAACGCAATGAATGAAGAAAGCTCCACAACCGGTGCAGGAACTAGGGCCGGGGGACCGCAATCACAGTCGCAGTCATCTGAAGCAAATTTTCAAATGTTAATGGCATTGATGAAACAACAATTTGAAGAATCAAAAATGCAACATGAAGAGACAATAAGGAAAATTGAAGAATCGGAGAAGAAGAACGAAGAAATGCACAAAAGAACGGAAGAAAGAATCGCCGAGAAATTAGACGAAAAAATAGAGCTAATGAGAAGAGATTTACGAGGACAGAACCACCAGGTGGGTACTGATTTACAAAAACAATCAGAAAAATTGGAAGAAAACAAATTAGATGGAAATACTATGGATCAAATTGACACCGAGTATCAATCTTTAACAACTAAAGCATTGTCTGAACATCATATCTCAAGATCAAAAGAAAGATCTACAATTATTAATGGTAGATATGAAGGTGATAAAGATACTTGTACTGTGTTTGTTGGCAACTTACCAAACACAATTACAAAAAAGAAAATTATCAAATATTTCAGAAAGTTTGGTACGATTGTAAATACGAGATTGCGATACGCTGCAATATCTGATCCACGGTTTCCCAAAAGACGTACTATCATTAAGAAAGAGTTTCATAAAGACAGAACAAATATCCATGCATATGTACGTTTTACTGATGAAAATAGTGCATATCGTGCTTTGGAAGCAAATGGTAATGTGTATGAGGGTTACCACCTGAGAATTGAGTTAGCTAACACGGAAGCTGAAGAAAAGCAGAGAATTAAAAAGAACAAATTGAATACTACAGTTAATATTACCAGTACTGATAGAAAATTTAGAAGTAGGACTGGGGAAGTGCGTAAAAATTTTGAAACCAAACCTGAGATTAAGAAAATGAAAAACCGTTCTGATGAGTATCAAGGGCGAACTGCGTTAGCACGAAAGAAGAAAAGGATGAAATTTGCTGGACTATTCAAGAATATTGTGAAGATTGGTATGAGAACGAAAGGAAGATTTCAAGCGATGGAGATGAGATGTCTTAGAAGTCTTGAAAACAAAACATCATTATGTGAGTACGCGGACAGGAAAACGAAAATAATTAAAACGCCACAAGCTGTCAAAGAACGTATTTGTCAGAGGGTTGAAAAGAAGAGACGACAAAAAAACCCAGCGCGTACATAAATAATGGTAATATGACCGGGGAAAGTTGTCGAAAAAAGGATGAAGAGAACCACTTTCAACACTATCATAAAAGAGAGAGAGAGAGAGAGAGGTCATAAATTCCTTAGCTGTCAACGGCCGACTGCAGGGTAAGGGTGAAACGAAACTCACGAATTCAATACCCTTACTACCCTTACTAATTACCAACAAAATGTGTTGTAACGGAACTCACTTAACAAAACGTACAACTATGCCTCCACAAATAGAAAATTAAAAGTAATTAAATGTAACGGATTAAAGAAAACAATCTTAAGAATGTCCGAAAATTTAATAATTAAGTTAGATAATATTGGGTAAAATACCTTAGATAAGACTGGTTGTGTAAGATTACATTAACCGAAGAAAATAAATAGATATGAATATAATATGAATAAAATTAAATAAATGGTAAATAAAAACATTGCCGTGAAAGTACGGAATATTAATGAAGAAAATTAATAGCGAATTAAATAGTAAGATGAGTTATACGAAGGAGCAGAAGGAAATTGATCATTAAGGAATGAAGGTCACGAATGGATAAACAAATGAGAGTTATGCATACCCAGGAAATAAGTGATATGGATTGAAACAAAAGCACCACCAGGGCATGACAACATGATGAACCCGAAAAAAAAAAAAAAAAAAAATGGAATTTCCTCGACCCAAAGGCACCAGAAGGCTGAAGTAGCTGTGATTAAGGAATGCTTGGAATGGGATTATTAAGAATATACCCAAAGCACCGATATCCAATCTCTGAGAACTGCAAGTAAAGGGGTACGGGGTTATGTAATAATGTCCAGATGCCTGGTAGGTAGATCGTTTGCAATTGCGTTGTATAAAATAGAAATATCATTCAGCGTCTTAGGAGGGCCTAGCAAAAATGTAAAAGAATTATTATAATTTGCTAGAACAATTAATGAAATGTCTTAGTAGTAACACGAGATAAAAGAAAATAGAAATAAGAAAGCAAGTGTATAAAATGAATTATTTTAATGATTAGTTGTCATAGTCAATAAATGTCATGTTAATGATTATGAATAAAAAAATTAATGATAATAGATGTCAATAAGAGTGAAGAAGATAGAAGGGTAAATGTTTAAATGATATATATGTGAAGACAATTAATAGAATTGTGAGAGAAATATTCAAGTTGTATGTATTTAAGATCATGTTTAAGTAAGGACAACTTACAAGCTTAGTATAAAATTGTATAATATAATTGTGTTCCAAGATGTTAGTAAATAGAAAAGAAAAAATGTTTTTTTGTGTGAAAATGCTAGCGAGATATCAGAAAATATGGACTAACCAGAGACAGTAATAATAAAATAGGTTAGAAAACTATAGTGAATTAGGATATAGAAATACGTATTATTATTATTAATACCAATGTGCTATTTATAATTTAGTGATGATAGAAAGTATGATGGTCACTAAGAATTCTATATATATGTGGTAAGTTTTTTTTTTTTTAGCCAATAAATTTGGAGATATTGATGCATATTTTAGTAAGTTGTGACATAAAAATTAGATGTATTAAAGGATACAAAGAAAATTAATCCTAAAGGCAAGAAATATTAATACCAATATCGAATAATTTGTGTAATTGAATTTTGTAGATATTGAAATATTATATGAAGAATAGTTAAGGAGAATTACAAATTTAGTTTAAGATTTTGACTAAATATAAATTTGTAAATATAATAACATGTTAATTAGAGTGAAAGAAAAACGGATTCATTTAGGATGTTGAAAGCGAAAGTACTTTAGAGGGGCTGGGGTGTGTTTACCATTATGTAACGAACCTTTTTCTGTTACGCTGAGAATATAGGTCAACGAGTAAATGTAAACAACACTATACTAGGTCCAATGAAGAACGAGCCACTACAAGGCAACACAAAGTACACATATTGGGAAGCAGATTTTGGCATTTAAACCTTACTGAAAGGGCGCAAAATTTGGGGACAATATAACAAAAAAAAAAAAAAATTTCGAAAAGTTTTATTTTATAATCAGCAGTAAGGAATGTCGCTGAAAGCAATAACGAAGGGTGTATGTGTGGAAAACATATTTTGTAAGGGACAAAAGGGGAACGAGCAAGCACGCTGTAGTGACGGACAGGTCATAAATTTCGTAGGCAGCTCCAACGCCTACCCTGTGAACAGAGTTCACTGCTCCCGGTACGTAGAACACCAGTTTTTTGTGAAAACACATTGATTCCATAGGAAACTACATACAATGTGTACAGAGCCATTAAAGGAGAAAAGGCTTAACAATGGTCAAGCATACATGTGTACGCCAGCTGTCGACTCCAGCGGTCGATGACAGGGTTTTGACCTTACTTGGAAACGAAAGCGCAGAGAGTACGTCCAAACTCAAGGATGGGGTGTTGCCTGGCAACTAAAAGAAAAAACCAACTTTCAAAGAAGGGTAGGCGAGGCCCTTGAACAACAATAGATAATAACGGCAGAGCGACGAAGATGAGAAACAATGAAAATGGAAGAGAAACTCAGAGTTGTCACTGAAGACTTTAGAAAAAAACGACAGATACAATTTATTGCTGCGTTGGCTGGAAATGTCGACGACCTCAAAATACGAAGCAAGGGAAGAATCTGGTGGGGAACCAGAAGCCCTATCAGAGAACGCCTTTGAAAAGATGGGTAGTATTTGGACTTGGAGGGAAAAACATGAAACCAATAAGGACACGGCGTCGTTGGAATCAGGAGTCTGGTGGGAGATTTGGTAAGGAAAATATAGGAAGGAGACAGGAACGCGCTCAGGGAGTTCTAACTAAATTTCGGACGCGAAAGGAGTGAAGTCCGTGACGGGAGAAATTAGCATTTTATCGAACTTAGAATAATTCGATACACAGTGTGAGAAGGTAGTTTCGAACTTATAACAAAAATTAATACAGTCATTACAAGCAAACGAACTATGAAGTAGAGTCACACTATTAGCCTACCAGTGAACATTAACTGAAACAAACAGTAACCAGACAATAATGTAATTTCGGTGTATACGAACACTTTACAACAATAACTTTTAAGAACGATTAACAACACAAACTACATTCATGAACACTTAATAACCAGACATACCGCGACAAAGGTGCGTAATATTAATTCAGATTTGATGTACAACAGAGAATGCTAACTTTTATTCATAAATTATAATCCGAATGCGTGGAGTTGGTGGGTGAAGTGTCTGTGAGTGACATCGTGGAATTCATCCAGTGCCATCTATCATCTGGAGGAGTTATCTGCACGATTCTAGAACGATCGACATGAGAGAATCGTCACCGCAACCACCGAGTGATTGGATATTCGAATACCAAGTACAGTAAAACATGTCTTAATTAATTTAGATCCACTGTCTGTCATCTCAAAGAATCCACACACAATAAAATTCAATAAAGTAATCGTAAAGGAATTAAAGAAATCGATTCTAAAGTTTGTGTAGAAGTAAAAATTATCACTGTTTATCAGTTTGGAGTAATGTTTATTTCCAAGTTCTAAATGAATCCGTAATTACAAAATATAGTAACAACTTAAGAGATATTCATATTAAGAATTTATAAGATGAAGCTAAACATTATAAGTTACTTAAGTACTAAACGCAATTGATGAATGATCATTAATATGCAACCATTAGATTGAGTTTGGATAACTAATTTTATTAATGTATTATTTTGATATTTACAATTTAATGAGTATTCAATTTTATTAATGTATTATTTTGATAGTTACAATTTAATGAGTATTCAATTTTGTTAATGTATTATTGTTTGATATTTACGATTCAGCCATGAGTATTAAATTTTGGTAATGTGTTAATTTTATATATTTACAAGTACTAATGAGTACGTAGAATTTTGTGCTATCTTAATATTTACAAGTAATAGCAAATTAATGTGAATAAATTTAAGAGCTATCAGTAGAAATGAGCATTTATTATTTTTTAACCCTGAGATAAAGAGAATAAACAGTAATTAATGTTAAAAATTTTGATAAATTGACGCACACAACGTCAAACATATTTTATTATTAAATAATTATTATTCACAATACGTTATAATAGTACATATGATACGTCGCTGTACCTGAAATACATACATATTTTATAATAACAAATACATGTTTCAATATATGCTGGAAACAAAGAAAACATACATACATATATAAATCAAACAATATAACAAGTCAATATTCTACTTATTTAATGCGTTCATTAAATCCCAAATAAGCTTTTGTTAATTCATTCATTAATTACTTTTATTCAGATTTATTCATTACTTTTCTTAATAATTTTCTCAGGTGTGAATTCTTTGAAAGAAACCAGGTCAGTAGCAGTTACTAATTAGAAATAATTATAATAATGGTTACTTGGTTATTGAATATCCATTAGTTGTTGTTGACGTCGAGTTCCAGAGATGAAGATGGCTCGTAGACACATTCCGTCGGATGCTGCTTTATCACAATCACTTAACACTTACTCTTCCGATCACTCGCGTAGGTGTTTGTATATGTGAATAATTGAAGTTCAGTATTCAATTAAATGTTTCATCTTACTGTGTGTGCTGTGAGTTCGTTTTAGTGTTAATACATGTCTAGTTCCACTTGTCGCTGCTTCATTAAACATTCGCATTATTTATTAGTTTGTTTAATGTCTCGTGTTCATTATGTTGTTAATAATATGTAGTACACTGTATTAAGTTCAACTGTCTAGTATATCGTTAAGTGATGATGTCAGTTGGTGTAACAGTCTGATTGTTCACTTTGTATAATTTTAACTAAGTCCGTTACATCGCACTTCGGTTTAGTCTCACTACCGTGACATGAATATATCACTAAGTCTTTTAAGTTACTGGTTAACGTTCTAACTTCCGGACTCGAGTTAATATTCCGCACGATTAATGTACTCTTCTGAAATTTGAATAATACTAACTCCGAATAACTAGCGTAAACTGTTGAAAGTTTACGATATACCGTCTCTCGCACTTGAAGTTAAACTACTTGAAAATACGAATGTAAAAACTGTCTGAAAACTTTAGTCAAACTGTCGAAAATTGAGTATTACTGTTTCAAAAATTGAGTGTAGACTGTCTAAAAATTGAGTATCACTGCTGTCCTCTGTCTTGGGCAGATAGTTTTATTAATTCGTCCCTACTCAAAATTTTGTCTCTGGCGCGCTTCACGCCTACTTCATTTCGAGATTGGTCAGTTTTTAGTTTTCTTGGAAAATACTGTCCCACCATGTCAAGATTCTACGTCATAGTTCTCCTGATAGGTCCCCTTCGTTTCTGTTACTATGGAAACACTCCTCACCACCAAATTTCTCGTTGGCTGAAGGCATCTGATAGGTTCTTTCGTCTCCCCGATTTTTGCTCTGACGAACGTTGACCCGTTTCGACGAAACCATGGCTATTAGACACTTGTCGATCAGCCTATTGTCTGAGTAAACTCTGTGTTTCTATAGATTCCCATTATCTGTACTTTCAGTCTTCCATGGTGCATTGTTCCAAGTTCTAACCCCTTTTTTTATGGCTATTAACAATTTTGAACATCTGCCGGCTGGTGAAGTCACCCCAACTTTCCCTTCGTAAATTCTTGTCTGTCAATTAGACGATAACTCCAGCTGCGTAACACGACTTTAGTCTTTGTCAGGCCTATCTTACTGTATTGTTTCTTAAGGTGCAGTGCATCCGTTCCGTTGAAATAGTGTAGTTTCACTCGTTTTTGTCGTTTATCGTCTACTGACGTAACATGGTCAACATCTGCTACAATTCTCGGTACGGGTGTGAATGTCCTCGCACAATTGTTACAGCTGCGGAGAGCAATAATTCTGGACGAAACTTTCCCTGTCATCTTACGCCACTAATTTCTATAGTTGGATCGAACTTAATGTGTTTCTATTGTCAAGTCAGCGACGCCTCACTGACATCTTCTCATTACTCCTTATTTATTGCGCCAACTATAAGTCGTTGACACTGCCTCGTGTGAACGCACTCTGCCGAGGTGAAAATTTAAAATTTTTAAAATTTTCTGCTCGTTACAAGCTTTGTCGGTAAATCCTCTGACGTTCGGGATTGGTCATTTTGAGTTTTTTGAATACCCCATGATTTTCTCTACTCTCCTGTATGCGTTTACGATACTTTTGAGCACGTTTAGCATCCATATACCGCGACATTTTGTCCGAACACACGATTTTTACAACTTGAATTACGATTATTCAAACCTCTTAATAATATCACCGCTATTACGGTACACTATGTAGATAGTACTCGATGAGACAATTTTAACGACACCTCACTCAACGTTCTATCGCATCGGAAACCGGAGAAATACTAATTTTAGTGCGCGCCGAGCGGCGCAAAACATTTCTATTTCTCCCCCGCTCACCCCGCGCTGGATGATGCAATAGCCCGCTTATATTGTGCTATTTATTATCTTTGTTTCTTTATTTGTCGAATGGAACCTCATATAAGCGTGAATCTTTTGTCGTTTAGATAATATTTCAATTTCAAACGTGACGTGAAAACGTAACGCTCGATTGGGGGTGCCTATATTGCTGGCCTGAAAGGTAAGACGTATTCTACGTCAAAATGTTATAATAGGAAAAAGTAAACAATTAAGTTATATCCTTTTAAAGTCAGTTGCTTTTCGCAATGAAATTCTACTTTCGCTGTATAGTTTATAATTAATGACTTTTATGCGTTCCTTTAAAACAAGTTTTCACGACGTTTCAGCCACGTTACGATTAGTACGATCGAGCAAACCTTCGATCCGGAAGAGTTTCAGAATACGATTCAAGAGAAAGTAACTGAAAGTCTGGTTTATCTGGTTGTGAGTGGGATGTTTGCTCAGTAGCGGGTTATACAAACACGCAATACAGTAATGCACAGTCTGATGCGTTTATTATGGACCTGTACAACTTTGGTTTCAAGTTGGAAAACGCTTATGTTTAACTGTGATATGTATGAATTCTTTCAATCACGTATCGTTCCGAATAGTGTAGAACAGCGGTTCCCAAAGTGGGGTCCGCGACAATGTTTCAGAGGGTCCGCAGACACTTTTAAGATAAATTAGAATATACTGTACTTTTCTCTGATTTTTATGCTCTAAAATCTAAATTTTAGAATCTTAAAAGAATTAGTAGAAGATTCCAGTATTTTTCGAGAGTTCAAACTTTAATATAATAACTATAATATATTCAAATTATAATTGTAATTGTAAACGTAATTTCAAACTAATGACTTTTAATAATGTCGTGTAGCAGATCTGTTTGTCAGCCGAACTGACTAGACCTCTCTCTCTTACACTACCAAAAGAAGATTCATTGGCAGAACTTTCAACTGACAGTTCATTAAATTACAGTTTTCTCAATTACATCTAACTGACTTCTGGTTATATGTAATGACTGACTATCCTGAACTCGCAAAACAAGCTTTGAAGTGTTTAACTGCGTTTCCCTCAACTTATTTGTGTGAAACCGTTCCCCCTGCTACGTACTTTAAGTCAAAGTTAAGAAATAAACTAGATGTCGAGAGTCACTTGATACTGAAATTTTCAGACATTAAACCCAATATTACAGAGCTAATTGTTCTAAAGCAGCTTCATCGTTCGCAAAACTATGTTTAATATCATTAATATTATAATTTTGCAGGTTAAGAGAATTTAACTAATATATTTTAATTAAAATATAACAGTGTCTATTATATTTACTGTTTGTTTTATTTCAGAAGTCAGACGGGGTCCGTGAATTTTAAAATTATTTGGTGGGGGGGTCCGCAGACTGAAACGTTTGGGAACCACTGGTATAGAACGTATTTTGTTTTATAATGTTTTTTGCTGTGTAGGCTTGGGCGGGGAATATGGGCGGCCCGTCTCCCTCAGTATTTTTCGAAAAATTAGAATCATGAACGAAACTTATTAGTTGAATAAAAAATTAAACAAATTCAGTGCCACTATAGTTTCAATTTTAGGCCTAATGATTGAACGAGCGAAGCGAGTTCTCTGTTTTGACTCGACCGTTTGGCATTCGTCTGTCCGTCTATCTACCTATAATTGGCCTTTCTGTATCTATAAAGTTGTTATAGTGGCTTTCTGTATTTGAATCATCTTAATTAATATAATAATCTAGTGAATTAATACAGTCAGTCTTTAATTAGCTGACAATACAAAAAAATTAATTGTACATGTCAAAAGTATTTTATCGTATTCGTATTATTAATATTAAAGATTAAAACTGATATAAATAAAAAAAATAACGACTCTAGTCTTTCAGAAAACATTTTTTATCGTACACTAATTATTCATTAACAACATAACGTAATACCTTGCCCGCAAGATACCAAGGGAGAGCAAAAGAGACCTTCCAGGAACTCAAAGGTGAACCAGAAGAGATAGGATTATAGGTGAACAGAGATAAAACAAAGGTTATGATAACCACTCGAAGGAAAACCAGGAAACCTGAACAGTTTGAAATCGAACCACTAAACCTGGTAAGTAGTTAATCGGTTTAAATATTTGGGATGTTGGATTGCAGAAGATAATGAAGAAATAAATGAAATAAGGAAAAGGATACAGCCCGCAAATAAAGCATACGCTTCGTTGACAACTATATTCATGACAAGGAATATCCACCTTCAATCCAATGTCACAATATATAAAGTTATAATTAGACCAGTGATAACAGACGGCAGCGAGATTTGGACTTTGAATAAACGAGCCGCTAACATAGTCAATACCTTTGAAAGGAGAATTTTGCGGAGAATATATGGACCAATCCAAGTCAATGGAATATGGAGTATACGTCACAATGAGGAACTTTACAAGCTATATAAAGACAATGATCTGGCCACCACCATCCGACTGCATATAGGCAGGACACATTATTAGGATGAAAGGCAACCGAATACCTAGGAAGGTATTGTTTAGTGAAATCGAGGGTACAAGGCCTGCGGAAGACTCAAGCATCGCTGGATTGACGCAGTGGCAAGGGATGCTGATACTTTACTTAAAATAACACGATGGACGTCAATCGCCAAGGACAGGGAAAAATGGAGGCGGATGATTATGGAGGCTAAGGTTCGACTCCGAACTATGACGTAATAGAGGAAGAAGAATACCGTCCCAAATAATTTGGCACTGGTGACGCCCATGAATGAAAGTAACCGTACGGACTACTTTCGGTTTCGCCTTAATGATGCAACAGAAACACATTCAAATAGAGTACAAAAATGACTGTGTGTTCATAGAACTATGATTACCACTAGAACTGTTTCAGCGCTGATGGGAGGTTGTCTTCAGACAATTAAAATGAAAACAGTAAAAACAAAACGGATGGAATACATCCTTCACTTCTGAGATTTGCCCATCAGGAAATGAAATTTGCCCATGGTGTGGTGTTATTTAGTGAAAATATTATCGCCATAGTTAAATAACGACCTCGGTCAAGAAAGTGGAGTGGTTGGACTGACAATAAATGTGAGCAAACAAAACAAATAAATTGCATCAGTTGATAGCTTTGTCACGGAGCGGTTTTCAGGGGAGAAATTCTCGCGGACCACTAATGTTTACTTAACAGTAAACATCAGTATTGACGATGGAAGTGTAGTTTTAAGTTATGTGGATATTGGTCATCAGTTGTGTTTCATTCAAAATTTTATTTTCCCATTAATCTCACAAATATATGGAACTTATGATCTCTGTAAACTATCTTCTGTTCCATATTAGGGAAGTAAGAGTGTGCATTTGGCGCTGATATTAGTCATCCCATAACAATAGACGAATGTTTCCAGTCAGTATGGCAAAGAAAGACGACTTTGTGGAGACGTTGTTCTGTAATGCAGCTTGGTAATACCCTATTCCCATTACTTCAAGTGTCAATACGGTAGTTAACAAATAAAAATTGCACTTAATTACATTAACGAGAAACAACAAAAACTTAAAAGGCGATACGCATGAGAACGAATCCAAAGCAGTTTACCGTAAAATTTTAGAATTTGCTTCGTTATTTACTCTTCTTTCCAATCTCTTCGTGGGGTACCTCGCTTTCTGTCTCAACTGTACAGTGCGATGATCATGGTAACAGCGCCAACCACCTTGCCCAGAATTAGCCAAAATCAGTGTCTTTTCCCCATATTCCTCCGAACGTCATTCCTGATAGTCGAAATTACACTGAAATACTCCAATCTTTTTGTGTTACCCTTCCTTCTGTCAAGGTCGAGGCAAAGTTTCCTATGAACGAATAGGAAATATGAGGTGATTCAAATATCGCACCTTGTCTGGTATCTCACAAGCTTATAAATACCATTGGGAGCGTCGACTTTCTAATTTCGTACTTTATTTATTGTTTATTCCGAGTAGTAATTGTTTTCAGTTTTTAATCTCTATATGGCGCACACGGTGAAATAAGATAAAGTAAACAAAGAGTGTAAGCAGAACAGAAATGTGAATTAGATAAGATAAAAATTAAATTGAGCTTCTTTTCACAATTACATCACACACCACTCCTCACCAATTTGTTAAAAGTAAACAAAAAAATAGCAATTCACATTGTAAATTTACGTGATAAAAATACATCTTATTACAAACAATTACATAATTTTAGTGTAATAAACGGGAAACGGGGTAATCAGCGTTCAGTTGTAAAGAATTTCAGCGCAAACATTAGTTTACAGTTTACGTCAACATGCATTATACTTTTGACGGGAGCACAATTCATTCTTTCTTATTTGCTTGTCTAGCAAAAGATACAATCACATTATCAGTTTTGTCACACAGTGCACATCAAATGAACACCGATTTTGTGTACTTCTGTTATCATCTTTTTATAGTTCATGGCATTTATAGTCGATTCTGCACCATAAGAAATGGCCGTTACATTGTGTAACTACTTCAACATTTTGAATTGTACTTATGTTGCAAATTACATTACATGTATTAAATATCAGTGCCGCATGGAGCCAACATTCCTTCTTAGGCAAACAACACGATTTTTTATGTGAATTGCACAGGTGGATCCCACAAAATGTTGATTCCAAATTCTCCAAACATTCTGGACAATTTTTTGACAATTTTGAAACGAATACAACAGTATTCGAAATGAACTCAGTAACTTTACTTTGTAAAACGAGTTAAAAATTTAATACATTTTGCACCAATAATTTCAACTCAAAATTCACGATAAATAACACTAGCAGTGTGCAGTGCCGGTCGAGGATGGTTCTCCACGGATCACTTCAGTAGGGGTGGCGTGTAGGTCCCAACGAAGTTTCGCTAAGAAACTTTATATCTGTAACTGAATATGTTTTTGTCCCCTTTCGAACCTGACGATATGTTACTTATGTCAAGAAACGATTCTGAATTCAATTTCAAAAACATGCTCAGCAAATCTGAGGTAACGTGCCTGCGTTAAGGGTAATTGCGTGTTTGCGGCCTCATGTGAAAGAGTTTCTCAAAATCTCAATTAATAAAAAATTATGTTAGAGTAATAGTGAGTGAGACCAGACTAAAAAATGTTAATATTTTATCTAAAGAAAGAAAAATTGCATCTTCTTTGCACGTAATAGATAAACTCAGTAAAACGAAAGCTCAAAAACGTAATTTATTTTCCATGTAACTTATTGTAAATAAATAAAACTGATTTTTACCGTTTTGTATATCTAAATTTATCTGTTTCGTTAATGTCTATAAATAATGAGTAACATATTTAGGTATTATTACTAAAAAAAAACTAAAATAAATATCCTAAAATAACAAAATACTATCAAAATATATACTATAAAAACCCCTTATCTAGGGCCTCAAAATGAAAGGCCACTCCAGGATTTAGTTAGCCTCTGTGCACTTCTGGTATCCGCGTAGTATTAGAAAAAAGAATAGGAAAAGAAAAAGTACACCTAACATTTGTTAGGCCTAATATGGAAAATAGTCTCCGATAATGTTAAACGGTCGACGTTATTCAAAGTGCTATCAACAAGTGGATTGAGAGAAAGACTTAAGAATAATAATTATCTTTACAAAGAGCAGACGGCAATAATTTTTAATGGAGAGACAAGGAAGAAGCGAAAAACTTGAAATGTTTGTCACTACCGCTTATATAAAACACACGTAGCATAAACTCAGAGGATTAGTAGACGTAGGATTAAAAATCCAAGAGAGCAAAATAGATGTGCTAACGATCTAGTAATTCTAGGTAAAAAACAACGAAGGATTAGAATGTGACTTAAGGAAATGCGTAAGGAATACACAAGGGTCTGAAAAATATAACACGACAAACAATACATAAAAAAATACGGTAGTGGAATGCGCTGTAATCAGGGGTGCCCACAGGGGGGGATCATAGCGCAAGTTGCGCATTGAGAATTTTTTGGGGGGGATTTTTTAAAGAATAACATTTTAAATCCAACATTGATGGAAATTTTTACCGTGTTTGTGCAACAAACTAAGTTATTAGTAAAAAACGAAAGCAATTGCATATCTTTATGATTGTTTTAACGAACTGGCGGCATAAATGTCTCTACCAGTACAACTAGTAGTAAATTTTATCGTAACAAGTGTAACAATTATCGTAACTGTAGTGTAGGATCTTGTTTTGTTTTTCATGACTTTTTCAACTAAAATAATTTGTATAGGCTTATTGAAAAACTCCGAGATCTAGGTCTAAAATATACCTAAAACTCGAGTTTTGAAGTCTTAATTTTCAAATTTTCCCCTTTTACTGGGGGGTATTCTATACTCCCCAGACCCCCCGGAACGGCTTCCACCCCTTGGTCATTATTAGTGGGGGGACTTTTCAATTGAGGGGAGTGCTGAGACTTTTGGGGGGGGATTTGCGCATTGGGCCTTGGGGGGGATGGGCACCCCTGGCTGTAATAACGCAAAAACACTCCTTGGTTAGTCAAAAACTCGAAACCTTGGAAGTCCAATGAACGGAAGGAGAAGCACAGAAACAGTAGACAGAATTAGACAATTAAAACAAGTTTCGACAAGATCGAAAATGTGTTAGAATCAAACGAGGTTTCGCTTAAAAACAGAGAACGAAGCTCGAAGCTATTCATCTGGAGGACAGCATTGTATGTGTGCGACGCGTCTAGACACTATCCCAACCGGAAAGTAGAAAATTGGTAGCATTTGAACTGTGGAGCTTTCGACGACTGATGAAAATCAGATGTGTGGACAGAATCAGGAATGAAGAGGTTTTAACGAAAATTCAAGAAGAAACGAACGACTCTATCGAAGAAAAATGTTAAAGGAGATATGTGCTAACACATGCTAAGGCATGAAGGCAACGCCGTAGCTAGAAAAAATTTTCGGGGGGGGGTTGTTTGGTTACCGGTAGGTTTGGGGAGTATGGATATTCTTCTAGGAGTAGGAGTCAGACCTCCCAGATGCCCAGGAGTTTCCACTGGAAATAGGTATATTATTAAAAAAGTACAGCAAACTCTCGATTATCTATGCTAATCACCGGACAAATGCTCACGGATAGCTAAAAACACGGATAATGCGAGTTTGTGCTTTTTAATGCACAACGAAACTTTTAATAATAGGGAACATTCAATACTGTTTGAAAATGCAATAATGTCAAACATTTAACACATTCAATTATCACTGTTATCAATAAGGTAAGCCGAAATAAAAATTCTTTACGTCTATTGTTGGTAAAACACTTGAGGTACAAAAACTATACAAGACGTCAATTAGCCATGACTGTTATCACAGAACAGCAACAAAGAACTGCTATACAGTCGGCCTACATTGTTTGGTGTTTAATTCTTGAACAAAGCATGCCGCCAGGTCACTTGCAGACGAGAGACCGCTCGAATTCCAAGCGCGCGGTTCACATTATTCAAAATGCCGTAACGTAAATAAAGGAAATAAAATAATACAATAAACCTCGGGGATGCACAGATAACCAACAAACCGGATAATCAGCACACGGATAATCGAGTTTGCTGTACGTCTTTTCGTGTTTTTAGCAAAAACATTAATTTTATTTGCAGAGTATAGGTTACTGTTAAAAGGTTTATATTAAATTTGTTACAGCAGTGGCATTAATACATTGCAACAGTCTCAAAATCTTCAAAGAGACAAACTTATAAAACAAAGTCCAATCTTCTATCTTTTTTCGATGCAAATTTATTTGACTTCATCTGTTGAAATGTCCCTGTTTCTGTGCATGGACATCAACGCTAATCCACTGAGGCGACTCTGTCCACAAGAGTTTCTCAAGTAGGTCTTCAGTCTTCTTAATGTGGAAAAGGTACGTTCAGGTGTACAAGTGGTAACTGGCAAAGTGGAAAATATTTGTAACAGAATGAAGATATTCGGGTAAAACTCCTCGTTACGTTCTCCTAAAGCTTCGATAGCACAGGATGGGCGGTCAGTCTCATCCCTCTTCTCCCAAAAAATTCTCCATAGGTCAAACTCTGATTGTAACAGATCCAAATTAACTTTGTTTTGGTACAACTTCAAGCTTTCAGTGTATAAAAAAGTAGTAGGCTTACAGCAAACGGATGGTAAAAGAGAGTTAAATTTGCAAATACTTCTTTGTGATCAAGAAATCTTATTTTTAGCTGATTGTTAAAATCATCGAGAAGTCGAATGGCCATAGAGATGCGAAAATACTTTTCTGGGTCTTCCGTTTGTATGTTACAACGGTTACGTTGTGATGGAGTTAAACGGGGAAGCGTGATTTCCCCGCCAACATTAGCTAGTAAGGATTTTGCAGACTTGTATATAATGGAGAATTCACACTCAATATTTATGCGAATATTCTGAAAGAGGTCAACAATATTTTGAGCGTGATCAGTTGCTGATTTCAAATCACAGAGAGGTGACTGCAATACCTTACACAAAGTCAAGGTATAAGAAAACACTTTGCTAAGAACAAACTCTCCATTGAGCAGAGCTGTTACTAAAGATGAGGCTTTGGATGAGGTATCCATGTCTGGATCATCGCTTAAAATCTTCTAACGTGGTGAGAATGGGTTTGAAAAGGTCCTTGAATTTCAAAAGACTGCTATGATTTTCAACCCATATGGTCTCGCACATGGATGTTAAAGTTTTCCACTGGGAGTCAGATTTATTTGATTGCAATACACTCATTCTTTTAGGAGAGCTCTTCAAAAAAGTGATCGTAGTCTTAACTGTACCAACACAGTTTCTTACACTTTGTAAATTGCACGAGTGGCATAAAGCTAGATTTAACGAGTGGGAACAGCAATGGACATACAGAGCTTCTGGATAATCTTTTCTGATTAGTGCTTGCACGCCTTTGAATGATCCTTTCATCACAGAGGCGCCATCATAGCCTTGCCCAACTATCATTTTGCAATCCAAACCAAGATCTTCCAAATATGAAGTTATATTCCTAGCTATGTCTTGTCCGGTAGAATGATGAAGACGAACAAAGCCTAAGAAGTCCTCTTTTGACACATAATAATTATCTTCTTTTTTTGTATATCGTACACAGAGAGATAGCTGTTCATGTCCAGCAATGTCTGCAGTTTCATCTACTAAAATGGAGAACATATTGGCTTCAGTTATATCATTGACAATTTGCTTCTGAATAATTTCTCCACATATCTGAATAAGATCGTTCTGGACTGTTGGACTCATGTAAGAGGCATTTAAAGACATACTCTCTGTGTGATTGATCAATTTTCGGTCACCACATAGTATCCTCATCCTTAATAAAGTCCTAAAATTGTCATCATTAACGTTTTTTTATATAATTACAAATCTTTATAACCTACGGAGGAAATTCGTAAAATTAATAGTCATAACCCCAGCTCTAATTAAATATAACACAAAAAATATAATACTGGGCCTATACATTGATATCTCTAGCACAACTGTATGACATGTAGACTAGACATATAATGGAAAGACTCGTAAAAATGCAAACATTTTACTTACTTCTTACTTTATGTCTCTTTCTTGTACGTCCCTCTACAACTAAAGCAAGCACAATAATTCACTAATTTATTGAAGATGAAAAGCACGTCATTACCAAATGGCAACACACAAACTGTAACCCCCGTGGTCAAGATATTCACAGAGTAAGTTCGGCACCTTCACTTTCCATTGTTTGAAGGTCGGCGGCCAACAATGATGAGGGCTGTCAAGTGTTAGCCACGTGGTTTTCCAAGAAACTAGTGGTTTCCTTCCTACAAAGGCAGCTATGTACTCACGGAAGGAAAAAACGCACAGTTTGCTTTTTGTAGATGCAGTACCAGAAACACAAAATAACTGAATTATTGCACAGTTCCTTTTTTATAAGAGCATTTTTCATTATATTTTTATTTACGTTTGTTTTTATCCTAAAAAATTTCTATTTTTACCTCAACATTTCGGGGGGGGGGGTTCTAACCCCCCCCCCCCCCCGCTGGCTACGGCCTTGCATGAAGGTATACTCAAAACAGTTATGAAAGATACGGTAAAGGGAAATAATTCACTGGAACGTGCAATATTATACAGTGTACAGCATAGGCGTAACTTGGGAGGGACAAGGGGCATTCACCCCCCCCTCCCCAATTTTCCGAGCATTATAAAATTTTGTTTTGCAGTTGTTATAAATAAAAACTAACAGATAGTCAAACAGGAGACAGTTTCTATGCTTGCGAGCACAGTAAGCACTATTTATCAGAATTTATCACAGCTGTACTTCTAAGAATTTGCTCTCTTTACTTTCCTCTCTTTGTCACACCTATTCTTCTGAGTCATCATCTCTGTGCTCGGATTGTTTACTGTTTGATTCGAGATTATCGCTGTTTTCAGTTCAGCAGAATTTCGAAAATACTACAGGCCAGTTTAAAAGAGAGCGGTATGGTAGGGGTAACAGACTCGACAGTATGAACAAAGCTGGCTTATTGTTCAAGACGTCGATGGCTTTGTTCACGAATCTTAAAAGACGGTCGTTTGGAACTGTTATTTGTTAATGATTACTGATGCAGTCGGTTACTCGGTCGTGTACGTAGTCCGTTAAAGTACACATCGCTTGTCTCTTTCTTAATTCGTTATTGTTGTGATTGTTTTTTTTTTTTGTGTTCCTAAGTCCTGAGAAATGGGAGATAAGAAACTCAAAGGAGTAACACTGCTTAATTTCTTTGAAAATTGCCTGACTGGCAATTTGAAAATTTCTTTGTTGTGACTGATTCGGCTTACTGCTACTACTGCCGAGCATTTTGTGACAGTGTACCTAAGGGAGAGGATGCGTTTACGAAAACTGAGTATAAGAATTGGAAAAACTGAAATTGTTTATGTTTATAGAGGCCTACAGTATATTTGTTCTAAATAAACACAACTGGAAGTACAAATTATGAAGAAAGATTTGTTGATCATTAAAAAAAAAAATGGTCCCTCGTTTACTAACTAAGAATTATTACTAAAATTTCTAATTTTGTATTTAATATATTTTATTTATTTTATTATGTAGATGGTTCACTACACACTTGAATTTGTGAAGCTTTACCCCCCCCCCAAAGTTAGGCCCCAAGTTACGCCCATGGTGTACAGATCATGCAATGCAAGATATGAACTTCCTGAGATGTGACAGAAGCCAAAAAAGAATAGCTCAAGACAGACAAAATTGGAAAGAAGTGTTACAGTGGTCCATTCGACACGAGATTGCAAACTGTGAGAGAGCGGGGGGAAGCTAAGTTAATTCAAGTATTAGGCTTATGCGTTTGTGTAAATTGACAATATTTCTGTAAAAACTACAGCCTTAAACATAATTCAGAAGTGCATTTCTTATACTTACACATACAACTAATCGAAACTCTGTATACCCTTATGAATAGAGAGGTGACATAATAGACATGAATGTAGAGGTCCCCGCCTTCGAGCTGTCATGTGGTCATCCATCAGGTTTTTGCATCACGTGAAGCTACGATGCAAAACAGTACGCCACTGGGGTACGTCCTGATCTGTTTTAGGAATATTATGGAAGCTGAATTTTTCAAATATTATTTTGAGATAATGCAAGATAGACCTGCTGTATGTGCATCTAACTAATGGATAAATTTACTTTGAAATACATAAATTAAATAGACACGTTTTGCAACGAAATGGAAGGATGGACTCGGAAAGATCGCTGTAGGGAATATAGCGAACTAAAACTCTGATAGCAAACCTGTGTGAGAACAACACAAAAAATTTAAGATAATGCAGTATGTCTATTACTGCACACAGAGGTCAGACACAGAAGTCTGATGTGACTCATGGCAAATTCTATTTGATTTTGAACACAAGCTAGGAAAGAAGGAAACGGATGAGTTAGCAAAATCTCTATTAACTGAAAGTTATGAATCGCTGCTTTGGGTGCTGGCAGTCCAGAAAATTCGCTGATTTTGTCGCATTCCCTGGCAACAAAATCCAATTTTTATTGTGTATAACTCTTCAACGCTTCGTGTTTAAAAAATACATTGTTCAGGCAGTGAAACTTGTATTGGCGTGAGTTCACGGAGAAAGTGCTAGTTATTTTATGAATACTACGGAAAGAGAATTTGTGAAAAGGTTACTGTGACTTGTGTGTCGGTAGCTGATTAGCAGTCCAGTGTGACAAATATTTTCGAAACTCGTGTTTCAGTCGGTAAACTCGTTCATTGTACAATACGTTTAACGTCATTCTTAATGAGCCAAGTTAGAAACCACATGGAAAAACAATAGGCTATATATTTGGATGTCCAATACTTCAAAAGTACAGTCTTTAGTATGTTACAGCGAGCAAGATCTTCACGCCAGGTCACTAATATTTAGTTATTTTTTCAAAATATAAATCTCAAATTTTAAAGACTAATGTCTTCTAGCGAAGTTAAATATATAAAAATTGTAACAACAACAGTCATAGACCACTGTTTGTGCGCGTTGTGCTTTTGGAAGTAGTTGGAAGGGAAAAAGGAGCGGTAAGACTACCAGCTGAAGATCCGACCGTTCGCACTGTTATTTATAAAACTATACTTTACGATTATAAGACTAGATTACTGTAGGCAAAGTGATGAAGGCTGGCACTCGTGCCAAAATCAATTTCGTGATTTTAATTGAATGGCTTCGCTCACGCCTACCGAGCATTGTTTAATAGCCGGCAATTAAAATCACTTTATGGTTCGCAGCTATTATTATTGCTGGAAAATTTAATTACCGCAAAATGTGCGACAATAAATTAATTTATTTGTACGGCTGCTGAGTTGATAGCTGAGTTGTTAAACAGCTATAAAAAACGTCATACGAGTCCGTTGGCACGGGCGAACGGTGTTCACGTTACAGCGAATGTATTAACTGAAACCCCATCCTAGCTCATAGTGGCGCGGGTACGAACCGACACTCGGGGTGTATCGCAACTGAATGTGCGTACACAGATGACTGTGGACCCAGATATCCGGCGGGACGAGGCCGGAGCCTCTTGAACTAATGGCGGGATCTACCACCGACCTGCATAGGTCTTACCCATAGGACTCATGTGGTAAGGCATCAGCCTACGTCTACGTATCCTGGTCGGTAACGCCATCTCCACATACTCTTTGATGGTGCGAGCCACGAATACATACTGACTTGGAATACATGTATGACTTGGGGGCATCTGTGATTATTATGGTCCAGCCAGTCGCCAGGTCTGGCGCGCCTCCGTGGCCCCGCAGAAGCTTAGATAGGCTCGACCGCCCGGAGGCGAGTCGTCCGAAACGATGGGTTGCCACTTCAAGACGGATGGTTGCACACCACGCGGTTTACCATGCCCTGAGTTTCAGCACAGCCGAGTCCGCAAAGCAGGTGCTGAATTCTGTGTTGTCTAGCGTAGCTGCTAGTGCGACAGAGGACACAGTTCTGGTATGGAGTCGTTACCACTATTACGCGTACTTACTGTCCGGTAGACTACGTGTTGCGGTAGAATAGTACCGGCATATGGCATCGTGTGGCTTAGGCATTTCTGGTGATTTATTGTGACCAGATTTGCCAATCGGCGTGTATTTACCTGAGTATGTGTTCCGGCAACGTAGTAATTCCGTGTGGTAGCAAGACGTGTTTAGTAACACGTCTGACAATCGGAGTGTAATCCCCTAAATTTCAGGCATTTTCGTGTATCTACGGTGTTTATTTTACAAGATTATTTCAAATGTATCGTGTACCGATTCCATTGTTAATGGGGAGAGTTAATTCTATGATTAGCAGTTAATGTGAAAAAAGTGCGGCGTCTTAAGATTTCGTGTTGGCTCGTTGTTATGAAAAAAGCGACAAACGTCACGTGTCATTCAATGTCACGGTTCGTGTGGTTATTTAATACATGCATGATCTTTAGGTTTCTGCAAGTTCTTGAGAATGACCGCGTCTACATTCGTCGTCTGCTCAACGTGTCAGCATCTTCTCTAGAGTGTAGCTTTTTTTATCCTTTGTCGTTTTCCTTTATCCTTTGTCAAATACACGTATGTTTCAAATTCTGTCTGAGGCTTTCACAGCCGGCTTCAATGATATGAATAGTTTGTCTTGCCTGGCTGTAAGGCCATGGTCCATAGTTGTTTTGAGCAAACGTTTCGGCCGTGCCTTCTACATAAATATGCGTGTCCTACTCACGCCCACTAGCCTTAACCACACTTCAGTAGTCACTGACTGCGAACCTTGATCAGTGTGTTGCAGCCTTCTGCACTGAAGATGGCCGTCGAGGACACGCCCGAAACGTTTTTCTCAAAACAACTATGGACCACGGCCTTACAGGGCGGCAAGACAAAGTACTCAACACGTATGTTTGATCGTAGAAAATAAAGTGGTACACGTTATTAAAAATAAATGTGGCAAGATCTCAAAAATGTGGATACTATACACGTATATAGCACGAAAAGGACTTTGTGCTATTATATGAATAATGATCATGAGTAGAGAAAGTTACAGGAATATGCACTCAAGCTAGGAGAGCTAACACAATTTACAGGAAATTAAAACGCATGTGTACAAGACATTTAACTAAGTGAGATGGAAGACTGTCACAAACTTTGGAGACCAACAGATGTGAAAAGATGGAGTACTTTTGCAAGTAGGAGGTTAACCACTGTGGTTCAGTTCTGGACACGATTTGGTCTGGATTTGGCACCGAAAAATCTCCGACTAGGAGGCAATGCCAGTGACCATGACATGTGTGCTTGATTAGTTAATTTGACTTAGTTCTTACGTGGTTTTAATTAACTTCTTAAACGAGTTCCACAATTAATTCGACAATTAATCAGATTTTAAAAATTAAGTTGTCAACACGCTTGTACTGAATATTTATAATTGTAATGTGGCATGTCTACGTAACACGTGGCATTAGTATATAGGAAGTTTTATGTCGTAATTGAAAAGTCGAATACACTAGCAACGGGCCCAGTAAGCTGTAAACTGCGGATTACTAGATCTTGATTAGTCCAGTATGAGTAGGAATGAATACCCGACAATCCGTATATTACTGAGACTTCACACTATAGGCTACATTAGGTAGAAATGAAAGGCTAGGCAAGTTTCAGTTTAGGCACTGTATATAAAACACAAGAGGAACTAAGCAGGGAATCTACAAAACCATCATCAGACAAGTGTTGCTGATTGGAGCGGACATATGGGTACTGAACAGGAAACCAGGAAAGAAAATTAAGGCGGTCGTAAGATGGTCCAAATAGTTACTCGACTGAGTAAAGTTCATATAGGCTGTACGTTAAACAGCTAAAAGCAGCCGACAATAGCTACAGGTCTGTACATTGGGTAGGAGGTAGGAATAGTACTGTTCGCTACTCAGACCAGACGCGAAGGCCACAGAACTGTTACGACAGATGTGCGTAACCGTAAGTTTTGCACATGGTAGGACAAAGAAGTCAGTTATGCACGCAGATGTGACCCACTTTGTTATAAAACAGTTTCCATTTTATACAAATCATATTGTGCTGATCCCGTAAACATGTAAAATTTATCAGAATCTGTTATAAATACGGTTTTATTAATTGTGTAGTCATTTAATTCTAATCCAGCCAGTAAGACGAGGAGAGACGAATTATTAGGAAAATATTAGGCCCACGAAAAACTTCAGAAGGTTGGAAGTTAAGAAGCAATGATGAAATATATCAGAATATAGAAAATATAACAGAAACAATGAGAAAAAGAAAACTACTATTTTTTGGACATTTATAACTTATAGAATGGACGACAATAGGTTAATAAAGCAGATCTTCAAATATCTGTGGGGGAAGAAGTCAACATCAAGTTGGATTAAAGAAGTCCAAAAGGATCTAGAAAAAAATAATATACACGCAGAAGAAGCAATTGAAAGAGACGTTTTTCGAGCAAAAGTGTTAAAAATGGAAGGAGGCCAGGCTGTCCAGGGTAGGAGAGAGAAAAACGCAGGTTCAAAGTGGACTGAAGACAGGAAGAAGAGACACTGAAAAGATGAAAGAATATTGGAGAAAAAGGAAAGAACAAAGAGTAAAGAATTGAAATTGGCATGTGGTCCTTGATGGCCGATACAAAACAAAAAGGACTTCTACAGAGATAGTGAAATAACAAAATAAGAAAGATAAACCCAAGGTAAGAAGAGAACAAAAACAAACAAAATTTGGAAAAAGTATTACACCTATACGACCGGCGTTAACGACCACTGCTTACAACGTCCGACTTTCAGCGGGTCGTTGGAAGTCATTGTAAACGATTTCTACTCTTCCTTCTTTTCACAGAGGCGTAGACTGTGAGAACGTATAGTATTGTGTAGGAGTAAACATAACACTGGTTATCATGTTAGCTATCCGTTACTATTAGTGTAGGCCTCCATGGCGGTGTGTGTTTATTTACAGAAGGACTAAAACATTCAGGTACCGGTATGTTTTTATATTCTCAATATTCAACAATCGAACTCATAATGGAAGATAATCTTGTCATGTCACTAGTTATCGAAATTTTTTTTGTTTCTTAAAAGTTTTCAATGTTCAGTTTTTAAACATAAATATAACGGCTCTATTTTAGTGTGTTAATAATAAGAATTTTGTAAATAAGAGACAATGGGATACTGTATGGAGGTGAGGATAAAGGATATTATGAGGGCTGTAAAAGGGATCCTTCCGTAGTGTGGAAGAGAATGTAACATTATTATATGGTATGCTAAGGTAGTTGTTAATTTGTGTATCTGTAGCTGTTTATTGTTCTACCTTACTGATAAGCGTATTAGTTTGCACGTTTGTTTCGTTATAATGTAAATATCTGACTTCTGTTTGAACTCTGAATGTTATTTTTATAAGTTCGGAAACTTCATGAAATCCTTTTACATCACCAATTAAAAGCAAAATTAAAAAAGTGAATTAAATACCTTTGAAGATGTCTCCAGATTATACGGAAAAGTCGTATAAGGAATGAAGAAATATAAAGACACATGGTAAAAACGCGCTTCACCACAAAGTACTGTGCTTACAAAGGATCACTCTATCGCAGTGGTTCTCAAAGTGGGGGTCCGCGGATGCTTTTAAGATAAAATAGAATATACCGTAATTTTCTCCATTTTTTTAGTCTAAAATCTAAATTTTAGAATCTTAAAACAATTAGTAGAAGATTCCAGTTTTTTTGGTGCAAACTAATTGTAATTGTAAAGTAATTTGAAACTAATAGTTTTAATGTCTTTAATTCATGTCGTGTAGCAGATCTATTTGTCAGCCGAACTGACTATAGGGTCGCATCAACGCAGAACTCCTGGCGCTGTTTTAGTCC
Organism: Magicicada septendecula; assembly: GCA_034769895.1. Taxonomy (NCBI): domain Eukaryota; kingdom Metazoa; phylum Arthropoda; class Insecta; order Hemiptera; family Cicadidae; genus Magicicada; species Magicicada septendecula. The sequence goes on from CM068368.1 coordinate 129,300,847, forward strand.
ACGTATAAGCACTGTATCGAAGCAAAACGTTTTTCCGTGTAGCTTGGTTTTATGCCTAACCAGCTGGATTTCGACACGTGTGGGGCTGAAAAGATAGAGCCGAGGTTGGCGAAATTAAGAAATAAACTTGATGTCGAGAGTGACTTGATATTGAAATTATCAGACATTAAACCTAATATTGCAGAGCTAATTGTTCAAAAGCAGCTTCATTGTTCACATTAAACTGTGTTTGATATAATTAATATTCCAAGTTAAGACAATTTTGATTTTAAGACATTTTAATTAAAATATACGAGTTTGTATCATATTTACTGTTCGTTTTATTTCATAACTCAGACGGGGTCCGGGAAATTTTTAATTTTTTGAGGGGGTCCGCGGACTGAAATGTTTGGGAACCGCTGCTCAACGCGTTTGTTACATTCTCGATTAACTATAGCTACCGCTACTTCATTCGTTGTAGGTGCTTTCTAATGGCCCCGATGTTTCGTATTATTCGCTTTTCGATCAGCATGAATTATAATTCATTATCTTTCGAAGAGGTTAAACATTCAAAAAACACTTTTCAGTTTACGAACGTATGGGTTTACTTCGTGAAGTAAAATTTGAAGCTCTCTTACGATGTTCGATCTAAATTACTAATATTTTCCACTTTCGTTGGAGCCTGTTGCAGATAGTCTGCGACGACGTACACTTGATGAAATTTAGGGACGTCATAGTTTACCGGTTGTAATAACCCTATGATATGGTATACTTGTCCTTAAATTTTAAAAGTAAGCGTAACATTTCCGTTGACTATTTCATTGGCTCCGAATTATGTAAATTGGAAACCTAAATTGTAAGACTGATGGGCTGGCCATGCCATAAGAATGGACGACAAACGAACACCTAAAAGAGTCCTTATGGGGAGTATAGATGGCAAAAGACCAAAAGGCCGTCGAAGGAAAATATGGGAAGATGCTGCGCTGAGGATGCAAGAGAAATGTTGGGAGTGCAAGGTTTTAAGTCCTTTGCTACGGACAGAAAGAGGTGGAATGTCAGGATAAAGGAGACCAAGGCTCGACTTCGGGCTGTGGCGCCTTAGGAGGAGGGGAAGAAAATTGTAAGACTGTAATGCATGTAAAAATTGCTTTGATACAGAATATTCTCAACTCAATAATGATTTTAACGGTTCTGGAGGTGAAAGTATGGGATCTAATCCTTATTTTTCCGGAGGAGCAACATAAATCTACCGATTCGACTTCCACTTCAAAGCTTTACAGTGAGGTCAAACAATATTCATTGATCCTATGTCAATTTCATTTGGGTACCCGATGAGTGGTTTATAATTAAAACACTATTTAATTTATTTTTCTACCCCAAAGAAATTTTTTTAGCCCGTGCCGTAACTGTAACATATGTTTGCCTACTTCCTTGAGTTAATGGAAAGTCTTTTTTGTTTAGCGTTTTAGTCGACTTCCTTAAAGGCGATTTTCTCTTTGGCACTGTGAAGTGTGAATAAATGAAAAACAGAATAATTGCCGTAAACAAATTAATAAATCTTGAACGTTAGCATTTCGAACATTATTTGACTATCCAATGTTGAACACCTCTGACAAAAGTAATGAAAATCAAAATAAGAAATACTCTGAGAATAAACATTAAAATCATCTCTCTCTTCCAGCACTGATGTTCTTCTCACTGACAATATGATAATAAAGTACTCCCTACTCCGAATAACTACAGTAATGGGTAAGTATGGGAGAGAGTATATCGAAAATGCGGCGTAGATTAGTTTGCATATGTAAACAATGCACATGATTGTATGTTAACAATATTGAATACCTTGCTGGGCCTTGAAACTCATGACCATTTCTACATTATTTGCCTAACTCGGTTCCTTTCTGAGATATCGAAATGAAACAAAATCTTACGCCTTATTCAAAATAGCCACTATAAGCGTGCAAAGTTTCATTCAGATTGTCCCAATAGATCTGGAATTAGCGCAGCCACAGATTTATTTAATATAGATTACTTGTGACAACAGGAAAAATTCTGTTTTGAGCATTTTGCTAAGGAGAAACAATGAACTTCTGAAGTTCATAATATGTTATGTAAAAAAAGGTCGCGATAGATTTACTCTTCAACTGTGCTTTTCTGATCCAGCTACAAACTGCGTCTTAACAGCGCTGGATTAGTTCTAGGAAGATATAACACAAAAACAATTATCAGTTTAGGGAGAATACGGTTTGCAAGATTGGGTGGTCTGTCTTCCTCGATGGAAAGATTTCCATGATGTGTTGTTTAAAAATTAGTATTACTGAAGAATTAAGTACTCTTCTCTTCATATTTTTAATTTAATGTCTGCCTCTGACGGTAAACGATTTTCGATCCACACTTTTACAGAATTTCTTTCTGTGGTATGAGCTTCGTTTAGACAAAAGAAATGAGAGATAGTGGAAAGATCTTGTTGTAGGGCAGAGTAAGGAACGAATGTCAAAAACACAAATATACTATATTTATAATTTAGTGATAAATAAGGCAAGCGTATTGGTTATTTTCGTAAACCGTGATTACATAAAACCACTTTATTATTTTTAAACTGTAAAGTGCAAAGACATTCAGACGAACACGTGTTAGTCTGTTGCAGAAGGAAAAAACGTTTTAAATGGACCATTCTTTAGCAAATACACAGTATTGTATAATTGAGTGTTATTGTCACGATTAGCGGTCACGTGATCTCAATTGAGGCCTTGGCCTTTAAAATGGCGGCGCGCACCAGCAGTAGTAGGCCTAACAGTAATCAAACAAAATAAAGCGCTGTTTACTACTACGCATCGTGTTGTGTCTGTTCGTGCACCGTACAAACGCTGAAACTAAACGGGTTTTTATGGTTCTGCTAATGTCTTGGATGTTATGTGGAACCAATGCACAACGTGGCCTTTACGATTAACCAGACACTTGTTAATCCATGTGGCAAATATAATAGCAAGCTGTGTGTGTGTGTGTGTGTGTGTGTGCGCGCGCGCGCTCGTGTGTGTGAGAGAGAGGGTGGAGAGAACACGCTCGCCAAGTTGAAATGTGGCGAAGGAGAGGATTTGAAAAAAAAAAACGCAAGAGCCTTAGTCAACAATTTAAACAAAACGAAAAACAAACAGATTATCACTACACTCTTGCACACCACTATAGAAAAATTATTAAGCTTTCAAGCTTCTCAGCTCATCGTCAGATAGGAGATCTAATCGGAATAATTTTTCTATAGTGGTGTGCAACAGTGATAATTCTGTTTGTGATTATAACTACTAACACAACTTTCTTAATTAAGAAACGAAAAACATCAACTTGTTCGCTCTACTAAAAAAAATATTTAATAAATTTGTCTGTGCACTTTTGTTGGCGTTGAGACTTAGAGTAAGTCAGAGTTGGTTGTAGGAAAGTACATAATTCTTCAGACTGCCTAACATTTTTCACGGATTGCTTAACTCATTAGAATAATTTTCACATTCTACGCCTCGGGAAATATTATGCAGATGCCCTCATCTCTAAAATCCCGAATTGTTTCTTACAAACATCTGGAAAACTCCGTGTAAAGTTCGTCACGAAATCCACGGGTTGTCCGGAATGTGAATTCGTTGGAAATGGAACTTTGTCATGGTTATCGTTAATTTGAAACTTATGAATTAACTACCATCATTCCTTCCACACGGAGGCCTATCATAACTTCTTAAGCAAACTTAATGGGAATTACTAAATCCCTTCAATTAATTGTCATATAGGCTGAACATGCTTCTTTGGAAGGAAAATATACTAGAGTAAATGTAAAAGTGTAGGGCATACCATATAATGCTGTAAACTTAGTTATTGCTTGGGTTAAATGTCTTCGATAAAAATATGAAATTGTAACGTATTGTGTAAAATAAAAGGAGCACATGTTTGTCAACATTTTAAAGTAACGATAAATATTATTATAATGAATAAAACTCGACAGGAAAGATACGTTTGTGTGTGTGCATTGTTCACTTCATATACAATACTCATTTCTATTTCGTTTCTTCGGATATTTTGATATTGTGCTTGCTGCTATAGTAGTTGGCCACAATTTTCTCGTCACCCACGATCAGCTGTTTTGTCGCCTTTGATCTCAAGGACATAAAATATGCGAAGTACTATACATAGTCTATATATATAGACTAATCTGTTCATTAGGAATGACTTCTCAACATAACTGTACACACTGTATGCTATACGCTACACGCTACACTTGAGCGTTCGTATGCGCTAAAAAGCTAAACATGATGTGAACCGTTTGAAGACGGACGTTAGGCAGATTAAAATTACACGATTGCTGTAAATAAGCAATTATTTAATTCACGTCTGGATGTTAAGTTTAATGATATTAATTATTTTCTAGAACAGTTTGCTTGCCGAATCCTAGCTGAAAACTTATCTGACACGTTGCTACAACTATAGAACAAATACGCGCGCGCACGCACACACTGCATCTCGAATAGTTAAAGGTTCGCAATTTAACTTTTGACAGATTCCATTATCATTAACACTCTAAATTATTTCGCTGTTATATTGGGGCTCCGGTTATCGGGAGTTCCATCATATTTTTCTTTGTAAATTTACAAAGCATAAACTCAATAACAAATCAGATTCTCAAATATTTGAATTTTTGAAACCAGCATATCAATGTAGAAGCTATTCAACTGCTTGACAACGCCAATACAGTGAGAAGGCTGAAGAGAACTAAAACTTTTGAATTAGTGTAGTGCAGTGTGTGCAGAAATCTAGAAAGTAATACACCAGTACAGTAATGTACCAGTAGTACACCAGTGGGTGACTGTATAAGTAACTTAAAAACATTAGATGTAAATTGATGGTTGGTCTTTTAGACCAGTTTCAATAATTAAAAAAAAAAATATATATATATATATTTGAATTTATCGATATTGACGCTTACTACTAATTTAAGGACTTAAAACAAATACTGGGAACTGAAATTCATATTTTTCTGTCGTCATATACCCTAAGCAAAGGAAATTTAATATTTTTTAGGGATGAAATAACTATAGAATATCTACATATGATGAACTGCAAAATTCTACATTTAGGCCTCCTGAAAAAATTACAGAAGACGATTTATTGTAACTACATCGGGACAACCCTCTCCAAAGTAAGTCTAAAAATTCAGATAATCTGTTTTAAAAGCTACTGAAACGTCATTAAATCATTTGCTTTTTTAAACAAGTCCCTTAATATACTGGTCCGTACTTTCAGTTTACAGGTACTATACAATTCTTGATAATTTATTCAGTAAATTATTGTGGTGGATTGTAAGGCTCTGTACCACAAAAATCACCGTGCGTCGTCTGGTTAGCAAATGTTTCTCCAATCATTCCTATTCCCCTATTTATCCGCAATTCGGTGTACTACAGAATTTAACCAAGTCATGCCTCCATCTTACAATGTGCTGTAACTTACTTATGGTCTCTGTACGTCTCTTAGCCACCAGTGTAGCTTATTCTTTGTAAAGTGTGAACGTGGCTTCCTGCAACTCCTCATTGTACCCCGCCCTCTTCAATCGAATTTGACTAATTAACATATACTATTTGTGTTCAAATTTCGAGGTTTTATGTGTTTCAGACGGAATCTGAAAATATTCTTTCCGTATTCCCTGTTCTTATAAAGTCTTCACTGTAGCTTTTGTCTAAACAAAATCAAAAACTTTAACGTAGTCTCACCGCAATGTTCTTGAAGTTCGTTTATAACCTGTAGAATGTTGTGATGTATTAAATCCTTCTTGATTAGATGGCCGCCGACTATCAGTGCTTTATTAAGACCGTTATTCAGAGTGTTGCTGGAAACGTTATATAGACTGACAAGAATTTTCATTTTAATAAACAAAATAATTTATCCAAATTAATCGCAAGATGCTAAAAATAAAATGATCTGACAAAATTACAAATGAAGAGGTGCTGAACAGAACAGGCAATGAGAGGTGTTTGTTGAAAAGCATAATTAGAAGGGTAGAACTTATTGGACATACGCTGCGGCATGAAGGACTACTAAAATTGATAATGGAAGGAACAATACAAGATAATGGATATAAGGAAAGACCAAATCTGCAGTGTATAAAGCAAATAATTATGGATGATGTAAATTGTGAAACTTATGAGGAAATGAAGAGGAAAGCGCAAGATCGATCACGATGCAAGACTGATGCAAACCAATCTTAGGATTGAAGACACAAGAAGAAGATGTACACGTATAAGTGTGAGTGGGTGTTGTGTGTAAGGGGGTTGCGCAATGAAAATTGTTACAATTACGCACACACGACTATAAACTTTAAAATTACAATTTATCCGTTTTAATATACGCTACAGTTACGCTTCGTTGACGGAAGTACGTACGTAATGTGTGTGTGTGTGACATTGTGTCAGTGGCCGTTCTATGTTTGGAAATGTTAGTAAACTTGTGGTTTGGCTGCGGACGCTGGACTTTCCACTCGACCTCTGTGTGACCGTCCTTCAGAACGTGCTGAGTACCGACTGCCACGGCCGCTGTCATCTCCATCAACACGAAACCTCCACATCGGAACACACACGTGTTCACGGACGTGCGTTTACGTACTGCTTATTTGAATAATGAAAGGACGCTTTTACGTCACTAAATGAAATAATTTATTAATTTCCTTTTTTTATGATTGCATAGTAAAATTGTCCCGTGCGTCAGAATGCTGACTAAACTGATGGAAGTAAAAAGAAGTCTTTCAAGATAAATTATTTTAATTATTTCATTGTTTTTGTTAATAGTATATTACTTGTGGCTCGTACACAGAGGGTGTCTAAGCGTTGTAGTAGGCTGTACCGTACTTATAAATATCGGTATGGAGAACCATACATGACTTCCATATTCTAAGATTTATATTTAAAATCATTTTCAGCCAAACGGCCAGGGAAGGAATTTTAACAAAAAAATACTTCTTTCTTGCCAATAATGTAGTACACATATAAAAAATATTATCCCCTCCCCCTTCAACTATAATTTTGATTTATAGAAAATTACCCCCAGCCCGTTCAACTAGCCTCTTCATTTATAGATATTTCATCTACGTTTCTACAGTGGATTATTAAGATCTTATCAGGATACTTTATCAAAATTAAGTACTTTACTCATGTTACAACAAAAAATGTTTCAGGTAAACTGCCCTTTCCCCGTAACCGATCTTCACCAAAATCAACAGACATTGAGTTCTCTATAGCTCAGGCACATATGTAAAAAATTATTTGATTCTGTTTGAATGTACGGCAGTTATGGTTCGTCATATAAAAAATTACCCATGTTAAAACATAAAACATGAGATTTATAGAACATATCTAAGATTTATATTTAAAATCATTTTTGAAATAAAATATTTTCATAGAACCTACTAACGCTGGGGAAATCTGAGGAGACAATCAGAGTTGGGCCTACCTGTCACTCTGCTGAATTTGGTGGAAAGCCCTGTCACTGTCGTCAAAGTATCAGCCTTGACAGGGTCCTCTTTTTCTGCAAAATGGGAGAGGCTTGAGATGGAGTGAGTGACATGGTCCCCACCTCAATGAAGAACCCATTGTTTTATAAAAATATATTTAAATTTTGAAAACTGAAAATTCTTTTCTTGTTGTAAATATTTATATTTTATAATCAAAATGACTTTATCAAAAAACAAACATTATTTTTTTATAATAAGTATTTACATATGTTTCTTAATATGCTTATTTTTTCTTCAATGTTGATGATCATTTCCAAACATTCTGACAAAATTGTATCTACAGAACAGTTAACATTCCCCAGGTTTCCATTTCTGCTAATTTCTCATTACACCTTCCACTGACGTATTATTAACCATTTCATAAACTATCGTATAATCTTTTCAGATTTTGTGGTACAAAATCTGAAATTTTCAGATTGCCTGGCAACAAAATTATTTTATTTTCAACAATTACCATTGTTTGAAAAAGTTTAAATGAATTTTCAAGTACTTTTACTCTTGTTAAAACGTAAAAGGTTGCAGGTAAACTACCCCTTCCCCTTAACTGATCTTCACCAAAATCTAAAGGCCTTGAGTCCTCTACAATTCACTGAAGTATGCAAAAAATTATTTGATTCTGTTTGAATTTGCGGCAGTTATCGTTTGCCATAGAAAATACGCTTGATAAAAAACGTTGCAGGTAAACTACCCCTTCCCCTCAACCGATCTTCACTAAAAACAATAGGTCTTGAGAACTCTACAATTCAGGGCTGTATGCGAAACATTATTTGATTCTGTTTGAATTTGCGGCTGTTATCGTTTGCCAAAAAAAAAAATTTCCCTTGATAAAAAAAACCGTTGCAGGTAAACTACCCCTTCCCCTCAACCGATCTTCACCAAAAACAACAGGTCGCGAGTACTCTACAAATCAGGGCTGTATGCAAAAAATTATTTGATTCTGTTTGAATTTGCGGCAGTTATCGTTTGCCATAGAAAATACGCTTGATAAAAAACGTTGCAGGTAAACTACCCCTTCCCCTCAACCGATCTTCACCAAAAACAATAGGTCTTGAGTACTCTACAAATCAGGGCTGTATGCAGAAAATTATTTGATTCTGTTTGAATTTGCGGCTGTTATCGTTATCGTTTGCCATAGAAAATACCCTTGTTAAAAAAACCTTGTAGGTAAACTACCCCTTTCCCTTAACCGATCTTCACCAAAAACAATAGGTCTTGAGAACTCTACAATTTAGGGCAGTATGCAAATAATCTTTTGATTCTGTTTGAATTTGCGGCTGTTATCGTTTGCCATAGGAAATACCCTTGTTAAAACATAAAACGTTACTGGTAAACTACCCCTTTCCCTTAACCGATCTTCACCAAAAACAATAGGTCTTGAGAACTCTACAATTCAGGGCTGTATGCGAAACATTACTTGATTCTGTTTGAATTTGCGGCTGTTATCGTTTGCCAAAAAAAAAAAATTTCCCTTGATAAAAAAAAACCGTTGCAGGTAAACTACCCCTTTCCCTCAACCGATCTTCACCAAAAACAATAGGTCGCGAGTCCTCTACAAATCAGGGCTGTATGCAAAAAATTATTTGATTCTGTTTGAATTTGCGGCAGTTATCGTTTGCCATAGAAAAAAAATCTACAGATAGACACACAGACACACAGACACACAGACACACACACACACAGACACTTTACGGAAAACGACTTTTTTTCATGTTTTGAGTGTAGTACAATCAGAATTTGCAATAATCTCGAACACGATTTTTTTTGCCATCACCATACTTCCATTCCTTAAGGAATATGGAAGTAAAATAGTGTAGACCAACGTTTCTCAACCTATTGGGCTCGAGCCACTGATGGGTCCCGAGGGGTCGTTTGGTGGCTCGCGAAGTCAGCTTCGGAAATTTATTTACTGTACCTAAAAACCTATCAACAAATATCAATAAATAGCTCCAATCTGTTAACAAATAAAACTGTACCGATATCCGCATATGCAGATGACATTAACATTATGTCAAGACGGATCGCGGCAGGTATAGAAATATTTTCTGGACCTTAAAAACAAAGCCTAGGAAGTTGGGCTAGCCATAAATATAGATAAAACAAAAATGCATATCCAAACAAGAAGGGACCAGGTTCATAACAACATTGAGATAGAGGAGGACACAATTGAAGTGGTGGACAATTTCACGTATCTCGGAGTGAACCTAGCAAAGACTGGATCAGAGGAGCCGGAGATCCAAAGACGGACCACCATGGCTAACAAGGCATACTTCGCATTGCTGCCATCATTTAGGTCTGCGGATGTGCACAGGGAAACAAAAATGACAATATATAGGACTGTCATCAGACCGGTGTTATGCTACGGGTGTGAGGCATGGATAATCACACAGAAAACAACCGACATAGTAGACACTTTTGAAAGGAAAATCCTCAGACCCATTATAGGCCCAATACAATGCTACGGGTGTGAGGCATGGATAATCACACAGAAAACAACCGACATAGTAGACACTTTTGAAAGGAAAATCCTCAGACGCATTATAGGCCCAATACAAGAAAATGACTCATGGAGACTGAGATACAACAATGAACTGTATCAAATATATAAAGAGATACCGGTCTCAAAATTTATAAGAATGCAAAGATTGCGTTGGGCCGGATATGGTATGAGAATGGAGGATGGCAGGAACCCCAAAAGGGCTCTGCTGGGTACATGGGAGGGAACGAGACCTAGAGACAGACCGAGGAAGAGGTGGGAAGATAGCGTTGCAGAGGACGCGAGGGACATGGGGATAAGAAACTGGAGGAGGGCTCAATGGATAGAGTAGATTGGAGGCGGAGATTGGTGGAGGCCAGGGTCCGACTTGGGCTGTAGCGCCATAGGAGGACGAGGACCTTAAAAACCTATTATATTCAGTATTAAGTAGAATTAAGCAAGTATAATTTGTAAAAGAGGGCTTAAAGTACTCGATGTTAGCAAAAATATGAGTATAAACTGGGTGCATATCCCTACAAGTAACGGCTGCTTACGGATTCCATGAAGTGTAATATCCTTCAAGATGGATCCCGGACTTTAAAAGGTTGAGAACCACTGGTGTAGACTGATCTATCTTGATCCTAAGCCTTAGCAATCGTACAAAATAGGTACTTTAAACTCCAATGTTTTGTGACGGCAGCGGTATGCGATCATCTGCTCTCCGTTACCAGCGGCCGAGACGTAACCAACTGCGCGTTCGGAGCTAGCGAATCAGCGATCCCGGTTAGTCAATAAAACCCGGGCCGGCAGAAAATTTTGCACACCGGAGGAGAAGGCCGAGTACTTGGGCTTGTGTTTCGAGCGTCAGTTCGCTCCCAACCCGCCCATGGACTGGGACTTCGACGAACAAGTCGAGATGGCTGTGGAAGACTTTCTGTCTCTTCCGATCACGGCGGAGCCCGAACCCATCTCTTTGGAAGAGGTCTCAGATCGGCTCGCTGAACTTCAGCCAAGAAAGGCTCCAGGCCCGGACGGTGTTACCAACACCGCTCTACGACTTCTTCCCGAGCCTGGAGTTCAATTCTTGACTGATTTGTTCAACGCGTGTCTTAGACTGGCCTACTTTCCCAAGAAATGGAGAAAGGCGACGGTTATCGTGATCCCGAAGCAGGGAAAGGATACCACCCGCTCGGAAAACCTCCGGCCTATCAGCCTACTTTCCGCTACGTCCAAGGTTTTTGAGCGCCTCGTGCAGCGTCGTGTACGAGAGCATCTAACCAACTTTGACGTGCTGGTCCCCGAACAGTTCGGCTTTCGTGTGGGGCATTCGACCACTCATCAACTGATGAGACTGGTGGAAAGCATCACGGAAGCCGGGTGTCGGAGAGAACGGACCGTTGGCTGTTTCTTAGATGTTGAGAAAGCCTTCGACAGCGTATGGCATGATGGCCTTTTATTCAAACTTAGGGAAGTCCAGCTCCCGGACTGCTACCTCCATCTGGTTGCTAGCTTTCTGACGGAGAGGACCTTCTGCGTGAGAGTTGGCGATTCTGTCTCTTCCGAGAGACGAATCACAGCCGGCGTCCCTCAAGGTAGTGTTCTAGGCCCCCTTCTGTTCTCGATCTACGTCAACGACGTGCCGAGACAGCCTGGAGTCCAGATGGCCCTCTTCGCTGACGACACGGCCGTATTTACGGCCGATCGTCATGAGGAAAGGGCCGTCCTACGACTGCAGCGCCAGCTCGACACGCTCGTGGACTGGACTGAGAATTGGAGAGTGCAACTCAACGCCACCAAGAGCGTAGCCGTCGAATTCTCCAAGCGACGGAAGAACCCCGTTAGGCAACTACGTATCGGCAGAACGTACTTGCGCTGGTCCAACGAGGTCAAGTACCTCGGCTTACACCTCGACCGTCGGCTCACCTGGCGTACCCACGCACAGACAGTTCTCAAGCGAGCATCCACTCGCCTGTGCGCACTGTTTCCACTCCTGATCAGCTCAGCCATGACCAGGAAATTGGGTAGGATGATCGTCGGCGCGTATCTGCTGCCGGTCATTACCTACGCCTGCCCGGTCTGGGGTTACCTCGCCGCAATGCATAAGAAGAAGTTGCAGAGCGTCCTCGACAGGGGGCTTCGGCTAGCGGCCAAAGTCCCCCGTCGCTTCTCATCTCGCCTTCTAAGGAGAGGACTTGGCGTCCGCTCCTTAGACGACACTTTCAGGCGGCTTGCACGCAAATTTTATGCACGTGCGGCGAGGTTCCCAGGCAATCCTCTAGTGACTGGGCTGGGAAGGTACCGTATACGCCCAGGTGATTCGTGGAAACGCCCTCGGTGCATACTGCGCTAGCGTAGGCTAGCACAACAGCCGAGAATCGGCCTGCTATAGAGCACGCGCCCTACTTGGGCAGGGCCACGAGGCAGGAGCTCCAGATGGTAGCTCGGAACTCAGTTCCCGTGCGGTTCGTCTCTGCGACGCACAACCGCAAAGCCCAGAGCGAAAAAAAAAAAAAATTTTGCACACTCTTCATCGCCACGCCAACGGACGCACTTCATCTCCTCTCCTCTCTCGGACGACATCGGCGCGGAGTCAGCCGGAAGGAACGGCCGAAGAATAGAACCGGCGTTCTTGCGTCTTCGCCCTCCAGTTCCGCGCCAGCGATGGATTTCGCTTGGCCGGCAGCCGACTCTACAACCGGTGCCGGAAGAAGAGGAGGACTGTAGTACGCCACGAACAGCGGGCGCAGTCGCCGAACATCTTAGCGCGGCACAACCAACATCAGCCTTCTCGCCACAAGGTCCTTTTTAGGGCCACCAAAAACACTAGAGTGTACGATTGGCGCCATTTGTCATGCGGCAAGCCTTTTGTCCGGTGACAGTTTGTACCAGAGTTTCGAAAAAACAGTGAATCGCACTATGAGCAATTCCATAAACACCGGATTGTGAAAACATCTGTTACTCCGCCTTCAAGTACTGCTCTTTTAAGTCTTTTAAGGTAAAATATTTTATTGTTTTTGTTACTAGTGGGCTATATTATTTGTGGCTCGTACATATTGATTGGGGGAGGGGGTTGAATAAATTTTTTTTACACAAAAACGAATAGATGGGTCGGTCCAGTTGTGTGTAGTGTTATAAAAGCTGTAAGTTGTGGAACTCACAGTGCTATAACCACAGTCTTTTCCCTGGATCGAACTACATTGTGCTACGTAAAAGAAGATGCAAGACTTGTCTAACACTCGATGTTACTAATCTATTATAGAAACGAGTAATAAAATATGCAAATCAAACACAAGTCTTGAATACTGTACACATTTTGTTTAGTTATCAGACCCCTTTTGTTTTAGTGTAATTAACAACAATCTGCTTGCTGAACGGTAAGTGAAATCCTACCTGATATTTCCCTTTAACTACAGAACTTGATATATGTTTACCTTTTAAACCAAGAGCGCGTGGACCTAAATGTTCACAGTCTGGCCACCGACAGGTTTCGTTAATCACTCACACTTTAATTTTCCTGTTTGTTGCGTTTCTATTTATATCACGAGTTCCTTCTGTGAAAATATACGGAGCATAAAACTGCCAATAAATGAAGAGTTTCAAGTACGTTCGTATTAATCTGAAACGGTTAGGCCTAATTCATAGTTTGGAAAAATACTACCAATGATTTATGTGTTACTTTTGTGAACTAATTTTTAAAACATTTCAACAAACAGTGTGGAAACAGACAGGTAACTCATGCTTTCCGCTTGCTATGTTCCCTACAATTTTGCCTAGCAAAAAAGAAATTTAATTATTTTATACTGACATTTAACTTGTCACCTAACGTGTCTGAAATAAGTGGTGTTCCGTTCACATACTATCATGCTTGAGTAACTTGAGCACGATAATTAATTAATTTCATTTTACCGTAATTTCAAGATCATTACTGTCGTCGCACATTAAGCTGTACGTTTTCCAGTAAGCCGTCAGTGTACTTATTTCATTATGTAGTCTAACCATCATACATTTAACCCAAAACACATTCTGGTGTTCGGCTGCTTACGATGTTTTTGCTTGTAAAAGTACTGGATACTGTCTTTGACTCCACACCTTCTCTAGTGATTCGTGTGAAGCTTAGTTATTCAGTATGCTTTACTAAAGGAGGGCCGGAAAAGAGGCATGTTTCAACACAAGTCTCACGCGTGAGAAGGAAGTAGTGGAGGACCACTAGGTGTTGACGTTCTTAACTCTTCCACCGTTTCACAGTAGAGCAGGTAGTGGTGTGGAACAAGTCGCAGTTGAGTGGTGTCGCGCTGTAGGAAAAACCATCTAAAGGACTTTTGATTGCAAATAATGGTGCAAGTAGGTCTGAACAGATTCAACGACTATACTTTGTGGACATAGAAAAGAGTCAAGTACAGATTCCTACAATTTTATGTACAAATATAGGAACTGGAAACTTAGCGCTTATAAAAAGGCCCGCCAGTCTTTCCTGAACAGTCATCTGCGCCGACCCAATGCATGAATTACCCCCACTTTCAATTATAGCTAACTTATCTAGAGAGAAGAGAGGGGAGACAACGCTATAACGTTCACTGTATCACTTCCATATTTTTTCCCTCTCTGTTACAAACATGCTTCCGTTGTTCTCACCAGTCTTGTTGCAGCCGATGTTCACGCTATGAAACACTGCACAAAACTATTCTGCGCATGTGCGAAGTGAATGGAAATTTTGTTAGCCTCGCAACGTTTGTCTACTGCGCATCGAGACACCAGTGTTCAATTTACATCTTCCTGCCTCTACCACATCATCACTTCTTATAACCGCTTGGAACGGGAACTCTATACGTAATGCAACGTGGAGTTTGGAAATTGTTCCAGCGGTCAGTCATTTGAAATGACCAATACCAGTGGTGACTAGGAGGATTGTCTACATGTCAGGTTTGAATGTATGTACCGATTCAGTCTACACGGGTACATGAAGTATTTAAAAATACGTACAGTTCAGTCGGACACACAAGAATTTTTGCCGACTCTTTCTCAGGTTTCCTTTCCCGGGGTAACAAGGAAGCAGGCCTACAGTTGCAAGCAACTGTAAAACATTTCACAGTCTCTGAACACTCGACGGCCTTAGATCGTTGCGTGTCACTTCTGCGGTCGGTCCGGACAAATTTCCAAGTGAGTCTGGATCACGCAGTTTCAGAACCTGTTCAAAGCAAACTACAGAGGTTAAATACGTATCGTCTCTGCGGTAAAGAAGATCTGAGCCCGTTGACCAAGAGCAAATTGTCGTGTGCTGGTGCGGCAACGGGAGCTGCTCAGGCATAGGCCCCGTTTACCCCACCACGCTGAAAATATAGTGACTAGAGCAACGATGTACACTAGTGTACTGTGGTGAGAGAGACGGAAACTGGGAACCTATAGCCCGACAACATCTTGCTGTCAGCTAACAGCAACAGTGACGAAATCTGATGTGCTTCACCCAACTGCACTAACATCTTAAGCTGTTAGCTTTCACAAGGCGACGAAAGCAGCTTAGCTGGTCACAAGTTCAACAACTGAGGATGCCTCAGTAGCCCATACGTACAGTAGGCCTAATCCCGGACGACAACAGAACACGCCTACTATTTCTGTTGCACATGATCGAAATAATTAGTTTTTACGAAATACAATAATCAGATAGGTTGTTCGTTCCCTGCTGTAAGCTACCAGGGGCATAGCTGAAACGTTCGCAGAGGATTTGAACACGACCTACCACGGCCTATAAGTATGAATATTTTACACCTACTGATCAAATGGATTTCCTATCTACCAATCCATATTGAGATCTTCAAACATGGTTCCGCCACTATGAATCTAAGTGGAGAAAGCCTCTTATTGAATAGAATTTGGCATGCTGTGCTTCCAAGCCAGTCAGACAGCACTTGAAGCTGATTGGTTGACGCTGCTTTCCAGCTCAGATCGTTTGGCAGGAAATCTCTATAGGCTAAGTGGCAAAAAAAAAAAAAAAAAACTGCTCACCTGGCGTGCCCACTCCCAGACGATAAGAAATCGGGCGTCCGCTCGTCTGGCGTCTCTTGTTTCCGACACTTGTCACAAGGCTGTAACCCGCAAGCTAGGTAAATTGATCGTCACGCGTATCTGTTGCCAATCATCACCTATGCCGCCCCCCGTCTGGTATAACCTTGCCGCTCTTCATAAAAGGTAGCTGCAAGACGTTCTCTATAGGGGACTTCGGCTAGCGGCCAGACCCCCCTATCGGTTCCCTGCTCGTCTTTTGAGAAGTGGACTCGGTGTCCGCTCCTTGGATGACACCGTGCGGCGTCTTGCACGGAGATTTTACGTCCAAGCGGCAAGTACCCAGACACACCCCCTCGTAGCCGGCCTTGTCAGGTACCGTCCACGACCAGGTGATTCTTGGAAACAGCCTCGGCAAATACTGTACTAGAACGGCCTAGTACGAGCATGGCGTTGTAACGTAACGGCCCCTAAATTTAAATAAAATATTCCCTTCCGGACCGGACCACAAGGCAGGGGCTCTTCCGGTAGCTCGGAACTTGTAATCCAAGAGGACGTCTCGGACGCGCATCCCTACAGTTCTGACGGCGTTATGCAAAAACAGTTCTCTACCTCGTCTCACTGGGGTGAACTGGCGGACACCGTGCCGATTGCTTCCAATACTGAAGATGGCCTCCGATGGTTGAACCGAAACGTCTGTAAGTAAACACAAAAGATGGACCACGGTCTAACAATCCGGCAAATATGTTTCCAACTTTGTTGACGCTATAATCCAACATTTCATTGCAAACTCTATGATCCAGATGAATGTCCCATGTTTGTTACAAATAGAAACTTGTAGTGATGTGGGGCCGTCGGGTTCTGTATGCTGCCGGAGTTTCCTTCACAGTAGTAAATTCAGAAACAGCTGACGTTCCGACTCTGTCGACATTACCGGAAGCTGACAAGCATATAACGTTTTTTGCTTCAGTATGAGTGTTTTGTTTATTTGTTTTATTTTTCTGGCTGTCACTGTTTTTTGTTGGACAAAGGTCGGATGTTTCGTGATAAATAGTTCAACCAGTCCACACAGGGATTTGCGTAATTCTCGTTGGAAAACAACAACAATAATAATAATGCAGACTGCTTATAAACATCAATTTGTTAGAGATAAGAGTTATATTATTAGTGCAGCACACTAATTGTCTGCTGTGTCCTTACATAATGGTCGCTGTTATGTCAACAATGCTGTGCATCGCGTCATTATCAATCCTCGTTTTTATTTACACAAACAGTACGTGCCTTAGAAAACGAGACACACGAGAAATCATCAAATGGTGTAAACAAACTACTAGTGGATGTTTAGATAATGCCGTTTAGTTCTGAAAGAAATTTGAAAAAAAGCAACGCGTGCTTGCTGATGTCATTAATCTGTAAGTTCACACAAAGACATCCTCTATAACTGGCTGAACTTAAACTGGAAAGTGGAGGTGGTTCGGATTTTTTAAACCAAAGTCGTTTTCATTTAATCAATTCGTGCGTTCTGAAAAAAAGACGTTGCTTGCACATGTCATTTGAAGTTTTCGTCCCATTCGTTATGCAAAAGATAGGCTCTGCCGTGGCTGTTGATTTTTTTGCAACCGCTCACTCATCAGTGAATGGCGTTAGTGTATACATAAAGGATTTAATGGTTTCGAGTTACTGTAGACTGTGAGAAGATTGTCGTTAGTGCCAAAGGAGTTGAATCCGACGAACAACAGACCGTTTGCCGTTTTATAAACACAAGCTACTTTGGATTTATTTAATTGTATCAATTATACATATATATTATTTAATATATTATATTTTATTTAATATATTTTATTTATTTAATATATTATATTGTATATATTATTTAATTGTATCAATTGCACCAAGACAGGACTCGCGACGGAACCGAAGGGAGAGCTCAAACAACGCGCTGTCTGTTTCCTTATCAGTACTCTCAGATAACGTCGTCTCTTTATGCAACGTTGAACTTTATCATTAAATAGTATATGGATTCTGTTATATATACAATGATCCACTTATTTATATCAGTGGAAAATTCCGCCTTCTCTGATTTAGATAACGTACACAAATAACTCGCTATAGACATCGTTTGTTTGGTAGTCACACTACACAGCATTACACGTTTTTATTAGTCTAATAAAATTATATATACCTGTGTGTGTGTGTGTGTGTGTGTGTGTGTGTGTGTGTGTGTGTGTGTGTGTGTGTGTGTGTGTGTGTGTGTGTGTTGTTAGAACAAGAACCAAAATCTGATTTTCTTTTCTTATTTTTTTAAAATAATTTTAATTTAGGCCATATTGTAATTTGATAGCAGTGGCGTATCTGAAATAGGGTCTTGGGGGTCCGGGTCGAGTCGGCTTCTTACGAAAGAAAAAACAATTTAAGACCGATCAACTTTACTATCTTTAAACTGGCTGAAAACCGTGCCATAGCATCCTCAAATGAGTCCCATTAAAGCAAACGGTATTAGCATAATAATAATACGCGTTATTGAAACATTGCTTACAAAATACTTATTGACTGAATTGATTGTCCTATATTTCATATTTCAAACGAATACGCTAATACTGTGTAATAAACCTGTTAGTACATTTAAAGGAAGAGTTCCTTCTATATTAGCGTCCACAGCTGAAAAAATAAAACAGCATCAAACTCGTCAACTTTTTCGATCCTCTGTGGGGGGGGGGTCCGGTTTCGTCGTTCCCTCCCCCGTAAATACGCCTCTGTTTGATATTGATACAGTAACGCTAGAACGATCCAAAGGCTTCAGTACCTTAAACGCTGGTGATAAAATGTACGTTTGAAGTAAGTAAAGAACAGAATAATCTTTATACTGTATTAACCGAAACATGGATGGTTACTGAGATTCTTGCAAGGTAGCCCTAAACATAATTACACGTGTGGGTTCTGAATCTTGGCTCTCGCTTGGATAGTTATATCTATATTTAATCATACATTTATTTATTTTACGGCTGCGTGTTTTTATTTTTTCCTAAAAATTGAGAGAGAGAGAGAGAGAGAGAGAGAGAGAGAGAGAGAGAGAGAGAGAGAGAGAGAGAGAGAGAGAGAGAGAGGACAAGAGACCAGGGGCTGCACAAGCCGACTGGAAGCTCGTCACTCACGATTATGCCACACCCCAAGCTTCAGATGAAACCCGTCGCAGAGACAAGGATACTTTGGCGATTTTACGCGTGACGACCTGCTATCAGCCGAGGGGATTTAATTAGACAAGATCTTAATTAGGCTTGAGTGTTCGCCGAGGATGGGTCCAAGATTCACCTGCCACAGATGGGTGTTGATCGAGGGGGCTGATGAGGGGGTTGCCTTGGAAACGGGTATTGAGGCGGTAGAACTTCTGGAATGTGTCCGTATGGCAGTGTTCAGGGAACAGAAACCTAGAGTTAAAAAACTGAGGTTATTATTACTAAGTGTTATTATAAGGCTATTAAGGAAGTAAATTCTTACTGGTGTGTGGTAGATCTTTCATGTAGCGTATAACTCATACAGGGACGGTGAGATAAAAATCGTAATAAATCTGGTGATAACACAACGGAGGTTATCGTAGAAGTGACATAGCGGAGGTTACAGTCATGACGATGACAATACCTACAATGATAAAATTACAATGACCAGGAATATTTATATAATTAGCCAATCTGTAATTGCTAAGTCATAAGTCCTACTAATTGTAAATTAATATGATCCCCAGTTCTTACAGACTGCAAGCCTAATAGACGCTGAATTTCGTTGACCTTTATAAATTAAGGTTAACTAACCTATCTTAGCTGCTGTTACAGTGCTTTGTTTCTCAACCAAAGAAGTTTTATTTAAGAGAATAATCGGCGATATAATTGCGTCATACACAACAGGGGTGCGGGTCGTTCTATTTGTGTTCCAATAACATAGACTTGTGTCATCACAATTTGACTTTCTAAATTTGATAGTTTTCAGTTGACGTTACTCTTTTATTTACCAAGATTAGTATTGGAACACTTGATCTTTATCAGGTCAGGTATCTGAGTTGAGTTCACGAATAAAACGTTACGGGCAGTGTGAAGTGATTTTTCAATTTCCCTTTGAGAAAGTAATCCGATGGTTGTATGGACCAATATTATCTAACTTAACTTAACTGGATTTTAAAGAAGACGTTACTTGTTTATAACTTAATCCACAGGTAAGTGGCTAAAAACATTACTCGGTGTTCGAATCCCGCGAGGTGACTCGAAGATAAACAGGTAGTTGCGAGTTTGTCGCCTCCTGGCGGAGAAAATGACAATTATAGGGAACCCTAGTCCTACATAGGCCTGCTGCATAGGAGTTCCCCGAAAGGTGAACTCCCTGACGCACGGTTCCCCTTCTGAGATGATCCTTCTTCTGCAGAATCATCCACCGTAGCTCACATTACTTTATGATGGCTTGGGAAGAAATGCCGTTCTTCGGCTCTGTTCCGACTGATATGACGGGTTTGTATATGAATCCACTGCCGGATGAGTAACCAGGGCCTCCGCCCTGGTACTACTGATGATACGTCTGGATGCGGTTTTCGTCTCTACAAGGGACGTGTGGTGTCGAAGTTAGCGGTAGGCCGATCGGTTCTAACCAGTAAGGACACATCGATGGGGGTCCGCGCTCGGGAACGTTACGTTTGGGATTCTAACAACGGCCGCCCGTAAGATTTGGAGCGATAAAGTACTCTCCCGTTTGGCGAGGACGTCCCAATCCCCAGTGGATGGAGATCGAGTTTTTTCTTACCCGATCCCCTGGAAACTTACGTGGTTTCTGTAGATAAGTATATAACTCGAACGGCAACTTCGTCAGAAACCTTGTCGGGCGTTTATCAAAATAGACCTCCCGTTCATTTATGAGACGGAGATGATAAGTCGAGCTTGTAGACCTTGTAGTCTCTGTCAGATACAAATAACATACATAAAAATTTCAGTTCAATTAGATTATTTTATTTTTAAAATATAATTAGTTTTAGAGGGGCAGCGATAAATTTTTGCTAAAGAAGACAATTAAAAGGACACAGTATAGATTCGAACTTCAAGTAAAAGCCCTACTATCTGTCGTAGACACAGGACCCGTTCAGTACATCTTCAGAAGGTTCATAATGGTAAAACATTATAAATCGCCTGTTGAGGTTTGTACAAGACAATTTTGTTTAATTATATGTTTAATTGTCATTACGAGTAAAAATGATAACATTCTAAATTAACAATTTAAAACAACTGAAATTATTGTAATCTGTGGACTCCATTCATCGTGGATATTCCTTTTTTATTATCCGCTGCCTTTTCGTCAGCGTTTTCACTCTTCAGCCTATAGTTTAATTTGATCGACGTTGACAGATGTAAGGATCTTAGTTTTTCTGTGTAGAGATTAATCTTTATTAGTTGTTAACCTATTATAGCTGTCTACTATTGTTTCTAAATAACATATAAATCGTAATTGTTGTAATCTGTGGACTCCATTCATCGTGCATATTCCTTGTTTATTATCCGCTGCCTTTTTCGTCAGCTTTTTCACTCTTCAGCCTATAGTTTAAATTTGATCTACGTCGACGACAGATGCAAGTATCTTAGTCTCTGTGTGTAGAGATTAACCTTTATTAGCTGTTAACCTCTTATATCTGTCTACTGTTGTTTCTAAATAACACAGAAATCGTGAAGTTTGCCTAAAAGCGATGTACTTCTGTTACGTAAGACTATGTGACTAACTGAACGTTTCTCAGTGACCCCGTGAAGTTGATAAATAAGCAGGTAACTAACTGCTTACGATACATCAGGGCGGCCAAATTAATGTGGAACGGAACGTAAAGAACAACAAAATATGGGTCGGTGAATACATTGAGCCAGACCAACAGTTGTAGAGTGATCGGTAATTAATAATTCATATCGGGTCACTGATACAGGAAGAACAGTACACAAATTCTATATCGAAACATAAGCCACATGCCTGGCTTTTTCATTACAGAATTATAATTTTAGATTTCCTTAAGGTATGAAGAATGATTTACAAAACCGTACGGTGACCGACTTAAGCCTATATGGCTCCACACAGTCTTCTGTCTGCTCTTACAGACTTGCTTTCAAAAGAGTGTTTGGTTTTTCAGTCTGAAAAGTCTTCAAAGTAGTCATTACAGATTACAGACTTTGATATTACAGTTATAAGGACGGATTTGTAAGTTGATAGAGGTGCTAATTTAAAAAAAAATCATTAACATCGTTCGAACGAAAAATGAGGTACAGTAGGAATTTTCTTAACCAATGTAGGAATTATCTGCAACAATCAAGGTCTGTTAAGCGAGCTGCCGATCTTAGACATATTCTGGAGCGAGAAAATAGATTTGAGGAAATGACAAGGAAAGAGACAAGGCTTAAATGTTTTTAAATCAATGGCAGTGTCTGTTGTACTATATG
Organism: Magicicada septendecula; assembly: GCA_034769895.1. Taxonomy (NCBI): domain Eukaryota; kingdom Metazoa; phylum Arthropoda; class Insecta; order Hemiptera; family Cicadidae; genus Magicicada; species Magicicada septendecula. The sequence continues at coordinate 129,323,282 of CM068368.1, forward strand.
GATGTGAAACGTGGGTTCCTACAAAGAAGATTAAAATCCAGATTCAAACTTCGGAAATGAATTTTCTGAAAAGAACAAAGGGTTGGACGAGACAGGATCGTTTGCGCAATGAGGATGTTAGAGAAGAGCTACAAGTATTCTCCATAAATGATAAAACATATCGCAAGGAATGGTTACAGGATATGGACAGAATGGAGGCTGGACGACTACCTAAGGTTGCGTTTCGATATAGACCATTTGGTACAACAAAGGTAGGAAGACCGAGAGTGAAATGGAAAGATGGTCTGTGAAGACGGAACAGGCAAAGTGCCTACTCCATGAGGTGTAGAAGAAGAAGAGATAGGAGCGGCCGCCGTCGGTGTTTAACCTCGCCGAGACGGCTCGATTCCGCAAGGAGGCACTAAGACACCAACGGGGAACCTTAGGCCTGGACCTTAGGCTTTAGGCGCAGTCGAGGTAACTCAAGTAACTGTGAGGGGTTGCAGCGGGACATCTCTGTAGCAGTGTCCTGGTCGAGTCTGATGACTGGCAGAGATGAGAGTTCTGTTGCTGTGCACGTCCGAATCTGGATCCACTTGAATTGCCTGGCATACGTCATGCCACTCCCCTTCGCAAGAATATTGTTTCCGTTACAAGAGGCCATCTTGAGGCTTGGAACATGGACCAACACTGACGTTGGGCTTACTGGTTGCATTGAGCAGTCCTCGATGGCGAAATAACAGATGTTTTCACATTCCGGTGTTTATTGAATTGCTCATAGTACGATTCTCTGTTCTTTCGAAACTCTGGTACAAACAGAGTTAAAAGTAACCGTTTTGTACGGTTGCTAGGGCTTAGGATCAAGATAGATCAGTCTACACCAGTGGTTCTCAACCTTTTAAATCCCGGGAACTTATAAGGCTGAAGGATATTACGGTTTATGGGACTCATAAACATGCGCGCCAGCAGCGTTACTTGTAGGGGTGTGCACCCAGTTTATACTCATATTTTTTGCTAAAATCGATTACTTCAAGCCCTCTTTTACAAATTATACTTATTTAATTCTACTTAATACTGAATGTAATAGGTTTTTAGACACAGAAAATCGAGGCTTACAGTACTTCGCGACCAACCAAACGCCCCCTCGGGACGAGTCCGTTGACCACTGTGTCACCCTCTGATTACAAATGTTCTCAATTTAAATTCTGCTTAAAAATATGTTTATATTGTATATAAAATTGTTTACATGAAAGCTTAGAATTTCATCAGAAGCACCGCAGCTCGCGACAGTTCTCGGCTGCGTGTGTTTTACCTTGCAGTTTGTATAAACAATACACTTTGAAAATCAAACAACAGTTTACTATCGCGCGTACGTGACTGAAGGCCGATGTTTGCCACATGGGAATTTCTAAACAAACCGTGTGGAGGCTTCATGTTACGGCACTTACGTGAGTAGATGTGGCGGAGCGAGTCGTTCCCAGCCTACAGCACATTTATCAAAATTTATAAAATTAATGTCCTCTAACACGAGAGAAAGTTGAGACTCGTATATGTTATACTGACGCGTTCTTACTATAGTTGAAAAACTATCGCTTTTAGTTAGGAATATTTTATTTATATTCCAAGGCTAAAACCAAAGGTCAGATGTTATCTTTTCCTTTATATTAATTCCTCTCATTACGTATACAATACTTACTTGTAATAACATTGTAATTCACTGTTATTACATTGTAGTTCATTACTGTTAGAATAGTGTACTAACGGTATACATTTTACATATGCGTACATGAGTTTAAACCATACAGTCCAGTTAGCAAACCGTATTCAAAAGTCGCTCCGTGAGCTGGAGGCCTATATTTAATGATATTTCAGATGGCCTAATATAATACCTGATATCTAAATTTAATTTTGATTTATTGTGACTATGGAATAATTAATGAACGGTTAATGAATGGAACGACTGTGAAATGCTGATTGTAAATTTCTTAGGGTGAATGCGTGGATGCGCATTTCTCCAGGAAAGCGTGGATGCGTGTTTGAGGTGAAGACTTAATTCAACAACAGGGCAATAAAACAATCGCTAACGCTAAACTAAACTATTTAATCGAAATAGATTTAATTCAACAATCGTAGACAAATACAGTGTTAAATTACGCGCTAAATTTGTTAAGCTTACTAAACCGCACTTAAAAACAAATAAACACTTAATTTATTCATTGTAGGGACATACGTAAAGCTTCTCTGCTACATCTCGGAGAAACTACCATAACAGACGATCCTACTGAGCCTATCAGAACTACTTCTTAACTAAAACCACATCATCTTCCCAGTGAGGGGCAGGAAAAAGCCTCATTTTCCGTCCACTGGCGATGTTCCGTGGTAGATGGGACATGGATCCTCTCCCTCATGAGAGTAACGGAGTTCGCTGCTGTAGCATGTAACAACATATTCTTGTTGTACAGCAGGAACCTCTCTGTGGTGCATTTCCTACCCGATACAAGGAGCACCCTCACCTTGCAACTCCTAGGTAGAGGTCCCAGCAGCGGGCCTATGCGCCCGACTCCAATCTTGAATTTGGCGTCCCGTGCATACACCCTTTTTCTCCCATTTAATTTTCTTTCAATCGTATTTGCTTTGCATACAATGTGTTACGAAATATTTTTACACCAGTAGTGCGTGTAAACAAACTTAATGATAATAATACTAAACAGGTAACAATAATTACGTTACGATACGCTTTTCACAAAGTCGCATAAGATCGTATTAAAACAAAAATGTTCACTAATAAAAAGAAATTTAACTACTCGCAACAACGGAGAATCACTTTTTCCGACGCCTCATCCGATAAATAATACAAACGTGACAAATTTATTTTCTAATCGCAGTACCACGCGAGGAATCCTCTTTTTTAAGATATTAGGCACTGGATAATGCACTTGATAGTGACTATATATTTTTTTTTAATGACTGTATATATATTTTTTGTTTTGTTTTAATGTACCAACAGTGTGAAAGATCTACTTATTTTTGTATAGAGTCCCTCTTCTCTCTTGAATCTGATGTCTCGCTGCCGAACGCTAAACGCACACTGACAATTATTATCTCCAATCCAGCTGAAGAACGGTTTTCCGTCACGGATGAACATAGGGTCAAGACCATCTGATTCCCTTTCGAGAGAGACTCTCACTCTTGGCCTGAACATATCAGATCCAATGCAAACTAAATGCTGGTTCCATTCTGATGCATCGCGTGGTGTGTGTCGGAGGGGGGGGGGAGTGTTCGGAAGACAGCGGTCACCGGTGTTGACAGTACCGCCTCTTAGCGTACATATCACTCCACGCGGCGATAGTTCTATTTTTCGAAGTGGTCTGGAAGCTGTTTCACACTGTTATTCGAAGACGAATTACGTCCATTTCACAGTCAACAACATATCTGATTTTGACTGATCAATTTTGTACAGTATTTTCGTCTCCTAGTTTGAGTTCCTCACCGTCTCTTCACAGTGGTAACTACTGGCTTTATACTGGCTTCAATAGAATAAATCAGTTTATAAAAATGTAATGCGGAAGAAACAAGACTCAATCATTTTGTGATATGATTTATTTGATTACACGTTTTTCCCACAAATGGATAGAGGTCTAGTCAAATACTGGCAACTTTTCGTGAAACAAAATCAGTTTTTCTATTATCGTGTTATACGTCTCCACAGACTGCTTTTCTTTCTTCTGCGAATCAGTTATTTACATCATTTTTATACTTTTGACTTTGGTGCAACTGAAGTATTTTTTGGTCACATGTTATTTTAAGTGTAATAGGAAGTTTATGGAAGGTTGAATAAACTTACGAAACTGGAACCCCGCCTGAATTGTAAGGGCCGAGAAGCGAAAATAACAGGTAAACATGTATTTGAAAAATTGAAAGTCTAGAAATTATTTTCCAAAATACTATTTTCTACTGTCAGACTATTAGCTACTATGAGCGGACTAAATTTTGTTTTCTAGTGTACCAGGCGCAGACAAGTGCAGTTTGAAGTTGGTGATTCATTACTCCTTACTCGTATGAAGACATTTAATGAAATCGTAAGGTCAAGGAGACGTTTTTTGTATTTTTATATTTTTACATTTCCTATCATTGAGACGAATATAAATTTCTTTAAACGTTTCTTTCTAAAAATATAGAACAAATAATTATTTGAAATAGCACTTGCCTTTTAATGCGTGGTTTATAGATAGATGGATGTCAATGGAATTTTGAAACCACAAAAGTTTCGTTAAATTCACTCTGTGATTGTTTTTTATCGTGACCGTAACTGTGATTGTAAAAGTGATGTGTCAAAAGTTTATTTCAATCGTAATTCTACAAATCAAGTGTAAATAGGCGAGCGATATTCTACATTGTTATTCGTTCTTAATCTGTGAGAAGAAACATTTAAATAAATGTATTGTGTGTGTGTGTGTGTGTGTGTGAAGATCAGGTGCTTGGTGGAGCGAAGGGGAATGCAGTGACCCGTGGTGCTATAATTACAGGACACCAAAATCAGAGACACGGTTTATCGAAAATGATACACAGAAATAATTTAATACGAAAATTAACATAAAAAGGACGACGCTAGACATTACACATGTTTTATGTAGGAATTACTGTACTACCAAATTCAACCGGTGTTTCCAAAACTCATTACTTTAATTCGTTGTCTTAACACGGTTTAGTTTTGTTCTACTGTAATACAGTTTTTAGTTATAATGTAGCCTAAAAAGGGTTTTAATATTAAATGTTAAGTTGTACTTTACCCTGCGGTCCTGTCTTGTTAAAGCAGCGTGGGTGCACTTGCTAACTCAGACGTCACATGCCTGAGTACAGAAACCCTTACAGATGACCACACGGCGGCACGGTGACCGGAGACCTCTAGACTCGAAAGGATTGCCAGAGGAAGAAGATTAATCGTTAAGTTATATTTTACTTTATTCTACTTAAAATAAAAGTATTTATTGATTTTTTTTTGTATATCTGATTTTCTCTGAAAATACAGTATGGTATTAACCAGCATTATTGTCCATACATAACACCACATTTCAATTTTTCGAAAGAGGTGTCTAATTTAGACTTTACTCGAGAGGATTAAAATTATCTTCGCACAGGAATGCTGGTATATCACAAAAAGAGCAAAATATTAGAACGAACTTTGCATTTTGGAAGTTACGTAAACGAAGTATGATGTGAGGCTCCCCGGAGGGAAAAGTTTCCCTTTATCGTTAGTTCCACAGTGAAACAAGTGACCCGGAAAGGTCTGCTGATAACTTGTCCGGTTTGGGGTCAACTCCAGTTTTGCTTTTATAGCCTTTAAGTTTACAATTATTTCCAGTTCGTTTGTTCTTGTGTCATTTAATTTGGTGAAGCGATGCTGTCCGCGATGCTCTTTCCTCGTAGCGTGCTAGTGCAGCATGTCATCGAGGTAATACAGATACATTACCACTGACAACACGGAAACACCTAATAGGTCACCATTAGAGCGATCGTCATAACATTTTATCAGTACAAATATGGGTAAACTAATTCGTTAACTGATTAATTTGTTAACAAATGGGCAAATTTTTACCGTTACTTCGTAACTGCTTTCCTTAATCCGGTTTTGTAATATTAATGTATCTCGCTTGTAATTAAAATAAAAAAGAACTGGATAGTATTTAAATATAGCGTACAGAATTTATTAAACGAATTCTGTGCCGTTTCTACCTCGGTCTTCAAAAACGGTCAGTAAGCAGCTTATAGTGAGCTGTGCTGTACACGTCGCGTGGGCCATGAAAAAGCGACTAATGCAGCGTTCAGAATATTCAGGATCTTGACCTTAGCGAATGTCAAGGAAACGGTGATTGCGAATTGCCGCAGTTCATTAAGCTCGCCACTTTTCGTTGGACACAAGTGTATAATTTGTTTGCCTCTCGTTTTGGCTGTAAACTCAACGATCAGCCACTAATCCATAGCAGCATTTATTTTCTCTTTCCTTCTTACGTAACAACAGCGTAAAGTTACGTAATTTGCCTCTGTAATTAATACGATAAAAAGGTTTAATATTTTGTCTTAAAAACTCACAGGACACAGACAACCTGCGAGTTTGTGAAATGGAGTATGTATATATGAAACCTTAATTTGAAAATAATCCATAAAATAAAAAAACTTTCATCTTCATTAAAAAATATTTCTCTGTCTTTAAAGTTTACATTAATATAAGTGAACTAGTGAAAGAGTTGTGAATATGCGAAAGACATATGTCAGCTTTTGTAAAGTTACATTAAAAGACGTAATTAACATAAATGTCTTTGTTGTGGGTGTGACAGGTGGTCTACACAAATAGACATAACGTACTAGTCTGGCAATCAAACCAAAAACAGTGGGCAGCGTATAATACAGTTTTAATTATAACTTTATTTACAATAGTTTATGTACAGTTTTACTTATAGGTACAATAGTAATTAAATCTAGACATACAATCGCTTAAACTGCGGTCTTAAAGAAAAAGTATTTAAAAACAGTACGTCACCTAAACGGAGACACAGCTGTTTTGTATATACAAATTTCGGTATTCTTTTCCCGTCGTGTAGGCCTGTGTTCATATCGTAGTGTTTTGGTGGGTGATTACAACTCCTTCGTGTCCTAGTTCGCAATCGGACAAAATCAGTTTCTAGAAGGGGGTAAAGTCTATTTCAGTAAATAAGTCTGTTTCTTGTTTATTTAAGATCAGGATATTTCATAACAACACTTTTTTACTACAAAAACCACTTTTACTTTTTTACCACTGAGGATGCCACATGTAGACTGGGCGAAACGTTTATAGTTACGTAAACTATATTCTGTTTATAGTGATATATTATTATATTGTATATATATTATTAAGTATAATTTCTTCTGCGATTAGTTTAATTGAAAATTTATTTTATTTTACATTGAAATGAAAATAAAATTGGATTATTCGTTAGTATCTATATTAATATCGAATTATTTCAATTATTTGTTAATTTATTTACAAACGTCTGATGGTATTGATATAATCAGTGAAACGCACGTCAGGTGAGCTGAGAAGGTAAAAATATAATACAACTATTTGCAGAAGAAATTATATATAATAATACACACAATGTTATACAATTACTGCAAGAAACCTTCGAGTTACATATAGGCTATAGGAAATTACATATATATATATATATATATATATATATATATATATATAATTATTATATAGTTTATCTTATCATATTATAGAATTAAATTATGCATAAGAACCTAAACCACGTTTTCTCTACCAATCTGTGAGTTCTCGCTTACTGGTTACTATTTCGGAGTCCGTAAAAATCATTGTTTGCTGCATTGTACATCCAGCAGACTTGGATCGTGTAAAACATATCTTTACTATTACGTAACTTGAGATCGTAGCGAGGGACATGCACGGGGTGTCTTTGCAGCCTAGAGTGTGTGCGTCGTCCGGGTTGCAGCCCGGTTGTTTACGGTCATGTGTCATGTTGAGGTGCGGGTCCCCTTTGCACGATTCAGCCTATAAGTAAGTGTGGCTCTCGATTTATGATTCCACTGCCCTGACTCCCACATTTGAGGTGCGGCTCGTTGGCTCCCTTACGGGTACACCCGCAGGAACGTAGAGCACTACGTGCAGCCGCCTACCGTTGTCCGGATCGGTGTGTTGCCATGTAGAGGCGGATGATTCCCGGCAAGGAGGCACTTGCCAACCTTGAGGACGTCCAAAAATGTTTTTTCACAGGTCAGGCGTGTGCCGGTGGTATTAGGAGGTCGTGATCGAGGCAAGGTGGCTGAGTAGTTAAAAATATACTTGTTTGTAACTAAATGTAAACTATGGCTGAAACGGCCTAATTTGAACAAAAAAAAGGCCTGGTTGGGTATAGACATAAAGACTGGTACGAATCATAGTTGCCCTATCATGATCATGATAGTTACTCTGCCAAAGGCAAAAAGGAAAAGAGATTTCGGACTGGATGAAGACAGCTCATCTATATGGTATCATTCCATCAAGACAGTAGCTTCATAACACCACGCTCGTCTAACTATCTTGGGTGGTTATACTATGGAATATTAATAATATGTTTACTTGTCTGCAGTTGTTACTGCAAGAGTTAAAATAATTATTATTTTGTGCTATTATTAAGGACTTTTCAGACTGTGAAGGTTTAACAACTAGAATGGGTGAATCGTCTCGTGGCTATCAGTATCGTCTTCACAGGTAGGATAATAATCGAATTAATTGGCTGCGAATTAGTAAGAAGAGGTGAAAATACTTCAAAGAACTTCACACGATGAAATTTTCAGCACCAACGATCACCACCTTACATTTCAAACGTAGCTGAAATCGAAATGAAGAAAACGTTAGAGAACTTTTAGAGAATAGTTAGAGAATAAAAAAGGATTGGGGAAGAAATTTCCGTCCCAGCACACGCAGTTTCAAAGCAGGTATTTTCGGATATTTATTGAAGACGATGCGACTTAGTAATAGAAGTGCCGAAATATAACCATGTGAAGAATGTGAAAACTCGACTTTGTAGGGAAAGGCGAAACGTACCTACTTTGAACGGAACTGAATCCGCTCAACAGTTTCATCAAGAGAGGATTGTTTTTTGCTCAAACATATTGTAACTTTTGTAATAATGAAATGAAACTAATCGGGACGATAAGAAAAGTAAGCAAGACTACAAGAATAGTTTGAAAGTACCTCGTAGAATTTAATTGGTCATGGGATTTTCGGCAAGTTAATGCAGATGTGTTGTAATAAGGTTTTCAGTGTTACTCATCAGACCCCAGCAACATTCTTCCAATGTATTAACGACATTTCTAGAGAGAGAGAGAGAGAGAGAGAGATAGAGAGAGATAGAGAGAGAGAGAGAGAGAGATATGTATATAGGAAAATGGATACACACGTGCGAGTTTATGTGTGAATTGAAGCTACTGACTTTTCTCAGGTACAGCGGCCTTTCCGAGGACAATAATAAATCTTTCAATCTTCCTTCTGTAGTCGGAAGGTTCGGCTAAAAGTTTTCTTTTAGGGAACATATTCCCTGCGTGAACAACGGACCTGCAATAAAACTGCTCTCCATGAAGGTTATACAAAACGGTTTTACTGCTGTTTTCGCACGTCTAATGTTTGCGCCTACAATATAATTTATGGGACAAACATCTGGCTACTTACATAACGAGCCACTAAATCTAAAATGAAGGCAAATTGAAAGCGCAAAAACGCGTGCTAATACGTTCACACAGAAACGTACTCACGCGTGTTAATACACAGAAAGAGATCTTACAAACAAACACGCTCAAGCACACAAGCAAACGTGCTCGTGAACACCAAACGCACGGTCGGACAGATACAATCAGCTCGAGTCGCTTCGTCTGCGCTGTCGTCCTAGGCATGGGTAACCGCAAATCCTTGCGGGAACCGTCCGTCTGGACGTGGCAGCTCTTCGAGATCCGGCCGACGTATTATGGTGGCCGAGCCACAGCGACTCTACGGTCCTACGGGTGAAGGCTTAATGGAGCGTCAATCTAAATCCTCTTCTGCACACCATATCGTGCAAAGGGGACACGCACCCTAACTCCTTGTGCTGAGAACAAAAAAACCGAGCTGGATCAGATGACCATAGCTACGGCCCGGACAGTGCGAACAAACCAGGACGTAACACGCGCTATGTCTGTGTCGTACACAGTACACAACATAGACTTAAGCTGTGTACAGAAGAAACGTACACACACCATCAGACAGCGGCGACAAACAACACACCCAGTTTCACTCCGATGTCTAAGTTATTTTATGTTTCTGAATATTATTTTATGTTTCTGAATATTATTATAAAAGACAAAATACTAGGAAAGACAAAGTACGATAGGTTGCCAAACAATAGTATAAGAGAAACGTGTAATGTAAGAGATATTAATTCTTGGATTGCGAAAAGAAGAATGGTATGGCATGAACACTAATCAAGAATGGATGACACGAGGCTAGAGAAAAAGGCAAGAGATAGTCAACCAAACACGAAGAGGAGCATTGGTCGGCCAAGGAAGAGGTGGAGTGACAGCATGTAGGATCGTTGTTATAGAACAGGACAAAGTCCTAACTACGAAGTTAAAGAAGAAGAAGAATATCATTAATCGGTTGACCTAATTATCTGGATACACATACTCTCTCTCTCTCTCTCTCTCTCTCTCTCTCTCTCTCTCTCTCTCTCTCTCTCTCTCTCTCTCTCTCTCTCTCTCTCTCTCTCTCTCTCCCTCTTACTTTCATTCACTTCCTATTTATTTTCCAATTTCTCTGCGTGTTTTGTCGGATTCAGAAGTTTTCTCCGCTCCAAAATTAATCATTTTTGTTCCTATTGCCTTCTCATTTTATCATTAAAGATGATATCCTGCTTCCATTATATGACTGATGGTGTCGAGGCGATATGCTTCGAAGTTACGTTTTCTGATTGGTCGTATTTTAAACGTACAAACCCCGTCATTTATGGGCTACAGTTTTCACAGAAAATTGTCCTATAGTTTCATAAGGTATACGGTTAACAGGATAGTGTTAATTAATTTGAGTTAATAAACAAGTTAATTAATTTTCTGGTTTCTCACACACCAAACTGAATAGACCACTCACATAGTTGTCAGTCCTAACTTTAAAGTCTATAAGTCGTTAAAAGCCAGATCTGAGCATCGTGGCAATTTGAAATGAATCATCTTAATTCACACGAAACTTAAGGCAGCTTTCATTTGAAGCAGAGTCTACCAGTATTTTCAATACATGCGTAGGAGATAATTCTTGTAGTCGTTGTACGTTTCAATGGGACGTGGTTCCAAGCTCTCCAAGCTGTCACGTACGACAAACTAGTATAGGCCTACATAATATGTTATAATATTATTAACAGAGCGTAACCAACCCTAACGCTAACTAGCGTTTTATCAAAATAATTTTGAATTTGCAGAACTTAATTATTTTGTAATAATTGTATACGAATTTAAGAAGTCTTGGAATTACACTTTCATAAAAATCACACTCGCATGCACTCACGCACGCACACGCACGTGCTTTAAAGTTGTAACCACAAAGTTCCTTGCAGGTGTACCATAGCTGTCATATAAAAAAAATTTTTATTTTGTAAGCATAAAATAAACGATAGTCTGATGGACATTTCACAGCGTAATTTTTTTTTTAACTCAGAGAAGGAACTAGTCCTATAGGTAATTGTTTGCTTGAAATGTATGAATGTAGATTGTTGTAGATCAATATAATTCACCTTAGTAAGAGTACCGTTAACGTAATTTGTGGGTAGGAAATTACACTTTCACGGACGCGCGCGAACATGTTCGCACGAATGCGAGCGCACAAAGTGAAAAAGTGAGAGCGGATGACAGAAGGAGAAAAAGGAAAAGTAATTTCTCTTTTTCAAGTATGCTTGTAATTAGTACAGATCAAGGTATGCTCTGCCTACTAGGTCTATTACAGAAGGCATAACCTACAAGATTATCGCTGGCGTATATTTGACGTTACAAAAAAAATCAAACTGTTGAATAAACGTAAATATACATAAATATACTGTTTCCAAATACTTGGAAAAAATACACGATATATTTTATTTTTTAACTAAAAGTGATATTTACTCTTCCGATAATTCTAGTAATTAATGTGTAATCTCAATCAAGAAGGCATCGTCAGTTTTAGAGGCACAGTATTTACCCTCGTGCGCTGCGTTCAAGAACAGACACTCAAGCGACGAAAGATTTACATTTACGCCATTGGTTAGTTCTCAGTGGGAGAACAGTCTTAATTTGTTTACTCTGTAATGTCGGCTTGGTGGGGTTTCTAATTTGGTTCAGAATGCGGCTTGTAATGAAAATACCGGTTCCCATTCACGTCTTACGCTGTCGTCAACAATGTGTGTGCGTGCGCTTTTTTTATAATACTAATGAACAGGTATTTATACTTAGAATTGCCGTAATTGTTAAACAGAAAGGTCTTCTTTGTTTTTAATACTCTCAACTCGTACACCAAAATTGTCGTAAAAAAGGTGTATAGTTAATCTTTTTATCTGCTTAAGAATAATAATATTTCTGTAGAGACAACTCACGCAAACTGCTGTTAGAAAATAAAACTGCTTGTTCCTCTCGGACACAAGTAGCAAAGGTTTTTAATGGCTCCACAGCAGACTTGACGTTTACAAGTTGACTTTTTCTCTTGTGTAGTTTACGCCTGCAAATATTATGTAAGATGTGATTATAGGCGTGATATAAACGCGCGCGCATGTGTGTGTGTGCGCGCGGCACGCGTGTGGATAAAGGAAAAAATCAAATAAATGTGATAGCAGAAGATCAAAAGTTGGAACTGATCACTTGAAACTGAGAATAGTAGAAGTAGCATTGCACTTGGAAAGACAGCGTTTAGTAGAGTAAGACACCTGTTGGTTTAGAAGTAAGAAATTGATGTGAAGTTACAGCAGAGATTTGCAAAGTGTTTTATATGGACCATTTTAATATTTACATCGTAGACACGGACGATTAGAAACGGAGAAAAAGGTATCTCGGAAACTATGAAATGTGACTGTGACGAAAAAATGGAAAAGCTTAGTTGGAAAGAAAAGTTAACACATGAAGAAGTGCTTAGGAGATTAAATGAAGAAAGAAGTATTATAAGAACTTCTTCTTCAGGAGCTCTACAGGCCGGGATACAGGACCCTTGGCGTCCGCCACTACTCGCCTCCAGTTCACTCTCTCTCTCTCTCTCTCTCTCTCTCTCTCTCTCTCTGTTACAACGTTCCTTCAGTTTTGTACGCCCATTCTTCTTAAGCTTTCCTCCACCTCATGTATCCATCGCCTTCTGGGTCTGCCCCTTCTTGTTCCTTCCATGTAGCAATTTAGCATCTACTTGGGGCGGCCAAAAGGATGGCAGTCAGAAGCAATTGATATAATAATGTGTTCTTAATTCGCGGCAATTCCCGACACTTTCTCTGCGCACCAATCAGATTCCACCTTAGTAAGATAAGATTACAGTTTTGAGTCCACGTTGCCGCAGCGTTTCCACAGTTAGTATTCATCAGCCACAGCTTATCAACTTCAATGGGGCCGACCCGTCGTGTCGTCGTCATTCTACTCTCGGTGTAGCCGTTGTGAATGATGTACAGAAACGTTTCAACAACGTAACTACACTGATGCGAGATAAAAATTAATTACCGCTGATAATAATAGCTGCTTTGATTTGATACCGATTGTCATCCTTTTGGCTGAGGTAGTATATTAATAATTTTAGACATCAATATAGTATTAATAAAAATATAGTATTTTTGTTTGGAATTATTGTGAGAATCGTTCAATAAATAAAGAAGTAAGCGATTATTGTTTTAATAAATAGACTTATTTAATAAAGGTAGCAAGCAAGTTACTTATTTTTCAACATAATCCTCACCTACAATGGTGCACAAGAAGAAGAATCTTTGCTTATGTTACAAGATTCAGCATGTGAGGTATTTTGATGGGGACTTTAAAGTGTCAGATTAAAGCAAATGTCAGACTAAAAGTAATTGTAACCCAAATCCAAATGTTGCAAATCTTTTGTTTTTATTGTATGATTGTGTGCTCTACAATTATTATTATGTTACTGAAGAAATAGTAGAAAAATCATGGTTTTTGTATTTTTTTCCGTAAATGAAAAATTACTATGATCGAATTTTATGTAATGATAACGTATGCCTACTTCTTTCAAAAAGTGAGCGAGTTCTGAAGCTCAGGGAGCATACTAGTTATTTTGTTTTCCAAGTAATAAATTCTACACAGTCTGACGGATTTTATATAGGATCACTGTCTGCGTCGTCAGGTACTGAAAACGTTCAAATATTCAACAATGTGTATGCTCAGTCTCTGACTAAGCACATAGTGTTTCTCTCAACCAATGTACAAAATTCAATGCTATAAAAGGAAATACTTATTGAAATAGATACACAACACGCCAACATAAGTGTTTTAAATAGGACCTTGCACAATACACGACAGCAATCGTCCAGTCGGCCAGCGAAGTCGCTCCCTTTCGCAACTATTCGGCAAGACTGCAATCGGGACGATTCGATTCACGGTAACCATAGAATACTGTTACTCGACTCGACGTGGAGCACTGTTTATGGTCAGCCCGCTAAAGTGGTGCAACGTCCGCTTCTTCCGGACTGGCTAAGGAAATAGCGGGTGGCAGTCAATGCGGAGAAATTCGAAGCGATTGCTTTCTCCCGTCAATTCACTTCCCGATGCCAGCCCCTCCCCATTAACGGGAACCCTATCGAATGGAAACGGTCCGTGAAGTACCTGGGTGTCACTCCTGACCGGCGCCTTACCTCCAACAACCATGTCTCTCAGTATCTCCAGAAAGCCCGTGGCGTCAAAACCAAACTATTTCCTTTTTTCTCACATCGGAGTTCAGTGCCTTTGCGCGCTAAACTCACCATCTACTTGCTCGTTCTTAGAGCAATCCTTACGTACGCAGCGCCCTTCATATTGGTCCCTGTTACAACCCTACATTGTTGCGCGCTTGGAAGCTTTCCAATCTCGCACCCTCCGGTACATCTCCAACTCTCCCTGGTATGTCAGGAATGATGTTATCAGACGAGGGTTGAAGGTTCCTTCTGTTGATGAGTTTGTGCGGTCTCTTGCGCTCAAACTCTTCACTTGCGCCTCTACCTCTTCCTGTCCTCACCTCCGCCGCCTTAGTGCAGACGATGGCCACCTCCTAGAAAACTTAAGACGCCCTCGAGATCTGCTCGACGACCCCCCATAGACATATCAACAAACATCTGCCCCTCACCCCCGCCCATGCGGCACTTGACTCTCAACTCTTCTTCATCCTAATCACGTAAGTGACACTCCTTCTCGTCCCCACCTAACAAGTGAAACGGCCTCTCGTCAAGGTCCTTCCTCTCCAAGTTAATAAAAATCCTTTCCAGCCGTTGTGAATCGGTCCGGGGTTTTGCGATACATTAACAGCCTCCATCCCTCCTAGAAGGAGGGCCCCATCCTTATTCTAGCGCAAGGCTACCAAGTCTTTACGCATCAGGCAGTCATCGGGTTAACCCGGACACTGCTCCCACTGGGGCACGTCCAGCAGCTGCCCCACAATTGGATTGGATTGGAGCATTGTTTTGTTGATCGATCCTTTGACATTACCTAGGCGATAAGTTGACACGACGAACAGTTGCAACTCTCAGTCACGACGCAGAAGCTAGATGGTTCAATGGTTGTTCCCTTTGTGTTATCGTTGTTGCTTGCTCCGAAGTAAACTGGTAAAAATAAATTAAGTCAGTAGATACGATAAATACGGAAAATCTAATTTATAAAGAATAACCCCTTATTCTCTAGGCTAATAATATTCAAAAATTAAACTATGCATATACAGCAGCAAAGTAGAAGAAACATGGCATGAAAATTTCTTGTAAAGATAAATCTATAGTTTGTACGCGATAAAAAAAAATTTTTAATTAACCCCCCCCCCCACAGACGTATTATGAACTTGGAAAGTGCAAATCCTTCGTCAGCCACGTTTCCGTGTAGTATGAATACTTACGTTTGTCCATCTAGTTTTTCTTTCTAGGGTGGAATGTTT
Source organism: Magicicada septendecula (assembly GCA_034769895.1). Taxonomy (NCBI): domain Eukaryota; kingdom Metazoa; phylum Arthropoda; class Insecta; order Hemiptera; family Cicadidae; genus Magicicada; species Magicicada septendecula. Next base: position 129,338,892 of record CM068368.1, read on the forward strand.
AAACACCGTTGCTTAAGACGACTTCTCGTATGCCCCAACATGTACATAAATTCAAAAGTTGAATCGCACACAGATGAAAGTAAAATTTGCAAACGCTAAATTTGTAGTTATTGAAAGTAGCTGCTTAGCGAATTCGTCGACTGCAAACTATCGATGCGATCAATCGCGTAGTGTCTTCTGCCACAGTAATTACAAAAAAAAAAAACAGACTAATTGTTTTAATTGCAAGTTATGTTTTATTATCACCCTAATTAAATATAAGGTGATAATAAAGTGTAACTTCCAAAAATGATGTTTGTGTGTGTGTGAGAGAGATGTAACGCGAGCTTATTATCACTTCATGAATAATTGTTTACTTGTGAAACTAGTGTAAAGATAAACTGTACCTTAATCTAGTCGATTCGGTGCATATCAAGTGAACTTGGTGACGTTGTGTGGGCGGGGGGAGCCGTGTAATACAATCTTGTACAAACACATTAATGTTTCACGTGAACAACTCACTATCAGCGAACCCAAATGACCACAAATAGATAGCGAATCAAATTAAATTCCCTTATAGAGACGTTTTGACGTCTCCACAACAAAGGATGCAACGTAGAAATAATAAAGTACAGAAATCTGTTCTCTGTTGTTTAACTCGATTTCATTCAGAACTCGTAGTTACAGAAACCATAACCCTTGCTTTTTAATTGGCATTTTAGTATATTGTATTGTATTCCTAACGTATTTTAACATTATATTGACTTCACTGAATAAGTGAACGCGCAAGGGACAGTAAAAATGGGAAGAAATACTTCTCAAAGCATCACTTTCACCAAGGGCTCAATCAGTACTGCTATCTTCCCACACTCTTGAAAATACGAGAACAAGCTCTTATCTCACTCCCTCCCACACTCGTATCTTGGAACAAGCTCTTAAAACGTAGGAGGTATGGAAAGCTCTCTCTCGCTCTCTCTCTGTCACGCACAAAAATCCCATACGTTTTCTTTCAACCCCCAATAATACCTTCTTCAACCGTAGCACCGTAGCGATTGATCTGTATTCTCTACAGCCTCCCCCCCCCCAACGTCGTTTGATCCTGAGCTGGAATTTTTTCTGGGGATTTCTTTCTGAGGACTCCATTGTCAATAGTCCCACCATGTGAAGGTCGGTGTGGAGTTAAAAATTGAGAAGCTATGTGATGCCTTTGACGGAAGGCGAAATATAGGCGTAAATTGCCTTGTGCATACGCCATTATAGGACTATTCTATATATATATATATATATATATATATATATATATATTGTAGCGTGACAGATATAAGCATAATATTGAATGGCAATTGATCATTAGAATAATGAAGTTATAATATTTAAATTTGGAAGAAAGCATTAAGTTTAATATAAATAGATTAATTCATAGCAACTGTGGAAAGAAATCATTATTATAAAGAAAATACAAGTTAAAATAAAAGGAGTTACTAGTGATGAGTCATCCAAAACCAGTCTCATAACCAAAGGTTTTCAAGGTATAACCCAGGAAGGTAAAATAGTAAATAACAAAGCAGTACACAATATGACCAAACCCACAACGAGGGAGAATAAATAAAAGAGAAACCCTAAAATAAGCCAAGATCAACCAATACAGGTTGTGTATTTCTGAATTAAAGAAGAAGATGGAGAAGATCCCAAGAAACCTGATGGCATCAAGAACAGATGGAGAAGATACCAGTCCCAGAAGGCAGGAGAAAAGAAGACTGAAGAAAGAAGAAGAGGGCAGCATCCTGAAGAAGACGTCATGCTCTTATAAAAGACACCCAAATCCCTATATCCCCAAAATATATATCTAAAAACAAAAGTATAACGAAATAAAAACCACATGTATATAAATTTAAGAGAGAGAAGTGAACAAAGTAAAAGTTTCCTGTGAACTAAGATGAAACAATAATATAGTACCCATGGAACAAATCTCCATTGAAAAAACGCTAACCAATTTATTATGTTAATAAGACTATACGACCATTTAGCATTAACATAATATATAAGTGCAAAGTGAACCAGTGATAGTTTTGGGTATTATAAAAAATGAACCTTGTGTTTCATTCTTGGCAATCACAAACATTGGATGCAATGAAATATGCATTTTTCAATGACTTAAAATATGTACGGTGACAATATGTTGTTCATAAGACATGAATCTGTTTAAAATAACATTTTTGTTTTACATGAAAAAAGAAAAACAGATTTCCTAGTGCTTTGTGAACGGTTCATACTATTTATTTGTTAATGACAGGGTACAATTCCCCAAAGACAAGGTATAAAAGACTGTATAAAAACTGTAGAATCCTACTTATAATAATAGTTAGAAATAAGAATATAAATATAAGGTTTTAATGTATATAGTACAAGAATGTTTAAAAATGTTTTAGATATAAGGCCATTTGTTTGGGTCTGAAACAACTAACATCAGAACTATAAAAATAATTACCACTTGTAAATAGTAGAGAGTAATTAAGATGTTAGTTAGTACAAAACCTTTGTTGTAAACCATATTTCCATGTTGGAAATGGGAATTTTGTTGCAAAATGTCTGATTTGAAGACAACCATTTATTTAAAAAAAATGTTCTTTATTTTGTGTTAACTATTGTTTGTATTGTAACCAATACTAATTGTTTTTGTGTAATTTGAAAACATGTTTAATTTATAATACTATTTGTAAAAAGTCAGAGAGGGTATCACACATCATATATTGTTTGTAAATTATTTTGTAAGAAAAATTGTTAAAAAAAATCATAGGCCAAAAGAATGGAAACCAAACTTCATCAAAACAGAGAAATTAATCATTTAAATGCGAATAAACAAAAGGGATTTAGACAAAATAAACTTGAGATCATGCCATATAATTGCACATACCATTTAGAGAGATTTTAATAAATTATATTCAGAATTATGAATAAAAGTGAAAATGACTAAACTCAGAAATTTAGACATGGGAGTCATATATTTCAGAATAATGTTTCAGAATACAACTAATTCAATTAACTACCAGAAAATAAGGGAATATGAACCTTTTAATGCAATATAGGATTATTAATATTAAATATAACTGATAAAATGGCTGAATTTACATTATAACAGGAAGTAAATTTTGGAAATGTTTGACTTATCAGAGTATATCAAACTGAAAGTAAAATTACTATTTTTTGGACAAAAAACACTATAAAATGGCATTATTTAATCTGAAAATAACCAGATAAAATTGACAAATAACCAAAGTTTAGGCATTCATATAGTGAAAATGTAAAAGTGTACACAGGATGTGAAAAATATTTGAACAATGTTAAGGATAATATTATATGGGCTAAGAGTTTAATTGAAACTGAAGGAAACAGTTAGTTAATTATTGGTAGTTGAACGGTTAACATGACATACCTTTGATAACGTGAATAACCTAACCTATAATCGTCATACAAAGCGAGTGTATAGTGAGTTATTGTGAAATCGCGAGTGACTTGTAAAATACTTCTGAAACTATCATATTATAACAGAAACGATCAAGTAACACTCCATAACACAGAACAATATAAATCTACTCCGAAAAACACCATAAAACACTAGAAAACTGTATAATACATTAAACCAAATTAGTGACGGAATCGGAGAAAGTGTTTGAACTAATAATTATACAGATACACTAAATACAACCCAGAATCACTACACCAGTCACTACACAACATATAACAAGAGATTTGCGGACACGAGAACAGAAATATTGCGTCAAAATACATTATTTGGAACGCAGCAGGGACGAGTCACATTTTGATCAACTTGACGGCGGCCATTTGCTTTGACAAACCCAGTGCCTCTTCTTGGTTCATCACAGCTGTTTGGTGAAAACAATTATTATATTTACAATTTATTATTCAATGTCTGTGTTTATTAATAACTATTAATTTGATTGTAACGTTATACTTTTTAAATATAAGCCCGATTTCTCTGACTTTGGTAATAACTGGCTGTTTAAAGAACCCTATATAATTTTTATAACATATACTTGTAACTTTTTTCGATATCCTGAGAATCGATACTAATCGATAAGAGTCAATATTGCTGTTACTTAATAAAACATTAATACTTTTCAATACTTAATAGTTCTTTATTTCTTCAATAATACTAATTACCAATAATATAATTCTAATTGATAATCTACAAGGACTTTACCACCTGTAAGTGAAGATAACCTAAAAAAATAGAAAGGTAAACAAATATCGATTGGTTTACAGACAGTCTTATGAGTGGTGATAGATTATTTAAATTATACTAAAACTTTAATAAAAATTTTCAGAAGAGCATTACACTGTTTAAAACTTCACAGCCCTATATTAATTAATTGATACTAATTAATTAATTAATAAAATTAAAATTTTTTTGTATTATTTTTTTTTATAAACATAATTTTTTTTTTAATTTTCTTCAAAACAAAAATTTTTGTTTTGAAACTTTCGGTGAAGCTGAGCATATCTATTTCTTCATCAACTTTACGCTACTCGACCGGTCTTGCTACCATTGGGACTCGACCAGCTGGGAAACTTAAGGAAGTGTTTCAGGCCAGTAAGACGTCGAGAGCCACACCAATTACACACCAATTAAACACCTTACAACTTACAACTTATTTATTAATTTATTACAAATTGGCTAGCCCAAACAGTGCGGCTTGATTGCATCGGAGTCTCATACTCCATAATAAGTATATCATCAACACACATACACTTATTTAAAATTATTACAAATTGGCGCCCAACGTGGGGCTTTAATTAGCGATTGGAAGGCCAATACATTCTGCACAATCACTAGTTGGAGCTAGGCAACAGCTACAAAGCCAGAGAATTTCAAGGGAAAATGCAACGACGTGCGACATCTAAGAAACGGGCGGCGGAGGCCGAAAAAGAAATAGAAAACGATATGGACAACAAAGAGGCAACGCCAGTAGAGGTGGAAGAGGTATTACAATCGGTGTTGTCCAAACAAACTGAACAACCCGAAATGCCTACTCAGACAGGGGAAGTCAATGTCCGGAAGGAACCATTGGAAAAGCCGACACGAACGGAGGATGGGGGTATACAAGAGATGATCAGAGCAATGATGGAACAAATGGAGGAGAACAGGAAGGAAGACAACCAATTGTTCAAGGAAGAATTGAAGTCGACCAAAGAAGAATTGATTAATAAAATTGAAAATACTAATCAGAAAATCGATGAAACCAGGAAGAAGATAGAGAAGAACAACCGACAGTTGAAAGAAGAATTGAAGGAAGACAACAGGAAGTTGGAAGAAAAGATGGGGGAGAAATTGGAAGAATTGAGAGAGGACAATCAAATTCTGAGAGAAGAATTAAGAGAAGTCAATCAGGAGAATTTGGACAAACTGGACGAAAGGATGGAATTGTTGCGAGAAGAACTGAATAAAGAAATCAACGTTAACAAAAAAGTGATGAATAAGAAGATGGAAGAAGAAAATATAATGGTCAATCGACAGATTCGAGAGATTGATGGAAAGTGCAACCAGACCGAAAAGGAGGTGAATGAGTTTAAAGAAGTGGTGAACATCAAGTTCACAAATATTGAAGAACATAGTCGTAGGAAGGTAGAAGAACAGAGAAAGGAAAATCAAGAAGAATTCGGAAAAGTACGCGACCAAGTCACAGAACGATGTAACGATATACAAGAGACCGTGGCCAGTATCACCGGTCAGGTGCGACAAAGCCGAGAGGAGATGGAAGCGATTAGAAACAGACCGACTCATTTCACCGGATTGCCTGTCAACGAAAGCCGAGAGTGGCTCAACTTCCGGCAATACAAACGCAAGCCGATGGAGTTCCTGGCAAGGGTAGAAGAATATTTGACCAAGCATAAAATTACCCAATGGAGCCATAGCAGGGAGATATTCGACGAGTCCTTCCGAGACATTACAGATAATTGGTGGATGGCCAACCGGAGTGAAATTTCCGACTACCAACAGTTCCGGAAAATGTTTAAGACAAAATACTGGTCTGAGACCACCCAGAACTTGATACGTGACAATATTTGTAACGGAAGATACAGGTCACAATTAGGTAGCAGTATGACGGCATATTTCTTGGGGAAGGTGTGTATGGCAAAGCACCTTGAGCCAGCAATCCCAGAAGAATGTTTAGTGAATAAGATATCTTATCACTATGATGAGGACATTATCAGGGCCCGGAGAGGTAGTCAGATCAAGACGATCCAGGGAATGACTGAGTTATTGGAGGGATACGAGAATGAAGAGTATTATCGGCAGAGCAGGAAGAGAAATGAGAGACCAGAAGCAAGGCCGACTACTTACCCCAATAACGGCAATAACCATACAAATAACCGGAACCAGCCCAGTAATTACGACGGCCCTAACAACCAGCCGCGTAATAACCAGTTTAACGGAAATTTTAACGGCGTGAGAAATAACAACCCCTACCCAAATAATCGAAACCACTTTTATCAACAAAATAATAATGTTCCATACAGTCAGAGAAATCCATATCCCAACAATAATGGTAACAGGCCTTACCCACCTAACCGAAATTACTATAATGATAATATTAATAATAATAATAATAGCAATAGTAATAACCGAGTGTCGCGCCCTAGGGTAAATTTTATAAGAGCAGAAGATCGCGGACCCAGGAGATATTATCAACCGAGGAGGAGCAGCTTCCACGGCGCTGACCGAAGATGGCGGAGTGCGGAACGAGACGGCCCAAGATACGAACAGGAAAGACGAAGTACCAGCCTGGAAGATCTTGGCAGACAACCGAACAGGGCGTTAAACATCAACCAGGGTACAGAACGTCAGGAAACAAACCAGAGTTTCCCGAACGATGCCTCGGTCAACAATAACTTAAACAATGACCAAAATGCTTTAAACGAGAGGAGGCAGTAATCAACAACGATGACCCGTTACTGCTTATACTTCCTGGGTTAGAAAAGGATGATTTGCAACAAGCAAACAATGATAAAAACATCACTATTATCTGTAACCATTATTTGAAAGACATACGAACTGAACTTTTGGAAGAGAACGAGAAGAGTCTCAGCAACAGTAATAATGAGATAATTTATATAACAGCGGAGGTGGAAGGAGTTCCCGCTAGAATAATGATAGACACAGGAGCTAATATTTCAATAATAAACTCCAATGAGTTGGAGAGAATACAGAGTACATGTGGTAAAACTTTGCCAATGTTACCAGTCAACAACATTGTATTGGTAGGTGCAACTGGTCGCCAAAATAAAACCATCAGGAAGCAAGTTTCCTTAAGTGTCGTTAGCCGTGATATAGCTTTAGACATGGAATTTTTAATCGCCACCGGATTACCATTTGACATCTTAGTCGGTTGCGATATTCTTCGTAGATATTCGGCAGTAATCGATCTTAATTTAAATAAAGTATCACTTTTCCCAGACGGAGTAACATGGACCGCAGATCTGGTAGGAAGCACAACTATACTTCCCAGCCCAATACATCAACAACTTCGAAAAATTAATATTATAAGAAACAGCCCTCTTTCTAAACCCATAATATACAATAATGGAGGAGAGGATTTATGGTCAGTTAAGATCCAAGAAATACGTAATTTCCAGTGCGGAAGCGATAACAAGAAAATACCAACGCACATGGCTGATCGTCTAATTGCAATATATGAGAAATACAAGGCGGTGTTTTCTGATGAACCAGGGAAGGTAAAAAACTACCAGTGCCAACTTCGTTTTAAAGAAAACGTAGAGTTTAACCGGAGGTCATATCCAATAGCGCAGTCGCTCAAAGAAGCCGTGAGAACAGAGATAAACAAGATGATTGAAAACGACATAATTGAGATTAGTCAATCACCTTACACTAGTCCAATTATTGCTGTTCCGAAGAAAGACGGACAAGTCCGGCTCTGTTTAGATGCGCGTGAGTTGAACAAGACAATTGTGAATGACAGAACATCTCCCGGTGAAATAGAAGAAATCTTAAAGCGTTTTCATGGTACTAACTTTATTAGCACCTGGGATACGGTCTGTGGTTATTGGCAGGTAGAGCTGCATCCACAAAGCCGCCAGTATGTAGCGTTCATTTTCGAAGGGCGCAATTACCAGTTCAAGAGACTGCCCTTCGGACTTGTCAATTCTGTCGCCATATTTGTGGCATGCATGGACCAGAAGCGCTCCAATTTACCACCGTCTATGTTGACGATTTACTAATCACATCCGGAACCTGGGAGGAGCATTGTTACAGAGTGGAATTTGTACTAAACAAACTAGCGCAGAACAACATAACACTGAAGTTGGAGAAATCCAAATTCATAGCGCGCGAGGTACAATTCTTAGGCTTCAACCTAGACGACAGAGGTATTACCCCATCAGCAGAGAAAGTGGAGGCAATTCAGAGGTTCCCGCAACCAAGAAACAGGAAACAATTGCAATCTTTCCCCGGACTCTGTAACTATTACAGGAAGTTTCAGAGCCGATATTCCGAGTTGACCGCCAAGTTTCAACCACAGTTATCTGCCAAAAACAAATGGATTTGGGGTGAAGATCAAGATATTACTTTCCGATTGATAACAGAGAAGTTTCTGGAGAGTGTGATACTTCGTCACCCAGATTTTAAGAAACCGTTCTTTCTAAACTGTGACGCTAGCGATCTAAGCTTAGGAACGACCTTATACCAGGAAGATGAGGAGGGACAACATCTGGTAATAAGCTTCGCTAGTCGCACACTGAACCAGTGCGAAAAGAACTACAGTGTGACAGAAAAGGAATTGTTGAGCGTGGTGTTCGCATGCAGCAAGTTCCGGACGTACATTCTCGGATATCAAGTCACGGTACGAACTGATCATAAATCCATCTCGTTCCTTCGTAGGTGCAAATTGAGTCACGGCCGATTGGCTAGGTGGGTACTCGCCCTACAAGAATATGACCTGAAATGGGAATACATTCCAGGAAAGAAGAACGTGGTAGCGGATGTGTTGTCACGTATAAATCTGGAAGATCAGACTTTCGAGGGAGAGAAGGAGAGCTTAGTAAAAATTTATAACATATTCACGACCAGAGCCGATTTACAAGCTTTGTTAATAAATATCCGAATCCATCAGCAGTCTGATCCTAAGCTGAAAAACATTGTGAGTCGTTTAGAAGCCAATGATGAAACCATTTCTAAATATTACCACCTTAACAAGGGAATTTTATTCATAAAAACCGCATTGGACGATGAGACATGGAAGGTGATAATCCCGCACCAAATAGAAAAGGAGGTCATCATCGATTACCATGCCAGGTATGGTCACATGGGAGCGTTAAAAGTGATACAAGCTCTAGAGGAAAATTGTAAGATCAAGAATATCAACCGCAAGTTGAGAACATATATCAAGTCCTGTAAGATCTGCCAATGTGCAAAAGTAAACAATGAAAAGACAGAGGGTATCATGATACCGATAACTTCCAACGCAAAACTGGAAAAAGTGTTTTTGGATATATGCGGGCCATTTCCCCGTAGCGGTGGTCGACACAGATATAAATACTTGGTAATCATAACGGATCACTACACCAAGTATATAAAGCTATATCCGGTTAATCGGGCAACGACAGCAAAGGTTTTGGCGGTGATTATTGATTTGTATATCCCAGAGATCGGTAGACCATTTTCTATTATTACCGACCATGGTACACAGTTTAAGGGGAGGAGATGGCGAGACACTTTATTAGCACTTGGGGTCAAAACATATAAGACATCAGTCTACCACCCAAGTAGCAATCCGGCTGAGAGAGTACTAAGAGAAGTGGGTAGGATATTGCGCACGTACTGTCACAACCAACAGAAAAAGTGGCAAGAGTACCTAGCAGCGACAGAAACATTCCTAAATTACGCCCACCATCCAGCTATAGGAATTCCACCGTACTCAGCCATGTATGAGAAGCCGACTCCCCGAGACATTGAACAAATCATTGAATTTCCAACGAACAACAATAGGAAATTCAACCAGTTGAAGTTTTACAATAAGGTAGCAGAAGATCAGGAAAAACGGCAAGCCAAATACCAGAAGGCAATAGGGCGAATTGTAACATATAAAGAGGGTGAAAAAGTCCTCCTAAAAAATAGAGAGCTGCCTAGCACCTTAGAAGGCATAACCAAAAAACTACTATTACTATATACTGGCCCATATGTTGTGGTAAATGATAAGCATAACAATACATATGAGTTGAGGGAAATCATTTCAGGAAAAATCAAAGGAGTGTACAATCAAGCTTCTATGAAGAAATATTATGAAGAATGAGTTGTGAGTTTTAGAATTTTGAATTTAATTAATTTGTTAAAAAATTCGGAAATAATGTAAGTACATCTTACTATAACATAATAATTTTGGAACAAACTTTATGGAAGAAAGAAAAAGAAAGACTTTTGAATTGAAATATAATTATGAAAATTTAAAACTGAGTAAGTACAGCTTACTACCACTGAATTATGAGAAAAACATTTTTGAAGAATTAAGAAGAAAGGAAGTTTGAAGTTAATATACAAAAAATTTAAAAATGAAGTAAGACCAACTTACTATAACTAAGTTTATGAGAAAACTTTATGGTAAATAATTAAGAAGAATTTGAATTTGGAGAAATACCAAAACATTCAGAAATAATAGTAAAATCACAGTACTATAAACAATTCTGAATGAAACAATTCTGGGAATAAATGAATTAAACAGAATTTGAATGTTGATAGAACGTCAGTACTTTGAAACAAGATAAGATCAACATATTACAAGGATTTATGAGAAATATTTTTCAATTAAATAAAAAGAATAGTTTGAATTTTATATTAAAACTAACCAAGTTCCAAAAAATAATTATGTGTCAATTATGATTGAATTGAGAAGAAAATAAAGTGATTAATTCAGAAAAGAGAATTAACGTTAATCCAGAATAAATGCTAGACATTCACAATAGCATTTGAAGGAGTAGAGAAGACTAACAAAAAAGAGTGTAATATGCCAGAGAAGGAAAAAATTTGGAAGCAAAGAGACTAATTACCTATGAAACGATAATGAAAACAGTTAATTAAGAGCAAAGAAGAACAACTCATACCAAGAAGATGGAGAAGATGATTTTGAACCAATGATAATAATAAGACCTATATGGAATGCAAAGAGGAGAAATACCACATGAAATATAATATAAATGAATTAATGTTAATGAATGCGAAGGCGGGTTAATAACTTTCTAAGAGAAAGGAAAGAACCAAAATGTTTAAATAAAATGATCAATATAACAACCTGTATATCTAATGTAAAGATACAATGTTAAAAAATTAAATATAATATAATAAGACCATTCAAATAATGAATAAGAAAGACTATATATAAAGACCATGCTAATAACCAGAAGAAAGTATAAAGAGAATTCAGATGAAGAAGAAAGAGAGTTACACTGTAAACAGTAACCAGAATTATTAAAAGAAAGGTTTTCAACCATAATTAAATTAAATATATCAGACAAGTTAAGAGTTTTGAAAAAATATATATATAATGAGTATAATAATGATTATGAAGATTTATTAAGATAGAAAATGTGAGATAATCTGAGAGACTACGAAGTGGAGAATCCAAAGATATTTTTATTAGTCGAAAATGAGACTACTTTTTATTTATTTATTCGATGACTGACTGAAGATAATTCCAGCAGCATTATGTTTTTTGAGCAGGGATGGATATGCCCCTGTACTCAATTTATAGAAGTGGTGTATGGCCAGCAGAGAAGTAGCGTACAGTGCCCCTCTGATCTGCCCCAGCCCACGTGATAGGGAATGTTAGGGAATTAATATCACAAGGATACAACACGAAGTTGATATAGAAAGAAAATGTATTACAATTATAATATATCTCAGAAGACACTAACTATCCGAAAAGGATCAGTAGTAAGACAAGTAACCATATATATAAAATTAATAAAACTCTAATATAAAAAAGTCGATATAAAAATGGAGAAGAAAATGAATTATAAGAAATGATGAAATTATCATAAGAAATTATTTCATCCATAAACATGTCTGAAATAATTACTTCTGGAGGAGAGCAATCTGTAGCGTGACAGATATAAGCATAATATTGAATGGCAATTGATCATTAGAATAATGAAGTTATAATATTTAAATTTGGAAGAAAGCATTAAGTTTAATATAAATAGATTAATTCATAGCAACTGTGGAAAGAAATCATTATTATAAAGAAAATACAAGTTAAAATAAAAGGAGTTACTAGTGATGAGTCATCCAAAACCAGTCTCATAACCAAAGGTTTTCAAGGTATAACCCAGGAAGGTAAAATAGTAAATAACAAAGCAGTACACAATATGACCAAACCCACAACGAGGGAGAATAAATAAAAGAGAAACCCTAAAATAAGCCAAGATCAACCAATACAGGTTGTGTATTTCTGAATTAAAGAAGAAGATGGAGAAGATCCCAAGAAACCTGATGGCATCAAGAACAGATGGAGAAGATACCAGTCCCAGAAGGCAGGAGAAAAGAAGACTGAAGAAAGAAGAAGAGGGCAGCATCCTGAAGAAGACGTCATGCTCTTATAAAAGACACCCAAATCCCTATATCCCCAAAATATATATCTAAAAACAAAAGTATAACGAAATAAAAACCACATGTATATAAATTTAAGAGAGAGAAGTGAACAAAGTAAAAGTTTCCTGTGAACTAAGATGAAACAATAATATAGTACCCATGGAACAAATCTCCATTGAAAAAACGCTAACCAATTTATTATGTTAATAAGACTATACGACCATTTAGCATTAACATAATATATAAGTGCAAAGTGAACCAGTGATAGTTTTGGGTATTATAAAAAATGAACCTTGTGTTTCATTCTTGGCAATCACAAACATTGGATGCAATGAAATATGCATTTTTCAATGACTTAAAATATGTACGGTGACAATATGTTGTTCATAAGACATGAATCTGTTTAAAATAACATTTTTGTTTTACATGAAAAAAGAAAAACAGATTTCCTAGTGCTTTGTGAACGGTTCATACTATTTATTTGTTAATGACAGGGTACAATTCCCCAAAGACAAGGTATAAAAGACTGTATAAAAACTGTAGAATCCTACTTATAATAATAGTTAGAAATAAGAATATAAATATAAGGTTTTAATGTATATAGTACAAGAATGTTTAAAAATGTTTTAGATATAAGGCCATTTGTTTGGGTCTGAAACAACTAACATCAGAACTATAAAAATAATTACCACTTGTAAATAGTAGAGAGTAATTAAGATGTTAGTTAGTACAAAACCTTTGTTGTAAACCATATTTCCATGTTGGAAATGGGAATTTTGTTGCAAAATGTCTGATTTGAAGACAACCATTTATTTAAAAAAAATGTTCTTTATTTTGTGTTAACTATTGTTTGTATTGTAACCAATACTAATTGTTTTTGTGTAATTTGAAAACATGTTTAATTTATAATACTATTTGTAAAAAGTCAGAGAGGGTATCACACATCATATATTGTTTGTAAATTATTTTGTAAGAAAAATTGTTAAAAAAAATCATAGGCCAAAAGAATGGAAACCAAACTTCATCAAAACAGAGAAATTAATCATTTAAATGCGAATAAACAAAAGGGGTTTAGACAAAATAAACTTGAGATCATGCCATATAATTGCACATACCATTTAGAGAGATTTTAATAAATTATATTCAGAATTATGAATAAAAGTGAAAATGACTAAACTCAGAAATTTAGACATGGGAGTCATATATTTCAGAATAATGTTTCAGAATACAACTAATTCAATTAACTACCAGAAAATAAGGGAATATGAACCTTTTAATGCAATATAGGATTATTAATATTAAATATAACTGATAAAATGGCTGAATTTACATTATAACAGGAAGTAAATTTTGGAAATGTTTGACTTATCAGAGTATATCAAACTGAAAGTAAAATTACTATTTTTTGGACAGAAAACACTATAAAATGGCATTATTTAATCTGAAAATAACCAGAATGAACTGAAAGATTAATTTAAATCAAATCTAGTGAATAAAATTGACAAATAACCAAAGTTTAGGCATTCATATAGTGAAAATGTAAAAGTGTACACAGGATGTGAAAAATATTTGAACAATGTTAAGGATAATATTATATGGGCTAAGAGTTTAATTGAAACTGAAGGAAACAGTTAGTTAATTATTGGTAGTTGAACGGTTAACATGACATACCTTTGATAACGTGAATAACCTAACCTATAATCGTCATACAAAGCGAGTGTATAGTGAGTTATTGTGAAATCGCGAGTGACTTGTAAAATACTTCTGAAACTATCATATTATAACAGAAACGATCAAGTAACACTCCATAACACAGAACAATATAAATCTACTCCGAAAAACACCATAAAACACTAGAAAACTGTATAATACATTAAACCAAATTAGTGACGGAATCGGAGAAAGTGTTTGAACTAATAATTATACAGATACACTAAATACAACCCAGAATCACTACACCAGTCACTACACAACATATAACAAGAGATTTGCGGACACGAGAACAGAAATATTGCGTCAAAATACATTATTTGGAATGCAGCAGGGACGAGTCACATTTTGATCAACTTGACGGCGGCCATTTGCTTTGACAAACCCAGTGCCTCTTCTTGGTTCATCACAGCTGTTTGGTGAAAACAATTATTATATTTACAATTTATTATTCAATGTCTGTGTTTATTAATAACTATTAATTTGATTGTAACGTTATACTTTTTAAATATAAGCCCGATTTCTCTGACTTTGGTAATAACTGGCTGTTTAAAGAACCCTATATAATTTTTATAACATATACTTGTAACTTTTTTCGATATCCTGAGAATCGATACTAATCGATAAGAGTCAATATTGCTGTTACTTAATAAAACATTAATACTTTTCAATACTTAATAGTTCTTTATTTCTTCAATAATACTAATTACCAATAATATAATTCTAATTGATAATCTACAAGGACTTTACCACCTGTAAGTGAAGATAACCTAAAAAAATAGAAAGGTAAACAAATATCGATTGGTTTACAGACAGTCTTATGAGTGGTGATAGATTATTTAAATTATACTAAAACTTTAATAAAAATTTTCAGAAGAGCATTACACTGTTTAAAACTTCACAGCCCTATATTAATTAATTGATCCTAATTAATTAATTAATAAAATTAAAATTTTTTTTTATTATTTTTTTTTATAAACAATTTTTTTTTTAATTTTCTTCAAAACAATAATTTTTGTTTTGAAACTTTCGGTGAAGCTGAGCATATCTATTTCTTCATCAACTTTACGCTACTCGACCGGTCTTGCTACCATTGGGACTCGACCAGCTGGGAAACTTAAGGAAGTGTTTCAGGCCAGTAAGACGTCGAGAGCCACACCAATTACACACCAATTAAACACCTTACAACTTACAACTTATTTATTAATTTATTACAAATTGGCTAGCCCAAACAGTGCGGCTTGATTGCATCGGAGTCTCATACTCCATAATAAGTATATCATCAACACACATACACTTATTTAAAATTATTACAATATATATATATATATATATATACACAAACGGTTTTTGCTACAGTCTGTTTCTTGATGTATATAATATATTTAATATTTATAATCACTTTACCTCAAGATGTTTTCTCTTTATTTGGAACATGTTTCGGGAAACCTTGTGTTCCCATCTTCAGCATTCCTGATTTTGAGTCTTCTGAAGTATTTGTGTGTTGGTTGGTTGTAGTGGTTTCCTGTTGGCCTCTAGTACTTTAAATTGGTATTATTGTGTGTGATTGTGGTGTACATATTAGTATTTTGTGAATTTTAAAGTAATAATACCAATTTAAAGTACCAGAGGCCAACAGGAAACCACAGCAACCAACCAACACACAAATACTTCACAAGACTCAAAATCAGGAAGGCTGAAGATGGGAACACAAGGCTTCCCGAAACGTAAGGAGAAAACATCTTGAAGTAAACTGATTATAAATATAATGTGTGTGTGTGTGTGTGTGTGTGTGTGTGTGTGTGTGTAAAAGGTTGTTTCCAAGAGAAACGGGCAGTTGCTTACGATGTCAGAGCCATGTCTACCATTGTACACGTGTCATACTCACAACCTGTTGTAACTTTATTCTGTCAGTATACATGAAATCCACCATTGCGTATTTATAACGAAACTAAACAACACGTCACCTTGAAACATACTTCCAGTTAATAACATGAAGTGCTTTGTGTCCAAGTAATCTTGTCTGGTATTGACAGTTCAATTCAAGGTCTGCACCGATTGTGTTTTTACATTAAACATAAGTGATGCGAACATAACGTAAAACCATATGTTGTATTATGCACTAGATACTATACAAGCGGTTTTAAAAATACTATAGTAGAATTTCAAACGAAGAATGGAAAAAAGGTAGAAATTTATTTTGTTTAGGTATAATAGTGTAGTGTGTTATAATAAACCGTAATCAGAATAAAACATCTCACGTATTTTTATCTCAGGATAGAAAAGTTACCTCAAATATGAGTTTACGATATAAGGACAAGGGGCGCAAATTCAGTGTTTATCGTAGGCAAACATTTTTCATAGGTATTGTAACGCAACAGAAATGCTAGCATCCATGTTACATAAAAATTAGGTTAACAGAATAATAAACAAGTCAATATCTAACCCCATGATAAAACAAAAATCTTATAATTACAGAATTATTAACAGAATAACACATTAATTATTTAAGTTTCAAGTACACTAACACTGATATTTTTTAGAGAGCCAAGTTAATATTAATTAATTACATCAATATATCCCACAACTCCAAATATCTCAGATATTTAAATAATTAAGTAAATTAAACGACCTAAGAGAGTAAAGACAGGGGAACATACCCGTTCATAGCAACGAATAGACATACACTGTGTGAAAATAACGGGACGCTCGTACTCGTCACGATACAAATTGACGAACCCAACAGTGGGGCTTAACCCAGTAATACCCGTTCTATAACAAATTGACGCCGGCAACGTTGGGGCGGAAAGAACGAGAATCCCGCGACCGTAAGAAACACGTAAGAGCCGAGCGGTCTGACCACAGTATGCATCTGTTTCCAAAATATTGCGTAAAATTTATGGCCCAGTAAGAGCAAAAAAACAATTGGAGAATACGCAATAAGAATGAACTACAGGCTCTCATACATGGAAAAGACATAGTGAAATTCAACAAATCACAGAGGTTGTGTTGGCTGGGACATGTGGAAAGAACGTCCGAGGAAAGAATACCTAAAAGACGTAGAGGTAGAGGCAGACCAAGGATGAGATGGTTGGATGGCGTAACAGAAGATCTTGCTAGCATGGGAATCAGAGAGTGGAGAGGAAGGGCGGAGAACAGGTAAGCATGGAGGAGTATTGTTGAGGAGGCTAAAGCCCACCAAAGGGTGTAACGCCAGGTAAGAAGAAGAAGAGGATGCTTCTGTTTCCGATATTATAAAGAACCGTGTTCGTCCTTAGTCGAATGTGTTGATTTTTAGAGTTCTCTATTTTCGACTGAAACAAAGTTAGTCGCTGGAATGCGGACAATTAGTGAACGGAACTCGTATTATAATCGGTAAATACAGTAAGAATGACCAGCGTCTTTAAAACTGTTTGGCGGGGACAAAGTTTAGCAAGTCCACTTGTCCAGAAACTTTCGGACATTATAATGCTGCATCTATACTTTTCCGTTCTTAGTTCAATCCTGATGTAAACAAACCCACGTGGCAAACCTGAAACGCTATTGGTCAGGGGCGTTGACACTGTTCACACAGTAATGTATTACGTGCATGTGCAGAATGTCTGTATAGTCATGTGAGAGTTATTTTGCCACCTAAATCGGGGCACGTCGTTTTAAGACTTCCTTCTTATCACTGTATTCTGAATCATATTGAATTAATATGGACCCAGTTGAAAGGATAAGTTATGTTGCCCGTCACAACACAACATTAGCTGCTTGATATAAAACAATTTAATGAGAAGGCGGTAAATGAAACAACGGAGGACAAGTGGAGTCATTGTATGCAGCATACAATCAAGGATGATAATAAGCTATGGCAACTGGCCCACATTACCATCGTCGTTGTGAACAATGGACAATCTTATTAATAACGCTGACTTAAGTGATGATACAAGTTCAGATACAGATATGGAAGGCACTGAATTATTCTCTGACAGCAACTGATAGTATTCAGTACACTGGTATAATTATCATAGCGTCTATTTTCGTTTTAAATAAACTTTACTTTTTGTTTGTTGCGATATTTAAACGGTTTATTAAAAAATGCTATTAACGGGTGTTATAAAATATTTCACTGTCGGTCCCGACACCGTCATACAAATTTTACTTTGGTCAGGACAAATTATTACAATTTACGTGTGTTTATACAGTATCAATATTACATGTAGCCTGTCAGAGTGACACCTCTAACTCAAGTAGCAAATAGCGTTTCAGATGTGCCACGCCGTTTTGTTTACATCAGGATTAAGCTAAGAACGGAAACAGTATACATTATTATAATGTGCATTATTAAGTAAATGGAAAGTATATGTAGCAGGCATTATATAATACGCGTTTGTTCTGAGTGTAAATAGGGTGAAACGTACGTTTGTGTAATTCCTTGAATACGCAGAGTGACGGTGGGTACAGAAAATAACCAGGTATTCCTTACTGGTTGTAGGACAAAATTATTTTTATACAAAACGCACAGACATATATAAAGAGGTTATGGAACTCGTAACTAAAACTCAGATTCATATGTCATCTAAAGTCATATACTTCTTAAGTCATAAGAAGAACACTGAATGGAAAGGTCAGAAGAGATACTCTTTGGAAATTTTATAAGTGTTGGCAGTCCCGTGCGGCCTTTATGGCAGTGAGACTTGGACACTGAACGCAAAGACCCAAAGCCGGATACAGGCTAGTGAAATGAGAGTTTTATCATCAGTATTAGGAGTATCACGGAGGGACCGGCTAAGAAATGACGATATAAGGAACATTCTTGGGGTATACGAAAGGATAAAGCAATACATACGGAATTGGACAGACTATGTTGAAAGGATGCAAGGATGCATACGAACATGGTACCAAAACAAATTTTGTTTTGTAATCCGAAAGAACGGCGGAGTATTGGAAGACCAAAGAAGGAAACGAGGAGTGCGCAACGGATCGTAAGGTCCACAGCCTGAAGAAAAAGAAGAAGAAGAAGAAGAAGAAGAAGAAGAAGAAGAAGAAGAAGAAGAAGAAGAAGAAGAAGAAGAAGAAGAAGTCATATTAAAGTCATCTAAAATGTTTATTTTAATAATTTTTTACAACAAATTGCATTCAAAACTTGTATTTTTGGCCTGTTTTGTTTTGTAATCCGAAAGAACGGCGGAGTATTGGAAGACCAAAGAAGGAAACGAGGAGTGCGCAACGGATCGTAAGGTCCACAGCCTGAAGAAAAAGAAGAAGAAGAAGAAGAAGAAGAAGAAGAAGAAGAAGAAGAAGAAGAAGAAGAAGAAGAAGAAGAAGTCATATTAAAGTCATCTAAAATGTTTATTTTAATAATTTTTTACAACAAATTGCATTCAAAACTTGTATTTTTGGCCTGTTTTATGTTCCACCGGAATTATTTTTATCTACTTTCCTTTATGGTAATTTCACAACGCAAGTAAATTGTTATGGAGAATATGCTGTTTGTAACGGATGGCGCTCCAAAGGCATTAAAGTAACTATAGCTGCAGTATAACAGAATCTCTGTAACCTTTCACTTTGACTATCACAACAAATCTTATCAGTGGAAATTAATTTTTTACCTCCACCCACGTAGTCGCGTTGTTGACACGATCCTGTAGCGGCTATGCTCCATGTTAAGTTCATCAACTTTGAGGCCCCTTATCTTAGAACCTGTAAAAGATATAAGTCTGAAATTTTAGCATGCAGGTAAGCACACTGTACACTAAATCGCTACTACAATTGTAGAATATATTCCAATTTCCGGATTTTTTATAATTTTTTGTGTTGTTCTAAAAAATTGCATACAAAAAGCGTGCTCAATATTTTTTTATGTTTTTATTTTTCATTGAAACTGTATAGTTCTAGTAGTGTAGTTATATATCCATTAGCCCAATAGCCACAAAAATGAAGCTTAATAGTTCACTTGGTTTCTGAACTAATAGGTTATAATGATAAAATTTTATAGTGATTGATGTGATGACACTAATGCATATTAGATATTATTAAGTGTTTATATAGTTAATTGTATGTATAAATATTTCGTTATATGGAGTGTAATGTTGAGACAAAGAAATGCCTCAGATAAAAATTTTCTATAATATGTAGCAGCGGCGACAGACTGTCGGCTATGGGACATATTTGTTAACTTTCGAAGTCATAAAGTAACGGAAACTCATTGTTTGCTAAAAACGACTTTAGTGTCATGTACCGTTAATTTTGACAAATATTGGCCTTGAGAGTACAAAAGATGAACACTCATAAAAAACTTGTTTAGCGGGTGAAAGCAGCGTCGGTTGGAGTGAAATCAACACGTGCTAAATTCAGTGCGTTTTCTATGTGAACAGCCAATCATAAAAAGCGTAACCAGTAAGCGCCAATTTTTTAAGACACATGAGTGGGCAAATTCAAAGTTCCCGGCCCGGAGCTAAGCTCTAAGCCTATCAGAGAATTTTGAGTAGAACTAGAGGAAAGCTAGAGAGGGCAACTATTATAAATATTAGTCCAACGCGCCCGATCGCGTCTCTCTTTTTTCAAATCAGTTCTCTTACAAATCAGCTTTCTTACAAGTCAACTTTCTTACAGATTGTTCTCTTTACAATCAGTTTTGTTGCTTAAAACATCTATCGTCTTAGAGTATCATTTAATAGTACGCGAAATGTAAAGACGCTTAACATAAACTTTGTTATTTAAATTAGTGATTTAAAGTAATAGTGTAGGAGAAACAAAGTGATGATTAAATTCACAGTTTAATAGTAATAGAAGGGTAGTTAATTCCATAACTATTCTTGAGAAGTATAATGGTAAGCGGAGTGTAATTAAGAAAATAATCTTCAACGCGAGTGATGACTTTAAATCAGTTCGAACATGAAGAAAGAAGAAGTTTATATTGATTAGTGATATTAAATCAACCAGTATACTTTTTCTTGTGCGCGGCAGTTCGTGTGCGGAAATACAACGAAATACGGGTAATACCTACAGTAGTGAAGTGTGTTCAATTAAAAGCAGAGTATGTGTTAGTGAGTGTTAATTAACCACGCTGATAAAAGGATTCCTGATGTGGACAAACCGTGAGCAAGTACAATCTAACATTTTATATATATCTATATAATACATATTTACAATGTCGTAGATCATCTATATACTTCCAAACTCCCGTCTCATTTCTTAAAGAACCTTACGAGTAAATGGATGCTATTTTGAGTTACCTTATGACTTAGAAAGGATTAGTATGTTAGTGCAATTCAAAGTTGAAAGTTCATTTGTAGTAGAGTCAATTTGATTATGATTAATAATGATACGTACTTATAAATAACTTAAACATGTGTAGATGCTAATGGTATTTATTGATACTGATGATTAGTGAGAGGTGTAACAAATTAGGCATATCTGATTAATATAGATATATGCAATTGTTCCTATTTAAATAATAATTGATTTATATTTATGTATGTATTAACTTTACTCTATCAGATGACATTATTTGAATAATTTTGATTAGGAAACATATAGAGAAATTAAAAGATATATAATTCTGATTATGAAATATTTATTGTATATTCGACAATATAGTTAAACGATAAATGTATTTGTCGATATTTGCATTTCAGAGATAATTAAAGATATATGTTATTAGCATCCAAATTACTGTGTTTTCATTCAGAAAACCCCTGAGATCACATAATCTCTGGCGCCCATACGAAATTTAAATATATTCAATTTAAATATTTTCATATTCACGTAAACATAGTTATACAAAAAAAAAAGTCAGTAAACGCCAGAAAAACGAAACGACACTTTCGTTAACTTTATAAGGTCATTATCTAAAAAAATAGGTTGTTTTTCATAAAAATGTATTTGAAGTTTTTAAAACAGATTTTTATTGTTTTACCTGATTTAAAATAGTCCAGCTCCATACTCGGGGTCTTCAGTTATGTCTATTTGGTCCTCTAGTTTTCTCTTCACATTTCTAGTTGAGTCGAGTAGTCTTCACATTTCTTCACATTTCTGTCTAACCTTTTTCAACAATTCATCTAGTGCTGTCTCTGCCTCAAGGATTCGTTGCAAGTCAATTTTTTTCATTGCCTTAATCATATTTGATCCTGGTTTGATCCCTAGTTTTTTCAAGACTTGACACTTACTTATATTACCTTCATTGAAGGTCAACACAGCACCATGTACATCCAGAACCAAAGTATCCAGTCTAACATATATCATTTTGGCAATCTATTTCAAATCAAATGGTTCAGCGATTCGTTTCCATTCTGTGTACTATCATGAAGTCGTTTTTTTTTTTAGCAAATTAGGATGACTTAAATCAGGAAATAATGGCTGTATGACAGGATATTACAGACATAGGTAGTGAATGTTTATGTGAATAAGTTTCACCAGTTAGGATGGCCCGGTTATATTTGCACCAAGTCTTCGTTTTTAGGCCAAAAGTGGGAACATTATCAACACTTTTGACAGAACTTTTCCTTTCATCTCAAATTTTTTTAAATCGTAAAAAAATTATTAGGCGAATTCACATAAATTTGGTATCAAATTACTCAGAAAATGTTAAAGATTTTTAAAGACAAAAAACAAAAAATAAACTATTTTTGGTCGGTTTGCCGGTTACGAGTGCCCTTAAACGGGAAGTTACACTGACAGCAGAATGATGATAGCACGATTAGTCGACTTCACTAAAGGTGATAAGATCCAGGCGGTCGGTAAATGCTAATTGTGGCAACGTCGAGGCAACGTGTACTGGGTATGAAGATGTTATAATATTAACGGGACAATCTGACTGACGTGTACGGACAACATAACTGTAATAAGAACACGTTATCATATCCAAAAAGGTCCTCATGTAAAACTTCTGGACGCGCGAGGCTTCTGGACTATCTAAAATTGTACACATTACTTGCCTCGCACATGCTCTTCATGGAGTACCTGAAGACGTTTGATGGTAGTGTCTTGGGGTAGACAAATTCAATGCAAACGGGAAGAAGATTTTCGTTAAAACTCTGGTTCGGTTAATGAAATTTACAGAAAAGGCATACTCTCTACCCTTGTTGATGCTACAGACGAATTTCGATAGTTTGGTGGAAACGATGCAACTGCAAAAAAAACTTTTTTCAAGAGTTATTTTTAGCCGATTTGTTAAGAAATCTGGCACACATTAAATCTAACTTTGTGTCTTATCAAAATCTACGAGGGCAGTCTAAAAATTCTCGGCCTCGACAGTAGGCGGCAGCACCATCGCGAATTTTTTTTCTTATGGTGGTATTTCATCTATTGTTAGCATCCGTGTGCAATTTCTGGTCATTCTACCAAGTAATTTGTATTATACAGCCGTTTAAAACAGAGGTGTTGTCCGTATTTCTTAAAATGGAGAAAACTGAGTATCGTGAGGTCACAAAGTTCTTTGTGAAAAAAAGTTTAATACCAAGCGAAATTTATTCAAGTTTCGTTAAGGTGTGTGGGGACTCTTCTCCTTAATGCGACAACAGTCAAAAATGGGCTTCCGAGTTTAAACGTGGTCATACCAGCCTGGAAGTCTCTCCACGTGAAGGACGTCCAAAAACGGCAACACCACCGGAAATCATAGAAAAAGTGCATGATATGGTCTTGGACAATCGGTGAATTAAAGTGCACTGTATTGCCTGAGACTATAGACATTTCGAAAGAACGCGTCGGACATATTTTACATGACGAATTGCAAATGAAAAAGCTTTGTGCCAGGTGAGTGCCGCGGTTGCTCACAGCAGATCAAAAACTCATGAGCATGAAAGTATCTGAACAGTGCTTGGAGTGTTTTAATAAGAAGAAACAGATTTTGTGCGTTGGTTTATTACGATGGGTGAAACTTGGATCCACCAACACACACCAGAGTCCAAACAATAGTCAAAGCAGTCGACAGAAGCTGGTTGTTTAGTGCCAAACAAGGCAAAGTGAATTCCATCAGTAGGAAAAGTCATGGCGTCAATGTTTTGGGATCCTAAAGGTAGTTTGTACATCAATAACCTTGAAAAGGATTCAACAATAACCGGGAAATATTATTCCAACCTTTTATCGAAACTAGACGAAAAATTCGTGAAAAAAGACCCGGTTTGCAGAACAAAAAATTATTTTTTACAAAGACAATAGTTGCACCTGCCCAAAAGTGTTTTGGAAGTGGGAAAGTTAAGAGATCTCTGCTATGGATTGTTGGAAAATCTCCCTGTTCCCTAGATTTGGCTCTTCAGACTTCCATCTTTTCCCAAAACTGAAACTCGTTCTCGCTGGTCAGCGTTTTTCATCAGATCAAGAGGTAATTTCAGCTGTAGAGGGGTATTTTGCAGACCTTAGAGAAATCTATTTAGGGGGCGGGATAGTGGCACTGGAACATAGCCGGAATAAATTTGGAAATTATAAATTCGTTTTTTCATTGTTATGCTGAGAACTTTTAAGAGCGCCCTCGTCTCTGAAATTAGCCGTCTTTGAAATTGTCGATAAGCAATTCTGTAATACGTTAAAAATTCATACTGAATATTGAAAGCCAGTTGTCGCAAGCACTGGTGAAGTAGCTGAAAAAGTTAAGAATAAAATTTAAATATGTTCTTGAACAAAATCCGGGACGTTCAACAACTTATAAAAATGGTGTCATTATTAGCGGGAAAAAGAATGAATTAATCGGACGTGATCCAGAAGTTTCCTCCAGTGATTTACAAGTTTTCCAACATTGCTTCTGTTACGTTATGCGATGAAGAAAGGAGTTTCCCAGATACAAAGATCTACTGGCATACCATACTTCACATACGAGAATTTGAAAATGTGAAAACTTTTATAAGGTGAAAACTAGTTTAAAGGAAAAACTTCGTAACTTTTGTTAAAAATAAATACACCACTTGGTAATACAAAACCAGAATATCAAAATTATTTACAGTGTAGGTTAACTATCTTTATGATATGTTCGTTTACTTTAGTGTAAAAACATTCATGTTTCCAGATTCTTCTTCTTCTTCTTCTTCTTCACTTCATGTTTTAGGCATTCTGCCTGTTACGGTTCCCACCTTTTCCTTGGTCTACCTAAATTTCTTCTTCCTCTGGCTTTGTATTTTCTAGCTTTTACTGGAATCCTGAATTGTTGCATTCTTTCTAAATGTTCTTGCCACTTGTTTCTATTAAATTTTATCTTTTCATTTAAGTTGAATACCTGAAGTTCTTGTCTAATCGTTTCATTTCTTATTCTGTCTATTCGACTACAGCCCTTAACTCGTCTTAAGAAACTCATTTCCTATGCCTGAATTCGATTTTCCAGATTTTTAGGTCATATAAATCCGAGTCCTAATGACGACGACGACGACGACGACGACGATGATGATAATGACGATGACAGAATTCAGTAAATACCCAACGGAAGTTACATAAATCACTGGCCAACAATGTGGTGTGACCGGTTATTACAAAGCAGAAATCTACTGCAGTAAGTACTTAACTTCATAATATCACGATCTAACTTAGCAACATTGCTTCATGAGTTGTATTTTAATTAATCTGAAAGGACACGCGTCCGCACGTCTTGCAGAGTGAGAAAGAGGGGGTAAGGAGCGAGCGAGCAAGAGAGAGAGAGAGAGAGAGAGAGAGAGAGAGAGAGAGAGAATGAGAGAGCGAGCAAGTGAGAGAGAGTGAGAGAGACCTGAAGAAATATTGTTGAGATAACGGGTAGCGGTTACGAGTAACCTTTCACTACAGAGCACGACAATTTACGCACACGCGTTATAAATTCCATCCGTTCATTCATTATAAGTTCCTTACGATGAGAGTGACGTAAGCAGGCGCTGCATACTCGGAGCTAGGAGTGGTGTACGTACGCATAGACTGCGCCTTTTTACCAGACACCAACACCGTACACACTTCAGATGTCAGTCTTCTAGCGATGGATTCTGTCTTCTGTACCTTTTACGCTCAGCTTAAGACTTTTGAATCACTTATTTAAGGAGCGTTGTAAATAATTACGTTCAAATTCGTTTGTCCAAAATCGATTTCCTAACGTCAGTCGGCACCTACACGTCAGAATTGATTGACACGAATACGCAAATACGAAATTAAAAAAAATGTACGCTTCTCCGGTCATTCATACAACAGATGTTAAAATTCCGTTCTTATGAGAAGGACAGAAATAAAATATTGCAGAACAGTTTCATTATAACGTCATGCAGAACGACCGGTTTTTAACAGTGCGTTTGAGATGCGCAGTGAACAAACACGTCGTTGCGACAGTAGGAAACGTTTTCCTACATTTTGCACAACACTTCTGAACGACGTTTCAATAGTGTACACACATCGGCAGCAATACGGGTGGAGAGAACATCAGAATCATCCAAGTGCCGTGAAGCGACAGTTGTGACGGAGAGATAGTGTGTGAGTAAGACGGCCAACGAGTACTGTTACCTCTCTAGTCACCGTATGCTGTACTTTTAAATGGGAGCAATTGTTTCGTTGGGTGCGCGCATGTCACTGTTCAAAAACTATTGTGAGGGATATATGAAATCTGTAACGGTAAGAATAGAATAGCCATAACTAACTAACTGTTGTGTAACATAATGAACTTGGATCTGAGGAATAGACTAATAAAGTGATTTATATGCAGATTTTACTTTACGGGTCACATAGGAAAAGCTAATGAAGGGTTTGACTTTATGGGTCACATAGGAAAGGGTAATGAGGCGATTGACTTTATGGGTCACATAGGAAAGGGTAATGAGGCGATTGACTTTATGGGTCACATAGGAAAGGGTAATGAGGCGTTTTACTTTACGGGTCAGATAGGAAGAGCAATGAAGTGTTTTACTTTATGGGTCATACGGGAATCGTCAGTGAGGCGTTTTGCTTTGCGAGTCACATAGGATAGAGCAATGATGAGTTTTACTTTATGGGTCAGATAGGAAGGACAATGATCCGTTTTACTTTATGAGTCACATAGGAAAGGGTAATAAGCGTTTTACTTTATGGGTCACATAAGAAGGGCAATGATGCGTTTTACTTTATGGGTCACATAGGAAAGGGCAATGAGGCATTTCACTTTATGGGTTACAAGGAAAGGTCAATGAGGTATTTTACTTTATGGGTCACATAGGAAAGGGTAATGAGTCGTTTTACTTTATGGGTCACTTAGGAAAGGGTAATGAGTCGTTTTACTTCATTAGGTAAAAACACAGAGATAGAAATTTATTTGATGGAGAATCTGGGTTTGGAGGCGTATGGAAGGAGGATGATGAAGAGATGTAATAATCAACAAAGAAGTGTTTAGAAGAATCGAGGATAGTAATAGACTTCTGTGAGTTGCAAAGGGAAGAACAAAGCTACGTATATTGGTTTTATCCTTTATGGCAAATGGATTACTGGAAACTGGTTTTGAGGAAACAGTGGAAGGGAAGAAGAAGAGAGGGAGGAGAAGCTCTCGGATGACACAATGTGGCGTGTCGTGCGGGGGCCGTGGGGACGAAATCAATACGAATGAAGTCGGCAGTGTTTCTGAGGCCTGTCATACAACCAAATACTATACTATGATGATGGTGAGTGTTGTTGACTGTCGAGACTTTTACGATGTGAGTCCTTTTAGCTGAGCGATTCCGCCCAGTGTTACGTTTCCCAGTGATGTTTAGACCACAGAATGGAAGAAACACCACAAGAAATTAACTTTGATTACAACTGTGTTCTCAGCAGATTACCAATAAAATTATTGTTTTCATGTATAAATTTCAAGCTCGCGATCCGTACGCATTTTACGGCAGAGAAATTGTTCCTTCAGTCAGTGGGGTATCTAGAATTTGGCTTTGGGGGTTCCGGATTCGGGTCAGCTTCATACAAAATAGAAAACATGTTAAGACTAATCAACATTACTATCTTTAAAGTGTCTGAAAAACGCGAGATAACATCCTGAACAGTCCCATTAAAGTAAACTGAAATAACACAATAAAAATACTCGTTATTGAAACGTGGTTATAAGATACTTATTGACTGAATTGATTTTCCTAAATTTCATATTTCAAACGTATACGCTAATGCTGAGTAACAAACCTGTTTTTATATTTTAAAAAGAGCTACTACTATATTATATATTAGCGTACACAGCTAAAAAATAAAAAAAAATAAATTAAACAGCTTAAATATTAAGAGATTAACAAAGTTCGTCAGCTTTTTCGACACTGTTCGTCCGGTCCCGATGCCCCCCCCCCCCGCCATCAGTAAAGAAACAAACAAACGAGATAAACATTTATGCAGAATATAATTGCGGGATGAGAAGTGATTGACACCGGTTGTACACGCGCTAAACGACTCAGATATCCATTCAGTTTAACATGTGAAGTGTTAAAAACTATTCGATTCAAGGTATAAACCTAAATGGCACACGTTTAAAGTAGTGTATAACGACATGCGCTGACGGCCAACTCGAGAAACGTTGTGATTTAGCGTGTTTGTGATTGTGTACAGATGTGGGTTGAAGATCTGCGCAAGTCCTTGGCGTGAGCACATACAATATGCACTAGATGTGCAGCCAACCGAATGAAAGTCGAAACAAAAAATAAATATGTAATTTAATTTGGCCTTTTGTAATGAAATATAGGCCTACTTCTGATGTCATGTGAACTAGTAGTGCTACTTAGTTGCGTGATCTAAATAGTTATACCACTCATTCATTACATAGTCATCCACATATTACTGAGGCGTAACGTGACGACGTTGCGTAATGTGATGGGGCTTTTGTGTATTTGGATTTTATTAGAACCTTAGTGGTGTTTGACGTCGGATGCCGCTACATATGTACTCAGTGCCGGATTTAAGATTTTTGAGGCCGTAGGCCAAGTTTTCTGAGCGACCCCCCCTCCAATTTTTTTAGCTTACGTTTGTAGGCTCCACTAGCCGTGTGAATGTTTATGTTCCTGATGAATACGTTTAGTGTACGGATTCAATTCTGTGTTCATAAAGTTTTCACATTAATAGACATCAACGAAACAACACGCTGCCCACCACACAAAGCTAAAAACCTTCTTTACATAAAAAAAAAATAAAAAAATAAAAACAACCTCAAATCGCAAACCGTTCAGTCACAACGCAGATAAACAATGATAACAAACAAACAAAGGTTGTACCACGGTTGTGTAAATTTGGGGGCAATGTAGCGGACGTTTAAAATTCGCATGCGCAGATTAGTTTTCAAGGATGCCAACGTCTTAAAAAGAAGCGCTCAATATTTAAATAAAAACTGTCTTCCATTTGTATTATTAACAAAAATTTATCATTTAATTTAAGAAAATCATACTTAAATAAATCAAAGTGCCCTCTTA
The DNA here is from genome assembly GCA_034769895.1 of Magicicada septendecula. Lineage (NCBI taxonomy): Eukaryota > Metazoa > Arthropoda > Insecta > Hemiptera > Cicadidae > Magicicada > Magicicada septendecula. The sequence goes on from CM068368.1 coordinate 129,368,529, forward strand.
CTTTTATAAAAATACTTCTGTAAAAAAAAAGTACCTGTAGCTTGCGGCCCCCTCTGAGCCCGCGGGGATAGCCCCCTCTGAGTCTCTAGGATTACCGGTACCAATGCATGTACTGAGTTTATGTTGAGGAAATTGTTAATATACAAAAATACACCGTCAGAATAAATGTTTTTACAGTGAGTAGACCTACACAGTTTGTGAAAACTAAAGGCTTGTGTTACTTTTGATTTCCAATGAAATTTTAAATAAAACACGTAGTAGTACAAGGCAACAGTTTTTATACGAGAAACAGCGTACTCGTGGAAGCAAAACACTGGAGAGATGACTAAGAAAAATTACTCAAGTTTCATGTCCGATTACAGGCCTATTACATTATGAAGTTTATTTTGCACTTATCTATAAGCAATATGGAGAAAAATTCACCTTTCCATCGGAGTAGTGATAATGATGTTTAAACTTACTTACATGCAAAGCGTGACAATGGTGTACGGTCAATCGGCAACTTAATACATTATAAGAACTGTACTCCTATAGAAAAAAGGTTTGGTTTCCATAATTTATGAGTAAAGTCAAAGATTACTCAAGACCTTTATGAGGTTTCCTCAAGATTAAAGTCAAAGACATCATATCGAAAGCAATATTTTGTTTTTTATGTAGCAGTGTAGTAAGTGTACAGTAATTATCATTTGGTCTCTGCGAAGAAGGTCAGAGGAAGACCCCCCGTCTTGATATCATGGAGCAGACTAGGAGCGATGCTGGCGCAGAACCCTTTGAGAAATTAACTTGCTGTCAAAAGAAGATGGTAATAAAGAAAGAGGGAACAAAGAGAGAGAGAGAGAGAGAGAGAGAGAGAGAGAGAGAGAGAGAGAGAGAGAGAGAGAGAGAGAGAGAGAGAGAGAGAGACAGACAGACAGACAGAAAGACAGCGAAAGTATTTAATATGCTTATACAGTACTTATGGATCAAGTAATGGCTATTTAGTGAAATAAAGGGAGAGCCGTGTAAGGACAGTGAGCGTAGGTAGCGCATTCCTGTACGGAACTTTCCCGCCTCTGTAGACGCAATCTTGCTTGTGCATCATGACCAGCTGCAAGTTACATTTTCGCATCTTTTCTGTTAAATAAATTACAAATAGGTATAATTATGTAACAACTATTATGTTATTAATTAAAAAGATAATGCTAAGCAATACAGTGTTCACACACTTCAAAGACTAAAAAATTTGCCCAGTTGGGCACAAGCAGTTTGTAGGTTTCTTGTCTCCTCTCCACTATTAGATGTCACATGTTCGGCCTCCACTTTCAAGCTATTTTTTCGGGGCTTTCCCATATCTCTTTCCTTTCACGTTTATAATTCGTCTCTTCCATTCAACTAACACGATCTACCTACTTTAAATCCTGTTTTACTCTTAAATTCTGATGCTTGCGAAGAATATATCTAAATTTGTTCTTGTGGTACGGTTTACGAGTACAATCCTTTCTGTTCCCGTATGTCCTTGCATGTGACTGAGAAATTTCGTTTCCGAGCTTGAGTACGATTTATTTATAACCTACTAAATTAATACCCATGACCGTCAGAGTTAATGAAAGTCATAACTTTATAGAATTTCAGTTGTGCTTCTGTGCTCGTCTTGTTTCGCAGTCCTCATTTAATAGTTCCACAAACAGCATGAAACGTTTTCAGCTTTCTTCCGTGGTCCTCGTCAAGTTCGTTACGTAATGTCACATCCCGTGTATAGAAGACGACGCCGTGGTTGAGGCGGACAGTTCTTGGACAAAGCAGATAAGGCCTGGTTGGGATAGGAAACAAAGGTTAATACAAAAGGGGTTCGAACACTTGCCCGGAGTGACACTTGCACGGAGTGATATTTGCCCGGAGCCCTCCCCTCCACATAATGGTATTTGGTGACTCTGAAGTAAGACTGTGACACTTGCCCGGAACTAACATTAGTATCTTAAAACTGTTCAAAACGTATCCTCTTTCAATTTTGGAAGGGTTGAATTCAGTGTTATAGTGCAATATTACTTTTATTTTATGAATTTTAAGAGACTTTTAGCCAACTTTGCGTCGTTTCCAGGGAACACCACGGGGAGGTAGTCTCTTATCGTTCCCCATATATTTTTTTCTTTACGTGAGTTCAATTTTTTTTTTTAATGCTGAATTAGAATATTTACGTATTTACAGATCTTTCCTGGTGAGAGTCTACTTCTCTAACCTATAGGCGTTGCCTTTACTTTAACTTCTGGACATAAGCAGCAGAAAGAAGGAAAGACCTTAGTTTGCCATCTAGTTCCAGTGTTTTCAAGGCCTCTGAAATGGTTTCATCAGTCTTCACTGCTGCTTTTTTCCTCTTCTTCCCGTCAATATTCAGGGCTATTCTATCAAAAAAGTGGCCGTAATACTCTGCGTCCTCTCGTAGAGTCTTGAGCAGTGAATATACATTTGGATGAGACCTCGAAATTAAACTATTAATTCTTTGATTCCACCCTTCAGAAACATTGTTGGTCCGGTGCCGTCTTCCGCAACAGTTCCACACTTTCCTTTGGATATGCTCATTCTCAAGCCACTGATCGACGACGTAGTCATAATAGAACACCCGCAGTTTCTCGTCTTCCGGTGTGCTTTCCTGTATACTTAGCCAAGCATCATCAATCAGTTCTAGCGGAACATGCGCGAGGGCAGAACACATTCGAATGTGAAGTCGAATCTCTTCATTTTCTTTGTACGCAGGAGCAAGGCCACAATCTTGTACTCTCCTCCATAAACATTGGTTAAAATGGTAGTTACAACCAAAACTTTCAGCTTCAGGAAACAGAGTTTTAGCTGATTGGATGATTGCCAGTTCAAAGTCCATTGTAAGTCTCCATCCAGGTACGTTGTTTTTCACTGCTTTGAATATGTTTCTCGTTTCTTATTTGGCAACAACGCGTAGACTGCTGGAATAGTGTTGGTTTCTTTCCAAGAACTTCCCAGATCGGTGTGGATGATAAATAACTGCCCAAACTGTTTGCTTGAACTCTTGAAGGTTCCGTCGACGAAGAATGAAGAACAACTTGTCAATGCAGATTTTCTTTTTTCGCTGGCAAATACCAATATTCTGTCTTCAGGCCCTCTGTTGTCGTCTTCAAGTAGAAACTTTTTACTGTCATTCATAAGTAGATTATTTTCTTCTAATCGTATTCCTTCAGAGTCGACTGGGTCCTTTGTAGGCCCCACAGTTTTTCTTCGAATGCGATGTAATGATTGTTTGGCACTTCTGTGTGATGATAGTGAAGTCACAAGGTCATATCCTCGATTAAAGAGCGGGCCTACTACTTTGGTGTAAATTTTTGAAATCGTATTATCTGTTTCCCTTGCACGCTTCTTTGGATTAACAACACTTTTTCTCACTTCAGTTGCCGCTTCGTCCGGAATTCAAACATGAGTTGCTTCGCCTACGATAGTATTATTTTTCGTTGATATTCTGCCTTTACATTAATCAACACATCGCCAATAAGTCACATCTTCTTTCTTGGTGTAGTCAACACCCTGAGTCAATGAGTCAACATTGCTCCTGCATTCCTATAACCAGTCCGACTCACCCCCTACCGGACTCCGTGCAAGTGTCACTGACAAAAATACACATAATTAGTCATTTCCTGAAATGCTTAGGGCTCTGGGAAAATGCCAACAAATTCCATCTCCGTGCAAATATCACTCCGTCCAAGTGTCACAACTTCATACAAAAGACAGTTGCTCCATCACAAGGCAAGAAGACAAAAGAGGTTTTCAATTAAATGAAAAAAACCCGTCTGGATGGAATCGTTCTATTGTTTCCTATCATGCAACCGCTCCCTCTGTACTCTGGTATTTATTGAATATTATAAAGTAATATTATAATAAAATATATTGTATTATTTGTGTGTCGTATGTGTGTGTAATACTTGGAGCAAGATAACCTTACGCACTAGTGACGTCGCAGCAGAAATCTGTATGTATCAAATCCTGTGTTCGCAGGAGAACATGCTGAAGACCTGCTGAATGACGGCGAACATTTTTTTCTCGACGGTGCGTTTAAAAGTTGTCTAAAACGGTTCGCGCAGTTGACCTCGGCAGCGCACCTCTGACACGAAAGTGTATGCAGTTCTGTTAGCACTTTAACCGAATAAAATGGAATCTACGTATAGCCTATACGTTTATTTACTCTCCTCAAGAAATGATATTCATTCTGGTCGCCAAAATTAATAAAACTTGATTCTGAAGCTGCGGCTATCAGTGAGGAGAGGAATATATTTCCAGATAAGCTACTACAAGAAGCCGCTGTAGCTATTATTTTAATCAATCTGTCTAGAGTTAAATACAAAACATTGGACTGACTATAGAGCATAAGAAAAATGAGGATATAAGACTCACGTGTAGGATATGTGCTGCTTCGGCATATTTGCCGATTTATCGAGTAGAAAACAGATGGCTTCATGGAAAGTCATCCCAAACATGAGAAATTAGTTGTTTTAATGGACTACTTAGTTCGGTAATGGATGGACAACCCAAACGTTCCTATTAGCTGTGGAATATTTATGGACAGAAACATAGAACTAATAACATGGTTGAGAGTTGGAAATCAAAGGTGAACAGGATTATAGAAAAACATCACCCTAACGTTTTTCTGTTGGTTAAAATGATGAAAGAAGGAGCGTAGAAAGCTTCTTTCCAGCTGGCAAAGGATCTTAGAGACCCGTATCAGAAACGAAAGAAGATTTATTTTTTGAGAGGATGATAGAATTAACATTAATGAACACTTTTTATGACGACAACAACCTGGAAAAGTATCTGAAAGCTCTTAGCTATATACACAAATTAGATTCATAAAAAACATTGGTTAAAAAAATTCGTAATGAACTTAGTGACTTATTCCAATCCTCTTCTACCACAAAGGTCTCGCCACCGTGGTCTCTTCATGGCCAGGGCCTTGGATTCATTCCACTGCACTCCCAGCCCCTGCAGAGCGCACCTCACATTGTCCTCCCTAGTCACTCTTCTCCGGTCCCTGGGTCTTCTCCCAGCAATTCTTACCTCATATAGTTGTTTTGGAAGTCTTTCCCCTTCCATCATCTGAACGTGTCCAAAACGGCACATCTGTCCTTTCTTAATTTGATCTTTCAAAAGTACTGTCTTAAGACTCACTCTTATAGTAGTGTTTGTGACTTGATCTTTTCTTGTCTTTCCTTCAACCTTCCTGAGGTAACTCATCTCCACAGTTTGGAAAGAGTTTAGATGCTTCTCAGTTAGAGCCCAGGTATCAGCCCCGTAAATAAGAACTGGCACATACCCTACGGGTTTTTAAAAATGGTCATCTTAACTTTCTTCGAAATTTCTGCCTTACCAATGGATTTGGTATTTAGTGGATGGAAGAGTCTCGAGCCACTGATTATTCATGAATTAATTTCCGCATTGATTTTATCATCTGAGCTTATTATAGAGCCTAAACATCTGATCTTTTTGACTTGTTACAGTTGCTTTCCTTTGATGGTAACCCGGAGTTGAGCTGGTTCTCTGGCAATAATCATCGTCTTAGTTTTTTGCCAAACTTACTTTCAGTCCTCTTCTTTCCAACTTCTCTACCCAAATATCAAAGTTCCTTTGGAGTCCCTCTTCTGTAACGGACAGTAAGGCTACATCATCCGCAGATGCAACAGCCCCAGCTCGAATCGGGTGAAGTCTCCAATTCCAAACATGGAATTCTCTAATTCTGCCCTTGCAACTTTTTATTACATCATCCATTAGTATTATGAAAAGTAGTGGACTACTACCAGTGGCGGCTCGTATAGGGAGGGCAAAAGGGCGCAGCCCTCCCAATAAATTTGCAAATTAAACTTGTCAATAATATAACTATAATGTGTAGTATCCTTATGTGAAAGATATTTTTGGGGCGACTAATAGGGATCACCCGATTTTTTCGGCATGGTCCCGCAGCCGGACGCTTTTGCTGTCGCCCTCCCTGCATAGACGGGTCTTGCGGGGAGCGGGGAAAGAGGACGTGTACACATTTAACATTCATGTTTCGTATGGTATCCAAGTCACTTTTATGTAATAATAAGTGATTACCTGTATGCGGTCCGCCGTGTGACTTCTCAAACTTGGTTACGTTACGCGTTTCAAGGCGTATGCCTCATCATCAGACGTTTAAAAACCAAAAACACACATATCACACAAAACTGCGTTTGTCAAAAAATAAAATTGCAGAAACAAGCATATTTATGTGCACGTGATGTACTGATTGGAATTCGTTGAGCAGTCTCAAAGCAGTATCATACAGGCGGTATGATACTGCTTTGAGACTGCTCAACGAATTCCAATCAGTAGCAGACAACACTTGAACGGGTGCGCACCCTACATCACGTGCACATAAATATGCTTGTTTCTGCAATTTTATTTTTTGACAAACGCAGTTTTGTGTGATGTGTGTGTTTTTGGTTTTTAAACGTCTGATGATGAGGCATACGCCTTGAAACGCGTAACGTAACCAAGTTTGAGAAGTCACACGGCGAACCGCATACAGGTAATCACTTATTATTACGTGTACACATGTCTATGCTTTTAAATCAGCAGCAGCCATTATAGGAGGGGCTCTGCCTGCTGTCTAATTTAGTGGCTCTTTTCATAGAGAAGTTTTTTTCACTCAGTAAAGCGAACCATTTCTTTGAATCAGTTTACGAGCGGATCGCCCATCTCTACAGAGAACCGGAGCGTTGTTCAAAACTTCTCTGTTGCTTTTTAAGGGCATATATTTTCTCTTGTATTTTATATAGTTTTGATTGTGTTCTTGTTGTATTTTTTGTGTCAACGTAATGTTCTAATAACTTATTCTTTATTAGGCAGTGTATTCTGTGTAAGATAGTGTTTTTGTCGAACCTTGTGTACATAAACGTGTAACTTATTCTGTGTAGGCCTGAGCCTGTGTGTTCTGTGCGTATTTGTTAGAAACAAGTAGGGTAGGGAACAAATATATTTTATTTAGCAATGCATGCATTTAATAACATAATTTAGGAACGTGAACTGCTTAGGGTTATAAATAATTTCAGTTTCAAACACTGTTTAAATATTGGTAGTTTGCAAGGTAGGTTTTTGATATTAACAATACTTTTAGTAGTAAAGCAAAAGGTTCAATTTTACAATTATTTCATGATAATAGCAATAATTTAGTTTCTACTGGTGACTTTTGTTACATATGGGTCCAAAAAAATTTGCCCCCCCCCACAGTCAAAAACATTAGCAGCCGCCACTGACTACTACTATCTTGTAGTGGACTATACTATAAAGTAGTGGACAAGAACACAACATTTTGGCGAACTTTCGAAATGAAAGTTATGGTTAAAATACAAAACAAAATATATGAAATACATTATTCATACATTAATGAAAGTGTACATACACGAATTAAAAAACTAAAAAACTAAAAACACAGAAAAAATATAAAAATTAAAAAATAGAAATATTCAAAATTAAAAATCTAAAAAACAGAAAAATTAACAAAAATATTACGGAATTTCTAAACCGCCACTGTCTTTGATGTGCGAGTTGCTTCAAAGACATTGACGGTTTTAAAATCAAAGTATCAAAATCACACAGACCCATGTCTGTAAAAGTGTGAGGGGAAGTTGCAGTTGATATATCTGGTCTTGTCTTGTTTATTTGTTTGCCTATACCACAGGACCTTAATGACACCCAGCAAATTGTCCGCCTCCCCCACGACACCTAGAAAACGGATTACTAGGCCTACGTCTAAATGTTATCGTTAATAATTACTGTTTATAAACTTACACGATACTTTCATCCAAAAATCATTGACATGCATATGTCGGTAGAAATACTGTATTTAGTTTGTGGGGAGAAATTTGAAATATAAATCGGCAGCATGTGTCAGAAAATCATAGTAGCTGAGAAAGGTTTTCAACTTTCATTCAAGTAAAAAAAGTGTCAGAGAGAAGACGGTAGACAACAGGTTAAATCTGATACGTATTCTGTTTGCCGTGTGACAGTTCTCTCAAGTCTCTCAGTTACCAGCGGCTTCGGAATTTGGGTTTCGACGACATCTTCATGATCTGTTTGTTTTGTCCTCTCTCAGATTGTTTTGCTGAAAACAACAACTGTACACCAGAGTTTACACAAAACTATAGGGCGGTGTAGAATTTGAGGAGTGCATATGTGAAAGAACATTCCAGGTCACAAAAATGCTCATACAAGTACAGACCTTCTCTACTCGTGTAATTACATACTACATTTTTAATCTTTGTGTTATATACTTTGAGTAATATACTTGGAAGTGGGGAAAACGTGTTTCAGATTCGTTAATTTGCAACAGGCCACTGACGTAATGCTTGAATTTAAAATGTGATATCATTACACTGTAATGATTAGCGTAGAATAACACGGATCTGAGTGTGCTGTAGTTGCAGATCTTGCGTAAGTATCCAAAACTGAGGAAAGAATCCCTGTTCTGCCAATATGATCTCTACGGCTAATGAGCCTTCCTTATTGCCGTACCCTTTGTTACTGATATAAGTTGTATTGGTTAGTTGAAATATAAAGACGACATCCGGGTAAAGATTGACACTTCTGGCCTTTCTAACCCATTCCTGTCAGTTCTTAGTTCTGTTGGCAATCTGAACTTTATTGCCAGTTAACCAAAAGATCTGCCGTAACTTTCTTGCCTGTAGAGGCGCTATACGGTATTAATATGTTTCTGCACATCATTAAACAACGGTTACACCGACAGTAGAATAAACGAAGACACGACGGATCGGCTACATTGAAGGTGATAAGCTGCAGTTGATGAATACTAATCGTAGCATGTCGAATACACGTGGACTAAATATGATAAGGTCGTCTCACTAGCGGGGCAACCCGACTGGTGGTCAGAGACAGTGTAGGGAAAGGGCCACAGGTTTATACGGCGTTACAAGTCGCATGGCACCTGAGGGATTAGGAGACCCTTACTAACATACAGACACACAAACGCAGCTGGCCCGCACGCCTGGGGTATGAATCATCTACTGGGGGGTCCACTACGTAACTGGAACTTTTATAATATGAATTTATTAACAAACGAGTTTAGCATATTTTTTGTAATATCCATAAAATTTTAAAGAAAATGACACCAAACACGACGTGGTTGTGATATAATTAAGATGTACAACAAAGTCTAATTTAATATTCATTTTGGATTTAGGAATTAGTATTTTGCAGTACTGTGCTTAAATTTCAATACGATATTATATTGTAAATATAGCATGTAAATAGGTAATTGTATAAATATTATCACATCAATCAATTTTTTTCTTTTTCATTGGGATAGATTTTAAAATAAAATAATTTTTTAATGAATATTACATACAAGACAGCATTTATCATTGTAGAAAAAATAAAAATTTTCATATTACCATCGTAATTTTGCACCATAAATGTAAATTGTAAATACATTTTTGTTTATAATCATCAAGGAATCTCCAACATACTTATTACTTTATAATAAAATCTTTATTAAGTACTCCAATTTTGCGTTTGCTTTAGAAATCCCTAAAATACTCATATTTATCATTTGGGATCATTTTTCTTACAATTTCACGTAGATTACAAAAATTATAGTTTAATTTGGATTATAAGCTAAATTAAAAAGTTTATAGTTTTGAATTGAACCGTATACTTACAACTGAACTGCCCAGTTCATGCCTGGCCGGGCCGGTTGTGAGTGCGCGTGCGAGAGTAACGGTCTTCTAATCCCTTAAGTGCCATGCGGTTTGGAACACCCTATAAGAACACATCATTCTTCGCACACATGATTAAGATTAACGAAAAATTCTAATAAAATGAATATTAAGGTGATACGGGTACATACTACACTTTTCTCCAATCGGAGTCCTTATTCGCCAGGTCTCAGTGAGCACTAAATACTAATCCATGCCTTGTGTGCGAGAATTATATGCCTTTTGCGTCTGTACGTTTTCTCGAAACTGCGTGCGCACGAAAAAGTTGAAACTCGACTCAAGTGAATTACTAGGTCTGTCGAAAAGATAATACTTGAGATACGATGTCGCGTGTCTTGTTAAGCATTAATATGATTAGTACTGCAGTACAGTGTTGTATTACAGCTGGCGTAAGGTAAGGCAGTAAACTAGTCGGAGGAGTAACGTGGTTTATCTGGTAATCTGAACTAGGCGAGTAACTTGCCTTTGTTGACAGCTGCTCTAGCTCTAACAGTACTAGGCGCGTTTATATTTCTCACGGACGAACAACTGATATCCTCCGCTAGCACGAGCTGTGAGCATGGCAGTGACGTCATCGACAGGCAGAATGTTGTCAAACATTCCGTAAGGATTGGACACGTCTACGATCCGTAAGACGAGGGTATGGAAGGTCCTTGAACAACTGCGCGTAATTACATACATATAAACGCGTAAATACATATAAACAATAATCACATGCTTAGTTATAGAGATTGAAGGCGGAAAAAATACGAGCAGGATGCCATAAAGTCGTAAACTCAAGTTTATTAGTAAACTAACACTAAGTTACTAAAGGCGATAAGGTTTAAAGTTGAAGGAGGAGAAAACTGACATTACTCACTCATTCAAACTGTTGCCCGTCGACACCAAAGCAACTGTTATCATTCTTAATCAATTTTTTGTTTCCGTCGGTGTAGCTGATATTGGCTCCGCCAAAATAATGTCAGACGGAAATATTTGATTTAATAATGTGCGTCACTTCCAAATACTGTCTCTGTGCACCAATCAGATTACACCGTTAGTAAGATGACATTACGGTTTGGAGTGCACGTTAGCCAGTTAGTATTTATCAACCGCAGCTTATCCCATCTGGAGCCGATCCGTTGTGTCGGTGTCATTCTGCTGTCGGTGTACCCGTTGTATATTGGTGACACCCGTATCGCGACGTGGACCCATTCTAACCAATATTTCTATGCCTGCTGACGTCTTCGCATTAAAAATAAGTGATACAGGTGATTTAAGGTTCATGGTTTACTGTCTGCAAAAATTTGTAACATAACTTCCCGATGATTATTTTAAGACTCATACATTATACAGTACTTCTCGTTTCTTAGTTGATTTCATTGGAATCTTGAAATAATAATTGGAAAGTAATGTTATGAATTTTTTGAAAATAGTAAACCGTGATCCTTAAAATACTCATTGGGCTGGAAAGGGTCAATTAAAACATAAGTAAAATAATTTAAACAGTTTATACTCGTTCGGTTTCACATGATCCTCCTCTTCAAAAGTTACAGAAAAATCGAAAGCAGTGTTATCGTACAGAGGGAAAAGATCCGAAATTACCATAAGCTGCAAATCATGTAGTCACGACAATCAAACTGTGAGAAGATTGTAACGAGCAGAAAATTTTAAAAATTTTAAATTTTCACTTCGGCAGAGTACGTTCACACGAGGCAGTGTCAACGACTTATAGTTGGCGCAATAAATAAGGAGTAATGAGAAGATGTCAGTGAGGCGTCGCTGACTTGACAATAGAAACACATTAAGTTTGATCCAACTATAGCAATTGGTGGCGTAAGATGACAGGGAAAGTTTCGTCCAGAATTTTGCTCTCTGCAGCTGTAACAAAGTAAGCGAGGACATTCACACCCGTACCGAGAATTGTAGCAGATGTTGACCATGTTACGTCAGTATAAGATAAACGACAAAAACGAGTGAAACTACATATTTCAATGGAACGACTGCACTGCACCTTAAGAAACAATACAGTAAGATAGGCCTGAAAAAGACTAAAGTCATGTTACGCAGCTGGAGTTATCGTCTAATTGACAGACAAGAATTTACGAAGGGAAAGTTGGGGTGACTTCACCAGCCGGCAGATGTTCAAAATTGTTAATAGCCAGAAAAAAGGGGTTAGAACTTGGAACAATGCGCCAGGAAGACTGAAAGTACAGATAATGGGAATCTATAGAAACACAGAGTTTACTCAGACAATAGATTGATCGACAAGTGTCTAATAGCCATAGTTTCGTCGAAACGGGTCAACGTTCGTCAGAGCAAAAATCGGGGAGACGTAAGAGCCTATCAGATGCCCTCAGCCAGCGAGAAATTTGGTGGTAAGGAGTGTTTCCATAGCAACTGAAACGAAGGACCTATCGGGAGAACTATGACGTAGAATCTTGACATGGTGGGACAGTATTTTCCAAGAAAACTAAAAACTGACCAATCTCGAAATGAAGTAGGCGTGAAGCGCGCCAGAGACAAAATTTTGAGTAGGGACGAATTAATAAAACTATCTGCCCAAGACAGAGACAGTCAGTGATACTCAATTTTTAGACAGTTTTCACTCAAATTTTGAAACAAGTGATACTAAAGTTTTCAGACAGTTTTTACACTCAAATTTTCAAATAGTTTTAACTTCAAGTGCGAGAGACGGTATATCATAAACTTTCAACAGTTTATTCTAATCATTCGGAGTTAGTATTATTTAAATTTCAGAAGAGTACATTAATCGTGCGGAATATTAACTCGAGTCCGGAGTTAAAATTATACAAAGGGAACAATCAGACCGTTACACCAACAGACATCATCACTTAACGATATACAAAACAGTTGAACTTAATATAGTGTACTACACATTATTAACAACATAATGAACACGAAACATTAAACAAATTAATGAACAATACGAATGTTTAATGAAGCAGCGACAAGTGGAACTAGACATGTATATTAACATTAAAACGAAATCACAGTACACACAGTAAGATGAAACATTCTATTGAACACTGAACTTGAATTATTCACATATACGAACGCCTACGCGAGTGACCGGAAGAGTAAGTGTTAAGTGATTGTGAGAAAGCTGGATACGACGGAATGGGTCTACGAGCCATCTTCATCTCTGGAACCCGACTTCAACAACAATTAATGGATATTCGATAACCAAGTAACCATTATTATAATTATTTCTAATTAGTAACTTCTACTGACCTGGTTTCTTTCAAAGAATTCACACCTGAGAAAATTATTAAGAAAAGTAATGAATAAATCTGAATAAAGTAATTAATGAATGTATTAACAAAAGCTTATTTGGGATTTAATGAACGCATCAAATAAGTAATATGAATTGTTATATTGTTTGATTTATATATGTATGTATGTTTTCTTTGTTTTCAGCATATATTGAAACACGTATTTGTTATTATAAAATATGTATGTATTTCAGGTAAAGCGACGTATCATATGTACAATTATAATGTATTATGAATGATAATTAAACTAGTACTTTAAGTTGATCATAAATATGCGTTCATTATTACCAAATGCAACCCAAACATTAACCTAAAGTTTGAAGGAATACAAATAGATTTTAAGAGTTTCATGTGTTCAAATAAAGTAAATGAATTGATAATGTTAATCTATTAAGTGATATCACGTATGTGCTGATGAGAATCAGAATAGTTATACATAATTTTTAAATGGCTGTTTCACACACGGCATGAAATTAATCAATTAAAGCAAGTGAATACATATTATCTATTGCACCTGAATTATATAGAATTCACTATATAAACTGTGTTCCAACACGTTGGTATAGATAATTAGAATAATAAATAAAATTTAATTACACACATACATGTGAGAGATCGATAAATTTATATATTTAATAGCAAACACAATTACATAATTAATTATCACAAAGGTAATTCTTCATTTACATTTATTTTGCAAAAATTGACATTTATAAATGGCGCCCATTCGCACGGCATGATACGTATTAACAAAGATTGTTAACACGTACAGCTTTAGTAAAGAACAGGCAGTAGAAGTAGTAGAGAAAGTAGTGTCATAGAAATAGAAGTAAGATAAGTGTTATTAGAGCAAGTCAGTTTGAATGATTACGCGTAGGAGGGCAAAAATGGCGAGCAATTCCGACAGCGTAGAATTCGACATTAATAACCAATTAGGTACAGTAAATACAGAAGACAATACTACACCTAGCGAACCAAGTAGCGTTGTGGAGAGTCCAGAAGATAGGGCGCGAGGACAGACATCGAAACTAGAAGATGGAACTCTACAAATGTTGATGGAGTTCATCCGTCAACAGAACGAAAAACAAGAAGAGAATCTTAACAGAAAACAAGAAGAACGAGACGAGAAACAAGAAGAACGAAGCAAGAACTAGAAGAAAATATTAAATTAATTAGTGAAAAACTAGAGAAACAAGAAGAAAACAGTAGATTAATTAATGAAAAATTAGAAAAACAAAATGAAAAGCTCGACCAGCATAAGGAAGAGATTAAACGTCAGACAGCGGAACAAATTATGCAAATAAGATCCGAGATACGTGAGTGCCAGCAGACCTGGGAAGGTAAGGTTAACGAACTACAGAAGAAGCAAGATGATATCGTGAAAGACTTGAGAGAAGAAGCCAATAAGAAGTACGTAGAAGTACAAGAAAAACAAGAAAATGATCGTCAAGAATGGATGGCAGCAATACACACTACCCAGACGACCGTTAAAAAGATTAATCACAAGTTCGATGTTCACGTCAAGGATTACAATAAGAAACACGAAGAACTCAAGGCCGAGATACACGATACCATACTGCAGAAACAACAGGAGCAAGAAGGAACAAATAATAATATTATACAGAAGTTGGAAGAAGTTGACGGTAGACAACGTTCAACAGAACAGAAGTTGGACGAGACTACGAAAGAGAAGACAACGAGGATCGAAGAGTTAAAAGGACATTTAACTAAAGTGAAAGAAAACCAGGAAAGACTCAGCGACAGTTAATGGAAGGTGAGTGTGGTATATTAAATCGAATTAACGGGCCTAACCACAATGACCTTAAATACAATGGCACGGACAGATTCCCTATGGAATTCCTCAAGATATTGTCCGAAATACAAGAGTTATACTACCCCGCTGACAATATCAAGTGGATTGGTAGACATCTGGAGTTAGACGCAGGAATTTGGTGGCGAGTGATACGTAACCAAATATCAAACTTTGAAGAATTCAAGGAAGCGTTCTCTCTGAAATATTGGGGCCAAGAACGACAAGACAGTATCCGGGATCATTTGGAGTATGGCAGGTTTGATTGGCGTGGACCAGTTACTGCTATTCAGTATATTGAACGTATCTTATTGGAGAGTCGGCAGTTAACACCCACTCTGACTGATAATCAGCTTATACGTAAGATATCTCGTCACTTTGGGCGTGAGATTCAGCTCGCTGTGGTCACAAGAGGAATTGTGACGATACCAAACTTCGAATCATTGATCATAGAGTATACACAGATTCAAACGAGAAATAATAGAGAGTCGAACTATGTGGCGACAAACGAGGGAAGAAATGCCTATAAGGAAAGTGAAAACGGTTTGAACAAAGGAGGTGGAGTGCAGAAGAAACCGTGGGGTGACAGACCGGCCATAAATACCCAACAACATCGTAATGCGGACCGACGCGCCGTCAACACAATAGAGTTTACAAACACGACAGCTGGCGCATCGGGCACTCAACCCAAAAGGAACCGTCAACAAGAAGAAGAAGAAAAAAAAATCCCTCCACTCATTAACGGAGATAGCCGACAAAACAAATGACTACCAGACGAATATAATCCTACCGGACTTACGAAGCGATTTATTATGTAATGATGATGAAGAGATTTCCCAACGAATAATTAAGTGTCCAGAGATAAATATCAAGTTCAACAATAAGGTTAGTGTACAAGCGTTGCTCGATACTGGATCCGTTATTGCAGGATTATCCGAGTCGTGGTTTCACCAAAACAAACATAACATTACACCTTATGAAATATTACCGATGTCTAACACATTAATAGTTAGCGCGGTTGGTAATAAGTCAAAGCTAATAAGAAAACAAATATTATGTGATATCTATATTGAAGAAATTAAATATGAATGTGTTTTTCTCATAATACCAGATTTGATAAAACCTTGCATATTAGGAACCAATTTTCTTCAAGAAACAGGATGTCTCATTGACATGGGAAGAAGGATCGTCGAGTTAAGAAGAGAGGATGACGAAGCGACGTACACAGTGCCAATGATGCATATAAAAGTGGTGGACGTAGAAGAAGAAGAGGAGATCATCAGAAACATTGACAAGAAGATAGAAAGTATTGAATGCGGAGATAAAGGAACGTTGGAAAGATTAAGGGAAATTCTGGTAAGGAATAGGAGTTTATTCAGAGAATGCCCCGGAAGAATCGAAGGGTATGTTCACGAGTTCCAAGTCACCGACCAGACACCGTACTTCCAGAGAGGATGGCCTGTCCCATTAGCGTATAAAGGGAAGGTAGATGATGAGATTAGGAAAATGTTGCGGTATGGGGTCATTGAGAGATGCAACAGCGCATATATCAACCCACTTGTGACTGTAATTAAGAAGGACGGTAGTGTACGATTGTGTTTGGATGCGAGGAAGGTGAACAGCGTGACTATCCCAGACTACGAGGGTGCTCCTCCGATAAACGACATTTTGGCGAGATGTGGCGAGATGAAATATTTATCCACCGTGGACTTAACTAGCAGTTTCTGGCAAGTACCACTGAAGTTGGAGTGCCGGAACTTCACCGCTTTTATGTACGACGGCAAGTGTTATCGTTTTACAGTTACACCATTCGGACTGAGTACCAGTTCTGCTGCATTAACCAGGGGATTGGACGCAGTATTAGAAGATGAAGTTAAAGAAAATACCATTATTTATGTCGACGATTGCCTGTGTTATTCAGAAGATTTAGAAACGCATTTATTACATTTAGATTTATTATTATCCAATTTAAGAAGGGCAAATTTAACCATCAATTTGGAGAAGTCGCAATTCTTCAGACAAGAAATCGCGTACCTTGGGTATCGATTAACGACACAAGGAATACGAGCAACGGACGAGAAGATCGATGCCATTATGAAGTTCCCTAAACCTCGGAACCAAAAACAATTAAAAGGTTTCCTGGGTTTGACAAATTTCTACAATCGTTTTACAGACAAATACGCTGAAACCACTAAACCATTACTTGAATTGTTACGGAAGGGACAGAAATTTACCTGGACACAGGAGTTAAATGAATGTTTTCAGCGGGTTAAAAGGTTATTCGTGGAAACAGTCGTCTTAAAATTTCCCCGAATAAATCAAAGATATTATATGCAGTGTGACGCCAGCAACTTTGCATATGGCGGACAATTATATCAACTGGACGAGGAAGGAAAAATTGGAGTAATAGCTTTTACCAGCAAGACATTCAAGGGTGCAGAAATAAATTATTACACAACGGAGAAGGAGCTTTTGTGTATTGTACGATGTCTTGAGAGGTTCCGTATATACATACTAGGACAACCGTTAACTATCATTACTGATAATAAGGCACTGACTTTTATGAATAAATGTCACTTAAACAACTCGCGAATTACACGCTGGATCTTAAGTATCCAGGAGTACAAATTCGACATTGTCCATTGTAAAGGTAAGGACAATATTATTGCTGATCTGCTAAGCAGAAATCCAGAAGATGCCACGCTAGAAGAAATTAGTGACAATATTTCCGAATACTTAATTAACCACATGACAATCAAAATGGATAAGAAGGTAAGCAAAATCCTAATGGATATTGGAAAGTACCAAATTCAAGATAATAAGCTTAAGAATGTTATTGATAAGATTAGGGAAGAGTGTATAGATAAGGAATTAAATAAATTTTATAGATTCGTCGATGGGAAATTGTACAGATTACGTAGGAGGGAATGGAAACTGTATATACCGAACAGTGTGTCCGGCGAAATAATTGCTGAAATACACCGTATGTATGGTCATCCCGGTGCTAAGAGATGTATTAAATTATTGCAGGAGTATTTTACCATAGATGGTATGTTGAAAAGGGTGAAAAATTACGTACGGGCTTGTGACACTTGTCAACGGAAAACGGATTCCGGAAACAAAAACTTGTTCGGGGGAACGAGAGCCATTATACCGTTACGCAAGGGTGACATAGTAAGCGCCGATTACTTTGGCCCGCTACCTGCTTCGTCCGCCGGTGTAAGATATTTGTTTGTTATGGTTGACAACTTTACCAAATACGTACGACTTTTCACACTTCGGAGGGCAACGACCGCAGCGACACTGAGAAGAATACTCCAGTATTGTAAAGAACTGGGGTCTCCTAGAGTAATTATCACAGACAACGGAACGCAATTTACATCTAAAAAATGGTTAGACGGGTTAAACGAATTAAATATTCAACCAAGATTTACCGCGATAAGGAACCCTTGTGTGAATCTGGCTGAAAGAATCAACAGACAGCTTGGGAACTTATTTAGGATCTTCGTTGGTGATCAACATACAAAGTGGTCGCGTTACGTACCAATCGTTGAGAGTTGTATTAACGAAACGTACCACGAGACGATAGAAGTAACACCGTACGAGGCACAGCACGGGAAGAAACCTACCAGAGCGTGGGAGAAATACATAAACAAGGACATGCTTCTAGTTAAAGGAATTGACCATAACCAAATATTCATCAAAATGAAGGAGAAAAGGGAAAAAACAAGCGAAATTATGTAATGAAATCAAGACCATTACAAAATTCAAAATTGGTGAAAAGGTGTTAATCAGAACATATCATCAATCGGACGCGGTCCAGAAAAGAATTGAAAAATTTGCGAACTGTACTGCGGACCATATAAAGTGCATCAAATTCTCGGAGAAGCTACTTATCTACTCGTCGATTGCGATGATGACAAGAAGCTCCGCGGAAAATTTAATGCCAGACAAATGAAAAAATACCATGAACCAGAAAACTGAAGATGAAGGAAGAGGAAGAAATTGAAGAAGGTGTCATAAGAAGCTAGCTGATGCTGATGAATCATCTGCGTTAGGGTAATTGACGCGTTGATATCATTCAAGCTGGCTTAACCAAGAAAATTATGTACTTTAATTGTCAAACATAACATAAAAGTGTATTTAGTTAATTAAGCACTAATTAAATGTTAGATAATAAGATAAATTAACATTTTGTGACATTTGTAAAATATTGCAGTGAATGCAAAGGACATTTAATTGCCATCACTTGAATCACATAGTAATAAGTTACTAGGACAAAGTGAAAAAAGGGACACTTAAAATCAAATAAGTGATATTATTTAAAGAACTCGATCGTGAATGAACTTTATTAATGTGAGCGTATATAATTAATAGGCTAAGATTGTAAATGATGCTAGAATGAAGTAAGTAAATCATTAAAACAAAATGTATTACGTGTATGTAAATTATTAAAATAATTACAACTAAAGTAGCGAATGTGTTAATTAACAATCTAAATTTAAATAGCATTTTAAAAGATTTTATTGGTAAGATCATTAGTAATGCACAGAATGTATATGTATAGGAGATTTTTTTTTGATGTCATGTAAAGTGTTACACTGAACCAATTGATTATTTGATAATATCTTGTGAATATGATATTTTAGAAAGTAAAATTTTATTCAATTGATTAAATTATTTAATTGCTCATTAAATTTATGATTTGTCTTATAATTATAAGGATTAGGTATTTATATGTAAATACGAAAATGTGAAATGCGTTCAGCTATCCCAAATAGCTAGCAATAAATTCAGAGAACCGAGTAAAACCAAAAGGGGTTGTACCACTTGTAATTTAAGCCTTTAAGAATAGGTTATCATGTAAGGCCCTTCCCTTTTGAAGAAGATGAACACGGCGAGGCGACGTACAGGGCGCAGAATTTAGATTTGAGTTGTTCCCTGAGGCCACATCGTCAAATCGAAATTGAGGACACTGTAACGAGCAGAAAATTTTAAAAATTTTAAATTTTCACCTCGGCAGAGTACGTTCATACGAGGCAGTGTCAACGACTTATAGTTGGCGCAATAAATAAGGAGTAATGAGAAGATGTCAGTGAGGCGTCGCTGACTTGACAATAGAAACACATTAAGTTTGATCCAACTATAGAAATTGGTGGCGTAAGATGACAGGGAAAGTTTCGTCCAGAATTTTGCTCTCTGCAGCTGTAACAAAGTAAGCGAGGACATTCACACCCGTACCGAGAATTGTAGCAGATGTTGACCATGTTACGTCAGTATAAGATAAACGACAAAAACGAGTGAAACTACATATTTCAATGGAACGACTGCACTGCACCTTAAGAAACAATACAGTAAGATAGGCCTGAAAAAGACTAAAGTCATGTTACGCAGCTGGAGTTATCGTCTAATTGACAGACAAGAATTTACGAAGGGAAAGTTGGGGTGACTTCACCAGCCGGCAGATGTTCAAAATTGTTAATAGCCAGAAAAAAGGGGTTAGAACTTGGAACAATGCGCCAGGAAGACTGAAAGTACAGATAATGGGAATCTATAGAAACACAGAGTTTACTCAGACAATAGATTGATCGACAAGTGTCTAATAGCCATAGTTTCGTCGAAACGGGTCAACGTTCGTCAGAGCAAAAATCGGGGAGACGTAAGAGCCTATCAGATGCCCTCAGCCAGCGAGAAATTTGGTGGTAAGGAGTGTTTCCATAGCAACTGAAACGAAGGACCTATCGGGAGAACTATGACGTAGAATCTTGACATGGTGGGACAGTATTTTCCAAGAAAACTAAAAACTGACCAATCTCGAAATGAAGTAGGCGTGAAGCGCGCCAGAGACAAAATTTTGAGTAGGGACGAATTAATAAAACTATCTGCCCAAGACAGAGACAGTCAGTGATACTCAATTTTTAGACAGTTTTCACTCAAATTTTGAAACAAGTGATACTAAAGTTTTCAGACAGTTTTTACACTCAAATTTTCAAATAGTTTTAACTTCAAGTGCGAGAGACGGTATATCATAAACTTTCAACAGTTTATTCTAATCATTCGGAGTTAGTATTATTTAAATTTCAGAAGAGTACATTAATCGTGCGGAATATTAACTCGAGTCCGGAGTTAAAATTATACAAAGTGAACAATCAGACCGTTACACCAACAGACATCATCACTTAACGATATACAAAACAGTTGAACTTAATATAGTGTACTACACATTATTAACAACATAATGAACACGAAACATTAAACAAATTAATGAACAATACGAATGTTTAATGAAGCAGCGACAAGTGGAACTAGACATGTATATTAACATTAAAACGAAATCACAGTACACACAGTAAGATGAAACATTCTATTGAACACTGAACTTGAATTATTCACATATACGAACGCCTACGCGAGTGACCGGAAGAGTAAGTGTTAAGTGATTGTGAGAAAGCTGCATACGACGGAATGGGTCTACGAGCCATCTTCATCTCTGGAACTCGACTTCAACAACAATTAATGGATATTCGATAACCAAGTAACCATTATTATAATTATTTCTAATTAGTAACGTCTACTGACCTGGTTTCTTTCAAAGAATTCACACCTGAGAAAATTATTAAGAAAAGTAATGAATAAATCTGAATAAAGTAATTAATGAATGTATTAACAAAAGCTTATTTGGGATTTAATGAACGCATCAAATAAGTAATATGAATTGTTATATTGTTTGATTTATATATGTATGTATGTTTTCTTTGTTTTCAGCATATATTGAAACACGTATTTGTTATTATAAAATATGTATGTATTTCAGGTACAGCGACGTATCATATGTACAATTATAATGTATTATGAATGATAATTAAACTAGTACTTTAAGTTGATCATAAATATGCGTTCATTATTACCAAATGCAACCCAAACATTAACCTAAAGTTTGAAGGAATACAAATAGATTTTAAGAGTTTCATGTGTTCAAATAAAGTAAATGAATTGATAATGTTAATCTATTAAGTGATATCACGTATGTGCTGATGAGAATCAGAATAGTTATACATAATTTTTAAATGGCTGTTTCACACACGGCATGAAATTAATCAATTAAAGCAAGTGAATACATATTATCTATTGCACCTGAATTATATAGAATTCACTATATAAACTGTGTTCCAACACGTTGGTATAGATAATTAGAATAATAAATAAAATTTAATTACACACATACATGTGAGAGATCGATAAATTTATATATTTAATAGCAAACACAATTACATAATTAATTATCACAAAGGTAATTCTTCATTTACATTTATTTTGCAAAAATTGACATTTATAAGATTGCTGTCATTGGCGTCAGACAACCCGTCGGTAGCGCCGGTAGCGCCACACGTTCGAGCACGTGCACGTAATTATTGTACTTACAGTTTGGTACGGCGTACAAACAAGGAAACAAACATTGTGTATGCATAGTGGCTAGCATATTATGTAAACAGTGCCAATTATTATTATTATTGTTATGTTTTTATTGAAGAAGTGTATTGGGAAATGTTTTTTTTTCACTTTCCTGTAAAAGGGCAAATTCCATAACGCCATGCAAGTTATTTACGTTGAGTGTAATTTTTTTAATTTCACGTAAAGAATCGAGTTTCGAAACCGGCTGGCTCGGCCGCGGCTGTTGTATCCATCAGCGGAGTTTATACATTTGGTTTGTCCGACATAATTAACATTTCAGTCACGCTCACAGTGAGAAGCGAATGAAAATGAAAGTTCACTCTCTCACTCTCCCTGTCGTTTCTCCTGCTCGCTCTTCACGATACGAGCGGGTGCGCGCGCGCGCGCAGCCATGAAGGCGTGCCACATTGTGTTTTCTGTACGCATGCGATAATGCAGTGCACGCATACTTAACATTACTGTACTTACCTTTACGCTTTATTCCAAGGTAACGAAGTGTATTGTTGAAGCTGCTACGGCTGCCGTCGTGTTACTCCAGACTCTCTGCAACATGACATAATAGCCGCTCATATACAATACGCCCTAATCGTTTTACCCTTAAGCTGCCTCGTGATTCTTCCTTTAAATCTCAAATAGACTTCACGTGTCTATTTTTCGAGTTCTCTTCATTTCTCTAATTTTGTTTCTGCTTTGAGAACGTCTCTCCAAAATAGAAAGAAGCAACAAGAATAATTTCTCATACTCATCGAAATGTTTTATTTTACCAAATAAGAAAATAAGGAAATTCATGCAGAGAAACGTAGTAGTTAACAATTTGTGATATCGATTTCTGTTCTTCGTACCGAATAAACTTTTGCTCTTTTTACTTCTGTTTGAAATCCGCGGAGACGTTTATTCTTCCTAGTTCTGGTTACTCCTTTCCAACTTATTTCAACTTTTCTCAACTCCTCTGAATTATCCTGTATCTTGTATCAGCTGCTCGTCCTCTACCTTTCTGTCCGGTTACTCAAGGAATCGTAACCGGCCTCTGATGAAGCCTTCTATAGGTGAAAGCCGGTTTAGGCTGTAAGGTAAAACTTTACGTTTTTACTTATAAAAAACTTAGTGTTCCGAGTCGTCAATATTATAGTGATATTTAGTCAAGGAATCGCTTGTGATATTTGCACATTTGTTCAGTTTCCAAGCAGGTGTATCCAATCCGAGTCTATTTCCTTCTCATTTTCTCTTCCTTATAATCATTTAATAAATTCTGTTCATAGATTACCCAAAATAAGATTTAAAAATGTACTAATACATCTGTAATCAGAAGCTTCTACAATCGTCCTACGACTTCAAATTATGCCTACATACCATAACAGTACAGAAGCCATGTATATGCCTGCACATTAAACATTTTAATATTCATTAACGTACATCATCGTCGTCGTGTCCCAGGTCACTGGACGTGTTCCGTTTCATTGGACGTCCCGCAGGTTTATATCGACGAAAGATTCTCAGTGTGCGGTTTTTCATCCATTCTGGGCAGGAGTTCTACCTAATTTGGTTTATATCTTTTGCACTTTCTTTTCTAGTGGTTCTAGAAAAGATTTATTTAATAAACTCTTATAATAAAACAATAGTTCCATATTTTTGCTGCCGCAACATTTTAGAAGTTAGTCAAGGTAGGCTGAATTATATGTGCCGTTTGGTATGCAAGTAAGGTTACATGGTCAGCACTACGGTTTGACCGACCATTAATAACCCAAGTTGTTATCCCAGGTACTAATTTCCATTCCTAATCAACTCAATCTGTATGTTTGCATTTCTGATCCTATCCGCTATCGAATATCCTGTAATTCTTCTGAGGAATTTCATCTCCGACGTTCGGAATCTTTGTTCCTTTATACTTGTAGTATCCATGTTTCATTCTCGTACAACACTACAGGAAGAGTCGAAGCATTGTAGAAACAGACTTGTGTGTGTAATGCAGCTTTGTTTCTACACGTCTTTAATAGTATAAATATATATAGTATATAGTATAAATAGTATTTTACACTACACATACGGCTTGATTAAATTACTTATTCATTTTGTTGGCGTTATCTCTACCGTGTTTATATGTGATAGCACAGTTAAAGGTTTTGAAAGTGAGAAACTTATTTCGTAGAACTATTTTTGTTCGACCGCCCCTTTGTTTTCTGTTGATATCTTTACTCCGATATTTATCACTACTTTACGTAAATAAAGAATCTGGTTCTAGAGGTCGTCTTCAGTTGGTAGAATTAGTACCAGATCAACAGCGATAGCAGTATGTTCAAGAAGTAGCCTTCATTAATTTTGATCCCTCTTGGAGCCACGCGTTGCCACTCAATTATCATTTAATTATTAACTCTAGTAATACTCTATTAACATGTAAATATTAAAAAGAGTGTGATTGATAAGAACACACTTGTTTTACACGCTGTTTATACGCTCAAACTTATTTCCTCCAGTCATTTTAATGCTCGTGTCCTGATAGCAGCTTCGTATACCCCTTAATAAGTGCTCCGGAAAGTTTGCGTTTTTGAAGACAAGCCAAAAATTAAACCTGGTAGTCGTGGGACTACCGGTAGACATGGAATCATGGGCAAACTTGTGCTTTGGGAAGGAATGAAGGGTTGGTTAAATAAACAGCTACGTAAGTTTCAAAGTATTTTATTTATTCAGAATTTTCAGAATTTACAGAATTTACAGAGTCACCTAACGCTAGTTGATGGAATATGGAGCGATGGTAGCTGAAGTACGATACGAATATCTGGGCGAAGAGTTGCATGTTGCGACTGAACGTCAGGTCTATGCTCGTGTTTCCGAGTGTAGTTGATGGTAAGCTATGGAGTTGTAGGCCGTACTCAAGTTATTAATGTTCTCATCGTCTGTTTTCTTGCTAGCTAGCCGTACGCTCGATCTGAGTCGCTTTGGGGGCACGCCGGATGACCCAGGTATCGGAGATGCGGGCCGCTTGGGCGCTGAGGGGGTTTCGTCAATCTTCAAATGGTTGCCATTTTCTAAGTTCTCGGCCGATTTCTTTGATTTTAGTCTCAAACGATAGGCCTGTTGACGCTCTGCATAGGATTTGCCGGTTTTCGGTTTGAAAGTTTTGGTTCGAGTTTTATCGCGATTTTTAGGTCGAGGCATTTCAAATGTTGTTATTATTTTCGGTGAGTGCTTCTGGTACTCGGAATTGGTGTTATTGGAGATACTTAGTTCTGAGGATCACAACGCACTTTGTATTTTCGCGATCGGACTTGTAGTTCCCGAGATATTTAAGTTTTAGTGGAGCAATTTAGAAATTTTCGGCGCAAAAACACCCTCACGCAGACAAAGCCTAGAGGCGACTGAAGTCAGTTGTAAAAATTCTCAGTACTATTGGTGGAAGGAGGCCGAGTGACTCGATCACCTGACACCTGGTTTGCTGGGATTGGTTGAGCGGTTCGTGAGATAGTGGTATGCCGAAAGTACATTTGAAACATAACGGTCGATTTTCGCGAAACGTGCGAGTAAGACATTACATACCTATGGATTCCATGTCAAAATGTTTGCCTATTTAGGCAAACAAAGGCTTTTAAAGTCAATAAAAGCCAGTTGGATTTGTGGATTATATTCTCTTCTTTTTTCTTGAGTTGCTGAAGCACAAAAATGTTGTCTATGGTGGAACGTCCCTTGCTGAAGTCACTTTGTCCTTCAATTATTAAGTTTCCAGCAATTGTTTGGACCCTTCTGCATTATTGTCTTAGCATAAAGATTATACTCAGCATTGAGAAGACTTATGGCCAAATCGTCACTACAGTTATCTTTACTCCTCTTCTTGTATGTAAATAGGTTGAACAATGCTGCCTTTCCAGGCAATGGGTTTTTCTTTTGCATATTTCCACAAGAGTTAAACAAACGAAGTAAGAGCTGCTTAAGGGGGACGTCTCCATATTCGTACAGTTCTAAAATTAATCCATCAGGGCCCTGCAGCTTTCTTCGAGTCACACCTCTTTAGAGAGACGGCCAGCTCAACAATTGTTATACAGTCAACCTTTAGGAACTTCTTTAAAAGATGGCTGTGACGAATAATAGACTTTGCATTTGAGTCTAACTGACGGACTTCTGCTGTCACTGACAAAAATATAAAAGCGACGTTTCAGCTATCCAAACAATCGGCAACCGTCTTCAGGATAATTACAAACTGATACACGTAAAGAATTAAATAATACTCTATCAACGATTGATAGAGAGTCAACAAAATTATATTAACAAAAGTTCACATACTATTTTACTATATAATCAAAAGATGAAAAAAAAAGAATACTTACTACGAAAAAATACACGACACTCACAAAACACAAGCACAATGCACACGAACACTTGCACATCAACAAGGTCAACAAAGCTTTACTTCATATTCTTCTGCATACACTTTCTTTTCTTTATAGGTTCAATCTGTGAAAAATTCCTTATCGTGTCGTAACAACTTTAGTTCAGCAATGCTATTTATATATATTTTATAATCTGTCCTTCTCTTCTCCATTTAAATGTTTTGTTACCTTAACACCTTTCTTTGTTGGTAGTACATATCTGTCACCTTTCCAATCGTTGACAAATCTGTCCCAACTCTCTCGAGGTGCTTTTTTTTTCAACACCAATATTTTTCTTCGTGTATTTCTTCACAGTCCCTATTTTCAATCCACTTTAGATAAGCATCCTTCTCGTTAATCACTGCTTTCAGCTCGTTGTTCCATATCTTTATTCCTCCTTTTCTTGTTATTTGTAGTCTTTTACCTAAAGCTTCTTCTGCTGCGTTTTTGATAAGTTGCTGTATATTCTTCTCTTCTATATCCATATTCTCACTTATCTGTAATAAGCATTGATTTTGATAGAGTTGTCTTATAATCGCCTCTTGTAGGAGATCTACTCCGTATTACATATCTTTCACTTCAGTACTCTTGTGATCTGGTTTCTTGTAAGCTGTTACCTTTATTTTTCCAATTACCAAAAAAAGGACCTGTCTTCAACGTAACTTACATGTGGATTACTATTTTGCCAGTATTTCACGCCAGTCTAACGATAACACTAGTTCTACTGCGACCGATCATCGATACTACCCTACAGCAGTGGTCCCAAACTTTTCAGTCCGCGGACCCCCCCAAAAAATTAAAAATTTTACGGACCCCCTCTGAGTTCTGAAATAAAACAAACAGTAAATATGATACAAACTCTTATATTTTAATTAAAATATACTAAAATCAAAGTTCTCTTAACTTGCAAAATTATAATATTAATGATATCAACCATAGTTTAATGTGAACAATGAAGCTGCTTTTGAAGAATTATCTCTGTAATATTGGGTTTAATATCTGATAATAATTTCAATATTAAGTCACTATCGACATCAAGTTTGTTTCTTAACTTTGACTTTAAGTACGTGAGCTGGGAAAATGCGGATTCACACAAATAAGTAGAGGGAAATACAGTTAAACACTTCAAAGCTTTTTTGTGAGTTCAGGATAGTCAGTCATTACATATAACCATAAGTCAGCTACCTGTAATTGGAAAAACTGTAATTTTAATGAACTGTCAGTTGGAAGCTCTGCCAATGAATCTTGTTCCTGTAGTGTGAGAGAGCAGTTAGTTGACAGGCCATCAGCAAATGGATTCCTTATTCACATGTCACTATCATCCGTCACTGGAAAATATTCCCTTAGCTGCAAGTGCAGTTGGTCCATATGAGACTTAGTAATGTTGAGGATCTGCTTTGGAACATTTTCTCCAGACATCTGGACGAAATCTCCCATGGAAGGGAATTATTCGAAGATTTTAGAGTTTAATCTCTGAATTCACAGCTTCAAATTTTTTATTATCCCCTCGTTTTTATCTTGAACCTGGAAAATAGTGATGTTAGATCCCTGCAGGCTTAAAGGGAATCCATTCAGATGACTGAAGATATCAGCAAGGCTTGATAGCTTCAAAATCCAGTTAAAGGTCGAAGTTGTCGAAGCTTGTTGGTAGCTTGAATCCAGTTAAGTGTCTTTAAGGTCGATGTTGGAATCAAATAAAAAGAGCTTTTCTTCATCCCTCAGTCAAAAAAAGCCCGGTATCTTTTACTAATTTTTTTAAGATTCTAACGATTAGATTTTAGAGCATAAACAATCGGAGAAAATTACGGTATAGGCCTATTCTACTTTTTCTTAAAAGTGTTCGCGGACCCCCTGAAACATTGTTGTTGATCCCCAGGGGTCCCTGGACCCCACTTTGGGAACCACTGCCCTATAGAGTTTGAGATAAACAACTGTATATTGGTCCGACAGTCGATAACAATTTTTGAACCTAAGATTAGACCTCCAGTCTAACCACTTACAACATGCCGACTTACCACTACTGTAAACTCCAGTTTGAAACAGAACGTTTGTCAGATTAGTAATCGTTTCCATGTGTACACGACAAAAAATATATTTATAAAAAAATGTCGAATGTTTCCGAGGAATGTCCGCAAGTAGAATATGTCTTGTGTTTGAAATATCCCTTCTTCTTCTTCTGGCATTGTGGTTCGTGGCCACCTCAATAATTGCTCTCCATTCCGTCCTCTCGCTACACAACCTTCTCCTAATTAATATGGTAATTAATTCATATCTTAATTAGTACCATTTAAGATTAACTTGATTATCTTATATTGATTTACTTTGTTTTGACTAAGTTGTAACAAATCATTTTGTTTACAAACCGATTTTTGTTAGAATTACATTTTTTGTTTAAGTTTATATATTATTTTTGTTTGCGTCTGAAGCGCTCACTGGTTCTGACTGGTCCAATCGTTGTGTTTAAATTATAATTTACGACAGCGAAAACGCGGGAAGTAACGTTTAAAATTATTTATGAATGTTTTCAGTTAGTGTCAACAAAATGGGTAATGTTGTTAACTCTTGTAATTTAAATGTGTTCTGTCTTAAGTAAAAAAAAAATCTCTGTTTTTCTATTCTTAACCGAAAAGCAAGTAGTCATGTAGATTACACCAAGTTTTCTTTACCAAATTGCACAACGTTTCTGCTTTAACTATAGATCTTACTAAGAGCATTCCGCCTAACGTGCGAATTGTAGCTTGTATGGTTTGCTGTAAATAAGCATGACTGTTTACTGATCACTTATCTAAAAAAAAAAGACAAGCTTGTGGGAACTGGTCTACCAGTTGCCTTACAAAAATTTCATTTTTCCTTACACAGTTTGGGAAACTTAATCTTTATCGTTAATTATTTTCATTGCCTCACGCACGCGCGTCACAAGCACACATTAACGTGAAGGGCTGTTTACATCGTTTTCAATGATTCAGTTGTTCCGAACATAAACACCTTAACCTACGTGGCAATGACTTAAGTAAAATTCTACAACAAAGAGTGTGTTAGCACAGGTGTGACCTTCGCTGATAGGTAAACAATGGTTGCGCCGCATTGTCGGTCCATTCGTTTGGCGAGTTATGTTATATATAGCCAGATTTTTCCTCTATGGCCTGTTGGGTTCGTTGTGTCCACTATTCTATACAAGGAAAAAATTGAAGTAACGAATTAAAAATAGCTAAATGGAGTACATTATTTGCAAAATTAAAAAAAAAAAGAACTTGTTAAATTACCTACTACTACTACTACTACTACTACTACAATATTTTATTAAATTTGGGGAGCACGAGCTTGTTCTTTGTAGCGCTTTAAGGTGTGTGTTTCGCGTAAGCCACGTTATATTGTTTTCTTGGCTTATTTGTATGATAAATGTGTTAATTCTTGCGGTTAATTACGTTATTTTAAGGGATTACGATTGAAATTAATGTTAACTGTGTTTCTGTATCATTTATCCTCTACACGAGAGATTTCCCCGACAAGTTTTCAAACGGCAGTTGCTAGAATAACCTGTTGTTAATCATGCACACACAGTTACTCAGAAAACAATCGTCACGTATAATCATTTATCCTCTACACGAGAGATTTCCCCGACAAGTTTTCCAACGGCAGTTGCTAGAATAACCTGTTGTTAATCATAAAGCACACACAGTTACTCAGAAACGTACAAAACAATCGTCACGTATAATCATTTATCCTCTACACGAGAGATTTCCCCGACAAGTTTTCCACCGGCAGTTGCTAGAATAACCTGTTGTTAATCATAAAGCACACACAGTTATTCAGAAACGTACAAAACAATCGTCACGTATAATCATTTATCCTCTACACGAGAGATTTCCCCGACAAGTTTTCCAGCGGCAGTTGCTAGAATAACTTGTTGTTAATCATACAGCACACAAAGTTACTCAGAAACGTACAAAACAATCGTCACGTATAATCATTTATCCTCTACACGAGAGATTTCCCCGACAAGTTTTCCAGCGGCAGTTGCTAGAATAACCTGTTGTTAATCATACAGCACACACAGTTACTCAGAAACGTACAAAACAATCGTCACGTATAATCATTTTTAATGTTTATTTCAATATGCGCGTCGGTGATGGTTTATGGGGTTTACTAAACCTGTAGTCTGTAGTTGTAGGTCGTTATGATGTTGTTCATGAAACAAAATATAATTTATAAAGGAGTCTAATTAAATTTTAAAGAGCTCGTAATGTGTGTATAATCGTTTAAAGGGAGTAAAGTTTGAAGGCAGGTAGTAAGGTGAAACATTTAATACAGAGTATCAAGATACCGACTGCGATAAATATAATTCCGACAGAGTGGTCGTGTGAGAACCCTTCCATATATAGGCAGTTTCTCACTGAACATCTAGGTTTGCCAGATGTTTTCGAGATAATTACAGGACGCGCGATTTGGAGGTCGAAAACTTGTATAAACGTATCTTTTAAAACTGTATTTGTTTCACAAGAATGTTGCTAGATGGTCTCACAAGTTCCTAATCTCAGTTATCTCTGACACCTTCGTCTGCATTAAAGCTCGTTTCCGTGTAACAGGTGGAAGGAGGTAGGCTACACAAAGGCTGCAGTATTTCCTGCTTTTCTACCATCGAATTAATCATTATAGCTATTTATCTTCAGTTCGTAGTCGCCACCACGGACTTAGTGTTTCCATCACTTTCGTACCAACTACCCTTCCGTTGTGTGTTCTCCAATCTGTTGGATCGATATGGGAAGTCGCGGCACCTTGATTTAATATTATTAACATGACCAGAAACGTCTGCCCTAAAGCGGGATAGGGTTTGCTGGAGGATATTCTAGGACGAGCAGAGGAGAATGCTGGCGAAGAAAGGAGACGCAGACTGAAAATGCACAACACGCAATTACATATTTCAAGCGTTTATTTTATATTCCAAACTAATCGTGAATTTTATGAATACTTAGAATTGTTTCAAGCAGAGATTTTAACTAAATGTGTGACAACTAAACGGACTTTTACTTATTAATATTAATGTTTGTATAGCCTAGTAGGCCTACTACAAAAATCAAGAATCTTCAGTAAACAAATTAAAAAATAATAATAAAAACAGTTCTTACAGAATTGAAAATATTAAATTATTCAAAGCATAATTTTAATAATTTGTAATTTGTAGGTATTTTAAAAGTAGGCTATCGGTGTCATTTTTGGCATTAGGATGAAAATCTTGGCCTTTGGTGGTTAAATTAAAATGAATTTTAAAAAAATGGATTAAAACGCCGACGTAAGTTGGGCCTTCTCCGTTTCCTCGCTTGATTTATTACAGTAGGCCTACTGCTGCATTATGCCGTCGTAGTGATGGTATAGGCCTACATTCCGCAGTAGCGACGGATCGCGCGTAGTACATCAGCGTTCGACGACGCTTTGAAAACATAGTTGCAACTTTTATTTACTAATTGTGTCTGGCCATTTAATTGACTCATATCGTGGTCGCACCCCGATGAACGCCAGGTTCCTCCGGTGCAGCATGTCATTTGTTGGCATTACACGGAGTAAGGACGCCGGATTTTTTTGCAGGATATAACGTGCAGAGAGGGTTTTGTTTATTGCTCCCGTCTGGCTCCACGCCGGGACGAATCCGTGGGTGCCTTAAGGATTCACCTACAGGAGCTTAGAGCCATGCTGGCGTGGCCGTTGTGTGACGTCGCCGGATTGATGAGCTGCCACGCTTAGGCTGATGGCTTCCACCGTTAGGCACTTGTACACCGCACCGCAGCCTAAGCAGCGCGAACAGATGTATAACGTAGTAGATTTTAATGTTTCTTGGTGCACTGGCCTGGACTGGGGTACGGGTCCGTGCCTCCCTCAGCGACTAATCCGTACAAGCGTTAAGCCATACTGGAATGGCCGTTGGCGGGTGGCGGGTGCCATGAGGCGTCGGCCGGATCGGTAAGCTGTTACGCCCAGACGAATGATCCAGCAAGGCGCCACTTTCAAACTTCAAGGTTTCCACGCCGAGCTAGCAACCGAGGCGGTTCGAGCTGATTGTGTTCTGTCTGAAGCTGAAATATAGTTTGATTTAAACTGGAATGGGATTGGAGTTGAGGAACACCGTTGCCAGACTGAGTCGTGTCTTGCGTCCATAGCAAACGTAATTTTGGCTGTTGTTACAATCTTTCGATTTTCTCGTAATTTTACTAATAATATATATCTAATGTATATGGTTTTAAAGAAGAAAGTTCAGGGAATACTACAGTATAAATATTAGGCTAATTGGATTAAAATCAATATTTTTTTATTCGTATTAGAACAGAAAAATGTTTTTAATTGTACAAAAACCAAACCACAAAAAGTAGTAAGCGAGAACATTTTTTATTGTTTTGGCCAGAGAAAAACTTCCAGCGGGAGAGTTGTAGTAAAAAGTCCATATTTTATTTTGTTTAGGTACTTTATAACTTTGGGACTACCCATTTACAAGCGAGAGTTGTTTTTCTGACCATTAACTTTCTGAGGGCCGCGCGCTATGTGTGTGCAGTCGTCATGACAACACAATAAAGAATCTATGCTACTACGGTATAAGCTAATTATAAGTTTAAAACTATATTACTCGATTATTTCAGTTTTGTTAATGATGTTAATTTAATCAATGAACTGCTTCTTAAGCAAAAAAGTTAATTATTTCCCTTTACATTTCCCACCAACGCGACTTCGCTGCGTTGGTGGCAGGCCAGACAAAATGGTAAAAACCATGGTTTCTACTTTACCAAATATCCATTACTCGTGGTACTATCAGCTTCTTCTTGCCTCAGCTTCTACCACTACAATGTCCACGTATTTTCATCTTTCTCTCTATTTAAACCACTTTGGAACATTCGAGTTGAATTAATATAATGTACTGTAGGTAGAACAACATGAAAGATAATCATGAAAAGAAGAAAAGAGATCCATAAATTGATGGAAATAAGAGAATTCAGTGAGAAGACTAATATTTTGAATCCACTAAGTTACAATAGAAACGGGGTTAGAGGATTTCATGAATACAAGTACACATGGGCGGGATTTCACCTACGGGATTGAGGGGGGGAATCTTAAGGCAGGAATTATTGGCAGTGTTCGGGTGGAGGCGTTGGCATTACCCCAGAAAGACACGCTGGAGAGAATTCTAACCTGTAACGGGCAGAAAGGTAGGCTAGCGAGAATACTAACTTCCGAATGGGTGGAAAGGCGAAAGGCGGGCTAGCGAGAATTTTAACTTCCGAACGGGTGGAAAAGGGGGTGAAAGAAAATTGTAACCTACGAACGGGCGGAAAAGCGGGTTAGCGAAAATTCTAACTTGGAACAGACAGAAAGGGTGGGCTAGCGCTTGGGCTTGGGCTCTTTATCCCGCCTTTCTGCTCGTGTATCTGCCCATTCGGAGGTTATATTTTTTGCTCGCCCTTCAAAAGACACATATACACAAAAACACACCCACATGCACAAACGTGTGTAAACACATTCACGCACACAAGTATGAAAAAATTAAATAATCTGGAGGTGGCCTCGGTTTTTCTAATGCCTAAGAGCTCCCAAGATGGTTAATCCGACATTGGATGCGATAATTTCCGGGGAAGTTTTTTATCTTACCAGGTGGTTAACTTTACATTACATATAGCATAGCTTGAAAATTTAAACTACGCAAGAAAAGTAGATTTGAAAAGCCTTCCAATGCCTTGTCAAATCTGCACAAAGCTACGGCTCACTGATTTGTAATTTATTTGATAAATATTGGAGGGACAAGTGCCCCCCCCTTGCCATCCACGAATCCCGCCCATGCCAGTATAATAACTGAAACTATAATGTGGACAGGTTATAAAACGAATAATGAACTAGACTTAATTATAAGTAATTTATGGTCAGATAATTATTTAAGGTTAGTGTCTCCGAACGCGTCTGCTATGTCTAAATAACTGCTTTCCGTCTGGCCGAAGCAGTAACAGAGAAACGAACGTAGCCTACTATAGTTGTCTCCTGCTAACATCTCTATGACGGAAGGAGACAAGCTCAAGTGTCAAGTAAACGTAACAATTTTTTAAAGGAAACCTTTTGTTTGTAAAACCGGCTGACACCTGATGTTTCGTTCAGTCAAAGGTGATCTGACATGTATTTACATACAATGCACCGTGACTAATAAATGTGTGAGCGAGTGCTCACAGTTCGATATAATGTTAAACGTATTCTCCTCTGACTCATAAAATTACGCACTAAACTTTCCCAATGTGTTCCTTAGATAACAACGTTTCACTCTCGTGGTTGTGATTCTGAGTTCGACATCTTTTATCTGGTCCGACTGTGTTACACAACTGACACCATTAAGATGAACGCGGAATTCCAAGACATAATTTAACCGCG
Organism: Magicicada septendecula; assembly: GCA_034769895.1. NCBI lineage: Eukaryota > Metazoa > Arthropoda > Insecta > Hemiptera > Cicadidae > Magicicada > Magicicada septendecula. Next base: position 129,403,561 of record CM068368.1, read on the forward strand.
TAACGTAATACTCGAATTGCATGTCATAATCTCGAGCATGGAATAACTATTGTATCACAAACCCTAATGCTACGTGGGTGACTTGTCAGATTCATTGTAATGGGGAAATCAATGGTAACAGTCCATTTATGGGTGCGAAACATGAATGTTAACACAGAAATCAGAGTTGGAGTACTACTTAAATTTTGTCGTTCTAAAAACGATAAAAGTTTGTAAAAAAAAGTAGAAAGGTACACTACAGTGTGTTTTGATACTTGAATATGGGTTTCATGAGTTTCTTTTTGCCGTTCCGTATTCATCGAGCAATCGACTTATTAAAGATTGGTAATACATCTATATTAAACCTATGCAGGCTTGCACTCCGATACAACAACACGATTCTGTAAAAATCGTCATGTGTTGATTGTGTTTTGTCTATATAATAAATTCTGGAACCAATGTGAATTTTAATATACTAACAAACTTATGTTTCGCCGATAATGTGAGAGCTTGCGGTACGGAGAATGTACAGGCTTTCAGACAACTGGCACAAAACAGCATACCAGCACGTTACTGTTCCAGGCCTTTATACAAAGTGCATAATTAATACACCAGAACAGCAATTAACACAAGAAATAAGGAATTAATATGGAGAACAAGGAAGCGTGTAAGGAAGAGAAAAACGAAGTGTCACTCGAATGTTTCAGAATATTCAAGTTTTTATGCTGAAAGCACCTGCTACTAGAGGTCCGAGTTTGATAACCGGCGATGTCCATAAAAACCAAGAAACATTTTTTCCCCCCAGGACGGTTCAACCTTTGTGAATGAGTAGACATAGGCTATCTATAGGCGGCTGCAACGCAGTGCTGGTCACATTATATTCGTTTACGAAGACGGGGCAACGAAACAGAAAAGAATTCCTGTCGGTGTCAATGTTGATGATGGAAAATTTTCTGAAAAATATATCATGTTTAGAATGTCATATTTAAAGTAGTATGTATAGAATATCACACGTTATACAGACCAAAGAATAAATATTGTTACGTAATGCGAAAAAAGTATTACACCATTACAGAAAATTCTATGTGTTTCTCGGCTATTCCAGTGGAACCCGGCTTTAATTGGTGTCTTGTATTTTGTTTTCCACTGTACCATACGACGATCAGTAGACCGTCGTAACAATATCAACTGTAACGGTTCGAATAACTGTTGACATTCCCATGTTGATGGATTGCCTCTTGTCTTGAGTCGCTCTGGGATTAGGCTACTACGCATCAGTGGGGTATCTAGAATTGATAGTAGGGGGTCTGGTCGAGTCGGGTTCATACAAAAGAAGAAATAAGTTAAGAGTAATCAACATTAATATCTTAAAAGTGTTTGAAAAACGGGTCATAACATTCTGACATCAATCCCATTAAAGGGAACAGCAATAACACAATAAAAATACAGGTTATTGAAACAAGATACTTATTGACTGAATTAATTTTCCTATACGGTATTTCAAATTTCAAACGTATACGCGACTCTCTTGCCGCAGCTGAGACCTCTTCCTTCCCTTACCTCAGGACCATCAGCACCACGCAACCACCTCCCCCTGTCCAGGTCAAACGCCCTCGGGTGATTCTCGATGACCCGCCATAAGTTTAAGCAAACTGCTTAAACCTCATTTAATTTGCATATTCACTATCTGCCCATGCCCCAGAATTTACCTGCAAAGCTGTTTCCTTCCTCCCTTCCTAGTATGCCGACCGCGCTGAATGCCGCTGCTACGCGCTATCACTGGCACGGAGGCTCTCTGCCTCGCGGGGAGCGACCGACGCCTCACGGCGTCTGCACGCGGGACTGGGAACGGGTGACATCTGTCATCCGAACCCGTTCATGCGGCAGTGCCCACTGATTGCAAAACTTTGAAAAATAAATAAAAATTAAAAACCTTTCTCCCCCGCCTTCTCAGTTAACTGGTTGGCGGTTGTCCATTCCTGTTTTTTCTAGGTTACCTGTCGAATGAACCAGAACTACGTGTATCCACAGGCAGCCATTGGGCTCGTCCCAGATGCTGCAGTCATGCACCGGGTGCAAAGACGCCCCGCTACCACAGTGCTACATGCTACGTAAATGTTGCGTAATAAACCAGTCTGTATATGTAAAAAATAGTTACTACTACATAGCTTACACAGCTGAAAAAATAATAAAGTAGCCTAAAAGTTAAGAGAGTAACTAAATTCGTCAACTTTTTTCGACCCTCTGGGGGGGGGGGGTCCAGTGCCGTTCGCCCCTCCCCCCCGTAAATACGACCTTACTACGCATAAAGTAATACAAAGAACACTTGTGGGAGGTCATTCGTTACTGGATTATAGCTGAAGCAACGATATTAACAGTAAAATGTAACATAAAGCTACAGTTATATTTGATTTACTCAAGGATCGTCAACGAGACAGTCCATATACAGATTTACGTAATAACAACACATGGAGAAGTGAAATGTTTCAAGCCCGAGAACAAGGAAACCGCGAAATGAATTATTTATTTAACTGATTAGATCGAAGCAGGAACAGGTCTGGCGACTGTAGTTTACGATGACGATGGCCGTGAAAATGTTCGCAAAACATTTATTCGTTTAAATCTTGAGCACGAGAATGGGCGTGATCAACAATGAAACAATCTGTCGATAGTTATTAGTGGAATACTGTTCAGTATTATGTTAATAGGTTTTTAAAAGTAGCTTGTTAACAACAGGAAACTGTTAGTGAATACTATACAGTATAAAGCGACCAATATCTTATAAAGGTTAGGACTACCTAGGTAGTCCGTCTTTTCTAGGTCTCGACTTCTGTCGTCGATGTAGGTTAACTCTTAAGTTTGGATAAGGAGCTTTCAGTGGTTGCTGCTCTGCTGACCCTTCTACATTATTATAGTTTGGTCTGCGAAAAATTCGTAAAATTCTAGTGTCCAAACAAAAATAGGCTATTATGATTGGTACGGAGAAGGGTGTGTGACGGACCAGTTATATTTAAAATATTAGAAGACATGGAAGAAGACTTTACGAAAATGATAAACGATCGCGTGGTTCTTATGAAGCAAGGACCAGACTGAATTAAGAGAACTAGGAATGGCGTTTAATTCAAAATTTAATAATAGTTTCAGTTGCTAAAATAATGGCGAAGAACAAAATTCTGTAATAAAATATTCTGGACAACGAAAAGATAAATGATAGTCTGGAAAAAAAATGTTATTTTTCACATTTGTGTTGTCATCGTTCAAGCAAGTTCCGTTAGTGTTTAATGAAAATAGTAATTTTAACAAATTATTTTATTTATTGAAGTGAGAACTTCATATACGACACTATGGTGACCGGCTCACTCCCGTACACCCGCGCTTCTTGGGCAGTAAACTGATTCAACGTGTAACAAAATAGGTGAAACGAAAAAGCAGTGTTACCAGGTCAACTGCGACTTCTTTTCAGAAGTCGTTAAAAAAAAAATATATCATACGTGTATCTTAGAGGTAAAGTCGCGTTGATGCACAAGTAGGCCTATTCAGTAAAAACATTTACTTCTTGTGCGCTTAAGTAGGCTATACTTATTAGCGTCAAGGATGCTTAAAATACAAAGAATATGAAGTGAAATTCGCTTTGTACCAACGTACCGGTAGATAAGATAAAGGAAAAAGATAGCGTTAACACAGTATTTTTAGTGTTCTACAAGAAACAAAAACACGAAAGATCTACTAAAGGAATGGTTCCTTTTAATTATGTGATGAGTACACCAGCAGACATTTCCATGATATTAGTATATGGAATGGTATGATTAATGATGTTGACTATGAAATGTCATTGTAATAGATACTATTCTGTGTCTGTTACGATGAGAACAAAAAGATGACAAAAATCGGAGATCAACTTATTACTTTCAGTAACAACAGAAACAATATAGTTACCCTGATGTAGAAATAACGAGCAATGAGCAAAGAAGAATGACTTTTTTAAGAAAGAAGGTGCAGATACAGATGCAGATTGGTAACTTGTAAGGGCATACATAATAGAACGAATGCAGTGTTTCAGAGGAATTATCTAAATCAGGTAGGCCAGAAGTGAGTCAACGTCGCGCATGGAAAGAGACAGTGTACAAAGAAAAATATCTCGAGACAGTGTACAAAGAAAAGTACAATATTAGATGAAGAGCTTAGACGTACAAGAAGCAGCGAGTAACAACTTACACAGTGAGAAGATGATTTACTCAGATCAGTAGCCAAGCGCTTAATAGGTTGGGAGGAACTTCCAGACTAACTTTTCTTCGCTTGTAAAAAAACAGAAGATGAAAAACTACAGAAATCTACTGAAGAGTTTTCAGAGAACACGAAAATTATCATCGAAGATAAGGTTATTGAAGCGCACCCGTTTATACGCAAAACGGAAAGCATAGATGAAACTGAAACTCACTGTTGGATGTGACACTAAAGTCAAAAGACCGGACTTGTACCATTGTGTTTACAATAAAGGTAACTTGAAGGATCAGCTGTGTAACTGACTTAGGCCTACTTATCAAATTTCTGCAGTAAAATAACAAACGTATCTTGAAAGTAGTAAGCGATAGCACTTATAGTAGTCGGTGTTATACGTTTTGTTTCCAATAGATTATTTCGATTAAACAGGATGGGTGGGAAGACACTGTAGGCTGTGTGGCGTGTAAGTTAGGACATACCCGGCTGTTTCTCCAGGAGGCCTCCAGTTTTCGATTATCCTACACGTCATCATTCCAACCGTTTATAAGCTAGGAGTTAGGAGACTTATTTAAGGGCCTTAATAAGATAATAGGCCTATCACGGTTACTAGACTACACTATGGGTACGGTATTCTTAAATAACAACAAAGCTGATGATAACGGGACTAGTGCAGGCGATCATTGTACTGTGAGAGTTGTTGGTGTCCGTGGTGTCCAGCTTACGCCATCATTCACAGCAGACCTGCGCGCGACCCCTACCGACTAGTCTAGTAACCGTGAGGCCTATGAGAGAAAGAGAGGGCGGGGAGAATAGACAGAGAGGAGAGATAGACTTACGACTTGCTCAGCTTTATTTTTACGAAACATTAGGATGGGAATGGAATATGTTTAGCTGTCTCACACACACCCTACAAAAAGTTATCAGCGTGGAATCCCTAGTTTCTCTTACATGGAAAGGGAGTAAATACTTAGGATTTCCTTACTCGGCAAAATCTATTCGTCTAAGCCCTCAGACTTCTGTGTTGTCAATGAACAAAACGAGAGGTTGTTAGGATTGAACCACAAACTCTAGCACAGAACGAATACAAGTTAATGCTCTCGACGAACTAGACACGTAAGTACAGTGGACTATTTATAGATACAATTGTTTCCTATGTACAAGGACACTTAATACATTGTCTACCAGACGGCGTTGTCAATGAGCATAGAGAGCGAGCAAAATGACGGGAGTGAAATTAAGTTAGAAGAGAATAAATAAAGAAACGTACTTATAAATGCGAGTGAGGTGGGAAGAAAGGGAAACGTTAACGTGGGAGTAAGAGAGAGTGAAAGAGAGAGACAACGCATGTTTCGCACTGTAGTATTCAGTTACCAAGCCGCTACCTTCACATACGCGTGGTTAGTGCTATGAATTAGTATTAATCGTTATAAGGTTTACTTTGTATTCATAAAAGCGTATGCATATTTCTGCAAACAGTTTTTCCAACCATATTTTTTTTTTGGGTGGACAAATTTGGGTACGTAATTTTTTTGATCGCTTTTTTTTTATTGAGACATTATTTTCCGATTCGGAATTTTTTGGGACATACCTATGGAACCGGAAATTTGTGTGGAGCTTGTCTCACTTTATCGCTACAATTCAGTTATAGGTTAACTCTGTGGCTTGTTTCTGGTTCTGCTTCCATCACATGCGCGCACGGACGTGCGCAGTGTTAGTAATAAAAAGGAAAGTAGGCCTATATTTATGCATGTGTTTCAGTGGCTCAAAATAAACTGAGCTTTACAGACCTTGAACTTAGTATAATTAGGCCTACTTATAATAAATACTTAGATAATGGTGGAAGAAAAGAAACACCACAGCTTAGATTAAGTGGAATGAAGGTGCGTGTGTTCGAAAATACTCACCACTTTATGTCGTATAACACAAGAAATAATAAAAATTATATACTACTACTACTACTACTACTACTACTACTAACTAGAGAGTCCCAAGCAAACTATCAGAGGCGAGCTGAGATCGGGTAGGCAGTAGCCCGTGAGGGGAAGACGAATGAGACCCCCCCCCCCCGAGGGCTGAAAAAGGTTGACGAATTTTGTTAATCTTGTAATTTTTATGGTATTTGATTAGTTTTTTCAGCTGCGTATGGTAACATAGTAGTAACTCTTTTTGAAATTACAGGTTTATTTTACAGTTTACAGGTTTATTACACAGCATTTGAATATCTGTTTGAAGTATAAAATATAGGAAAATCAATAAGTATCTTCTAAACAGTGTTTCAATAACGCGTATTTTTATTGTGTTATTACCCTTTACTTTAATGGGATTGATTTCAGGATGTTATCACACGTTTTTCAACCACTTTAAGGATGGTATTGTTGATTATTCTTGACTTGTATTTTCTTTGTTTGAAGCCGACTTCAGTGGATCCCTCTCCCCCAAGGCCAAATTCTAGATACGCTACTGTGAGGAGGAGTGGATCCGCGCACTTGCCGACTGGCAAACGTCTTGGGAGCGTGATCCGAGATGACCGTGGACCGCGATATAGATTACAAATGTTCGATCATGGACCGAGAGGACTACATGGTCCAGATTTTTAAGTAGTCATGGGTACTGTCGATCGTACCTGTGTTTAGGCAGCATTATCCTACTGCCTGTACCGCCTGGGAGTCAAGGACGACGGCGACCATAATGAGAACGCTGGGCGCAAAGTAGAAGCAGCTGGAGACGGAATTGGATGACATCACTCCGAATGGCGTTGTAGAGACTATGCTTCACGGGGAGGAGCAGTGGAATCGGGCTTTACACTGCCCTTCGGAAGAAAAAGGACGACCTTGATCGTGAAGGGATAGGCAGGAGTAGTTCAATCCTAGAGTCAGTCCTGCGGTGTAAAAAAGGCCTAATCCGAAGTAATATGTTAAACAACGATTCATGGTTAGTGTTCTATTACAAAGGGGGGGGGGATTAATCGGTAGTCCGGTAATGGGAATCCTACATTACGAGCTGTTTGTCCGGGTGTGTAAATTGCATTTTTGCATATCACCCCCCCTCTACCAAAAGAAGAAACTATTACTACTACTACTACCTACTACTATTACTGCTGCTGCTGCTACTACTATTACTACTGGCTTTAGTAATAAAAAAGTTATAACACTAATAATAAGAGCAATAACAGTAATAATTATAAAAATAATACTAATTTAATTACTTTTATTATGCTGATAATACAAAGTAGAAGGACTATTGTATATTTTTACATTAAAATAAAGGTAATTAATATATTTATAATAAAAGTATTATTTTTACACCAAAAAAGTAATAATAATAATAATAAACTACTAAGTAAATAATAAGTATTATTACTTTGAAAATTTTCGTGACATTTTAAATTGTATTTGTTACATTTTGTTTGTTACATTACGGATAATTATTGCACTGACTGTTACAGTTTGTAAGTAGTAATACAATTACTTAATTAATTTCTTACGTACATCATTTTACCTCTCTTTAATAATCAGTATTTGGGAACAATAATGTTTGGTACTTTCAAGGTTAGAAAGTACAGTATACGAGTAACTGTAAAACAAGATAAGTAGTTTATGCATAGAAAGGGGGAATAAAGGAAATAAAGGGGTAAAACGAAACTGAGGTCGTGAAATTCGGAGGAGGCTGAGTTGAAAACAATAGACCATTCATAGCATGGAATGGAAGTTTATGTATTGGAATTCTTCAACAGTGGTGCGTTGTGTTTAGAAACAAAGAAATGGAGCGAAGGCACGTACGACAGCTTGGAGAATGTCACATAAATATTCCGAAGCCTTGGCCGCAGTGTTCAAGCTTAACTACTTTATTATTGCTGTTTATAAGTTTTAAATTAATTATATTTGTTAGCAGTAATATTTTGAATAATGGTGACTGTGTGTTGAAACGTGGGTTGGTATGTTCTGAGTTTTACTTCCATGTTCCATAAGGAAATGGAAGTATGATGATGGCGAAAAAATCGTGTTCGAGATAAGGGCTGATTCTGATTGTACTACCCTCAAAACATGAAGAAAAGTCATTTTCCGAAAAGTGTGTGTCTGTGTAGAATTTTTTCTATGGGGAACGATGACTGCCGCAAATTCAAACAGAATCAAATAATTTTTTGCATATGTACCTCAGTTGCAGAGGACGCACGGCCTATTGATTTTGGTGAAGATCGGTTAAGGGGAAGGGGTAGTTTACCTCAAACGTTTTATGTTTTAACAAGAGTAAAGTACTTAATTTTGATAAATAAAGTATACTGAAAAGAAGGTCATAATAATCCACTGTAGTAAGGTAGATGAAATATTTAATTTATAAATGAAAATTATAGTTGAAGAAGGAGGGGATAATTTTTTATATGTGTACTACGTTATCGCCAACAAAGAAGTAGTTTGTTGTTAAAATTCCTTCCCGGGCTGTTTGGCCGTAGTCCAATGTTTTCTGCAAAACAAAACGTTTGGGCAATGCCATCGACTGTCACCATCAGTGAAAATCGAGTGCGGTAACGTGAGGTTGTAGGCCTATACGTTAGTGACCACAGTATTGTGGTTAAGGCTGAAGAAAGAAGTAGTTTCTACGGAAATAGTATTTCATTTCGAAAATGATTTTAAATATAAACAGAATTGTACACCGCGCTCTAGATTTCCGGATGAAATTAGCAAAGCTTGCAGATATCATGATACAAATCGTACATACAAGGTTGCGTAAACGATTTGAAGGAAATATAGTGCAAAAACGTTGTTTGAGACTGTTTGTGTCTTCAAGAAAATCTGACCTTCAAGCAAATAGCGCGGACTAGAGAGGTGTACTTAGCGCATTTCGCTTAGGTTCCGGTATTAGATCAGATTCTTCAGTTTTTGGTTAGTAACTGAATATTTCTATTATAGACCACATATGAAAACTCATTCGAGGAATAATTTGTGGTAAATGCGTGTTAATCAAACGATGCCGGCATACATTAATTTAAAGAACCACCCATGGAGTGGTTTTAAAGTATTAAATTTTATAATTTACCACCTATAGCTTATTATCTCCGTGTACTACACGTTCTTTTTAATTTTAACATTTGTTTCCTGTTTTAATATTTCTATTGTGGTATGATTTGTACAGTGACTCTACGATTCATACGATGGATAATGAATGTCGCGTATCTCGACCAAGAGAATATAGCCGTGGTGTTTTCTGGATGCTGGAAACTCTCTCGCCAGTCTCTACTATAGGCCGTAGAACTTTACGTAGTCCACCTTGATCGTCCTCTCTCCTGGCGGACTCGCAACCGTTGATGGTAAATCGCTAACTCATTCCGATCTTTATTATGGAGCAACTCAACGACTCGTTGCCTAGGCAAACTATCGCCAGCACTACCGATTTTCCGGTGGTCACTTCTACCCGCTACCTGTCTGGAGCTAGTTGTTCAAATCCCAAAACATACACATACAGAAGCTTCAGTGTCTCACTCACTCAGGCCGAAGATGAGTAATGGTGTTCCAAACTGTATTACCGGATAAGACCCATTTTCTCATTTCAAACCAGACCGTACGCGTTGCCTTTGATGTCCGATCTTCGAACGTTTCCGTAAGTTCTTCAGACGTTCACCGGCTTTCAGCGCAACTTGTTTATGCCAGGCCTCGGGTAATACCAGACCGTGCCAGGTGAATCTCGGACAAGACCTCATCGAACACTGACTCTTCAAATTAGCATACAATTTTAACATACGGCCTCATTGTAGGCTTCACCTCTGTCGTTAAAATTTGTCGGTTCGCAGTCAGCATGGCGGACCATAAGTTGAGGTAGGCCTACAAGCAGTGAGCGACGGGCTTGCAACGTTGTTTATTGTTATTTATTTTCTAAACTATTTCAGTCGGACAAATAACTAATTTACACACCCAGGTCGTGTTGTTAAAGCATCGTGGCACGCTTGTAACGAGCATCGTTTACAGAAATTCAAAACCAAGGAGTTTGAGTCAACGTAATTTCGTCATGACTCTGATGTTTGCTGACGATCAGATCATAGTAGAAGACGACAATGAAAATAGCCTGCAGAGGGGCCTCTATGAATTGGAGCAGATAATCAGGTTATCAAGACTAAGTCCGTGGTTTTTATAGGTCGCTTTCCTGTAAGGTGTAAACTAGTACTGAATGATCAACTAATTGAGCAAGTTCATTCAGTCAAGTTCCTTGGATGTGACTTGTCTTACGTTAGTGTGGACAAAAAAATAGAGAAGGTTAATCATATGTGTGGAACTGAATGGAAAGGTCAGAAGGGATACTCTTTTGAAATTTTATAAAGTGATGGCAGTGCCATGGGGCCTTTATGGCAGTGAGACTTGGACACTGAACGCAAAGACCTAAAGCCGGATACAGGCTAGTGGAATGAGGTTTTCACGATCCGTACTAGGAGTATCATGGAGGAGTCCAACTATTTTACTCCTCCGTCCATCATTTTACAAAGCAGTCCATCATTTATTATTAAAAATTGTTGGATTTTAATTGTTTGCTATAATCTAATATAACTATTTTGTTGGATACTCGGTTATCGTAGAAGTGACAGATCATACTGTATAGTGTATTGAACAGCAGTATGAAATTCGTTGTTTTTATCCACAGATGACAGTTCAGAAACAGGGACAGGCTTGTGTATTCATGTTTTGAAGGTCAAAGTTTGGAAGAGAAACCATAAATTACGGTTTTTGTTTCGAGTCAGCTGAACCGAGCGCGACCTTCAGCTCCAACTTCTTGTTAACACAGTCAGTACTTGAGTAGCCGGCCACTCTCAGTTTAACAAATTGCCCCTTGTTTGCGTTTATTAAGATCTATCTGCTTTATTATTCACAATCTATCTTCATCCTACCATGTAAGTGGTGTAGACTCAGCTAAGACAATATAATCGATATCATATCTCGTTTCCATTAAACAATTTACAGCTGTTAAAGTGGAGCCGGTACTTTTCGATATCGCCGATTTTCTTTCGACGTAGTTTGTTTCGTCTTCGTGTTGCATAGCTTCAATTGTTTTTCATCAATCTGATCGATATTTTAGTTCAGTTAAGAGTTTTTGCATAAATGAAATTAATACCGGATTAATAATAATTGTATAGCTTGCGCGCTCGGGAGGGCTTATAATGAATATTATATAATACTGATGATTTCTATTAGTGGTAATTAATTATTAATTAAATAAGTTTACCGATCTCTCACATGTATCTAGCCCCGAAGTTGGATGCTATTTTATATAATAATAATGATGATATCAAATCAATATAACATTTTTATAATAAATATTTTAATATTGTATTACATTTATTTGCGATAGATAATATGTACTTACTTGCATTAATTGATTACTTTCATGCCGCGCGTTATGCAGCCATTTAACACAATGTATAACTGTTCTGATTATTCATAAACACATACTTGATATCATTTACTAAATTAATGTTGTCAATTCATTTACTTTATTTGAGCAAAAGAAACTCTTAAAATTCTACTTTATATTTCTTTCAAATTTTAAGTTAATATCTGGGTTGTATTAGATAATAATGAACGCATATATATGATCAACTTAAATTACTAGTTTATTTGTCATTCACAATAATTATAATCGTACCTATGATACGTCGCTGTACCTGAAATACATACATATTTTATAATAACAAATTCATGTTTTAATAGATGCTGAAACAAAGAAAAACATACATACATATATAAATCAAATAATATAACAATTCATATTCTACTTATCAATGCGTTCATTAATCCCAGATAAGCTTTCGTTAATATATTTATTAATTACGTTTTAATTTCTGATTTATTCATTGCATTTATTAATAATTTTCTCAGGGATGAATTCTTTGAAAGAATCAGGTCAGTAGAAGTAACTAAGTAGTAATGATTAAAATATTGGTTACTTGATTTATGAAATATCCATTAAGCGTTGGTGCAGTCGAGTTCCAGTGATGGAGATGGATGGCATGGGGACACATTTCGTTGAATGCTGTTGTATCACAATCACTTAACACACTCTTCCGATCACTCGCGTTGGCGTTGATTTATGTGAATAATTGATGTTTAGTGTTCAATTAAATACTTCATCTTACGATGTATGTTGTGTGTTTCTTTTAACGTTAATGTACATGTCTAGTTCCACTTATCGCTGCTTTATCAAATGTTCATGTGATCTAATACTTTGTTTAATGTTTCATGTTCATTATGGTGTTAATAAGGTGTAGTAACACTATATTAAGTTCAACTGTTTAGTATATTATTTGTGTGGTGATATCTGTTCGTGTAACGATCTGATTGTTCACTTTGAATAATTCTTATCTAAGTTCGTTACATCGCACTTCGAAATTCACTTCCGAACAATCAGAATAAACTGTCTGAAAATTGCGTAACACTGTCTCTCGAAATTAAAGTGTATTACTTGAAAATTTGATATAAGATTGAAGACTACTTCGTACTTAAAGTAAACTGGTTGACGATTTGAGTAAAACTTATTAACTGTCAACTGTTGAGATAAGACTCTTTACTCCTCTCTTGGACAGATAGTTTTATTAACTCGTCCCTACTCAAAATTTTGTCTCTGGCGCTGTTCACGCCTACTTCATTTCGTGATTGGTCAGTTTTGAGTTTTCTTGGAATATTTTGTCCCACTATGTCAAGATCCTACGTCATAGTTCTTCCGATAGGTTTTTCGTTTCTGTTGCTATGGAAACACTCCTCTCTTCCAGTTTTCTCTCTGGCCTTTGGCTTCTGATAGGTTCTTAGGCATCCCCCGATTTTGCTCTGACGAACGTTGACCCGTTTCGTAGAAACTATGGCTATTAGAAGCTTGTCCATCAACCTATTGTCTGAAGTAAACTCAGTGTTTCTCTAGATTGCCATTATCTGTACTTTCGGTCCAACTGACGTATTGTTCTATGTTATACCCCTTTTTTGTGGCTATTAATAATTTTGAACATCTGCTGGCTGGTGAAGTCACCCCAACTTTCCACTCGTAAATTCTGTCTGTCACTTAGACGATAACTCCAACTGCGTAACATGACTTGAGTTTTTGTCCGATCTTAGCCCTCGTATTGTTTCTTAAAGTGCAGTGCATCCGTTCCATTGTAACGTAGAGTTACACTCTTATTGTCGTTTATCGTATACTGACGTAACATGGTCGAACATCTGCCACATTTCTCAGTACGAGTGTGAATGTCCTCGCCCAATTGTTACAGCAGTAGATAGCAATAATTCTGAACTAAACTTTCCCTGTCATCTTGTGCCACCAATTTCTATAGTTAGTTTGAGCTTAACGTCTTTCTTTTGTCAAGCTAGCGACGCTACTCTGACATCTTCTCATTACGCTTTATTTATTGCGTCAACTATAAGTCGTTGACACCGCCTCGTGTGACCGCACTCCGTCGAGGTAAAAATTTAAGAAATTTTAAATTTTTTGCTCGTTACAGTGTCCTCAATTTTGATTTGACGATGTGACCTCAGGGAACAACTCAAATCCAAATTCTGCGCCCTGTACGTCGCCTCGCCGTGTTCACCTTCCTCAGGAAAGGATATTACATGATGACCTACTTTTAAAGAGTTATATTACAATTGGTGTACCCCCTTTTAGTTTTAATTGGGTCTCTGAATTTATTGCTAGCTATTTGGGATGGCTGAACGCATTTCACATTCTCGTATTTACATATAAATACCTTGTCTCCCTAATTACAAGACAAATCATAAATTCAATGAGCAATTAATTAATTTAATTAATTGAATAATCCTTTTACTTTCTAAAATATTATTCTCGCAATCTGTTATCAAACAATCAATCGGTTTAACCTAACGCTTTACATAGGATCAGAGAAATCTCCTATACATATACATTTTGTACAATACTAATAGTGCTACTAAAATTTTGTTCTTGAAATATTATTTAAAATTAGATTGGTAATTAACATATTCGCTACGTTAGTTGTAATTATTTTGATAATTTATACATACACGTAATACATTTTGCTAATGAGTTATCTACATCATTCTTGCATCATTCACAATCCTAGTCTATTAATTATATACATTCACTTTAACAGAGTTCATTTATGATATAGTTCTTTGAATAATATCACTCATTTGATTTTAAATGTCCTATTTTTTTCACCTTGTCCTAATAATCTATTACTATGTGAATCAAGTAATAATAACTAAAATGTCCCTTGTATTCACTAGAATATTTTATAAAATGTCACACAAAACGTTAAATCACCCTTATTATCTAACATTTAATTAGTGATTAATTAACTAAGTAAACTCTTATGTTACGTTTGACATTTAGAGTACATAATTTTCTTGGTTAAGCCAGCTTGAATGAGATAAGCGCGTCAATTACCCTAACGCAGATGACTCATCACCATCAGCTAACTTATTATGGTATATTCTTCAATTTCCTCCTCTTCCTTCATCTTCAATTTTCTGGCTCATGATATTTTTTCATCTGTCTGGCATTGAACTTCCCACGGATTTTGCTTTCGTCATCGCAATCGACGAGTAGGTATGTAGCTTCTCCAAAAATTCGGTGTACTTTGTATGGTCCGCAGTACAGTTCGCAAAATTTTTCAATCCTTTTCTGGATCGCGTCCGATTGATAATAGGTTCTGATTAATACCTTCTCACCAATTTTGAATTTCGTAATGGTCTTGGTTTCATTACACAACTTCGCTTGTTTTTCCCTCTTTTCTTTCATTTTGATGAATATTTGGTTATGGTCAGCTCCTTTAACTTGAAGTATGCCCTTGTTTAGGTATTTCTCCCAAACTCTGGTCGGTTTTTTCCCGAGCTGTGCCTCATAGGGTGTTACTTCTATAGTCTCGTGGTACGTCTCGTTAATGCAACTCTCTATGATTGGTACATAACGCGACCACTTTGTGTGTTGGTCACCGACAAAGATCCTAAATAAATTTCCAAGTTGTCTGTTGATTCTTTCAGCCAGATTCGCACATGGATTTCTTATCGCGGTAAATCTTGGTTGAATATTTAATTCGTTTAACCCTTCTAACCATTTCCTAGAGGTAAATTGCGTTCCGTTGTCTGTGATAATTATTCTAGGAGATCCTAGCTCTTTACAATATTGACGTATTCTTCTTAATGTGGCTGCGGTCGTTGCCCTACGAAGTGTAAATAGTCGCACGTATTTCGTGAAGTTGTCTATCATGACAAACAAATACCTCACTCCAGCGGACGAAACAGGTAGTGGCCCATAATAATCAGCGCTCACTAGGTCACCCTTGCTTAACGGTATAATGGCTTTCGTTCCCCCGAACAGGTTTTTGTTGCCTGAGTCCTTCCTCCTCTGACAAGTGTCGCAGGTGCGTACGTAATTTTTCACCCTTTTCAACATACCGTCTATGGTAAAATGCTCCTGTAATAATTGTATACATTTATTAGCTCCAGGATGTCCATACATACGGTGTATTTCAGCAATTACTTCGCCGGATACGCTGTTCGGTATGTACAGTTTCCATTCCCGTCTACGTAATCTATATAATTTCTCACCGACGTATCTATAAAATTTATTTAATTCCTTATCTAAACACTTTTCCTTAATCTTATCTATAATAGTTTTAAGCTTAGTATCTTTAAATTGATACTTTCCAATATCCATAATGATCTTGCTTACCGTTTTATCCATCTTGATTGTCAGGTGATTAATTAAGTATTCGGACATATTGTCGCTAATTTCTTCTAACGTGGCATCTTCTGGGTTTCTGGTTAGAAGATCAGCAGTAATATTGTCCTTGCCCTTACAATGGACAATGTCGAATTTGTACTCTTGGATGCATAAGATCCAGCGTGTAATTCGCGAGTTGTTTAAATGACATTTATTCATAAAAGTCAGTGCCTTATTATCTGTAATAATGGTTAAAGGTTGCCCTAATATGTATATACGGAATTTCTCAAGACATCGTACGATACTCAAGAGCTCCTTCTCCGTGGTGTAATAATTTCTTTCTGCACCCTTGAATGTCTTGCTGGTAAAAGCTATGACTCCAATTCTTCCTTCCTCATCTAGTTGATATAGTTGCCCGCCATATGCAAAGTTGCTGGCGTCGCACTGCATATAGTATCTTTGGTTTATTCGAGGAAACTTCAAGATAACTGTTTCTACGAATAACCTTTTAACTTGTCGAAAGCATTCATTTAATTCCTGTGTCCAGGTAAATTTCTGTCCTTTCCGTAATAATTCAAGTAATGGTTTAGTGGTTTCAGCGTATTTATCTGTAAAACGGTTGTAGAAATTTGTCAAACCCAAGAAACCTTTTAATTGCTTTTGGTTCCGAGGTGTTGGGAACTTCATAATGGCATCAATCTTCTCGTCCGTTGCTCGTATTCCTTGCGTAGTTAGTCGATATCCAAGGTACGCAATTTCTTGCCTAAAGAATTGCGACTTCTCCAAATTGATGGTTAAATTCGCTCTTCTTAAGTTGGATAATAATAAATCTAAATGTAACAAATGCGTCTCTAGATCTCCTGAATAACATAGGCAATCGTCGACATAAATAATGGTATTTTCTTTAACTTCATCTTCCAATACTGTGTCCAATCCCCTGGTTAGTGCAGCAGAACTGGTACTCAGTCCAAACGGCGTAACTGTAAAACTATAACATTTGCCTTCGTACATAAAAGCGGTGAAGTTCCGGCACTCTGGCTTCAGTGGTACTTGCCAGAAACTGCTAGTTAAGTCTACGGTAGATAAATATTTCATCTCACAACATCTCGCCAGAATGTCGTTTATCGGTGGAGCACCCTCGTAGTCCGGGATAGTCACGCTGTTCACCTTCCTCGCATCCAAACACAATCGTACTCTACCGTCCTTCTTAATTACAGTAACAAGTGGGTTGATATATGCGCTGTTGCATCGCTCAATGACCCCATACCGTAACATTCTTTTAATCTCATCATCTACCTTCCCTTTATATGCTAATGGGACAGGCCATCCTCTCTGGAAGTACGGTGTCCGGTCGGTGACTTGGAACTCGTGAACTTACCCTTCGATCCTTCCGGGGCACTCTCTGAATAAACTTCTATTCCTTACCAGAATCTCCCTTAATCTTTCCAACGTCCCTTTATCTCCGCATTCAATACTCTCTACTTTCTTATCAATGTTCCTTATGATCTCTTCTTCTTCTTCTTCGTCCACCACTTCTATATGCATCATTGGCACCGTGCATGCCGCTTCGTCAGCCTCACTTCTTAACTCGACGATTCTTCTTCCCATGTCAATGAGACATCCTGTTTCTTGAAGAAAATTGATTCCTAATATACAAGGTTTTATTAAATCCGGTATGATGAGAAAAACACATTCATATTTAATTCCTTCGATATAAATATCGCATAATATTTGTTTTCTTATTAACTTTGATTTATTACCAACCGCGCTAACTATTAAAGTGTTAGTCATCGGTAATATTTCATAAGGTGTTATGTTATGTTTGTTTTGATTAAACCACGATTCGGACAATCCGGCAACAACGGATCCAGTGTCCAGCAACGCTTGTACAGTAACATTATTATTAAACTTTATATTTATTTCTGGTCACTTTATCATTCGTTGGGTAATCTCCTCGTCGTCATTACATAATAAATCGCTTCGTAAATCTGGTAGAATTATGTTGGTCTGGTAGTCATTCGTTTTATCGGCTATCTCCGTTAATGAGTAAAGGGATTTTTTTTTCTTCTTCTTGTTGACGGACCCTCTTGGGTTCAGTGCCCGATGTACCGGCCGCTGTTTTTGTGAACTCCATTGTGTTGACCGCGCGTCGGTCCGCAGTACGATGTTGTTGTGTATTTACAGCTGGTCTGTCAACCCAGGCTTTCTTCTGTGCACCACTTGCTTTGTTCAAACCGCTTTCACTTTCCTTGTAGGAATTCCTCCCCTCGTTCGCCGTCACATAGTTTGACTCCCTATTATTTCTCGGTTGTATCTGTGTATATTCTATGATTAGAGATTCGAAATTTGGGATTGTCACAATTCCTCTTGTGACCACAGCGAGCTGAATCTCGCGCCCAAAGTGACGAGATATCTTACGTATAAGTTGATTATCAGTCAGAGTAGGTGTTAACTGCCTACTCTCCAGCAATATACGTTCAATATACTGAATTGCAGTAATCGGTCCACGCCAATCAAACCTACCGTACTCCAAATGGTCCCGTATACTATCTTGTCGTTCTTGTCCCCAATATTTCTGTGAGAACGCTTCCTTGAATTCTTCAAAATTTGATATTTGGTTACGTATAACCCGCAACCAAATTCCTGCGTCTAATTCCAAATGTCTACCTATCCACTTGATATTGTCAGTGGGGTAGTATAGCTCTTGTATTTCAGACAACTCCTTAAGGAATTCCATAGGGAATCTGTCCGTACCATTATATTTAAGGTCATTGTGGTTAGGTCCATTAATTCGGTTTAATATACCACACTCACCTTCCATTAGCTGTCTCTGCAGTCTCTCCTGGTTTTCTCTTACTTTAGTCAGATGTCCTCTTAACTCTTCGATCCGCGTCGTCTTTTCTTTTGTAGTCTCGTCCAACTTCTGTTCTGTTGAACGTTGTCTACCATCAACTTCTTCCAACTTCTGTATAATGTTATTGTTTGTTCCGTCTTGCTCCTGTTGTTTCTGCCGTACGGTGTCGTGTATCTCGGCCTTGAGTTCTTCGTGTTTCTTATTGGAATCCTTAACGTGAGCATCGAATTTATTATTAATCTTTTTAACGGTCGTTTGGGTAGTGTGTATCGCTACCATCCATTCTTGACGATCGTTCTCTCGTGTTTCTTGTATTTCTTCGTACTTCTTGTTTGCTTCTTCCCTCAAGTTTCTCACGATGTCATCTTGTTTCTTCTGTAGTTCGTCGACCTTTCTTTCCCAGGTCTGCTGGTATTCACGTATCTCGGACCTTATCTGCGTAATCTCTTCCTTATGCTGGTCGAGCTTTTCATTAATTAATCTACTGTTTTCTTCTTGTTTCTCTAGTTTTTCACTAATTAATTTGTTACTTTCTTCTTGTTTCTCGCTAATTAATTTGTTAATATTCTCTTCTTGTTTTCTGATACTTTCTTCTTGTTTTGCGCTCTGTTGACGGATGAACTCCATCAACGTTTGTAGACTTACATCTTCTGTTTTTGATGTCTGTCCTCGCGCCCTATCTTCTGGACTCTCTACAACGCTACTTGGTTCGCTAGGTGTGGTATTATCTTCTGTATTTACCGTACCTAACTGGTTATTAACGTCGAATTCTACGCTATCGGAATTGCTCGCCATTTTTGCCTTCCTACGCGTAATCATTCAAACTGACTTATAACACTAATACTTATCTTACTTCTAATTCTATAACGCTACTTTATCTACTTCTTCTACTGCCTGATCTTTGCCAAAGCTGTACGTTTTAACTATCTTTGTTACTACGTATCATGCCCCACGTTGGGCGCCATTTATATAATGCATATTATATAATAGTGATGATTTCTATTAGTGGTAATTAATTATTAATTAAATAAGTTTACCGATCTCTCACATGTATCTAGCCCCGAAGTTGGATGCTATTTTATATAATAATAATGATGATATCAAATCAATATAACATTTTTATAATAAATATTTTAATATTGTATTACATTTATTTGCGATAGATAATATGTAGTTACTTGCATTAATTGATTACTTTCATGCCGCGCGTTATGCAGCCATTTAACACAATGTATAACTGTTCTGATTATTCATAAACACATACTTGATATCATTTACTAAATTAATGTTGTCAATTCATTTACTTTATTTGAGCAAAAGAAACTCTTAAAATTCTACTTTATATTTCTTTCAAATTTTAAGTTAATATCTGGGTTGTATTAGATAATAATGAACGCATATATATGATCAACTTAAATTACTAGTTTATTTGTCATTCACAATAATTATAATCGTACCTATGATACGTCGCTGTACCTGAAATACATACATATTTTATAATAACAAATTCATGTTTTAATAGATGCTGAAACAAAGAAAAACATACATACATATATAAATCAAATAATATAACAATTCATATTCTACTTATCAATGCGTTCATTAATCCCAGATAAGCTTTCGTTAATATATTTATTAATTACGTTTTAATTTCTGATTTATTCATTGCATTTATTAATAATTTTCTCAGGGATGAATTCTTTGAAAGAATCAGGTCAGTAGAAGTAACTAAGTAGTAATGATTAAAATATTGGTTACTTGATTTATGAAATATCCATTAAGCGTTGGTGCAGTCGAGTTCCAGTGATGGAGATGGATGGCATGGGGACACATTTCGTTGAATGCTGTTGTATCACAATCACTTAACACACTCTTCCGATCACTCGCGTTGGCGTTGATTTATGTGAATAATTGATGTTTAGTGTTCAATTAAATACTTCATCTTACGATGTATGTTGTGTGTTTCTTTTAACGTTAATGTACATGTCTAGTTCCACTTATCGCTGCTTTATCAAATGTTCATGTGATCTAATACTTTGTTTAATGTTTCATGTTCATTATGGTGTTAATAAGGTGTAGTAACACTATATTAAGTTCAACTGTTTAGTATATTATTTGTGTGGTGATATCTGTTCGTGTAACGATCTGATTGTTCACTTTGAATAATTCTTATCTAAGTTCGTTACATCGCACTTCGAAATTCACTTCCGAACAATTAGAATAAACTGTCTGAAAATTGCGTAACACTGTCTCTCGAACTTAAAGTGTATTACTTGAAAATTTGATATAAGATTGAAGACTACTTCGTACTTAAAGTAAACTGGTTGACGATTTGAGTAAAACTTATTAACTGTCAACTGTTGAGATAAGACTCTTTACTCCTCTCTTGGACAGATAGTTTTATTAACTCGTCCCTACTCAAAATTTTGTCTCTGGCGCTGTTCACGCCTACTTCATTTCGTGATTGGTCAGTTTTGAGTTTTCTTGGAATATTTTGTCCCACTATGTCAAGATCCTACGTCATAGTTCTTCCGATAGGTTTTTCGTTTCTGTTGCTATGGAAACACTCCTCTCTTCCAGTTTTCTCTCTGGCCTTTGGCTTCTGATAGGTTCTTAGGCATCCCCCGATTTTGCTCTGACGAACGTTGACCCGTTTCGTAGAAACTATGGCTATTAGAAGCTTGTCCATCAACCTATTGTCTGAAGTAAACTCAGTGTTTCTCTAGATTGCCATTATCTGTACTTTCGGTCCAACTGACGTATTGTTCTATGTTATACCCCTTTTTTGTGGCTATTAATAATTTTGAACATCTGCTGGCTGGTGAAGTCACCCCAACTTTCCACTCGTAAATTCTGTCTGTCACTTAGACGATAACTCCAACTGCGTAACATGACTTGAGTTTTTGTCCGATCTTAGCCCTCGTATTGTTTCTTAAAGTGCAGTGCATCCGTTCCATTGTAACGTAGAGTTACACTCTTATTGTCGTTTATCGTATACTGACGTAACATGGTCGAACATCTGCCACATTTCTCAGTACGAGTGTGAATGTCCTCGCCCAATTGTTACAGCAGTAGATAGCAATAATTCTGAACTAAACTTTCCCTGTCATCTTGTGCCACCAATTTCTATAGTTAGTTTGAGCTTAACGTCTTTCTTTTGTCAAGCTAGCGACGCTACTCTGACATCTTCTCATTACGCTTTATTTATTGCGTCAACTATAAGTCGTTGACACCGCCTCGTGTGACCGCACTCCGTCGAGGTGAAAATTTAAGAAATTTTAAATTTTTTGCTCGTTACAGTGTCCTCAATTTTGATTTGACGATGTGACCTCAGGGAACAACTCAAATCCAAATTCTGCGCCCTGTACGTCGCCTCGCCGTGTTCACCTACCTCAGGAAAGGATATTACATGATGACCTACTTTTAAAGAGTTATATTACAATTGGTGTACCCCCTTTTAGTTTTAATTGGGTCTCTGAATTTATTGCTAGCTATTTGGGATGGCTGAACGCATTTCACATTCTCGTATTTACATATAAATACCTTGTCTCCCTAATTACAAGACAAATCATAAATTCAATGAGCAATTAATTAATTTAATTAATTGAATAATCCTTTTACTTTCTAAAATATTATTCTCGCAATCTGTTATCAAACAATCAATCGGTTTAACCTAACGCTTTACATAGGATCAGAGAAATCTCCTATACATATACATTTTGTACAATACTAATAGTGCTACTAAAATTTTGTTCTTGAAATATTATTTAAAATTAGATTGGTAATTAACATATTCGCTACGTTAGTTGTAATTATTTTGATAATTTATACATACACGTAATACATTTTGCTAATGAGTTATCTACATCATTCTTGCATCATTCACAATCCTAGTCTATTAATTATATACATTCACTTTAACAGAGTTCATTTATGATATAGTTCTTTGAATAATATCACTCATTTGATTTTAAGTGTCCTATTTTTTTCACCTTGTCCTAATAATCTATTACTATGTGAATCAAGTAATAATAACTAAAATGTCCCTTGTATTCACTAGAATATTTTATAAAATGTCACACAAAACGTTAAATCACCCTTATTATCTAACATTTAATTAGTGATTAATTAACTAAGTAAACTCTTATGTTACGTTTGACATTTAGAGTACATAATTTTCTTGGTTAAGCCAGCTTGAATGAGATAAGCGCGTCAACTACCCTAACGCAGATGACTCATCACCATCAGCTAACTTATTATGGTATATTCTTCAATTTCCTCCTCTTCCTTCATCTTCAATTTTCTGGCTCATGATATTTTTTCATCTGTCTGGCATTGAACTTCCCACGGATTTTGCTTTCGTCATCGCAATCGACGAGTAGGTATGTAGCTTCTCCGAGAATTCGGTGTACTTTGTATGGTCCGCAGTACAGTTCGCAAAATTTTTCAATCCTTTTCTGGATCGCGTCCGATTGATAATAGGTTCTGATTAATACCTTCTCACCAATTTTGAATTTCGTAATGGTCTTGGTTTCATTACACAACTTCGCTTGTTTTTCCCTCTTTTCTTTCATTTTGATGAATATTTGGTTATGGTCAGCTCCTTTAACTTGAAGTATGCCCTTGTTTAGGTATTTCTCCCAAACTCTGGTCGGTTTTTTCCCGAGCTGTGCCTCATAGGGTGTTACTTCTATAGTCTCGTGGTACGTCTCGTTAATGCAACTCTCTATGATTGGTACATAACGCGACCACTTTGTGTGTTGGTCACCGACAAAGATCCTAAATAAATTTCCAAGTTGTCTGTTGATTCTTTCAGCCAGATTCGCACATGGATTTCTTATCGCGGTAAATCTTGGTTGAATATTTAATTCGTTTAACCCTTCTAACCATTTCCTAGAGGTAAATTGCGTTCCGTTGTCTGTGATAATTATTCTAGGAGATCCTAGCTCTTTACAATATTGACGTATTCTTCTTAATGTGGCTGCGGTCGTTGCCCTACGAAGTGTAAATAGTCGCACGTATTTCGTGAAGTTGTCTATCATGACAAACAAATACCTCACTCCAGCGGACGAAACAGGTAGTGGCCCATAATAATCAGCGCTCACTAGGTCACCCTTGCTTAACGGTATAATGGCTTTCGTTCCCCCGAACAGGTTTTTGTTGCCTGAGTCCTTCCTCCTCTGACAAGTGTCGCAGGTGCGTACGTAATTTTTCACCCTTTTCAACATACCGTCTATGGTAAAATGCTCCTGTAATAATTGTATACATTTATTAGCTCCAGGATGTCCATACATACGGTGTATTTCAGCAATTACTTCGCCGGATACGCTGTTCGGTATGTACAGTTTCCATTCCCGTCTACGTAATCTATATAATTTCTCACCGACGTATCTATAAAATTTATTTAATTCCTTATCTAAACACTTTTCCTTAATCTTATCTATAATAGTTTTAAGCTTAGTATCTTTAAATTGATACTTTCCAATATCCATAATGATCTTGCTTACCGTTTTATCCATCTTGATTGTCAGGTGATTAATTAAGTATTCGGACATATTGTCGCTAATTTCTTCTAACGTGGCATCTTCTGGGTTTCTGGTTAGAAGATCAGCAGTAATATTGTCCTTGCCCTTACAATGGACAATGTCGAATTTGTACTCTTGGATGCATAAGATCCAGCGTGTAATTCGCGAGTTGTTTAAATGACATTTATTCATAAACGTCAGTGCCTTATTATCTGTAATAATGGTTAAAGGTTGCCCTAATATGTATATACGGAATTTCTCAAGACATCGTACGATACTCAAGAGCTCCTTCTCCGTGGTGTAATAATTTCTTTCTGCACCCTTGAATGTCTTGCTGGTAAAAGCTATGACTCCAATTCTTCCTTCCTCATCTAGTTGATATAGTTGCCCGCCATATGCAAAGTTGCTGGCGTCGCACTGCATATAGTATCTTTGGTTTATTCGAGGAAACTTCAAGATAACTGTTTCTACGAATAACCTTTTAACTTGTCGAAAGCATTCATTTAATTCCTGTGTCCAGGTAAATTTCTGTCCTTTCCGTAATAATTCAAGTAACGGTTTAGTGGTTTCAGCGTATTTATCTGTAAAACGGTTGTAGAAATTTGTCAAACCCAAGAAACCTTTTAATTGCTTTTGGTTCCGAGGTGTTGGGAACTTCATAATGGCATCAATCTTCTCGTCCGTTGCTCGTATTCCTTGCGTAGTTAGTCGATATCCAAGGTACGCAATTTCTTCCCTAAAGAATTGCGACTTCTCCAAATTGATGGTTAAATTCGCTCTTCTTAAGTTGGATAATAATAAATCTAAATGTAACAAATGCGTCTCTAGATCTCCTGAATAACATAGGCAATCGTCGACATAAATAATGGTATTTTCTTTAACTTCATCTTCCAATACTGTGTCCAATCCCCTGGTTAGTGCAGCAGAACTGGTACTCAGTCCAAACGGCGTAACTGTAAAACTATAACATTTGCCTTCGTACATAAAAGCGGTGAAGTTCCGGCACTCTGGCTTCAGTGGTACTTGCCAGAAACTGCTAGTTAAGTCTACGGTAGATAAATATTTCATCTCACAACATCTCGCCAGAATGTCGTTTATCGGTGGAGCACCCTCGTAGTCCGGGATAGTCACGCTGTTCACCTTCCTCGCATCCAAACACAATCGTACTCTACCGTCCTTCTTAATTACAGTAACAAGTGGGTTGATATATGCGCTGTTGCATCGCTCAATGACCCCATACCGTAACATTCTTTTAATCTCATCATCTACCTTCCCTTTATATGCTAATGGGACAGGCCATCCTCTCTGGAAGTACGGTGTCCGGTCGGTGACTTGGAACTCGTGAACTTACCCTTCGATCCTTCCGGGGCACTCTCTGAATAAACTTCTATTCCTTACCAGAATCTCCCTTAATCTTTCCAACGTCCCTTTATCTCCGCATTCAATACTCTCTACTTTCTTATCAATGTTCCTTATGATCTCTTCTTCTTCTTCTTCGTCCACCACTTCTATATGCATCATTGGCACCGTGCATGCCGCTTCGTCAGCCTCACTTCTTAACTCGACGATTCTTCTTCCCATGTCAATGAGACATCCTGTTTCTTGAAGAAAATTGATTCCTAATATACAAGGTTTTATTAAATCCGGTATGATGAGA
This sequence comes from Magicicada septendecula, assembly GCA_034769895.1. Taxonomy (NCBI): domain Eukaryota; kingdom Metazoa; phylum Arthropoda; class Insecta; order Hemiptera; family Cicadidae; genus Magicicada; species Magicicada septendecula. The sequence continues at coordinate 129,429,464 of CM068368.1, forward strand.
AAAACACATTCATATTTAATTCCTTCGATATAAATATCGCATAATATTTGTTTTCTTATTAACTTTGATTTATTACCAACCGCGCTAACTATTAAAGTGTTAGTCATCGGTAATATTTCATAAGGTGTTATGTTATGTTTGTTTTGATTAAACCACGATTCGGACAATCCGGCAACAACGGATCCAGTGTCCAGCAACGCTTGTACAGTAACATTATTATTAAACTTTATATTTATTTCTGGTCACTTTATCATTCGTTGGGTAATCTCCTCGTCGTCATTACATAATAAATCGCTTCGTAAATCTGGTAGAATTATGTTGGTCTGGTAGTCATTCGTTTTATCGGCTATCTCCGTTAATGAGTAAAGGGATTTTTTTTTCTTCTTCTTGTTGACGGACCCTCTTGGGTTCAGTGCCCGATGTACCGGCCGCTGTTTTTGTGAACTCCATTGTGTTGACCGCGCGTCGGTCCGCAGTACGATGTTGTTGTGTATTTACAGCTGGTCTGTCAACCCAGGCTTTCTTCTGTGCACCACTTGCTTTGTTCAAACCGCTTTCACTTTCCTTGTAGGAATTCCTCCCCTCGTTCGCCGTCACATAGTTTGACTCCCTATTATTTCTCGGTTGTATCTGTGTATATTCTATGATTAGAGATTCGAAATTTGGGATTGTCACAATTCCTCTTGTGACCACAGCGAGCTGAATCTCGCGCCCAAAGTGACGAGATATCTTACGTATAAGTTGATTATCAGTCAGAGTAGGTGTTAACTGCCTACTCTCCAGCAATATACGTTCAATATACTGAATTGCAGTAATCGGTCCACGCCAATCAAACCTACCGTACTCCAAATGGTCCCGTATACTATCTTGTCGTTCTTGTCCCCAATATTTCTGTGAGAACGCTTCCTTGAATTCTTCAAAATTTGATATTTGGTTACGTATAACCCGCAACCAAATTCCTGCGTCTAATTCCAAATGTCTACCTATCCACTTGATATTGTCAGTGGGGTAGTATAGCTCTTGTATTTCAGACAACTCCTTAAGGAATTCCATAGGGAATCTGTCCGTACCATTATATTTAAGGTCATTGTGGTTAGGTCCATTAATTCGGTTTAATATACCACACTCACCTTCCATTAGCTGTCTCTGCAGTCTCTCCTGGTTTTCTCTTACTTTAGTCAGATATCCTCTTAACTCTTCGATCCGCGTCGTCTTTTCTTTTGTAGTCTCGTCCAACTTCTGTTCTGTTGAACGTTGTCTACCATCAACTTCTTCCAACTTCTGTATAATGTTATTGTTTGTTCCGTCTTGCTCCTGTTGTTTCTGCCGTACGGTGTCGTGTATCTCGGCCTTGAGTTCTTCGTGTTTCTTATTGGAATCCTTAACGTGAGCATCGAATTTATTATTAATCTTTTTAACGGTCGTTTGGGTAGTGTGTATCGCTACCATCCATTCTTGACGATCGTTCTCTCGTGTTTCTTGTATTTCTTCGTACTTCTTGTTTGCTTCTTCCCTCAAGTTTCTCACGATGTCATCTTGTTTCTTCTGTAGTTCGTCGACCTTTCTTTCCCAGGTCTGCTGGTATTCACGTATCTCGGACCTTATCTGCGTAATCTCTTCCTTATGCTGGTCGAGCTTTTCATTAATTAATCTACTGTTTTCTTCTTGTTTCTCTAGTTTTTCACTAATTAATTTGTTACTTTCTTCTTGTTTCTCGCTAATTAATTTGTTAATATTCTCTTCTTGTTTTCTGATACTTTCTTCTTGTTTTGCGCTCTGTTGACGGATGAACTCCATCAACGTTTGTAGACTTACATCTTCTGTTTTTGATGTCTGTCCTCGCGCCCTATCTTCTGGACTCTCTACAACGCTACTTGGTTCGCTAGGTGTGGTATTATCTTCTGTATTTACCGTACCTAACTGGTTATTAACGTCGAATTCTACGCTATCGGAATTGCTCGCCATTTTTGCCTTCCTACGCGTAATCATTCAAACTGACTTATAACACTAATACTTATCTTACTTCTAATTCTATAACGCTACTTTATCTACTTCTTCTACTGCCTGATCTTTGCCAAAGCTGTACGTTTTAACTATCTTTGTTACTACGTATCATGCCCCACGTTGGGCGCCATGTATATAATGAATATTATATAATAGTGATGATTTCTATTAGTGGTAATTAATTATTAATTAAATAAGTTTACCGATCTCTCACATGTATCTAGCCCCGAAGTTGGATGCTATTTTATATAATAATAATGATGATATCAAATCAATATAACATTTTTATAATAAATATTTTAATATTGTATTACATTTATTTGCGATAGATAATATGTAGTTACTTGCATTAATTGATTACTTTCATGCCGCGCGTTATGCAGCCATTTAACACAATGTATAACTGTTCTGATTATTCATAAACACATACTTGATATCATTTACTAAATTAATGTTGTCAATTCATTTACTTTATTTGAGCAAAAGAAACTCTTAAAATTCTACTTTATATTTCTTTCAAATTTTAAGTTAATATCTGGGTTGTATTAGATAATAATGAACGCATATATATGATCAACTTAAATTACTAGTTTATTTGTCATTCACAATAATTATAATCGTACCTATGATACGTCGCTGTACCTGAAATACATACATATTTTATAATAACAAATTCATGTTTTAATAGATGCTGAAACAAAGAAAAACATACATACATATATAAATCAAATAATATAACAATTCATATTCTACTTATCAATGCGTTCATTAATCCCAGATAAGCTTTCGTTAATATATTTATTAATTACGTTTTAATTTCTGATTTATTCATTGCATTTATTAATAATTTTCTCAGGGATGAATTCTTTGAAAGAATCAGGTCAGTAGAAGTAACTAAGTAGTAATGATTAAAATATTGGTTACTTGATTTATGAAATATCCATTAAGCGTTGGTGCAGTCGAGTTCCAGTGATGGAGATGGATGGCATGGGGACACATTTCGTTGAATGCTGTTGTATCACAATCACTTAACACACTCTTCCGATCACTCGCGTTGGCGTTGATTTATGTGAATAATTGATGTTTAGTGTTCAATTAAATACTTCATCTTACGATGTATGTTGTGTGTTTCTTTTAACGTTAATGTACATGTCTAGTTCCACTTATCGCTGCTTTATCAAATGTTCATGTGATCTAATACTTTGTTTAATGTTTCATGTTCATTATGGTGTTAATAAGGTGTAGTAACACTATATTAAGTTCAACTGTTTAGTATATTATTTGTGTGGTGATATCTGTTCGTGTAACGATCTGATTGTTCACTTTGAATAATTCTTATCTAAGTTCGTTACATCGCACTTCGAAATTCACTTCCGAACAATCAGAATAAACTGTCTGAAAATTGCGTAACACTGTCTCTCGAACTTAAAGTGTATTACTTGAAAATTTGATATAAGATTGAAGACTACTTCGTACTTAAAGTAAACTGGTTGACGATTTGAGTAAAACTTATTAACTGTCAACTGTTGAGATAAGACTCTTTACTCCTCTCTTGGACAGATAGTTTTATTAACTCGTCCCTACTCAAAATTTTGTCTCTGGCGCTGTTCACGCCTACTTCATTTCGTGATTGGTCAGTTTTGAGTTTTCTTGGAATATTTTGTCCCACTATGTCAAGATCCTACGTCATAGTTCTTCCGATAGGTTTTTCGTTTCTGTTGCTATGGAAACACTCCTCTCTTCCAGTTTTCTCTCTGGCCTTTGGCTTCTGATAGGTTCTTAGGCATCCCCCGATTTTGCTCTGACGAACGTTGACCCGTTTCGTAGAAACTATGGCTATTAGAAGCTTGTCCATCAACCTATTGTCTGAAGTAAACTCAGTGTTTCTCTAGATTGCCATTATCTGTACTTTCGGTCCAACTGACGTATTGTTCTATGTTATACCCCTTTTTTGTGGCTATTAATAATTTTGAACATCTGCTGGCTGGTGAAGTCACCCCAACTTTCCACTCGTAAATTCTGTCTGTCACTTAGACGATAACTCCAACTGCGTAACATGACTTGAGTTTTGTCCGATCTTAGCCCTCGTATTGTTTCTTAAAGTGCAGTGCATCCGTTCCATTGTAACGTAGAGTTACACTCTTATTGTCGTTTATCGTATACTGACGTAACATGGTCGAACATCTGCCACATTTCTCAGTACGAGTGTGAATGTCCTCGCCCAATTGTTACAGCAGTAGATAGCAATAATTCTGAACTAAACTTTCCCTGTCATCTTGTGCCACCAATTTCTATAGTTAGTTTGAGCTTAACGTCTTTCTTTTGTCAAGCTAGCGACGCTACTCTGACATCTTCTCATTACGCTTTATTTATTGCGTCAACTATAAGTCGTTGACACCGCCTCGTGTGACCGCACTCCGTCGAGGTGAAAATTTAAGAAATTTTGAATTTTTTGCTCGTTACAGGCTTTGATTTGATTAAATGTATTCTTAGAACAGTGTTACTGTCCTTACAGTCGGTCAAATTATCCTGTCGGTATAATGACATTTTGTTGCTCAATTCACGTTGACCGAGGCCGTCCGTTGTTTTTCAGGCAAGGCAACTGAGTTCCGAAAACCAGCTTTTATGTGTCTGATTGATCTCGAGAAGGCATTTGATAGGGTAGGAGTGTCTTAAAGATTGTACAACAAATAGGAGCCCCAATCAACATCACAAAGCTAATAAAAGAGATCTACACGAACACTTCAATTAGAGTAAAAGCCAATGGCGAATTATCAGATAATATACCTGTAACAAAAGAGATCAGGCAGGGGGATTCCCTAAGTCCCATACTCTTCAGTGTTGTTATAGATGAAATTATTAAGGAGGTAAACCATATGGGTGGATATACGATGGGTGAAAGTGTGTTTAATACTATGTTATGCAGACGGCGTTATTCAAAAAGGAGAAAATGAAAATGACTTACAAAGACTTGTGTATAATTTTAACCAAGAATGCCAGAAATATAACATGAATGCAGCGGAAGAGAAAACAAAATTAATTACAATTTCACGTGACCCATTAAGATTGTGATAAATGACAGAATAATAGAACAAGTAATGCAGATAGATACTTAGGAACAAGGCTTACAAGTAACAATAGGGCAGATGTGGAAATGGAACATCAATTGATCAAAGCAAGAAGAATTGTTGGATGCACGAATAACCTTATATGGAATAATAAATACCTCACACAAGAAGCAAAAACTAGGGTTTACAAAAGCACAGTATGTCCAGTAATCTTCTATGCATCATAGACCAACCCAGCTACAGCAACAACTAAAAGAAAACGACAAACTATAAAAATGACTATATTACGGAGGGTAGTAGGAAAGACAAAGTACGATAGGTTGCCAAACAATAGTATAAGAGAAACGTGTAATGTAAGAGATATATTAATTCTTAGATTGCGGAAAGAAGGAGGATATGGAATGAACATATATCAAGAATGGATGACACAAGGCTAGTGAAAAAGGCAAGAGATAGCCAACCAAACACGAAGGTATTGGTCGGCCAGGGAAGAGGTAGAGTGACGTAGGACCGTTGTTATAGAACAGAACAGAGTCCTGACTAGGAAGTTAAAGAAGAAGAAGAATTCACGTTGACTCAACGTTGCAAAATTAGTAGCCTATTCACAAACTGTAGCTTATGACCTTCATTGAAGCCAGGCCGTCATATCGTTGTCATTCTGCTGCCTTTGTTTAAGTGATGAATGAACGTTTCAACAACGCGAGTATACGGGTGGAGCTGAAAAATTAATTACGACTGGTAAAAGAGATGCTCTGACGCCGACATTAACGGTTTCACTAAGAGTATGCAGCCGGTGGGACACTTAGAACGCATATGTTCGAATATGTTTATGTATTCTGTAGTTTAGCAATTTCCTGGGCTCTTTAAAGTATTTCTTGTAAAATTTCACGTTTCTTCAGTAGTTGGGCGATTTTGTTCATTAAGTTGTACCACTAAATGTGTACACGAGAGAGAGATTAAATCCTCAGAAGAGTATAGACCTGACAATACATTTTGAACAGTCGTTTGGAGATGCGCAGTGAGCGAATACCAAATTGGGAGGCTAACAAAATTCTCATTCATTTCGCACATGCGCACAACAGCCTTGTGTATAGTGTGAGCATCGGCTGACGAGAATATAGGAAGCATGCTAGTGTCGTCGTGAAGTCACAGCACGGATCCCAGGTGTGGTGAAATTTTTGCTTCATAGTGGTGAAATTCGAAGGATAAAATATCCTATGTGGAGAACTGGTTGATTTTCTTTTCAACAGTGATTATGTTCAAAGCCTTAACCATTTGGAATTTCTAGGTAGAAATAAATTATAGACGTTCATACACTGGCGTCAGTAGCTACAGTCTGTGAGAAAAACACCGAAAAAGATACTGAAATAAACAGGGAATGGAGACTTTTTAAGAATATAAATATTTTACGCAGGTGCTGATTAAAGTTTATTAAACTTTGGGGAGAAGTCAACAACACAAAGAAATGGTATCATATAATACTGAAGTTTTTGAGTATATATTTACTTTACTCAGTGGGTGTGTTAAAAGGATTTCTGGTGCCATTAACCTTGGCAAAAACAAAATCGTAAATTAATTAGACACTGAAACACATTCTAGCCTGTTACTCACAAAAGATGTCCTATAAAACGAAATAAATCTTCACGATATTGATTGAAGACTCGTTGGGCACTAGGTGAAACATATTAGGCCTACTACGAAGATTTTAAAAAACACAGACACTTGGTTGTTTCTCTGACAATTGTTCCAGCCTATTAGGCTATTCTCAAAGAGCTGCTTAGAACAACTAACTACAAAGAATGTATAGGGGGTGAACAAGTGTGGAGGTGGAGGTGGAGAAGCTAGTATAGGGAAGGCCAAGTGACTGTATAAACTAAGTATAATAGGAATGCAAATTCTAAAAATTAACTTAACTAAACAACAGCTTTTAACAATGGAGATACAAAAAATTCTGTCTGTCTGTTTGTTACACATTTGTTACAGTAAATTGCTTTCCAAATTTCTAAAATTTCCAGTAAATCCCTTTTTTACCTTTTTGTATGTTACGTAGTAGTATTATGTTTTTTGGTCTAAAAAGTGGTTGTGTTTTAAGCAATGATCTGTGAAACCTGTATTCGCATTATTATTTAAAATCGCTTGTTTATGTTCAGAAGGTGCGATGTTTCAGAGCGCGGGCACGTTAAAATATTGTTTGAATCCTTTGAAATATATCTTGTTCGGATTTCAGTATAAGAGGATCAAAATGAACAAACGTAGAGACTGTACGCACATTAAAAACAGATGTGGCTGACTGGAAAAGGATTTCAAAAGCATTCACTTCGATCTCAGTAGATGAGTACATTTTATTTTAACATATTTAGAAAGGTTTATAATATTTACAGCATTCTTGTAACAGTATTTAGACTTTTCGAATATATTCATATTCTGTCAATTATTACGCTTTGCATAAAGCACATATGTATTTCTGATAGTGGCGATTTTTATTCCAAAGTGAGAAATGGTAAGAACCGATGTGGGAAAAACAGCTTTGCTTGACCTGGCAACATTGAGCGACAGTAAATGACACAGACAGTTAATGCATAAATGAGTCAATCATTCATTATCGCGTTGTCTTCCCCATCTTCTCACTGGTGTCCTAACACTATAGTAATAGTAAGTGGGGGTAATTCATTCGCTGGGTCGGCGCATCTCATCGCTCAAGAAAGACTGTCCAGGTTTTTACGTATTTCACTATGGAGTTTAGGTTCCGTATTTGCTTGAAGAGGACTAAGACCTTTTAGTTTATCGTTTATTGGATACGATACTCCAACCACGTCAATACTTACAAAAAACTCCGACTTCATTTGTTACGAACTCGACCATACATTCTACTTTACACGGATTAAGTATTTACAACATAGTTTGTGTCAATATTTTACGCTTAAATATTTTCTTAACACGTTCTACAGGAATAAACAGAGTCGAAATGTCAGAGAGGAAGCCTTCAGAAGACTTGAAGGAAAAATTTAAAGAATCGGCGCACCCGATTCCATCTCATCTCACGATGGACTTTTTTATGACATCCATCTACGACAGTGGTTCCAAAAGTGAGGTCCGCGACAATGTTTCAGGGGATCCGCGGACAGTTTTAAGAAAAAATAGAATATACCGTAATTTTCTCCGATTTTTTATAGTTTAAAATCTAAATTTTAGAATCTCATAGCTTCTGTGCCTAAATTTCCATATGTCAAAGTTTTTACCCGGCGAAGAACGCGTATAATCCGTCCCTGAATTCGTAGTATCCGCTCGTATAACTAACTGCTCTGAACGTAACCATACTGTGTTATTAAGTTTCATATTTCTGGAAGTTAAGGTATGTAGCGTTAACGAAATAGAAAGAAAAGAAAGATCGATCGCCTCTGTACTCATGGTGGTCTTGATTAATACAGGGTTAGCTATGCGGCAAAAGTCGTGATCGTTCGTCGAGTACGTGAACATTGTTATCACACTGTTGAATGTTAGGATTTATTGCAAAGAAACGATCATCGGTATTCGCAGATCACAGCTTACAACCGGACGGATAATTATATGGTGGAGACCAAATTCGGCGTGCATTACAGTAATTTATGGGTTGTCGTTAAGCAATGTTAAATTTAATTTGACCCGGTTTGACAGTAGACTAGTAGTTCAACAAACTCGGCGTTGTTTGTTAGGTAGCAGCGTTTAGCAGTACGGTTATACTGTAGCTTCTTTCAGTGTAGGCCTACAGCTTTTCTTGAATCTCGATTTTATTTGAAGACATGATTTTATTAATGTCCAGGTATTACGTTCTTCAGGAATAAGGTTTGCTCAATGGTCGGCGCACCCGATTCCATCTCATCTCACGATGGACTTTTTTATGACATCCATCTACGACAGTGGTTCCAAAAGTGAGGTCCGCGACAATGTTTCAGGGGATCCGCGGACAGTTTTAAGAAAAAATAGAATATACCGTAATTTTCTCCGATTTTGTATAGTTTAAAATCTAAATTTTAGAATCTTAAAATAATTAGTGAGCCTCCAGGTGGTCTAGTGGCTAACGCGGGCGATTGATGCGCTCGTAGCCCCGGGTTCAATTCCCGGCGGAGGTTCCGTACGGCGTGCACTCAGCGTCGTGAGACAAACTGAAAGGCGCTGAGATAACAGCGCCGCCTCCTGGCTGTGAATACCGCAACTAGCGGCTGGTGGCGCGTAGTACTAGCCATACACCGTCACGTGGGTTTCGTAGTTAATCCTCCTCCATATGTATCTCTTCTTATTTTGTCAATGTTTTTTTTTATTGCTTAGTTTTTCTAAGAATCTCATTTCAATTGTTTAATTTTCTTCTTTGTTTTTCGGTGATTGTCCATTTTTTGACCCATTATAGATAACTATGGGGACAAAAATTTTTCTGATTATTTCAGTTCTTGTTTTTCGGAATTTCACTATTACCTATGAACGTATTTTTCCACTGATGTATGGCCTTCCAGCTGGAGATGTTCTTTACACAATTGCATCGTCTAACTGATTCTGTGACATCACTGTGCCTAAATATTTATACTTTTCCGCTTGTCTTACATTTTCCTCCAGTTCTGTTCTGCGTTAATGATCGTTTTTTGTGTTTTATTCATATATACGTATTGTTTGTGTTTCGTCGGTTGATATAGCCTATATGTTGTATTTGTCCATTTGTCCAGTTTATGGACGGTTACTTTATAGTTACGAAAGAACAAAAGACCAAAGTCCTATTCTGTAGTCGGAAGGAAGAAGATCCAGTCAGAATAACTCTGGAAAATGATGTTCTCCAGGCAGTTAAAGAATATAACTATCTAGGAAGTAAATTCACAAGTGATGGACTTCCTATAGCAGTAAGGAAATTATAAGCAGAATTAACCAGGCTAAAATTGCTTTCAACAAACAGAAAAACCTCTTCACTTCAAACACTATCAGTCTACAAATAAGGAAGAATCTAGTAAAGACATACGTGTGTAGTGTTGCCCTATACGGGAGTGAATCTTGGACAACTGGAGAAAGTGACAAGAAAAGACTCCAAGCATTTCAGACCTGGTGCTACAGAAGAATATTCAAGATAAGCTGGAGGGAGAAGATAACGAATGAGGAAGTCTTTAGAAGAGCTCAGGGGAAAATTTAAAAGGTAGAAGAGCTAAGTTTATAGGGCATATACTACGACACAATGGGTTGGTTAAGAGAATAATAGAAATAACAATTGAAGGGAAGAATCACAGAGGACGACCCCGTTTAGACTACATGAAACAGCTTATGGTAGATATGGACTGCACATCATATTGTGAGTTGAAAAGAAAAGGAGAGAAGCGTGAAGAATGGCGAGCTGCTGCCAACCAGCCTATGGGCTGCAAACCTAAAAGAAGACTTTATAGTTACGCTGTATGGTTACACTGTGTGGACAGCGAAATGTTTTAACGGACCTTTTAGGGCGGACGGTACAGCAAACCTTGTATAGTCAATAAAGAAAAATTAGAACAAATAAAACGTTAAACAGAAGAAAAATCTAAACATATTGAACTGTTAACGTTTTATTATCTCTTGTGTTTAAATAAAAGATACAGTTGCCCTATTGAGCACGTAAACTGGCTTATAATATAGGCCTACTTCTGCAGGGTTTAATCTCGTTAGACCTCGCCTTCGTTTCTAGGGATAAATACGTAGGCTGTTCAAAGTTTAAAACTGTCAAAAAGCACTAGAAAATTCGAAAGTATGAAACTAGAGTTGCCACCCGTACTTAATTTATAGTATTGTACTATACTAGTTCAGTGTGCTACAAACTGTCGGAAAACCTATAGTACGAAAATATGCTAAATTTGATATTTTACATTTAAAATAAATGCGATGAAATATTTATCGATGGTTTGAATCTTAGAAATATGGCATTACATTAGAAATATTATTTTATAATTCACAGACATTTTTATCTATCTACAGTCTGAAGAGAAGAGCTTAAATAAATTATTGCTGGACCATAAGACAAATGTTGTTCAGCCGTTCAGTCGTGGCCGACTCTTCGTGACCTCATGAACCATGGCTCGCCAAGCCCTTCCATCTTACACTGTTTCCTGAAGACCGTTCTATATTCTTATTTCCTGCTCAAATGACACCGTCGATTCAATCATCTGCTGTCTAGCAAGGAGTTACTAATCCTTTGCCATCCTTTTCCTAGCATTAGATTCTTTACTGGAGAGTCCTGCCTCTTTATTACATGACCAGAGTATCTAAGTTTCAGCTGTAATATTTAACTCTCCAACGAACAGTCGGGATTGATTTCTTTCATAATTAACCGCTTTGTCCTCTTTGCTCTCGTAATTCTTCTCCAACCCCATAGTTAAGAGGCGTGAGTTCTTCGACGTTCAGCCTTAATTTAAGACCATCTCACGTTACCGTACATTGCAAGTGGAAAACCATGGAGTTTCACGATACGAATTTTAGCTGGTAAAGTGCTGGGCCTATCACTCAGTCAAAGCAAACGGCATGAAGTTAAACGCGTAACATTTCTTGCAATAATATTACTTTAAATCGGCTGGCAAGAAGTACCTATTTTAAACATTTTGGTGATGATTTGTCCTATGCGTCTTAAAATATAGTAATTCTTAATGAAACTGGAGGGGAAAATGTCTTTTATAGAGAAAAGTTTTTTTGTCTGGAGAAATGGTTTGATTTTGTCCATCCAAGTCTGCTCCAAAATTTTACTTTAAAAGATAAAATAAAATTTCAGAATTGCAAAGCCGTGGTAAGTCACTGGGCTTGCATATATTGCACGATTATAACCGAACAACGAACACGGATTTTATTTAGTTAGGACCCTCAATTTTCAATTACATTTTTACAAATTGTAAGTAATTTAGCTAATGCGACAGCCCGGCGATAGCCAACAATAACTGTAACTTTCTAAAGTCATAAAGTAGAGGAAACGCATTGTTCGCGAGAAAAACTTAAAGTGTCAGATACCGTTAGTTTTTGACAAATGTTAACCTTGAAAGTTCAAAGGCAACCACTCCTAAAATACTTGTTTAGCGTGTGTAAAACACCGTCAGTTTCAGTAGCGAGACCACGTGCTGAAATCGGCGCGCTCGCAACTTAAAAAACCAATGACAGAACGCGTGCCTTGTGAGCGCCAATTTTTTAAGGCTCATGAGTGGACGAATTCAAAGTTCCCGGTCAGAAAACCAGCCCTAAGCCTATCAGGGAAATTTGAGTAGAACAGGAGGGAATAGAGACTTGGTACTGATTATAAATATTACCTCAAGCGCGCCCGATCTCTATCTTAGTTAATTTCTCAGCTTAGAGTCACGTATATCTGAAGTCGTGTTAAATACAATATTTATATCAAATAAAATGTAAAGACACTTATAGTGACATTTACTATTTAAAGTCATGAATTAGATTAATAGTTCGGGAAAGACAAAGTGAACTTACATTACAGTTTAAATAATAATTGATGGTGTACTACTCAAATCACTCTATAATCAAAGAGTAAGTGAAAGCCAAATGGAGATAGGAAGAGAGTCTTCAACGCGAGTGACAATTTAAAACAGTGCGAACCTGAAGCAAGAAGAAGTGTTATTTAGCGGAGATCGGGAATGGATAAACTCTTAACAAGTAAACTGTAACATTTCTCTATACCCATTTATTAGAATATATCAAATGTAGTAGAATCGTCTATATACCATAAAATCCCGTCTCATTTTAAAAGAACTTACGCGTAGCTGGATGCTAAATTAAAATTACCTCTTATGACTTTAGAAAGGCATTATTTATTAGTATAATTCAAATTTGAGATTTTATTTGCATTAATTTAAATTTTATGATGAACAGAAGATGATAAATTGTCATAACTGAAGTTGAATATAAATACATATATTAATCTTACTTATAGATGTTGATGATTATTGAGATGCTTAACGAATAATGAATATTTGATTGATATATTTTATGTTTAATTGTAATCTCTTCTATGAATATTTGATTCTTATATTTATGTATGTCATATGTTTATCCTATCAAGTTAGATTATTTGATTAATTTATGATTTAGGAAGAACCAAGTAAATTAAATGGCATGTAGTTATAATATGAAGTAGTTGGTTAAGTGATTTAAAGCGTCTGTCGACAACATAAGCAATATACAAATGTATTTATCGATTTATATGATTCTTAATGATAATTAAAATATCTTAGCATCCAAACTACATTGTTTTTTATTCAAAAAACACCCTGAGATAGTATACATCTCTGGCGCCCAGCAACTTTACACATTATATTAATATTTCCATATTAAGTAAACATATTTACATAAAAACAAAGAAACGCCAGGAAAACGGAACGAGACTTTCGTTTATGTAATATTTGGTCGCCCAAAACGTGGAGCGAAAAAAGCAAATGTACTATACTTTATTGATAAATCCACAAGGAAAATTTGGCAGTTACTTTTTAAAGGCACAGATTGACACTCAGTGCCAATTTGTTCAACAAAGTCGCCTTCTTGACCTATCTTCTTTCCGCTAATTACTCTTTTACATGATTTTCTCTATAGGTTCTTTCATATGGGTTACATTCCAGGACTTGAATTTCTTTCGATCCAGCTGATTAGAAAATCAAGAGGCGGGAAGATATAAATAGAGCAGGCTACGAAATAAAAAAAAGAAGAAAAGAAATGAGCTTCCAGTTTATGGAAATTTAAATTTTGATTTTAAAGATTCTCTGTTAAACTTCCTGTAGAACAGAAAATTATTAAGCAATGCCGAAAACACAAAACACAAATACCTTTTAACGTAATGTACTATATTTTTACTTTCCTTCATCCAGCAAATACGCCTACTACACTTTTATAAAAACAAATTATGGCAATCTAAGGTCAGACTGTGTGCTAGGATTTACCGTTAGAATAAATGACATATTATAGCAGTTATTACATAGAATGTCAACTACCATTCTTTTAAATACTTTATAAAACTTGTCAAGGAAAAATACATCAACTGTATTCAAACCTTAGGTTTGTTCAGCTATGTTATGCAGAAATTTCATAAACCTATTACTTTAAAAAGCGAATATGATCCAGAATTGAAAACATGTTTGGGTGAAACCTATAAAGCAACGTCACATGTTTTTTCCTGTAATGAAGCAATAACAACGAGATATTTTGTTTTTCCTTTGAGTACTTCAGGTTACTGTTTAAAATTTATCAGAAGTGCAGTTACATACAGTTCTTTCGATGACGATTTTGCTATAGAGTTCAGCTGAGTGCCAATAGAAGATCCGTTGTGGGAACCAGATGCTTCTTCACCGCACCATAATTATTAATTCATAAACGCTGGAATATTTCGAAGGATTTGAATAAGAAAATATTACGGTATTCGATTGTCCGTGAGTATTCCGTGGCGTAATCAGGAGGTGCTCCTTGGTGGGGGGAGGGGAGGGGTGACTAGCTTGAAGGCAGACTGCCCTTTATTTTTTTAATTTACAAATATTGTAATTCACATTTACTTATAAAATTATTTATAAATTTTATTTTAACACACAATTGGTTTGAAAACAGGCTTTTATGGAATTGTACTGAAATTTCTAATAGCTCTGGGCGGGCCACTCGGGCTGAAGGCAAATTGCCACACCGTTTTAGTATCTAGAAAAACATCCGCATCGCCGCACCGTAAAGCAGATAAGAAAAGTGTCAGATCGCAAAGGATGAACGTAAGTAAATTGCCACACCACGACCGCGCAGGACTGCTGGTATGTGTTGACGATTAATAAAGTAAAAACCCTTTGCGTATAAGTTGTTTCATTTGATTTCCCACTGTAGAATTTCTGAGGATACATGTTTGATAAGTAATGATGGACATTTGCTGTAATTTGGTAAAACGAATATTGGTGCAGTAAAAATATTGTTACGACGGTCTAGTGATCGTCGTATGGTACAGTGGAAAACAAAATACAAGACACCAATTAAGTCACAAATCACCAGTTTTAATTATCACAATTAAACAGTTTGTAATCAAAAAGATAGTCTCTTACAACAAATCAAATAAAAATTGTTCACACGCAATTATAATGTCAACGAGTATAAAACACATTACAATTGTCCCGCACAAATATAAAACACATAACACTTTCGCCACAATACTTCAAACCGCACTAAGATATATCGCAACTCAAAACTGAACTGAACGTCGCTGAGTACTTGTATTTATACCCCGCCGAAAATCCAGAAACATCCATACACTACGCATCAGCAGTTCTACGCTAGGACCCAATTGATTGCGGCCTTGACACAGTGCGCGTGGCTGGCGACGTCTAGAAAAGTCTCGCGAGCGCATGTTGAAATCACATACGCACACAACATTACAGCCGGATTCCTCTGGAACATTCGATAAACACGTAGATTATTCTGTAATGTCGTAAAGTATCATTTGTAATCATATCTGCAAAAGAAATGTTCACTGAACCAAACAAATTAAATACTAAATTTTGACAATTTTTTATTTTCTGTTAGGTTAGGTTGAACGTTTTTAAAAATTTGAATAATTTATAAAATAATAATCAACTTTGGAGATTTTTTAACACGAGAATTAATACTTTGTGTGTGTAAAGAAATAATTTATAATTGAATATTTATAAAATTAAGAAGCCTAGAATTCTCTTTTTCCTTGAGGAAAACGAGGGACTCCAACCTTGAAGGTTGTCTATCCCCCCCCCCACAAACAGATCCTTGTTACGCCCCTGTGTTTAATATCCGTAATTTTTTTTGTACGAGTATTAGGCTACTTAGTAATCGAACGAGGAAGAGGTGGGAAGATGGCGTTGCAGAGGACGCGAGGGACATGGGGATAAGAAACTGGAGGAGGGTTCCAGTGGATAGAGTGGATTGGAGGCGGAGATTGGTGGAGGCCAGGGCCTGACTTGGGCTGTAGCGCCATAGGAGGAGGATTACTTAGTACGACTTTGTGTTTGAGTTATTGAAAAACATTTTCAATAATGTTTATACTTTAATTAAACACTGTTACAATCTGAAACGTAGTGCAAAACATACTGTACAAACAGGAGTGACCTTTTCAAATATTTCGCATATTGATATGCTAATTTTTTAAGTTTTTCGCATAGAATACGATGGAACTATAGCTGTGTAAATGTATGTGAGGCATTAAACAGAGAGGTAAGTTTTAGCAGGACAGCAGCTATTTTAATATCTAAAACTAAATCAGGTGATAACTCTTTTAAACGGGACATAACGGTAGTATAACGCAAAGAACACATAGGCCCTACCAACAGTCCTGCGCGGCCGTGGTTTGGCAGTTTACTTACGTTCATCCTTTGCGATCTGACATTTTTCTTATCTGCTCTACGGTGTGGCAAATCGGATGTTTTTACTTCCATGTTCCATAAGTAATGGAAGTATGGTGATGGCAAAAAAAATCGTGTTCGAGATAAGGGCTGATTCTGATTGCCTTAATCCTCAAAACATGAAGAAAAGCCATTTTCCGGAATGTGTGTGTGTGTGTGTGTGTGTGTGTGTGTGTGTGTGTGTGTGTGTAGAATTTTTTCTATGGCAAACGATAACTGCCGCAAATTCAAACAAAATTAAATAATTTTTTGCATATATGCCTCAGTTGTAGAGGACTCACGGCCTATTGTTTTGGTGAAGATCGGTTAAGGGGAAGGGGTAGTTTACCTGCAACGTTTTACGTTTTAACAAGAGTAAAGTACTTAATTTTGATAAATAAACTATCCCGAAAAGAAGGTCATAATAATCCTCTGTAGAAAGGCAGATGAAATATCTATAAATGAAAAGGATAGTTGAAGGAGGAGGGGATAATTTTTTATGTATGTGTACTACGTTATCGGCAACAAAGAAGTAGTTTGTTGTTAAAATTCCTTGCCGGGCTGTTTGGCCGTGGTCCAATGTTTTCTGCAAAACCAGACGTTTCGGCAGTGCCATCGACTGACATCATCAGTGAAAATCGAGTGCGCCAACGTGAGGTGGTATACGTTAGTGACCACAGTACTGCGGATAAGGCTGAAGAAAGAAGTAGTTTCTATGGAAATATTTTATTTTGAAAATGATTTTAAATATAAATCTTAGAATATGGAAGTCATGTATGGTTCTCCATACCGATATTTTTAGATATTAAAACGCCGTGGGAATTTACCTCCGCGCAGTTAAAAATGCCACTGGTGTGTATTATAGACCTAATTGGGTGCCGTAATGTTCCGTTGTAGTAGCCTAATGGTGTGATATTCTGTTGTTATTGTGCAAAACTAATATTATTTCCTACTGAATTTTTTATCTTTTACTAGCAACAACAGCTCACAATGTGTTATTAGTATACATTTCATTCACTGAGTATAATAAATATTAATTTGCTATATATACTTATAATAGTGCCTTGGAATGCTGCTCTAGTCATGTAAAGGAAATCAAGAAAGCAAACACAGTTGACAATTATTGAATACTTTCTGTGTTTGTGTTACGTTACAAACATAATAACGAACTAACGATTTTGTTTATGAGTCTAGTTATTTGTGTAAATGTTACCGATGACAGTGACAACTCACTTTGTCCGTGTTTAAAACAATTTTATAATGAACGGAATGAATTTCATAATGTAAACCGTGTACTTTGGCAAAGCTCGCAATAGATGGGTGTGATTTCGACTAGACTACAGTAATGAAACTGCTGATTTTAACATTTTACTGCATTTAAAAAACACAAATTTTTGCAAATTCAATGGCAACACAGAGGCTTACTGTAAATACAGGGTATGAATTCTCGAACATATGTAACGTGACACTAATAAAATGTACCACACAAAGGCACTGTGTTGAACACTTGGGAAATATAAACATTTACAAAAGAAAAGAAAGTCACTTATCGCTTTGACAAATTTTAGCGGATGAAAAACACAATTTTAAAACCACTAAAAACTGGCGACACTGGCAAATAAAAAAACACTATTCGCCCAAACCTGTTACAATAACAAACACATTTTTTTATGTTGTAATTTTACATATTGTCATAGTTCTGTAACTAATTTTATAAAACTTGAATTTTGATTTCGTTTCATTGTTTTCTGTAAAATGACAGAATTGTGAAAGGGCGAAACAAGATTTAAGACATTCTTTGTTACAGACAATAATGAGCATAGTGTTACAATGTAACCAAGTTTTTTTTTTTTTTTTTTTTTGAAACAAATACACAATGAGATTGTATAAGGGAACTTCAGAAATCTGTACAGATATGTATGGAAACATGTATATTTTTTGTTAGAGTTAATAAACATACAGTATTAATTTAATGACAAATATTGTTTAACGTTATTATGTAAACAGTTCATACATACGTCTGTTATACTTACGTTACGTGCATGAGAGAGAGAGAGAGAGAGAGAGAGAGAGAGAGAGAGAGAGAGAGAGAAAGAGAGAGAGAGAGAGAGAGAGAGAGAGCGATGGGGAGAGTGACTTAAACCATAGGAGGGTTCATAGTCAGTAAAGTTAGCGCTCAGAAGCAAAACACAAGTTCAAACAAAAATTGGCCAGTTTGTTTATTGTTAACGTTGCGTTGAAGCTGAACTCACAGTACTAACAGTCTATTACATTGCTGGTAAAAAAGCGAATTAATACTGTTTTAATATAATGACATAGTCTAATGTACCCTCATTTTTATAGGCCTAATGTGCAATTAAATTAATCGGGCGAAGTGCCCGTACCTTGATAATTTATCATTCACAAGTCATTCATTTAGCTGCATTAGAGGAGCGTTAAAAGTTTTAGAAGAATCAAGGTGCTTCTTTCCTTCCTGTTATGTTCTGTTTTTTCTGTCTCTTCAACGCTGTGACGTACTGAGATTTTCTCATTGGTTAAATTAAAAAAT
Source organism: Magicicada septendecula (assembly GCA_034769895.1). NCBI lineage: Eukaryota > Metazoa > Arthropoda > Insecta > Hemiptera > Cicadidae > Magicicada > Magicicada septendecula. Next base: position 129,448,426 of record CM068368.1, read on the forward strand.
CTTCCAGAAATTAAGCGGAATCGATTGTCTGTTTTAAAAAAACATTGATTGGTTTTAATTATATGAAAATTATTATCGAGTAATTGTGAAAAATCTATTCTGGGCATTTTAAGTTTGGAATGTAATACCTGAAATATTATATTTGACGCGCTTGTTTTCAAAAACCTGTACAAAAATGTAAATTTATATTTTTTTTTATTTAACAATTTTATGAACCAGGAAACTGTTTTTTTCGCTAACATTTTCGCGGATGTTAGAATCATGTATGAGTGAGCATAAAATAATTTTTGTGTACTGTATTATTTCGGTGTGTAATAAATTTACTATTCTCGTTTGTGTGTTTTTGTTTTTAATTAAAATCCATCATTAACTACTGTGAAAACTACTGTTAATCGTGTAACCAAGAAATTCGTCCAAGCTAATAACTCAGGCGTCGCGCGCACTCACACATACATAACCTGACACAACTGTCACGCACCAGCACGCACACACATAACAACGCGCACCTGACTAGAACCTTTAATATTTTATTTTTCACTTTTCAATATTCAAACTGCGTGCTCGCAGCAATGGACAGACAGCATTGTCTATTCAAGATTTATTCTCACAACACAACTGTGCATACATGTTTGTGTTTGTTTGTGTGCGTGCGTGTTTAGAGGACCTACATTGAATTTGATAAGTGACTAATAAAACCCGTACAACAAAGAACTGGTCGTATAACAACAACGGAATAAGAACAATAAAATTTACAGCTGTAATTAACAGTATTTATTCCATCAACACCTGTGAATATAATTACACGGACGCACGCATGCGCGCACATTCATTTACTCAACGTGGCTCCATAGCTTAAGGGACAAGTGTATGAAGTGTATAAAATACATACACACATATATTATTAAACTCTGTTTTGCAAAATCACAAGGAAAAAATCTAAAGCTTCAAAGGTATGTTATTACAATGAGAACAAATTGTTGGACAGATGAGATGGACGTAACAGACAAAGAAAACTCGCAGATATATGTGTAAATTGAGTTAGGTGTAAATGAAGCGAAATGAAGAAAAATAAAATTATCATTAATTCTGGTAGACATTATTTTAGTGTAGAGTTTCAATAATTTGTAAAAAAAAATATAATGAAACTGCCACAGAGTCTTAAGAGAATCCAGTGAAATAGTAGTTAAAAGCAACGATTTATAGGCCTATAAGGCGACCAATCGTTCAGGAAATTCGGAATTTGTCCTGGACTGTAAACGCTTCTTCAGGTTCTCCTGAGAATGGATTACTAGGACGCTGCTGATTGTCCAAGATTTTAAATATTGTAAAGTACGAGTTTTTGTTCTGGTGATGGGGATGAAAAAACAGAATAATGTAAAGAAAAAATTAATTAGAAAAAGGAGATAAAAACCGCATTATCTGAACTTCTGAACGTGTGACTCACTGTTCGCGGTACCTTCTCACAACACTGACATAGGAAAAAATATTCTCGAATATGAATATTAACTTCTCTGACTACAAACGCAGACTGGAAGTTACCACAATGGCAGTGTACTATCTTTAAAGTGGTTGAAAAACGTGTGATAACATCATGAAATAAATCCCATTGAAACATCATTTAGAAAAGTCGTATTGACTGAATTGATTTACTGTATCTCGTACTTCAAACGTGTACGCAAATGCTGTGTAACAAACCTATTTGTATATTTAAAAAAGAGAGATTAAAAAAGCGATGAAATATTCGTTACGAAATAACAAATAATTGTAAATTATTAATCATTGTCTGGTTGAACGATACACTTGCAGTTAACGATAAACTTAATCGGTCTGGGATATTTAAATACAGAAGCCGTGTACTCTCCGTTTGAGTAAACTCCCATATTGATGACGATTTGGGTAGCGTACAACTTATGGAATCAAGAGAACGCGTTCCGTTTTTGAAACGTCTAAAACAAAAGAGATGCGATGTGCGATGTTTTCTAAAAACTACTCTATTTAAATGTAACAAGCGCATTGTTTACAGCGATCAGCGAACGTCGCTGGTTAATAAGTACGAACTCGCGCACGCGCTTGTTAATTTCCATAAGTGAGCTCACAATTGGTTACGTAAATACATGTGTCATTATGTGGGTACTGGGCAGGCATCGTATCTGCGCGGACAATTTGGATCCTCAAATATTTCTGCCTGTTAATGCTACTAATTGCTAAAGAGCTCATCGGAATCCTAATTTAGCTGTACGCTGTTAATTTTGTTTACGTCATTCTAATTTGTGACTCTTATAATTAGATTAGAACGTAATGCACAATAAATTACAAAAGGTCTAAATTAATACGTGCAAATTGACGTTATGTATTTTGTTAATATTAATTCGTACGTGTTTTGCATATGTGTGTGTACAGATGCACGTACACGTACGTACAGGAAATTAATATTTCGTGTGCCGGTATAAAGAAGAAACATGACGGCCAGAACCGGCGCAGAATAGCCCCTTTTGTTTACACCAATCCTTACTTTTCCGATAGGACTGGAGATCTTCTTCTTCTTCACTACATGGCTTCGGCTATAGCCCATTCCGACTTCACAGAGTGTCTGACCATTTTTTCCACGGTCTTCCATTATCTCTCGTCCCCGCTGGCCTATATTAAAACGCTTGTTTAGGAATACGCGTGTCTACCGTGGTTCCACATGGGACTTCCAAGTCTGCCTGTATTCCTTTATTCTCTCCAGAACCGACTGTAACTTCAGGTGTTTCCGTATGTCGTCGTTTTGTAGATGATCTCTGAAACTACATCCCTTAACTGCTCTTAAAAATTTAATTTCTGAGGCCCATATTTTTGAAATATCTTTTTGCAGGAGAGTCCATGTTTCATATCCATACATTAAAGTAGGCACAGCCACGACCTTATAGAACTTTAGCTGTGTCTCCCTCTGCGTTTTATTCTTTAATAGTCGTCTTATTTTTCCACAGCTATAACTAAATTTATTTAACTTTCTCTCGATATCGTTGCCCTTCCTATATGAGATATCACATCCCGAATAATTAAAATGTGATAACTGCTCCAAAACACTTATCAATTAAAATTTTTGCTCTTACAGGGATCTTCCCTAGGAAGGCTATTACTTTTGTCTTAGTTTATTGTTATATTGGAGTGTTAGTGGTCTCAAATATTTCTACTAGTAATTTTATACAAACCACTATGTTATCTTTGGTATTGACGAGCGCTTTCGGCAGTCAAGACCTGAAGATGGCTTGACTGCCGAAGGCGCTCGTCAATACCAAAGACAACATAGTGGTTTGTATAAAATTTTGTCTTAGTATTTGAGATCTTAAAGTTGTATTTCTGTCAGATTCTATTCAAGGTATAAATAGACCTTTGTAACTCATTTTCATTCTTCCCTATAGGCCTTAATTATTTGGTCATCTGCGTATAGTAATGTGCTAAGTGATCCTTTATCTGAGATTCGTATACCTGCAGGACAGACGTTCATTCATTCTCGCAAAATTTCGCCAGTATATACATTAAATAAACTTGGAGAGAAGGTACAGCTATGTCTAAAACCTTGATTTGTGGCCATTTCTTGAGATAATCTTCCCTACCTAAATCTATACGAATAGTTGTCCCTGCATACAAGCTCTGAATAGCGCGGACGAGGTGAAGTGGAAAGCCTCTACGTATTAAAATTTCCCACAACCTATGCCTACACAGCCTGTCAAAGGCTTTCTCATAATCTATAAAGGCCACATGGTCTCTAAATTCATGACGCGTCTTTTCCCATTTATTTGTTATACTGAAAAAACTTAGCAAGATCGTCCAAATTGTCACTGGAGATTTTCTAAATCACATATTGTATTTCTCTTTTGTATTGAAATGAATATTGCTGCAGTTACAGCTATAATAACGCGAAAAGACAAGGCGATCAAAATTATATCTCACAGTGGCGGCTGGTGATTGAAAAATTTGGGGGTTGCAGTTGGGTTGGATGGAATAAAATTGTTTTATTCTCTGAACAGAAAATGTTCAAGTCTCTTTCCCTCCAAACAATACACAAGGAAACCAAATACTGCAATTTTAGTGTCACACCCACATAACCACAAATATTTATTGTATAGTCTTTTTTAAGTTTACGATTAAATATTCTGTTACCTGATTTTACATTGATTAAAATTTCCAAGGTCTTGTGTAGGCCTACCTACTCTCTTAATTTCAATTTTCCCTCAATCGGACGTAAACTGAACGGCGTTTTCGTTACGTTTTCGATAGAATTCATCACGTCCTACCAATCATATATAGGTAATAAATATCTTACATTACGACACCTTAATCCTTTATTTGTACTACTATTTACATTTAACGATGAACTGGACTGACACTAACAACGAACGTCACAAAAAATTCGAACTTACCATCAAACAGACTGGTGGCACCGTGACGTAAAGCGGGGTTTGCAGTCCCTAATCACACAAAGCGAAGCTATATCTTTGTAATAGGAATACCCGAGTCTAGCCAGCCAGAGCACTACTACATTGTGTTTCCCCATATACAAAGTGCGTCACAGTTGGTCCATACACCGCGGAAAGAGCGTGTACGGTTTTTAGTAACCCTCTGCGCTTTTCAAACGGCAAATGATCCATTACGATGATTTAGCTTGAAAACACTATTTTAGTTATTGTTTTATTCATAATTCTATAATTTAAAATTCAATTCGGGATTTAATGGGGGTTGTGCAACCGTGCAACCTAAGCACGGCCCGTCACTGATATCTCACCAACCTGACACATATTAGTCTTAGGTCTGTAAACTAGTTAGTAATTTCTAAGGATTAGATTGCTATCGAACCATACGTATAAATGACGTTATAGGCTACATTGTGATGAACTACAACGTGTTTCAGTCATGTCATTCGCCATTTTCAATGGAAGTCACAAGCAATATAGCATGGAGTCACCTATTACTTTTCAAGTACGAGATTTTCGAGTACTGCTGGAGTAATTCATAAACAGCTGCTAATACTGTATTCAACCCTTTATGTTTTTTCATTCTTAATTTAGGGTTGAAATCCGTCTGTTTTTTCCCGGAAACGTCCTCTTTTTCAAGTGCGAGAGGAACGTTTGGTAGGAATTTTTTTCACGTTCGGGGTTTTATCGTCATGCTCGGGATAAAATCATACTTATGATTTTAATAAGTCAGTAAGGTTAGGGACCAAGTATAGCCTGCATGGGTGACGAGTGATTGTGGTCTTTCTTAGGATGGGATTTTGGCGTTTAAATCAAATAATGTCAGTTTAAATCAGAAAACTGAGAAAGATTTCCTAAACAGATTGGACGTCATGAACATATTTTTACATGACAACACCCCTCCCTTTGGTAACGCATTCTAACGTTAAAGAGTGCGTTACAATCCCCCTCCCCCTTCCGGCATTGCTTACAAAATATATGTACATATGGAATTCATACAATTACTATTACGTACATTACAAGACAATTGTAATTATTAGAAATTATGACCTTATAAATGGGCGTGTTATATGAAATTACGACTACAGTTACAGCGTCGGGTTCACCAGTCTGTGGGTGGTTTTGACAGGCAGAAAATACTGGAGTTTTTTAACTCGGTGTGAGTGTGTGTTGACGCCACATTATGCCATCTAAAGCGCGCACATAAGTTAGGTATGAATAGTTAATAACAGGAAGATTCAAAAAAAATAATAATAAGAAAGTAATATGAAAATAATAAATTAGATTTATTGCAATATATAATAATAAATGTACTTAATACATTCTTACGATTACAAATTTTTGAAAACCTTTCCTTTATTTAAAAGTTTTGAGTCAGTGCTGTATCTCGACTGGACGTCAGTGGCGTAACAACGCCTTTGGGGGCCCGGGGCGGGAGTTCCTGGCCGTGGCCCCCCCCATTATTAATCACTCCCCATATTGTGCCTCTACTATCGGCACCACAAAACTGAGTCATAATCGTATATCCATAAAAATATGTGGAAAGAACTAACTATGTAAGTATTAATAGAACTTAAAGGAAAACTAAAATAAAAACAGATTTTGCGTTATTTTATTACTTTTTCAAATATGTAGTTTTTATTTCAATTAAAATTAATGACAACATGTAGAAAAATGCTTAATTTTTCAACTTAAATCCTTACTACGTACATGTTCTGACGTATTATAAAACTAGGCAAAATATTAATTAACTTCAGTACTGAATCCGTATATTGTGAGCATTATTTGCTGAAAAACATTTTCAACCATTGTTAGTTGTAAATGAAAGTGTTGTACTGATAATTATGTGCTACAAAATATGTATTATAAGACAGCAAAAACTTACACAAAATAAAATACTCTCAATGATTTATAGAAACTGCTTTTTACGAGCTTTTGCTTCTGCAAATATTTTGATACATTCGTCAAAATTTATTGTATTAGCTACTTTACTTTCTATAGAAAGTATGGCTAAACTATTCAGTCTTGATTGACTCATTGTTGAGCGAAGATAACTTTTTATTAGATTTAACTTTGAAAAACTTCTTTCACAAGAAGCAATGGATACACATATCGTTAAAAATATCCTAAGTGCTACACAAAGGTTGGGAACTGATTCTTGTAAGTCCATTTCGATAATAAAATCCAACATTTTCAATGATGACCATTGTTTTGCCACTTCTTTTTTGATGTCTGCAGCTTGAACGTGACGTCGTAGCCGCTGTATTTCGGGTAAAATTTCTTCCTTTTGGAGTTCATCAAATGTCTGGGTTAGGTTTGAAATGAGCTGAGGGAGTTCTTCAACATCTGTCTCCATAAGATGAGCAGACTGTATAGCAGCGACTGTATTGTATAGCGTTCATTCATAGTTTCCATTGAAGCCGATCTCATTGTCAGTTCTTGATAAAATTTATCTATACATTCAAACATGCATCTTCTTAAATCTTCGTCTCTTGCGTTTTCTCCCGGCATCATTTTCTTGAATCTTCTACGTTCACTTTTTTCAACTGGTATGTCCAAGTCATTACAAGTGTTTGTTGCAAAATCAAGCGCACTTCCAACCATCTCTTCTCGGTTTTCTTGTAAAAAAAGTTTCAAAGTTTTCAACTTTTGTACACTTTTGTCAAGTGTTATCCCCTTTATCTGAAGATATTTTTGAGCATGGTTGACTTCTTCAAGAACGTGACACCACAAATGAAGGTAGGTAAGAAACGTGAAGTTGCAGATGTTCGTCCATAAAATTTCTGCTGAACCTCTTGTGTCAACATTTTCAGTTGGTTCGCACAACTTTTCTACAGCCTTTACCAACTTTTCATAGTATTTCATCACAGGTTTTACTGCCTCATGATGTGCACTCCATCTAGTTTGTGACAACTTTTTTTCTGTTACTCCTAAGGTTTCAACTAGTACATCCCATCTTTGAGTTGAACACGAAAAGAAGTTGTAAATGCTTTCTAGTGTACCAAAAAATGTAATACAAGAAGGGACACTTCCAAAAGCGTGAACTCCGCACAAATTGAGCGAATGTTTGGCACATGGGACAAACATTGCTTTTGAATTCAACTGGCGAATCCTTGTTTGAACACCGGAGTGGACACCTGCCATAGTGGAAGCGTTATCGTAGCCTTGACTTCGGCATAGATTCAAGTCCAGTCCGTCACTGTTAAGTGCATTCAATATTTCTTCTGTAACATCAAGAGCCTTCTTACCAGCAAGAGGGAAAAATTCTAAGAACGACTCTCTCACCTCAGCTTTTCCGCCTTCAATATGCACATACCTGATTACTTCGCTCATCTGATCTTGGTGAGATACATCAGGTGTACTGTCAAAAAGTATTCCATAGTACATCGCCTTATTTACATCTTCAATGATTTTCTCTTTGACAATTTTCCCCAAAAGTGAAATAAACTCATTTTGAATTTTAGGGGACAAATATGACGTTAAAACTTCCCCTTTTGGTACAGTCTGTTGCTGGATTCTCACCAAATGTTCTTTTAGCACAGGATCATAATGTGAAAGGAGTTCGACTAATTCTAAGAAGTTTCCCCTGTTTTCAGAAAGTTGATGCTCCCTATGTCCTCGGAAAGGCAAGTTTTGTTTTGCTAAAAACATAGTGATATCAAGTAGTCTATGTAACATATTGTTCCACTTTTTTTTCTCCTTCTAGAACTTCCTGTTGTACACAATCGATAGTTTTATTGTGCAATAGCCTTGATCCTAAAGTTTTCCATTTTTCGAGATTGGACAAATGTTGGTCCGAGTTTTCATGCAGAGACACCTTAGGATTTAGTTTCCACCAGTTTTGAAATCCTGTAATGAATTTTGATGTGTCAGCTGTTTTTTTATCTGTATTAAATAGTTTACAACAAAAGCAAAACAGACTTTTCTTTGATGGAGAATAAACCATCCATTTTCTTAAAACCTTTTCTCCATTCTGAAGGTGCTTGTAAAACCAATTGCTGGTTAGCTGGCGATTTAATCCTTTCAGGTTTGTCCCAGTTCTTTGTACAGATTCAAATGGACCCTCTCGGTTTTGAAAATACTCGGATCCTCTTTTTACTATATCAATTCTTAGACCATCTGTAACAAGGATTGGCCAATTTCCTACGTCAGAGTCAAGAAGCAATGTGTCGATATTGACTCCGTCTGTTGAGTCACCATCAGCACTTTCCGTTTGTGGCATAACTAGACCTTCATGTTGTTCGTCAGATTGCTGCGGTGGTGCGTTAACACTGTTTTCTGGGTCTTGTTCACTTAAATAATCTTCCCCTTCTTGGGGAGCTGCTAGCTCTTCTTCTACGGCGGCTGGCACTTCAAGACCAATAGACGTGCTGGTGCTGCACTCTCCCTGACCCTGATCACTAGTGTTCGAAGACTGACGCACAAATTTCAAAATTGATCCTTTGATTGACTTTTCTGCTTGTTCTCTTGATTTTTTAAATTTTTTTTCTCTGCACCACTTGGATAATGACGCAGTAATTGCAGTATGTTCTAAAATTATAAAGTTACATTTTTTGAAAAGGTTTTTATTATTGTATTATTTTGTATTTGTATTATAAAATTATACGGTGATCCTAAATAAAATCTTTTAGAAAGAACAAGTTTATAAAAAACTATTAATTGGGAAAAACCATGCAAAAATATAATAAGATAAGAACAAGCAAAACAATAACCCTCGCATAGCAGTACTTGGTGCTAATTTTCATTGTTTGTGCAATATCACAATTAACCATAAAAAGAATATGGCGGCATGGCGCAATTCATTTTACAAATTTTAATGTTTAAACAAAGCATCATTATTTTATTCTTTAATATGCATGTTGTACTTGTACTAAGCTATATTGGTGGTCGCCGGTTATACCGCGGTTTCTCGTTGACAAAACAAACCCGCGTCATAAGACCGACTGCTGCATAAACGGAGAACACCGGTTGACCGATATGATTTAAAACAGCCTATAAAACAAAACACCAAGTATTGTGTTTTTAGACCGTATTAAAAGTTGAATTCAGATGCATTTGAATGCTGTTCAGATTGTACGTATACTGTAGCAGGGAACCAGTCAATAAGTTGCGCAAACAAAATTATCGTACGCACTGCTTTCTCTCCTTCCCTCTCTCATTAACAGACCGTGAAATCAGGGAACTGTTCTCTTTCATTACCACTCAAAATTATCGTATGATAAAGACAAATTAAAAATTAACCAAAACATTTTGATGAACACTAAATTACTGTATACATACCGATATGACACATGTTTCGTTCTTGTCGTCTTAGATAAATAAGTAATTAAGAAAAACTGTAAAAAGAAAGGGAGTAAAGACGAAACCACGTCGTACCCGAATCCGCGGTGGCGGTATACCGAAGGGCGGTATAACCGGCGACCACTGTAGTTGTTTTAATACACTTCTATTTTGCACTTACTTTGTCAGATCAGATGACGGTAAGCCAATAAATTTATAAATGAAGGAAGGACTGCAGAAAAAACGTAATTAACTACAGTAAATTACTTACAAAAATAACTTTGGCACATTTATCATAAGTAAGGAAAATAGCACACCTAGTCAACAAGACGAAGTCAACTGCGGACTGACCCAACTGTTTTCGTGTTTGTAAACCACGCAGCGCCTGGCCACCGCAACCTTCTTCAAGGTCATGTCCAGCCGCGACTCATGGCAGTGATGCCAATCCATGCGTAATTTTTTTATGTTGTGTTTTATTTCAATGAAACATAAAGAGTCCGCGGTGGCTTAGTGGATAGAACGATAGGTCTTCTCATTCGGAGGACCGAGGTTCGAATCCCGGCCCGGCACCTCTGGCTTTTTTCGAAAGAAACAATGCTATGTGCTGTATGACAATAACCCCTGTACTCAAGTGGTTCGGATTCCACTATAAGCAGTAGGACCCGTCATTATGGGGAGTTATGACCCATAATGGCGAGTAGGATTAGGGTTTTAATTGGTATATCCCGTAAAAATGTTAAATAAATAAAATAATAATAATATTCCTTATAGTTAGAAACGTAAACTAGGTTATATGATTTATTTCTTATGTCATAAAAATATATATATTCGAAGGCCTCTTAGAATTTAGAATTACCCGCAATAATCTATGAATAGAATGGGTTGTAAAAAATGTGATTTAAGTTTTTTATGAGACACGTTTTAAATTTTAAATACAAATTCGTCTCGTCGTGGGGCCCCTCCCAGGCGGGGGCCTGGGGCGGTACGACCCCCCGCCACCCCCTTGGTACGCTACTGCTGGACGTTTACCGTAGTTCACAATTTACACTACTGGAAGACGGATTAGTTCATTTATGCCTTCATCATCTTTGGGAGTGGAAGAATTTAAACGTTTAAAGGTTGCAACATTCGGATCGCCAGGATTATCTATTAACAGATTTTTTGTACAATCGGAATGGCTTAGGAGTGGTAAGGTGGCTAGCTTGAGCCGTTTCACGCGCAATGAAGTTGGTGTAGCTGAGTTTACCTTCGGGATTGAAAACGTACTTGATTTTGTAGCACTGCTCGGAATGTAAACCCAGTTCCTTTATACCTGACGCTTCGCGGCCGGCCTCAACTGTATTAGAAAATAATTGACTTATCTGCGGGTTATTAGGCCGTGGTCGACTCCTGCGGCTACGATCAGATGTTTCGGCCTCTCCTCTGGAGGCCATCTTCAGTGAGAACGATTCGGTAACCGTGGTTGGCTGGCGAAGACCACGTCAGTGAATGAATCGTTCTCACACTGAAGATGGCCTCCAGAGGAGAGGCCGAAACGTATTGTTATGACGGTCTACTCGATCGTCGTAGGTACAGTGGAAACAAAATAAGTACAAGACAACAATCACACCTTTAATTTTTACAGTTAAACAGTTCGTAATTAACAACACACTGTCTACAACAAATCAAATGAAAATTGTTCACAGGCAATAAAATGTCCACTAATATTAAAATTCAATTGTATTACAATTATACCGTCCGAATATAAAACGCAACACTTCGCTAATAACTACTTGAACAGTAATAACTCGAACCGCTCTGTAAATATATCTCACTAATACTCTTGAACCACACAGTCAAAAATTCGCCTAATACTAAAAAAAACTAAGGCCGCTACCGCCATGTATTTACATGTATTTATAGTCCCGCTCACACACCAGAAGCTTCCAAACTGCGTCTTATCTCTCGTTTGAACTACGTAATTAACTACGGCCTTGACACAGGCCGAGCGCCCGAGCGAAGCCCGGCACAGTCGAGAAGATTCTCGCAAAATGCGTCTACAAGCACGTACGCCACACGCTTACATTCTGGATCTCTATGGAACGTTCGATAAACACGTAGATTGTTCTGTGATGCCGTAACACTATGTTCGTAGCGGCAGGAGTGGGCAGGGCTATATAATAGTTAGTTCCTTTACGTTAGCAGTCAGGCATCAAACCCGCTGGCCTGCGTAGCCCCTAAACGGATTGTATTATTTCACTAGCCTCTGCTTTGTGCTAATTCGTACAACAATTTCAGAGGCAAACGAACGCTTATAGGGTGTTCCAGACCGGATGGCACCTAAGGGATTAGAAGAACCTTACTCTCTCACCCGTACTCACAAACGGCCCGACCCGGCCAGTCACGACCCGGGCGGGTAGTTATAAGTATACAGTCCAATTCAAAACTTAAAATTTTTAATTTAGCTTATAATCCAAATTAAACTATAATTTTTTAAATCTCCGTGAAATTGAGAGAAAAAATGAGTCCAAACAACACATAATTGCGATAAATAAGAGGATTTTAGGGATTTCTAAAGTAAACGCAGAATTGGAGTACCTACTTAATAAAGATTTTATTATAAAACAATAAGTAAGTCTATATTGGTGATATCTTGATGATTATAAACAAAAATGTATTTACAATTTACATTCATGGTGCAAAATTACGTCGGTACAATAAAGATAAGTTGAATTGTGCGTGATTATCAACGAAAATTAAATAACATTTGCAAAATACTAATTTCTAAAGCCAAAATGAATAGACCTATTAAATTAGACTTAGTTGTACATCTAAAATATATCACAACCACGTCGTGTTTGGTGTCATTTTCTTTAAAATCTTATGGTGATTACAAATATGCTAAACTTTTGTTAAAAAATTCATATTATAAACGTTGCAGTTACGTAATCCCTCAGGTACCATGCGACTTGTAACGCCGTATAAGTAATTGAAAAATAAGTGAAGAATAAAGCTAAATCGTTACCCACACTCTTGTTTTTCAACTCTCTGTTTTATTGTTTACTGACTGACACACATATACTCTTACTCCGTTCCGTGATGTTTAAGTATTTTGTTTGTAAATTTATAAATAACCAGCGTAGCCTTGAAGTCCTGACAAGAGTATGCATCAGATTATGTTAATTATAGTTATTATAATTATTAGGAGTACTGAGAAGTAGGCTATCCAGTGATGCTGGTACTTTCAGTTGATTTACAACATGCTTGACGCCTTCAGTGCTGACACACCAGTGGGAAAAACAGGCAGGTGTGTGCATAAACATACTGTCTTGAGTGTACTTTGCGACTCTTCACGAAACGTAGAGTATAAAAGATTCACTTAAGTGTGTTTATATTTATCATTTGTTCTATTAAACGACTTGTGAGTCATCTAAATAATTGCGTAGTTGTTCTGGCAACGTTTCCTGTTGAATAATTTTTTTTATACCATTCCTTCCAGCTGGTCTTCAACAAGTCCGTATAATTACACGTTATTGTCACAATACTGTTCAAGTATGGTTGTTTATTACTTCCTTTTTTATTTAAAATGCTCATTCTTTCACTAGAAACGTTCGTAACGGTACCTTAATACTAGATTAAAAACTAGTATTAATCTCCAAGTTACACTTCCAAGTTACTCTGTGTGGTTCATTATTAAAGAAATTAAATAATTCATTTATAATATTTACGGTGAAACACAGTTGTGATGATTTAACTGTGTCTGAACATTAATGAGATAAACGTTTTCTTGGCATATGTGCAGGGCAGTGGCGTGGCGAGGGTACATAACAGCCGTAAGCAAATCTCTGTTAGTGGGGAAATGCGTTTACGGGTTTAATTCAATCCTTCATATTTTCAGTTACCCTAAAATTTGTTCTTTATATAATATTTTCTTTTCAATTTTTCTTAATACATTTCTATAGAACAATTTACATAACGTACTAAGAAGAGAACAATAACACATTAAATTATTGTAGCCATGTTTATTCCAAAACATTTTAACTGAACTTAAAACATAGCAGTTCAATACAATTTTGTATGCAAGTTGGTACAAAATTAAGAAGATAAAGAGAGCTGCAATAATAGTCCTTGAAGTAATTGTTAAGCTTTACGTCGTGATTTTTGATGGGCAAAATGATTAATATCTGTCAGGGCCATCTTTTCTAATAACTCTCCTTAAATGGACAGGATAGCCAATCAATACAAACGATCTGCTCCCATGTCCTCGTGTAGATAATTCTTTACTCTTCTGAGGCAAGAGAACGCTCGTTCAGCTGAGCAGTTTGAGGCTGCTGTACATACAAACATCCGGAAAGTAATGTCCACGTTGGGATAGACAGACTGGAGCCCATCCTTTCGAATCAGACGGCAGAGCTTCACAGGTGTAGACCTCTTATTTCCCTCCTCGGCAGGTCGAAGCTCAATTGGCACTAGAGTTGGGTACGAAATTATGCTACGCACACAGTCTATGACTGTTAGCATCTAGTGGCATCTATTAACATTCACTCACGTCAAATTACAGAGTCGGTAAAGGATGTTCGAAATTTGAATGTAAACGAATTAATAGTTAAATAATTAATCAATATAATGGAAGTATCCCATATATAATGTATGTAAATGTAATTATCAAAAAACGATGTAGAGCCTACTTCATATACAGATCAGAAGTAAATGACGAACTATTCTCTTTATGTAATAAGGCTAGTTACTAAACAATATATATTTTGAAAAGTTTCTTATCATATTGAGACGAAATAGAGCGGCATTTGAAACATCTCTTAGGTATAAAAACAACATAATGACCTTTACAAAATTTTCCGCCCGTAGGTAGTTGCCTACTTGTCCTATGTATAAATCTGCCTCAGAGTACCATGTGCCCTTTTTAGAGTCAAAACATTCTATCCTTCGCTGGCAGAAGAAGAGGGCCCCGGTTCAGCGGGACCCAACTCCAATATACTTAAAAAGAATTAAATAAGGACACAAATATAATCGAATTAATAATAATAAAGACAAACAGAGAAACACAACTAAACGAACAAAACACTAATATGTTGGTAGTAACTGCTGCACATTGGTTCCGAAACGAACATAGCTGTTAACTGAGCGTTTTGCCGGTTTATACAACGGCAACACATTGGGTGAACGAATGTGTCCGCCTCCCGTTTGTACAGTGACAACTACTACGAGGTCAATGACCACCCGCAGTAAAACATTGCCGGTGTCTGACCCGGCAACACAAGCCGGTGCAAGTGCACAGCAGTTCGAAAGCAATGCTATGCTTTTCTTCAAGTTTCCCTACTAATATTGTTCTGATTTCAAATTATTCAATAACTAAACTATTTATTCTGTGATATAATAATTATTATTTTCTTTCATTTTCAGAACTGCTGCCGCCAGCAACAGCGGTTACATGGACGCCACGCTACTGGTGGAGGGTATATGCAAGCTCCCTACCTTGAGCCCTACGACTTACAAGGATGGTAGTGTGGCTGAGTTAACTTTGGGAGTTAAAAATGTACCTTTATTTTATAGTGCTGCCCGTAAACTTTGGGAGTTCAAATTTACCTTGATTTTATAGTGGTGCCCTTAATGTGCCCAGTTCCCCTAGGTTAGTAATCAAAAACCAAACCCACTGATTTATTAAGCCACTGTCCTGATTATATTAGTACTTCACTAAATTCTCCGTGGATCATTGGCAAAAACTTCAAAGACAAACGAACGCTTGTGTATGTGTGTGTGTTCTACCTTTCTGAGGGAGAGGACCAGGGGCTGTGCGAGACGAAGGGCATGCCGTCGCCCGCTCATGTACTGCGTTCCGAGCTTCAGGTAGAGCTCCTGCCGCAGGGTCTATATGGTATGGTCTGGATTAAGGGTGTGGCCTGCTACCGGCCGTAGTCTTTCTGAGGGAGAACGCCGTTGGTTCACTTGATACCGGACTCTGCAAGGTAAATACATTCGAATACGTATTTATTGTATTGTTTAGTTGCTGTTACTAACATATAACTCACTATCATTGGAGTGGTAGTGTGTTTATGTTATTTTAATTTTTACATTTTTAGAATTATCAGCATTTTCATAGAGCTTGAGAAGGCTAATGATAGTGTTCCACTCACCAGGTTATTTGAAGCGGAATGGTTATTAACAGGAAGGGGAGTGGTTATTAACAGGAAGCGGAGTGGGACCCACATAATGTTCAGAGTATTTTCAGCATCTATTAAAGAGTGCAGTGTGTTGTAAAGTCTGGAAGGAAGTTTCTGAAAAAAATAGGGGCACAAGGGTTTAAGACAAGGATGATGTCTTTCTCCTGTACTGTTTAAAGTTTTTATATTCAGGAAGGTCTTAATGTTGGAGCAGGATATGCTCAAGAATGGGAGTGGAAATCGGACAACAGTGTCTTTATACGCTCCTTTTTGCTGATGTCATTGTTAATGATAAATATGATGCCTCGTTTATGGTGAGAATTTACAATGAATAAATATACAAAATGGCGTCTTTACAGATTTATTTTAATTTACAGTAAACAGAATATTTATGTTTAAGGAAAAAAGTGAATGACATCGTGCTGGACTGTGGAATTGTAAGACTTAATGTACAGAAAACAGAATATTTATGTGTGGGGGAAAAAGTGAATAACATCGTGCTAGATTATGGAATCATAAGACATTGCCGTCATAATATCTGGGGAGCATTAATTAGCCAAGATAGAATTTGCCATACAGGTTTTAACTACAGACTCACTCAACAATGAATGGCTATCCAGCAGCTAAACTCTTTGCTCTGGTCGTCAAGAATTAAAATGAACGTTCAAATAATTTATCTAAAACAACATTACAGCCAAGTACATTATATTCACAAGAATGTTGGCAGATGACAAAGAGGAATCAGGGGAAATTGGTAACGGTAGAAATGGATTATTTGAGAAAATCTTGTCGTATATCCAGGAAGAAATGAAGTACAATAAGGTAGCGAGCAAATGTCAAAGAATTATACCTCAAACGCGAGATGGCCTCGAAATATATTAGATATGAAGGGCAGAACTTAGCAGACTAACTGGGAAGCATCTTACTGCCGGCTGAGATGTAGGATGCAACGATATAAGCCTTCATATCGCGGCCAGCCTACGATATTCGTTGCATCCCGCATCTCACCCGCTAGTAATTCTGTTTCCTGGAGGAAGTCCGTGCGCGTGCGCGTGCGCGTGCGTGCGTGTGTGTGCGTGTGCGTGTACGTGTACGTGCGTGTATGCACATATTTCTTATTTGTAAGCAACTCGTTACGTTTCTTGCAGCATTCTTGTATAATATAAATTCTTGTATCAAATTATATTACTTCTCCAAGTAAAATGTTCTTATTTTTACAGTTTTATTTCCAACCTGATACACGTTTTACAGAATAGATTTGTATCATCAGATGTTTCTATATAAATAGAAACAGTAACACAAACGTGCGCTGCGCTGACACGCTAGCATCCTTACTCACACACACGGGCGCGCGTGGACGTGTATGTGTGGACATATGGAGTGGTCGGAACCAGATAGGCGAATATATGTATCTTTGAAAAAGAAACTTATATCGCTCATCCCTGAATAAACTGAATTAGTAGGATGGAGTCCTAAGCCGAGTGTGATTCCAGGCCATGGCTCATTGCACTTGAATATGACGTATACAAACATAGTATTGCTACCCCATTAAAGAACGTTCTACATGTTTCTCGGCTATTCCGGCAGAACCAGCTGTAATGTTGTGTGTGTACGTGACTCTTAATATGCGTCAACCTGACCGAGGCTGCTCCAGACTTCACCGGTCCGCGCGCACTGTGTTCAAGGCCGCAAGCAATTACACTCTAGTGTTTTCTAATAGTGTTGAGGGGTATTATGGATTATTCTGGAATTTCAGCAGGGTGTAAATACAAACATTCAGCGACGTTTAGTTTCAGTTTTAGTGGGGATATATCCCAGTGAGGTTCGAAGTTATTGTCGGGCGATTTGCGTCACAAGTGCTGTATTAGTGAAAAGTGATTATAGTGCGGAATTCTTTATAGTTGACATTATTATTTGTCTGGACAGATTAACTTGAATTATTGTACGGGTATGATCTTGTTCAATAACAAATTGATTATAAACTGTTTAATTGAGATTAATTAAAGCTGGTGAATAGTGACTTAATTGGTGTCTTGTATTCGTTTCCAGTGTACCGTTCGACGTTCAGTGAGACCGTCGTAACAGCATATTATTTAATAAATATAAAGTAACACATTTTCTGTGACAGCTACTTTTCCAAAGTATTGTCGAAATACTTTAAAGGTATTTTGTATCGAAAACATCTTGAGGTACCAGGTTGGTTTTGGTATTTGCGATTTAAGGGGTAATTAAGGCCCGTCGCTCGCCGTTATCCAGGTTTCCGAGCTCTCACCGCAGGGACAACAAGTACTGCTGGTTTTCAGGGTGGCCTGCTACCGGCCGAAGGGTTTCAAATAGACAGTGTCTAGTTCAAGGCGAGTATTCGCTGTGGACGGGTCCAAGTTTCACCTGACACAGATGGGTATTGACCAAAGGGGTCGCCGAGAAGACTACAGCTGTGTTCTTGGCAGCGTAAATGGAGAACCTCAACGTATGTGACCAGCTGTTCCTGGAGCCAGATAACGCCCCATTATTCAGCACTACGATCGACAGCATACACTGCCGTGTCATCGGCGAACATTGTCAATCGAATGCAGGCAACTTAGGCACGTCGTTGTACACAGACGAAAGTAAAGGACCTAAGACGGTCCTCTGAGGTACTCCAGCGGTAACTGCTCTTGCTGAAGAACGAGCGCTTCCACTCTCACTCCGAAAGTCCTGTTCCGAAGAAAGCTAGCGATCAGATGACGTAGCAGTCCCGAAGCAGAATTACCTACAGTTTGTGCCTCAGGATGCCTCAGACACGATCAAAGCTTTATCGACATCAAAAACGACGTCAACAGTCTGTTCCCGTGATGCGTCTGTTTCCACGGAACGCATCACCTGATGCGTCGAGCATTGCTCAGCATGAAATCCAAATAGCTCGGGGACCAGAAAGCATTTCCAATGGTTTCAAAAAAAATCCATAACTTTTTAATTTTTTCTCATGACTTTTCCTAAACGTTTGTAATAAAATATTATGTAAAAGCAAGAACTTTATTTACCAGGCATCTAAACGAGATTTGTAAAAACAAAAAACTGTTCTAATCGAAAATTTTTGTCCAAACTTTCCAGTTTGATACAAAGTAGGTTGTAGTGAGATTACATACATCTGCAATAGCTAAAGAAAGAAACACTCAAATTTCAGTTTTCAGTGCTCATACAAAGGGAATAACAGATTTTCTACATTTCCAAATTTGCAAAATTTCGTTTCGCTAAGACTGCCAGGGACGTATCGATACACCACGAACAACTTTTTCTGTTGCTGTTGACACACTAGATTACACTTGATACTAGGGCCTATATCGTTCTAGACGTCCGAAAAATCGGACACTGGAACTTTGTGTAATTCTTACTACATAAGGTTTAAGTTTTTTTTTACTTTAGCACTTTGTGTAGTTACTGACAACGTCCGAAAAATCGGGCGCTGACTCTGAAACGATTAGCACAGAACCAATACTACCGACTGTGAAATATGATTCTAACATTTCATTCGTTACAGTAGTTTTCTCCAAGAGGATGTTTTCAGTTGCATTTTTAACGGATAGATTTATTTTACGTATCGGACTACTGTGGTAAAAACCTGGATCGAGTAGCCTATACAACAGATTTTTCTATTAACGAACCTACTAAATTTCTATCATTGTCACTAAGTAGATAACGTTTTAGTTTACAGCCCGAGTTCCTCAGACTTGACGTAAAACGACATGAAACATTAACATTCTTTCAGAAAACTTTCGATGCTCATTCATTGCAGTGCCGTATTAATGAGTACGCGCCTTTCGCACTTTCACTTACATTCTTAGAAGTACTTGAAACGTTTAAGAAAGTGAAACTGCTTCTAATCTGAGATAATAATACGTAACGATACTTGAACACGAATGGGATGGTAAACAACTGGCTGCCTTCCGTAGTCATATAAAAATGAAATTACCAAAGGAACAATAGATGCTTACCGTTCTCTAAGTTCATGAACACGCTTTTCTAAAACAAACTGTAAACTATTTGTCGTACATCATACGCGAGGAAGCGAGACCTACCACATTAGCGCCTCACTTAGCTCCCACTCTCTTTGTGTCGTTTGTTACTATGTCTTCGACGACCCATATATTTCTCAGATTCGATTTACTATTTTGTCATCTCCATCCTATATATCTATTAGGGCGCCTTCACACGAATCTGGTCGCCGGTGGCGTGATATTTTTCTCTTGCCACTAATAAAGCGTCCAGCAGATGGAGTTGAAACAAGTAGCAACCTCGATTTTTTTGGACTGTGGTCACACGATGACTGATTTGCATATTTATTTCCGGCTCGCATTATCAGCTGTGTGCAACGTCATAAGAGTAGTTATGGAAGTCTGGAACAAATTTAAAAAACGAATGTTTGCCTGTACTAGATGTAGAAAAGTGGAAGCCCATTGCTGAAGGTTTTTAAATGTAACGCTAACTTTTCTAACTGCATGATGGGATCGTTGGATGGAAAACACATACGAATTATTAAGCCATAAGTCAGTGGTTCTGCGTCCTACAATTACAAACACTTTTTGTGATTGTGTTGTGAGGCTTGTGGGATACAAATTATTTATTTTCTTTAGTTGACGTCGGCGCCTATGGAAAAGAAAGTGGTTTACCAATTTTTGAAACCAATGCCTTGTTTTATGCTATAAAAAATAACAAGTTAAACGTCGGATTTATAACACCTATCAGCGAATACAATCCTGAACCTTGGCCAAATGTTATTTTGGATGAAGCGTTCCCACTATCAGAGCGTGTCATGCGACCCTTTCCAAGAGATCTTTGACAACAAAACGAAAAGTACATATCTATTGCAACTCTCGAGCTTATTTGTTTATAAAATGTACATTTGGCATCCTAAGTAATAAGTGGCGAATTCTTCATCGCGCCTTATTTTTTCACCGACTACTTTGTCAGTGAGGAAGGTTAACTACTACAAGATCACTTTATTTAACATTTAAAACCATTGCAGTTACCTAAGTTTATATAAGCTTCCAATATCCTAATCATATTTAATTGAACTGACAACTGTAATTCAAGTTTAATAATTAACAAAAAAGTGTCATGTTGCTCTTTATTTATCTCCATTTTCCTTGTCTACCACAAATATAAAAAATTACATATTGTATCTCCTAAACAGTTGAGCCTATCTACCTAGTTATAATAGCATTCAATTCAGAATCGACAAGTGCATATAAATCATCTACAAACAAGTCTATTTTTCGAAAATCGTATTTTTTGAAGAATCTTCTTTGTCCATAAAGATTATCACTAACTCCTCCCATTTTTTTAAAATCTCTGTTGCCTTATTCGTCTTACGTCATATCCCACAGTCTGTATTTTACGAATAAGATGTTTCCGTATCAAATGTGTTTTGATGTCTCGGCATGGGAACTGTGTCCTCGCCTTCCTTTTAAAAGAATTGTGATCGTCTTAGAAAATCAACTGACGAATACCAAAAACAAACTTCATAAAGACACTGCAAACAACAACTGACTGTTATCTTACATTGGTGATGAGGGTTTCATATCTCGTATGAAGGAGCTGATAACGTAGAGGGGAACGAGTTAGTCGCGCCACCAGTGTGGTGGCCCAAAAAGTCGCAGCATATCAAGCCTCTGTCGGCTGGTAGCAAGGCCCCATGTGAAAGAGCTCATTGGAACGTGTGTTGACGTGGTGGCGCGGCCATGGTGTCCTCGTGTGAAGGAGCCTTTACACTCCTGGAACAGGTAAGATTGAAGTACAGAAGGAAAAAGAAATCGTACATTCGATAGCCTTTGGTATTTATTTCAAAAAACGAGTGCCCAATTATAAAAGGTAGGTCCACTAGAAAATTGAAAATCTCCCTAAGAATGACTACCTCTAGGAGCTATTTTATCGGATCGCTGTAGACATTTTCTTGTCGTTTCTTATTCCTTTGCGGATGTATCATCTCGCTGTTAAGAGTTGTTTTCGTAAACAAAGAAAGTTATCTTAGTTCTGCAATCGCAAAAATTTGTATAAATTCACAGTTTTAATATAAAAGCCCATTCAGATTGTGTATAAATTAAGAACTTTTTAACGATGGTTGCGCCTGTGTCTACCTGTAGACCTATCTTACAAGTAGGGAATTAATGTGGTTTGGTATCGGTGCTGTAGATTTTGCATTTAAGTATATACGTCTTAGTAGATTCACACAGGGTGAATTTCCGGCGTGAGTCGTACGGAAGACTCTGCCAACGTTTAATATACGTGCTTCTAGGTACAAATTGCCCGTTACGGTACCCGTCTCTTCCTTAACTTCCGACACTTCGTCTTCCCGAATGCTGTGTAATGCCTAACGTCGACTAAAAGTCTGTCTGAATCTATTTCATTTATATGATCCAACCACGTTCCTAATAGTTTCTCTGTTTCCTTATAATTGTACTCCTTTTTATGTCTCTATTTTTATCCTGTTTCTTCATACTTTAACAGTTGCGAGGAACTTCATCTCTGCTACTGCGTGTGCCTTTCCTGCCTTTTAGTGAGAACACACGGTCCATTTCCATAATTAATGTAGGGCACTGAGATCGTTTTACACATCTTAATTCTTGAGTCTCTCCGCGTTTTGTCGTTACAGTGCCGGTTTATTATTCTGCAAATACGGCCAAATGTTTTAATTTGATTTCCTAAACCCCTACAAATCTATTCGAAATTTCACAACAATGTTCTCTAAATGAACCTTCTAAATGAATCTTCTTCTTCTTCTTCTTATTCTTCTTCTTCTTCTTCTTCTTCTTCTTATTCTTCTTCTACATTTCAGGGATTTGGCAGTGTGCCTGTTCCGACTTCACATTATCAGATTCATTTCTTTCTTGGCCTTTCTATATATCTTCTTCCAGAAGGTTTGTACTTTTTACATTTACTGGTATTCATCCATGCGACTTAAATGCTGTCTCCATTTTCCCCTGTATTCTTAAATTTTCTCATTTAGCTTACATATATTTAATTCTTCCCGTATATCTTCATTTCTTATTTGATCCCTTGTTGTGCATCCTATAACCCTTCTTAAAAATCTCAACTCTGCTGACTGTATGTTGCTTTTATCCCTTTGTTTTATAATCCAGTATTCACTGCCATATAATAGCACTGGAACAGCCATTGTTTTGTAGAATTTTAATTTTGTCTCACGTCTCGTTTTATTTTTCAGTGTTCTATTTATAACTTCCACATATGCGTTGACATCTATTGACTTTATTTTCTATATCTTTGCAAATGTTAAAACTTATATCACAACCTAAATAGTTCAAATTTGAGGTATGTTCCAATACTTTATCCTCAATAAAAATTTTCGAGCGTACTGAAACTTTTTCGTAGTGAGCCATAACTTTTGTTTTGTTCGTAGATATCTTTAGGTTTTAGTATTGTCGTACCAGTTTATTCTAAATGAATCTTAAACTAATAATTCTAATATTAAAAATCAGGCCGATGTTGTAGAATTCTGGTGACTTTTCATGTGACCTCTGCCGGTCTACTGTTAGTGGTAGTCAGGTACAATATATGACATGCACTTCGACACTAGTAAACCCAAGCGAACGTTTAGCCTATATTAGGCTTAATGTGAGTTACGCTTTTGGACGAAATACTTGAAACGCTTAAAACTTAATCCCACTTTCGGTTGATCATTTCGTTTCGAAAGAAAACGTAGACATACTGAAACTAAACTAGTGAAGAAGAGATTACTACCAGCGACGGTATGGGGGTGAAATTTTCCTCTAACTGTTAATCTGTTTAAACCTTCCATAAGTTTTTATAAAAGTTTAGAACCTTTCATTGTCTGAATAAAAACGTAAACCACAATGGCTGCTACTACTATTATACTACAACGACGACGACGACGCTACAGCCCAAAGTCGCCCCCGGCCTCCTTCAATTTCTTCCTCTAGTCACAGTTGCTCTCTTCCAGTTCCTTAATTCCCAATTCTCGTGCATCCTCTGCGATTCTCTCCTCCATGTTTTTCTTGGTGGGCCTTTTGGTTTTCCCCATCCACTTGCCTTTCAGTTCCACTTTCGATGTCTATGTTCGTCCGTCCTCCCCCTACATGACCGGCCCATCTCAACTTTGTAGTTTAGTACACTCTGGGATGCGCGTAATTCCATGCTTTCATAGTGGAATTAGAGATTGAATTTGATTCTCCAGATCAATTATTTTGATCCAGAGTCTATTATGGTTAACCGGTCGTAATATTCTTCTAAGGAATTTCCCTTGAGAGATGTTTATATTTCCTGAGATTTCTCAGCCAGCGTGAGTGTTTCAGAGACATAACAAAATTCTCCATAGATTAGTTTTTTATAACGTTAATTAGGTTTTCTGGTGCATAACTTTGGATTTAAAAGTTTGAAGCAGTAAAGTAACATTTGTTTGCCAGAGAACTTTTACTTCCTGGTTCCTCTGATCAATTCCTTGTAATATTATTACATCATATCGATATTATTATTGCCTATTGCTAAACTGCTAAACACGTCTTAGTTTTCTTGACCGAATTAATATTTTCTTTTTTTTTTAATTTAATTTTCAGTCCCACGTTATCGGCATTTGTTTTCAGTTTTATACACGTCTTCTGTGCTACAGTTAGCCTTCGAGGCATTATATTGATATAAATTAATATATGTATCCGCATGCCACAATCTGGGTTCCCTTGTTGAAGGATATTGGAACTATTCATAGATAATTTCCTTATAACATATTCCGAAGCTATATTGAATAAACTTGTAGCCAATATCTCGCCCTGTTTTAGTGCCCTGGCGATAGTTTACAGAGGTCTGTTAACAAGTTCTGAAACCGATTTGTGCTGGTGACTGAACTAAACTTACAAATTTTGTTACTAAGTTCACCAAATTCATACAGTAGGCTACTTTAAAAAAATCTTTCTCTCAGAATTCGTCATATGCCTGCCGGAAATCAATGGATATCTGCTAAATGTCATAATTGGGCTAAATTCCCATGCCTTCCTGTGTATTTATTTTACAACTAATAGTTGATCTACTGTAAATCTAACAATCTTAAATCTGAAAACCTGTGTTTAAAAATAATTCTAATTGAAATTTTGTAATTGAAATTAGTAGTTACAGGATGCTAATTATTATTTACAGTTTATTTACATAAAAGTATATTAATAATCAGTATAGTTACAGCATGAAAATGCTAATTATTAGTTTTTTTTACTCTTTTATTAGTAATTTATTAGTGTCTTTTGTAACTAATAGAAGAAATTTGATCTTCCATCAAATTATTGGACTTTATTTAGTTACACTGTTATTCACAATCATTTGGATTCAAGCTGCATATGCAAAGTTGTTGTTTAGAATAATGAGCTGCATGTGGAAACAATGTATTTATTACGATTAATTTGTTTGCTTTCCAAGTTGAACAGGATGTATGTGTATGCTGTAACCTTGGTCGGGGAGGTGGTCATGACTTGTCAGTGGAAGGCGTGTTTTGTCAACTCCTCCACAGTACTGTGGGGGATGCTGCGTGAACATCATGACCGGTTCTAACCGCGTCCTCTTCCCTACTGCCTTTGCTTGCTTAAACATCACTACACTACACGTTCTGTTGCTGAAGTCTCGAAAATAAATTAATATACTTTATGCTGCTAGAATGTAGTAACAGACATCATTGGGCTTAGTACTGAAATAAGTAATTTATATTATTCCTAAAAACGCGTAGTACTTTACCAGATACATTAAGACAGTACTTGTTAGACAGTGGGGGAGACTAGAAATAATTGGTGTACTTTTTATGTTTTGATTTGGTATTTATATTTTATTTTTGTATGTACATTACACTTTTAACTGCAACTACATGAATGAAGGAATTTGTAAACAAATAAAAAATGTAATTGTTAAATTATTATTATAGATCTCATTTTAAATGAATACTGACCGCTCTCTACTTTCTTGGAGTTCTTGTGACACTAATTCGCTCTGTTGTACACTTATTAAATAATTAAAAATAAACAATCGTTAAATACTATTTAAATAAAGAATTAGGCAACATTTTTTCTCTGTTATACCTGGAACACACATTCCACACAAGCAATTCAAAAGAGTTTTTGTAGTGGTATCTCTACTAGGGAAACTTTGTAGTGGTGTCTGTTAATTTCTAAATTTTCAATTCACACACATGCGCGCGAGCGCAAGCTCACTGAACACACACACACACACACACACACACACACACACACACACACACACACACACACACACACACACACACACACACACACACACACACACACACACACACATCTTGTTTATAAGAGTTACCAGTTTCAGTAGTTAATGTGTGGTTACAAAGTTCAAGAAAAGCTGTGAAAGTCTTCAAGCTTACGCGTAATGGAGAAGAATTTACGTTGCAAGAATAATTTTCATACGTTCGTTAATGGCACTTACTTCCACATGAAAGTTATCCAGTCTGTTGTTTTATTAAATTTATATACTAGTTCGCGCTTAACAGAAATATTTATATTTTCAATATGAAGGAAAAGGTTATATTGTGAATGCTTTATCAATCAACTACTTGAGATGTACTTTCGCTTTGTCACGACGATGAATGTCAGACGTATAGTTAACCCCTAGATTGCACAGAAAAATGTCGGTTTACCACCGTCACTTTTAAGTTTATTTTATTTATTTATTTTTTATATCATAACCGCCTGCCTTCGTATACCAGCATCACACCGAAATAATTAGCATACGAAATAACAACACACTCGCATTTCATTTTCGAGCACGTATTTTCATTAAAACTGCGATTCAAGTAACAGCTTATATGTTTTAAACTTTTTTGTTCGCAAATGGAAATGGAGTCGTCGAAAAATAAAACATTTTAAACATAAAAAATAAAACATTTTCAACATATCTTATTGACTATCCACGATACGGCAAGCCGTGCAATCGTAGTGGATGTTACCACGATCGTGAACAACAGTTACTTAATGTTGACCTAAAATGATTATTGTAATTAACGCTAATAAGTTATTTATGTATGGTTATGTTAAGCTCAATGGTGGGACTCGATGCCCCGTAAATACAAAGGGCGTATTTACGGGGGCACCAACGGGACCGGACCCCCCCCAGAGGTCGAAAAAAGTTGACGAATTTGTTTAATCTCTTAATTTTTACGTTCTTTTATAACTTTTTAGCTGTGTTTTTCAGCTAGTAACTCTTTTTTAAATGTGCAAACAGGTTTATTACACAGCATTTGTGTATACGTTTGAAATATGAAATTTAGGAAAATCAGTCAGTATCTTCAAAATAATGTTTCAGTAACGTGTATTTGTATTGTGTTATTGCCGTTTACTTTAATGAGATTGATTTCTTGATATTATCACACGTTTTTCAGCCACTTTAGAGATAGTATTATTGATCAGTCTTAATTTGTTTTTTCTTTTGTATGAAGCCGACTCGACTGGACCCTGGACCCCCCCCTTCCAAAGACCAAATTCTAGATACCCCACTGTCACAAAGAGTGGAATAACGCTGCTGATCGTTTACATCTGTTTCAGAGTTTCCAGAACTTCCTTATGACTATACCATCAACAGCACACTGTGTTTGCGGAACGCGGAAAATGTTTGGTGGTCACAAAACAGTGCCAGTATTAATAAATAAATGCTATTAACCTGTAACATTAAAACTATTTACACGAAACAAGTACTACAGTTTTGTACTTGATAAAATGACTGTTATGAATTTACGTATTTTGGAGTAAAACGTGCAAAGATCCAAAACAATTTATTTGCGTAACCACATTTTTCGTCACTTATTAAAAAAATTAAGTAAAAGTAATTAACTAATATTTCTGTGGAGTACGTGACTGACTAAAACTTTGTGGATGTCCTTTTGATCCAGATGTAGAATCAACTTATTATTGGGATTTAAAGTTTAATCGATTCCATCGGAATTTTGCGTTTCATTGTCATTTTGTATAGGCCTACATTCGATATTTTGTGTCTCATCAGTATTTTATACATAAAACTTAATTTTGGTATGGATCAATAATGGCTAATAATGCTTTTTATTAGTTATAATGAAAATATACATTACTTGTAATTATAATACATAATCTATGTTTTACTTCCACTAATACCAGATTTTATTTGTACTCAAATCGTTTTAATGGCCCATCCTTTTAAAATAAAAATTCCTGCGCCCAAGTAGTTACTGATATATAAATTAACGTGTTTCATGTGAGTCATGAAAATATTTCAACGCTACTGGTGGATCCATTATTGGAGTTTGGGAAGCGTTAATGCAAACTCCCCAGACAAAAGTTTTCGTCTTCCCTTAACTCTTTATAGGCTATGGAGATGTGAGAGTATTGTTTCACACGACTCAATTGGTTAAGAGCGGAACGTGGAAACAACTATAATGCGGTTGTGATGACTTGAAAATAAAGCGAACTTTTACTTTGAAGATTAGACGAGTCCTCTATAATCAACTCTGTGACTTGAACCGCAATGGCATCCGTATGAATAGGTCATCAAGAATCTTCACGACTTCAAAACGGCGCTCACACAACAAAATGAATGTTATGTTTATCGTGGATTAAGGTTATGAAAGAGTACTCGATGGAACACTTTCTCTTCCTATAGGGTAAGTAGTATTGCTTGTACAATAACTTCCTGGAGCACCAGCACAAGTGCCGTAGTTATCAAATCCTGTGCTGATTAAAACGGATTTATAACTTACCAGCAAAACTGAAAATCGCAATTACTTAATTAGTCTCAAAAAAGAACTTGTAGCCTACGTCTTTGTATCATTTGTAAAATTAGAATTATCTTTGGAGTAAACAGACATTGTCATGTATTAAGCGCAATAATCAATAAGCTAGAAATAATCAAAATACTAATTATTCTGACAGAGATTTAACGAGGATTACAGGCTTGTAACACTGTCATTGAGCAGCATAATCTTCTTCTCTATATTATATATTATATCTATATTAATAAATATCTAGGGGGTGTCTACGTTTGTCCGCGGTAATCTCAGAGAATCTACTGAACCGATTTCAATGAAATTTTGCACGCTGATAGCAGGTACCCAACGGAAGGTTTTCCACTTTATGTGATAACGATAGGTTAAAAAGAACCGAAGTTATTGCAAAAAAACTATTTTTTTTAAACCCGCGGCTTCGATCGCGAATAACGATAGGTTAAAAAGAACCGAAGTTATTGCAAAAAAAAACTCATTTTTTTAAACCCGCGGCTTCGATCGCCAATATTTGTATATGATTGTTGTGGTAACTGTCGAATTGGCACATTGCTAATGGTACATCTATATTAATAATATTCTAATATTGTAAGTTATGAATATCCAAAAAGTGCGAAGCAATAGATCCATCATTCATGTTTCCTCGATACGAAAAATCAAAATTTGATAATTTAGTAGATATTTACAAACATGCAGTAACACAATTAGATGAAATGTTTATTCGTATAGAATAATACAAATAGTGTATACATAAGTTTATTGATATCAGTTAATCCATTTGAAATTTACATTTTAGTAGGGATATGGAATTCTTATCAGCATATGGAATTCATATAAACAATAGAATAATTCATTGTTTGATTACATTGTAACATTGATTATATAGTACACGTTGATTCTGATAAACAACACTCTTCGACATTTGAATATTCAGTAGGCCTATGTGCAGTAGGAATAATTAATTGTCGAGAATTATACTTAACCTTCTTCATCAAGAATGAAGCGTCAGTGATGTAGTATCAGTGCCTTTTTTCGTTAATTTTACGTCATCGGTAAGTAATATGTGTAATATGTATTGTATTGTATAAATTATTAATTGCT
This sequence comes from Magicicada septendecula, assembly GCA_034769895.1. Taxonomy (NCBI): domain Eukaryota; kingdom Metazoa; phylum Arthropoda; class Insecta; order Hemiptera; family Cicadidae; genus Magicicada; species Magicicada septendecula. The sequence continues at coordinate 129,478,188 of CM068368.1, forward strand.
CCCTAGAGATTTATTAGTATAGATCAAATAAATACATTTCCCTTTTTTTAGCTTTGCAATGCCAAAAAGACGATCATGTTTAGGAAGATCTACTGCTGCTGCGTACAGAAAGAGGCGTCTTAGAGCATCTGAAAATGACGTCGAAGGAGTCGAAATGCAATCAGCTCCTGGAAACTCTTCAGAAAGATCTGGATTAGAAGAAGTCTCACGGGTTGAAAGTCCTACGATTCGTGAAAATAGATTAGCGGCACAAAGACGCAGGCAAGCGACTCTCAGCTCACGAGGTCCTACTTTACGATGGAATGCAAAATTAATTATGGTTTCAATTATAATCCAGTTATTAACTACGCGAATGAAACAGATATCGGGTTACCGAGTATGGTTTGCCCTCATTGCAAAGCTTTAAAGTGGAAAAATGAATCACATGGATTATGTTGCTCTGCAGGAAAAATGCGATTAGATCCCATACTTCCTCCTCCAGAACCGTTAAAATCGTTCTTAAATGGAGAACATCTTTTATCGAAAAAATTTTTGAATCCATTAAGATCGTACAATTCAGTTTTTCAATTTGCATCATTCGGAGCCAATGAAATAGTCGAAGGGAGCTTCATGCCTACTTTCAAAATTCAAGGGCAAGTATATCACCTCATGGGATCATTACTCCCCACACAAAACGAAGTACCAAAATTTCTACAGGTGTATTTCATAGCTGATTATTTACATCAATCTGAAACAAGAATGGATCATATTCGTAACTTGGACAAGCCACTAGTAACAGAACTTCAAAATTTACTTCACGCAATCAACCCATATGTTAGAGAACTGAAAAGTGCGTTTGAATTTGTAACATCTGCGAATAATAATCAGTGCAATACTGTGATTCATGCTGATCGAACAGAAAATAATGAAGAGCACAGGGGTCGCTACAATGCACCGACAACTAATGAGGTGGCAGTAGTTTTAGTTAACCAGGAATGCGATAAACTCGATATAATAATCCGTGCGAGGTATCATACGCTACTTCGAATTGCAGAAACACATCGAGCTTATGATGCTTTACAGTACCCTTTAATGTTTTGCAGAGGAGAAGATGGTTATCATTTTACTGTTGTAGCGTGACAGATATAAGCATAATATTGAATGGCAATTGATCATTAGAATAATAAAGTTATAATGTTTAAATTTGGAAGAAAGCATTAAGTTTAATATAAATTAATTAATTCATAGCAACTGTGGAAAGAAATCATTATTATAAAGAAAATACAAGTTAAAATAAAAGGAGTTACTAGTGATGAGTCATCCAAGACCAGTATCATGACCAAAGGTTTTCAAGGTATAACCCAGGAAGGTAAAAAAGTAAATAACAAAGCAGTACTGAATATGACCAAACCCACAACGAGGAAGAATAAATAGAATAGAAACCCTAAAATAAGCCAAGATCAACCAATACAGGCTGTGTATTTCTGAAATCAAGAAGAAGATGGAGAAGATCCCAAGAAACCTGATGGCAACAAGAAGAAGATGGAGAAGATACTAGTCCCAGAAGGCAGGAGAAAAGAAGACTGAAGAAAGAAGAAGAGGGCAGCATCCTGAAGAAGATGTCATGCTCTTATAAAAGACACCCAAATCCCTATATCCCCAAAATAAATATCTAAAAACAAAAGTATAACGAAATAAAAACCACATGTATATAAATTTAAGAGAGAGGAGTGTATAAAGTAAAAGTTTCCTGTGAACTAAGATGAAACAATAATATAGTACCCATGGAACAAATCTCCATTGAAAAAACGCTAACCAATTTATTATGTTAATAAGACTATACGACCATTTAGCATTAACATAATATACAAGTGCAAAGTGAACCAGTGATAGTTTTGGGTATTATAAAAAATGAACCTTGTGTTTCATTCTTGGCAATCACAAACATTGGATGCAATGAAATATGCATTTTTCAATGACTTAAAATATGTACTGTGACAATATGTTGTTCATAAGACATGAATCTGTTTAAAATAACATTTTGTTTTACATGAAAAAAGGAAAACAGAGTTCATAATACCTTTTGAACAATTAATACTATTTATTTGTTAATGACAGGGTACAATTCCCCAAAGACAATGTAAAAGACAGTATAAAAACTGTAGAATCCTACTTATAATAATAGTTAGAAATAAGAATATAAATATAAGGTTTTTTATGTATATAGTACAAGAAGGTTTAAAAATGTATTAGATATAAGGCCATTTGTTTGGGTCTGAAACAACTAACATCAGAACTATAAAAATAGTTACCACTTGTAAATAGTAGAGAGTAATTAAGATGTTAGTTAGTAAAAAACCTTTTTTGTAAGCCATATTTCCATGTTTAGAAATAAGGATTGTGTTGCAAAATGTCTGACTTGAAGACAACCATTTATTTAAAAAAAAAAAAATATTCTTTATTTGTTTTAACTATTGTTTGTATTGTAACCAATACTAATTGTTTTTGTGTAATTTAAAAACATGTTTGATTTATAATACTATTTGTAAAAGTCAGAGAGGGTATCACACATCATATATTGTTTGTAAATTATTTTGTAAGAAAAATTGTTAAAAAATCATAGGCCAAAAGAATGGAAACCAAACTTCATCAAAACAGAGAAATTGCTCAATTAAATGCAAATAAACAAAAGGGGTTTAGACAAAATAAACTTGAGATCATGCCATATAATTGCACATACCATTTAGAGAGATTTTAATAAATTATATTCAGAATTATGAATAAAAATAAAAATGACTAAACTCAGAAATTTAGACATGGGAGTCATATATTTCAGAATAATGTTTCAGAATACAACTAATTCAATTAATTACCAGAAAATAAGGGAATAGGAACCTTTTAATACAATATAGAATTATTAATATTAAATATAACTGATAAAATGGCTGAATTTATATAATGACAGGAAGTAAATGTTAATGTTTTGACTTCCAAACAGTTTGTATACCAAACTGAAAGTAAAATTACTATTTTTTGGACAGAAAACACTATAAAATGGCATTATTTAATCTGAAAATAACCAGAATGAACTGAAAGATTAATTTAAATCAAATCTAGTGAATAAAATTGACAAATAACCAAAGTTTAGGCATTCATATAGTGAAAATATAAAAGTGCACACAGGATGTGAAAAAATATTTGAACAATGTTAAGGATAATATGATATGGGCTAAGAGTTTAATTGAAACTGGAGGAAACAGTGAGTTAATTATTGGTAGTTGAACGGTTAACATGACATACTTTTGATAACGTGGATAACCTAACCTATAATCGTCATACAAAGTGAGTGTATAGTGAGTTATTGTGAAATCGCGAGTGACTTGTAAAATACTTCTGAAACTATCATATTATAACAGAAACAATCAAGTAACACTCCATAACACAGAACAATATAAATCTACTCCGAAAAACACCACAAAACACAAGAAAACTGTGTAATACATTAACCCAAATTAGTGATGGAACCGGGGAAAGTGTTTGAACTAATAATTATACGGATACACTAAATACAACTCAGAAACAGTACACTAGACACTACACAACATTTTACAAGAGATTCGCAGACATCAGAACAGGAATACTACAGGAAAATCTTTTATTTGGAACGTCCAATATACGAATGACGTCTCACTAACTTCACGGCAGCCATTTGCAATATTGGTCTCATCATTGCCAGAACCCCGCCTTCTAGTTCGACACAGCTGTTGGGTGAAAACAATTATTATATTTACAATTTATTATTCAATGTCTGTGTTTATTAATAACTATTAATTTGATTGTAACGTTATACTTTTTAAATATTAGCCCGATTTCTCTGACTTTGGTAATAACTGGCTGTTTAAAGAACCCTATATAATTTTTATAACATATACTTGTAACTTTTTTCGATATCCTGAGAATCGATACTAATCGATAAGAGTCAATATTGCTGTTACTTAATAAAACATTAATACTTTTCAATACTTAATAGTTCTTTATTTCTTCAATAATACTAATTACCAATAATATAATTCTAATTGATAATCTACAAGGACTTTACCACCCGTAAGTGAAGATAACCTAAAAAATAGAAAGGTAAACAAATATCGATTGGTTTACAGACAGTCTTATGAGTGGTGATAGATTATTTAAATTATACTAAAACTTTAATAAAAATTTTCAGAAGAGCATTACACTGTTTAAAACTTCACAGCCCTATATTAATTAATTGATCCTAATTAATTAATTAATAAAATTAAAATTTTTTTTTTATTATTTTTTTTATAAACATAATTTTTTTTTTTAATTTTCTTCAAAACAATAATTTTTGTTTTGAAACTTTCGGTGAAGCTGAGCATATATATTTCTTCATCAACTTTACGCTACTCGACCGGTCTTGCTACCATTGGGACTCGACCAGCTGGGAAACTTAAGGAAGTGTTTCAGGACAGTAAGACGTCGAGAGCCACACCAATTAAACACATTACAACTTACAACTTATTTATAATTTATTACACTGTACATTAAAATTAGTCGATCCTCAGACTGGGTTACAGACTACTAACTCGACAGTTACCACAACAATCATATACAAATATTCGCATGCGAAGCCGCGGGTACCTGCTAGTCTGTAGATAATAATCAACAGTTGTTTGTGTTCAAATGTAAACGGTTTTACTGCAATTTGTATTGCCTTTTGTGTAATATTGCCCCTTGTGTTTGCCTTTTGTGTAATATTGACCCTTGTGTTTAAATTCGATTTACTACTGTCCGGGGTACTAGGCCGTGGTACACTACTGTCGCATAGAACATACGTTTCGCCCCACAGTTGTAGGCCATCTTCAGTGTAAACCACTCGAGTAACTGGTACGGTCCTTCACCAGTTAGCCACAGTACTGCTGCAAAATATCGTGGTGGAAGATTTCAATCGTGGTCGAAGAACCGTACCAGTTACTCGAGTCGTTTACACCGAAGATGGCCTCCAACGGTGGGGGGCGAAACGTCTGGTCTATGCGACAGTAGTGGACCACGGCTTAGTAGCCCGGAGAGTAGTCAGAGTCGACGTTGGCTGGGAAAGCCTAAGGTACCAGTTGCCCCTTCTGCTACAACTCGTTAAAAAACCCAATTATGTTTAAATTAGAACCGGGACGTGCCCCTCGTGGTAAGGGAAAGAATTTAAAACTATTTAATACATTTTTTAAATTATGTTTTGAATTCATTTTACATACTCCGGGAAATTTAAGTCTATATAGGACTGTGTCCGAGGTAATGCAAGGAGACGACTTACTGATTACGTCAGGTGTCTCCAAACCTTTTCACTTGAGGGCCAAATTGAAAAATCCTGGAAGTCAGGCGGGCCAACACACACACACACACACACACACACACACACACACACACACACACACACACACACACACACACACACACACACACACACACACTGTAAACTTTTTTTTAGTTTACGATATAAACAAGTCAATAAAATAGATATTTAAATAAAAATTAAGCAGACATCCAAAGAAAACAAGTTCATTTATTCAAAATAATGTAAATAAAATTAAGGAAAAAATAACATTCAAAGATAAATTCAAAATTACGACTAAAAACCTGGGCTGTTAGGCCGTGGTCGGTTTTTAGTCCTAATTTTGAATTTATTGACACCGACCGTGCGAGCTTCAAACAAAAGTTAACATTCAAAGATACTTCTTATGTATTATTTTTTGGCTTTCTTGTGTACGTATGGGATGTGTGGAGTTGCTTCTTACATATATAGCCTAATGTCTGTCCATTTTGGGTCAAATTTTTATGCTTCTATCACTAGAATGGATTTAAAGAGTTCGTCTAACAAGTTAGTCCTGTACTTTGATTTTACAAAGTTCATTTTTGAAAAACGTGATTCATTCAAGGCAGCCAGACGAACAAGAACATTAACCACGTAAATGTTTTAAACTTGTACAAAATACTACGACATTTTACTGAACTTATTTCTTGTTTAGTTATTTAGTAAAATGTTATAATATCTGAAGTATTTTGACAATCTATTTAAAAACTGCACGCAGCATCGGCGGGGTTGCCGCGGGCCGTAGTTTGGAGACCCCCTGGATTACGTTAACCTGTCTGAACGTAACAACGTAAATATGGGTTTACACGTCGGAGGATACAGTAATACAGTGCTGATACTTTAGGATAAGAGCTACTAAAAAGCATGCAATGTATTAATTAAACATTACTATAAGATAATTATTACAGTAATTGTATGAAGGATTGTCATACGGAAACTACAGATTAGATAATAAGGTAGTAATAATAAGATTAGATAATAACATAAACAAACTGGCACGTATATCATCAGAAGTGTATCTAAGGAAAAGTACTTGTTTCTAAATATATAACTTCAGTAATAATGATGTAATTACTAAATAAACCCCAGTAAAACTACAATTCATGGCCATGTGATGTCATAAGAACGTAACATGTAGTTTCAATTTGTGCGACATTAAAGTGATGGGATTTTCAGTTTTATAGACGAAAAACAATAACCTATGCTTAATAGCGTTCTGTCTGTAGACTTTGTTGAACATAATTTAACTGTTCTTACTTTCATGTCCCGTAAGAACATGGAAATATGGTGATCGCGAAAAGAATCGTGTTCGACATAAGGGCTGATTCTGATTGTACTACCCTCAAAACATGAAGAAAAGTCGTTTTCCGAAAAGTGTGTGTGTGTGTGTAGAATTTTTACTTAATCGTGTTCGAGATAAGGGTTGATTCTGATTGTACTACCCTCAAAACATGAAGGAAAGTCGTTTTCCGAAGTGTGTGTGTGTGTGTGTGTGTGTGTGTGTGTGTGTGTGTGTGTGTGTGTGTGTGTGTGTGTGTGTGTGTGTGTGTATAATTATTACTTCCATGTTCAGTAAGAAAATGGAAGTATGGTGATGACGAAAAAAATCGTGTTCGAGATAAGGTCTGATTCTGATTGTACTACCCTTAAAACACGAAGAAAAGTCATTTTTCGAAATGTGTGTGTGTGTGTGTGTGTGTGTGTGTGTGTGTGTGTGTGTGTCTGTGTGTAGAAGTTTTTCTATGACGAAAGATAACTGCCGTAAATTAAAACAGAATCAAATAAATTTTTGCATACATGCCTTAGTTGTAAAGGACTCAAGGCCTATTGACTTTAGTGAAGATCGGTTAAGGGGAAGGGGTAGTTTACCTACGACGTTTAAACAAGAGTAAAGTACTTAATTTTGATAAGTAACGTATCCTGAAAAGAAGGTCATAATAATCCACTGTAGAAAGGTAGATGAAATATTTTTAAATGAAAAGACTATTTGAAGAGGGAGGGGGTAATTTTTTGTATTGATGTTAAAAATTTATTCCACCAAAAACTTAAAAATTTCAATAAAATATTATCGATTGATATAATTCCATGCTATGTCACCAGGGATATGAAAACTTAATTTTTCGTTTTCAGAAATTCACAGATTCACAAACTCTGGGCGGTATTCGCTTTCTTTCGCGTTGTTTAAATAAAAGATAATTTAATCAAATTAATTCTTTATTTTTAAAATATAAACAAGTAGGTACAATTCGTATTTTGATTTTCTTTCTCAGCCTTTTTACCAAAAGCGTACTGATATATTTGGTTTCGTTCTGAATGTAGGCCTACATATTAAAAATTTTGATAATTAATTAGAACATGGAAGCCATGTATGGTTCTCCATACCGATTTTTATGTAGGTCTACAAGAAAGTAACCATTCAAGAAACTTCGTGTATACGATACCAATAAAACACAGTGACGTTATGTAGTGTTTCCCTTTGCTCCATTGTCCGAAATCTCTCACCGGGCAACATTCTCGCACAGATGCTGTAACCAAAGCTTGTCTCTTACGGACAGAGCCAGAAGATTGCCAGACTTGTGCTCGAACCCTTCTTGCGAAAGCTGGCAACACCGGCCGTGGAATTCCACGGTACGCAGCTGACATCACGGCCTACCGCCCAAATGCTTCCTTGGATAAACTCCAGGAAAAACCGCGGAACCTTTGTTCGGACATGGGCCAGGCAGCGGTGCACGGAAATTGGTAAAGCCGCTGAGCTACTTTGTCGTCCAGCCACAGCCTTATACGACACTGTGTGTGTCCTCGCAGAAGCTGCCGGCCTTGGCCACGGCACCCCACAGAAAGTCTCCGTCGCCACACGATAGCCGCTGCTTATCGACCAGCCAGCATGGGTGTGTCTGTGCTCCCGTGAATAAAAAAAAATCGGTATTAATGAACTTAAAACACGGTTAAACCCTAAAGTAACGTTATTTATAATAATTTATTTCGCGGTCTGAAGGATGCTACTCCGTCTTCTACCACATCTACACTGTAGTCCCCACGTCCAAGAACTTTAGGTGTGTTAAACTACTTTCTCTCCACCAAATTACAGTCTTGCTATCATTGCCGTACACCTTTCAACGCCATTCGTTATTTGTCTATGAACATGGTGATGGTCCTGGTCCTGATTTTGATAATCTGTTGAACATAGTAGTGCCTGATGATCACCAGGCAGTTCCTAGGAAAACCCCACATCATTTATTAAAATCATTTTTACAAATTTGTTAGCCAATTTTAACTTCCATGTTCCGTAAGGAAATGGTGATGGCGAAAAAAATCGTGTTCGAGATAAGGGGTGACTCTGATTGTACTACCCTCAAAACATGAAGAAAAGTCATTTTTACTTCCATGTTCCATAAGGAAATGGAAGTATGATCATGGCGAAAAAAATCGTGTTCGAGATAATGGGAGATTCTGATTGTACTACCATCAAAACATGAAAAAAGTCATTTTTCGAAAAGTGTCTCTGTGTGTAGAATTGTTTCTATGGCAAACGATAACAGCCGCAAATTCAAACAGAATCAAATAATGTTTTGCATACAGGCCTGAATTGTAGAGGACTCGAGGTCTGTTGATTTTGGTGAAGATCGGATAAGGGAAAGGGGTAGTTTACCTGCAACGTTTTACGTTTTAACAAGAGTAAAGTGCTTAATTTTGATAAATAAAGTATCATGAAAAGAAGGTCATAATAATTCACTGTAGAAAGGTAGATGAAATATCTATAAATGATAAGGGTAGTTGAAGGGGAAGGGGGTAATTTTTTACTTCCATTTTCCTTAAGGAATGGAAGTATGGTGATGGCAAAAAAAATCGTGTTCGAGATTATTGCAGATTCTGATTCTACTACACTCAAAACATGAAAAAAAGTCGTTTTCCGAAAAGTGTCTGTGTGTGTGTCTGTAGATTTTTTTTCTATGGCAAACGATAACTGCCGCAAATTCAAACAGAATCAAATAATTTTTTGCATACAGAACTGATTTGTAGAGTACTCACGACCTATTGTTTTTGGTGAAGATCGGTTGAGGGAAAGGAGTAGTTTACCTGCAACGGTTTTTTTTATCAAGGGAAATTTTTTTTTTTGGCAAACGATAACAGCCGCAAATTCAAACAGAATTAAATAATGTTTCGTATACAGCCCTGAATTGTAGAGTTCTCAAGACCTATTGTTTTTGGTGAAGATCGGTTAAGGGAAAGGGGTAGTTTACCTGTAACGTTTTATGTTTTAACAAGGGTATTTCCTATGGCAAACGATAACAGCCGCAAATTCAAACAGAATCAAACGATTATTTGCATACAGCCCTAAATTGTAGAGTTCTCAAGACCTATTGTTTTTGGTGAACATCGGTTGAGGGAAAGGGGTAGTTTACCTGCAACGTTTTTTTAACAAGGGTATTTTCTATGGCAAACGATAACAGCCGCAAATTCAAACAGAATCAAATAATGTTTTGCATACAGCTCTGATTTGTAGAGTACTCAAGACCTTTCGTTTTTGGTGAAGATCGGTTAAGGGGAAGGGGTAGTTTACCTGCAACATTTTTTTATCAAGCGTATTTTCTATGGCAAACGATAACAGCCGCAAATTCAAACAGAATCAAATAATTTTTTGCATACGTCCCTGAATTGTAGAGGTCTCACGGACTTTCGATTTTGGTGAAGATCGGTTAAGGGGAAGGGGTAGTTTACCTGCAACCTTTTACGTTTTAACAAGAGTAAAGTACTTGAAAATTTATTTAAACTTTTTGAAACAATGGTAATTGTTAAAAATAAAATAATTTTGTTGCCAGGCAATAAAATTAAAATTTTTTCATTTTAATGTAATATAATATTTTTCATTTAATACGGCAATAAAAAGGTAGGTAAGACACACACACACACACACACACACACACACACACACACACACACACACACACACACACACACACACACACACACACACACACACACACACACACACACACACACACACACAAAATTCACGTTATTTCTGGCCTCACTCATGTTTATTTTCTTACGTTTGCACGCTTTTTAAATGGAAAGTGCCGAAACCCACACCAACATAACGCGTGCAAGCCGAAAAAATGGACATCAATTTGCTTACTGGCGAAGCTAGTAGTTAATGAATGGGTAGGCAAAAATCTTATCTTAAATTTTTTTTAAGGAATCACTAAAAGGACGGTGGTTCAAATCGGACGCTGAGGTAGAGTTTGCTGTAACCGAATGGTTCCACAAACAGCCGTAAGAATTTTACTAGCAGGGAATCTACAGGTTAGCGCAACAGTGGAACTCATGTCTTAATGTTATTGGAGACTTCTTTTAAAATCGTTGAATAAAAAATGCTTTACGGCTCTATACGTGTTTCTATTGAACAATCCTTGTATTAGTCTTACACAATAATACAACTGATTGAACTTCAAATTTTTAAACTTGATTAGTTTCTATGTATATGTTTAATGTTACAAATAATTCAAATAACAATCTTGATCATCTGTTAGTTCAGCGGAATAACAGTGACACTTTTAATAACCGCATAAAATAAACACTTAGAAACAACACAGGCGCTTTAACTTAACTGTTTGGACCACAGAAGTGAGGCATGTCTCAACGCTCTATGTGTACAGCGCGGGACAATCCCCCCTCCCTACACTTCCCTATCACACCACTACATTGCTTACATACGATGTATACAAAAAACACTGAGGCAAGTTCAGGTTGCCTCATTCGCTTTAAACGAACTATGCCGAATCTCACCTGTCACCATCTAGCGGTCGCTAAATAAAGCACGTTTCGATTTAATAAATTTGACAGTCGCAGTAACAATGTATAATCTTTACGTTGTGTAGTTCATACGTATTTCTAATTTTTATTCTACAGAATTTTTTAGGGTAGGCATTGCCTCAATTGCCTCCATGTAACTTCGCCACTGATATATATGTGTACAACGTTATCGGCAACAAAGAAGTAGTTTTTGTTAAAATTCCTTCCCGGGATATTTGGCCGTAGTCCAATGTTTTCTACAAAACCAGACATTTCGGCAATGCCATCGACTTCCATCATCAGTGAAAATTGAGTGCGATAACGTGAGGTGGTATACGTTAGTGACCACAGTACTGTGGTTAAGGCTGAAGCAGTAAGTAGAAAGAAGTAGTTTCTATGGTAATATTTCATTTCGAAAATGATTTTAAATATAAATCTTAGAATATGGAAGTCATGTATGGTTCTCCATACCGATATTTTACTTCCATATTCCTTAAGGAATGGAAGTATGGTGATGGCAAAAAAATCGTGTTCGAGATTATTGCAGATTCTGATTCTACTACACTCAAAACATGAAAAAAAGTCGTTTTCCGAAAAGTGTCTGTGTGTGTGTCTGTCTGTCTGTGTGTCTTTAGATTTTTTTTCTATGGCAAACGATAACTGCCGCAAATTCAAACAGAATCAAATAATTTTTTGCATACAGCCCTGATTTGTAGAGTACTCACGACCTATTGTTTTTGGTGAAGATCGGTTGAGGGAAAGGGGTAGTTTACCTGCAACGGTTTTTTTTATCAAGGGAAATTTTTTTTTTGGCAAACGATAACAGCCGCAAATTCAAACAGAATCAAATAATGTTTCGCATACAGCCCTGAATTGTAGAGTTTTCAAGACCTATTGTTTTTGGTGAAGATCGGTTAAGGGAAAGGGGTAGTTTACCTGTAACGTTTTATGTTTTAACAAGGGTATTTCCTATGGCAAACGATAACAGCCGCAAATTCAAACAGAATCAAAAGATTATTTGCATACAGCCCTAAATTGTAGAGTACTCAAGACCTATTGTGTTTGGTGAAGATCGGTTAAGGGGAAGGGGTAGTTTACCTGCAACGTTTTTTATCAAGCGTATTTTCTATGGCAAACGATAACAGCCGCAAATTCAAACAGAATCAAAGAATCAAATAATTTTTTGCATACGTCAGTGAATTGTAGAGGACTCAAGGCCATTAGATTTTGGTGAAGATCGGTTAAGGGGAAGGGGTAGTTTACCTTCAACCTTTTACGTTTTAACAAGAGTAAAGTACTTGAAAATTTATTTAAACTTTTTGAAACAATGGTAATTGTTGAAAATAAAATAATTTTGTTGCCAGGTAACAAAAATAAAGTCATTTTGATTATAAAATATAAATATTTACAACAAGAAAAGAATTTTCAGTTTTCAAAATTTAAATATATTTTTATAAAACAATGGTTTCTTCATTGAGGTGGGGACCATGTCACTCACTCCATCTCAAGCCTCTCCCATTTTGCAGAAAAAGAGGACCCTGTCAAGGCTGATACTTTGACGACAGTGACAGGGCTTTCCATCAAATTTAGCAGAGTGACAGGTAGGCCCAACTCTGATTGGCTCCTCAGATTTCCCCAGCGTTAGTAGGTTCTATGAAAATATTTTATTTCAAAAATGATTTTAAATATAAATCTTAGATATGTTTTATAAATCTCATGTTTTATGTTTTAACATGGGTAATTTTTTATATGACGAACCATAACTGCCGTAAATTCAAACAGAATCAAATAATTTTTTACATATGTGCCTGAGCTATAGAGAACTCAATGTCTGTTGATTTTGGTGAAGATCGGTTACGGGGAAAGGGCAGTTTACCTGAAACATTTTTTGTTGTAACATGAGTAAAGTACTTAATTTTGATAAAGTATCCTGATAAGATCTTAATAATCCACTGTAGAAACGTAGATGAAATATCTATAAATGAAGAGGCTAGTTGAACGGGCTGGGGGTAATTTTCTATAAATCAAAATTATAGTTGAAGGGGGAGGGGATAATTTTTTTTTGTATGTGTACTACGTTATTGGCAACAAAGAAGTATTTTTTTGTTAAAATTCCTTCCCTGGCTGTTTGGCTGAAAATGATTTTAAATATAAATCTTAGAATATGGAAGTCATGTATGGTTCTCCATACCGATATTTTATAAATTAAAATATTAGTTGATGATGGAGGAAGTAAATTTTATAAGTTTTATATTTATAATACGTTATTGACAACAAAGAAGTACGTAGTTTCTATGGAAACATTTCATTTCACTTTAACAAAATTCTACATTTTTAAATTTTAATTTAAATCATGTATGGGAGAAAATATATCGTTCGTGGCAGGCAAGGATATCTCAATTATGTAATGTTTACGTTTCCATTTTATTATTATGATTACCGCAATAAAAAGGCACACACACGCACGCGCGCGCGCACGCGCACACACACACACACACACACAATTCCCGTTATTTCTGGCCTCACTCATGTTTATTTTCTTACATCTGCACGTTTTTTAAATGGAAATTGCCAAAACCCACACCAACACAACGCGTGCAAGCCGAAAAGGTGTCCTGCGTGGACAGTGATTTGCTTCCTGTGGATCGCTCGCCAGTGTAACTGCACGTTTTTACAGAGGAACGGTTCATAGACAGACTTTTCGTCTTTAGGGAATGAACCCTCTGAAAGATGCTCAGGGTCCATGAGAGACTTCGGAGCGCTCCTTCTTTTCGCGTGTTTGTTCTGTGAAACGTACACTGTAGATTCGCAGCTTTACTCTGAGCAACGCTCAGAAAGTTGAAAATTTTTGTTCACGGTGTACCCTCATACACACTAAAACCTGCTCTGCTGTTTTGATTACGGACATCATATCATTAAAACTTTGGAAACTTGAACACTACTTAATGGAGATCAAATATTAACTTTTTTAACAAATATTAACAAGCCATCAATTTTATGCATATTTTGAAGCAATAAATGTTTTAATAAGTTAATACAATCTGTGTACTTATTTCTATTATGATATAAGAATTACAAACTAATACGTGCATGTGTGTATGTATGAAAAATATATAAATATTTTTCTCCTCTGGAAAATTGTTTGCCCCTCCTGGAAAATATTTTGACCTATCTGATGGCTAGTTAGTTATTTACTAGCCTGTGTGGAATATAGCGTTATGACATGGATCAGAATGGTGGATGTTAAACAGAAGACACAAACGTATTAAGGAAGAAATGTTTTGCTGAGAAATTTATAATTATACGGGTGAACATAATCATCGTTCAGGAAATCAGAAGACGAATGGAAAGAAAGAAAGAAAGACTCGTTTTTAAACAAGAAAAATGATAGTATAGTATTGACAGGAAAGACTTTGATAACACTATAGACATCATTTACCCTCGGCCGATAACTCGCAGCGAGAGTCCAATTTCATTACAGGAATCAGATCGCAGCTCCCTTTGGCCAGCTCTTCGTTCGACTTACAAACATCTTATCCAAAAGTACAGTCCTTCCTCACGAAGGTTGAGGATAGTCTTCACCCACCTGACATGAGGGTACCATTTTAGCTTATACGTCATTTATTCAGAACTCAAGCATCCACTTATTTAATTAATGTTTAAATGATTTTAAATATAAATTTTAGGACATGGAAGTCATGCATGGTTCTCCATACCGATTTTTTATATGTGTACTACGTTATCGGCAACAAAGAAGCAGTTTCTATGGAAATATTTCATTTCAATTTGTCAAACATAAAACTCGATTTACAAGGAACACACCTAACTTGTTTGAAATTATCGAACCGAATTCAAGTAAATGATTTTAAATATAAATGTTAGAACATGGAATTTATGTATGGTTCTCCGTATCGATTTTTTTACCATGTTATGTGTAAAAGGTAAACGCTGTGTGCTGATGTGTGCCGTTGATTAATATTCCTAAAAAGTGTTCAGTTTTTGTTATTGTTATTATTTATCGACGCTGTTACTTCTGGAAATACTTAGTATCGCCCTTCCTAAGTGTCCTGTAAGTTTTTCTGTAAGCAATTTATTGTGTAGAGCGCATACGAGTACACTTTATCAAACGCCTTCGCGTAGTAAGAAAATAAGTAATGCCTATATTTCAGCGGGTTACATTCTCTTCGGTGTTCTGTCAAGTAAATTTCGGTATGTAGAACCATACATGATTTCCATGTTCTAAGATTTAGGCATATATTCAAAATAATTTTCGGAATGAAATATTTCCATAGAAACTACTTCTTTCTTCAGCCTTAACCACACTACTGTGGCCACTAACGTATACCACCTCACGTTAGCGCACTCGATTTTCACTGATGCTGGCAGTCGATAGCACTCCCGAAACGTCTGGTTTTTTAGAAAACATTGGACCACGGCCAAACAGTCCGTGGAAGAATTTTAACAATAAACTACTTCTTTGTTGCCGATAACGTAGTACACATGTAAATAAAAATTATCCCCTCTCCCTTCAACTATCATTTTCATTTATAGAAAAATTATCCCCACCCCCATTTATAGATATTTCATCTACGTTTCTACAGTGGATTACTATGATCTTCTTTTCAGGATACTTTATTTATCAAAATTAATACTCTACTTTAATTAATTATTTATTTAACTTTACTCTTGTTAAAACATAAAACGTTGCAGGTAAACTACCCTTTCCCCGTAACCGATCTTCACCAAAATCAATACGTCTTGAACCTCTACAACTAAGGCACATATGCAAAAAATTATTTTATTCTGTTCGAATGTGCAGCAGTTGTCGTTCGTCAGAGAAAAATTACCCTTATTAAAACATAAAACGTTGCAGGTAAACTACCCCCTTTCCCTTAACCTATCTTCACCAAAATAGTAGGGGTTGAGTCCTCTAAATTCAGGGGTGTGTGCAAAAACTTATTTGATTCTGTTTGAATTTGCGGCTGTTATCGTTTGCCATAGAAAAAATTCTATACACAGACATACACACAGACACTTGTCGAAAAATGACTTTTCTTCATGTTTTGAGGGTAGTACAATCAGAATCAGCCCTTATCTCGAACACAATTTTTTCGCCATCACCATACTTCCATTTCCTTATGGAACATGGAAGTAAAATGACACCCCTCATAAGATCTCCCCTGGGTTTCCACGGTTTTGTCTCTCTGGTTGCTTCAAACATCGATGAGGAACATTTAAGATGAAGAAAACTATTGCTCGTAGTTTTGGAGTGAACCGTATCTGCTTTTGCATGTTCGGCGTGATTTCAATCATCGGGAATTTTAATTTTACAGTTAACCAAGTTCTGTTTAATAGCAACTATATAGTAACTATAACCTGACGGATTGTTATTACTGACATAAGGATTGTTCATTACCCATAAAATACTCATATGATAGGTCTACTAATCGCGTTTTTAATTATTGCTTATTACAGATACTTTCAATTCTGAGTGCATAATAATTTTGAATTTCTTAATTTTTTTTGTTTCCCTTTATACGTTATTTTTAATGTTAGTTGATAGAATAATTTTTTCTAAGTAGAACCGCCTTTTTCTGGTAAAAATTATGTCACCATTTTTTATGATAACTTATAACTAATTCTGAAATTTAAATAACGTTTTTAATTTTTGCATTAAGCAGTGAAAAGTGTTAGAAAAGTACGGTAAATTATCCTTAAGTTTTGAAACTGACGGCAACCGCATAGTGTTGAAATGGCAGGCCATATCTTACCACCATTCTCTGTGCTAACAAGTAGCCTGTAAGTGCGATGTTCTCTAATAGGACAGTAGGCTACACATTTTAATTGTCGTATTATTGGAATACGACAGTTCACATAGTATTATTGGCAAACTACAATTCTCAGTATTATTGGAATTCGATAGTTCTCATGGTATTGTTGGGGAACTACAATTCTAAGTATTATTGGAATACGACAGTTCTCACGGTATTATTGGAGAACTACAATTCTAAGTATTATTGGAATACGACAGTTCTCATGGTATTATTGGAGAACTACAATTCTCATGGTATTATTGGAATACGACAGTTTTCATGGTATTATTGGAGAACTACAATTCTCATGGTATTATTGGAATACGACAGTTCTCATGGTATTATTGGAAAACTGCAGTTCTCATGGTATTATTGGAATACGACAGTTCTCATGGTATTATTGGAGAACTACAGTTGTCATGAGCCAAGGTGCGTGAAAATATTTTTAATATAAAAGTCATGATGTTATCCGCCATATTGTTTTGCTTTATAATATAGCCTATACGTTCTATACAAGTTCAATGGCAAGTAATTAATTAATATTGCCATTATGTACCTAGTTCATCACAACAGTATGTTAATGCCAGTGAAAGGTCACAAAAGCCATTAAGACTTCATTATAAGTTACCTAGTTTTGTATTTATCACATTTACATTACTGGCGACACGTTTGTACAGTCACCAGATAAGAAGATATAGGCCTGCTATACTCATTATTAGTGAGTTACTTATAATCGTTATGAAACAGCGTTTTGTTACAAGTGATGTGTAAAATGTTCACTTATGACAGCACATTATGACAACACTTAAACAGTATAGTGACGTAGGAAAACTATGTTTATCACATTTACATTACTGGCGACACGTTTGTACAGTCACAAAGAAGATATAGGCCTGCTATAATCAATATTAGTGAGTTACTTATAATCTTTATGAAACAGCGTTTTGTTACATGTGATGTGTAAAATGTTCACTTATGACAGCACATTATGGCAACACTTAAACAGTATAGTGACGTAGGAAAAGTATGTTTCATAAGTATAACAAAGAACGGAGTTAAAATATTACGTGGTACTTCGTTTTACTAAAAATGAAGTTTATGCTGCTAAAACTTGAAAAATAAGTACAAATTTGATGGTAAATAATAAGAAAAGAGATAATTAAAGGAATTAATTCGTGGAGTTTTTCAAACCACTTTTTATATATCTTCAATTTGAAACTGACTCTTTCGTATCTAGGTATTTTTCCGCAGAACGTGGTTTAACAGCTGTAAAGTTTCATTTACATTCCAACAATGTAAACTAACCTTACAATTACATAATATTCTACGCGTAACAATAACGATGTTCAAAATAAAGAGAAGTCAATGATTAAAATTTGAAGGTGACTTCTCTAGTGACGAAAGAGTTCCCTAGTGACACCCAGTACAACTTAATGATGTATTACTGATTTTCTTATTTAAGATTTTAGAAACAGTGACAGTGTTTATCGCAGCGTGCAATATTTTCGAAATGGAACCATATGTTTTGTGCATAACTCGTTGGTCACATTGCAATCAATTAAGACGAGAGTTCCTGTGTCATTCTGACCAAGGATAAACTTTCATCTCGTTTATAAGGCTGGATGCTGCAATGAATCCCCTCCATTGGGTTTGATCACCACCGGATAACCTTCAACTTCATTCACTTTGTTGACTTCTTATAACAATCTTATAAAACATAGTTTTATTTATTCAACTACGTTTTATCCTTAGCAAATACTGAGAAAACAATGATAACATTTAACCTTTTTTTAATAATAAAATTTGTGTTATCAAATGTTTGACATTATTACATAAAACTTGGACCCATATTTCGGTACCGCAGAACTTTGTGGTAGAGAAATTTTGCTTTTGTTTTTCGATTGAAAGTTTTGGTTTGACGAACGACCTCTTTTATCTGCATGCTAACTGGAAGACTGTATTTATTGATACACCATTTACTTTTTTACCTTTTGCTACTAATTAAGCGTCAAAACTGTTGAAATTTGAAATCCATGGATTTGAAGCGTGCATGTAAGAAAATTAAATAAGCTATATTTTGCTTGTATTTTTCTATTTTAAAAAACCCGTTTAAACGGCAATTATGTTAAGATGTTAATTATGTACTTTATTTAAATTATATTATCCTTATTATTTTCTTGTTCCGTTGTTGTCAGGAATAAAGTCAGAACAGACTTAATTCGTAGCGTTTTGTTATTAAATTAATAGAAATAAAATGAGTCTATTTACTTACAATTTGCAAACAAATACGTGGCTAGAGCTTTAATTTTACGTTTTGTTTTAAAAGAATGAATTAAAAAAACTATCCATTAACGTAATGGATCCATCCGTCCATATATCACATGGGCCAGCAAATTCTAATATACTCTAATGGGTTATTATTCCATTTAATGAACCGCCAACTGATCAGAATTAAAATTGATATTCACATCAACTGACAATAATTTTGGCTGAAAACGGAAGGTTACAAAAGATCGTAAACCCAATTTATCCGGGACGACTGATCGTCCCGACAGTTGGCCATGATTTTGAACCGATAATAATCACGTGCGAAGGCCTTGAAGCCAATAGGATTGCCATCTTATTGGAGCGCGACAACTTACCAGAAACGTATATACGTACAAGAAGCGTCGACGCGACAACTCCACTCAGGCACTTCAGCGGTCACTTCACTTCTCACAGACTTCGGACTGCAAGGACCTCTCTCTTCAGCTCTAGTCTGCTCTGGGCGCTACTACAGCTTCTGCTGCATACGCCAGCCTCTCCGCCAGGACGAGGAATACCATCTTTCTTCAGGAAAGAAGAACCAGGAGCCAGCTGCTGCCGGTGAATTGAGTAGCTGGTAGAAGAAGCAGCTGGCAGAAGTTTGCCCTTATTAGGACCACCTGTCGCCGGCAACCATATCACCGGGCAGGAAAGAAGAGGACTGCTCTGGGCTCATTGGTGAGTGTCGTATCAGTGCTTTCTCCCTAACCTGCCCACGGATGTTAGGTAGCGCTGCCCCGGACGATCCTTGCGAGCCCCCACCAGTGGTAAGCGAGCTTGGATATCGTTGGGGTAAAGGGACCAGTGGACACAGTCTAGGTAAGGACTGGTATCTAACGAAGCTGGTCGTTAACCCAGCTCCTCCCGTATCGCCGTGAGCAGGGAAGTCGCGTGGGTTAACCGGCTTCGGCCGGACCCAAGATCCCTGGCGTCTGGCAGGGACTGCCTAGCAGTCTCTGTCCGGCGGCCACACTCGGCCAGCATGCCCACTAAGGGCGACGGCACGAGTGTCGAGTCGCTCGGCTCTGCATTGCCCCACGCCGGCGACTCGCCTGATTCGCCTCGAGCAATGGAAACGGACGATCCTCTTCCTCAGCCGTTACCTCCCCTCCCGGTGGACGAGTCGGGCGACTTCGTGAACTTTGGTCAGCGTAGACGCCCGGCTAAGAAGCCGAAAAGGAACCATTCCACCGAATCCGCTTCCTCTCGGACCTCGGCCATGGACATCGGTCCTTCTCAGGGCCAACAGGCTACTACGGTACCGACTACTTCGGGGGCAGCTCCGGCTGCTTCCGCTGTTGGTCGCGCGCCGTCCCTGTTCGTCCACGGGGTGTCCAATGTCGCCACCTTATACAGGCGGCTGATCGCGGCCCACGGCCTGTTGGCCGGCAATCTTGACCTTAATATGCTTGGGGGTGACACGGTCAAGGTTGTCGAACGTCGGATCGAGGACCACCGCTTGGTCGAGGCCTTTCTGCAGGCTAATAACCTGCAATATCATACCTTTTCCCCCCAGACGAGTCAAGCCCTTGTCTGTAATTCTGCGTGGGATTGACGCGCACACCGATCCCCAGGTCATCCTTTTGGAACTCCGCGAACTCGGTTACCCGTTGCAGGCAATTTTCCGCCTGTTCACCAATTCTGAAAACCGAGTACCTCTCCACTCGTCCGTCTCCACCTCGAGAAGGGTGAGGCTGCAGACAAGATATTCCACCTACGCGGCATTATTAAGCGGCGTAGATATTACATTCTACGCAGGCCTGCACTGTGGCAGACAAGTCCCACTATCGCTGCATCAATTGTGGGGAAGGCCATGCAGCCAATTACAGTAACTTCCCGGTATACAGGGCGGAGCTTCTGCGGAAACAAAAGCCGCAGGGGCCCCTCCCGAAGCCGAGGCAGCCAGTATTGCAGCCCCAAACACAGAAGCAGCGTCCCGAAGCCGCGGCAATTAACGATCCGCGTCGCCTTCCGCAGCAGAGACACGCCCTGTAGCCAATATCTCGGTATTGGAGCCTGAGAATCAACCCTCCACCTCCGCGGAACCACCAACTCCCGCCTCTGAACCAGAGGTAGCCTCGCCATCACTGCCACCTCTGCGATATCCGCGAGCAGAGCAGGCAAAACAAAACATCTAACTAAAGGGATAACCACACCGGATGCTCGGCCCCGAGATCCTGCCTGCCCATAGCCCAAGATTATTCTGCTTCCCGGTATAAGTCCGACGAAGCGCAACAGCGTACTTTTCCTGTCGCTACTTCAAACTTGACTGCCCCTGGTCCTGTAGCTTCCACCAACACGACCTGACCTGGCGTTAAGCCAGGTCGCTCTTACGCGGCCTCAGTTTCCAGGCAAACCGCCCAGTCCGTCACTTCCGATGACGCACAGTTCGTCCGCGACTTTCTGTCCGGCTACGACCTCAAGAAAGTCGCATCCACCTTCAGGTCCATCCGAGACCGCTTGGAAACTGCTGACCCAACTGAGAGATTTATGCTCTTGGTAGAAGCTTGCAGTGTCATAGGTCTTCTACGAACCGAGACCTTAGACGAGACCTCTCGTTCGTAGCCTGGAATGCTAACTCCATCGGTTCCAAGCATTCCGACCTTCTAGAATTCCTGGCTCGGTTCAAACGCGACGTACTTCTCCTCACAGAAACCCACCTGACCCCGCTGAACCGTTTTCGATTACCGAATTACGTGGTCTATCGGGATGACCGAGTTGGCCGACAAGGAGGCGGCACGGCGATCGCGGTGAGGACCTCTATAGGTCATCATCGTGTCGTTTTGCCGCAGGGCAATAACCTAGAGGGCGCCGCCATTGAGGTCCACGGAGCTCTTGGCGGCGTCCTCGTGGTTTCAGCATACAAACCCCCTCGCGCTGAACTCCTTGTCGGCGACCTGGACGTCATCTTCGCTTCCCACCGAAGGGTAATTTTGGCCGGCGATCTGAATTGCAAGCACCGGGTTTGGAATAGTCGCTTGACTACTCCGAACGGGAAGCGCCTGCTCAGTTATGTTGAATCTTGCCGGGCGATGGTGATTGGCCCAGCGCAACCCACGTTCTTTCTGACGCTACCTAACGCGGCTCCCGATGTTTTGGATATTGCGGTAACCCAAGGAATTATCTGTCCGGTCGAGGTATTCTCGCTTACGGAGCTGACATCCGACCAAAACCCCATCTTGGTCCACGTCGCTACCCAGCATGCCTATGCACGGGACGAGAAGAAGGTTATCGATTGGGACCGCTACGGCCCGGCTCTGTGCCGTAGATTGCCGCCAGCGGGCCCACTCGATTCCGTTCGCCTCCTAGACGAAGCAATTGCGGGAATCGAAGAGGCAATCATCTCGGCTGTAGGCGTGTCTTCACGTATGCGAGCCGGTTTCACGCCTGACTACCAACGCATCCCTGAGGAAGTCTCTCTTCTCGCTCGCGAGAGGAATTACTTCCGGAAACGTTGGCAGAGGACCCGTGATCCGGCCGATAAGATAGCATACAATTGGCTCACCGGACGACTGCGTGGCAGTCTGAAGGCGTTCCGACGTAGATGTTGGGAACTCGCTGTGGCCTGAACGGGGGATGCGGACCCCAAAGTCACCCTTACAGAATACCTTCCGCGATGACGGGACGGAGGCCACGACCTCCTCTCCCCGCCATCGTTGGGCCGTTCGGACAACTCCTGGGTCGCCCGGAGGAGAAGCCCGAGTACTTGAGCTTGTGTTTCCAGCGACAGTTCGCTCCCAACCCGCCCATGACTGGGACTGCGACGAACAAGTCGAGATGGCTGTGGAAGACTTTCTGTCTCTTCCGATCACGGCGGAGCCCGAACCCAACTCTTTGGAAGAGGTCTCAAATCGGCTCACTGAACTTCAGCCAAGAAAAGCTCCAGGCCCGGACGGTGTCACGAACACCGCTGTACGACTTCTCCCCTAGCCTGGAGTTCAATTCTTGACTGATTTGTTCAACGCGTGTCTCAGACAGGCCTACTTTCCCAAGAAATGGCGAAAGGCGACGGTCATCGTGATCCCGAAGCAGGGAAAGGATGCTTCCCGCCCCGACAACCTCCGGCCTATCAGTCTACTCTCCACTACGTTCAAGGTTTTTGAGCGACTCGTGCAGCGTCGTGTGCGAGAACATCTAATTAACTTTGATGTGCTGGTCCCCGAACAGTTCGGCTTCCGTGTGGGGCAATCGACCATTCATCAACTGAAGAGAATGATGGAATACTTCACGGACGCCGGGTGTCGGAGAGAACGGACCGTTGGCTGTTTCTTAGATGTTGAAAAAGCCTTCGACAGCGTATGGCATGATGGCCTATTATTCAAGCTTAGGGAAGTCCAGCTCCTGGACTGCTACTTCCATCTGGTTGCTAGCTTTCTGACGGAGAGGACCTTCTGCGTGAGAGTTGGAGATTCAGTCTCTTCCGAGAGACGAATCACAGCCGGCGTCCCTCAAGGTAGTGTTCTTGGCCCCCTTCTGTTCTCACTCTACGTCAACGACGTGCCGAGACAGCCTGGAGTCCAGGTGGCCCTCTTCGCGGACGACACGGCCGTATTTACGGCCGATCGTCATGTAGAAAAACCCGTCTTACGACTGCAGCCCCAGCTCGACACGCTTGGGGACTGGACTGAAAATTGGAGAGTGCAACTCAACGCTACCAAGAGTGTAGCGACGGAAGCGCCCTGTTAGGGAGTTACGTATCGGCAGAACGTACTTGCGCTGGTCCAACGAGGTCAAGTACCTCGGATTACACCTCGACCGTCGGCTCACCTGGCGTACCCACGCTCAGACAGTTCTTAAGCGGGAATCCGCTCGTCTGAGCTTACTGTTTCCACTCCTGATCAGCTCAGCCATGACCAGGAAATTGGGGAAGATGATCGTCGGGGCGTATTTGCTGCCGGTCATTACCTACGCTTGCCCGGTTTGCCTCGCCGCAATGCATAAAAAGAAGTTGCAGAGCGTCCTCGACAGGGGTCTTCGGCTAGCGGCCAAAGTCCTCCGTCGCTTCTCATCACGCCTTCTAAGGAGAGGACTTGGCGTCCGCTCCTTAGACGAAACGTTCAGGCGGGTTGCACGTAAATTTTATGCACGTGCGGCGAGGTTCCCAGACAATCCTCTTGTGGCTGGGCTGGGCAGGTACCGTATACGTCCAGGTGATTCGTGGAAACGCCCTCGGTGTATACTGCGCTAGTGAAGGCTAGCACAACAGCCGAGAATCGGCCTGCTACAGAGCACACGCCCTACTTGGGCAGGGCTACGAGGCAGGTGCTCCAGAAGGTAGCTCGGAACTCAGTTACCGAGCGGTTCGTGTCTGACGCACAACCGCACAGCCGGGAGCGTCGCGACAACTAGTCGGATGTGTGCTACGCATGGGTGAAGCACAAGATACGCCCAGGTTCAAGATTCTTTGTTTCTCATAACTCCAGTGTCAACACGACAATTAATACACGATAGACATTTGACGACGGGGGAAGCACTTTTAGACTCCATACAGGATAAGCCATATCTAAATAACGTTCCGAGTAGTTGGTATCAGTGCTTTAATAAATGTTCTTTATCCGCTGTAAAACTCAGTCTTCCAGTCGTTGTTACGACCAGTAATCTTCGTGACCTGTTGGTTTAAACCATTTAACAGTTTAATCAACCATTTAAAAAAAGTCTGTTCTCAAGTTCAGTTATAGTTCCGAGTCACTGGTTTCATCCCTTTAAATCATTCGGTCACATTGAAAAGGACTTTTCCACTTTAAAAAGGTGGTCACACGGCTGATGTTAAATTTCCGAACGGTCGGAAGTCATCCATCCCCCTTTAACTCCCTACATACATGTTAGTGAAAGTTGCTATAGAATACGTGACATATATTGAACTATACAGAATTGTGAAGGGTAAGCCTAAAAATGTGACATTTTTTGTTGAGCGCAAACATAAAACTATCAACACAATTTTATTACACATAAACGAGCTACACTTGAAACAGGTAACATAAGAACGAGCAGAAGAGAAGTAATTTAGTGAGTAGAACATGGAATGAAATGACGTTCTGTAACCTCCTAGTACCTCTTGTCTGTGACACAGCTGAGGAAACTGTTTCAGACAAAAAATTATTACATATCGCATGTTACAAATACTAAGGAGTATGACATTCGAAGAAGATGGTATAAAAACATCGGTGCGGTGTTTGGCAAAATAGTTTTAAACGGAAAGTACGGGCCACGTACGTACGGGCTACGTGATATTAGCAGATTGTTTGGTATTGACTGTGATTTAGACACTTGAGTCATTATTGTTAGTACGTACGGGAGAACTGTTGGCTAAGTGATATGGATGTTGATATAGATGTTTAAGTACTTACTTACTTACTTACTAGCCAACGCCCACCCTTGGCTGTTGAGCCATTAGGCGACGCGCTGACCAGTAGCGTCGGGCTTCGGCGATCTCGGTGTCCTCGTTGGATGGGGTGTGGTCTAAGGCCGGGCAGTCTCTCAGATGGTCGGCGTCCATCGTCGCGTGGCCGCACAGCTGGCACTCAGGGGTTGGCAGCGCGTGGAGGCGGTGCAGATGTGAAGCGAGATAGTCGTGTCCGGTTTTTAGTCGGAAGTTGGCGACACACACTGCACGAGGGAGGTTGGGGTTGATTGGACCCTCGGTGACGAGGCTTTCCCATTTTTTACCGGCGGCCGCCTCAGACAGTCTTCGCTTATTCCATATGCTGACAGCGGAGTTTATTTGAGCATTGGAAGATTGTAGGGATTGCGGGCGGGTAGGCTGGGGTAGGGTTGTGCCTTGCTTGGCCAGTTTATCGGCCTCCTCGTTGCCCCAGATGTTGACATGACTGGGTATCCATTGGAGTTTTAGGATCCACCCTCGACTCGCCAGGGTCTCCAGTTTCCTTCTAGAGTCGATAGTTCTTTGGCAGTCGGTTTGAGAGTTCCGTGATAGACTGCGTATTGCAGCCTGCGAGTCGACTAGGAGCACGGCTTTTGAAGGGGGAGTGATTTTTTCCAGTTCATCAACGGCAGCGTGAACTGCTTCGATTTCCCCATCGTAGTTACTAAGGGGGCTGCCCACGGCTAAGTGTCCTTGGAAAAGGCGGGTATAGTACCCAGCTCCTGTTTTTCCATTGCCCGGAATTGATGAGCCGTCAGTGTAGATATGGATCCACTCTTGCTCGGGATAATCTTCGTGGATGGTTTGCAAAGCTGATTGCTTTAGTTCTAAATCTGTGGATGCATGTTTAGGTGCTGAGTGGTTCTTAAGATGGTAGCTGGCTTGGGGTAAGAGACTGAAGAAGTCCTGATGGGTATTCAGCGGCGCTGTTTCTGTGAGGGCAATATCGTATTTTTCGGCGATGTTTTTGTACATGGTTAATGGGGTTATTTGTGTCTTTAGCCTGGGAGTAGGTTGTCGGTAGTCATTCCATAGACGCTTGTAGACACGCCTGGAGCGCTCCCAGAATCGCAGTGCTGACCTTTCTCTATATGACGGAGTAGGTTGTCGGTAGTCATTCCATAGACGCTTGTAGACACGCCTGGAGCGCTCCCAGAATCGCAGTGCTGACCTTTCTCTATATGACTGTAATGGTTCTATCTGGGTTTGTGCCTCCATGGCCTCGATGGGGGTGGATTTTGCAGCGCCTGTTATTATTCTTAGGGCTGTATTTTGTGCGAGATCGAGTTTGTTTTGTACGCTGGCGCTTGCTGTGACGGTGACTTCGCTAGCATGGGTCTAATATATGCTTTATAGGTAGTCTTTAGGACATCTTGGTTAGCTCCCCACTTAGTGGCTGTCAATCTCTTTAGTAGTCGTGTTCTTTTTAAACCCCTTTCCGCGCTTTGGTCCACATGAGGTTTCCACGTTAAGCGCCTATCCAATTGTACTCCCAGGTATTTAGAAATGGCGCTTTCTTCCAGCGCTGTCCCGCTGTAAAATAGGCTAATTGGCGGTACTTTTGTAGAGAGTGAGAACAGTTGAAAGGTGGTTTTGCCAGAATTTACTGTCATTGCGTTTCGCTTTGCCCACATCTCGAGTTTTATTAAGGCCTCGTTCAGGCACGCCTCAAGTGACAGTGTGTTTCCACTGGTTGCCCAGATGAGAAGGTCGTCCGCATAGAGGAGCGCTTTGACGCCTGGCACACTTCTTACTGCTTCGAGAATGTCATCGATCATGATATTAAACAGCGAGCAGCTCAGCACTGCTCCTTGGGCTAGTCCTTGCTGTTGGATGCGAAATTTCGATGTGCAATTTGAATAACGGACTCGGATTTGTCTTTGGGACAAAAACGACTTAATCCATTTGAATAGTTTGCCAGATATTCCGTGTATGGCCAGCTTATGGATGAGCATGGGTTTCCATACCGTGTCATATGCAGCTTTTATATCGACTAGCACTGCTAACGTTGACATTTTCTTGTGGAACCGTCTTTGACGTGTTGTGTGAAATTCGTTACGTGATCCATCGTGCTGCGGTGTCTGCGGAATCCGGCTTGGGCGTGGTCAACAATTTGTTTAGCATCAACTAGTTGATTCAAACGGTTTGTGATCATCCTTTCTGCTAGTTTACACAGGACGCTCGTCAGGGAGATAGGCCTGTAGCTTTCTGCTGAGTCTGCTTGTTTTCCCTTTTTTAGGATAGGGATGATTTCGGCCTTCTTCCATATGTGGGGCACGTGTTTTTCCCATGTCAAATTGATGGCGGCTAGCACGGTTTTCTTGGCTGTGTTGCCCATGTGTGTGAGGAATTCGGGGAAAATTTCGTCCACGCCAGCAGACTTCTTTTCTTTGGTTTGCACAAGGGCATTTTCTAGCTCAACAATAGTAAAAGGATCATAGGAGAGGTCTTGGGTTTTCTTATCTAAACATGTGGCCGAGGGTCGTTTTAGCAGAGTTCTGGCTATGGCTTTATCTCCGTCTACTCGGCTTATATTCGCATAGTGCTTGCATAAGGCATTGGCGATGTCCGAGGGATCGGTGAGTGGGCGGTTGGCACAGAGCAATGATTGTTGTGCCTTTGGTGGGTTGTCGTTATTAATCCGTGAGATATGTAGGCTTGGGTGCCGTTATTCCTAAAGTCAAGTTTGGTTATAAAAGTCTTGAAGGCAGAGCGCTTAGCACTTTTTATTTCTGCGTGCAGCCTGGCTTGGTGTCTACTGAGGGAGATGAGGTCTTCAGTTGCTCTCGTCCGTTCGGCTGTGCGGCGGCAGTGGTCTCGTTTTCCCTTCAAGTAGGACAGAGTAGAGTTCCAAAAGGGTTGGAATTTTTTTTCCTGTCCACGGGGTATTGGAGAGCACAGTCGAGCAATGTTTTATTTACTGCCTCAATAGTCTTCTCAGGAGAGTCTGATACTAATGTGAGGGAAAGAGCTTCATCTGTAAGTGTGCGGAATTTCGCCCAATTTGCCTTCTTAAAATTCCAGCGCGGGGCCCTGCAGTTACTGTAGGGTGTCCTTGTAGTAAGTGACGTGACTAGGAGGGCTCTATGGCCATGCTCACCGGCGTCGTCAAGTAATCTGACTTTTGTTTTGTCGGAGATGTGTGGGTGGGTGATGACTAAATCTGGCCTTGACGTTTGACCCGTAAAGGAAAGGAAAGTTGGAAGTGTATCCAAAACATCCAATTGGTTATTGTCGATTAACTCCTCCAGGCATTTTCCAGATGCAGTACGTCTTGAGTATCCCCATCTTGGTGACTGACTATTAAAGTCTCCGACAATTATGCTATTTGCCTGTATTGTCCTCTCAATCACTTCTAAAGAGGGTACGTTGCCGGGTGGGTTGTACAGATTTATTACACTAAAGTGTTGCTTGTTTTTCCATCCCTCGACCAGGACGGCCTCCAACTTGTCATCCGCTTCCATTTCATGCAGAACTTGTAGTTTTGTTGTTAGGTTATTTTTAACACCAATTAGGATGCCAGAGGCGATCTGTCTCGATCTCTTCATCATAGTAACGGTGTAGCCGTTCGTCTGATAATAATCAGGGGTTTTAGTAGCGGCTCCTGCTTCAACAATAAAAAATAGATCCACGTCTAAGTGGTTGACGTTTCGTTTGAATTGCAAAAATTTTACATCATTGAGGCCTCCTGCATTCCAATAAATAATACGGAGGCTAGTGTCAGAGCTCTTAAAAGAGCTGTTTTGTGTTTGTGTGAGGTTTTTTGAAGCCATCTTCATTTTAGTCAGCGCGTTGAAAGGCGAACCTCGTGTTGATCGTTTAGATTACGCAGGGGGCACCTCGTGCAGACGATCAAATTCACCCCCCCATATAGATGTTTAAGTAAAATGTGGTCTGATGGTTTTTATTTGCTTTACAACCTCTGGTTTGATTTGCCATTTAGCCTAAAGATCACAATCGACTTTATAGTACCATATTATCCTAGAATTCAGGTATATTACTTAACGATTAATGGAACTTACAGGCGTACAACGTTAGACTGTACACGTTGTAATGGCTTAATTATATAACTATGACTACAACTTAATATGATTTCCTTATCCTAGCTTAATAATCATAATTCTGAAACTCCTAGTAACATATATGTACCGTTTATTTAACAGTCATAACGGTATGACAATGGAGGTCTCCGCCAATACAAAACTATTCATTATGCCTTTATCAGATTTTAGAATTGGGCCCAAGTACGGACGCGCGTAGGTAACGAGGTTTTGCACAATTCCATTGAGCTCATTAGTACTACAATACTGTATCAGATTTCTTCTGCTTTGAGGTCATGAACAATGAACATGAGGCTCTCACTTTCTCCTTGCTCACACCCAATACACCTTTGTGATTATATCTCTTCTGATACCGACAATTAATTATTGAACAATCATGATCCATAAAGAAAATTTACTAATTAAGGTTTGCGACCGCACAAGGAAAGAAAATCGTACTTTCCAGACACTCGTTAGGAGAGCCCTCACTAACTTATAGTGTCAAGTTGCAGGTTGTAATTCTACTACATTATTAAATAATCCAGTAATCGTATTAAAATAATGTAATACATTTTTAACTCATATGTAGTGTCATACCACTATCCTGTAGGCAGGTAATATTTGTCGTTGTTTCGCTTTGTCTCCTAAACACATATAATATTCGATTGACCTTCACGTTTTGTTCATAGATGGTAGCTTTAACGGCTGTAATGCTCTAGAAACTTCAAACTTTAGGACATTCAGAAATTCAGTGTATTGGAAGATAATATTTTTTTAGGGTAAGTTTACTGACCATCCAAAGTTCTTCTTATGTCATGGCAGTTAAAATTTACTTTTTATAGACACTTCTTCTCCTTCTCCTTCTCCTCCTCCTCCTCCTCCTCCTCCTTCTTCTTTTTCTTTTTCTTCTTTTTACTCTTCCTTCACGGATTAGGCCTACGGCCTCTTTATCATGACCACTCGATCCCACGACCGCAGCGCAGTCGTTGCGATTATGAGTCGCAAACGAAATCGCTGTGCTGGTCTGTGGCAAAATATAGAGACTTGGGGGAAAAACAATTTTCTGTACTCGAGAAACCGACTTGGGCAAAATACCAAAATGACAGAAGAAAGAAACTCCTGTTTCGTTCAGAAGAAAGAAACGTCAACATAAATAAACTCAAATATTTCTAGTAAGTTGAAGGAAACAAAAATAAAAGAGTTTACTGTGTATTAATTAATTTACCGATAGTTGACAAAGTGCTAGCGATTCGAACAACTGTCATAAAATACTGTTACGACATTACAGAACATTCTACGTATTTGCTCGGCTATTCTAGTGGAACCGGCTGTAATGTTGTGTGCGTACGTGATTCTTAATAGACGTTAAAGAGACTGTTCCAGACTCACCGGTCCGCGCGCGCTGTGTTCAAGGCCGCACGCAATTACGCTGTAGTGTTGACGCGTATTATGGATTATTCTGGAATCTCAGCGGGGTATAAATACGGGCATTCAGTGGTGCTGACTTGAAGTTTAAGTGGCGATTTATTCCAGTGAAGTTCGACGTATTGTGGCGAAGTGTTATGTGTTGTATATTTGTGCGGGACTCTATTAGTTGACATTATTATTGCGTGTGGAAAAATTAATTTGAATTATTGTACGAGTATAATCTTGTTGAATAACGTGTTGCTTATAAACTGTACTTGTGATGATTAAAGCTGGTTATTAGTGATTTCATTGGTGTCTTGTGTTTTGTTTTCCACTGTACCATACGACGATCGGTAAGACCGTCGTAACAGTGGGTCGGAAGTGCGACAGAACCGTTAACAGTATAAAGTTTTTGAATGGTGTGTTGTTATGTGTCATTTACCGCGTAACTCGTTTCTTGTCAGCAAGGTTTCATCATTACGGTGAAATAAAAAATAAAAATATATGGTTTAACAAAACTGTAACCACAGCTACAACTTGTGTCAATTTTTTTTGAATTTTCAGTTAAATAACTTTCATATGCAATTAATTTTTCATAAATTCATAAATACGATTTCTGTATTCACAAGAACAATATGTATTTTTGTCTCGTATGGTTCCTACTAATCGTATCCACTTTAACTTCAACCGATCAGAATCACTCCCTTTATTTATATATAATTTCAACTCTCGTTAAATGGAATATCGCTTACTACAGAGAGAACGTACTACAGTACATAGTCGAACGTATGTGTCGATTTCCAGAATCAGAAATATGTATTGAAGATTGACAGTAACAGTAACGTTAGAGATGAACGTTCCTTGCCTTGTTAGGATCTTGTAAACGTCTCGTCGGCCTATCAGACAATGGACACTAATAATTATGATTTTCTCACATGGCATTTTCTCATTTACCAAGTACTGAAGTAACAAGGGGGGTAAATACAGAAATTAAGCTTACCAGATGTCCCGATATAGTCAGGACAATCATTTTTTAACACTATCCCGACGTTTAAAATTTCGGATACAAAGATATATCGATTTTCAGTTTTCATAAACGTCTATTTCAAGCAGGGATAGTGAACTTGAGTCATCGTTTCAGTAATATCCACTATTAGCTTATTGATAAATGATAAAACTAATGAAACGTTACGAATCGTTAAAGCAATCGTAATCAGTAAGGTCAATTTTTTCATACGTAGGTAACCGTATGTCGAAATTTATAACATGCTATGTGATAAGAGTTTGTATTAAAGAAGCTGTATTCATTCGTCAAAAAATATCAGTAACATAGTTGTAGTCCAGTCATTGATGTAGACAGAAGAGGAGGGGAGGGGTTCAAATCCCACCCCGAAATGTCCAAATTCAGCTAATAAAACATAATGCAAATTATGCATTTTACTATCCTTTTACAATAGGTCTAAATATTATTTACAGTAAGAACAATAATTAATTGTATTTATCTAAAAATATGTAGTTAGAGGATGGGTAACCATAATATTTATTACCTCCATTTTTTGTTGGGTTCCCTCCGAAATCGAACTCTGGATTCAGTACCCCATGCGTACAGTGGAAGTAACATGCGGCATGTAATTTGATTTTATACACTGTAGCTAGTACCAATTTTTAATCCGGTTGGTTGAAGAACTGATTTCATGACTTTTACGTGTGTTAATGTCCGAATTTCATGATACAGAAATAACCTTAATTTGCATACGCAAATAGTTAGCAGTTGTTTTGGGGCTTACATGGAAGGAACTGATTAGAATTTGTTTACTGTAGGCCTACACATTGTTTAACCTTACGTACAAAACAATAATGCAGTTAACGCAGTCACAGTTAAACTGGCCAACTAATTATTTTCATGTCACACAAAATGAAATCGAAGAGAACGAAAATTAAATTAGCAAAAAGTAAAATTAAAATATGTCACTTATATTTTCGCAACATATGCTGTTTAGTTATTCGCATCGCCATTATGTATTGTAGTGAATTATAACCATCCTAATGTTACTATATTATAACACTGTTTACCTTTAAATTCCAGAAAGTTAGACCATTCATATTTTCATGTTACAAGTATCCGAACTACCCCCCAACACCTGTTAGTACATGAGCATTTGACTTCGCTCGTTTGACAAAGTGAGAATAGCAACGTGGTCTGTGTTCACGAACACGAAGAGAGGCGAATAATCGTTTTGGCCTATAAAGTAATTCGGCTACTGTAACACAATACGTAAAGACGAAGAGATGGCCTCACGAGTGATCAATATAATTTGTCATTGTACCCTGCTAATTAATTGTATTGTTATTGGCAGCTGATTCACGTGGCCGTAGGAAACAGATCTGAATGTGTGTGTGTGAGGGGTCACGGGTAACCTTCACATGTCCCGAGCATTCCTCAGTGACACGTACGACGGTTACCAACCAGCGTGACATACTTCATACTTACGTAACACATTGGAAACGAAATCGTGTGTATTTTAGCTGTTTGAAAATACTCCAGGTTGTATTAACACAACTTTTATACTCTCGCGGTAAAGATTATTTTGCACTACCTTTTTGGATGTGATAGTAACTGCCTCACAGTGTTTACTTTAGTTATCTAAACTCACTTTGTTTATTCTACAATAGCGTTGTACTGGTTATGAATACGGTACCATTATACGAACAAATACCGTTATACGACAAGTTACAAACATCATCATAACATTTATATAGCTCTCGTATATGTAGGCATACAGTACAAAAATTGACGTACCATTAGATATTCCTTTGTAACTCGTTGAGTTTCCTGCAGGTCTCCCATGTAATATCTTCAAATAAATACACTGCAAGTAGGTTTATTTTCACCTGCCGCACGTTTCGCAGAGATTATTCTGTATCTTTAGAGGTTTGTTTGGATTGTAACTGAATGTTTCGTTAAAATATATGTATTGTATGATTCGCTTATGATATATTGTAAACGAAACATTCAATTACAATTCAAATAAACCTCTGAAGATACAGAATACTCTCTGTGAAACGTGCGTCACGTGAAAATAAACCTACTTTCAGTGTATTTATTTGAAGATATTACCATTAGATATGTATAAAACGTATTGAAGCAGTCCAGATTCGCTTTGGTAACCATTCTTATGATACTGCAAGTAATCTTAATTATCCTTTTCAGTTGTGCCTCTAGTTCCTTCTAATGTCTATTCTTCAGATTTTTTCTTTATTTTGTCCTTTCTTATTTGGCCTCTCCTTATTATCTCTTCTTTTATACTCCGATGTTTCCTCTGGACATCCGCTTTCGCCCGCGTGCGTTTAGCTTTAAAATTCGCTACTGTACTTCTGTTTATCCAACGCAGCTTTATTGGAGACATGTATCAGCGTAAAAAGAAGTTAACAAGGGGGTAGGACTATCAATAAATGTGGATAAAACTAAAATGATAAGTCATACAAGATCTAGCCGCCCAAGGCAGAACAGAACCTTATTGTAGACGAAGACCGCATAAAAGCAATCAGGTGCCTCACACACCTAGGAGCAACTACGTCAGAAGATGGTAATGAAGAGGCAAAGATAAGAAGGAGGATAACTTTGGTCAACAAAGCGTATTTTGCACTTTCGCCACCTTTTAAGCAAGAGATATTGTCAGGTAGATGCATATATGTAACTATTGTAAGACTTATCGTGTGCTATCGTAATGAAAGCTGGATACTAATCCAGAGAGCACTGTAGCATCTGTATAAATTTGAGACAAAGTTCCCGAATTGGGTTCATAGGCCTACAGAAATGGGAATTAGAAGATACGAGACAACCAGAATTTTTATTTTCACTTCAACGAGCCAACAGTGGAATTTTACATGAAATTGAGGAAACTATAATGAGCTAGTCATGTTGTGAGAATGAACAATGGGGGAATACAAGAACGAGCCCTCATAGGAAAGACGGAGGGCAAAAGACCAAAAGATGGGAAAATGTTGTCCCTACAGACGCAAGAGAGATGGTGGGAACGTGCTGCTGGAATTCTTCCGCTACGGATAGGGTGAGATAGAGAAGGCCAACCCGATTTCGGGTTAAGGTTTCTGATAAACATTTGAAACACGCAAGTACACGAAAAGCCGTTACGAATACACAACACTACCATAGCATAACGATGCGAGTAACTAAATAGCATATGTTGCAAAAATGTTAGTGAGACATATTTTAATATAACTTTTTGTTAATTTAATTTTTGTTCTCCTTGGTTTCTTTTGATATGAAAATAATTAGTTGGCCGGTATAACTGTTACTGCGTTAACTGCATTGTTATATTGTTTTGTAGGCTTAACATAATGTTAAGCGTTGTGTACAGTAAACATATTCTAATCAGTTCCTTCCTTGACCAGAATTCCTTCCTTCCAAACCAGAATTCCTCTTATATGATCTCCAGTTTTTATAATTCTTCAGGGTTCTCAACTTCTTATCCCACAACAAACAGAACGTTTAAGCATCTTAATACTACTTAGCACGGTTATCGTGTATACCTACAGCCCATTGCCAAAGTGGCTCTAAAAACATACACACACAGGAAACGTAATAAATATTAGTCTTTACCACTCTTAGATACGGGCATTGTCACGTGCATATTGCTTTGCCCCCGCTTTTTTCTTTTTGTTGTGGCAGTTTTACAGGTAAGGCTGGTGGAAACCAGACACTAATAATGTTAATGCGAGGGGGAGTTAGCCAATTAGAAGTAGATACGGAACATTTAGTGTCGTTCAGCTAATACATAAAAAAACATCGACTTAGTCAGTTGTTTATCTTCTAGTGAGTTGTTTCTTCATGTATTTCTTCTTAAAACTGTATTCTTAACCACACATACAGGATACATAGGCCTACGCCTACCTATGCTTTTATTCTTCTATGGGTTTACAGTCATATAGTCTCGGTGAGCAGTTTAGGTTATACACGTAACGATCTCCCCCTCTCTCTCGCGCACTCTCTCTCACGCTCACGCTCACACACACAGACACACACACAAATATAAGATTTTTCTGTCACTACAAAGGATAGGATATCCTTTGCATACAAATTTCATGTGGAAATTTTGTGGAAGCCTTATAGAGGATGCGTTGTCATATTGTACAGCAATCCCCCCCCATCAAACCATCTTCCATATATCTCTCTATGGAAATTCTGGCTACCCTATCGGGAGAGAGATGTTTGGAGGGTACCGAAACTTGACAGAGAGACAAATGGATAGAGATAGACGAAGGTCGTAAAGGATGTAAATAGAAAAACTGTAGTTAATTGAATCAGACACAGCGTGAAAGGAACTGTGTAGAACTTAATAATTGAAGGGAGAATGCAAGGGAAAAGTGATTAAGAGAGTGATGTTGTGATTATGAGAGAGAGAGGGAAATGTTGTGGAATGCTGAGATGTGTGAAAAAGGAAGGTGGTAACGGGAGCTGAAGAGATGTGCACTAGATAGAGTAGCATTTGTTGAACTGAAAGCTGTCGGTAGAGTTTGTATTAATAATGAATGTTACTGTAGCTGTAGATGGTCAGTGGCGAAGCTAGTAGTTAATGAATGGGTAGGCAAAAATCTTATCTTAAATTTTTTTAAGGAATCACTAAAAGGACGGTGGTTCAAATCGGACGTTGAGGTAGAGTTTGCTGTAAGCGAATGGTTCCACAAACAGCCGTAAGAATTTTACTAGCAGGGAATCTACAGGGTAGTGCAACAGTGGAACTCATGTCTTAATGTTAATGGAGACTTCTTTTAAAATCGTTGAATAAAAATGCTTTACAGCTCTATGTCTTTCTATTGAACAATCCTTGTATTAGTCATACCAGGGCCGTAACAAGGTACTCCTGCGCCCTTGGCAATTTTGACAAAGCTGCGCCCCCAATACCAATACCGGGGGGTCTGGGGGGGTCTGGAATACCCACCAGTGTAGCGGGGGGTCCGGAGTTCCTCCCCCGGAAAATTTTTAAAATTAAAGTGCAAAAATGGTAGTTTTTTAAGCTTTTTGAGCCAAGTTTTTGCCTCTTTTCAAGGTAACTTTTTGGTCGAATTTCTGTAAAATTCTATATTATCTGAATATAAAAGCATTACTATTGTAAGAGAAAGACTGAACTTAAAACTATTTTTAAAAACTAACTGAAAGTGGTGGAATCTGTAGGAGGTATAAAACCTAATTTGCAGGTGATTGAACTGTGTAAAAAATAACTAAACAAAAAAAACGTAGTTAACCAAAGTACAGTACATGGTAAGGCCTACTAAAACTTAATATTTACACTACATTAAGGTAGGTAATATACAATTACAAACTTTTTTAGAATAAAAACTAAACTTCTAGTAACAGTATTTAAGTAAACTATAGCAGCTTCTGCAACCTGCAATATGAGAAAATGAGAAAAAAAATGCAAAATATTTTTATTGATAGTTACATCAATTTACAGTAGGCCTTCTTTAGTTAACAGTTAGATTATATCACACTCTTGTAACTGATGAGGTATTGATTATAACAAAAACTACCAGAGAAATAATTCATAACTTTAGTCGGTGCTTTAGTTCTATAATTTATCTTGATTTTTTTTACACAGGACTTCAGGACTTGCACTTACAACATTCTGTTGTTGTAACTGCAGGTACCATTTTTTTGGCCTGGGGGCTGTAAATAACAAATTGAAACTCTTCAGTAAACAAATATATTGCTTTTACAAATTGTTACATACAGTATACAGCAGAAAAGCCACGGAACTAAAACTTTACCTTTCTTGCTTTCAGCAAGGCAAACTCACTAATATTTCACTAAAATCAAGTTTTGAAGCAATCTCATATTCTATGGACAGGATAGCTAAGTTTGTCAATCTGTTTTCACACATACTTGACCGTAGTAGTTTTTGATTATCTTCAGCTTGCTGAAAGTACGCTCGCAAGACGCCACACTGACGGGCATTGTCAAAAATATCCTCAATGCTATTTCGATCTTTGGATAAGCATCTCTTAATCCATAGTTTGAAATAACTTTCAGAATATCCAAATGGGAAGCCTTGTAAATGTTCTTCACCAGCTCTTTTGCGTGAAACTTGAAAGCAGCTACTTCGTTAACTAGCTCAACTCTATCAATGTCTCTGCTATATATCGCACCAAGATCAGCTGCACACTTTTCAAGAAAAGAAACAGAGCATTCACTTAAGGACCTTCCTGACAAAAAACTGAAGTCTGATGAAAGTGTGTGGTAAATGTGTGCCCTTTTTTCCATTTCACTTAGAATTCTATCAAATACAGTGTAACATTCTATCTCAAATGATTTATCAGAACTCAACAAGTGTGCTTCGTCTTCAGCCGTCTCCCCAGCCATCCTCTTGACTTTTCTCAGCCTCTTAACAGCAAAACTGCTTTGGATGGCCATGGAATCACAAATAGCTTTGGCTTTTTCTGTGTATTTTTTAATTCCTTCTTTACGTAGGTCTTCAACTTTTTTTGCCAAACCTGAGAGCAAACTTGATGCTACGTCAAGAGTTGTGCCCTTTCCTTGCAGTGACTTGTTGGTGCAGTCCAAACTTATCAAAACATCAGACCACATCTCTAAAAGGCACACAAATTCGTAATCAATTTGTCTAAGAAGTTTCATAGCACCAGACAGTGTGTCAGTGTTCCAGTCGTTGTCTCTATCATCAGTCATGTTTTGCAAAACTTTGTGTACAGATGATAAGTTCTTCTTAAGAGCTGTAACAGCTTGACGCCTGGAAGACCATCTTGTATCACAATGTCTCTTAAGGGTAGTTTTGAGACAACCAATCAAAGCCTCCCACCTTAAGATAGAGCTACTAAAGAAGTTGAAAAACTCCAACACTTTTCCAAAAAACTTGTCATCATAATTGACACTTCCGCGGCGTGCACGGCAACGAGGTTAAGACTGTGTGCTGCACAAGGCACAAATTTAGCAAGGTCGTTTAGTTGGGATATGTGCGCTTGAACGCCTTCATATTTTCCTGCCATGTTTGAGCCGTTGTCAAAGCCTTGACCACGACAGTTCTGAATATCCAAGCCGTCATTGTTTAGCTTTTGCAATATTTCTTGTGATAACCCTCTTCCTTTTTTCTGGTGACTTATGATGAAGTCCACAAAACTTTCTTCAACTGAGCATTTCCCATCCTTAATGTTAACATACCTTATTATTTCACTCATTTGTTCTAAATGTGCTGTGTCCGGGGTGCAGTCAAGCATAATAGAGAAATACTTGGCACTTTTTACATTCTTCAGTATTTCAGATCGAACCTTATTTCCCAAAATGTCTATGACCTCATTTTGAATTAGAGGTGAAAAATAGCTTGTGACATGTTTTCCACTTTTAACATTTTCTATGTGCTTAGATAGTTGAGGATTGTAGTGACTAATAAGTTCTAATGTACTCAGAAATACACCACAGTTGCTGTCACTGATCGAATCGGAACCTCCTCTTAAAGGTAAGTTATTCCTGGCACAATGGAGAATTACATCCACAATACATTTGAGAACATTGCACCACTTTTCTGCTTCAGCTTGTATCAATGTTTGATGTTCTGCATCAACAGATCTACTAGTTTTCAGTCCAATTTCTAATTCTTTCCAATCGACATAAGAATGTCGGTGAGGTATCGACCTTTCGTGATTGACAATAAATGGGTTCAAGTGTCTCCAGTCATTGAATCCCTCTTCAATATTAGAGAAAGCAGATTTGTCCTTTTTGTCGTCTTTTGAAAAGAGAAGGCAAGGGAAACAAAACAGTGCGTCCTTAGATTGGCTATACAACAACCATTGCTTTTTACTTTTTCCCCGTTTGGTAGAATTTTATAAACCCATTTCTGAGAAAAGTGTCTTCCATAATCTGCACAGGGGAATTTGTAGCTATCTAAGTCAATTGTTTGTGGGCCTCGTTCAGCAAGTTTACAACGAACTGTGTCTGATCGAAAATTTACTGGCCATTTTTTGGGATCCTCGTAGATAATTTCTATTCCCACATCAGTAGTATTTAATACATCATTTTCATTATAATTAGATGTGCAAGATGTGCTGGGTTTTTGAAGATCAGTAGATTGCCTCCCCATTGTGGAATGACTTAGCTCAGGATCACTTCCTTCTTCAAAATCAATGACGTTTGTGACGAACTCCATTGGAGTGATCTGGCTGTGGTTGTCTTCTGAAACAGTCTCAGTCTTGCTATCTTCTTTTTCATTTTCTCCTTCCTTTTCTTCTTGGTCGTCTTCTTTTTCTTCTTCTTCTTGAAGTGCATTACTATTACTGGCACTATCACTTTCACCTACTTCTTTCTCTTAATTTCGCAGCCAATTTCCAAGCGCCGATGCTAATTTTTCGTTGTCTTCTTCTTTTCGTTTTTTGATTTTTTTAAATTCACTTCCAGAAGGTTTTTTTGGCCCCATTTCTGAAACAAACCATTCCCATTTAATTTACATTGTATTACAGTTGTAAATGGCTGCCATTTAAAAACTACTCGACCGATCTCAAACATTAACGAACTCCGCCAAGATATTGTGCCCACTGCCCAAGGACCTGTGTGCCAAGTTTGGTATTAATCGGTAAATTTGTTTGGGCGCTGCCGCTGTCATTGTCATTGTTACAGACACACAGACGGCCAAAAAGTTTTTTTTGAATCCTGAGTAATAGGATTACACGGAAAACCCGAAGCACTGTAAATACAAGCGAGCCTCTCGCGGTAAGAAAAAAGAAACGATGTCTGCGACGTTTTAACGCTATAACCGAATTTTTCGGTGAACGCAACTGTCGGCACTGAACATAAACACGAAATATTACGAAATTCGTGTTTATGTTCAGTGCCGACAGTTGCGTTCACCGAAAAATTCGGTGATAGCGTTAAAACGTCGCAGACATCGTTTCTTTTTTCTTACCGCGAGAGGCTCACTTGTATTTACAGTGCTTCGGGTTTTCCGTGTATGCGATCGCTCATCCAATTATAAAAATAAAATTTATACCATATTCATGAAACTTGTGATTGAAATATTTACGTAAACTAATTTTGAAATCGGGACTATTTTAGTCAGCAGACTTCCGCAACAAAATCAGCTGACACTTGCTGAAAATTGGACATTTTCAACCACGACCACTTCCGCTAAAAATGAACCAATAGGAATATAAGTTATACCAATGGAACGGGCCCGTTCTTCTTCTTTCTTCCGGTATTTTTTATATTTTCTGTAGGTCTAGAAAATGAAACGGCGAACACAGTGATATTAGTTAGGCCTATTTGGCTTTGTCAGTCTAGCAGTAAAGACAGAACGAATGTTGGGAAATTATTTCTGACAGCTGGAGTCAAGTTTCGCACGGTAACCTCCATTGATTGTTTGATTCACTGACGTTTTCGTGATGTTGAATAGTAAATAGTATAATTAATGTATTGTTTTGCAATAATACCGTGTTATAATAATAATAATATGGAGTGTTTTCAAAAACTGTACAAAAAGGGAAAAAATAGGCCGCCACCACGGGGAATAACATGCGCCAATTCTAGGATTAATGTAGACTAAGCTATGGTACATTTTATTGAAATCATTCTTACCCGTACAACAGAAGCAACGCCAACATCAACAAGTAACAACACAAACACTATAAGTGTCGTCTAATCGCTGAGTGTGAAAATCACTTAGTTCACAAATTACAATAGAAAATAATACCAGCGACTGTAATTACACTGAGTCTCAACAAAACCAACAGAACAAACTAGAATAGAGCAATAGACTGACGCGGCCGTGGCGGGGCGCGGGGGGAGGGGTATGAGTATGAGTACTATTCAAGTTATGACAAGCTTGCTAAAACCAACGAATATAGACGTTACTAGAAGCACACTTCTGGGTCTAAATAATAAGACGCTTGTTCTTGTATATTTTAAAATTCTTTTGCGCACTGCATAATAAAGAATCCATCAAAAGTGCATTTTTTGAGTAGGCTGCATTTACTTGATTCATTCCTTCGTACCCAGTGTGTCAAACAAATGTGAAAAAATTTTGGAGGTTGTGTCTAGTCTAACCCCTACAAACAGTTTTTCATCTACCACTTTTTATCTGACAAGTTGTAGCTTTTTCCAATTATATATTAACGAAAATGTTTGGAATTTACTAAATTTCGCGGTATAATACAAAAAATTACTTGGAAACGCCAGCGCCATCTAGTTGCCGGGGTGATGAACTACGGTTTATCACCCCAGAAAGCTGACCCCACTCGCTCCATAAGAAGTGTTCTTCTAGTTACGTCTATATTAATTGCTAAAACCAAGAAGGTGCAGGTGCAGTGCAGTGACCCAGTGACTGACTCATCATGGGAGGGGCGGAGGGGAAGGGATTTTCGCTTTGCCCCTGGCCCTAAACGTTACTAAATTTACGTAGCTGCTTTTTGTTTATTGTATAATAGACACAAATATAGACAGTTCACGTACAGTAACTTTTAACAATCTGAAACTGAAAGATTTTTTCCAATAACGTGGAGTTTTTATTTGCTTGACAAATTGTACCAATCTAACTCTAAAAAAAAATATTTTTCATGGTCAATTTTGCGCCCTCTTTGTACCTGCGCCCTTGGCGGGGGCACATCTCGCCACCGCCTAGTTACGGCCCTGAGTCATACACAATAATACAACTGATTGAACTTCAAAATTTTAAACTTGATTAGTTTCTATATATATGTTTAATGTTACAAATAATTCAAATAACAATCTTGATCATCTGTTAGTTCAGCGGAATAACAGGGACACTTTTAATAACCGCATAAAATAAACACACTTATAAACAACACAGGCGCTTTAACTTAACTGTTTGGACCACAGAAGTGAGGCATGTCTCAACGCTCTATGTGTACAGCGCGGGACAATCCCCCCCTCCCTTCACTTCCCTTTCACACCGCACATTGCTTACATACGATGTATACAAAAAACGCTGAGGTAAGTTCAGGTTGCCTCATTCGCTTTAAACGAGCTATGCCGATCTCACCTGCCACCATCTAGCGGTCGCTCAGTAAAGCACGTTTCGGTTTAATAAATTCGACAGTCGCTGTAACAATGTATAATCTTTACGTTATGTAGTTCATACGTATTTATAATTTTTATTCTACAGAATTTTTTAGGGTTGGCTGCCTCAACTGCCTCCATGTAACTTCGCCACTGAAATGGTCCTTAGTGCTTAGGAGTTGATTGCATGTTCATTCCACTCTATACTAACCTTAGATTTCAATATGGCATATTAAATTCAATGGCACATACGCCTATTAGTGTTAATCTTGCTTATCATAAAAACAGATTTGTTACGATCCTTGGTTTATTTTCCTCTCGTCAACGTTAAAACTTATCGGAATTAATAACTGCGGAACTGTGAGTCGAAACAAAAAAATTAAGACTTATTGGTGTAACTATATACAATACATAAATACATACACGTGTGTTGCGGTGTGTGTGTGTGTGTGTGTGTGTGTGTACATATACGTCCCTTTGCATATCAGGCGAAAGTGAAAGATCCTATTGGAAGGTTGGTGGGACAGCGTCGGATCAGGTTTCGTCCAGTAGGCCTAAATTCACAAGATTTAAATTTCAAATTCTGCATGGATCAGCAGATATTTATAATTGACGGCAATTAACCTCAGTGAGTATGTTTTATTGATGTCGTTTAAAGATTTATCGTTTATTGCACGCATACAGTGACAGCTTCAAGGCTGTGGAATTGTGAAAACTATTAATCACTTCACACACATGGTAAAGTGCGCAGGTAGCCTGTTCAGTTTTAACAGCTGAAAATCATTGTCTACTGGACATCTGACGTCATGTCACCCAGCAACTTCAGTTCGCTGACCTGATACACAAGGAAACAGAATTCTAATAATGTTTAACATTAAAATAATAATATTCTACTGTTAACGTGTTATGCTATGAAATATGTGATTAACTTCACTGCATTGCTGACCAAGTTAAACTGTAATTTTATAACAAAGCGCAAGATAATACTAATTGACTTGACGAAGATAACAGGTGAATAGAACCATACCTGTTTGGTTTAGCAACGGCAATATGAACTTGGAGCGAAGAC
Organism: Magicicada septendecula; assembly: GCA_034769895.1. Taxonomy (NCBI): domain Eukaryota; kingdom Metazoa; phylum Arthropoda; class Insecta; order Hemiptera; family Cicadidae; genus Magicicada; species Magicicada septendecula. The sequence goes on from CM068368.1 coordinate 129,522,392, forward strand.
TTCAATGAAGCACTATAAGACGAAGGGGGGAAATATAGTTGACAGGAGGACTGTGATAAATGAACAGAATTCGTTTATTTTTTGTTTTTATTTTGTGTTATTATTTTTGAATTTTTTTCCACTTATGTTTCTTAGTTCTTATTATGAGATAATTTATCATACCTTAATATCATTCGCTTCTCATTTCTTCCACTTATAAACACAACTCCCCTTTTATTACTTTTTTGAAATTGCTAACTGCTACAATTTTTATTATTTAGACAAAGCTTTTCATCATCACTGACATCATCAGGTCTAAAACAACATCAGGTTGTTTTAGACCTGATGATGTCAGTGATGACGAAAAGCTTTGTCTAAATAATAAAAATTGTAGCAGTTAGCAATTTAAAAAAAAGTAATAGAAGGATGGCTGCTAATTTAAACAATACGAAGAACTCCCCTTTTGCTTTCAGCTGTTTTCTTCGTGTTTTGTCCGATGTAAGGTTGCAGCTACCTGGCAGTGGCGGCTGATGGTTCCAAATTTTGGTGGTTGCAGTAGTTGGTTGAGTGGATGGGAGATCGGTTAAAAGACATTAAACTATCATAATCACAGTTATACAAAATTATTACTAAAATTTTATAACCTCAAACAACGGATACAACGTTAACACTAAACCCGACAACTTATAAATCAAGAGGCTGATTTCATGTCACACAGTTGCCCTACAGCGCTACTAGTGGAGCTTTGCAGAAACTTTGCAACCGCCTAGCTAACATTGGGAACATACATAGGGCAGTTGTGAAGCACGTCCTTCCATATGTTTGTGTAGTAAGGTCTGCCATATACTGTTGAAGTTGCAAACAGCCTACAACCACCAACCTGGACGCCACATTTGAATTGTACGCGAACATTACCCCATAGGATCTAATACGCTCTCCGTTGAAATTTATGATACTTTTAGCTGCTTAATGTTTTCGTATATTATTTTCTAGTTTAGTTATTCTATATTGGTGGTTGTGCAACGCTGGAACCATAACACCACCCGCCACTGATCTCCAGTGATCCATATCTATCTCCTTATAGAGCGATACAACCCACTACAGTCTTTTAAGAGCGTCATTTAAACATTTCATGTTATAATTCGATTACAGACATTAACGCTGAGTACATTACCGTACCTGAATTTTTATTGTAATTTCGAACTACGTAGTTTGAATACCTAGAATTTAGAAAATCACTTCTCAGACTAGAAAATATAGTAATTTTGAACCTCTCTTACTCACTGCTCACGTTTTTGGAAAATCCACCTTCCTGAACAAGCATTGTAATTATATATATTGTAGACTAACTATAACACTGGAAGAGTACCTGCTGAGATTGCGGATGGAAGACGTAGGCCTAGCCTTTGTCACTGAAGCCAGTACAGCATTAATAAATGTATTTTCTAATCTCGTTGAAGTGCGTAAGTGCACTGAGTATTCTCAGTTTTGTAGGCCTATAGAGTGCATTTTATTTATTCGAGTATTATACTCCGAGTAACTGCGAAGTACAGCTCCTCTGGTACAGAAAATAGCTGTTACCCGCCGCTTCGCACGCGAATATTTGACTTTTAATATAATTTTTATTGTCTATGTCTATATGCCGTTCTGTCAGCTCGATAACAATGTTGTACTCTTTGGTAAAATTCTCTCCAAAGCTGTTTTCAGTACTTGTACTAAATTATTATGTTGGTGGAACAGACTTTGGTGATTTAAAAGTACCCGTTTATAAAGCCTTTGGAGATATTTATAAAGTAGTCTACTTGTTAAATCAAAAACGCTAAATTCTTTATTTTAAGTGTTACTGTGTTAGAAGCATTGTATAACACATTAAACGTTGTTTTCCTCAACCATGACTTTTATTTATTTCAGCAGTAAACAAAAAACGAAAAACCGTTGTCACCTAACCTCACAAATGAAAACAACACGTATTTTCGCTTTGCAGTAAGTAATAGGACAATTTACAATTAGTACACTTTTTCTTTTCCACATCGTAATATATCGATACAATTGCATATTATATAAAACATCGAAAATGTACTGCAGGAGTGAATAAATGTCACTTCCGATGCCGCTAAATGTCATTTGTTTATTTACTTGTTACTATGGTAATTAATTATGGTCTCCATGTGTATTTGACATCTTTATACGCGTCAACAAAAGGGCATAATTAAAAGGGCCTAAATCGTGCGAATGGGGTAGAATATCAAATTATAAGTTAGACAGTATTTTTCACCTTTTGTCAAAGGTTATCTGTGCAAAATTTGGTGGCAATCGGTGTAACGGTGTGGATTTGTATTCAGTACACATAAATCCTCAGACTTTGAGTTATATATATATATATATATATATATATATATATATATATATATATATATATATATAGATTAATTATGCGCATACAGAACGTAATCAAACACAGTTATGTCTTAAAGCTCCTGCATGAAATTATTGGTATATAATATCAGAGGATCCCACTACTGTAACTGAAAACAATTTGACTATAACATTTAAAATGGATAGTCTGTTCCGCTCGTATTTAAAATACTTGTTAATTCTTCATGTGTGTAATATTGAACCGGTATTATGCATATTGTATGCGCATGCGTGTGTGAATTAAGGTCGAGCTAGCCGTAAACATGCATGTCTCTTCCCGGAGTATAGGTCAGGGAATAGTACACTAACCAGGGTATTGTAATATGGGGAGTCCAACTTGCTGGCCTTCGTCACTTCCGCTTCCTCTACTAACTTCGACACTTCCTCTTCGAGAAGGTTACTTCTTATCTCTTTTAAACGTATACTTACACAGTTTCCCAAAGTTATTTTTGTTCAATACGATTTTGTTTCTCGACGATTATTGCAGGACATAATCGTGAAAACGTAGTTCATTCACCTCACACCGTAGTACGCAATAATCCAAACTAAAGAACTACAGCTACTTACTATTAAAGCAGATATTTACTTTTTCAGTAAAACGATTTATGTCAGCTAAGTAGTTTATTACTTCATTTGCATTACCAGTACTTATATTTTGAGTACTCTGGGATTGAGTATTGGGAGGATTGATTAGTGGGGGCCGGATCGCTACACAATATGGTTTGATTTGATTCTGGCCGAAGAAAAATAATTAATCGTTTTTTTGTCGTTTCAATACTTTGTCGAATTGTTTACACTTGCAATAATGGGATCCTATCCTTGACGCTATAAACCAATGATCACAAAGTCACCCTAACCGCATCGAATCGTTGAGCTACTTAACCAAATATGTGGGTAAGTACTAGACCACATATTAAAGATGTAGATAAGTACTTAGACCACATTTGAAAATATGTGGTGAGCTACTTAGGCCAAGCTAAAGTCGGTTCGATGACATACGAATATATCTCATAAAAGTTAAACTTTACGTTTTCAGAGAAAATTAAACTTCAAAACTATACTGAACTGAAATACATTTTTATCCTAAGTACAAATATAGGAACGGAACATGAAGATAAACACAAATACGGCGAAGGTTATGATTGTAGGAAAAGACAATAAGGATGTTAGTTATACTGGTAAATGAGAAATGAGGAAAGCGTAGAACAGGTTGATGTGTACAAGTATTTGGGAGTGGCGAAGGACAGAGAGGAAAGAGGAAATGCATAAAGGATTACTAATGTTTCCCAGTTGTACCACTGTTTAAGCAGATCGTTTATAAGGAAGAACCAAGTAACTGAACGAAGATGACGGTATTCAGAACAGTGTTTAGGCCGATATTAATATATGAGAGTAAAAGTTAACCCAATGAAAAGGAAGCTGTAAGCTATGGTTTTAAGAGGAGTTAGAGGCGTAAAGAGAAGACACAGAATGAAAATAGACAGGCAGAGAGACTTCAGTTTGGAAAATTCGGTAATGGAAAAAACAGAAAACGAAGAATTGAAATGGTTTGGACATTTAATCAGAACATATAAATCAAAATAATTGATTTTGAAATGTCTAAAACATATTTTGTTTTTGAAGAGTTTGAGTTTCTATTATAACTTATTTAAGTGTACATAATACTTATGTGAATAGTACTAATAAGATAGTATAGCCTACAACTATTCTTCTTCTTCGCCACAAGAACGTGCCTATTTTTCCACCTCACTGAGGCGACGCATTGGTACTCGCAATCGAATGTTTGGCGATCACTGGTTTACACATTTGCCCGTTCCGTATTCAAACATCTGATTTTCTTTTTTCGTCCTACATTACTTCTTACTTTTGCTTTGTATTTCAGAGCTGTCTTTCCGATGTTCCGTTCTTTGGGCGCCAAGGGGTGAACCCATTTACGCACCGTGCGTTGCCCGCATGACCAAGTAGCGACCCCTAAGGTTTGCCGGTGAATGGCCCCGGGAGCTTAGGTTGATAATCTTCTCCGATTGCGGGTGGCCTTCGGTGAGTCCAAGACCCCACTGTGACATGCACTGCTTTCGAGCGCAGGATGTACCCCTTCCTTTGGAGGTATCGTCGCTGATGGCTGACGGCCACAGTCTTCTCCCCCGACTTTCACGAGTCGCGAAAGGTTTCGTGACGATTATAGTTTCACTGCCAGCTAGGGTAGAGTATTTCCGTCATGTGTATCTGGAGATTCGTTAGTGGTAGTATGACCTACGGGCTGCGATATGCTACTCTTGAGTCTCTTGTGAGATCTTCGCCTCCACTTGGTGTGTACTTTCTTCAGTGCTCTCAAGGACAAACTGTATTTGAGAGCTTGGACTGGCGGTGTAATGTTCCCCTTCCCGCCAATCAGAAGATGGAGGGCAAACCGTACCCCTCCTGGGGAGATCATAGGTCGGTGTACACGAGTTCAACCCCGAGGTCAAGCCCGGTCAACCATTCAAAGCAGAGGGGTTCGTCGCGTGCCCACACGACGTCCCAGAAACGGGTACTACGGGATTGTGAACAGCCTTCCCGGGGTCCTATCCCCCGGCGTCCATGAGTTGGGAATGGTCTCATGGTGGGTGTGGTTTCCACTTTATGCTAGAGTAGAGCCGTCCCGTCGTGACTTTCTGGGGGTCGGGGTACGGTATGCCACTCTCGATTCCCTTGTGATGTGCACATGCTTTCGTGATGACTATTCAAACTGCTAGTTTAGACAGTCTTTCTTTAGAGGTACTAGTCCTTGATATATACTGTTTCCATTCTTATCAGTGATCTTTTATTTTTTCATTAGCGCTGTATAAATTCGTCGCGAATTTCTTGATTTCTAATTCTATCAGGTCTCCCCATCGCTCTGTATTCTTTCGCACCTCGTAGTAACTGGAGCTCTAAAGCCTGTATTTTGTTTACAACTTTTGTAGTCAAGTTCCAACGGCATACAACAGGAACAGTAAAATTAGGTTTTAGTACTCGGTTTGTACTAACGCTACTGGTTTAAACTCAACTCAACTATACCGGGCCCAAACCTAGGGTCAGGTCACATAATCCTGATACGAACGAAGGAGCAACAACACCGATAAAAACCAGGGTTCACTGGGCCGATGACAGGATCCTGTAAGGATTGCTGCCTAAGGCACGGGCAAAGATCAACAGTAAGTACAGCAGATGAGGTTTGATAAATCCAGTGGTCCAGAATACGGAAAATCACAGTAAGGAAAAATTACTGTCAACTTCTAAAACTGCAGTTGTAGTAATCTGCGAACCTCGTAATCTGGATAGGAGAGAAAACTCCAAAACTAAGTCTGGTTTCTTAGTTTGCCAGAAGGTGGCAGGCGCACCAAGTGTATTATCTAGCTACAAGGTGGTATCCTGTACCAAGGATATTTTCAAAACAGAGGTTTCAAGATCTGCCGGAGGATAGTTGTATGTAGTTATTGTACGTACGTTACTATATGGTACCAGTAGTTGGTTATTATACTGTGGAGTTTTCAAGACGGCCTTGCATTTTAAACCGCCAAAGCGAGCGATACGACATACGACAATTAAAATTTGGCAAAAGCGAAGACGGTCATTTTATAAGTGTGTATTATTAAAAATAAAGGTTATTTTTATAAATTGTTAACTTTACTTGCTGTTTGTAACAGGTACCTAACTTCGACAAGTAACATAAATACATATTAGGGCTAATATTGTTACGACAGTCTCACTGATCGTCGTATGGTACAGTGGAAACAAAATACAGACAACGATGAAATCGCTAACAGCTTTAATTAATCATAAGTAATAATTTGTAATCAACAAGGCAGTCTCTTACAACAAGTCAAGTTAAATTTGTACACATGCAATAATAATGTCAATTATTAGAGTTCCACACTAATTATAACACGGTAATCACTTCGTCACAATACTTCGAAACGGGTTTGAATAAATCGCTACTTATAACTGACTTCCAAGCGGTAGCTGTTGCTCTATTTATAGTCCGCAGATGTTCCATAATTTGCGTCAAAAGCGCTCGAAAAGACCAGAGCGTACTTTTACGCTGTCTTGGCAGAAACACGCACCTGCTCGGTTGGCCGGGAAACACGTAGAACGGCACTATCAACTGTATGAGGATGTTCCGTATTGCGTAACAATATTTAGGAATCAGCTACGAGCATATTTACTTAAAAATAGCTCTTAATGAAAATAACTCTTGAAGATAGCTTTTTAACAATGAGACTTTGAGAGCTATAAAACTCTAAATTCTTCAGTTTCATTGTCTCTTGTTTCTGTGTAAGTTTGGGTAGGAAACAGAAACAGGGTGTGAAAGTACAATAAAAGAAAAACAAAGTATTGACGAAAATACAGATAGGCCTAAATTGAAGAGATAATCGGTAGGCCTTGTAATGACCAAGAATTTTAATTTTTTTAAATTTTGATCGAAAATACGTTACAACTAGCCAAGACACCCCAACACGAGCCAGAAGCGATAAATAAGGAAACAATTTAACGAAGTGTCAACTGAACGTTTGCTAGGAACAATACGAGTACGCTTCACATAACTTTACAATAGGCAGTAAGGTTGGCGTGTGACAGACTTGACTCAACCGAGATTTACAGCCCACAACAAGCCGGACAAAGGGAAACTAGGACAGTAGCACTTTACGGAGAAATTGTAACGAGCACACACTGCAAGGTTAATTTGAAGCGTGCCAGCAGTAAAAAAGGGTGTAGTTGCACAATGGTACTTACCCTGTACGAGAACAGACAACGATATCTAATGAATAGGATCGAGTCTACGCACAGCGGGAGGACATCTTACTGGCGACAACTGATATTTACGACAGGGAGAAGGAGTGCCGTCTTGGAAACGACGACACGCTGTGTCCGGATAGCTAACGGAAAAGGGTAATGGATAGTCAGACAATAACAAAATACGACACATTGTTCGCGTGAGAACAGCAGCAGAGTTCCGGAGCACACTTAGACAAAGACTTGATCGACAGCCGAGGAATTGCTCTAGTTCCAGGAAAAGGGTACGGAGGCCTTCGACGCGAACTTGGAGGGAGACAAGATACCCAACCAGAATCCAGCATCTACCCAGAGTACAGGTGGAGAGGACCGTCGTCATCATAGCAACGCGAACAACGAATGAGAAGTGGAGAACCATAGTCTTGCATAAGGGTAGGAGTTCATCTGACCTATCATGGTTGACCAGAGGCGTGTTTGCTAGGAGATTGCATTGTGGTAAATGATGCTTAATAAAAACTGTTTACAGAGGACGCGAGAGGGCAGTCTTCATAAATTTTTCAATCATATACTTTGGTAGTCTTCATCAAATTTTCAATTAAATCTTAATTTTTCTCAGTCTTAATTCAGTTCAGTTAACATACGCATAGCAGTGGACTTTGAAACTCTGTTACGCGGTATTTAATCAGTTGACTTAAACATTTCGATATTGGCGAGTTATTCGGTAATAGTGTATCTACAGCCAGTGATTAATAACTCTCAAGTACTTTATCTTACTCAGCTACCGCTTATTAAAAATTAAACTAATCAATCGCAGTTTCGTCAATAACAGACTCGCCGAACTTGTGTTAATACTTTACCGAACAACGAAATCGTAGCGTTGTACAGTGCGAAGCGATACAATACCAATTGGAACAATACACCACGTTATCAAAAACACGATACATTAATGTACATAAGAAGAAGTTCAATAATAGACAGTCAGATATATACACACTAGTTAACGATGAACTTACTCACACGACACATGATTTCATAGACTCTAACAGTTACGGTCGACATCAACAGAAAACACACACAGCGCGAGTGAATCTGATCCGCGTTTGTTGAGTGTTAGTGACATCACGGCTACGCAACTTCGTACATATGGACCACCAGCGGGAAGGAGTTACGCCGATGGAAATATTGGATAATCCACTTTACAAGTAATCTTATGTTATTCTTGTCATAAGAACTCTACTGTCCTGTCTCTTTTCAAGAAAACACCCTTGAGAATTTAGATTAAACATGGTAAATTTAAATAACGCTATTCATCTGAGGCAAGAAATGAACGCATTAGTATAAGATTTATATGTTGATTATTTATGTTTTTATATGTTGATTGTGTTATATATGTATGTGTATGTTTTTCAGCAAACAACGTACTGGATTCGTATTGTCATTTGATATATATACATGTGTTTTTATGAATGTATTTACAGGGAATCATTTATATTTATATATATTGAAGTTTCTTTACTTGAATGATGTTAATAAATAAGTGTTTATTTTACTCAGAATATATGCGTTCATTATTGTCAAAGTTACCTCAGAACAGATATTAACGTCACTTGAATGATTTATAGTAGATTTTATTAATTTATACAATAATTAGAGTCTCAATGCAGTAATCATGCTAACATAAAATAACTAATGTATCACGTAGCTTCAAACAGTTTGGTATAACTAGCCTAATTGGGTGATTACATGATCACATTCTAAAAATTAGTATAATTACATAATTAATTATGCAAACTTAATTTGCATACTCAAACAAAATTGCATTTGGCTCCCAAAGAACGAGGGGCACTACAAACATCAATTACACCCATTTAATTAATTACACTCCCTAAAAATTGTATTGGCGCTCCAAGATCGTGGGGCACGGCAATCACAATTACATATTTAATTGCCAATTCCATTTAAGTAATTAAACTCCTAATTAACACATATTATTGTAGCCTCTCTGTATACAGATTTTTAATTAAGAATGTTGTGTTATTGATTATAATCACAAACAGAATTATCACTGTTCCACACTACTTTAGAAAAATTATTCCGATTAGTGCTTTCAAGCTTCTCAGCTCATCGTCAGATCGGCGCTTTCCGATCTGACGATGAACTGAAAAGCTTGAAAGCGCTAATCGGAATAATTTTTCTATAGTGGTGTGCAACAGTGATAATTCAGTTTATATAGATTATCGTCCACGTAAGTTAGGCCTGCTGTGTAAGTTAATCTCTACGTAACAGTTGCTGTACAGATCACAGGAACACTGGATCGTTAGAGAAATATAGGGAAAATGAGAACGGATTACCATGGAAAAGCGGTAGAAAATAATAATTGTAGTGAAAAGAAAGAGAAAGTCAAAGTAAAAACGCAAAGTAATAGAACAATGGAAAACTCACGAGAGGTGAAGAAAGTGAAGTCACAAATTCATAATAAATATCTTTTTATTTTTATTTATAGTGTTATTATTAATAACATTATTAATTTTATCATTTTTTTCATACAACATTATAATATTTTATATCTTTTTTGAAACTAGTTTAATCCCTACTATAATTATTATTATAGGATGGGGATATCAACCTGAAGGGTACGGAAACGTCACACTGAAACGGAAAACCGTTTCGCTCTGGAACAAAAGAATGCCAGGAATCCTATTAAAAGGAGGAAAAGGAATTTAGTGACAGAACGATAACGCAAAGCCGATATCAAGCAAATAATCGACCGCTTGCGATGAGTAGGGATAGCCAGAAAGAAAGGAAGATCAAAGTGAGAACACAAGGACTTATGCAATACGAGCCTAAGCGTAGTGGGTATTCCACAAGATAAGTGTGTCGTGACATTATTATAATGGGCAGCTAATGCAAACGCGTTTGGTTTCCAGCTTAATATTTCATATACAGTACTTTTTGTTCGTTTTTTCTCTTTGATTACATACTTGATATTTATTTATAGTTCCATCCATTATTTCTTATATATTTGTAATATTATTTTTTCGTATAGCTATTTTCTCGTTTTGTTAGTGTCGCGTGTAGAAATAAAACAAACATACGCGACTAATGCATAACGGCGTAATAAACTAACTTGACTAATGACTGCAGTACGATAGCCACAATCTGCGCCGTCCACCAGCGACAGTAAACAAACAAAGAAAATACGTTTTAAATATTGTTTCTCCTAACAATAAATAGGTATAACCGCGTTTCATTCACTTCACTCATAACTTCTGAGTTACATTGTTCTATTTTCAATTTTATCTTCGATTGTTTATTCCATAAAAAATGAATAAATTGTAGGTCGTTAATTTATTTTTGCCGTACACGATTAACTAAGATTAGCAATAAATAAGGGTAATAAAGATACAGTTGTTGTCAATATATTCAACACAGGCTGTGTGAGAAGACATTTCACTGCGTGCAGAAGTCGTCTACGAAGTATCTGATCATATTTAAACGTATTTACTAGTTGAAATAAACGTATCTGATCATACGGCAACGTTGAGTAATTACAGGACAGTATCGTATAAACACGAAATAAATCTTGGAGAAAAATTACAGAGAATTAAAGGTTTCAAGATTGTTACACAAGATTAACTTCACATTTAAAAACAGTTAAATCGAATTCTTAAGCGTACTTTCCAGATCCTATAATTACCAATCGATGTCAGTAATAAATAATAAATACTATATAAGTTTTACGTACTTTGTAGACACTGGCTCATGCAAACGTATAGTTACGTGTACTATCTGTTGCTATCCCTCTGACACAGTTGCTCAACTATAATGAACCGGAAGTGCGATTCCTGACCGGTCTTTATGAATTTTCCTTGTTTAATTTTCGTATTTTTACCAGTGAGTTCACAGCGTAGGATCGTGTTATTGTTAATTCGTAAGTAGACCTAAAAGTCTAGGCAAGCTTTGTTCGATTTCTATAGTGGAATTCGTTGGAATGATCAAGAATTATTTAACCAAATAAAGGATTTTATAAGACACTCGTGTCGGCTTACCGTAGGCCTTTGTAATCAGGTAAAAGTCTTGTTCATCAAACGGGGTAAAAATTTTGATACGTATTACTACTTCGAGATGACGATGTTGTTAACATCTTCAAATCTTTTGATTATCTTCAGACGTCTTCGCTAACAATGTTTTTTTTATTACTCGTAAGCCTGTGTTTGCGATTGGTTTTTATTATTTTGTGTGTTAGGGCAGGAAACGCAACGCTTACAAATTGTAGCTAAGAAAACTGGCGGCATGAGAAGTTCAGGTCTACAAGAATGTTATAGAATAACATATTAGAGGTAAGGTATTAATTTATTTGTACATATTAACAAAATGTGTGTGTGGGGGGGCGTGTATCTGAGGTCGAGACAACCGTAAACATACAGAGTGAAAATAAATATTACACCCCTTCACGAGATAGAGCGCGCGCGCGCGTACACACACATTTCTGAACGTATACATACGCCAACACAAGTACGCCTTCATGAACAAAAAGAATCTGATCTGGATTAACGTTCACATGTGTAATTGAACAAATTACATGAATCATGAACAAATTCTGTAGCAAATGTTAGTGTAGAAAGCGGAAGTAAGGGAAACCAACAAGGCGTTGGGGATTCTACAATAGCTGACGTACTGACGGGATAAACGGTTTTACTTTCCGTCTGTGTACGCGCGTTAAATTTCTTCGAAAATATAAGTAACAGTATTGACATTATTAATTTACAGTAAATTCAGTTTATTCAAAAATAATGAAGTATTAAATTTTACTAAATATAACAACAGATTTTTTTTATTAATCATCACGGCTCCATTTGTTAAATAAATAGCACGGAGTCTTATGCATGAATACGAGATAAAGGTGGAGCCGGGCAGGAGTTTCCATTCGATAGTACATAAAGACTCTATTCCATTAGATTGAAGATTTTCATATTCAATTTTACGGTTATATTAAATCTCCTATGGTATATAGACAAAGGAGTCTATTATTATTCTTACTGTAATTTTTAATACAGTAATCGTAATTAATAATACATATTATTAATTTAATATTAAAATAGCTTAATATTCTGAATTTGGAAAAACAGATTCATTACGACGCCAAATCCAACCAACTATGCCAATTTGTTTTCAGTCAGTCCACCTAAATGACCCGATTTATTCTGTTGGAATTGTGAGATTTTTGTGAGAAATTTGTGAGAACGAGAGAAGACTCACGAAACGTTTTTCAAACATTAGGACAGTGTTTCTTAGTCTGTTGTTTTGTCGATCTCGTTCTGCATACACGAAACCATTTTATTGTAAGGATGAGCAAAAAATTGTTTCGCCGACGTCACATTTTGCTGGTAATAATCAAGGATAAGAAAAGGAGAATTCGTGTGAGTTGCCGTATATAGACATGAAGATGAAGGAAAAACAAAAATAAAGAACGGTAGTTGAAAATGACACAGGCAGGGCACCCTTCCAATAGGCAAGGCCTAGATCTTCGCCCTGCCTAGACGGGAAATTTGGGGGCACGGAAAACTTGGAGAGAGGAAAAATAAAAATTAGGGTCTAGAATATAATACTTCTTGGGCTAAAAGTACTATTCTTCAAAGAACAGCTCACGATTCGAATTGTATAAATTAAAAAACAGAAATTACTTGTAACAAACACACCACTACATAAACAATTCCCGATTAATACTTTCCAGCCTTACAACTCTTCATCAGATCGCAGATATTTCCTAACTGATGGTGGCGTCTGATTTTTGATTATAACCACTAACACAACTCTATTATTTAAGTATATAAATTAAATCTGATAAGAAGCTAATTTTAAGGTTTCAGTTATATGAGAAAGTTATATTATTCTTTTTATTTGTAACTCTAATTGGTATACACCTTTAAAATGCAATCTTAGGTATCATATTGGGGAAACACTGTGTGCCAGGAATGATCATCGTTTTAGGATTCGTCAAGCGGAAAACAAACCCCAAAATCTGGTACTTTTACACCGCTACTGTGCCAATGTCCGTAGCAAGTGCTGGTAAAAGTTTTCTAAACTAAAAATACATAAAACCTTACATTCGAGGCCAGTGATTCAAGAAAGACTTGTTGGGCTGGCCACAAAATCAATTGAAAGAGTTACGCCAAGAAATTTAGCTCAAAGGCCAATTGACAGCACAAACAACTCTATGTAAATAACTTACTGAGTTCTCTTAACATTTTAGTTAATTAAAATGAAAAAGAGGGACCATCCTCCAGGGAACACCAATCTATGTCGGGTCAGATACACAGCGACATCATAAATGAGAAATTTAGGAAGATGGCCCCACTCAGATGATTATGAGTTTCTAGTAAGCTCTGTACCTCTGTTAGGATAAGTGCTTTTTAGTAAATCCTTGTTTTTACATATGGTATTAGGTTTTATTTGCACATTTTACATTTGTTTTACATTTACAAGCTCGTTTTCTTTTTGATAATGCTTATTGACGTCTCGCTCTGTAATTGATGAGACGAGTTAAAATAATTAAAAGAAATATTTAATTGTGAAAATTTACCGAGCGTTTTATTTCTTTCCGTTAATGTTCTGTTTTGTTCCACAAGTTCACAGACCTTTACTTGTATCGAAGCGAAACAACAGTATTGCAAATTAATTATATATTTTATAATAATTGCTGTGCAAACAAATTCAGACGTGGATGGAAAAATGTGTAGACGTGTCTGTAAAATTTATCGTGCCTACAATAGTGTTTTTGTTTCTCATGTGCTGGTGGCAATTAAGTTTTCTTTTAGTTTGTCCTTGAAACTTGTTATTACCGTGTTTATTCACTTCATTCAGTGTATGCGTGTAATTGCCGCTTGTTTATTGCGTTTGCTTGTAAGACTGTAATGTTAAGCCATAAACCCGTGTTTTCTTTATTTATTTACTACTCGTTCCCATTCTGGCTGTGTAAGTGCGAGAGTAACACATTAAACAGTAGACTAAAACCCAGCATAAGTCACGAACTCATTAGCGTGGCTCGCAGGTTTGAAATAACAAACACGCGTTGTAGATTTATTGTTGTTCCATCGTCAGAACCATCACCAAAGTTGCATATAAACGGCTGTTATGAGGCGGTTGATCTGTAGAATGGAATCGTGTGCAGAGAGTATTAAGGTAGCGACGAAATATATTTCATTTGTTTGTATACCGGAAGTAACTGTCAGGTAGAGCAGAATCATTTTTTGACTCAATATAGAAGAAGAAGAAAATGTCAGATAGGCATGGTACAATGGTACAGGTTTTTTCAATTTTTTTAGGAAGATGATATTAACAATAATTACAACGTAGGATTATTTTTCCTAATCCAGAAAGTATCCGGTTTTCCCGTATAAAACGTTGTGTCCTTGTAAAATAATTCAGTTTCCATTTCAAGATGGTAGGTGGAGATTTTCGTTTTTAAACGTGAAAATCTCCTCTTATTAGAACTACTCTGCTATCAATAGTGCCTACACCCTTTCTGAAAAATGTAAAATATATACTTTTAAAGTATATAAACATAGCGTCTTCCAATGATGGTGACATGACGTCACTTCACTTCTAACACTGATTTCACTCTTCCCCAACAAATTCCGTATATCTTATAAATGTACCATTTCAGTTTGAATCTGAACCACAAGCCCAACTATTCTGATACCTCAAAAATTTATTGAGACACCTTACAACACATTTATAAAAAATAAAAATTTTCGGAAACGTGAGTAAAGTCAGACATATTCCCGTAAAACGTAAAAACAGATGAAGGGAATTTAGTACAATGTTTCTATTACTGAATTCGATTTTAGATACTCTTTGACGACAAAGGAGATACGACTGTTTTTAGCGTTTAAATTGACTTTTATAATTCAAGTTAAATCACTCGCTGAATTTGAAAGAAACGTGGAAAAGGTACACACTACAACTATAATAAAGTTCTAATTAAAAAGTATATCGCTAGTAGCCGGGACGAGTTTGACACTTGACTATTATTTAAAAAATGAGACACATTAGAATTAAGAAATTATCGTCCCATAATATTGCTTAACCTTATGTATACATCGCTAATCAAAATATAGACAAAAAGGTTAGCATCACATTTGACGAATACCACACAAGATATAAGAAACTGAATTCAGGCAGGGCTTTCGTAACTGCTGTCTTATCCTGATTACGAAGATGATAATCGAAAGGCAAACGAATAACAGATTCATCTTTTTATGGAACGTATCTAGTTTGAAAAAGCGTTTTTTTTAGCGTTGAGCATTGGACTGTGTGAAACACTCGCTACAGCAGTATCGTTTACAGGTAGGTTTTCAATCGTTTAAATTTAATTTCAAATTTATATGACAACGCTACAGCAACCAAAACTCAGAGAAAATATGAATCAACAAAAATAACACTCGATGTCAGGCAGGAGATACAATCTCACCAAAGTCGTTTAACCACGTTTATGGAAGACGTAATTAAAAGATTGACTTGGGAAGAGTATGGGATTAATATAAATTAAGAATACTTAAGTTATCTAAGATATGGCAGTGACATAGTATTAATAAAATACAGAAAGTAGGAAAGACTTGAAAAGGTGTAAAATGTTCATTACGAGAAAAGAAATTTATGACAAATCAAGATGGCGAACTGATAATAACAGAGGAAAAAAGAAAAGTTCACAGAGAACATATTATATTTAGGGGAAAAAATAAAAATGTACATAGAAAATCAGAATGAGAAACAATACGACGAATTAGACTAGCATGATCGCTATGTGATAAACTATGTTATAGGTCTACCTTTAAAAACTATAATACTATATATTATGGCCATATAACTATAGCTATATATATATATATATATATATATATATATATATATATATATATATAGTCTATTATGGCCAGTCGCAAAATACTGGAAAGCCCCTGATGTATAGGCCCGACAGTCGTTCCTGTACAGTAATCTGCGCCGACCCATTGTATGAGTTGCCCCCACTTACAAGTACGGCCAAGTTATCTAGAGAGAAGGGAGCGGAGACGATACGATAACAGTTCACAATCTCGTACGATAACACTTGCACATTATCTCCCTCTCTCTCACACTCATGTTTCCATTGCTCTCGCCAGTCTTGTTGGAGTCGATATTCACACAATGAAACACTTTGCAAGACTGTTGTGCGCATGTGCTAAATAATTTTTTGTGAAAATTTTTGTTAGCCTCGCAACGAGGTGCTTGTAGACTGCGCATCTCTAAGCTACTGTTCAATTTTTGTCGTCAGATTTTTAATAATGTGTTCTTAATAGCACGGTAGTTCCCTACACTGTATATCTGCACAGACAACATGAGTTACCGTTTGGGATTCACATTGCCGTTACATTAGTATTCAACAACGGCAGCTTATGACCTTGAATGTTAACGACCCGGTCATGTGCAGAAACACTCATGTCAATGACATGATACGAGATAAAACAAATTAATTACGGCTAATAACGGTTGCTTTGATGACGGCTGTTATCCTTCTGGCCGAAGGAGCAAAAACTAAAACAACAACGCTAAGCCGTCTATAAGACAAGATGTAAGTATAATAAAACTGTATTAACTTGAACATGAAGGGAGTACAAAAGGGAAAACGGAAAACCGTAGATGAGTTGAGTGGATGACGTGAAAAGACTTACCTGACCGAGGTAGATGGACGTAGCTGAACACAGAGAAGTATAGAGGAGTCAATGGGAAACTGTAACCAACAGGGCCGTCCGGGCCCCCGCGTGAATGGGGGAGGCGACGCCAGACCCCCCTATTTATTTATAAATTTTTTAGTAATTTATTTATTAAGACGGTAAAATAAACTGAGACCAAAAATACAAACATTAAAACACGTAACGTAGATTAGAAATATTTAACTTTACAGTATGTTTTATCCATCTGAATGTATTCTTTGTCAAGACCAACAAAATATGATTTTTGAACGGACACTGTTTAAAAAGGTAAAAAAAAAACATAAAAGCGCCTGTGAGAATGTTTTCCTCCTTTGGTCCAAATAACAATAAGAAGAGTGCAGAAAGAGAGCAGATGAAAAAGTTGTTTTTTGGAGTGTAGGGGTAAAGGTTGAGGTAGTAGATTTTCAACGGGAGCGGCGAAGATATGTCTGGATCGAACGCCGAAATATCTAGGAACGGACCCGATATCCAACATTGGATCTCTGAAGACTGAGGATCACCAGGTACTGTGGTTAAAGTATCGTTTCATTTCTAACTCAAGCATCGTATGGACGGCCACAGGGGACATCAGCACTCGTAAGGTTTAGACAGACGGTAAAAATTCGAGTCGATAAATTACTGCTATATGGTTCAAAGGAATTTGAAAACTGTTAATTACTAACTGTTAATTAAATAGCCGTTGTCGAGCAATATGTATTAAGTAATGTTTCAGCATATGTATATACATAAACACATGTACATAGGTGTTTCTCAAGAGGATCCCCAATTATGGAAACAGTAATGTATGTTCTGTAAACAACGAAGGGTTAACACTTATCGAGTAGGCACGCGTTTGGTGTATGTAGTGTACCGTAGCATACGTATCATGAAAGTACAACGTGAAAATAAATACTGTACAAACATTTGTAATCAGAGAAAAACATTACAAACGAGTGATATCAAACAAGGACTTGTTTAGGCGTTGGTGTAATTTACAAGTATGGATAGATGGCACCAAGTTAACTTAGTGTTGATACTTTTACTGAGTGAAAGTGTGGACATCCCAGTGAAAGGATGGATAATTTTGTACTCGCTTTCTAGCTGGTAAAAAACAATCCAGATCTTTTTCCATAATAAGTTTACCTTTAATTCGTATGAATTAAACTTGAAAAAACGGTCTTACACTTAATAAAAACAACTGATTACTTCATGGCTTATTTCCAGCGCTGGGGGATAACATAATATTTCTAAGTAATATTAATGACTAGTATCTGGATTTATTCTACATGCCATATAAAATCATATAAAGCATAATTCGCTTTATATAGTTATATAAACCATATAAAACTTATTTTTTTAACTTAAGTCATATTTAGGCAAAAATTGTGCAAGAGCTTTTTTTCATAATCAGTCGTTTTTTAAAATAATTTTTCACTGGACGACATGGATTTATTTATTATTTATACTAAAACAAATAATATTCTTTTGGTATTAAGTAGCCATTTTACCTTCTTTTCCTAATTGTAATGATATTAATGCTTTATTAACGTCTAAGGTAAGAAGAATACTGAACAATAGCCTACAATAGGTCTATAGTTCGGGGCTTACAAGCATGGCGTGAACCTGAAGAAATTGTCAAGACGTTTCCGATCGCTCTAACAAGAAACTTGGCGTATATCAAAATCTAACGTTCATGTCTTATAAGATTGTAATGCGGCTTGAAGGTACGGTGATGCAAGTCTGTGACGCGTTGAAATCTCTGAAAGATACTGAATGTTGAATTATCGCACGTGCTTAAGAAATTATCGCTGAAAACGTTATAGAGTACAATAGTTGTAAACTGCACTTGAACACAATCTGTCAAAATTTTTATTGTGAGTACTAATGTGTACAACTGCTACCACTACTAATGTAAAAGTGATTCTGATATTTTGGAAAAATGATTTATATTTTTCATATTAGTTCCCACTACAATTATAATACCTATTAAGCAAGCCATTATTATAAAGTACTATTGAATTGTAATCTTTATTTTAATAAGTTCAACCTTATGTGCGGGACCATCAGGCGAACTCTTTAAGTCAGCAACAGAAAGAGACAGCAGCAGCAGTAAAGGAACACGCCTAAAATGCTACAAGGTTATCTCCCTTCCCACACTTCTTTAGGGGTCTGAGACTTGGATTTTAACGAAAGACAAGCCAATCGTATCCAAGTGGCTGAAATGAGATTTCTCAGGCACCTGGCAGGGTATATTCGCCATGATCATAGAAGAAACGCAGATATACGGTAGTAACTGAATATTATGAGAATACTCCACAGGATTGCCCAGTATATGCTGAATTGGTGGGAACATCTTTGCCAAATGGATGACTGCCGCATGCCCAAACAACTATGGAACTACAAACCGTAGGGACGGAGAGGTGTGGGACGTCCGAGGAAGTGCTGGAGTGACCAGCTCTAGATTTTGCCTGTTTGAGACCGGAACAAACCATCCTTGGTTTAATCCTTTCAGTCGATGTTGATGATGATGATGATCTATATTTTATTTTAATTAAGAAAGTTGTGTTAGTGGTTATAATCACAAACAGAATTATCACTGTTGCACACCACTATAGAAAAATTATACCGATTAGCGCTTTCAAGCTTCTCAGCTCGAAATTGGATATATCTACGATCCGATCCGATCCGAGTATATCTCCAAATCGGATTTCCGATCTGACGATGAGCTGAGAAGCTTGAAAACGCTAATCGGAATAATTTTTCTATAGTGGAGTGCAACAGTGATAATTCTCTTTGCTATATTTTATTGTTTTAGGTTTGAGTGTGTGCTGAGTAAATATCGAAACGTTTCAAAACTGTTTTTTACTAATGATCGAATTTCGAAATGCCACACACAGGCCACAAATAGGTTACTTCATACATGCGATGCTCACACACACACGCGCGCGCGCCCAACTCATTATATATATATTACAACGAATTTAATATAATTTTAATTTGTGGAGCCCCACGATCTTGGAGCGCCAAAATTATACAACGTTACATATACATACATATACATGTGGGCATGTCAGGCCTCACGTTCAAGGGATACAAAATTATACAACGAATTTATATGTAAATTCGATATACAGTAATTCATGCAGGTTGTATAATTATACCAGGTGTATTTATAATAAGAGTATTTTTATTTATCGATATTTAAAACTCATATTTATTATATATTCATTATTATAAATATTCATAAACATCATTAATAATTGTCGGTCACGATATTTCTCATTATTAAATATTTATATCTTATGGTATGCAACATTACACATATTTTAAAAAATCTTTTATATCTAAAACAAATAATTAACAAATAATCTTATATCTATACATGTTAAATAATTGTTTTATTAATTTATTATAAAATTAAAATATTTTTATATTGAAATAAATTGTCTTATCTCAGATCTGACCACTACTCGCTCAGTCTATACCATGTTTAAAATTCAATTTAAATTTATATTAATTTCTTGTAGACTGGCCTTTCTTTTAATATTCAACTTTAAATTAATCTTTCTATACTTCAAATATCTAATCACTTTACTATCTATTTTGATAATGAACTCTACTCTCTTTACTTTAAATTCTCTTTCATTTACTAATGCTTTTATATATAAGCGATCGCTCTTTCTTACGACTAAACATATATTTACATTTTAACATATTATTACTAAGTATAAACTTTCCTTTGTTTTAATTTACTGTCTTTTGAAATCGTCTTTATGAGCTCTGTTTTTTTTACAAATCATTTAAAATGCATTACGGTCACCTCGATTTCTGATGATCTTACGACTGTTGTCCGGGGTCCAGCGTTGTCCAGAATTAGTTTTCCATTCCTCTTGTCCTGGCGTGGTCCTGGATACGTCTAGAGTCCAGCGTCGTTCTACGGCAGCATGTTCCTGGATACGTCTAGAGTCCAGCGTCGCTCTACAGCAGCATGTGTTCCTGGATACGTCTAGAGTCCAGCGTCGTTCTACGGCAGCATGTTCCTGGATACGTCTAGAGTCCAGCGTCGTTCTACGGCAGCATGTTCCTGGATACGTCTAGAGTCCAGCGTCGTTCTACGGCAGCATGTTCCTGGATACGTCTAGAGTCCAGCGTCGTTCTACGGCAGCTTTCCCGTATATACTCTTGGTAGACTTACTATTGCGGTATTTACTTTTTCCGTAATATTGTCGTGAATTTAACGAACGTTATTTCGTTTGTTACTGCGACTTGTAATAGAATAAAAATAAACTGTTTTGCCGACGGACAGCATGTCCTGCTGCAACTGTGTCTTGAAATGAAGAGAAGGGTTTTTGGTCGAACCCTTAATTTATACCCTCTCGAGATTCCGCGCCAGTCGGGTCCAAAATCGTCCTGTCGATACCTGCATATCTCGTGACAGCCCCCATTCCCGAACCTTTCCATCTATTTGCAATTATTAGCAAATAGCAATGTTTTGCACGGAATCTAGATAGCACAAATCATAGCTAATTCGATTAAGCACTCACTATATTAATTTGAGCGTCTTAGGGTAATTTGCGTATTTTTTAGCACGTTTATTTTGCATTGTCTTCGCATAACGTGTTCTATTAACGTCATCTTTTCACTGGGGAGAACTATAAATTTCCCACACACTTTGGTGCCTCTGGTTTGATCATACACTAATTAGTTTTCGCACAGTGAATTAAAATAATTATTTTATTAATTACTAGGGGCGGGTTGCTGAGATTCCTGTCTTTGCCTGCATCACTAACACACACAAGATACACGTGTAACACACATACAAATGAGCAGGTGTTCACTGCTTGTCGAAACAGGTTAATCTCTCCCCTAATCTAACAATGAAATATTTTTGCAACCTCAGACCTGTCCATTTACCCGTAACTTATACAAATTATACAAAATTTATATTTATTTAAATTAATGCCTAATACAGCGTATGGCTGTATCGTTGCAATATATATATATATATATATATATATATATATATATATTATAACAAAAATTAAGTATTGGGTGAAAAGTAATGTTTGTGTGTTGTAATCTGTCGGGCGTTACCTCCGCGCACTTTTGTTACTTACTCTGTTGACTGGATCCTCTGCAGTGATGTAGTCCTGTAACACAACTTAAAACTATGCTTTTTGTGGGCGCCACTTGGAAACGTTTGTTCCAAGAAAAAAATTAAATGTGATTGATAAAATTTTTAAATTTACGAAAAAATTTAAACAAGTCAGTTTAGTTTTGAAAAATCAGTTAAGTTTAATGATTCTTTAAAAACAATAAACAAATCGTCTGAAGGACTATCATTCATAAAAATTATAAAATTGCAGAGAAAAAATTTAGAAGTTATTATTATTGACAATTTTTTATATGTCCAATCAAGTATCGGCTAGTATTTCAGATTCTGACTCAGTTGACAAGCATGAGTTTAATATGTGAAAAATCTTTACTCTCAGGACGTGACTCCTTTGAACTACCAAGACATATCAATGAAAAGCCTTACAAGAAAAAAAACTAAGTGATTTGAAGGTGTATGTGTGGCGTGTAAAGTACAACTGTGTGATAAATGTAACCAGGTAACAAATGATTTTAATTTTTGTAACTCACGTTCCAATGGTCGTTTATTCTCTCACTGGACACTTCCTTCGGGTAGTTTCTCGATCTCGCCTCTTCGGGTGTACACTGAATCTATTTAAAGTCAATTTTTTCGATCGTTACTTTTTCCGCACTTTTTGTCAAAACGTTTGGCAGTAAAATCTCGTTCAAACGCCGCCACTACGAATCATCTGTTTAGCGTTGATTCAGAAATCTGCCACCGCAGCGCTGACTCCCATGCAGTTTTGAGGAAGGCTTAGCTGTATTGTTTTGTTTACGTTCAGGGGAATTATTTGTCACGTTAGTCAGTCAATGCGAACACAGCAGAATCCGTTCTCTATTAAATGTTGGGACCCTCCTGGGCCGTCGACGTTCTGGCTGCGTGCTTTCTATTAGAATTTGCCGTATCGCTGCTCTATTTCAGCGATATTTTTTGGCGACTCTCGTTGAGGTTAAGTCAGTCGGGTATGTCTATGTACGGGAAAAGCCTTCCTGCCGTGTCTTGTCGATTTCTCGCCTCTCGGTTTCGCCTTAGCTCCGTTGATCAGTGTTGTGTGAGATGCATCAGTTCTGGAGTTCAATCTTCAAGTGTTTTTCTGGTCAAATTTTGTCTCGCTTTTATACTAAATCGGGATGACTGTTTTCGTCGACTTCCGGTATATTTGTGTAAAAATTCTTTCTAGATTGTTCGAGAATAAACGAAATGGAATGTCATAGAACAATTTTCACTTCCGTAGAAGCTTTTAGAACGAATTTCTTATTCTTCATACAATGGATATTTCAAAATTTACACTGGTATTTATCAAACAGTTTCACATTAGTACTTACAATTTGTATGCCATTAATGTATTTAGATTCCTTGTTTTTTACTGAATCTAGCGATACTAAATATGATTGGTATCTAATTAACTTAAGTCTAAAAAACATTACAATTTATAACCCTCACCTTGAGTTGTAGTCATTAAAAACTCAATATTTATAATAAAAATTGTTGTGGAGTTATAAAGTTCCCTTCACAAGCTGGACATCTACTACTACTACTCTCCTACAACAAAATAAACAAATTTTAACATCAATAAAACACAAATAAATACAATTTTATATGGCCTCTGCTCATGGCCTATATTCTTGTCAGTTTTCTAATACAATGATTAGTCTTTTTCCTTAATATATGTATTATTTCACCACTATACACACAGAGTTTATTATTTTGTCTATCTTTTGTGATACCTGGTTACTTTGTACATATATTATATTTATCACAAGATGACATAGCATCATTGATTGTCTTGAGATGTCATTTTTTATGGTGTGACAAATCTCACTCTAAATAGTTAAATTCTTTTAGAATTGACTTTACTTTCAACTGAGTTTGTTTCTTATTAAGGTATTTTGATGTACTGTACCTTTCTATCTCATTTTTGTTAGTATTATGTAAGTATTTTAGCCAGATCTGATTATTTTTGTACTGGATAATTGGCTTCAGCCATACATGGTATAAATAAATATTTTGCTGACTTGACTATTACAATGTTAAAGTTGGTCAGGTATATTAGTATAGTTGCTTTATATCATATTGCAGCTTTCTAATACAGTTTGGTTGCATTTTGGCAACATTAAATTCATAAATTATACAATATTAGATGCTTATTACATGTTTTTAGTTAACACTGTTTTTGGCTATTTTGGCTGCTTTTTATTCATTTGACAGCTTCCTTTATTTAAGATAAATTGTTCACTATTGTCTGCTTGACAATTACATATAGTTTTTATTTAAATCTGATAATAATTACTTTTTTCATGAAATCTGGGTGTATGGTCTCAAATCCAACACATTAATATTTTTTGTCATTGCAAATATACAATTTTTATTTTAACTTAAACTCTTTCTAATAATGTATTTAAGTCATTTAATACATTTATTTTATTTACATCACATAATATAATGATGGATCATGTCCATTTATTCACAAAAAATAGTTTTTAATACTATATTCATAGTTATAAAACTTAATAATTATTGACTTTATTCTGGTGGATTCTGACATTATTTCTCTCTCTTATAGTGTCTTATGGTTTTTTCACTCTTGTTCACTTTAATAATATATATGGGGTTTTGTCTTAGTCATAGTTTGGTCGTTTTTTCAAGTTGATAGAAATAATTATTATACAAAATTACACAATTTTTTGGGACTACTTGGGTTCGATACTGTTCACTTCACTTTCCTTCTATGCTAACTTACTATATAAATGATTTCTTTTTATGGAACGTTCTGTGACGTTACATATGCCTCACCGTTAAAGTTGATAATTTTGGAAAAACATATCTTTGGTTTTGATGAAATTATCATCTCTATAATAACCCTTTATTACTAGCTTCTTTATATTTCATTCTTTTATCTTATAATTAAATTCCTGTACTACTCCTTTAATATATTAATCCAACTCAATATTCCTAGTTCGTTCTTTGTCGTATCACCTATTCCTTTCCTTTTTACCTTGATGTTTTATAATTAATCTTTGATATAAATCCCTATCAATTCCCTAACTTACATAGAGGGTTGGGAGTCAGAGTGGCTCGCTATGGCATACATTCTCTGTCCCTTCCTGTCTATCACTACTGAAATCAGAGGCAACACATCCCTGTTCAGAAAATAATAATTGCACCTTTGCAACAAATAATAATAATAATAATAAAAAAAAAATACAATATTCAAAGATCATAGGCTCCTACACATAAATTCCCTTTCTTAAACTCTTCTGATTAATTCACAATTATATTAATATATCGTTCTCCGCAGGTTAAAATTATCGTTTAAAATCATTCAATGTTAATAGCTATATTCATATTCATCATTACCTCCTTATGTAACACACTGTTTTCCTTTTTTTTTTTTTTTTCATTTATCATTTCCATTTAGTATCAAATATATGACAGTATTTCTCCTTCTTTTCTCCTTTACTAAGTGTCCATCTTGTAATATTTATTAATAATAATCTCTCTCCTTCTCTAAGTACGGGTAAGCTGGTAAATATACGTTGACATGGCTATTGGAAATAAATCTTGCCTATGGTGGAATGTGTCCATCTCGTAATCTTTATTAATAATAATCATTATACAATAATATTTATATTTATTTAAAAATCTCTACCTCCTTTCTAATTATGGCTAAGTTAAAAAATTCACGTTGACATGTTTAGTCAAGGTACCTTCTCTATGATGCTGTATTTGACTTGGGTCTTTGGTCATGGTACTTGGTCACTGATTGAGTATTCGACTTGCGATTTTTTAATCATGGTACTTTTTTAATGAAGTCTGGTTATACGTTCCTTTTACCTTGTTCCTAATTGTGTCAGTTACCTCGTAGGTATTGTTTTTATTATCTCTGGTTATCCTGAAAGGCCCTGTATATAAGAGTAGCAATTTCCTCGTTATGCCTTGTATAGCACTGGGCAATTCTCTATTTTTAACTAACACCTTTTCACCTACCTCATATTTAATTGCCTTAGGCTGTGATTTGATATATTTTTTCCGCTGCTGTTCCGTTTTTTCTAACACCTTATTATAAAATTTTGCCCCTTCAAATTGGTATACGGGGTTCGTCGGGAAAATTAATAATTTCTTTTATCTCTCGTGGTGGGGGTCTTTCGAACATAACCGTATATGGCGACATCTCGATGGTATTGTGATGCGAGAAATTGAGGAAATCCTCGGTAGAGGCTACATATTCATGCCATCTTTTCTGCTCGTTATGGCAGTATGTTCTTAGCAACCGTCCTACCTCCCTTAACACTCTCTCGGCTGGGTTACTATTCGGGTGATATACGGACGTCTTGTACGTTTTTATTCCGTGTTCTCCCAAGCTTTCCTTCCAAAGTTTTCCCCTAAACTGAGTACCGTGGTCCGTAATTATAGAATACGGTCGGCCCACTTCCATTATATAACGTTTGATTATTATGTCTATTATTTTCCTGGTCGTTGCCCTAGTTATTGGGTATAGCTTTGTATACTTGCTAAAGTGGTCGAAAATGATTGCGATAAATTTATATCGGTGTCTCCCACCGCTGCGTGGAAAGGGTCCGCAGATATCGAGAAATACCTTCTCCAATTTTTCGGTAGATAATATGGGTATCATGACCCCTTCCTTCCTCTCGTTATCACACTTAACTTTTTGACAAATCTCGCACGACCGTATCGGCAGTTGCACCTTCTTATTCATCCCCTTGATGTATGTTTGCTCTTCCAATGCCTTCCTTACTTTGAGGGCACCCATATGTCCGTACCTATCGTGATAGTCGATTATTAGCGGTCTCTCTATCGCTGGTGGAATCACTAATTTCCAACTCTCCTGGTGCGGGGTATTCCTAATAAACAAAGTGTCGTCGTGTATACAATAAAATCTGTTTATGACCTCATCGCCTTCCTGTACCCTTTTTCTAATATCTCCTAATTTCGGATCGGCCTCTTGTTGTGACTTTATTTCGTGCAAAATATCTTTTAAATCCTCCCTGCTCTTAATAATGTGATAAACCTTGGCTAATTGTTCCTTTTCGCCGTCAAAGGTTTGGTCTGGTATATTGACGCGAGATAAGACGTCGGCGGCTACGTTCTGTTTGCCGGGTATATATTCCCATGTGATATTGTACTCTTGCAAGGCCAAAACCCATCTAGTCAGCCTTCCGTGGTTCAGTTTACAATGCTTTAAAAATGATATAGATTTGTGGTCGCTTCTAACTGTTATGGGGTACCCTAATATATATGTCCTGAATTTACCGGATGCGAAAACTACACTCAACAGTTCTTTTTCGGTAGTATTGTAGTTTCGTTCGCAACTGTTCAGCACGCGGCTAGCAAAGCTAATTACTAAATGGTTACCGTCCTGATCTTCCTGATAGAGGGCTGCACCTAAACTTACGTTACTGGCATCGCAGTTTAGAAAAAATGGTTTTGTAAAGTCGGGATGATGCAACATTACGGTTTCTAAAAACTTTTCCTTTATGATATTGAGCACTCCATCTTGCTCTGGTCCCCAAGTCCATTTGTCTTTAGCTGATAACTGCTTTTGGAACCTGGCAGTTAGTTCTGAATAATTGGACCGAAACTTTCTGTAATAGTTGCAGATTCCTAAAAATGACTGCAGCTGTTTCCTATTCTTTGGGGTGGGGAACTTCTGTATGGCCTCTACCTTTTCTTTGGATGGAGTAATCCCTTGTTCTGTTAAATTAAATCCTAAAAATTTCACCTCATTTGCAATGAATTGGGACTTGTCTAATTTGAGGGTGATATTATTCTCCGATAATTTCTGTAGCACCTGTTCAACCCTATTACAATGGTCGTCCCAATTCGCTGAAGTCACCAGTAGGTCGTCGACGTACACTGTCGTAAACTTCAGTACTTCCTGCCCCAATATTCTGTCCATTATCTTTACAAACACCGCCACAGAATTTATTAAGCCAAAAGGTAACCGCTTAAACTGATAGTTTCTGCCCTCGAATATGAATGCCATATATTTCCTACAATCAGGGTGGAGTTCTATCTGCCAGTATCCGCATACCGTATCCCATGAGCTTATGTATCTGATTCCATGGAACTTTTTTAATATCTCCTCTATCTCCCCAGGTGACGTGCGGTCGTTAACAATCATTTTGTTAATCTCCCTAGCATCGAGACATATACGTACCTTTCCGTTCTTTTTTGGCACCGCTATGATTGGGCTGGTAAAGGGCGAATGACTATACTCGATTATGTCGTCCTCTATCATCCTGTTCAATTCTTCCCTGACTTCGTTCTTTAGCGAGTATGCGATCGGGTACGATTTCCTGTTAAATTCCACCGGAGTTTTGAATTTTATGGTGCACTGATAATCTCTGGCTTTACCTGGAGCGTTCGAGAATATGTGTTTATAACGGTTGTATACCTCGATCAATTGTTCCGCCTGTTTTTCGCTGACCAGACCCCTTGCTTTCGTCCTTTGGAAATCCCGTATTTCTTCTAACTTTTCTAACCACAACTCTGGGTTTTCCTCCTGATATAATGGCATATCGATTGGACGATCGGTACAATAATAATGGTTCACTATCGCTTGATAAGCTGTATTGTCTGTACCACCTCCTTGGACATCGATTAAATTATTGGTCCAAATCCCCTTGTTAGTCTTAAAAGTTATCACCTTACTTTCCAAATCTATCACAGCATTGTATGGCCTAAGTATATCGCAGCCTATTAGTATACTCATGGGTAAATTACTCGCCACTAATAACCCTATTGGTATTGTTACCCCATTACTAGTCATCTCTAATGACACCTGTTTCTTTATTGATTTATTTTGCCTCCCCGTTGCTCCGACTAAAACAATGTTATTTATCGGTAGAGTGGGTATTGGTAAATTACTATTTTGTTTAATCCGCTCTAACTCAATGCTATCAATAAGTGACACATTTGACCCCGTGTCAATGAGTAGTATCGCTTCTAGGCCATTGATATATGCTTTAATCTGCACGATACTATTGTTCCCTTGGTTGCTATTTTTAATGATATCGTCACCTTCTTCTAATAACTCCTCTCTAATATCCTTAAGGTAATTATTTATTCTTAATATAGTCCCGTCTTTGTCCTGTCTATGTTCGTCGTTTGTCACCCCATAATATTGGTTCAGTGAAGGGCGGTTTTCCTTTTTCACTGCCGCGTTTAGTTTAAATGAGTCACTGTCTCATTGGCCCGGTCTCCCGGAACATTGGGTTGCTGACCCGTCTGTGTTTCCTGCCTGACCTCGGGATTACCGTTAATAGGTTGGCTATTCGCCGCGTTACCCTGGCTACCTGGCGCCTGTTGTGGGTAAAACATGTAAGTGGGTACATTAGGTGGACATGGCCGTCGGTTATTGGCCATTGTATAATTTACCTGGGGCCTGTACTCATTTTGGTTTCTCCTATCGCTTCCTCCTTGGTTTCTCCCGTTGCGATAACCATTACGTTGACCATAATTACTTCCTCTATAATTATTCCCGCGATAACCGTTTCCCTGGTGGAAGTTCCTACCGTAGTTATTCCCGGTGTAATTACCTCTGTTTGGTCCCGGATAGTTGCGGTTAATTGGGCCCTGAGTGGTATCATTTCGGCCATTTGGTGGGATATTATTATTCTGATTATTGGTGTTTAGATTATTACCGTTCCCACCTCCATTCCGGTTTGGTCCGTTATTATTGTTGTTGTACTCTACCTTACGATTGGGGGGTTGGTAATCCTGGAACCTTCCTGTGGATTCGCAATTTTCCAATAATTTGGCCAGATCGGCTATTTTGCTAATTTGTTGGTATAATTGGGCATCCTTGATCCCATAGCTGTAATGTCCAGCTAACTGCCTTACCAAACATTCTTCTGGGATCGGCGGTATCAACTTCCGTGCTAAACATACCTTTCCCAGGAAATAAGACGTCGGGGACTGTCCATAGGACGCATCGTATTTGCCATAGAAAATGTCCATTCTTACCCTGTTTTGTGCGGTCTCTGACCAATACTTTTCCTTAAACTGGCGTTTAAACTCTGCTAAATTCGTTATTTCTGGTCGTACCGCTATCCACCAGTTATCCTTAGTATTTTTAAACGTCTCGTCAAGCATCTCTCTTATCCTGTCCCACCTTGTTTCTCTACTTCTCCCAATAACCTCCTCCATTCTTTCCAAAAATTCCATTGGGTTTCGTCGATAGTCCTGGAAGTTGATTACTTCCCTGTTTTCACCATGACACGTATGAGTGTTTAGTATTGGTGCGTCTCTCAGCGCCTCTAATCTTTCCTGCAGGTTTTTCTCTCTCTGGTCTATTTCCATTATGCTATTTTTGTTAGTTTTTATTTGTTCGTCCAGCCTGTTAGCGATGTGCTGGACTTCTCCCACCTCCTGCATGATGGCGTCTTGGTTCTGCCTTACCCTGTTTTCGAGATTTATAACATCTTGTTTGGTCTCTACTGTTTGCTCCTCTATACTTTCGAAACGTGTATTGTTTCCCTCCCGTAACCTTTCCAACTGTTTCTCCATGTTTTCGACCTTCCTGTCACTATCGATCTTATTATCATTGATCGTTTTGTTTACTGTTTCGTATTTTATGCTAATTTCCTTTTTCAGGGACTCTATGCTTTTTTTGTTCTCCTCCTGAAATATCTCCAGTTTTTTCCCATTGTCATCTATTTTCTCGGTTATATCCTTCTTTAAAGATTCTATGTTTTTATCTAATTTCTCCTTGTCTTCCTGTCTATTTTTATTCATATCCTCCTTTAAAGATTCTGTGTTTTTGTTCATTTTTTCTTCCATCCTTTGGAACATTTGCTCATTACTTTTCTTAGTATTTTCGTTCATATCTTCCATTTTTTGGAGCATCATCATTAATATATTTGCGTCAGCACTCCCTGTTATTTTTTCTGGTTCGGGTTTGTCTGTTTGTTCTACCATTTGTATGGGTTCTTCTCCCGTTTGTTCTTCTAATTCCTCTGCCGTTTGTACCGGTCTTTCCATTTCTAGTGTGGGCGGTTCTAATTCCGTTTCCTCGACCTGTACTGCCTCTCCGTCTTCCACACTTAACTCGGGTTCCACAGTCTTCTTCACCTTTTTTCCCTTTGGTTGCGGCATTTTAATATGTTGGTAGTTGCCGGGCTTGTTCCGTCTTTTTCAAGCCTCACTAGTTGGGCTGCCAATTTATAACAAAAATTAAGTATTGGGTGAAAAGTAATGTTTGTGTGTTGTAATCTGTCGGGCGTTACTTACTCTGTTGACTGGATCCTCTCCAGTGATGTAGTCCTGTAACACAACTTAAAACTATGCTTTTTGTGGGCGCCACTTGGAAACGTTTGTTCCAAGAAAAAAATTAAATGTGATTGATAAAATTTTTAAATTTACGAAAAAATTTAAACAAGTCAGTTTAGTTTTGAAAAATCAGTTAAGTTTAATGATTCTTTAAAAACAATAAACAAATCGTCTGAAGGACTATCATTCATAAAAATTATAAAATTGCAGAGAAAAAATTTAGAAGTTATTATTATTGACAATTTTTTATATGTCCAATCAAGTATCGGCTAGTATTTCAGATTCTGACTCAGTTGACAAGCATGAGTTTAATATGTGAAAAATCTTTACTCTCAGGACGTGACTCCTTTGAACTACCAAGACATATCAATTAGATGCCTTACAAGAAAAAAAACTAAGTGATTTGAAGGTGTATGTGTGGCGTGTAAAGTACAACTGTGTGATAAATGTAACCAGGTAACAAATGATTTTAATTTTTGTAACTCACGTTCCAATGGTCGTTTATTCTCTCACTGGACACTTCCTTCGGGTAGTTTCTCGATCTCGCCTCTTCGGGTGTACACTGAATCTATTTAAAGTCAATTTTTTCGATCGTTACTTTTTCCGCACTTTTTGTCAAAACGTTTGGCAGTAAAATCTCGTTCAAACGCCGCCACTACGAATCATCTGTTTAGCGTTGATTCAGAAATCTGCCACCGCAGCGCTGACTCCCATGCAGTTTTGAGGAAGGCTTAGCTGTATTGTTTTGTTTACGTTCGGGGGAATTATTTGTCACGTTAGTCAGTCAATGCGAACACAGCAGAATCCGTTCTCTATTAAATGTTGGGACCCTCCTGGGCCGTCGACGTTCTGGCTGCGTGCTTTCTATTAGAATTTGCCGTATCGCTGCTCTATTTCAGCGATATTTTTTGGCGACTCTCGTTGAGGTTAAGTCAGTCGGGTATGTCTATGTACGGGAAAAGCCTTCCTGCCGTGTCTTGTCGATTTCTCGCCTCTCGGTTTCGCCTTAGCTCCGTTGATCAGTGTTGTGTGAGATGCATCAGTTCTGGAGTTCAATCTTCAAGTGTTTTTCTGGTCAAATTTTGTCTCGCTTTTATACTAAATCGGGATGACTGTTTTCGTCGACTTCCGGTATATTTGTGTAAAAATTCTTTCTAGATTGTTCGAGAATAAACGAAATGGAATGTCATAGAACAATTTTCACTTCCGTAGAAGCTTTTAGAACGAATTTCTTATTCTTCATACAATGGATATTTCAAAATTTACACTGGTATTTATCAAACAGTTTCACATTAGTACTTACAATTTGTATGCCATTAATGTATTTAGATTCCTTGTTTTTTACTGAATCTAGCGATACTAAATATGATTGGTATCTAATTAACTTAAGTCTAAAAAACATTACAATTTATAACCCTCACCTTGAGTTGTAGTCATTAAAAACTCAATATTTATAATAAAAATTGTTGTGGAGTTATAAAGTTCCCTTCACAAGCTGGACATCTACTACTACTACTACTCTCCTACAACAAAATAAACAAATTTTAACATCAATAAAACACAAATAAATACAATTTTATATGGCCTCTGCTCATGGCCTATATTCTTGTCAGTTTTCTAATACAATGATTAGTCTTTTTCCTTAATATATGTATTATTTCACCACTATACGCACAGAGTTTATTATTTTGTCTATCTTTTGTGATACCTGGTTACTTTGTACATATATTATATTTATCACAAGATGACATAGCATCATTGATTGTCTTGAGATGTCATTTTTTATGGTGTGACAAATCTCACTCTAAATAGTTAAATTCTTTTAGAATTGACTTTACTTTCAACTGAGTTTGTTTCTTATTAAGGTATTTTGATGTACTGTACCTTTCTATCTCATTTTTGTTAGTATTATGTAAGTATTTTAGCCAGATCTGATTATTTTTGTATTGGATAATTGGCTTCAGCCATACATGGTATAAATAAATATTTTGCTGACTTGACTATTACAATGTTAAAGTTGGTCAGGTATATTAGTATAGTTGCTTTATATCATATTGCAGCTTTCTAATACAGTTTGGTTGCATTTTGGCAACATTAAATTCATAAATTATACAATATTAGATGCTTATTACATGTTTTTAGTTAACACTGTTTTTGGCTATTTTGGCTGCTTTTTATTCATTTGACAGCTTCCTTTATTTAAGATAAATTGTTCACTATTGTCTGCTTGACAATTACATATAGTTTTTATTTAAATCTGATAATAATTACTTTTTTCATGAAATCTGGGTGTATGGTCTCAAATCCAACACATTAATATTTTTTGTCATTGCAAATATACAATTTTTATTTTAACTTAAACTCTTTCTAATAATGTATTTAAGTCATTTAATACATTTATTTTATTTACATCACATAATATAATGATGGATCATGTCCATTTATTCACAAAAAATAGTTTTTAATACTATATTCATAGTTATAAAACTTAATAATTATTGACTTTATTCTGGTGGATTCTGACATTATTTCTCTCTCTTATAGTGTCTTATGGTTTTTTCACTCTTGTTCACTTTAATAATATATATGGGGTTTTGTCTTAGTCATAGTTTGGTCGTTTTTTCAAGTTGATAGAAATAATTATTATACAAAATTACACAATTTTTTGGGACTACTTGGGTTCGATACTGTTCACTTCACTTTCCTCCTATGCTAACTTACTATATAAATGATTTCTTTTTATGGAACGTTCTGTGACGTTACAATATATATATATATATATATATATATATATATATTCAATCACTTTCTGCTACAGTTCGTTTCTTGATATATATAAAGTAATTTAAAATTTATGTTTATATTACCTCAAGATGTTATTTTTCCTTATTCGGAACATGTTTCGAGAGCTCCCGTGCTCTCATCATCAGCCTATGATGAGAGCACGGGAGCTCTCGAAACATGTCCCGAATAAGGAAAAATAACGTCTTGAGGTAATATAAACGTAAATTTTAAATTACTATATATATATATATATTTTTTTTTCAATCACTTTCTGCTACAGTTCGTTTCTTGATATATATAAAATATTTAAAATTTATGTTTATTTTACCTCAAGATGTTATTTTTCCCTTATTTGGAACATGTTTCCAGAACTTCTGTGTTCTCATCCTCAGCCTTCGTGATCTTGCGTCTGAGTATCACGGAAAATCACGAAGGCTGAGGATGAGAACACAGAAGTTCTCGAAACATGTTCCAAATAAGGGAAAAATAACATCTTGAGGTAAATTGGTAAAATAAATATAAATTTTATATATATATATATATATAATTTCTTTGCAAGTAATTCGTTAAGTTTCTTGCAGGATTCTTGTATTATATATAGTCAAATTATAATTACTTCTGCAAGTGAAATTGACACACGTTTCACACAGTATCTCCATCATCAGAGGTTTCTAAATAAATCCATTTAGACAAGGGTCAATTGTGATAAAACGTTCATAGAACCTCAGTAGGTCACACTTGGGAAAGACATAAATCTGAGGGATTTATTGTGTCAAGTAAGAAGACATCTGTACCATGAAAACATTTAGGACGTTGTAAATTCTAAGTAGGCCTACTACGCCTCTAAAAAGGCATGCCACAAAATGAATGTGGCAGGCCAAACAAAAGTGCAGTCAGAAAATCCCATCCCTTACTGCCCGTTGAAACTTCGTTTTGTTACTAAAAAAGTCGACGACGTCAACATAGAGGTTGGCAACTTGAATGCATCTCACAAATGGACTACATTGTCTCGCATGTCCACAAATAAACTTGGAACTTACACGAAATGTGTAGGTAGGGACCTTGAAACCAATGGTCATGGGCAACCCCATAAGTCCAAGAAGAACTCGATAAAAAAAAAAGAGCAGCAGCCCTGTATGACTTCTTCTAGTCAAGAGTGAAGGAAGACCAAGAGCTTTCGTGATCTCCACATCACGACCCAATAGGTTGAATCTCTTGGTCATCCAGTCCAAGAAGCACACACACACACACACACACAATATATATATATATATATATATTATATACATAATATTATACATAATAATAATTACTTCTGTAAATGGTTTTTCTTATTTTTTACACAGTACTTCCACCTGACGCACATTTCACAGATTCAGTCTGTATCTACAGTGGTTACAATATGAATTTTGTACTCGATCATGTATCAAAGTGTCGAAAGGTTTATATATATATTCTGATATTCTGTACCTCTGAAGATACAGATAGAATCTGTGAAACGACGTCAGGTGGAAATATTGTGATACAAATACGCTAAAACATAAAAATAAAAAACACTTGCAGAAGTAATTTATCAAATTATTATTTGGTAATCTACAATATATAACATACAAATCTTGCAAGGAACGTCAAGAATTACAAAGAAAAATGTATATAGGAACTGAGTGAGTCAGTGTGAGAATGATAGAAAGAGAGAGAGAGGGGGGAGAGGGAGAGAGATATAGGATGGATACAGACAGGCGTCAAAAATTTTGAATATAACTGCAGACTTTTGAGGAACGTTTTCAATAGTTACAGAAAAAAAATTAGAACAGACTCAATGATTTTTTTACAATGTTTACATAATGTTAATGACCGGTATCAGCGCTACCATCAAAATGTTTCGTAATTCACTTGTAACATGAAAAAAAACTTGTTGTTAATGAACGTTTTAAACTACGATACTAATAAATAACAGTAACATTTGGAATATAATTAAGTAAAATTTTAGGTAATAAAATTCAACGTCCATAGGGTAAAATTATAGTTCGAACGTGGTATTCTTATCTGACATCTCAATCGGTTTATTTTTTTTAAAGCTTTGAAAAGTTTAAACAATTTGTTACTAATTCGGTAAATAGTCCGTTAGGGTTTTTTTAACAAGCCAGTTAATTTTTTTTTCGGTATTAGATTTTCTGGTTTTTGTGTAAGTTTTTAAGTAGTTTTTTTCTTCGACTCAGTTGACTATATTTGTTGTAAATATCTTGCATTGTTTCTTTCTTGTGTTATTAATGGAA
This sequence comes from Magicicada septendecula, assembly GCA_034769895.1. Lineage (NCBI taxonomy): Eukaryota > Metazoa > Arthropoda > Insecta > Hemiptera > Cicadidae > Magicicada > Magicicada septendecula. Next base: position 129,558,757 of record CM068368.1, read on the forward strand.
TTCTGAATAATAGTGTAGTTAAATACGGCCTACCTTCTTTTTGTTGGAGCAGGTGATTTCATTTACTGGGTGTTCAGCTGGTAGGAGTTGGTTTTCTGAGTCCAGGATAGTAAACTTGAGCATCATTTTTTATTCCTGTGCGGTCTCCGTAATTTAGTGTACTGTAAGGTTCTCAAACCGTGAAATTTAATTTCTTGTGGACAATGTTTAAGCTGTTTGTTAGTTGGGTTATACTTTGTCACCCGTTTTGCAACACGTAGAGAACATCGTGTCAGTATCAACAGAGTATTCCGTATGAATTGATTTTGTTATTTATTTTTGTGTCTGTTTATTTTAAATCATTTCTAAAATTATATCCGACTTTGATGTCTCCATTGCTAATCTGTCACCTTGCTTGTTTTTTTCTTTAATTTCTGCAACCGACGTGTGTACCTACTTTTGTTCTGTTTTGTTTTGCTTTTACAGTATTTGTTTTTTGTTTACTCTGCTTTTGGGCTCATTAATTTATTTACTTTTTGCTTGAATGCATTCGTTCTTTCAGCCACTGCTTCGGATGAGTATTATTCTGGTTTTAGGTCTGCAGTTAATGTTGTAGTTTCAAAGAAGTTAGGCGTTTATCAGTTCTGAGGTAGGTATATTTAAATTGGCGTCAATGTAACTTATGTTTATTTGTCCTTTACAAGCGCATGTAATCTGCTTTTGTGTTTGACAGTTAAACTTTATTTTCTTATTTACTAGTACTCTATTGAATAGATTTACGTCTCATTGCTCGCGGATTGTTCAATACATTCTTAGTGTCAATAGTATTGATTATTTTGTCTTATTACTTATGTGCTACATCAGTTGAAGGGAACAGTGTTAACAGTAAAAAAAGCGTTATGAATTTTTTGGTCGAGTTCATTTTTGTTGTTGGTAATAGTGTTGTATTGCAGTAACGCGCGTGCGTGTGTGTCCTTGTATGTAATTGTTCCACAGTTTATCCGTAGGCCTATCATTTTTACGTCATTTCTTCCGTTCTTAGGTTTATTGTCTGGCGTCGTGTTAGACATGGATATAACGTGTCCGAGATGAGGGTGGCAAATCTTAAGGGACGGCAGAAAATATTGAGAAATGGAGGTGAAAGAAATAATGGCTAATCATTACCGTTTTTAAACAAGATCCGATTCATGAAAATACACGAATTATATAAAAATGTTAATGCACCTTCGAAAACTTATTTTTTATTACTTTCTATTTTATATCTCCTGCTTGAAAATTCTCATATCCGAAGAGGGTTTTCAGGACTTGCGAGTTTTTAAAATGTATTTACGTTCATAAAAAATACAATAGCGTTTGCTGCATCTTGTATTTACCATTGAAAAACTATTTTTATCTGTAAAATTAGATAAAATTTTACCCGTTTAAATTTGTGTTAATGTTGCAAGTATTTATGTTCATCTCAGATCTAACAATGCTTAGTACATCTAATAAATTATAGTTGTGCGTCCATTTAAAAATGATTTATCCATAAATTGTGCTATGAGGAAATTGCAGATAACTACAAACAGTTTTTCCATCTGTTGAGGAAAATGTAAGAAGTTAACTACAAACCTGCCAATTATTTTAAACTAGCACTTTGCCTGTTGAGCGAATAAAGTTTTTTTTTTTTATCAGTATTATTAAGTTTTCCACTTCGATATTTCACCTCAAAGGCAACCGATTTATTTGATTTACTTTTATTTTTTATTCAATAGACTTTATTAGTTAAATAATAATTGCTTATAAAGTTTAAAAAGGGCGCGCAAAATTCCTTGAGCCCCTGCCGCGGTACTAAAATAGGGGCGGGCCACATTTCTGAATAGATTCCTCCACATCTAATGGTATTTCACCCTGTTTCTAGTGACCTCCTTTGTAAACGTGTTATGAGTCAGATAATTTGATTTGCAGAATATTATGTTTTTTACTGTATTGCTTGTCTACTGTATTTTATTATAGAGAGGCATGGCGTGGTTTACGCTCACTGAAACTATAGATTTTTTATTAATTAGGACTTTTTTTTTTCTGGCAATTTAAATTTTAGTGCAGTCTGATTACTCGATCTTATATTTTATTTCTGATAAGTGCATTCATTATTGTTATGTCTTTGGTTTTATTAGCCATTAAAATAAACATTTAATATTCAACCAACTTCAACTGAAACCTGTTTCGGCATAACCAAATTAAAAAATAGATCAGACTACTTACAATGCGACAATAATACTGCATTTACAAACTGATGGAGTACAATAAGAAACACCAATACACACGCGCGCGCGCGAGCGTACTGAAGGACGCGATAAGTGACAAAATATTAACAGAACTGAAGCATAATGCTTTTTTTTTTTTAAACTGGATATGATTTTTCTGCCATAAGTGCAATATTAATTTTTTTTTGCAGAAGGAAATGCAAAAATATCAACTAAAAATATTATAAATTCAACTCTCGAGTTACCTATAATAATGTCCAGAAATCAAAACAAAACAAAAATGGTTGCGTTTGAGTTACCATTTCAAGATACTTCAAATTTCATTAACAAAGCAAATAGGAAATGATTAAAGAACTAGTATTCACCGTAGGCACAAAAAGTGTTAATACTATTAAGGAAATGACAAAAAGTTAATTTGAACGAAATCCCCAGTTATGAATTACTGTTAGGAATTCGTTAGGAATTATTCTTAACGAAATAATTGTTAGAAATTATTATTTTCTTTTTTAACTTTCTTCTTCCATCAGGGAATAGGCGAATCATCTGTTTCGGTCCCAAAGGAATATATACACTTTACCAACGCTTCCTAGGTCTTCCTATTCTTCGTTATCCAACAGGCTTGTATCGCCAAACTTCCTTAGGTAACCTGCCAACTGACATCCTATTCAGATGAGCAATCCATGTCTCTTTGTTCTCTGCAATACGATCTTGGATATTAAAAATCTTCAAAACTCTTTACGAACGTCTTCATTGTAGAGTCTATCCCTTCGTGTACAGCCTTTAACAGACAGCAAGAATCTCATCTCCGATGCCTGTATTCTACTTAGATGTTTTTTTTTTTTTTTGCCGAAACCCAAGTTTCAGAACCATACAATAACACTGGCATAGCCATTACCTTTTGAAATTGTAGTCGTGTCTCTTTCCTTGTTTGCTAATTACTCCAATGTACAAATAACTACGTAGTAATAAAAAACACTCCTAAATAGTGAAAAATGTCTCGAATCAAGAACAGTAGGCCTAATTGTATTTGTCGAGAGTGTGGTACAGGCGATGATAAAACCTAAAATAGGAAAATAATTTGTCGTGTTGTGAAGGTGACGGAGAACCTGTTGGAGCAATCGTTGTCAGTGGAGCTTAGAAGTGTTTAATCAATCTTCCACAGGTTTGAAATGCCAGGACTACATAAACCCAAGTCTGGTAAACCACAATCTCAACCATCACCACTATAAAACTACCCCTCCCCCGATCCAGGTCAAACGCTTTCAGGCGATTCTACATAACCCCCCCCCCCACCATAAAGCCATCCTCGTGCCTAAATTCTTGTTAGCAACCCGGGAGTTGACCTTCCTAAACCTGATTTCCTCATTTTCCCCAGGGACTTCCTTCCTAGCACGTTTGAACACGCTGCTTGCTGCTGCAACCTTTGCCACCGTCACGGAGGCTTTCTGCCTCACAAAGAGAGACCGACTTCTCAAGCCGTAGGAGTGGTGACTGCGTCTGAGACAGGTAACACCTGCCACCAGAATCGGTCCCAGTAGCTGTGCTACGACACCATGTCTCATGTCTACGTCACCTGCCACCATCTAATAGTCGCGTTGGCGGTTACCCTTCCAGCACTAGGAACCTGTAGACTGAACCAGCATCGTGCTGTCTTCTGGCAGCCATCGTGCTGGACCCGGACGCTGGAATTCAGCCCACGGTTGCAAAGACACTCCGCTACAACAAGGCAATACAAAATCATACTGTCTTTGAAATCAGACTGTCGCCGAGTGAACGTTGTGTTTCGCGACTACCGCTTGTTATCAAGAAGTCCAACGAGGCTGGACACACAAGCACACGCAATCGTCAGGAATACCACACACACACACACACACACACACACACACACACACACACACACACACACACACACACACACACACACACACACACACACACACACACACACACACACACACACACACACACACACACACACACACACAGGGTAGAGTGATTTACAGTCACAGATGACAGTGAAGAAAATTATTTAAAAAATAAGTAATTGAAATAAATAAATTATTCTGGAAAAATTAATAAGAAATTGGATAAAACCATTGGAGGAAAATCACATCAGACAGGGAATTAAACTAGGCTATAGCAGGGATAACCTGTTAATAGATTGCCTAGAGTTTGCAGATCTAGCAATCCTGTCAGATTCAGTACAGACGGCCATTAGACATGTGGAATTGTTGATAGAAGAAGCCGAAAGAGGGGGTTTACAAATTTCTTTCGAAAAACCCAAGATCATGACAAACGTTAAGACAATATCCAAGAAAATGAAAACTCGATATGGGCAAATCTACGGAACTGAAAAAATTCATGTATCTCAGAGTAGTTATTAAACAAAATGTTTCAGAGAAAGAAGACATTAAAGCCCGCGTTAATAAGGTGAAAGTTGCTTACCATTTAACCAAGGATACATATAACAAGAAATCAATATCCATTAATGCCAATCTTAGGCATTACTTAACAGTAATTCGCCCGGAAGCACTTTATGCAGCTGAGTGTCCGACTCTGAACATGAACAAAAAAAAAGGATGATGGAAGAATTGGAAGTTACGGTAAGGAAAATATTAAGAAAAATCTTGGGACCAATAAAAGATGGAGAACTGTACAGAAGTCGCCACAATAATGTTGAGAAAATCACAGGCGTATTTAGAAAAAGAAGAATTATTTTCTATGGACATATTCAAAGAATGAATCCTGACAGACTAACAGGGAAACTTTTTAACTATTTCATAAAGCTCAAAATACCCAATACGTGGTTGAAAGGAACAGAGAAAGACATAGAAGAACTCCAGATTATTCTAGAAGCCATTGAAGAATGCTTACCACTCAAAAAGAAATTAAAAAATGCACAAGGTTTTCAGGGAAACACCAAGAAGGGGACAGGTGCCGTCTGAACTGACGAAAGGAGAGAGAGAGAGACATAGATCAAGAATGAAGGAGCTATGGGAGAGGAGGAACAGAGAGGAGAAGAAGGGAGGAACAAGTTAAACAAACGTTGTCCACAGTGACTCATACAAATAAATAAATAAAGCAGAAACAGCAATGAAACAGAGACGATAAGATAGATTTTGTAAAAAGTAAAGGTATGTAAATAGTTGTGTGAATTGTAAATAGAAAAGTTAATATAACTTTCTTTATTCAACAATCTTAAGTAAGGAATGTGATATAAAAATTTAATTGACACTCTGAGTATATACATTCTTTGGATGCGCATTGTTGCTGTTAGAATGATATTAGTTGGAAAACATTTATCACCAATTTTTTTTAAGTGTTTTAAATTATTATTTAAATCGTTAATTGTTAGTAATTCCTTAATGTCTGCCAGACACGCAATTTTAAAATAAATAGTGCTAGTTATTTAAATGTCGATTATTACATACTGTGATAATAATAGGTCCACACTTATGAGAAGGGACATAGGCTACATTTAATTTTTTTAATTTTCAGATTTTTTAATATACAATGCGATTTTAATTGTCTTAAATTCATTTTAATTATTTCATCACACGATCCTCTCTCTTTTCTACAAATTTAATCTTTATATGTGACGTAATGTTTGATCGTAACTCAAACAAGCTCAAATCCTACGGTCTGGTCGGATGTGTAAATTAATTAGAGGTACGTTCAACGCAGGAACAAGCACACACAAGAAACGTCGCAATATATAAACATAAAGCGTAGTAAGACCATGCGAGAGTGACAATTTTGTTTCGGGTTGCTTCCCATGTGGTATGGTAATTTGGTCTCGCCTTTTAAGAAGGGCCGAACTTGTTGCAGCGGCTTCGCTGAAGTTGCAAAGTCTTCTTGCTCTGTGTAACTTATGTGTGTTTTTTTGTGAAGACATGGGCGTGTAAGTCATAAAAATGATTAACACATCTTCAGTTGTCACCGGCCATGTGTGCTGTTTCCCAGAATGACTTGGACAATACAGTAATTATGTCGGCTGTGAGTCCATGTGTTTGCTATAAGCGCTCTGAAAATTATTGCTTTCTACCGTCACCGCCAAGCACGTTTCCTGAACGTCGGGAACAGGTCTCCGTAGCCTGAGCCAAAAACCGACGTTTTACAGAATGAGATTTCACAGAAAACATGTTTTTAGAAACTGTCGTATTGTACTCGTTATTATTGATTGTAATTGCATTTTTATTACTACTACTATTATTATTATTATTTATACTAAAATTATTGAAATAGTTATTTTAATTAATCAATTAAAAGCATGAAAATTCCGTTGCTACTATTATTGTATTGTAATTAAATATATTATCACACAACACGCTTGCACACACTTATCAAATTTCTTGCTTCTGGTGTTGAAGATTTCAGTTGTGTCTTGGTTTCTTTTTGTTTATGCTTCTTTCCAGAAACGTAGTTATAAAATTCTGTGGAATCCGTTTGAAGACTGTAGAGAACTTTAAAAATCCCACACGATGCTTTTGCTTTTCTCGTCAGACCACTGAATTTTGATATACGAGAATATTCGTCTTATACTGTGAGATGCTGCTATCGCGAATAAATTGTTACACGGTTTTCAAAGTTCAGAGTTCACCATTCTCTACCATCAGAGTTCATTCATACCATTCTCTATCACAATTGAAAAAGATGTCTACTCACTTTTGTGCCAATTTTTTTTTATTCCTCCTTTTCTCAGTTTCATCATCAGAACAAAAACTCGTAAAAAAATATCCGAGACAAATCAACGTCCCGGTAGCCCATTGCCGGGACACTGGAACAATCGTTTAGCTCGGGACCAGTCAGTTATATCTCATTCACTTACGATCACTCAATTATAACTCTTGAAATATCTGTATTTTTTCTTGTTAATCTAGTTTCTAAGTGTGACTTGTTCGTCATTTCACTGTACTTTCGGCACATGCGTCCACAGAGAACGTACATATATTATGGTCCGTAAGAGCTAATTCTTTTTGTATCGAGAGGTAATTTTTTGACGCATCCGGAAAGGCGGCTGAGTATAATCAACTCAGACGTTAATGCATCCTCTCCAGGTGGACTAGTAAATTTCTCGTTCTTCGTTTTATTAGTGATTTTCAGACTTCCAATAAATCTTGAAAATTCACGTATAACTGTGTTAAAATCAATTGGTCACTGCCACTGACGATGACTGTTTATGTCGGTTAAATATATACAAAAAATTCAAGTGTTATTTTCAATTATGAGACTTCGCTAGACCTTGTAGGTTGTTTTAAATCCGAACAAGTAAATCATGTTCGATGAATAACAGTTTGTTGTGTGTGTGTGCGCGCGCGCGAGTGCCTTACGTGGACCGATTAACGTTGCTTTGGTATTTCTTCGAGTATGTACATACTCTGTTATAAAGTTGAAGAAGTCTCACTTATAACGTCGCGAAGTACTCCAACAGTTCAGTAAATATTCAATTTCAAGTTTCCATGAAGTGGATCGAAAAAGTGTTCGATTCTCATGCGGAAGAAATTATTAACGAGGATGTACTGGAACTCTTCAAATCCTGATGATGATGAAAATTTTGAAATCGATAAGGAAGAAGATGGAGCGAAGCAACATTTAACAGTAAAGGGGTCGGCAAATGCATTTCGGCCTCTCGAAGAAAGCCATAGGCAACCTTTGAGTTTATGGGGTCGAATATATAATTGAGGACCAGTTCGATGGGCGCACTCCTCTGCATCCCATCAATAGAAAATAGAAAGGTGCGGAGTTCAATAGCCGGACGTTAGAAACATTAACTGTTGCTTTATAATACCCTTGCGCTTATATTTATCGACGTGGAACACCGAGTCAAATAAAGCGTTGCAGTATTTTTATATAAATGTGTGAACATTTTTGACATTAGGAGTAGGTCATCAACAATTTGTCATCATGCGCATGCATGTTAAAACTAACAAAACTTTAAACGAAAAAATAGTTAAACAGGAAAACATTTTAATAAAAATAAATTCAAGAACTTACCACAATAACACTATTTATTTTCATAAAGTGCACAGAAAATTAAAACTTGAAAAAATCAAGTTTCGCCTTTGTGGAGAAAGGTGTTTACAAGCTCTGGGCGTCAAGCTCGACAATCGTATCGGGGGAAGACGTAGCGCGGTTCGGTAGATGGCTGATACTATTTTATAATACAATACTTCGAAGCAGGTACAATGCGGGTGCGTTACTTCGTTCAAAAGGAATAAAATTACTAATTGGTTCGTGGGCGCGTCAAACCTTATCGGCGGCTGCACGGTTGCAGACTGCTGCTCTAGAGTAGGGTGATGAAGACACGGGCAGTGAACGTTTCTCGAAAGGTTTGTAGATCTAAGTACTCTTACGCACTACTAAGAAATCTACAAAGAAAAAAACCACACACAACGCAACAAAACATTCAGTCCTCTAGTATTTTTTCTGTGGCAGCGGATGAAGCAGCGAAACGTAAGATTGTGTGATAGAAGGCGTTTACGCTTCTGTTTCCGAGAGTGACCAATCCTCGTAAAGAACGGTGAAAAGTGTATAGCCTTAACTAATGAACAAACATGTGTTTACGTACTGTTGGCAAATGCCAAAACTCACATTCAGTTACTGTACTGGATGCTGTACTGTTTAATGTACCGTATGCTACCTCCATCATAATGCACAAAATCTATATCTATATGTTATACAAGAGTCAAAAGTATGAGGATTTATGGGTACTGAATACATATCCACACCGTTAAACCGATTGCCACCAAATTTTGCACCTTTGACACAAGGCGAAAAACACTGTCTAACTTGGAATTTAATATTTTGCCCCGTTCGCACAATTTAGTCCCTTTTAATTATGCCTTTTCGTTGATGCGTATAAAGAAAATGTTAATTCGTTTTCCATTATTTTTATGAAATTTATTTCTCCTGAAACTTCAAAATCTCCCTGCCTACCACTTCCCCCCCCCCTCTCTCTCTCTCTCTCTCTCTCTCTCTCTCTCTCTCTCTCTCTCTCTCTCTCTCTCTCTCTCCCACTCGCTATCACTGTGCTGTATATAATATAAAATGTTTTGCAGCCTTTTCGTTGACGCGTATAAAGATGTCAACATCACCATGGAGACAAGAATTAATTACCATAGTAACAAGGAAATAAACAAATGCTATTTACCGGCATCGGAACTGTACCCTTTTTCCGTTCTTTCAGTTTTTTATGTTTTTAATATGCGATTGTATCGATATATTTTGTATAGGCCTACAGATACGTCTATATATTTTGTAATTGTCTTAAACGATTATAAAATTTATGTTTATACGTATTTCTGATGATCCAATGAATAAGTAATGAAATATATTAAATACTACTACTAAAGATGCCAACAACACCATGGAGATCAGAATTAATTACCATAGTAACAAATAAATAAAGAAAAGCATTTTAGCGGCATCGGAACTGTACATTTATCCATTCCGGCAGTACATTTTCGATGTTTTATATAATATGGGATTGTATCGATATATTACGATGTGGAAAAGAAGAAGGGAACTAATTTTAAATTGTCCTATTACTTAATGCAAAGCGAAAATACGTGTTGTTTTCATTTGTGAGGTTAGGTGACAACGGTTTTTGGTTTTTAGTTAACTGCTGAAATAAATAAAAGCCATGGTTGATGAAAACAACGTTTAATGTGTTATACAATGCTTCTAACACAGTAACACTTAAATAAAGAATTTGGCTTTTTTTATTTAACAGGTACTTTATAAAATATCTCCAAAGGCTTTATAAACGGGTACTTTTAAATCTCCAAAGGCTGTTGCACCAACATAATAATTTAGTACAAGTTAAAATAATACAAGTGTTGAAAACAGCTTTGGAGAGAATTTGACTAATGAGTACTAATGAGTACCAGCCCCACGATGAAGAATGAGCTGGTTGAAACGTTTCCCTGTTTTACGAACCAACAAGGTCTAATTCCTGCCCTATTAATTATTAGTTGAGACCTCTTAGTAAATTACAGAACGGAGGAGTTCTAACCATACTCTACACTGTATAGCTGCTGTAACCGGACAGGCAGCTGCGCAGTCAGCATTGGTATTTCATTTTTCTTTAGACAACTGAGACTTTTTAAAATTAATTGCCAACTGCAAAACTAAACTAAAATATAGTAACCTGTTAGTAAAGACAAAGCAGTAGGCGTACAGTGTGCTCTAACATAGCACAAATACCGAATGTAAGTCACTGTTAGAACTTTCTATAGCGTACTAGCCCTTATACACAAAATTAATCGATATTAATTTAGTCTGCCACATATCTGTTTAGTAGATTATAAAAAAATAATATTATAATCAGATTATAACATTAAACAAGTTATACTCTTTTTAACAAGATTAAAATTTAAAAACTGTAATAAATAATAATTGTTTTCCGGGCAAAATTTATAGTTATTCTACCGTTTTAAAGGGTCCTAATCTTTTCAGTGGACAGTTTTGCTGACGAAATTCAGGTTACTATTAAATTTATTCCAAGGAAAACGTATTCCAATGATTACTTATAATATTTTTAAATTGAAATACTGCAATCTTCAAACGGTCGAATGTTTTCAGTTATTTTTTGTCCCTCACTAACCGCTCTCACGCTGTGTTTAACAATAATGAAATCGCGTAGCAGATTTTAATTTGCTGTGTAATTAGAATCGATACTTAATCTGCGGAAACAAATTCTTTCCATTTTTCCGACGATTAGCGGTTCTCCGCGATGCAACTTACGAGTCACTCAACAGTGTTAAGGCAGGCGAAGTGAAGCCGTGATTTTGTAAACAGAAGCCGTGAGAACTTTAACAGAAAATCGATTCAACTCTGTTTACTCAGCTAACGTAGTTAAGACAGACAATTGAATCTGTTAATAGCGACATAACTTCGACCGTAAACTGCAATCGTAACTTTAAAAATTACTGCGCAATACATAAATTGTCTATGTAAGTCAGGTAGACAGTTAAAACGTAATTTCTCTTACAGTTCAGTATGTTAACCCGAAGTCAACGACGAGTTTTCCAACTGCGTAATTAATTTATGTGGGTCTGCATAATTGCACGTTAGCTCCCAGCCGGATATCTCAAAAAATATCTGTCAATCAAGATGTTAGACAAGGGTGTAGTATATCACCTACTCTTTTTAACGTTTATACCGACGATTTGGTAAGGAAGTGGAAACATCTAGTGAACGCTGGTACTGTATTACGTTATCGCAAGACTTATTCGAATGTGCTGTTGTTTGCTGACGCTTGCTTGTATTTCAAAATACAGAATCTGATTTGCAAAAATCTGTTTTTAAGCTTCATCACATTTGCAAGCAATACAATATGAAAATCTACACTATAAAAACAAAATTAATGGCATTTCGAGGCAAGGAACCAATAAGAACAAAAATAAAGATTAATTGTCGAATTTTAGATCAGGTGAGCCATTTTAATTATTTGGGAAATGCTACTGGCTGTGATATAAATTATGGTATTGATGTTAAGTTAGGTAAGTTCCAGACGATCTGTGGGACAATCAATCACCGTACTTTTAGAAACAAGGTACGTCGAGATAAATAATTATAGTTCTATAAAGTTATGGCAGTCCCTGTACTGTCCTATGGGTGTGAATTATGGACAACGACCAAGAAACAAGACAGTAAAATGCAGGCCTCGGATATGGCGTTCTTAAGGGGAGTGAAGAGGTGTTCTAAGCTTGGCAGTATAAAGAATGAGGCTATAAGAGAAGAGTTACAAGTTTTTAACTTGAATGAAAAATAAAAAAATTACAAAAAACGGTGGAAAGAATACTTAGAAAGAATGTCAGATTCCAGACTGGCCAAACAAGTCTGGAAATACAAACCTATAGGACACAGGTGTGTAGACAGACTCAAGAAGAGATGGTTGGAGGATGTTTGAAGGCGGAACGGGCAGCACCTTGCCTATGCCGTGTTGAGAAGATGATGAGATGATGATGCTCCCAACCGAAAGGATGCAATTCGCTGATACGCGGTTATGTGGAAGAATCCGCAGGGTTTCATGATCAGTCTTGGGATGATTCAGGTAGGTGAGCTATTTTAGATATCAAATCCATTTCTTCGAGTTCCTGGCAACATAATGTCTGTTCCTTTGATTACGGCAGGGTATGTTGTTTCTACTTCACCCTGGATAGAGGGCTAAATCCTGCCAACTTTGACATCAGGAGACGGAGGGACCGAAGATTCTTGACGTTAAATACAATCTCCTTCTTTATTAGGTCGAAACCTGTTTGGGAGGGAACCTATGCCTGACTGCTCCGGGAAACGGAAGGTATAAGCTTCTCTCTCTTCAGTGTTTCACAGTATCTATTCGCACATATTTTAATCCGTTTTTTTTATCCTTCAAAGTCTACATATGTTCTGATGACATTAGTAAACGAACAAATAGTAGTAGTTTTATGGAAATAACATAATTGGTGCATGATTCTTCTAACTGAAATCCTCCACGAAATTCTCTTTCCATTCTCTCTTTTATTGCTGTGTACAATGTACTGTACTATTGAGACGGTAGCAACTGGTTAAAATCAATGAAGGAGCATTTTCAGCCCCCATGTCAACCCATATTGTGTAAATAACTACCTTGGGTAAAATCCTGGGATAATAATGAGTGCCTAAAGGTAGTGCTGGTTACACTACCTTCCTTGTCTGCCCAACGGCTCACGTAAGCGTGTCAGCTTCCTTGTCAGCTTACTCTGCCAACCCCTAAACTACTTCGGTGTCACAAAAAGGATCTGTTATTAACATTTACGTCTAAATTTGGACGATGTATAGACATTTCTTAGTCTCGCTCCTTTCCTTCTAGTAATACGACAGTAAAACGTTATATGTACATGGTGTGTTCCATTAAGTCTACGGTACAAGGATTTTGGGGCTGAGGAAATGGGGCTAAAGGAAAATGAGGAGAAAAGTAAATATATGATTGTAAAAAATAGGAGAATTTGTAACCCATCGGTACCACATTTAAAAATTATGAATTTTAAGTTTGAAAGGGTCTGAAGTTTTTCGTATTTGGGCTCTTTGGTTAATGAAACAATTATATAAATGAAGAGATAAGTAAAATAATTCATAATGCTAATAGATGCTACTATGGTCTGATGAAATACTTTAAATCACAACATCTACACCGTGAAACCAAAGCTAGACTATATAGAACATTAGTAAAACCGGTCCTGACGTACGGAAGTGAAACATGGGTACTGACTCAGGGCGACCTATTTCGACTTGTATCTTTTGAAAGGAAAATACTTAAGGAAATTTAGACCCATTAGGGAAGGCGAAGAGTGGAGAATAAGGTACAACAGAGAGCTCTATGAGTTATATAGATCGCCTGATGTTGTGACATCAATTAGGATAGCCAGGCTGAGATGGGCAGAACATATACAGAGAATGAATGAGAAGGAAAGAAATTCACACTGGAAGGAAAGAGAAGACGTGGAAGACTCAGACTACGATGGATTTGTGGAATCCTGGAGGATGTGAAAGTGCTTGGATTGAAGAATTGGTGGATGCTGGCTGAGGATAGGGAAGTCTGTAGGAAAATCCTGTGGGAAGCTGAGGCCCACGGTGAGCTGTGGAGCCATTGATGATGGTAAGGGTTTTATAACTATTGCTAAACCTTCCCGTGGTCTACGTTGTCTACAAATCGTAGCAAAAGTTTCAACCGACCCACGACTGCATCATTCTATCTTCCATCACCACTGAGGCTGCTGCATCGAGATCTCTTTTCCCGCCCCTACTGAGGTTGATCGACATCGTGGACAGGATTGAAACGTTTGGCAACTTTACCTCGCGAAGTTTTAGCAATATTTGACGCACCAGCCGTTGTTACTCTTTCACAGCTTTTTCATTATTAATTTGATCTTGCTCGCTGTCGTCTGCCGTCTGAACAAAATTCCAACTTACATAACCTAAATTAGAGTATGTAACATACCAACACCTGTGGGATCCAGATTACCCATAGTGCTGCAATTCTTTTGCGTCTCAGGCAAAAATATGTTCTATGTTTGTATTGTGACATTTGGATGTTCTAGACAACAAAATAATTTTTTGCTTCAATTGTAATCAAAGCAAAAGTTATCGTAGCGTTTGTTGTTAGTGGAAATTCATCCATGTGGTGTAAATAAATCTATAATCCTAGAAATCATTCTCAAATATGACGGCAATAACGCTTCAGGAGACATTTCGTCCTAAATACAGACTATACGCGAGAGACCGCCAGCTTATGGCCTTTGAAAAATCCTGGCATTCCGGCGCTGTAGATTTACAATTATTTTGGTTTCCAAGGAAAAGTTCTTGGAGTACGGCACAGCTTAAAGTCGCCTCGCTTTCTATTTATGCATTAATAACAATAAAACTGCAACTTATTTGACATAATGATAGAAAAGTAATAATAATAAATGCAAAAATGAATATAAATTTATGTGACAAACACGAGAAGGTATAATGCTCGTTTATGATACAATAAATAAAGGAATTTTAATTACTTCATTTATACGTTAAACTAAAAATAACACTTTTATTACCAGTAAAACTGGAAGGTGTAATATTTCAGTTAAACAGAAAATTTAATGCTATTTAAAAATACTATAATTATGCCCGTTAAAATAGGTTTATACAGAGGAAGGTCATTCCAGTACCTCCGAGTAGTAAATTCCTTTACAGGTGGTATTGTCTGTTACCATTGTAGTAATGACCTTGTTTATGTCTTGATAAACTGATTCACTCTTCTTGATCCTACGGAGGTCTTGAACGTTTTTCCAGATGTAATTGTTCTAAAGATCGAATTTTGTTATATTTAGAGTTTTTAATTTTTTTCTAAAGTAGTAGATATTTTTATAACATATGTGACAGAAATACGTCACCTGACAGACTGTTAATTGTAGAATGTCCTAACTTAGTGAATTCAGGAATACTTGTTTGTTTAGTAAAACTATTAAATGTTTTTAAGTTGTATCTTCTTCTTCTTCTTCTTCTTCTTCTTCTTCTCCTCCTCCTTCTTCTCCCCTGTAAAGGCTAGTCCCAAAGAAAGAACTTTATCTCTAGCGAAACGCATCAAACGATATTCTCCTGAGCGTGTCCCTTTACTTTTGACCCGTTCTTTTATTCTACTTGATTCGTCGCTCTGTTTTTATTGAACTTGTTATTTGTAGTTTTACTTGTTTCTGTGTTACGCAAATTACAGAATCTACATATTTTTCATGATAATTTGAAGGAAAATTACAGCCAGGTGCGTATTTACGGAGGGGGGACGAACGGGACCGGACCCCCCCCAGAGGGTCAAAAGTTGACGAAAAGTTTTGTTAATTTATTTTTTATTTATTTTTATTTTTTATTTTGTTAATTTATTTTTAAGCTGTTTTATCAATTCCCCAGCTGTTAATGCTAATACAGTAGTAACCCTTTTTTTAATATAGATCTACAAACAAGTTTATTACACAGCATTTGCGTGTACGTTTGAAATATGAAATATAGGAAAATCAGTTAAGTCAATAAGTATCTTATAAACAATGTTTCAATAGCGCTTATTTTTTATGTTATTACTTTAATCGGCTTAATTTCAGTATGTTATTAAATGTTTTTCACCCGCCTTATAGATTATAATGTTGATTAGCGTTAACTTGTATTTTCTTATGTATGAAGCCGACTCGACCGGACTCCTCTCCAAGACCAAATTCTGGATACGCTACTGATAACAGCATTCGTTATACATTATATACTTTGTCACTCTATTATCTGTTATTTACTGTATTATCACTTAATGTATTATCACCCACAGGCTGTTAAGTAATGTTCGACTTACTGTGTATCGTGCAGTTGTCAGGTGGAATAATTAATCATTGTCATCCTAATTAAGGTGTTTTACTCTTTGCGAGCACTGTTCTGATTTTTTTCCGTGTTACTTATAAAAACGAGAAACTGATAATTAAGTAATTTACTGACTGAGCTCGAAAACTGCACGTTAAGTAGTCTAGGTTACAGTAATTTAAAAGAAATATTTATTAATTAGTCTTACGTTTAACGCATGTCATCGTATATAGGCCTGAGTAAGTAAACTACGTATTCAGCTTTTATATGACTGCTTACTGTACAAGTCTTTACTCAGCTTTTACTAATGTTTACTTTTGACACCTCTGTTTCAGCCAGCCTGCGCACGCCATAAAGGACTGAGACCAAGGATCACTGCGCTCACCAGATCAACATACTTTGAAACGATACAGACGCGCGCCCGTGCACGGAGAAGAAGTAGTGTTGACCGTAAAAAGAGAAAATTCCAGTACTTAGGTGTACGCCAAGTAAAGACAGATACAGCATTACACAAAATATTCTCACACGTGTGCACACAGCGAGCCGTTTATTGTATTGAATTTTTGTGTCCATGAATATAGTTGAAATACAGTATACATTTATTTTGAAATTTATTTATTTATTCGCGCGCGCGTGTGTGTGTGTGTAATCACAAAGTTGATTCATTTTAAAACCTCTGAAGGTACTGATACAGTCAGTGAAAAGTGCGTCAGGTTTATTATATAACCATAAAAAAATAATAAAACAATACAACCTACTTGCAGAAGTAATTACAATTTGATAATATAGTATACAAAAAATAAAACATTAAGTCAGATGAGCGCATATTGAAAGTTGCTTCTTCAGGTTGGTAATTTTACAGCTATTGAAGCATTAATTATCACTGGAATCCCGGACTGCAGTTTACGTAAACCATCTCTCATCCAGCATTACCTCTGGCTGTAACTTTCTCCGTAAGGTGTTTTTCAGACAAACGCAGTTCTCCCCAGCATGCGTACACGATTCATTTATATTATGGTACAATCAATCTCTGCAAGTTTAACAAAGGACAAAAGTTAAATCTTAACATCCATATTATACAGGTGCACTTTAAGTAAATCCTCCGATCAGAAATCTCTCTGTGCGTCTCTTACTCCCTTATCTTGTCCCGTTGTCCTGAATTTTCCCATCGTTTTTTCTATATTAATTTGGTCCTACGTTGTTGAAGATCGTCCTTTTCCATTTACTTCCGTATACGTGGCAATATTCTTCTCTCCGGAAATCTTCTCGGGATAGTAATTACAAAAATAAACGGAATTGGATGTGAAAAAGTACTCAACAAAGCGTCGATAGCATAGAACAGTGAAATGCTGCATAAACCATAGGTTTGCGCATAAATAAAACGTAAAAGATAAAAACAAGATTAGATAAGAGAAAATAATAAGTTTTAGTCACAAAAGTTTTAGTGTTTGCTAAAAAAATCACGGTACAATGGCCATAGGTTGTCTGGAATAATCAAATGTTGACATTGCTTTTCTGGGTAAGCGAGTTTTCCGAATACTAACTGAACAGCCAAACTGACAATGTTGCTGGGTAATTTTCAGGAATAATCAAATGTAACATAAGAACGGACAAACTGTGTTACGAAGCCTAGTATATAAAAAATCATAGCCTAGTCTACGTTTAAGTTGTAAATTTATGTTACCTATTAACATAAAAATATAAAAATTGAAATTCTATTATAAAATAAATGGTTTACATTTTAGAAATTTCTCAATCCTTTTCTTGCAACCAAATCCTTTAGTTTTTAAGCACAAAACAATCTTGGAACAGCTGGTTGGAAAACGTCTGAGTGTTTTCGCGGAAAAACGGACGACAAGTCTTATAAATTCTGAAGAATGGTCCGCCTTAGTGGCTATTAAGACGTTGCTATGCCAATTTTCTGGGAATTAGGTAGGAATCGTTCGTTGTCTCATGTGACTCAAGAATGACCTTACTGCAACCTCTTCCGATAATCGAAGTTTCGTTTTAATGGCTTTACGGTTAATTGACTTCAGGTTATTCGGTGTCCAAGTATAATAAATAGAATTCCAAATGGTAACTACTAAAGAATATCGGGAACATGTTATACCGTCAGAAAAATATACGACTTATGCATCCGGTGAGGAGCTTAGTATCCACGGAGAAATTAACGTTGCTTTCTTGTGGTACTAAAAACAACTTCGTGTAGGCCGTAGGCCTATTTATTTTATAGGAAGCAATGGCTTTAACATGTAAAGTTTCCCACGAATATAAAGTTCATTGTCGCTCTCTAGGAACTTGTATTAAGATATTTAATTTCTCAGTATTTGTTCGATGGCAAAGATTCACGGTTCGCAGAGCAATTAACAAACATTGGCCAACAACGTAGCTACATCGAAAGTGATGTAACGTCCAGTATTAAAATTCACCAAACATCGTAAAAACTCGCTTTGAGATGGAGCCGAACGCTAGCGTGAACCGCGCTAAGCTTTCTCCATCACTTTCTCCGGGTCCAGCTCTCGCCTGTGACGTTACGTATTACTCTCTCTCGCGTCGCGCATACGCACGCCGCACGCTACTCACTAACCGTCCGTTTCCTCTAACACCGGTTTATGCAACCACATAACAACATGATGATGAGCGGAATATTTCGACCGAGGGAAATAATTTAATACTGCGGCGGATGTTTTACTCTGTAATGATTCATGTGGACCGTCACTACGTTCTTTATTGTCTTTCTGCCATATTTATTATCTATTTTAAGTAATTTACATATTTTTGAATTGTAAATGCAGAATTATTCTGCTTAACGACGACATTTGTTAAGGGCTCCCTCGGACGTCTCTTTTTGGACGGCACCGACCGCATATGTGACCGAGTATCTGCCTTTCTTCTCTCTTTGTCCGTCTGTCGCTCGCAGATACACATTACAGGCACGCGCGCGTGTTTTGTGGTTTATGGTACATGTATAAATATACGTATATAATGAACACGCACGCATAATGTTATTATATTTGTATGATGTATATTGTTATTATCTACGGTTGCCTAACAAAAACATCTGCTCCAGTCAGTCTAGAATTCCTGTCGATACTGTAAATTACCTGCAATTTATTAGTCCAAACAAGAATGTGTGTAATAAAGGGGAAACTTTATATGTCTCCTTAAGGAGGAAACTTTCGTTGCCGCTAAATGACCTGTTTGATTTAGTTATTAAAAAACGACTTGTAGGACTACTGAGTTAACTGATGGAACGAATTATATATGTAACATTAGTAATAATAATTTAACATTAATTGTAAATAATGTTTTAATAGTATGATTACATTAAAATTACATTTTTCTATTTTTATATTTATTTGCGTTAATGTTTCCGTTTTAAATTATATGTCTATAGGTTAATTGTAGTAAATTAATCTCCGAAATTTGTGCGCATATATGAATAAATATAGGCAAGTAAAAGTCAAATAAAAATAAATGTACGTACACACATAAAAATTGAACGAGAAAATAATCCTTAGAAAACAAAAATATAAATATAAGTGTTTTCACTTACGTGGTTGGAATTCTCAGTGACCACACTTTTCAAGTGGTAACAAGGTCTTTAGTAAAACGGGTACCACGTTTGGTGTTAGTAAGAATAATGTCAATAAAGTTTATTATAAACCGAGAAAAGTATCGTTACAAAAACATAATTAAATAACTTACTCAACATGGGGTGTATTTACGGGGGGGGGACTAACGAACCCCCCGAATCGGACCCCCTTCAGAGGGTTGAAAAAAGTTGCAGGATTTTGTTAATCTCTTAATTTTTAGGCTGTTTTATTATTTTTTCAGGTGTGTACGCTAATATAATAGTAGCTAATTCTTTTTTAAATATATAACCATGTTTATTACACAGCATTTGCGTATACATACGTTTGAAATATGAAATATAAGAAAATAAATTCAGTCAAGAAGTATCTTGTAAACAATGTTTCAATAACGCGTGTTTTTATTGTGTTATTACCGTTTACTTAAATGTGATATATTCCAGGATATTATCACACCTTTTCAACCACTTTAAAGATAGTAATGTTAATTAGTTTTAACTTCTTTTTTTTTGCATTGAAGTCGACTCGGCCGAATTTTGTATTTAACCCAAGGCCGAATTCTAGATACGCCACTGATGCTGATATGTTCAGCTACTTATAATACAAGGCGTAGACGGACAAGGTCGTTCTTACGTAGGGCTACTAATGAGTATACAAAAGTATTTATGTAGCCCAAGATGCCTTCAAGAATATGTGTCTACTAACAATTAAAATAATTTGTAACAAATGTAATCGTTTCCTTGTGACATGAAAAAGCGGTGAGCGAAGAACTTTCTTCTACCATGTCGCAGCGCATTAACAGGCGAGAGAATTACATAGAACAAGTGACAGCAAAAATTATATATTTTATCGTGTCAAAGAAAGAGAACGATCAATAAACAGTGAAGAGCCACAGCTGTCGGATTGCGGCATTCAATTGAATTGATTAGGTTAAGAACTGTACACTAAACTGACTTTATGCCAATTAAACTTACTGCTTAAGTTTTTGTGTTTGTTTCAATTCAGTTCATAAACTTAATGTAAAAGAGGTGAGTGAGTATACGAACACTGAATTTTGTGGGCAGTGAAACGGAATTTGGTTTATACACATAGTTCTATTTCCGATTTAACCTAATACTTCTTACTTATGTTATCACTTAAAATTAATTTATGAATTATAATAAGCAATTTACAATATAATAAGCAAAAATATCCCTATTTTACACATTTCATCCCCTTCAAATTGCCAATTTTGACTTCTCTAGAATCTGTACAATACGTTTGACCTCAAATTCTTACTCAGAGACCTGAAAATATAATTGTACGCAGTTTCATCAATTTATTCGGAATAGTTTACTAAAACATTAATTTTTCGACATTTAAGGGTTGTTTCACCCTTTAGGGGTGAGAGCACCCAAAATGTTTGTTTTAACTTTTATCAGACACTACGTAGAAGACGATACGAAACGTTTTATGTTGACTTGTTCTATTGCAGAAAATTCCGAGGTTTATGTTGACTTGTTCTATTGCAGAGAATTCCGAGGTTTGGAAGTTTTTCTTGCTACATTGAATCGACTTCTTTTTTATTTATTATCAAAATAACCTTATACCGTATTGGTGTCGGGTTACATCAATATATGATAAGTACATCAACCACACTCTATATGCAAATTTTTTCCATCTTACTCTATCCATTGACAATGTCTTCGCTTCCCTCCAGCCTAAGCCTCTTTCTCGCAAAATGTTTCCCATCATTCCATCCCAAGTCAGGTCGCGGTCTTCCTATCTTCTTTCTCCCCCCTGATTTTGCCTCCCAAACCTGTTTTACCATTCTATCACTATCCATTCTCTGCATGTGTCCCCACCAGCATAGTTGTCTCTGTTCAATAAAATCCAGAATCGATATCACTTCCAGATCCTCTCTTATTTGTGTATTCCTAACTCTATTCTTCCTTGTTACTCCTACTACTCTCCTAAGATATTTCATTTCTGCCGCCTGGATGTTACTTTTTTGGCTTTTGGATAGCACCCACGTCTCACAGCCGTATGTTAAAACCGGTCTATATACTGTTTTATACACACTCATTTTCGTTTTTCTTGATATCTCCTTCTTATTTATAAATATATTGTTTAATGCATAGTATACTTTTATTGCCTTTTCAATTCTTTCATTTAATGCGGCTTCTTGTTTCCCATTACTGTCTACTATAACCCCTAGATATTTGAATTGTTTGACTTGTTCTATTTTCACTCCTCCAATCTCTATATTTATTACTTTTCCCCCATTATACCTACCATTACCTTTGTTTTGGTCTTATTTATTTTCATCCCTTTTTCCTGTAGAACTTCATTCCATATATTCAAATTACCCTGTAACGCCCTTTCACTTGTAGCCATTAGCACTACATCATCCGCAAAAGCCCCTTCTGCTACTTCTATACTTCGCAAGTTCCTGTATCCAACATGCATTTTCTTAACCTTCAGTGAACATTTCTTAATTATGTCGTCCATATACAAGTTGAATAATGTCGGACTCAGTCCACCTCCTTGTCTTAATCCATAGTTTGTTGTAAATCCTAATGACCTCATATTTTTACCAATTACATAATTAAAATTATTTTTGTATAACCTCTGTACTACCTTAATTATTTTACTCCTTATTCCTCTATTTTTTAAACTTTCCCATATTTTTGCTCTAGGCACACTATCGAAAGCCTTCTCAAGACCAATAAAAGCCAAACATACCAACTTATCTTGTTGTATCGACTTCTCAGCTATCTGTTGCAGAGTAAAAATGTGATCCTGCACACTTCTCCCTGATCTAAAGCCACTATGCGATTTCTCCAAACTATTTTCTAAAATTGGGACCAATTTATTATTAATTATCTGCTCATAAACCTTAACAATTGTATTTAACAGATTGATACCCCTATAATTATTACAATCTCTTGTGTTACCTTTCTTAAAAATAGGAACTATCAATGCTTCCTCCCATTTTCTTGGTATGTCTACACTTGTCCACGCTTTATTGATAATTTCTAAAAGTATTTCTTTTCCCTTTTTCCCCATATTCTTTATCATTTCTGCTGTAATTTTATCTGTTCCAGGTGATCTCCCACTTTTAAGTCCTTTAATCACTACTTCTAATTCATGCATCGTTATTTTTTCTTCTTCCGCAACTTCACCATCCTCTCTATCTTCTTCTTCATTAATATTGACTTTATGATTATCTTTGTTGATTTCCTTACCACCTAGTAATCCTTGAAAGTATTCTTTCCATCTATTCATTATATCGTTTCTTTCTGTCAATATTTTCCCATTAGCATTGTATATACATATATCATTCTCAGTTTTTTCTTTTCTAAAAGATTTCAATACTCTGAAGAAAAGCTTTTGATTCTCCCACCTATCTCTTTCCAATTTTTCTCCAAAATCTTTCCATGCACTCTCTTTCGCTTTTCCAACTAATTCTTTAACAATTTTTCTTTGTTGCTTATATGCTTCATAGTTATCCACAGTTCTATTAGCTGTATACTTTTTCCATTCTCTTTTCTTCCTTTTAATCTGCTCCTTTATTTCATTAGTCCACCTGAATCGACTTCTATTATTTTGAAATAAACTATGTTCATGGAAGAATACGTTCTTTTTCGAACGACAAGAAGAATGGTGTTAAATAACAAGATATTATTCCTGCCTTTACAAGTCTTTTTATCTTCCTCTTCTTATCTGGTATTACAGCCTTTGGTGGGCTTTAGCCTCCTCAACAATACTCCTCCATGCTTCTCTGTTCTCCGCCCTTCCTCTTCACTCTCTGATTACCATCCTAGCAAGATCTTCTGTTACGCCATCCAACCATCTTATCCTTGGCCTTCCTCTACGTCTAGTAGTATATAATCTTCCCTTCAGCATTCTTTCCTCAGACATTCTTTCCACATGTCCCAGCCAACGCGACCTCTATGATTTAATGAATTTCACTATGTCTCTTCCATGCATGAGAGCCTGTAGTTCATTGTTATTGCGTATTCTCCGGCTGCCTTCTTCTCTTACTGGGCCATAAATTTTACGCAATATTTTGTGCACCAATGATTTTAAAGCAGTTTTGTCATTCACTGTTAAAGTGCACACCTCAGATCCGTTTGTAACAGCTGGTCGCAAGTCTTTTTATGCAAGATTTAAAATAATTTTGTTTTGATTAATCCATACAAAAATATTAATATATTTTACATGTGTAAGAAATTAGTTGCAGTATGAGCTTTCTCAATTAATTCTTATTTTTCTTTATAAACATGAAAACATAGTAAAACGTGAAAAGGAAAACAGTCACGATGACCTTGGAATGTTTTGAGTAGATAGTAAACAGAAAGAAATAGGTTTTTTTCCTACACAAGGTCACTTGCCTGTAATGACCCATAAGTGAATTTAGGAACACACAGTGAGTTTTGCAGTAAACATTTACATACATACATCCTCGGCGCTACAGCCCAGTCCGGGCCCTGGCCTCCAAAAGAAATCTTCCCCACTGGTCTCTACTCCCGGCCAATGTCCACCAGTTTGCTGCAACCAGCCTCACTGCCTCCTTACCAACCTGGTCCAGCCATCTTGTACGCGGTGCAGTAAACATTTAATTAATTCGTTATCAGCGTAGTATGTAACACAAAAGTTTTTGCTGGGCACGACTTCATTCCTTCATGTAATGTTAAATATTTTTGTATCTCACGTATTATATATTATTTTTATACAGGCCTAATATATAATTCACGTGCACAAACTCAGGTTATCTCAAGTGCGCGATACAAACAAATGTCTCATGATAGTAAAAAGTAAAAAAAAAACGTGTGCTGTATTAATGTCTTAATGCACGTATCTGAAATAACATTTAAACAGATTTCCCTCCATCTCGCCATTGTCTGTTAGATATTCTTTAACTAAATGTCAACGCGAATATAAATTACCGACGTGACGTGATAAAAGGATGCTGAAAATGTTTCATTTTAATTATCTGACACACGTTGCTCAGAAAATATTTATGTATTTAAAATCTAAATGAATTGTATTTAAATTAGTTTTAAAAATTCAGTAATGATAAATATAGGCTTGTCTGAGGCATTTTAAATTACAGCTGGATATAAGCTGATATTTATGGTTTTCTTTTGTTTTGAAAAGCGGTTCCGTAGCCACCATTGTAGGAAAAGCCTAACAGCTGGTTTGTATACAGGCGGTTTTTAGAATCTACATAGAACTTATATGGGTATTATGATAGATAATGAAGGGTCCATAAACACGACAATTCATGACAGGATACAAATTGAAAATAGGGCATATTATGCCAACAGCAGACTACTGAGAAGCAAACTGAGTCGTAACACAAAAATAAAAATATAAGACACTTATCAGATCAGTTGTTACTTATGGAGGCGAAAAATGGACCTTGACAAAAAAGGAACAAGAAACACTAAGAAGGTTTGAATGAAAGATCGTAAGATGTGTTTATGGCCCGGTTAAAGAAGATGACGAATGGAGAATAAGAAATAACCAGGAAGATAGGTGAGCTATTGAATCATGAGTACATTGTAAGATTCATAAAGACTCAACGAATACAATGGCTAGGTCACCTAGAGCCGATGGACGATCAGCGTATGCAAAAGAAAATTGTGAGGGCGCAAGTCTATAAAAGCAAAAAGAGGGGCCGACCAAGGATAAGATGGTTGGATGATGTGCTGGAAGTCTCAGAAGAATGGATGTGAGACGTTACACTGAGATGGCAATGGATAAGAGACTTTGGAGAAGATTGGCGTTGGAAGCCAGGGCTCACGTTGGGTTGCGATCCTAGAAAAGAAGTAGCCTACTAAAAGTCTGGCTCTGGAAGTGGTACACAGATCATCGTATGCAAATCGTTTAGAATGGATCATAAAGAATTGATTTTTAATTAGCAGCACCAATAACACCACATCTATTTCATGTTATAGAGGGCATTATAAATCTCAGAAGTTATATTCAAATTTTAAAATCTGTTACAAAACTTCATAGTCAAATATGTTTTCAGATCTGTCTTCATTTTGTAAAAAATTATTTTAGTCAAAAGGTATAAAACAACTAGTGTCTTAAACGTGTTTTAGGACTTTAGTCGTACTAAACTTTGAACATGAACAAAACATAGGAGCTAAAAATTTCGCTTGATTTTGGTTCTGAAGAGAAGAAAACGTTAGGTAAGTGACAGAAGTGCAGGTTTCTGGGTTCGGTTCTATGGCATCACTTACTGACTTTCTCCTCACTGAATGGCCCCTACAGATGAGGTTCTGTACTGAATGGTTTTGTACTTGACGGCGCTCCATTAATGACTTAAATGAATGTGAGTCTGATAGTGTTCAGCGATTCATCTGATCGTTCGGTAAACCGTAAAACGTAAACGAATTCAGGTATTTTTACTAAATTATGTAATGTTGGACACGACACTAATGAAAATTCTTGTTTGTGCGCTCGCTCAACGGAACAATTAGCTCCGTATTATAATGGATAATAAAAGTACAGACGTAAAGAATAGAAATACTTAAATAAATAGTAAAGTATGAATATACCAAACTAACAGCATGGAATTCCCAGCGTAAAGTAAAAGTAGGTTAGTAATAAAAATAGTTTTTATCACAACGCTGACGCTTAACGTAAACTAAAGTTAAACAAACGGAGTTAAATTTAAAATAACCGAATATACGACCACATTTTGAAAGCTGTTTTCTTTTTTAACTTTATAGTTTGCTTTGTAATGATGTCGATTATAAAATTATTTGTTACGTAATATGAAGTATAGCCTACAGCAGTAACTGCGACTCTAGCGTTGACAATAGCTCTTTAAAAAGTAAAGGCTATTATGAACGTGTACTAAATTTGTAGCTACAGAACGAATTGATAACACGGACGTACTGGAGTGACGGTTTTGAAGTTGTGTACAGTATGAACGGATCAGAAAAATTGGTAATGAGAAAAAGATATCTTAGACCAGAATGTAGGCTGAGGAAATAAGGTGTCTTCCGTACGTCGGGGAATGTGTCGGACGACAAATACGGTCACGAGGGGCGCAGAATGTTTTAATGCAGGCTGTCCGGGAAGGTTTTGCATACACATCCAAAGGAAAGAAGAAAGTCAGAAGTTTATTTTTATCTTTCAGTGGAGGAGAATAAGAATAAGAACAACAACAGTAACTAACGAAAATAATAAAAAATTGAAGTTTCATTTACAAGGAGTGGAGAATAAATTATATTCCTATAGAGCAGCTATGTCAAAATCGAGGCCCTCCTGCTTCCTTACTGAGACTCGCGCTTCGGGTTTTTTTTTCTTGTATAGAACAATATTTTAATAAAGTTGTAGGTTATATGTTTTAACCTCACATACGTAAGTTATAATGGATTAAATCGTGTAAAACCCGAAGTCATAATTTTAGGTACTGTCCCAATAACCGTACCCGCATTCATTTTCGATATTTCGATTATTGGTTCACCATTTCGATTATTCACTATAAGTAGTGAAAATCGCTTATAGGCCTAATTTTAGTTAGATGGTAGAAATCGTGAACATTTATTTGTTAATGTTACAAAACAGTTTTTTTTTACGATTCCAATCGTGTTTCATTTTCATATTTTTTACGAAAAATGTTTCTAGTAATAATATGACTCCGATGTGTGCCTGTGACGCCAATAGTTGGAGTTGTTAGATTAACATGTAAACTGAAATTATACACGGAAACCAATGTGTCTATAAAATAATACTCACTTTTTGTGAAATCCACGTAAAAAAAAAACAACTCGAAGTAAGTAACGAACTACATATTACTATACATGTCTCCGTTTTTGTGACAGAACTCGTTCTCCACTAATACTCGGCTTTTGTATAGATCACTGGAAAAGCACTCGAAGGAAGGCGGGATACTATACATGTCTCCAATTATTTTGTCTTTTGCACAAAATTAGCTTCTAGTGAAGTTTTCGAGATTTTACTGAATAACACAAAATAATATTGACCACCTAACGAATAACAAACCTTGTTTCATTTGTTAATACGTTGTTCTTTTGTTTTCAGAAATAATTGTATTTTTGATTTTACATTTTCTGTTGTTGGTTTTGTTGAACATACGTTATGTTCTTTGTTTTAATGTTTCTCTCTTTCCTAATCATGGCTTTTATTTCTTTGAACAGTAAGCTAAAAACCAAAAACCGTTATTATCTAACCTCACAAATGAAAACAACACGTGTGTTCACTTTACATAAAGAAATAGAACAATTTACAATTAGTACACTTCTTTTTCTTCACATTGTAGTACAGTCGCATACTGAAAACGTCGAAAATGTTGTGCGGGTACGGATATTGGAACAGTTCCTAATTTTGAAAGTTAATGTTCCGTTAAAAGCACCGAGCAGCTTTCAGTTCTGCTGTGTCTGTCTCTGCAGTGGAGGTGTCGTCACGGAACGAATGGCTGTTTCGTTCTCATTCCACAGTTTATCTCTCTTCTGGCGATTTTAACGTTCGTGATTAATCTAGAGATTTCAGGAGCAGTGAAGTAAACTTTGCGTTATTCACGGTACCATTTTCTGGCGATGTTGAGGAGGCAAACCATAACGTTTCCTCAGTTCTATGATTCTGTGCTTAGGGAAAATTATAACGCACTGGGTATTACTTGATATTTCTCTAATTTACCGCGTCATTTCGTGAAACTGACAAGGTTTCTGCAGTATTCTTGGCAATGTTTGGTATTACTCATAAGAGCAGTTAGTTGTTTTGTCTTCCCAAGATCAAGGGTGGCTGAAAAACATGATTCACATTATTATCCCGGATTTACTTATATTTTCTTTTATTTTTTTTTTAAATTCAACTATAGGTTTTGAGATAAAATAAATAATTTATTAATACATGTACACACTAATATTTACGAAAATTTATATTAATAGTATGTACAGAGTTGTTCACTACTAATAAGTTATTTTAATAAAACGTACTTGAAGTTAAAAAATGTATAATATATCAATATTATAATAACTAAACTACCGAAAGCTCTATACATATTTATATCAAACTTACACGACCATGTATAGTTTTTATTAAATTTATTAAGCATTGCGTGAGTGATCAGTAATATAAATGATGAGAAAAAATGATGTGCTACCGGGATGTGCTACCGGTGAAACACTTCCGTTTGAAACAAGTACTACATCAAATACAATTTATGAATTACACAGTTTGTAACGGTGCTCGTATAATGTACGGGCGCATTCGTTTGAAACATATACGGTCCCTCATTTTTTCTGGGTTTTTGTGACGGCCCTGTATCCGATTTGATTTTGGCCCGACTGATCTTCAGGCTTTACAGGCTCTAGCCAGGGGCGTATTTACGGGGAGGGACGGACGAACGGGACCGGATCTCCCCCCCCAGAGATTAACGAGTTTTGTTAATCTTTTAATTTTTTACGTTATTTAATTATTTTCAGCTGTGTACGCTAATATAGTAGTAACACTTTTTTAAATATACAAACATGTTTATTACACAGCATTAGCGTGTACGTTTGAAGTATGAAGTGTAGGAAAATCAAAAAATTCGATAAGTATCTTGTAAACAGTGGTCCAATAACGTGCATTTGTATTGTGTACAGTTTACTTTAGTGGGACTGATTTAAGCCACATTAAAGGTAGTAAAGTTGGTAAGTCTTAACTTGTTTTTTCTTTTGTATGAAGCCGACCCCCCCCCCCCCCCCGGCCAAATTCTGAATATCCCACTGGGCTCTACAAGTCAATGGCAGCCGTACACAAAGTAGGTAGACCACAGGGAAAAAAGAAGAATGTCTAAACCATGAAGGTGAAGACAGAATTCTCTATGATTTGACATACCGTTGTCCTGGTGAGACTTCTAGAATCGTATGGATGCTGATTGAACGGCATGTACTATACTTCAGAAAAGTTTTAGTTGATAAAAGATTGTGTTAGATTGCCATTAGACGTGAAACACTACAAAGAACTCCAAGAAATATTACAGTAAACTGAGTTTTGAGAGAACTTTTGACAATTTGTAGTTGCTTTCCCAGAAATATCTCTCGGTATTCGCACTGACATCATAGTATTATATAGACGTAGATATTATAAATATAATTACTGTAATGCATAAAGCAGCGTACCTCTGTGTACCACATCAAATGTTTAAATATCGAACCTTATAAGAACATGATGTTGTTCGTAAAAAAATTCAATTAAATAAAAACAGTTTTTTGCTGCACACGTAATTTCAGTTGTCGATTAACTAAACACAGAACACAGTTTTTACGAAAACGGTCAGGTACGGTGTATTTCACAGACGGAACGAATGTTTGTAAACAAAAGCGGGAGATGAATCAACGCACCAAATCTGGGCTACGACGCGGATCCAACGTGACGACACCGCAACGTCAATATGACGTTCGATAGTTGATGACGTGGTAATCGGTTGCAAGTTTCCGGTCAATTTATTCTTACCTTGACTCTGTTTCCTGGTATCTAGTCACTGACGCTGCGTTGCGTAATACTTTAGATTACATAATTATAGAGTCGAGTGCCAGCGGCCACTTCTTGTGGGAAAAATTGGCGCCCCTACATCGATACGGACGTTACGGGCCGACAGTAACAACGCAGAATTCTCATTACAAAAACAAAAACGTACTTCAAGCCGAACGTACTCAAAGCCGAATATAACTCGATAACATTACAATTTCGCAATGAATATGTAGGCCTACACTTCAGTCTGTTAAAGCGTTTATTCCGAACGGTAATTTAAGATTTCTACGTTGTAAGGTTTCTTTCTATGTTGTAAGATTATCCCACATAATTATTTTACGGTACCGTACTTAACTGAAATGTTAATCTTTAAAAGCTAACAATACGTATTTTGGAAGCCGAAGGAGTAGTGAAACGTTACAGGCAAATAAATAGCTTGCACTCGATAAGTCAGTAGAAGCAAGATACGAAAGTTGAGTACTCACAGCAAAGTTGAAAGTAGAAGTGATGAGAGTGCGTAAGAATTTGTGTCTTCATTTATGATGTAATAATCTATTTGTAATATTTTCAAAATTATTTCTAAATACCGGGCTGTTAAGCCGTAGATGGTTGCTATGAATCGACGTCTTGTCGGCAACGTTTCGATTGGCCCCTCGGGAATCTTCTTTAGGCCGCCAAAAAGCGACAGAGTATGCGAAAACAGTAGCGGCAGATCTTCGCCGAACGATACCGGACACTTGCCGAAGATCCCCGAGCGAGGAATCAAAACGTTGCCGACAAGACGGCGATTCACAGCAACCGACCACGGCCTATCAGCCGAGTATTTAGAAATAATTTTTAAAATATTGTCACCGGCCGTGCGAGCTTTAAAGGTTAATCTATGTCTACCTTCGTGCACGGATAGGCTACTTGTATGAAACCAGAAACTTATAAAGCAGATTCAACGGCACGCTTCTCGCGGTGGGCTATAAGTTGCTTGACAAATATTCATTTGTTTGTAACGTTGGTTTCCAACTTAAGACGATCGCGGGCCACTGTCTAAAGATAGGTAAAGCGCGGAACTCTTCCTTCCACTAAGGGCTTCAGGCCACTAAGGAAAAGTACAGTTTTTTTGTAAATGTATGTACTAACTAAAACAAATTGTATGTAATTTAATTTGATTAATATTAACTAACTAAAATTACGTTAGAGATAACTATAATCAACAGTTGTCACCATCTGACTTGAAACTAATCAATGTGATTCCTGCGCTTGCATTTGTTTAGCCAGCTGTAGAATTTGTGGGCTGACACTGTTGCTCAGGAAGTCGGTATGTCATCGCTAGGGTCTTGACGATTTCTCGTACGCTGTACCTACTTCATAAGTGAGATGAGTATTCTTTTTTGTACTTGTGTCTTGTAGCTTCGCCCAGTGGTGCGACTGGGGTGGGACACTAATTTCTGGGGGGGGGGGGTTGAGACTAGCTTCTGGGGTGTGTGTGGTAGCTTGAAGCATGGACTTCGATTATTCTCAGGACGAATGAGATATTCAATATTATACCATATAATTATTTATACAATTACTTATATAAGCGTTATTTTAACACATGCAACTGACTTAGAAATAGGCTTACGTTAATTACGGAAATTCACTTAAATTTTTAATAGTCTTTGAGCCCTGATCCCCCCATCGTAATTACGCCACGGACCAGTTTTGAGCTTACCGATTGGCCTACCTATTGGGAACCATTGATTTATAATTACCAGTGTCAAGCGACTTAGGCCCACTCTGTATAATATACTGGAGTGCCATTTAGCATGAACTTACTGTAGACATAAAGTGTAAGGACGGCTCTAGAATGGAGGCTGAGCTAAGGAAAGTTGTGAGGAGAGGCTGTATCCTCTCATCTCAAATGTTTAACATCGCCCTATCATTGAACATATGATCACAAATTTTTCCAAAGAAGAACATTTTCAGGAAGTAAATGCAGGGGGTGAAAAATCACCATATTCAGGTTTGCATATGACATAGTTCTCTTGTGAACTAAAAATGAACACCACATCTGTTTATTATGAAAATGAGACTTTGTGAGTTTGACATGAAGATAAACGTGAAGAAAACAAAAATGATGGTAGTCGAAGATGACACAAGTAAAACGAACATTCATCTGGGAGGTGTAGTGAGTAAAGGCTATAAAATACACGGGTAACAGAATCTCATACGATAGACCTACATGGTCTACAGAACAAGCCATCGTAACTTGTACAGGCAAACATAACGTTTATGGAAGAGAAGAGTTTGCCTCAACTACAAGAGCTGAACATTTTTTCTTTTCCCAAAAATTTGGAAAAAATTATCATAAAATCGTTTCTTTTTGGTGTGGTAGAAAGAGTCCAGAAACATGATCCTGGAAACCAGGAAGAAATCTATTACGAGTTTCATTTGCAGCATTTGCACGTATGGGTCAGAAAGCTGGACTTTGAGGAAAGCGGAGAGGGGATGAAGCTTGAAGGTTTCGAGATGTCGTGTTGGAGGAGGGCGTCGTGGATACCATGGACGGATAGAGTTTCTAACGATGAGATTTTGAATACAGTGGGTGAAAACAGGACGTTGATTGGATCCATTCTGGAAAGGAGAAGTAATATGGTTGGGCACCTGATACGCCATTGAAACTGGTTCACCGCCCTGATAGAGAGAATGACCGAAAGGAGTAGTGGGAGGGGAAGGCCCAAACAGGAGTACATGGATGATGTAAAAGAGAGAAGAAGGTATGTGGGGATCAATAGGCTGTCTATGGAAAGGAAGAAATTGTAAGCTCACCAACCTCTGGGCTGAGGAGAAGAAGAAGAAGAGAGGGTGGGTGTCCATTGGGTAGAGAGAGGCAAGGAGCGAATAGAGTAGAGGTTCTGAGGCATGATTTTAAAGAAAAGCAAAGAAACACATGGAAAGATAGGGTCGGTAATGATGACACGATTAAGAATATACAGATGAGAAAGAGCGTGTAAAACCTTATCATAAAGACGTATCGATGTCTGTAGCCTTTCATTAAACACACTAGCTATATAGTTGTGGTATTAGAGGAAACACTTGTTGGGAGGAATGGCTAAAAGAGAGGTCCTTGAAATCAAGTAGACGAAGAAATAGATATGAAAGGATAAGAATAGCAGGAAATGTCGGGTGATCAACAGGAAGACCGACCATACGACTTCAGAATGCATCTTGAAAGTATATTAAGTCTACGGATTGAGGATGCAAAACGGTTAATACATACGGCATGTGGTCACTTCAGAACGCATACAGAACAAAATATTTAATAAAAGTTATTATTAATAATATACAAGTTTACGTATTGATGCTAAAAAAAATATTGGCTGCAGTATTTTAATTTTGGCGTTATTTATGTTCTTAAAGCGATAAAAGTCTATCTTATCATTTAGTTTTGTTTTCTTCTAATAATCCAATAAGGTCACTAAGCTTATTTGGAGAAATTATAAGATTAGAAACCGAACGCCAGAGCACGTTTTCTCGTCTGAATAGAAAGGCGTTTGTGCTGCCTTGTGTCGTACACAAATGTGAGCCAGTGAAAATAATATAATAATGTTGTATTGAAGCCGTCATCAGCTGTTCATTTAATTTCAGATACATTAACTTGTTGTTTTAGAAAAGAACCCATTAAACTAATCGTGTACAGGGGCAGACGCATCTGAGTTGTCCATCGATATTAATCACGCAGTAATATATCTTAACAGTACTGAAGTCCACCTTAACTGAATGTAATAAAACATGATATTGTAATGGATCCTACTAAATACATGTAAATAACACTGGCGCGTGCGCACACACACACAGAGTTTTATTATAGTTACCACACAAGTATACAGTTCCATGCTTGTATTTGTTTATTTTATTTTGTTGTATACAATTCATTGAACCTGACTTCCAACACCGCCAGAATGAACAAACTAATCGTGTACACTGTAAAATTTTGTTTATTTATTCGGTTTGATTATTTTCAATTTATTTGAATTAATTCTTGATATTACAATAAAATAAAAACATTTATGGGAGGAATGTAGGCCTATAAGATATATTTGTAAACTTAGATATATTTAATTGTTGTGTGTGTAAATAAAACATTACACAAAACAAAATAACAATATTATTAAAAAAGTAGTCATTTTTAAACTAACCTCTAGATGGATTAAGGTCAATTATAAAGGAAGAAATAATTTATTATTTAATTTTACAAGCATAACCATTATACAAATTAAATAAAATTTAAATGAATTCAATACAGATCGACAAATGTAATCCAACTGGGTGGATGACCAGATAGAAAATTTTTATTTTTCAAATACAAAACGTTTTTATTTTGGCACTTCCAACAGCCTCTTCCGACAGCCAAAATTTATTTTGGCTCGTCACACAACATTGTTCATACACATCCACGGACTACTCTTTCTCCTGAGTGCCTTCACTTTCTCAGCCTTCGACCCGCTGTGGCGTACGTCTCCTCTCAACATTCCATACGGCTGGAGGGGGCTTTGCCCCAGATCAGCCTGAGACTTGTTCTTCGCGTCAAGCTTCAAACTACTTGAAAAAAATTTGACGGAGCCTCTAGCTCGTGAAGTTAGAGTTTAAGATTTAATTCACAAAAAGGAATTTCTGTGTACCTTAAGGATAAAGGAAATTGAACGGCACCGGCGACAAGAGTAGGAGAATGTTCTGTATCAAGCCCCCCCCCCTCCAATACATGTCTCCGAGCCGAATCCTCCGGTCCAGGGGGTTTATCGTTTCGCTACATTTTGCCACCGTTCACCGAAAGAACACACGTCTAGGTAGGGCTGTCACACGTGCGTTGCTGTTCTAGCAAGTCGAAAGCTATACGGATGAAAGAAAGCGCGCAGGCCAGATATCTCACCACTAGTAGCGCAAGGTGATGAAACGAAGCAAAACATAACGAATAAAAGTGAAAGATCAACAGATCCCGCACGTAGCCTTTGATGTATTACAGAAAAGCGCTAACGTACGGGAAGGTACACGAACGAGCGCGAAAGGAGACGAAATGATACGAACAGAGGCAAATGGTAGCGAAATTCCTCCCACACATGCGTCTCAATTCGGCGGACGTTGCCCGTACTGTAATTCCAAATTTGACACCATTCCTCGAACGAAGACGCATGTGTGGAATATAGTAGATATAATGAAGAGTAGAAGAGCATAGCATATAGGTTACATATAATGACCATAAAACAGGCTTGTTAATATTGTTTTGACTATTCTCCGCACTATTAGGTCGTGGTCCAGTGCTGCTACATAAAACAGACGTATCGGCCCCACCATTGGAGTGTTACAACTACAGTGGTAGGTGAAGAGCCTACCCAGTTCCTTGTCTCAAGTCTTAACACTGAGGATGACCTCCAATGGTGGGGCCGATACGTCTGTTTTATGGGCGTAACTTGGGGGGGGGGGCAGGGTAAAGATTCATAAATTCAAGTGTGTAGTGAGACCATCTATATAATAAAATTAATAAAATATATATTATATACAAAATTAGAAAGTTTAGTAATAATTCTTATTTAGTAAACAAGGGACAATTTAATTTTTTAATGATCAACAAACCTTTCTTCATAAGTTGTACTTCCAGTTATGTTTGCCTAGAACAAATATACTGTAGGCCTATAAACATAAGCAATATCAGTTCTTCCAATTCTTATACCCAGTTTTTGTAAACGCCTCCTCTCCCTTAGGCACACTGTCACAAAATGCTCGGCAGTAGTAGCAGTAAGCCGAATCGGTCACAACACAAAGAAATTTTGAAATCGCTAGTCAGGCAATTTTCAAAGAAATTAAGACGTGTTACTACTTTGCGTTTCTTATCTCCCATTTCCCAGCACTTATCAACACAAAAACCAAAACAATCACAACAATAACGAATTAAGAAAGGGAGAAGCGATGTGTACTTTAACGGACTACGTACACGACCGAGCAACCGACCGCACTTGTATCAGTAATCATTAACAAATAACAGTTCCAAACGACCGTCTTTTAAGACTCGTGAACAAAGCCATCGACGTCCTGCGGTGTTCCAAAACAAAGTCTTTGTTTGTGTAAAAGGCACGCATTGTATTCCAGTTAATTTGGTCTCTAGCGTTTTTTTTTCGAACAGAAATATTATTTGACGTATATCATTCAAATCTGTCAAACATTCCCCTTACAAGTTTCTTCGAAAGAAATAAGAATAATAAATTTATGGCAACTAGTCGTCTTGGTAAATAGTGCTTACTGTGCTCGCAAGCATAGAAACTGTCTCCTGTTCGACTATTTGTTAGTTTTTATTTATAAACAACTGGAAACAAAATTTTATAATGCTCGGAACATGGGGCGGGGGGGGGCGAGTGCCCCTCACAAGTTACGCCTATGGTCTGGTTTATGCGGCAGCATTGGACCACGGCCTGTTAGCCCCGTGAATAGTGAAAACAATGCTACCAGAGTTGACGCCGGCCGTGTCCAGTAAAACAGGCTTCTTTAAATGAACGAGATTCAATACAAAACGAAACAATTAAGACATGGATCTGCTTGTTTGTGCAGTGGACAAAGCAATAATATTGTCCGTGGTTGCCGATTACATAGGTACTAATTAAACGCAGTACTAGAACTATGTGACTGAATTGTACGTGTGCTAAGGACGCCATCGTAGGAAGGGGCTAGGCCTATATGAAGAAAGAATGAAAGACAGAAATGCAAGGAGGGAGAGGGAGAGAGAGAGAGAGACCCGCACGAACTCGGCTTGACCATATCGGTAACATCTGACCACCACACTGCAGGTGAAATCAACAGACACGCACAATAACAGTTTCTCAGTTCGTCGCATTTTGTTTGCGATTAAGACAATTATTTATATACTATTTCCCAACAACACGTGTCCAAATTAAGTCGACATCGACAGTACGTATGGTTTGCTAAGGGAATGTGTTGGGCGTTATTTCCATCACAACTAACCACCACTACCAATATTACTGCTGTTGCTGCTACTACCACTACCACTACTACTACTACTATAATAATATTTTTTTCTAATGCTATTCTACATCCAGTGTCTACTGTAGATTTTCTGCCCACTGATACTCTCCAAGCCAGATATTTTACCAAAGTCGTTACCTGTCCTAACTGTACACGTCCCGGGTGAATATTGTTTTATCTGGGTGTTTTCGGAGTAATGTTATTTCTATTTAATTGACTTCTTTCCGAGCCATTATGCCGTGGTCCACTACTGTCGCAATGAACGTACGTTTCAACCCCACCGTTGGAGGCCATCTTCAGTGTAAAACAACTCGAGAACTGTCGATGATCTTCACCGGTTCCGGTACGGATCTTCAACAGTTCTCGAGTCGTTTTACACTGAAGATGACCTCCAACGGTGGGGTCGAAACGTATGTTCATTACGACAGTAGTGGACCACGGGCTAAGATCCCGGAGAGAAGTCAATTGAATTCCTGGACAGTTAACGCCTTAGGTACCGATTATTTCTATTTGCTTTTAATTCACTGTCACGTGAAACTCACGAAGTTCTCTCTCTCTCTCTCTCTCTCTCTCTGTTCCATTTAGGCACGCGCGTCTAAGTTATCGTGTAATAGTTATGTCTCTAAAGAATCAGCTCTAAAGAATTTAATTAGCTAAATATTCTAAAAACAACGAGTGTGCAAGCCGATGTCCTGCATACGAGTATAGGCTGAAGGATTACGTATGAGCAAGAGGTTGCGGATCTAATCCACTATATGTATCAGGAATCTTAATTTCGTGTGTATCTCATTAGTGTAATCTACGTATTTTCGAAATACTTTACATAAGATTAAAATGAAATATTTATTCACACATGATTAAAGGTGCAAAGGTTAAAAACAGAGCGACAACGTTTGTGTCTACACAATCCCCGTTAAAAAGTGGTCGAGGAAACGTGAACACGATCGGTCCGTTTCGCGGTCATGTGGACGTGTTAGAAGTCGGACACTGCGAGGGCCTACATTAGCAAAGGGTTTTCGGTGGTACTGTAGAGAAACGAAAGAAAGTTTATAGTTTCGGATGCGCAGAACGTTGCTTCCTGGTATTTATGATGATGGAACAAAACCAGGAACGACCATTGTTTCAGATAAATGGCGAAACTACAGGGCCATCCGAACATGCTGGAATGTTAACTGTAATCGGCGAAGGAACGAAACAAAGTGCAGTTGGGGATAAGTAAAGGACTACTTGAATAGTATTTTGGCGGAGTCCAGCGTACAAGTTGATTCGGATATATTTTAACAAAACGCTTCAGCATACTGACAGGTCCCCAGAACAAGTGTACCGGTAATTTATTTTGAATCGTGTTACACGTGTATGTAACAATTCAGTTTCTTGATGCATAACAGATAAAATCCGACTTTTCTATAATTAGTCACCAAACATGGAAACTCTCTTATGTGTCACGTTTAATGATTATCATATTTTACTTTTGTTTCTTCAATATTAGATCTTTCCTCCTGTGTGTGACTCAAAATGACTTTCATAATTTTTTCGCAATAAAATTCACTGTTCACTTCGTAAGCATTTTAATTTTTTGTACCAGCGTTTCCGTAACAGCTTGTTTCACTTCACGTTGTTTGCCCATTGGCTTTGCCGGTTCAAGATTCCGCTTTATCTTCCGGCTGACTTTTCCTGGTTATGTATATTATGTTACTTTTGGAAGTATTTTACGATTTCTCCCGTTCTTTGTAATGTTGCGTGCATTTAATCTGTACTGGTATTTTTCCACTAGTCATCGCTATCGTTTAGTTATCACCCATCTTTCCTTTCAGTGACGTCTTGCGGGTGACGTTTGTTGAAACTATTACATTTTACTCAAAACTATTATTGTCACGTGACAATCTCTTGTCCTGTACATCTTTCTGATCCTATTATCTCCTGTTCCTGTTTCCTAAAGCGAGACAAAGGTTATTGCAAAAAGGAAGACCTTTTGACAAAGTGTCTTGATTAATATTCTCATATTGTTTTCGTCTTTAACAAGACGAAGTTATAATTCCAGCCGTAACGCAGGAATGTGTTTGGCAAGTAGGACACCACGTTTTTTCTCCCGCGTTTTAAGGACCATTCCTTTGTCATTCAAGCGGAATGTAACTTTTTTGGTTATGTTTTCATTGTGTTTACATTTTTAACAGTAAACAACGGGTCTTTCGCGTTATACGACCACAAAGCTTGGCATTGGCATTTTGTTCATCTTTCATTAAACTGAGTATAGTTCTCAGAATTTGCTATCTCTGTTTACTGATTAGTTAAAATGATATTCTCTCATTTACACATTTACACACTCAGAAGGTCGAGTCAATGTGGTCGTCAGCCAAGCTTCGAAATAGGAAAGAGTGCGGAACTCATAGGGAAATGTTAGACTCTTACCTGTGTGAGTTTATGTGGCGGAAGCGACATGCAGGCACTGACTTATTTGAACAAATTATACAAGACATCAAGGCCTTTTGGCCTCCTGAATTATAAACAATAACTTTCCAGGTCGTGAAATTAGGTTAGGTTACGTTAAGTGTTTTTGGTGTATAAAATTTGTGTCTTTGATGAATAAAATATAAAACTACTTCAAAGTCTTCTATGCAGATCTACATCATTATTTTGGTAAGTTTTCACTATTATGATATTGTTAAAAAACAGAAAAGACCCGCTGACTGCCTTTACCATTACTCGCTTTTGTTTCTATAATCAACTCGTATAAATCACACACACACACACACACACACACACACACACACACACACACACAGAGGCGTGACTGGACGCAGCTTTTAACTAATCAGTAAACAGAGACAGCAAATTCTGAGAACTCTACTCAGTTTAATGAAAGATGAGCAAAATTCCAATGCCAATGATTTGTGGTCGTATAACGCAAAAGACCCTAAACAACAACTACTTTAAGGAAAATAATTCTCTTCTTTTATTTACACAAGTGTTCCTTGTTGGGGATCTGATACTGACACTCTTACATTCGGCTGTTTCTTATACTGCACGAGCACAAGCTGTGCTACCGAGACGCCTGAAGGGCGGGGGGGTCTACTGAATGATAACGCGTGCTTGTGTTGGTGGTGGGGTATTACTGGTTCTGTAAACATTGTTCAGTATGTTTTGCATAATAGCAATATGCGATTAGATTTACCGTGCGAGAGACAGTGTTAAACGTATTTCAAATGTGTAGTAGTACCGTGATACGTGCATTGGAATGGCAAACGTCACCGCATTCCTTGTTGGGTTGCAAAGCTTAACACATGATAGTAGCTTATCCACTGTCATGTAGTAATTATTGTAAATAATATGAGTAATGAGTAAGTTGTGAATAAATTGCATAAGTTCAACCTTATGTGCAGGATCATTAGGCGAACCCTTAAGTCAGCAAGTAAAGGAATACGCCTAAAATTCTACAAGGTGGTGGCTCTTAGCACACTTCTTTACGGGTCTGAGAAAGGCCAGGCCAGTCGCATCCAAGCGGCTTAAATGAGATTTCTCAGGCACGTGGCAAGGTATACTCTCCATGATCATAGAAGAAACACAGATATACGGCAGGAACTGAATATTATGAGTATACTCGACAGGATCGCCCAGTATCGGCTGAATTGGTGGGAACATCTTTGCCGAATGGATGACTGCCGCATCCCCAAACAACTCTGGAACTATAAGCCGAGGGGACGTAAAGGTGTGGGACGTCCGAGGAAGCGCTGGAGTGACCAGCTCTAATTTTTGCCTATTTGAGACCGGAACAAACCATCCCTGGTTTAATCCTTGAAGATGATGATGATGATGATGAATATGAGTTTGTTCCGGCGACCCTTTTTTCTGCAACTTCGTTTGTTTTTTATTAATATTTTAATTAATGTTTTAGTTACAGCTTTGTCTGTCTGTCTATATCTGTCTGACTGTCTGTCTCTGTCTCTCTCTCTGCTGTCTGTCTCCCCCCTCGCTCTCTCTCTCTCTCTCCTTTGTCTTTCTCAGGCATATACACACGCGCGCAAACGTACATGTTGCTCACTGAATCGAGGGGTGGCGAATCATAGATTTTAACATTTTAATGCACACAGTACTGTTTCATTTTAAATTTTCCGTTTTTAGCAACCTACGTGGAGAACATTTTATTTTATTCTATGTTTCAGTTCGTATAAAATTCGTAAACTATACTGTGGCCTTACGTACGTAATTTAGATACATTACAATGGCAATGTAAGAAGTATGGATAAAATTACAAAAGAGAAGATCCGCTGTAACTGATCTTTTACTACAGAGATGAAGAGAGAGAGCGGAAGGTAAGAATTTGCGGCGATCCGCACCGAGCTGATAAGTATAAATCAAATCGTAGATGAGGATTTTGTGTGCAACAGATTTGTGATATTTGTCGACGTAGAACTGTGAGTGGTGTCAAACGGAGGGAAGTCTGAAAACCGCAGGTCAGAAGGGCAAGAGGTGACGGCGCAGGTTGTTGAAGAGTTTTGTTGTACTCACGTACGACGACGTTGTGAGCGCGCATACGTGCTTCATCTCGTGCAAGCGAAGCTGTTTCACTGAACCGCTTCTTGGAACCGTGGTATCGAGTCCAGCGCGGTATTGTTTTAATTACTCTGCACCGATACGTATGCAAGCGCGTGCAAGCGCATCACTGAAGAACTTTCGTTAAGGAAGTATGCACGTGGACCTTGACCTCACTCTCACTTTCAGTCTGCACTACCAGTTAGAGAAAGTTGTTATTGTAACGTTCACTTTCTACAGTCTTACTGCTTGCCTATAGATTTTCACCAGTTGCGAGTGTATCTTCCGACACTGTACACACCTAGACGCTTTCGGCTCGCGCGAAATCACTACCAGCGCCTTCTGTTGACCATACAGCTAACGATACAGTACCGCAGCGAGAACACGATCGTAATCATCAATACGGTGTGTTGGAGTTGTTTGTACATACACGTTTACCTACGTGGCGCACCAACGAGTTTAAGAGAGAAATCCAAATGACAACGCAGGGAAAAAGTAACTCGCTCAGTTGACTGAGGAGCCTACTATAATGGTTAATAAGAAACGTTAACAAAACAACTTATATTATACACATAAAGAATTGGTTCAGTGGAATTTTGCTCTTTACGAGTTTGCGGCAAATCTGTGCGTAAAATTTCTGTGTTGTGCGAGTGCGCAAACTTGATCAATTTTTGACGTTAAATTCCTGTAAACTGGGAAG
Organism: Magicicada septendecula; assembly: GCA_034769895.1. Taxonomy (NCBI): domain Eukaryota; kingdom Metazoa; phylum Arthropoda; class Insecta; order Hemiptera; family Cicadidae; genus Magicicada; species Magicicada septendecula. Next base: position 129,601,128 of record CM068368.1, read on the forward strand.
TTTCGTCAAAACTCGAAACAGCAATCCGAACTATCAAATAACTTTTCTTCTTACGATGTATTGGATTTATTTATTTTTTTGGAGGGGCGTTGACTTTGTCTTTTACTCGAAATTCCGACTTTTTGGTAAATGAATCTTACACCTTAGGGTAGATACTGTACGAATATAAATGTTCTTGAAGGTTCCGCAGCCCGATGTATTGCACTTTTTATGATTTTGGAGGGGGCGTTGAATTGCAGTATTTTCTTCTGATGTCTCCTCAGGAGTCATCAGAAGACATAAGGAAACATATATCGAACAGAAGGCAACCTATCGACGCACTCAAATCCGAAAGAACAAGAACTCAATTCTAAATTATAATTATACAAACAAAATTTGTAAGTAATTAAAGTTACCTCTATAAAAGCGACTTATATAGCCTTTATTATTACCATAATAAGGAGCTTTCATAATTTTGCTAAAACAAAACAATAATGTTTTTTTAATAGCTAAAAACTTATAGGCTCTGAACAGTTGAACTCTGCATTAGTGCAATGAACATCGAGCTAAAATAATTTACTTGTAGAAAGTGGATGAATGCTGTTTACGAAATCTGACATGACCGGAATGTCTGTTCATTACTTCAATACGGCTGATGGTACGTACTGAGATTGTTACTGACGTTTCTCTGAATCGTCTCGACTCCTGTCGGTTATCCCCAAAGAGGAGACCAGAAACATAACTTAAACGGGTATTTGTTTACGTATCGTTCATCAATTGTCCCCATATGACCATCGGTATTTGCTGAATAAACACCAATTGATCGTAATAAATACGTCAATTGTGTGGTTATAGTATCGTTTGGGTTGACTGAGGTTGAAGATTCGAATAACTATAGGCCTATTAAGAGATCCTTAATGATAGACCCAAGTTCATCATTAATTGGCATGCTGTGCTCCCAAGCCAAGCGGATAGCACTTGATGCTGCTTTCCAGGTTAGATCGTGCTCGTACAAACATTTATAAATGTGGGCGTTATCAGTCAAAACACAGGCTTTCCTTCACCTCTGAGATGAATTGGCGGACACCGTGCCAATCTAGTGGCGGACACCGTGTCAATCTAGACGCTGATGATGGCCGCCGACGGTGCGACCGAAACGTTTGTCAATAACGACAATTGTGGACGACGGCCCGGTTGATAATAATAATTTCGACATTTTTGAACTCCACCTCCGTGATAGCTTGAGAACTTGAAAAATGTACATTTTCTGGTATCGAAAAAATTAAAATTCTTACAACGCGTGGGCGTTATCTATCCCAGTGGCCGAAATAAACAATCAAAACGCGTTTTTGGGGTAAATGCGTTATGGGTAAAAATTTCGGGTAGTAGGCAAACTCGGTGACTGTGAGTGAATACGTTGTTATAGGCCTAATTTCTACGCTCTGCTCACGGCTCTTATAAAAGTAGCGTTTACAGACCCAATAGTTTATATTTACTTCGTTAATGTCTATATTTGATTTCTTCGTAAACCAAACAGAGATGGCGGGAAATAGAGGGAGCGAAGGAGTAGGAGGTAGCGGTAAGCGAATCTGATATCCTGTGAAGAGGCAAACACAACTGTATTTGTATGAACTCAGCTGTATAGAAACTGAAGCTTAATAGTAGGTAGTTTCGTAGAGTGTGTTCTAACATTAATTTAGTCGTGTTATTCGGCTAGATTACCAGAACAACGTTCATACGATCCGAGTAGAAAAGAAAAGAACGTAGCGTTAAGAATCATCAGTAGCTAGACAGACAGCTGTCGTGCCGCCTCGCCGTGTGTTTAGAAAGTGCATGGCATTAATGGTCGGGGTCAGAAGCCTTCGTAAACGCCTACGCGCGACCCCGACCGTACATACACGCTTGCATACACCTACAGCTGATCACTGACATCGCGATGAAGGCAAAACTATTGTATTGCCTAAATTCTGCTACAGTTACTGAACCGGTTTCACAACAGGTCCGCGTTAAAATAACGAATACAAATTTATAAGGACAATTTACCTGTCCTATCTGGATGCCCTATCTTTGACTTTCATTCTGAGAATGTGCGCTGTTTACACGATCAACACGAAGAAAGTCATGGAAAAGTCAGTTTTATATGAACGTTGACGCGTTGTTTGTGAGTCTACATTTTACTCCGCGCTTCAACTACTTTGTTTAATTTAGAAAGGAGTAATACAGCAGGGCCAAATCAAAACCCAAATCGATAAAACTGAGGTGAGAAGTACTGTAGAAACGGTTATAAACAGCACCTATATAATTGTAAATGTTTTTGAGGATACATGATATTCAATAAACACAGGCCTATTTAAATAATAATAGCAAATATAATAGAATAAATAAGTACAAATCAATAATATTAAATATCTAAAAATATTAGATTATTAATTCTAAACGCACCGCGCGCGTGTGTGTGTGTGTGTGTGTGTGTGTGTGTGTGTGTGTCAAAACCAATTAAAACCTTATGAAAGACAACAAGTTGGGAAAAATTATCAAATTAACTTCAGCGAGCTTTTTTAAATTTTTTTAACTATTATTTGCGCCTATTAATTTTACAGTTTACTAATTAGAGTTGTTTCAAATTTAAATAATGAATATATAATTATTAAATTAGATTATTCCATAATGTTATATTATTTATTTTATTCGGTTATCAAGTTGTATAACTAATCATAAGTTGAATGAATTATTTTTAAATAATTCAGGTCACTAAAAATGTTTGTTTTAAACACATTTAAAAAAATGTTGGGTTTCGAAACTGTACAATACTAGCGGAAACAAATTCAGTCGGCTAGCAGCTCTTTACAACATTCAGAAATCTGTTTTGATTAGCTACGACGCTAACGAATCCGGAAGCTCTGTGCCTACTTCTTGTTCGATAGAAAGTCGAATACTTCATTCATAATCTAATTCCGTTGCACCATTTCTGTTACTGCTGTAATTTTTTCTCCAAGTCAGGCAGCTCTAGGAGTTTCAGGTTAGGTATGTTTGATTCTACAAGATTTCTCACTGGCCAGCTGAGTTTACGAAACAATCACTGACTCGACCATATGTGTTCCGTTTACAACACTGAACTGTACGTATAGCCTCAGTAGCGTAATTCTTTGTTCTGGGCTCCCCACAGGAATCCCCCGCCCAGAAAAATCTATCGTTGTCTGTTTCGCCAGACGTTCGATAACATCTACGACATTACTTATTTAGTGGCTGATTTCTCTAAAAAAATTCAGAATCTGTTAACACCTCAACAGGAACAATAAAGATGAATGTAGAAGCTTTCTGTTGATACTGGGTTATCGGTTATTAAGTCGGTATGCAGCGGCATAACTCTTCTTTCTGGGCCCCTCTAATCACATATTAAATGCCATTGTTCCCCCTTGAATGCTGACCCCTCCGAATAACTGTGGGAACTACTAAACTTGTATAACGTAAACAGAATAACTGTTCTTTCTTGTAAGATGTATAATCAATTATAATAAAATATAACTTTTGTTTCGATTAATAGTTTGATTTGTTATTTAGTATCATTACGTCTCAGATCAATGGAAAAATTACCAATAGTCACACATATTACTAATAACCAATTATGATTATTTCATTTATTGAACTTATAACCATCTTGCAAAAGTACAAATTTCATTAAATTTAAATTCATGAAGGCAGTGAATGTTTATATTACATTGTTTATCGCACACTTTATTAACTAATCTCATATTTTTAAACAAACCAAAAATCTGTTTCACCTTTCAAACTTTCTGGCACCTGCTAATAGCTTTATAATTTGAAATATTCTTGTTATAGAACTAATACTGCCACTGAAATTAAAGGAATATATTCTGATACAAAACAAATATACTTTAAAAAATAGGATTTTTGTATTTCAAAACATTATTCAGTACCGAGTAAAATACAAACGTAATTTGAAGATTTCTAACGTTTAGAAGATATAATAACAATATCTCAATGTCATTACTATATTAAAACCATAGGAGTATGAAATTCATGTAATTCTAATTTATTTTTCTTTTATTTGAACCTCTCGTGATCTTACTGCATTTGTGAGGAACAAAAGTGTTTATTATTTCATTAACATCAATTGATCTAGCAATTTCATTTTCCACACTTAGTACTCTAAGTCCACTCAGCCTTTCCTGGGATATCGTGCTACGTAGATAATTCTTAATAATCAGTTTCAGCTTGGAGAATCTTCACTCAACCGATGTTACCGGCAATGTTAGAAACAACATATAAGCAATGCAGACATCTGGAATGCTGCAAACCATTGAGAAGTTTCTGTAAACAAGAGATCACCGATTTCTTTTTTCTTGATGTCTTCTCTTAGAATTCTTCTGAAAGTTAACTTTCAGTGGCAAAATATAGAGTTTGATACTCACTCCATAGGCTATTCTAGTTAGAGTTTAGTTGCTTTTGATTTAACTGTTCATCTGACGCTGACGAAAGGAACTCAGGAATATTTGCGCCCCCTCGGCCCGGCAGTTACCCCACTCCTGGCCCTCCCATTGCCGTTTACACACCAGTCTGCCTATTTACACACCAGTCTTCCTAGACACTGGTACAGTTTTTTAGGGTACTTATTTTGCCACTTTAACGATTCGGATGTAATGGTCAAGTTTTGGCACTGCGATGTCGGATGTAAAGAGAATTTTTGGTTACTTTGTGACTTCTGAAAAGTATAACTGCCTCGCTTCAACCGTTCACTTTGGTTACCAAAGCAACTTCTATCAGTCGTAATCAGTTTTTTAGCTCCACCCGTGTAGTTTCATTGTGACACGTTGCAGTCTATCGAGCCTATACCAACAGGAGAATGGCGACGATACGACGGGTTAGGCTTCCTGAAGGTAACAAGCTGCGGTTGTTATTACTAATAGTGGCAACACCGCGTCCACGAGGACTAAACGTGTTCATTTTACTAACGGAACAATCCGATTGGCTCAGACACGTAGTCTGACCATTATAAGTGTTCTATACATTATTACATCAAAGGGCTCCGAATGTAAACCGTTTAGCTGTGACTACTTTTTTTTACTGCTACGAATTATGGAAAGGTGTCGTATCTGTTAACGAAGGAAACATTTAATCGTAAAAAAAAATAATTGATTTTACAAATAGAGCCTAAGAAGAAAAATGTTTCCTTTATCTTATTATTTCCTTCAAAAATTTCAACTCGGATATACTTTATGGCTATACCTAAGTCTTTCGCGGTCGGCGTCAACTGTTTTGGAATGTCTCCGGGGCGCTCCTGCCGCTCGCTATGAATAGACGTTTCGTACTCCCCACTGTAAGGACGATTCGGGAACTGGGACGCGACTTCACACCAGTTAACCACAATACTGTGGCAAAAGATGCCCTCCACAGCAGAGGTCGTGTCACAATGAAACTCCACGGGTGGAGCTAAAAAACTGATTACGACTGATAGAAGTCGCTTTGGTAACAAAGTTAACGGTTAAAGCGAGGCAGTTATAGGCATAACCGTGTGGACCACGGCCTAATAACCCGCAGACAGGATAATTACATTCCAATACTTTATGACTGTTCTTAATCAGCGATTAAATACGTAAAAATAAAACTAACCTTCCAAGAATAAAACAATAGTTTTCTCTCAAAGAAGATGTCAAAACGTTTTTTTAGATTTTGGGGTGGGGATTTTCCTCATCCTCGCCAGCAATCGCCCACTGGGGAAAGTAGTATATGCCATTTTGCTCTTCTTCTTGAGTCATCAGTCTTTCGACTGGTTTGTACCCTCCCCGCATATACCCGTGGGTGCGTGTGATACAGATTCTCTCACAGGCATTCGGGACCTACAGTTTAATACTGAATCCGAACGGCGTAGTTGGGGAAGGCCTACACTAGACGTGGTACATCTCACTGGTTTAACATTGACTTGCTAGGGGGAATGGTCCTAAATCACATGGCCCCGCCGCGGGAATCGAACAACTACGACAGCGCCACACGCTAGCCACTACGCCACGATCGCTCCTATTTGCCATGTGTATGTATACATAAAGTATACTTTCTTATGCCATACATTTTGTTCCCAAAGAAGACGACCGATTACTGGGCAGAGGCAGTCGCATGGTGCCAGTGATGTGAGTAAAGTGTATGGCAATCGTCTGTTCAGTAGTACGTTTGCGATGACTTTGTTGTTTAGAACAGGAACTGTAAACGTTAAAGGCTAACTACTCGGCCGTAGCTTCCGTAACCACACATACGTGCTGCCGCCGGCGCTACCTTGTTACGTATATACTGACAACGGAACGTCTTACCTTGAATACGTCAATGGAAACTTTTCTGCACTGTTTATCACCTGTTTCGTGTCAAGACGCGAACGAAACATGGGAAAGCTAATTAGAATTGTTACGTTAATACGTGAATCGTTTGACTATTTTGGAACATTCATTTACATTGCAAACTAATTCTGTTATCTATTTCTGAACAGGTGTAAATTTCTGATGTTTTCAATATTTCCGAATATATTGAAATATTGCGCTGTGATAGGTAGTAACTGTAGAACTCTGTTCACTGTTCTGATAGTAACTTAGGTGAAAACTTGTCAGAACGGAAGACGAAATTAGGAACAAAGCCGAAGTGCAATCGAGGATCTGTATGCTTGTCTATGAGATAGGCGTTATCACCAAGGCCGTCTGAAGATGAGAATTTTCAACTCTCTGACACTGTGGCGTGTGGAACGGAAAGTTGGTTGTTCAACAAAAAGTACGAAGACAAGTTAAGTTATCAGAAATTTACTTTTTCGGGGAGAAACTGTGAACAAATTGGAAAGACAGAATTACGGCAGGGAATCGGGGTGAAATCAGGATAGAGATGGTAGTTGGAAAGAACGCTTGATTGTACAAAGAGAAAAGAGATTTAGTATTCAAATGTAAGGAGGGCTGACCAAAAAGATGTGCAGAAAATAATGAATATAATAATTTCTGTACCAGTTAGAAAAGGCAGCTGACTAAAGGTTCATGGGTAGAGCAAGGAAAAACATTTCGAAAAATCTCGGAAAGGAGAAATGGATGAGCAACAGGATGTGGACCCTGGGAGACCCGAGACGAATGGAAAAGTTTGTTGAGAGAAGGTAGGCGGTAAAAATCGCAGAAATTCTTATTTCCTGATGGAAGTCAGTATGAGTCCATGCCCCTATCAAATAGGCTACTAATGAAGGCCATTTTGTGGTATGCTAGTACTGCCAAATCGTATCTTTCTCCCAGTAGGTAATCAAAACAAATACAGTTGGCCATCGATTGCACGCACCATTCGATCAAAATCTTTCAACCTCGGTAGGAGTTTTTATAGGAATATATACCGGTATCCGTCTTCGTATTATTTACATCTTACTAACTGTCTGACATACGAGGCTCACATAAACTTCTATAAAGTATGATAGGGATTTAAAACTAAGAAACAAAAACTAGAGTTAAAACAATCTAACTGCAGTGTTTAAACTACTATACAAGAGACACTATCAAACCCATGAAGATGAGAGTTGCTCAGTGGTACGCAATACTGATATATGAAACGGAAATTTGGGGGTGTTAAATAGAAGGAACAAAAATAATGTTCAATCAGATGATTCAGCTTCCATTTTAGCAAGGAAAATAGATTAAATTAAAGTTTCCTCCAAAAATAAACTAAGGTAAAATCAGGAAAACGGAATAACCGTAGTTTCCTGTAAAAATAACTAAAATTAAAAATAAGCACAACACGCTAACCGTAGCCTGGATAAGCAGCTGGGAGGGAAGCTATGGAGGCGGTGAAATCGTATCGAGTGGTACATACTATGTGACTACAAATAATATCGCAAGTTGAGCGGCACTTACGAAACGATCCGGTATGTTCGTTTAAGGTTTGGATATTTGTGGTTATTAAAGAATAGACATACCAGGAAACTTTACCTGTAGAATGTAGACGCATGCTGTGCCATAGCTATCCTACGACAATAGATCGTGCTTAACCCTGGAACCATACACCTATTGTTTAGGATCATTAACCGTATACTGGGGCATTGTATACCCCAAATAAAAATACACATTTAAAAAAAATTGCGATTTATTTTTACTAAAAACACGTTGAATTGCAAGAGCAGATTATTTTTACTACATAATATCTATTTTTAAAAAGAAAACTGGATTTTCATGTGTTTCTCTAATCTCTACTCATGGCAATGGCATTTTAAAAATGTTTTTGTACACGTATTTTTTTTATGAAAAGTACTACTGGCTATACCGGTTCCGATGACTAGCAGTATTTGTTTTTTCCTTGTAGAGAAACATTGTCCGGTAGCCTACTACAATGTTATCAGCCACAATGCGTGAGGTTTGCTCTTCATTAACATTCTGAACATTTGTATGGATAATAGGCTACATGCATCATTGAAGGTACCAAATTGAATATTGTTTTTATCATTCATAATCCTTTGTCATTTTCTGCTAACCATTGTATCTTTTATTGCCTCCTCTTTGTTTTCTGGTTCAGGGGCATGTTCATCAACAGTCAGATTGGACAAAAAAATATCTTCTGTCACATTGGCTTCTTCAACACAGTCTATTCCACCAACATTACCTAATGCATCGTCAATGTTATGGGAAATGTCAGAGCAGGACCTTTCTAATTCTAATAAAATTTTCTCTTTGGTAAGCAAACGGTTCATTTTACACACACAGAACAATGTATACAAAGTTGTTTATGAAAAAATACAAATACAAAAAACTACTCACACAGTAAAAACAATAACACTAACCGTACACTGGGGTACTGTGTGCCCCCCACGGTCACTGTTTTATATACAGTGTGATGTTGCATGTGTGAAGTAAACGTACCAATTGAAGCGCAATCAAGGCCGAGGAAAAGTCACAGATGTTGAAGGCAATAAAGGGTGCCAAGACAAAATTACCGCAAAATGAAAATTACATGGGGCACTGAGTGCCCAATGTACGGTTCCATTGTTAAATATGCGCCACAGCGCTTTTTTTGGACTCTTTAGCCTTTTCATCGCGTGAATTTGTTTGACAAAAAACTGCATAAGCATTTAAGCATAATTAACAGCATATAAATGCTGAGTTGGTACCGTGATTCCAGTTATAAAGTCAAGCGTCACATGTATTAATCCAAAAACTGGATTGATGACCTCACGGCAGTACCGTGGCCAGGGACCTCTACGCTTGTAAGGACAGACATAGGGTGAATATTAGATAAATTTGAATAGTTATGGATGAGAAATTTAAGTATAGCTTATAGCCTATAACGTAAGTCAGTCAAACAAAATTTGTATAGTTGTGTTGTCACCCAATTTTGTGATAGACGAAATTATCTTGGAGAGGAGGAAAAGAAATATGAAAACGTTTCTATGTTGCATCTTTATTCCAAAAAATTCAAATACAGTTATTTTTACTGTTCCAAAACGGTGTTATTTTATTCAAAAAAAATTCTTATAGTTATTTTTTACTGTTCCTAAACGGTGTTAAAAATAAGATCAGGCCTGTAAACAAAAATAAAACTAAGCTTGCCACAAAAATATAATTTTCTGTCAGTAAGGCCGTAGAAGTGTTTTTTTTTTTTTAAGTTGGGAAGAAATTTTACATTTTACTGGCCTCTCTTGGGATCGATCCTCGAAAACTGGCACGTTTAAAAATATTTACGAACATTACCACAAGTAAGGTTCTACCTATTTAAGTGTCTTATTTGGCTATGAATTATTGTTTTTACCGGTGTTTTTATCACGCATTAAGTGTATCGGTAATATTTAAACGCTTACAGTTATCGATCCTGCTAGTTTATTTATTGTTTTGTTTTTCAGTTTTGCATAATATGAATTCGTCTGACCGATTTCTCAGTTCTGTTCCTCTAAGATGTTTGTAAAATATTTTATGTCATTAAATTTAATTATAACTTATTCATATGTACTAAATAAATATTACTGCCTATCACAATCTCAAGTGAAATACACACGAAAGACGCGGGCGCGTACAAAAACATTTTGACCCTAATGGCTTAACGTACCGTTTGTTACGGGTCTGTCACTAAAATCCGAGTGACAGTTCCTAAAACTCTACGCGTTGTGCGTACGTCATTGTCTAACAAATTAGAAAGAAAACTAAGTGTTTTGAGATTGTTGTGTGTATTATTAACATACAATGAGGCAGGCTGTGTTGTGTTGTCTAGAAAGCACGCCAAGATTGAAGGCTTCGGAACTGGTACTCAGCTTTCTATCTCGTGTGGGCGCCACACACACACACACACACACACACACATACTTTCTGTTACCATTGTCTGTGAAACCTAGTTCTATTTTTTATTCCCCTTCCACAGCACTTATATGAGTGTTTTTGTTTTTAAAGGTTTCCATAATTTCTGTGTACCGTGCCTGTTTAATGAAATAACTGTTCGTTAAGTAGGTACTTTCCAATTTCAACCGGCAACGCGTTGTATGACATCCAGTTTAAAATATATGGATATTACGCGATAAGTAATGCTGGATTCAATTTTATACTTTTTGAGTTATAATCGTTTTCACAAATTTAATTTTGTCAGTACAGCTCAAAGAAGTTTCGTTTTTGCCGAAAAGTTTTCTTAGACTTCTCCATTTTAACGATTTTGTTTTCAACCTAATCAGCTAGCGTATGTCCTTCTGATTGCAGAAAACTTACTTAATCCCTAAAGTTATTCTACTCTCACAGTGTGTAGTCTAGTGTGGGTTTGTTTTTTTTTTCCAGTTCTGTATTTCAGCCAATCACACCAATTTTCTCCCCTTTTCTCAAGTGCTTTTCTATTTCATCTTACCATGTTTTTCTATACTTCCCTTTAGCCCACCAGTCTTCTTTTTTTTACTTAGTACAAAGAAGTCTATTTAATTTTTTCTTATTTCTTTCACAGCTTCATCGAGAACCAAGGTGGAAATTAATGGACTCATTACGAATCCTAGTTTTAATCTCTAGATCGATTCAAACACTTTCTACGTCCGATGCGTTGCAGTTACGTAATTTTTATTTTACCATACATTTCGCAGTCAGCGTTTTGCGAGACAGCGACTTTATGTCGCTTACATATAACCACGAGCGTATTTAGGGGGGCGAACGGGGCCGGACCCCCCCCCAAATGGTCGAAAGAAGTTGACGAATTTTGTTAAACTCTTAATTTTTAGACTATTTTATGATTTTTCCAGCTGTTTATGCTACAGCAGTAACAATTGTTAAATATAGAAACAGGTTTGTTACACAGTATTTCCGTAAACGTTTGAAATATGAAAGAAAAATCAAATCAGTCAATTAGTGTCTTTTAAACAATGTTTCAATAACCCGTTTTTTATTGTGTTATTACTGATTATATTAATGGGACTGATTTTAGGATATTATCACACGTTTTTCAACCACCTTAAAGATAGAAATGTTGATTAGTCTTCACTTGTTTTTTTCTTTTGTGAGAAAGCGGACTCGACCGGACCCCCGCCCCCCCAGACCAAATTCTAGATACGCTATTGCACACAAATTGTGGACCGCAGATTCGACATTACAAGCCATCTTGTTTTAGTCGTTCACTTTATCACTTTAGACTTAGTTTTAGTGCGCCACAAGTACGCTGTTTAGGCCTATATGTTTTCTGACTCCATGATTTTCATTGTTCATTTCCTCAGTGGAGATTTCCCGTACATAAAACGGATAATTAAATTCATATTTTCTCCTCAGATGAATCGAAATACCGCTGGCGGGAAGCGAAAATAAACGCACATGTTAATTATTGTGGCGAAGGTTGGGTTAAATCAGGAAGGCGATTCGCTTCAAGAAACTTTCTATTCTTACCACTGATACTCGTCGGTATTTTAAGTACGGATTCCCTCGTTAACGCGGTTCTATAATGAAATTATCTCGTGGATTCCCATGAACACTCTAAGATTAACAATTAAAAAAAAACCACATACTTTCCTTCAAACTGAAGAAAGCAAAATACGTATGTAATGACGTAACGCAATTTTTATTTCGTATAAAGTATTTTATTATTTTACGGTGGAATGCATAGTTACTGGAAGATCGCGTGACGTTCGTTGGTCATGTTATGTTGTAACTTGGTCCAACGTCGAGTTCTTTCGACCCCGTCTACCTGTCGTCGGGGCAATAAAAGAGTCTGCCTGTGACATCAGGAACGGCGCGATGTCTGCACATTACAACTCTTCCCATTGTCCAGCTAGCCACTGTAGAAATCTGCGGTATGTACTAGACACACCTAGAGAAGCAACAAACCATCGATCTAATAATTCAGAGAAGAAAAGACGTTTTCTTTTTTCGACATCCTTTCGACGTTTTGACGTTTTTGGATAGCATCGTTTTAGGGAAGCGAAATTTGAAAGCTGGGACGACAGGACTCATCTCGAAGCAGTGTAAATGTGAATGTGACGGAAAATGAGAGAAAACACATTTAGGAAAGCGAAGAGAAATTGTTAGTCGGTATTGTAATGAACTGAAGTTACGTGAACTCGGTATTATATTTGTTGTTTCGAAACGTCGCTTAATATAAAAAAAGGCAGTGACGGAAGAAGTCCGTCCCTGTGGTAGGCTTAATGTCAATAACCCATCACTGATGTCTTTTAAAGAAATCTGAAACTTTTCGGTAGTATAGAAATCTCGTGAACGTTGAATCAGTTACAACTCATGTCGAGTGTGTATCAATTTAAAAAAAGAACGATTAGCTGTTAGGCTACTGTTTATTTCCGAGGCGGCAAAAACTGATTGTAACCCGTTAAGTGTTTTTAGAGAGACAGAAAGTTTCTTGTCTCTTCCACCATAAGGCAGTGCCCCTATGATCTGTAGGCTATCATAAGACATAATATGTTTATCACGAACACTTTGGGAGGCAAGATTTTGAAGCACGGTGTGACGTATGAAAACGTATTTGGAAGAAGCCAAGATAAGAATTAGGAATACGAGAGTTGGTTCCCAATGAAAGGAGCAGCAGAAATCAGAGGGAGCGGTTTCAGCGGCAAGTCGTAGCCTTCGCGACATGTTAATGATTGTAATATTGAAATAATACGCTGCATGATTAATAAAGAAATGAACTAGCCTGTAGTTAACATACTGACTTCCTGGAATAATAAATTGGCCATGGTGTGCAGCCTTATTGGTAACGTTGCGAAAAGTTATGTCTCTATCCTTCCTCCACGCGGAATTAATCTGAACGTCCTGAAGGTTCACCTTCAGACGTCTATATACATGTGTGTGTGTGTGTTTAAGCGATGAGCTTTACATTCACGTCGCGATTGTCGAATTAACGCTGGCATTCTGTAATTGTAATTGTAATTGTTACGCATTAATTGATTCCTTTACGAAAACGTGGTGGAGATAATTACCTATGCATAACGGAAGACCACTACTATCGAGAGCAAGTGATTTAAAGAGCTGTACCCTTGAAAATGGCAAGAACACAACAAAACGTAACATTTGATTGGAGTAATAATTGTGTTTGGCCTTGGTCCGGGCCAGTCACGACTCGCCCACAGCATCCTACTCTCCGCGCCGTGCCGGTATCTCTCTAGACGCGACTACTGAAAAGTTTTCTCTCTCTCTTGTTCTCTCGACTCTCTCCCCTACCCGCCCTTCGCTACGCTCTCATTCCATTATTCAGGCTCTTCTTATTTTTTAAAAAAAGATTACAACAAATGTTCCGTTCGCGATATGAATAGAAATTATTTTAAAATAGTTTTCGATTTTGTTGACTCCCGTATTATACACGCAGGCACGCTTGAAATGTCTTGTCTCATCGAACAAATGATTTGTTGTTGTGTGGTTAAACATCCGATAATGAATTATATGGAGATACAGTTCCAACCCGAGTTATAGTTTTGTCGAATCAATCCAAACTGTTATACGGGTACGTTCAGAAGAATAAGATTTTCAGGTGGGAAAGTTTTGGAAGATGTTAAACAGAAGTTTGCTAATGTTAACAGAGCAAATTGGTTCACCCTTTAACACAACATAATTGAGTGAACTTTTGCCAGATGATTTTTAAAAGGTAGTTATGATAACGATAGCAAAGAAATGCTATAACAGTTCCACCTCATGTCCTTTGGAAATACGGTTATATAAAACTCTTCGGTTTATGAATGAAAATGACTCACTAACTGTAGTTAGTTCAGATTGTGTATTTTGGGAAAAGAACACTGCTGTTTGAAACCAGAATGCAGGAAATTTCGTCCACTAGATCAGGATAGCATAGAAATACTTCTTAGTTTTGTTACAACTGTAAATTTATGGACGTAAAGTTAAATCGAAACTGGATTCTCTAGAGTGTCAGACGATCGGAAAACGTTCAAAACAGTAATGGAGTTACAAACGGGTTTATGCAAGGTGCGCACGGCGTTGAAGGAATTTGAAGGGACACTTTACAACCTCCAAAAGGTCTATACAAGGTGCGCGCGAGGCAACTCTTGGGGGTCTCGGGAGGCAACACATTATTTAATTAATACATTACCTTATCCTAGTTCCGTCTTGTGACTTCTTCTAGTACCTTTGTGATGCGTTGCGGAACGCTCGTTCCGTCTTCAGACGTAGGCTGGCTATATATATATATATATATATATATATATATATATATATATATATATATATATATCTATCCCTAATACGAAAGCGTTAAACATTAAAATTTTAATTAAAATAAAACGCATATCAACAATAAAAACTGATTCACGTACACGATACTTCAACAGTAAACAGGATGCGTTTTTGTATCTGAATATTTTTATATTATTTGTTTAATTGCTGTGTTTACTAAAAACCGTGAACTTTCTACTAATATGTTTATAAAAATTCACGTTTGAGATTACAGTAAACAACCGTTTGTCATTGAGGGTAAAGCGTGCCTGTCCCCCAAAATGTCCATCCTTTACATTAATCTGCCAGTATTATAAATTGAAAGAGATTTGTCGCTGAACGAGCGGCTCGTGACAGTCCATGAGGCGGAAAGTCATTTTAATCAGATTTTAGATAATATGTTATATAAAACATTAAAGAACACTTCTTTGTACTAGATTGATAAATTTCCCTACCTCTCAGCGTGATTTATATAATAAATATTGTTACGACGTCACAGAACAATCTACGTGTTTATCGAACGTTCCAGAGAGATCCAGAATGTAAGCGTGTGGCGTACGTGCTGCTAGACGCATTTTGCGAGAATCTTCTCGACTGTGCCGGGCTTCGCTCGGGCGCTCGGCCTGTGTCAAGGCCGCAGGTAATTACGTAGTTCACACGAGAGATAAGACGCAGGTTGGAAGCTTCTGGTGTGTGAGCGGGACTATAGATACATGGCGGTAGCGGCCTGAGTTTTCAGTTCAATGCGAGATATTGGATAGTGCGGTTCGAGAGCATTAGTGCGATATATTTCCAGAGCGGTTCGAGTCATTACTGTGTACGTTCGAGTAGTTATTAGTGAAGTGTTGCGTTTTATAATCGGACGGTATAATTGTAGTACAATTGAGTTTTAATATTAGTGGATACTTTATTGCGTGTGAACAATTTTCATTTGATTTGTTGTAGAGACTGTGTTGTTAATTACGAACTGTTTTACTGTAACAATTAAAGGTGTGATTAGTGACTTAATTGGTGTCTTGTACTTATTTTGTTTCCACTGTGCCTACGTTGATCGAGTAGACCGTCGTAACAATATGAAACAATTTGCTTTTTACGAAATAATAATATAAATTTAGAAATTAACTTTCATATTAAGTGACCATAAGATTGATCTCTCTGATGTATCGTTGTCTGAGAAAGACAAATTTCCTGTTACAGAGGTTAAGAATGCTCTGAAAACCGTGAAAAATGGATGGACACCAGGTCAAACTGGACTCCATATAAGCTCTTTAAAAATGGGACAGACCTACTTTTGGCCCTTTTGGTATTAATTTTGGGCCTAATTCAATTACTTTTTAAAGGTGAAAAGCTCCTCTTGAACGGATGACTGTGTATATTTCCAGCCTCCACAAAAAAGGCAGGAGAAAGACGCTATCGAATTACAGAGGAGTAACTGTAACCAACTATGTCTCAAGGTTATATGGAAAACATATCAAAGCAAGAATTGAAAGCCAATATGATGATACTGAGGAACAGAATGGGTTTTGTACAGGTCGATATTGTATAGATAATATCTTCATATTAAAACAACTTCTTGAATAAAGAATGACAAAAAATGTCAAATACCATTTAGTATTTAAAACGTCAAGAAGGCATACACTGAATAAGCTATGGCGGTGTCTTAAAAGTCGTGTCAATGATGTATATGTTAGAGCTGTGGAAGTTACAGCTATACACCAACATTACTAGCAGCACGAAGATAGGCTTAAGCGATTTCTAGCATGAAGAAGTAGGCAGCACGAATTTACAGTCACCAAAGGATTGCTACAAGGCTGTATTATAGCACCCACTTTATTTAACATATAGGCCTACTTGAAGTTAGCTTTAGAAGGTTGGAGACGCACCTGTCGCAACACAGGAATAGCTATCAATGACGAGAAGCTCTTCACTTTGCATTTCACAGAGTCACTGTTACACACGACGGCACAAATGTAACAGAAATACAAAATCGTATAGGTCAAGGGAAACAAGTAACCAGACAGTGCAATCCACTTTATGGATCAATCAACTAAGACCCGAAACTATAATAAAAATTATAAGACAATATTGGAAAGTGCTATAACATATGGAGCTGAAGTGTGGGAAACTACAGAATATATGGCAAAAAGATTACTGTTTTGATTGTATATTTTTATAGTATTTTCTATTGTATGACTCACACTAACAATTTATTAGAGGTATTGTAACAAAAGTGTGTGTTTTAACGTATAACTTCGAATAATTCCATATTAGCACTTCCAATGGCCAAATTGCTAATTTTTTAATCTAACCACAGCGTATATACATGTATATTTGTATATACTAACTTCTGAGCTTTATTAGTTTAAATGCAACCACGGAAATAACAACATAACAAATTATAAAACAGCGGCCTTATTTTTCTTTTCACGTCTGGTTTAGAGCGAGCTGAACTGCTGACCGCCGCGCACCTTGCAAAACCCCGCACAAACATGCTACATTCAGTACTGATAAAAACTGTCCCACTTTTCTGTTAGACATCAGAAAATGTGACTGTTAGGCACCAACGATTAAATCGATATGAAAAAAGATGAATATTTCTTCAAAACTATAGGGCGCACAGAAAATAAGTGGAGAGTTTCACTGTGTGATTTTGATTGAATTATGCAACTGTTATCTGGTACCCGGCTTGTGGAGTTAGGCCGGGAGGCGATTAAAAATACATTAAATATGTAACATAACGATGTGTCGTTTTGAAATCTTCATTATTTGTCGGATCGTTACCTCATTACTGGTTTATTTAGAGCGTTGTATAGGAAATGTTACAAACAAGTATTTAGAACAATCAGCGTAACACGTAAGGCAATATTTTTTGTTTCCTTTTTTTATTCGAGTTTTCCTCTTATAGGTCAGTCGTTTTCCTTCATAAATTTCGGTCTACCCATTACCCTGTTATTAAAATATCTGGATATTGATCACCTTACAAGTATATGATTCTTCATCTTGTTATTTGAATTAGCAGATAATTGTAATTCCAGTTTTGTCGTGTTTACTTGCTGAACAGCTTGAACTGCTACTTTTCATATTCCGGACGAGGCCTTTCAGTGTTTCTACCTTTCGATTTTGCTTCAGGTCGTGGTTTAGGATTTAAAAGGAAAGTAGAAACACTGAAAGGCCTCGTCCGCAACATGACAAGTAGCAGTTCAGCAAATAAACACGACAAAATTGGAAGTAGGCTATGTGATTATCCTAGTCTTCCTTTCCTAAGTCTTCTAGAGGCCCACTATGTTATTTATCTCGGTTCAGATGTAAGTCTGTTCTTCTAACCTGATTGTTGTAGAGCATGTCACTCATATTTTTTCTTTGTTTCTACCGTATATTTTATCGTTTCCGCATAACTGAACGCCACAGTTCGGATTTCACCCTTTCTTTCAATAGTAATAAGAAAGAAAATTTTTATCACAGATTACTGTCTTTTGAGTATATTTTGGAAACTCCTTCTCTTAATCTGTCATCTAATACTTTTATTGGTGTAAAATACTTCAGACCAGGCCATGTAGAAATTTGGTATCTTATTTGAACGTCGTACCTTGGTCTCGGTATGCTTGTCACATTTGCCATTTTGTTAATAATAGAATCAAAATATTTCACTTTATCACACACTTGTCCTTTCATTTTCTATAAGTAGTCATTTTCTTAAATATAATAAAAATATTTAGTCTTTTTAAAAGCCTTTTTAATGAAGATTATGGATTCCATATATTCTTTACCTTGAGCAGAACTCATCTAATCGTCCACAAACGCAGAGAATGTTCGTCTCCTACTGGTTCATTTTCAAACCTTTTCTGTAGCACGCTTTCCAATAAAATGAAAGGGAATAGTGAGAGGGAGAATGAATAGGGAATAGTGATAGGGGATAGTGAAAGGGGGAATAGTGATAGGGAAGGGTGAATAGTGAAAGGGAGAGGAGACCATTCTTGATTGTTCTGAGCATCTTAAGCTTTCTGTTAACTTGTTTACTATCTTTTATATTCGTCCTTATAGATTCGAGGACATGAGTTTCTGTGATAACAAAATTTTCCGTGTAATGCGGGGCAAACCCATCTCCATAGCACAGTCCTGGAGGACTAAGTAGTTTCTTGCCTATACTCCGGGCCACCTTTTGAGCAGACTAAAGCGGAAGTGAGGGAGTAGGCGAGGGGAAGGTGCGAGTGAAAGGGGCAGCGCCTACGGTGTTGTCAGATGGTAGGAGAGGGGTAGGGGGACGCACGACTGTCAGCCGTATATATCTATGCTGTCAGCACGAGTTATGGCAATGCTGTCGCCAAGGCGGAGCTGCCGCACTTACTCTGTGAATATCTTGACCACGTGGGTTACATCTGTGCTGTATTGTTCATTTGGCAACCAAGGCGACTGTGAGAGGCGACGACATCAATTCCGCTTTAGTCTGTTCAAAAGGTGGCCCGGAGTATAGGGTTTCTTCTTCTAGACTCTGGTAAGCCGGTGTCCAAATTCAGGCATATTAAAAATATCCGCACTTTACTGTTGGCGAGCGTACTGAAGGTTGATATGGGTCGAAAGTCGAAACCAACTACATTATACGACACGATAGTAACTGGGTCCAGTGCGATTAAGCTAAGCCTATGTATGCGCATGCGCACTCATGCACATTACGTCACGTCTGTACAGCCATGTGCCTTCAAAGTACGTCTGGAACTTCAGATATTTCGGTATTTCGCTAAACCACTGGTTTCTCTTATCCTCTGTGTACTGTTAACTGTAACGTGGGTAAAATTTATAATCAAGCTGCATATATAGGCCTACGTGTGACTTACGTATCATTGGAGGCACATTATTTTAAATTTAGGTTTTTATAGGAAACTTAACATTATTCTCAATGAACAATCTAAATAACCTTCAGTTATTTGTATTAACCATATTATGTGGTTTTGGTATAAACGTTTCTATTTTTCCTTTTGTTTTTGTTTTATCACGATTTAACGCATCTTAAAACACGGTTTCAAAAAATCTATTTCTTCTGAGATCCCTCAACATAATAAAGATTCCACAAATAAACAGTGGAGATTCTACAAGGTTGTTCCGTTCCCCTCTACTTTCCTCATTCCGGCGAGACAAGGTCAGAATTGGCCTTGGAATTTCAAAACTATTTTTTGCAAACTTTAAATACAAATGTAAGCAAAAAATACATTAAGTTAATGACAGAGGGCTGTAAAGTACTGAATCACCCGAAGGAGCTATCAGCCGGATCTACTGCCAGTTCTCGGGGTCACCCACTAACTGGGATTTATTAAACACGTCGCTACGTTTTTCGCATTTGCGAAACACGTTTATGAGTTTATGTGTTCACCCATGTCTCACGTTGAACTTACGAGGGTCAGCTGAAAAGTTCGCGGAGCGACATCTGTACCTTAGCGGTAAAACCAAAATTTTTCGTGTGCTCCAAGATTTGTATTTTATGTGAACTCCTGATAATTTCTAAATCTATCTATCAATATCTATCAATTTATTCATTGTTTACAAGCTGTTTAAAATTGACGTGTCGTTCGTGTTTTGAAAATCAGACAAAATCAAACATCATGGTGTGATTCATTGTTAAAAATTGTTTAGGGCCAACGGAAATTCAGAACGAAATTGTAAATGTGTCAGGATATGCTGCGACTTCAAAACTAACGGTTTGTAAGTAGGCACTTGAGTTTAAACGTGGTTGTACGAGCACTGAAAACGTGGTCGCACTTAACGCCCAAAAAAATGCAACAACTCCAGATGCGGCAGCCATCTTGCAAAACGCTATTTCGCACCAAGTTCTTCAGTTAAAGTATGATTCACACGCTCATACGAAATGCCTGATTTCAGCAACGTCATCCACTCCTCAATCTGCGGTCTTCCAACACCCTATGAAATTTTTTCAATACTGTAATTTTTTGTTGCACTCTTTGGACGTCCGCTGCTGGGATAGTCTTCAGTGCGTATACGACGACGTTTAAACTCGTGTGTGCCCCACTTACCATTGTTTCTGAAGGCGGAGAATCTCCTAACACATTAACAATTTTGTTTTGACTTTCCGTTGGCCCTAAAACGTTTTTAACAGAGAATTTATCACAACACGATGTTTGATTTTGTGCATTTTAAAAACACGCGTGACAGGAATATTTCAAACAGCTGGTAAAAAGTGAATACATTGACAGACATATCTGGAAATTAACAGGTGTTCACGTGAAATATACGTCTTACAGCACACGAAAGATTTTAATTCTATTACTGAGCTATAGATGGCGCTCCGCGAACTTTCAACTGATCCTCGTACATGCCATCCATGTTATGCCCTTTATGATATTCCGGATGGTGTCTATCTGAATTCTGTATGTATTTCGTAATTTAATTCACACCTACTTGTTTGATTAGAATTGATTGTGAGTAGTTCCTCCATAATAGTGGAGACTGAATAAGTCATAAGTTGAAGTTTTATAGTTTCTTATAATTATCGGACCTTCATTAATTTTGTATATTAAACGTTTTCAAACTTAATAAGAATTTTTACAACAGAAATACACATTAAAGCAATTGTCAATATGAGACATTGGTTTTTGTCTATTAAACGAGCGCCGCTTCACTGACTACCAAGATTCCTGTATATTCTCTCAGTATTATATGGAAAAATTTTATTGAATCCGTTACTTCAAATTTTCAATACAATTTTGATTGCATAAGGAATGACGATAACTGCTCGCCGTTAGATGAACAGTTGCAGTTCAGCCTACCTACCTAACGTCTAAACTGTCTACTCTATATACTGTAGTGTCCAGTTGTGTGCGATACTTTGTCGCATTCACTTGTATTTCAAGGTAAAATAAATGAATTCTGGGATATGTCGAGTAGTAAAGAACTTTCATGTTGAAACTGACGAAAAATTGTTCTTATAGAGGAAGAATCATGTGAGTCGTGTGTATCCCCAACATCTGGTGTCGGTGGTGGTTCATTGCCGAAGATCACTGTAACACCTAACATTTCTACCTGCGCTGCAAACCACATAAGCTTACCAAGGAACGCCAAGAAAGATCGCCGCTCTACACCCACTTTCCACGTCAACCAATGGGATGGGACCCTCTCAGTGAGTCTAACACACTTCATTCCTATGGAATTTTCCGATACAAGCTATAACGTTGTTCAGCGGGTACCTCATAGAAGCACTACCCATACATCATATGTTTCATTACCCAGAGACGCGGACGGGGGCCCCCCCCCCCAAGCCTCCAGCAGCGCCGGGTGCACAGACTCCACACAGGTTCCCGCCATGCTTTTTACTGATACCGCCGATAATCGGTTATCCCCGCGCCCGAAACCTAGTGAGAACTAGGGTGGGTGTGTTGGAGGAAGAAAAAGATATCGGTTATCAGCGATATAGCCTTCACTCGCATTTCTTTGAGCAGTAGCCTCGTGCCAACCTGGCGAGGGTTTGGCCGGCCATCAGCCACGAAGCGACTTACCCTAAACTCAGTGATGTAGTACTACACCTTAATAGGGGTACGTTATGTGGACAGGCTGTCTATTAGGGTTCATTACGCTTTAATGTTAGCAAGGCCCACTGGGATATGAGTGGTTACCTAGCGCAGGTACTTGCCGGTGACGAGGGAATCCTGGTTCCCGTTCGCAGGACCACACATTGGCCTGATTGACATCAACCACCCTAATCCAGCCGAAATGCCGCTTCATTTTCTTGCCACGATGAGGTGGTGTATGCGGCGGGGATGGCAAAAGTCTAAAGCAACCGTGAATTACATTATAGGCCCCTTCTTCTCGCCAGCGGGGCCATAGCCCGAGGGTCCCATCCCCGATTATGTACCCGCAACAGAAACTCAAAAGGATGAAGGTGATGTTCCAAGCCTTTGCTTCTACCATCCCCGGTTTTGCATTGAGCTGGAGCAATGCGTTCTTCTGAACGCTCTCCAGGCGTTGTGGTCTGTACCCTCGGTTTATAAACGTGCAGCTCTAACCCTCCGCGGGTTGCGGTGTATCGACTGTCTAGGATTTAACTGTAGAAAGCCGTCTCCGACTCCACTGCTCGAGGTGGTCACATGTACCCGCATCAGAGACGAGTAGGCCTATTTGTTCGGTTCCATGTTCAATGCTACAGGACTACTAGCTTTCTGAAACAGATATGTAACAGGAAAAATTAAAGTAAGTGAAATATGTTATCATTTGTTTAATTAACTGGGAAAACGTGTAGTTAGAGTTAACAATTTTGCTACTAACTAGGTCTATGTCAACAGATACAAATTCAGGTGGCGCCTGTACAATAAACAAATACCGCGCGGAGAAATTAAATTTAAAAGGATTGTACTTCTTGCTCCTGCCGGTGGGAATAATATCTTGCACACTGCATCGTGATATTGTTTTGGAGTAACAAGCGACTCTACGATAGATAGACTTTACACAGGTAATTTTTTATGGCTACTCAAGTATTGAGAAACATTTAAATCTTCAAAGTCGAAAACCCTCAATATCAATAAAATAACGGCGTTTATCGATTATGAATACGTGTTTGATCGTATAATTAAAAGTAAATTAGGGATTGGTTTAGAATTTACACAGGCTGGTATTTAAGAAACTATATTATCATAACGATGAAGAAAACGAATAAGGACAAGTAAAAACACCGAGTATGTTGTTGACTAAGTAACGTGATAATTCATACAAAAATAAGTTATTCAATCCACTTATCACAAAATGATAATATGCTGCCGAAACGCGTCGTCAACATTGAATAATTTAGGGATAAAGCGAGCCTGCAGATAGTCTAGTGGCTAGCACGCGGGATTCATGTGCGCATGGTCCCGGTTCAACAATTCCCGGCGGAGGCCCAGTACGGCGTGCACTCAGCGTCGTGAGGCAAAATTGAGTAGCCGTCCATTTGATAACAACGGCGCCTCCTGGCTGTAAATACCGCAACTAGCGGCTGGCGACGCGTTGTACTAGCCATGCAACCGTCCCACTAAACACAAAAGCCGTGCTGTATGCCTTGCTCCTTTACGGACTTTGAGCAGAGGTTTTTAGTGGTACAGCAGTCTTTCTAAGATTGCCAACTGTTGTAAGTGATCGCTGACAGCACAACCAGAATTAGTGAATACAATAATCTAATGAGTAATGTACTGTAAATATCACATTACACAAAATTATCGAACATTTCTTCTCACATCGAAATAAATCTCGTGACGTAGTATTTCGTCGACATGAATGATTTTCCATTGTACCAATTTAGTTAGTCTTACGAAAAGAGTAGTAAACAATGTCGAAAAAGATAATATTTTAGTTTAGTGAGGCGGGGACTGGCAGTGTTCGTATTATTATCTATTTATTCGGCATATCTATTCTTCATTCGTTTATTTAATTCTTGTTTCTGTTACAAACGGCGACCAGGTATGATACGAATTTGTCACCGTGTTTTTCTGACCTGTTACTTCCTGAAACAGAGAGTTGCTCAATACCGCAGACAAGACAAGCAACCTGTTTGTAATTCAGACGCGTAATCCGAAGGCTAACTCGAGACTTCATTAACACACGTCATCAATCACTCGGCTTCATCCACGCTTGAATTATAATTATTTTCACTTTGTGCCATTGTCTGCTTTGATTGATACATACTAATCACTATTAATTACAGTCCAAAATGAGCACCAGTAACTCTGTGTACGAGCGCGCATGGGTGCTTGTATGCGAACGCGGTACCAACTTGACAACAACAAAAGATGATGCACAATAAAAACAATACGTGAAGTGTCTGCTAACCTGTTCGCGCACTGGTGAGACGTGCCTTTGTTACGTTCGGTAATCGTCATGAAACCGTATGGTCTGTTTAGAATTCGTTTTGAATTTCGCTACAAAATTTCTTAACTTTGACTTTGAATAGTGTTATTACCAGGGCATCTTAATCGAGGTGCAAGGAATTTCCTTCCTCGCCATTCGGGCGCCAGGGCCCTAGGGAGCGGTAACTAGGCCGTGGTACACAACTGATTTTTCTGATAGGAAATTTAGGGATTTAGGTGCAAAAATAAAGAAAAATTTGTTTAAAAATGCTTCACTGGGACATTGCCGAGTTTATCGATTGATCCACTCGTTGGCTTATTATTTCTGTTACGGTTGCTGAGATCACTTTTCAAGTTCAAAATTACAAAAAATAATAACTTAAAATGAAGTATTACACAAGAAAGGCTGCTGAATCTACCTACAAAAAGTATTTAAAATGACACTGAAATAGATTTAAAGGATATTGTAAAAGAATTTACGAGATAATCAATCGTAGAATGAGATAATCAAGAAACGTCGACCTTGCTTGTTAAAATTTCACAAATACTACTTTTATTGATGCTATAATTGATCGTTTGATAGTACCAGACTGAGAAATTAATTACAAATAAATGGTTTGCTTTCTATTAACGTTTGTCCTCTATTTAGCTTGACTAAACTCCCATTCACCTCCCTCTAACGACCTAACGCACAATCCATGGGGCGACGTATAAGACTACAATCCTGTGGCAGGTAACCTGGAGACGCTACTGGTTATATTCCAGAATGGCGACGCTACTCTTAGTTTACGTGTAATTTCTAAAGTAATTATGATTTGAAGCTCAGTTGTTGTTAATTACTGACGTTCTTACATACCACATACGCACACATTTTATTTTTTAAACTACTTTAGGGAATTATGTTCATTACGTTTTATGTTAAAATGTTTTATATTAATCTTGGAGTCTGAGGATTGTAGCAAGTGACAAATCATGAACAGCAGCAGCAGCACTTGTCTACCCACTGCAGAGCAAATGTCTCTTCACTTCTTTTCCAGTGATTTTTCTACTCACCAGTTTCTATCCAGCACTACAATATTTAACCACATCATCCTTTTTTCAGTAAAATTATATGTCGGCTGTTGACCCGTGATCCTATCACCAGACGTTGATACCGGAGCAGGGAGAGTTCTTGCCGGAAGCAAGACTGTGAACAGAAGACCAATGAAGACGACTGCCGCAGCTGCAGTCGAAGCTTCTGGTGTTTTAAGAAGAGGACCAAAGCCTTACACGGAAGATAATTTTACTGAAATGGAATCCAGTCGTGAAAGTTTTAATGTTATGTTCATCCTTCTTTCTTGGAATGGGCCAGGCGCGGATACGCGGGAGGATAGGGGTAATCCCCCCCCCCCAAATGGTCACTGCAGACGAAATGAACGTTGTCTTGTAATTGTAGGGTGGTTTTGTGATTGTGAATATGATGCAAAAGTCATGTCACGTTATGCAGGTTCATGGTTTTAGTCTAAAATTATTTAAAATTATAACTGTACCATCCCATCATGTTAATTTTTGTTTGATACAAAATTAAATGGGTAGTGTTATTTTAATCTCTAAGTGAATATTATTAAAAGAACAATGAAGTGACAAACACGGATACGATTTTATACTTGAACATTAATAAACTTAATAAACTTATTGTGTTGGTAATATCACAGTGTACTTTTATCCTACCGTTTATACGTTAGACCATTAAAGAATGTTCCAACTTTTTATAATCCCCCCAAGTCAACTCTTCTCCTCCCCAATTGCTTGCTGAATCCACCCCTGGAGAGGCCCTTCGTTATGCCCTCTTTCCTGCTTCTCGACATCCAGTTTTCGTGGCCAACTGCTATTTTCTTGTTTAGTCAAATTTCCTGTCCATCTCCACTTAATTTTCATAATTCCATAAGTTTAACACTATTCTGGTTCAATTTGAATATCAACTTAATTGTTTTCCTTTCTCGCCATACTACTCCTAACTCCTTTCCATACCTCCTAAATAGTCCTTTCCATGGTTCTCTGGAGTAGTATGTTTACCTACATGTGTCTATGTGTTTTTTGTTGTGCGATATTACTTGTATCTTTAAAACAAACTGACACTAATAAAAATAAGGCGCAACAGTGTAGACCGAAATAAATAATTAAGAAAATTTAAGTACAATATAACGTAAAAAATGATTATTAGCCTGTATATGTTATGGTATTATGCTGTCTTCAAGACTGTGGTGAAGTGTACATCTTCGTAGTAGAAGTGCCAATAAATGGAAGACTGTTAGATGACGTTCCTTAGGACAATACATGGTTAAATAGAAGAAGAAATAGTTATAGAAATAATTGTGTACCGTATTGTAAGGAAGTGAAATTCGTGAAAGATTGATGAAACCGTTCTACGCAGGCTGACAATAAACGAAGAGATCGTTCTTTCCAAAGACTAGTGAGGTGGCGGAAGCCAAGTATCCAGTGATTCTAATTACGATGAAACATGACTAACGTGTTGGCATGTGAATTAAATCATGTAGGCGTACTGTACTTATTCTTTAATTCATTTCTTTTGCCAAATCCATCGACCTTGGTCTTCTGTACATGTAAATTACTAGAAAATTATATAAATTACTGTAAATTAGTAATTACTGTAAATTACTATAGGAAATTTTGTTGTATACTAGAGAACCCCAACCCACATTCAAAACAATATTATGAATATTGTTACGACGGTCTACTTGATCGTCGTAGGGACAGTGGAAAACAAAATACAACACACCAATTAAGTCACTAATCACCAGCTTTAATTTTCACAGTTAAACAGTTCGTAATTAACAATACTGTCTCTTACAACAAATCAAATAAAAATGGTTCACACGCAATAAAATGTCAACTAATATAAAACACAATTGTATTACAATTATACCTCCAGATTATAAAACACAACACTTCACTAATAACCACTTGAACGCACACAGTAATGACTTCTAATCGCCCGACAATAAACCGCACTGTAATATATCGCAACTATAACTGAAACTGAACGTCGTTGAGTACTGGTATGTATACCCCCCGAAATACTAGATTATTCCATACTGTGCATTAATAATAAAGGAAAACATTAGAGCGTAATTCATTGCGGCCTTGACACAGTTCGCGCGGCTTCTGCCACAGTCTAGCTAATGTGTCGAGAATCACGTAGGCCACACAGATTCAGCTGGATTCAACTGGAACATTAGATAAACACGTAGATTTTTCTGCGATGTCGTAACACTTCCCCTCCTTAAGCCTGTTCGTACCGAACTGGCAAACCGTCTCTGAAGTAATACTCGACCAGGCGATCTAGGTCCTTGCGAAAGATAATTCTCCGGTTCTTCGAATTCAGTCTCGTGTGATCCTAACATCAAGTTCCCAAGAATGCGAGTCTTCCGCTCAACCACTAGTTTTGCTGGAATCACTCCCGTTGCGTCATGTACTGATGACCTAAACACCACTGGCTGATCCAAGTCTGTTTGGTTCTCGTCAACAACCTCTTGCGTAACTTCATCTTCAGCAACTTTTCCCCCGGGCGCTTCTAACAGCTCACCAACAACCAAGAGTCTTGTCTCGACACCCATAGTTGGCTTTCCAATCACTTCTTTTGTCATTACACTTATTTGTACTTCATCTGCTAGTTCTTCCTCCATTTCTGCTTCCAATAGGGAGCGTTCCTCTTGACCTGACCTGTTGACTTTTTCTTCCACTAATGCACTTGCTTAATCGAATGGTTGCTAGACCCTGTCATTTTAGCCATGCAAAGCTTTATCTTCTCTTGGCCAACCTTCAGGACATTCTCTCGACATTCTCTCTTAAGTCCACAACGAATCCGTAGGCAATCATAACGTCCGTGCAAATAATCACTTCATCGACAATGTCTGTAACGAGCATTTGGTGGCTAAAGTCGAGAAGACCCAGGCGTACACGTAAGTCTACCTTTCCTAGCACGTTGACACAACAACACACACAATCAGCAACAGCACAATCTGTACTGTACAAGAGCTAATTAGAGGCTGGCGGTTGCTGACTAAGTCAGGGCGCACGATGGACACTGTTGCGCCCGTGTCAACTGTAAATGATGTTGGTTTACCTTCCGCAAATCCATTAACAATCAACTTTCCACTGGTCTTATGTAGCGTGGAAACTGTGTCCTGTTCTGGGGCTTAACTTCTCCAATTGGTGCGATCACTCTCTTCTCTCGGTATCTTCTTCTCCCAGCAGTTTACCTGTAGATGACCACGTTTTCCACAGTTGTAACACTTCGGTCTTCTGTCTTTTTCCCATCGTTCAAATCGTTGCGACTCTCTTGAACTTCTGAATTGCTTGTCCGACAACATTGTTTTCTGCACCCATCGTAACGGCAATGTGATACAGGAATCTTCTGACTGCAATGTGATGGCACAAACCCATTAATGTAACGGGACGCTGACTTGACAGCTTCAAACTCTAGGGCGTGAACAAGAGCTTCTGAGCTATGTCGGTGTCTTGCCATTCGTAACACTAGTCTGCACCGCAAACCTTATTCGAAAATCTTCTGGTGCTTCAGGATAGGCCAATCTAATCAGTCTGTCGATACTTGCTTCAAACTCTTGAAGACTCTCCCCGGAGCGTTGTCGTCTTGTTCTCAACTGAGGGTAGTACACATCTCGCAAATGTTTATCACCATACCGCAATTCCAGAACTTTTATCAACTCGGCATAGATGTTCTGGCTGTCAGGTGGCACTTTCTTTAGTAATTTTGCCGCAGGTCATTTTAATGCGAGAACGAGTGAGACTGCCTTGTCTTTCCCTGTCCAATTATTTGCGCATGCAGCAGCTTCAAATTGGCGGAGGTACGTTGCCCAGTGACTGCTTCCGTCAAAGGTTGGAGCTTTGACATGAAATGTCCCTACTGCAGGCAAAGTGACTTTCTCTATTAATTTTTCAGTGGAGGTTAGTGAGGATCGGTCAAAAATAACACAAATTTTTAATTTGTTTGAGTCGGCGTTTCGACAATGTTTATTGTCATCATCAGGACCTGTGTATGAAATACAAAAGAAATGTCAAACACAACGGAACAATTAAATATTTGGGTGAACGTGTTCGTGTATGTGAGTGTGTGTGCGTGCGTATGTATGTCTCATTGTATATGTGAAGACTTGAGATAGTTTGTTTACACCTTCCAATATTATCTTTAAGAAAACGAGAAAATTATAGTATGACAGAACTTAATTTATACAGTATTACAATTTAAATTACTATGTGTAATGATATTTTAATTACCGTAATTAAACAAACAGTCACAGTCTAGCTAATGCTTCGAGAATCACGTACGCCACACATATTCAGTTGGATTCATCTGGAACATTCGATAAACACGTGGATTGTTCTGTGATGTCGTAACAATATTATTAAAACTATTTGTCACCAGAACAAAACGTATAGGTTAAGTACGTAGGTTATGTTACTCGCGTGTGTCTACATTGTCCACAGTTGATGTATAACTTATGTATATTTATAGAGACTATTTATAGAATACACTAGAATGTTCTGTATCAATGAACAATTGTTTGTTCTACCAGGTTCTCGAATATATGTCTGGAACCATGTAGACGTAAGTAGTAAATGACGCATGCTGGTGAATTATGTCATTACCAACTATATACAAAACTATAAAAGACAGAGTGAATTTAGTTTTTAATCAGTCTTCATTGAGAGTTTGGTTAGTAAGTTGTAGATTTAGTGCATTCGATACCACATTTGTGGAGCAATATTATATTTATGTCTTATCTTTTGTGCTTGTATATATTACGATTGTGTTAATAACCGATATCACAGTTGTGAATCGAAGTTGTATTTTCTGTGTTATATTTTTATTTGTGATGTCGGTAAATAAACAAAATGTCGACAGCAATACGACATTGTTTTATATCAATCGCTGCTTAGAAGACGACAATTTATTTTAACATAGAATGTAATGGATGAAAAGATTCGTAACGTTCTACATATCTTTACTGAAAACGAGGCATCCACAAGAAAAGTGTAATACCATAACAAATTGAAACTACACTTGGATGTCTATTTGCTTATCTCTTCTACAAGACGATATAGCAGTGGCGGCTGGTGTTATGGTTGCAACGCTGCGTAACCACCAGTATAGAATAAATAAACTACAAAATAATATACGAAAACATTAAGCAGCTAAAAGTATCATAAATTTCAACTGAGAGCGAATTAGATCATATGCGGAAATGTTCGCATACAGTTCAAATGTGGCGCGCAGGCTGGTGGTTGCAGGCCGCTTGCAACTTCAACAGTATATGGCAGAGCTTACTACACAAACATATGGGAGAACGTGCGCTACTCTTCACGATTGCCGTATGTTCCCAATGTTAGCTAGGCGGTTGCAAAGTTTCTGCAACGCTCCACTAGTAGCGCTGTAGCGCAACTTTGTGTCATGAAATCAGCACAGTCTTCTTGATTTAAAAGATAGTTATGTTAGGTATAGTGTTTACGTTGGTTCAAGATAAATGTTATCCGTTGTTTGAGGTTATAAAATTATAGTAATAATTTTGTATAACTGTGATTTCTGATAGTTTAATACCTTTTAACCGATCTCCCATCCACTCAACCAACTACCGCAACCACCAAAATTTGGAACCACCAGAATTTGGAACCACCAGCCGCCACTGCGATATAGTAGAAAAAACACTGGCTACAAGACTTATGATCACGTTAGTGGATCACAGAGAGACTCCAAGCCAGCCCATTGGTGACAGAACATTTTATTCGGTTTTCTGATTTATAACCAAAAATAAAAAAATTCATTGATTGACGGTCACTACGAATTTAAGGAGTCAATATAATATTTTTGTTTGGTTCAACTTTAATAGTACTTTTTACGTAAGCGACGTTAAGCTATTTGTAAATGTATGACTAAAAGGAATAAAGTTTTAGCTAAATAAATTAAAATATAATACTTTAATTTAGTGTATGTCCGACAGCGCGTCACTTTTAAACGATACAACAGACCTCTGGTATATACAGCCCGTCCGAAGACGATGTTAACTGCCATTCTGAATGTGTAACACAAAATATTCTAATGTTTTTTTTTTTTTGGAGATGACCCTATGTCCTAATCATTTGACCCATTCATTGTTTTTACGACTCTCGTAGTGTCATCGTTAACTTTAACTACTAAGAGTAAAGAGTCGCCCACCTGCATGACGATGCTTTGTACAGATCCTATACACACCCTTTCCTATATAGTCGTCTGAATTTGATTTATTTATAATTTTGCATGCGTGTTTTTGGATATTTTACCATTTTAATTTTTGTCTGTCTATTTTAAATCAACTGGCTTCTATTTCTGCAGTAATTGATCATTTGAATTTAACACTTTCCAGTCTGAGTATATAGTTACGGTACCTGTATAGTCCTTCCAGTCTGGCCGATTTTGCCAACTTTCTTGGCTCTGTATTTCTTAACACTGTTTATATGTATATATATATATATATATATATATATATATATATATATTACATATTAAATAAATATTCAAACATTATTTTATTAAAATATTGCATGTTACACAAACTTACAAAGAAAATAATATTATTTCTTTCAACCTGTCAGTCATAGAGGTTCAGTTATTTCTTTCAACGCTCAGGTTCTAGAGTAATTGTCAACTTTGTGGTACATTTGGAAACATTCTGGTATACATCTTAAAGGTTTTACGTTATGTATTTAGAGAAACAACAATGAAAACACGCTAACGACAAACGCCAATGAAAGAGGTTAGAAACCACGCTAAAAACAAAAATTCTATCAGCTGTTTAAAAGTCGATTATATTTATGAAAGTTGAAACCAGAGTACACTGTATACGATCGTATATCGACAGGAAAGCATTTTGTAACGACTAAAGCCGAGACATACCCGAAATGTGATAGTAAAGCGAGCGAATACGCGGCTCCAGTTATACTCAGGCTGCGTCCACTAGGCAAAAGTATACTGCCCGACATATACTCGGGCTTAGACCAGGTGTTAAATTGTGACCAGATCGTAGCAGTAAATCCCATAATGCATAGCACGTAAATTTAGTTCTGCCACTTAACACCAAATATTTTTTTCCTTCCGAGCATATAAGGACATGTTTTCACGACCTTACATGGTGTCTGTTTCTGAACAACTTGTCTTTATTCTAAAAGACAGTCGCGCAGTGTCGCATACGGAATAATGTGAAGTAATCAATTTACTTCTGACCAATAATGATTAATATGTGATAAGCAATAAAACTTTCTTCTGACTGACTGCTTGCCATTTGTAAGCGCAGCGAGACCGAGCTGGAACAATATAGCCTGTCTCTCCAACTACCCAACTACTATTTTTAATGCATTATGTAAATAATTTGTTTACCACTAGGTATAGCAATCATTTATCATCTACAGAAAATTTTAACTGCTTTTTAAAAATTTATTTCAGTTAGTTTATTCAAATGGCCACCGTTAATTGTTGTATATTTCATCATTTATCATGTGTACTTGTTCATTAGTATCAACATAAGTCACTTCTTTTTTACTCAGTAACTTTATGAATAACAAGTATTTTGACTCCGGATTGATGTCGTCGCTAGATCCGAACCGCAAAAGCCCATCCACATCCACAGACCCACAGTGTGATATTAGATCAAATTTAGACCAGATGAGTACGATGACATTTCTACCAATCGAAATTCCGTAAGTAGGCTATTGCCTGACGTTCTGCGATCTCATGAAGCAAAAGCCAATAACGTGATGAGACTGGGTTCTTCTGTACTCAGTCCTGTGCTGTTTTCCTGTAAATCGCACTACATTGGACTTATAATAATAATAGTAATACAACTGTTTTTAAATAAGAAAAGCAGATAGGCATATTATGTTAACAATTTATTCATTTGTTGTACTATTATTCGTTACTCATTTACATTATTCATTAATTTTTCAGAGAGCATAAAGGAAATTAAAGTACAATATTACAAATATGTTCACCTTTTAAAACCGCAAATCTCACGATTAATATTTTGCATTTGACTAATCAACCATATCTCCCTGATTATTCGTCTCATACACAATCACTCCACGATACAAATCCCTTTCACCAGTACTTCCACCTTCGTAATTCCACGCACCATTACACCCACGGTTAACCTACAAGTTCCACGCGCTGTAAATCGCATGTCCCCCGCACACTGTTACTTTCAAGACCGCAAGCCCCACTCGCCGTTACAACCACGCCCGCAAGATCTACGACAACCACAGCATGTCCACACACAAACTCCAATACTCACTCATGCACCATTAAGTCCACGGAAGCAAGACATTCACACCGTTACTGCCACTACCGCAATTCACACGCACTGTTGCTGCCACTACTACAAGCCACACACAGCGTTACTACCAAAATCGCAAATCGTCGCACCGTCACTGCCACGGCCGACAAGCCACACACACCCTTACTTCGACTGCCTCAAGTCAAACGCACTGTTACAGACACTACTGCAAGCCACACACACCATTACTGCCACTACCACAAGCCACACACAGCGTTACTACCAAAATCGCAAACCATACGCACCGTTACTGCCACGGCCGACAAGCCACACACACCGTTACTATCAAAATCGCAAATCGTCGCACCGTCACTGCCACGGCCGACAAGCCACACACACCGTTACTACCAAAATCGCAAACCAAACGCACCGTTACTGCCACGGCCGACAAGCCACACACACCGTTACTACCAAAATCGCAAATCGTCGCACCGTCACTGCCACGGCCGACAAGCCACACACACCGTTACTTCCACTGCCTCAAGTCACACGCACTGTTACAGACACTACTGCAAGCCACACACACCGTCACTGCCACTACCGCAAAACACACACAGCGTTATTACCAAAATCGCAAACCGTACGCACCGTCACTGCCACGGCCGACAAGCCACACACACCGTTTCTACCAAAATCGCAAACCGTAGGCACCGTTACTGCCACGGCCGACAAGCCACACACACCGTTACTACCAAAATCGCAAATCGTCCCACCGTCACTGCCACGGCCGACTAGCCAAACACCCCGTTACTACCAAACTCGCAAATCGTCGCACCGTCACTGCCACGGCCGCCTAGCCACACACACCGTTACTTCCACTGCTGCAAGTCACACGCACTGTTACAGACACTACTGCAAGTCACACGCACTGTTACAGAGACTACTGCAACCCACACACACCGTTACTTCCACTGCCGCAAGTCACACGCACTTTTACAGACACTACTGCAAGCCACGCACACCGTCACTGCCACTACCGCAAAACACACACAGCGTTACTACCAAAATCGCAAACCGTACGCACCGTCACTGCCACGGCCGACAAGCCACACACACCGTTTCTACCAAAATCGCAAATCGTCGCACCGTCAATGCCACGGCCGACAAGCCACACACACCGTTACTTCCACTGCCTCAAGCCACACGCACTGTTACAGACACTACTGCAAGCCACACACACCGTTCTCACACACCGTTACTGCCACTACCGCAAGCCACACACACCGTTACTACCAAAATCGCAAACCGTACGTACTGATACTGCCACGGCCGACAAGCCACACACCCCGTTACTACCAAAATCGCAAACCGTACGCACCGTTACTGCCACGGCCGACAAGCCACACACACCGTTACTACCAAAATCGCAAATCGTCCCACCGTCACTGCCACGGCCGACAAACCACACACCCCGTTACTACCAAACTCGCAAATCGTCGCACCGTCACTGCCACGGCCGCCTAGCCACACACACCGTTACTTCCACTGCTGCAAGTCACACGCACTGTTACAGACACTACTGCAAGTCACACGCACTGTTACAGAGACTAGTGCAAGCCACACACACCGTTACTGTCACGGCCGACAAGCCACACACACCGTTAGTGTCACGGCCGACAAGCCACACACACCGTTACTTCCACTGCCGACTAGCTACACACATCGGTACTGCCAGGGGCGAAAAGCCACACACACCGTTACTTCCACATCCACAAGTCGTAAACGCCGTTACTGCCACTAACAGAAGCTACATGCACCGTTATTGCCACTAACAGAAGCTACATGCACCGTTATTGCCACGGCTGACAAGCTCCATGCACTTTGACATAGTCTTCAGAAAGATACACTACATAAAATCCCAAAGTTATAAACGTTTCAAACTTCAACTGTAAATTTCTTTTCGTAGTTAACTAAACGTATGCGTATATAACAAAATGTACATATATATTGTTTCTAAAAACACTTATTGATTCGTTTGCAAAGAAAGTATAAATTATTACCCATGTATGACCATACCATGCAGTAACACATGTAACAAAATATCAAAATATTTTGATGTTAAAAACATCGAATTTATACTTTTTTACGCAGAAACTTAATTTTTTTATACGCCTAGTATTGTGTAATAATTACCTGTGATTTTTTAAAGAACTGAATAGTTCTCTGGCGTCTTGTGTTAGTAAACAAAATATGTATGTTGGCGTATCAGAAGTAATGATTTAAGATAGGAATAAAGTGGACAACCGATAACAGAAATAATATGGTATACGGAGGCACCATGTTATGCGTATGTCTCTGGATAGAGGCAGACTTTGAACTATAAGCCTGTGGGAAAGCGAAGTATTGGGAGATCGATGTTAAGATGGTGAAGCCTGAAGAGGCAGAAGTGCCTAATCCTGAGAAGAATAAAAATAAGATCTTGGCGATTCAGGACGAGGGCTAAAATTTGAATTACTTAAACTAATAAATGACGTTTTACACATACTAAATGTTTATAATCTTACTAAATGTTAAAGAGAACCAAGGAAACTCAAGAGCAAAGAGAAGGAGAGCTCAGTAAGAAGATAGGAAAGGTTCATATCCGTAGAAGGGACAGAGTGCTTTATTTATCCCGACTTTCTACCTCTCTTTATTCCCTTTCCTCAATCCCCCGTTTACACACGAATGCATACAGACGTATACAGTAGCAGATCTAAGCAGCAGAATTACATATCTGTAAACAAGGATAAAATGCTTCCGAAGTCCTTTATGACTGTGAATATAGTCTTTACAATATCTAACGTTATATAAAAGGAAGAAAAAAATTAACAAACTCTAGATGAAAAGAAAAAAGAAAGTAGAAGTTATTAAGCAACAATAATATACCCATCTAAAATATGCGGTGCATAAAATTTTTAAATGATTAATATCATAAAAAGCTTGCAAAAGATATACAATATTTGTATGGAATGTGCCGCTCAACCGGACACAAGGTTACAAAATTGACTCATAAGTGTGGGTGCAAAATAGGTACTATCTGTAGCTCTATAAAGAAGTAAGACATGTTTATGTGCTTTTCTAGTAAAAGGAACGTACATAGGCAAAGATAATTACCTACTGAATTATACATTTTCTTGGATGAATTATGTGCTTCACTGACATTGAACAAACAAGCTATTCGAGAAAAAACATAAACATAAGTAAAAAAAAATAAAAACTCTAATACTCTGTATGAGCCCAAAATTTGGGCAATATAATCAAGGTGATCAGCTGTTCGTTAAGAATAAAAAAGTAACACTGTAAATAGTAGGCTGTTCGTTATGTATCAAGTAACAAAAAAACCAACACGAGTGGGAAAAAGTTAAATCCTGATTGATTATATTTCAGCCTAACCCATATTTATATTTATAGTACGCTTATAATAGACACCTGCAAACGTACTTCATTCAACCCTCACGGAAGTCGTTTTGAATAGGTAATTAAGATGTTAGCTTGGCGTTCTATAGAATGTCTATCATTCACATTTACGATCAGACCTCAAGGAGACGTACAGACATTCACTTCTTATCTAAGTAAATATATAATCACAAAAAAGAGGCACAAATCGTTTCAGATTTTATTTTTAACCATTTAAAAAATAAGGTAGTCTTCCTGGTCACACGTAATAGAGAATAAATGTTAAACGAAGAACTTTTTTATGTACCAGCTTTGCGGACAAGGTGAACAGGGTCTCCAACCCTGAGGTTCTTCGAAAAGCGGATACTCAGCGCTAACTGCTAAATACATCAAATGCAGAGAAATCGCTTATTTGGTCACATCTTCAACGGGTAGGAGAAATACTGGCTTCTACAATCCTGAACGGAAGAATCGAGGGTTGTCGTGTTATCAGAAGATAACAGCAAAAGGCAGAGGAGCTTTTCGTTCGCAAAACGACTCTACTTGGACAGAACAACTGATGTGGGTTCATTTTAAAATCTGTGAACACAGTCATTTCCCTCAATCCTGTTTGATTGCTTAATTCCATCTGACCCCACGTCTGTTATATTCATAGTCGTTCGTTTTTATTATTGCATAGTGAAAAAAGAATACTTAAAAATACCAAATAACCGTGTGTATCCGGCAAGCAAAACTGCTGTAAACGCCAAGGAAATTGACGATAAATGCAAAGGCATTCTAATTACCGATAAAGGAAAAAGGAAAAATAATACATACGTTCTTTTACTGGTAAACTTTCTGTACGCTTTATAAACAATATTGACTTTATAGTGTTATGACGCCATTCAGTGTGTTTTGGTTTGCCTTTACTAGAAAGCCATCATGCTTGTTACAAAAAACATTACAGTGCATTACATTATTTATGGGTCTACATTTCTAAAAGTACATTTATATAACTCTTAATAGGCTGCAAGGTAATGAGAAATTCCAAAGTCTAACCATATACTGTATATGAACAACATAGAACAAATGATTTAATATACTGTACCTGGGTTCTCAAGTAAACTGGGCCGTGACATTGTGTCGGAAATTAGCAGATGTTCTATCTGGACTTCTAAACCATTAAGGCCAGTTGTCATTACAAGAGACACTAAACGCGCAGTCTACAAAACAATCATTAGGCCGGTGTTAATACGTAGTTCAGAAACATGGACAATGAGAAAAAGTAATAAGGGGAGACCTTCATTGTGTAATTTATAAAGACACATAAATATAAAGGAGTGCTAGGAGAGATGATTCATGAGAATGGCTTGGAAAAATCTGCTATAGAAGAAAGTATTCATAAGATGGAAAGGCCATATGGTATAACTAAAGATATTTACAATAAAAAGTGCATATCTAAATATGCGAAAATAAGGCATTACAGTACAGTAGTGAAGCCAGAATGCCTATATGCAAGTGAATGTCTAGCATTGAATTATTATTTAGACAAACTAGAAATACTGGAAAGACGAATTATTAGGAAAATATTAGGCCCACGAAAAACTTCAGAAGGTTGGAAATTAAGAAGTAATGTTGAAATATATCAAAGTATAGAGAATATAACAGAAACAATGAGAAAAAGAAGACTATTATTTTTTGGACATTTATATAGAATGGACGACAATAGGTTGACAAAGCAAATCTTCAAATATCTGTGGGGGAAGAAGTCAACAACAAGTTGGATTAAAGAAGTCCAAAAGGATTTAGAAAAAAAGAATATACACGCAGAAGAAGCAATTGAAGGAGAAGTTTCTCGGGCAAAAGTGTTAAAAATGGAGGGAGTCCAGGGAGGATAGAGAAAAACGCAGGTTCAAAGTGGACTGAAGACAGGAAGAAGAGACACAGTGAGAAGATGAAAGAATATTGGAAAAAAGGAAAGAACAAAGAGTAAAGAATTGAAATTGGCATGTGGTCCTTAGATAGCCGATACGAAAGAAAAAAAAGGAGTGCTCGAGAGTAGCGTTTGGGCAGGAGCCATAATGTCATTGTTTAACGTCTCTACACGCACCCTGATTTTGTAAGAGTCATTAAATAAATAAACCGAGATGGACAGAGACACAGGAAGCACCGAGAAAACAAACATTTTACCGAAACCTCACTGGAGTGCCACATTTTGACAGCCTTGAAACAAGTAACGTTTGTTCGTTTCATGTTCTTACATGTTATATGGTAGAATCAAGTTTCTAACTCAGCCAATCATGTATTCGCTTTAACATAATGGGCAGAGGTGGTCTTCGGTCACCCCTGTCAGGAACAGAGGAAGCCCAAAGATTAGACTAAAGGATCAGATGAGGTGTACCTGGGAAGGCTGAATATTCGAAAATTTGAAGGCCAGAGCGAAGAATAAGGATTAATGGAAACTGATCCACGAAGGTTATACACTTGCTCCTGATAATGTATTAGTTTACGTTGATCAAGTTGTGTATGTTTATGGACCTAGGACTTAAGTATATTCATTCACATTATTTTTAGGTGTGTGCTGAAACTATTGTTTTGATTTTCGGATTTTAAGTCTTCAGTCAGACGTTTCTGCTGCACTTGAGGTAGTCTTTCTTCTCAGCGACAATGATACGTCAGCATTACTGCCGCTGATACAGTTAAGACGCCCGCTACTGTAGATGTAATTGACATGGTTGGTTTAAAACGGAAGAACACACACACACACATTTATTAGGTCTTTTGTGAGGAGAAAAGAGAATTTTTATTCTCATTTTAAAACGTGAATAATTTGTGAATTACTATAAGTAAATTGTTGTCAGTGTACCAGAGTTTCTGAAACAAATTATTCCAATACACTTGCGATCAGATACTGCTTCGTTGACTAAAATATACTTAAATTTGTCCTTTGATTTTTGTTGTTGTTTACTTACGTTGTGTTTTTCCGATTC
The DNA here is from genome assembly GCA_034769895.1 of Magicicada septendecula. Classification (NCBI taxonomy): domain Eukaryota; kingdom Metazoa; phylum Arthropoda; class Insecta; order Hemiptera; family Cicadidae; genus Magicicada; species Magicicada septendecula. The sequence goes on from CM068368.1 coordinate 129,641,291, forward strand.
ATATATTATCAGATAAATTTATAAACAGTCTATTTCCATATAATAGATTATATATTTACTGAACAGTCGTGTTAATTCTTTTGGAATTAACCAGAATCGTGATGTCAACGGGAATAAAGAACGCGTGACGTTCAATGAGGGAACGTGTATGGTAATCAGCAGGATTTTCCTTTTATTAACAAGACTTGGGCATTAGCTGAAACAGGTTATCATTCTAGCTACATTTTGATCTCTTGTTGTAATTTATTGTATTAATTATTCATTCACCACGTATGACGCAGTTTCCTTGTAAATTTCCTTCAGGGATTATTTAAAGTCGAAGCAGTTATAGTGAAGTATTATGTCTTTCCTCTGACCCGTCTGCTGTCACGTATCTAATTTTATACACTTTTATACCCAAGAACAACTGTCGGTCATTCGAAAGTATTTATCAACAATTATTTAGTAGGGCATTTTAAGAAAAGCCAATGGCGAATTATCAGACAATATATACCTGTAACAAAAGGGATCAGGAAGGGGGATTCCCTAAGTCCCATACTCTTCAATGTAATTATGCATGAAATTATTAAGGAGGTAAAGAATATGAGAGGATATAGGATGGGTTGAATATTACGTATTATATTATGTGTTTAATATTACATGTTATGCAGACGACGTTATTCTAATAGCGGAAAATGAAAATTATTTACAAAGGCTTGTGTATAATTTTAGCAAGCATGCCAAAAAAATAACATAAAGATAGCTGAAGAGAAAACAAAATCAATTACAATTTCACGTGACACATTAAGGTGTAAGCTTATGATAAATGATAAAATAATAGAACAAGTAATGCGGATAGACTACTTAGGAACAAGGCTTACAAGTAACAATAGGGCAGATTAAGAAACGGAACATCAATTGATGAAAGCAAGAAGAATTGCTGGATACATGAATAATCTTATATGGAATAATAAATACCTCACACAAGACGCAAAAACTAGCGTTTACAAAAGCTCAATACGTCCACTAATATCCCATACATCAGAGGCCAAGCCACTCTAGGTCAAGCCACTTGCATACAGCAACAATTTAAAGAAAACGCAAACTATAGAAAATACTATATTACGGAGAGTACTAGGAAAGACAAGGTAAGACAGGCTGCCAAACTTTAGTATAAGAGGAACGTGTAATGTAACAGGTATTAATTCTCGGACTGCAGAAAGAAGAAGGGTGTGAAATGAACACATATCAAGAATGGTTGAGACAAGGCTAGTGAAAAAGGCAAGAGATAGCCAACCAAACACGAAGAGGAGCATTGGTCGGCCAAGGAATAGGTGGAGTGACAGGATGTAGGACCGTTGTTATAGAACAGGACACAGTCCTAACTAGGAAGTTAAAGAAAAAGAACAACGACTACAACAACAAGAACAAGAAGACATTTTAAGAGGTGAAAATCGCATAAGAGTGGGGCCACGACACGAGAATATAGAGTGAAGCGTTGATCAATTTGCTGTGGATGTTGCTAACGTTCCTTTGCCACAAGCGCTGGTATAGAACCTGCTGAACGATGTAGCAACCAAAGTAATACTCAGTCAAGAAAAACTGCTGTCCCACATTTTTTCAGCCTAGAAATAAGTAAAATTTGTTCACTTCATGTTCTTACTTGTTGTATGGTAGAATCAAGTTTCTGTCGTCTAAGTTATGTACTCAGGCAAACATGTATTCGCCTTAACGTAACGGACAGAGGTTATCTTCGGTTATCCCTCGGTCCCTCGGATATCCTATCAGCAGCAGAGCGAACGTATAAGATCTTGTTTCTAGTCATCAAGCACAGAGGACACGTTGATCGAGAAATGCTGGAAATAATTGTACGACGTTTGATCAATGAGTCAGTGCAGTTTTGTATTCCCGCGTTTGTATTAACGTGTTTAGATATTTTAGATATTTAAATTAAACATAAAAAACTACATTAAAAGCTACATTTAAAAATATTATTTTCATACGATGCCGATACACAGGTTAGTGACAGTCACCTAAAATTTTAGCCCCATTACTTTGGATCCAAACATTGGATTTGACAACTAATTGACTCAAGTTGTGTTTTGATATGTTGAGCGATTTTTTTTTACACACAAAATGAATGCAAGGTTGATGAGGATCGATTAAAAAGAACGAGATATCTGCTCTATCGAGGTTAAAGCATTACAAAAGGCTTTAAAAATGAGAAAAACTTCAAAGTCTGTTGTGGATGAGATGAAGATCGCGATAGTCAGGTGAAGATTGTGATTTCGTGACCCATGAATTTTCATCACCAGGTGCCACGGTAAATAAAGTATTTGCGTCTTTTAAGCCACTTTTGCGAAGCTACTCGCGAAAATGCCTAGATTTATACAAGGACAATTTGTGGCAGTCGCACTCAGTCAATGCACCAGAACGCACAACATTGATTGTTCAAGAATTTAAGGAAAAAAAAAACATCTTAATGACATCGCAACCACCGTGTTCGGCAGAAATGTCCCAACTCCATCTTTCCTCTTCCCAGTTCCAGGAAAGAACAACGTTTCGGGATCGTTGTTGAAGACGTAAAGCAAGCATCGCTGAACGAGCTCAAGGCTATATAAAAAATGTTGGAGAAATGTTATATGCTATGGGTTCGAGAAATTTTTTGAAGATAAAATAAAGTTGACATAATCGTGTTGTATCCGACTACTTTCTAGGGGTAATATAAGTTTAGTTGGATCAAGGAATAATTCTGGAAATAAACGAAAAGTGCACGATCTTTTTGATCAAACCTCGTATTTTGTACCCGAGTTGTTAGGCTTCCACGACCGGCGTCAATATTATTGAAACTGTTGGATGCCGGGGCTATTAGGCCGTCGTTTCGAGTTTGAAGAACCAAACGTTTCGGACTCGCCAGCGGAGACCATCTTCAGTGGTAAAGAACACCAGATGTTCGCCGTAAACATCTCAGTACAGAGGCAAACCTGTATTCCTCTGTACTCAGCTGTTTACGAGGAACACCTGTTAGTACTCTTTACCACTGAAGATGGCTTCCGCTGGTGAGTCCGAAACGTTTGGCTCTTCAAACTCGAGACCACGGCCTAATAGCCCGGCATCCAACAGTTTCAATAATATTTGTATTTTTGTATACTGTAAAAATTTTAAATTAAACGTGTTCTATGTAGGCCTATAAGCAAGATGTCTGATATTTTGGCTACTTTAAAGTCGGGAGGGGGAGCCACAGGAAGAAATAAGATCGGAAGGGGCTAACATTCGGAAGCAGGCTGAGAAATCCTGGGTATAAACGATAAAACTGGAGTGCTGTGCTATATTGTATAGTGGACAGTGAGTGCGCGCTCTTTCTTGCGTGTGGTAATTTAGTTTTACGCCTGAACATAATTATTTTTGAATACCTAATAATAATAATAATAATAATGAGTAAAATAAGTAGCCTAATAAGTTTGGCGAGGTTCGTTCGTTTAACTAAACATTTGGTCGATGTTTGACGAAACTTATGTTTCAGTTGAGAAAGAAATACAAATAACTAATTAGTAGCATGTCGTGCGTGTTGACATGTGTGTGTGTGTGTGGGGGGGGGATGTTGAATGAACTTTGTCGAAACTTCAATACAGATATTTTAAATTGTAATCAGTCCTGAACTTCGCTGAATCTTTCGTCATTTATTATTATTTTATGAGCAAAATTTTAAAACATTTTACTGAAGAGAAAGTAGAATTTCGTTTGTTCATGCGAACAATATATCTTGTATTATGTTAAGACGAGAAACGCAGAAACACTGCTGCAACTACTAACGTTGTTTCGTGTGTCTCTCACTAACGACTTGCATGACTGTGAGTTATCCAAAGCCATCACACGTCCCTTCAGAAGTACAGGTGTTCCCACTTGTTGAAACACCCCCTCCCCACCAACACACGCACACACCACAAATACAGCCACAGGTGTTCTTGAGGGGGAGCAGTTTCCCCTATGAAACCTTCCTCGTTTAAGATAAGGGTCAGACCCTTCTCTATATTGCTAGGGAAGCAAAACCTGTTGCACGCAGAATATGTCATAGTGGGTTGCGTCTAGTTTTCAAGCCACTCTCGTACAAAACAATTCCCCAGCAAAACTCGTACAATGCTCCATTTTCTTTTCATCCCCCTTTTTGCGAACGTCTGTTGGTCCAAAAAGAAGATAAAGGTCACCATGACTGTTTAGAATTTTATTTTATTATTTGAGGTAACTCCTATTCTTAAATAATATCATGCGGGCGTGAATTTCATTTTTTTTTTTAATCTGAACTTCATTTTTTTTTTTAAATATGTATATATTTAGAAAGCTCTGAAGAAAATACTGATACGTCAGTGAAACTTGCGTCAGGTTAATTATATAATCATAAAACAAAATAATACAATCTACTTGCACCAGTAATTACAATTTGATTATCTATCTATCTACGTATATATACCTACCTATATCTACCTATAGTTATGTAACGATTTGTGTGTAACCTGTGAATAAATAATTTTGTGAATCCAGTTAATAGGCTATAGCCTATAGTGACAAGTTTTTAACGTGGAAAATACAATTAAATAAAGTTTGTCGTAAATTGCCAATCTGATGTACCACAAATCAGAAGAATTATGTACATACCTTACCCTCCATCACACACACACACACACACACACACACACACACACACACACACACACACACACACACACACACACACACACACACACACACACACACACACACACACACACACACACACACACACACACACACAATTTTGTAAAGTCTTAGACTGGTTTCGAGAAACGTTCTAGATATTGACATGCACTGAATGACATAAAAGTTAACGTAACGATTCTGTCGTTGTACCAAATGAAATCATAATTTCATAAATTCGAAGCACTTATCATAAGGTGTGTTCATCACTCAAAAGGCCCTGTACGTGGTCTCGACAATCGAGACTATACAGAGATACAGTATCACAGAACATAACATTCTGAAATCTTAATGTAGAATTTATATTGCTTTGGTCATTTCATCATGAATTGAAGATTGCAACTACTCGCTCCTGATCTCTGCTGTTCTTCACTTCTGAAAGTAACTCTCGCATTCCATTTTCCTCTTTCCAGTAAGGTTTTCTAGATCTTCCTCGTTCTTTCTTTCTTATGTCCTAGGATCCCAGATTGCTCATGATAAAGTCGTTATGTCTGACGATTTATCCTATAAACTTAATTTCCCTAAATTCCATTTCATGTGTTTTATCGTTATGTCTGACGATTTGTCCTATAAACTTAATTTCGCTGAATTACATTTCATGTAATATCTTTCTTTCCGACCGCATTTCCCTTTATTCAGCGACATTTTTATAGCAGTATCGCTTTTAACGATGTGTTGCCTTTAGCGATGCAATTGCCAAGTCCCGGAAATCCATAGACCTATGCGAAAGATATCGGATATAAGTATAAAAATTGGAATACCTTTAGCATTGTTATAAGCGATTTCTACTGTATATCAGTTGTTTTGTACTTCAGCGATTTCTAAATTTGTTTCAGCTGTCCGTTTACAAAAGTTCGCTTCATACTTCGAATTTTTTTCATTTCGGTCCATCTAGGTTAGTACTTTGTGGTCTTTATTGGCCTATTACTGTGTTGACAAAAGTGGTACGAATAACGATATTTGTATGTAGACAGATTGCAGCCACCACTTTCTTTCACATGAAAGAGCATGCTTTATGATTGTCTGTAAAACATGCTTTCAGGCAGTTTTCTATTTCGTCGTCTTTTTCTTCTTCATCTTCCTTTACCATAGTACTCTATGTGGATTTTGGCCTCAATAAGCACCACTTTCTCACATCATCCTCAGCTCTCATCTTTCATTGGTATTCCTGTTCTTCTCTTTTCAGCATGCTTCAATTTTATTTTCATCTTTTTACATATATTCTATTCCATTTGATTACGTGTCCTAGCCACCTTATAAATTTCACAAAGCCTGCGTTGTTAAGTAACATTTTTTCTTCCGAGTTTTTCGAATTTTCCAGGCGCCATCCTCTTTCCCGACTGGTCCAAATACTTTTCTCACGCCTCCAAATACAAATGCGATCCGTAATCGTACCACTGTATTTGCATAACGACTCAGACACAATGTTGTAGTCACTTAGAGTTTAGTGTCAGCTAATTGTTGAATGCAACCGTACACATGTTAATTTAATGTTTAATGATACATCAGCTTTCTGTAACTAACCAACAGTTTTTATAACTTTTAACGATGGAAGGTTTAGCGAGAATCGGTAATAACTGTAACACGAATGTTACATTATTTGTGTCGACGTTTCGACAATATTTATTCTCATCATCAGGACCTGTGTAGGTACTGATACAAGAGGAAATATAAAACACAACCAGATCAATTAATTGAGTGAATGTAGGCCTATGTGTGTGTGGGAGTTCGGACAGTTTGTTTACATCATCAAAATAACTACATTCCTTACATATTATTTTACTTAAATACACACAGAAAGTTGTAATATTCCAGGACATAGCCCCTAATTTATACAGTTTTACAATTTAAAATATTGATAATGCAATAATCCCTTTATTATATTTGTAAATAATTATAGAAGGAGTAATCATCAAGTGTATATTACCGTTGTAATAGTTACTAATACATGTCTATAGCTTAGTAAAATATATTACAGCCGAATGTAGATTGTAGCGATACTAAAATATGTATATAAAGTGATTTTAATCATTTTCCACTCACTGTTGGTATTGAAAACACTATCCACACATTAGAGAATTGTGTTGATGATGTAAAACAAACTGTCTTAGCCTAACTCCCCCTCCCAATACACACATGCGCGCACACACGTTCACTCAATTAATTGATCTATAATAGTTGTGTTTGATATTTTCTCTTGTTTCCTTACACAGGTCCTGATGATGACAATAAATATTGTTGAAAAGTTGTGTTTGATATTTTCTCTTGTATCCTTACACAGGTCCTGATGATGACAATAAATATTGTTGAAACTTCAACACAAATAGTGTAAAATTTGTGTTATACTAACTGATCGATCCTCGCTAAACCTTCCATCAAAAAAATTATCGACAGTCACTACTTAATTATGGATTCATTTTTATAACGAAAACTTAGTCAAACTGACCGTGTTCTATTGTAAAGAAGTGTCTTACTCTGATATAAGATACGATGATAAGTTTTCATAGATGAGTATAAAGGCTATTTAAGAACAAATAACAGTAAATTTATTTAAAATATCATTATGACAGTATGAGATAAAAACCGATAGAAGCGAAAAGAAATAATGCGTGTGTGCGTACGTGTGCGCACGCGCGTCTGAGAGATGAGAGAGAGAGAGAGAGAGAGAGAGAGAGAGAGAGAGAGAGAGAGAGTGATATGCGGGGTGATGGACAGACACACATCGTATATTGTAACATTCTTCTCCAGCATTAAGTGGTTTCACTGGATCCTTCCTTCCCTCGAGCGATTGGCATCTGCTGCGTCATGCATGCTATTTTGCAACCACAAAGTAAGTAAAAGGTAGGGAATACCTCATGCTTCAACGTGTGTATAGTTAGTTATATGCATTTTGAGTCACGGGAGAATAGTTTGACATGGAAGACTGGGAAGTACTATAGGCGATGAGTCGACTACTAAAACATACATAACAGAAGCAGAATTATAAACCAGACTAGTAAAATGTTCTTTGCCTTAAGATGGAAAGTTTTGCGAGGATCGGTCAATAACTGTAACACAAATTTTATATTATTTGTGTCGACGTTTCGACAATATTTTTTGTCATCAGGATCTGTGTACGAATACAGTAGAACACATCAAACACAACAAGATCAATTAGTTGAGTCAACGCGCGCGCGTGTGTGTGTGTGTGTGGAGTCGAGACATTTTCTTTTAGATCATTAAAATGACATTCCTTGCATATTGTTTTCTTTAAATATCCTACACAGATAAAATTATAATGCCCCAGAACATAATTAAAACAGTATTACAATTTAAAATATTGATAATGCAATAATTCCTTTATTATTGTCGATATTGTCGAAACGTGGACACAAATAATATAAAATATTTGTGTTATACTTACTGACAGATCCTCGCTAAACTTCCTATCGTAAAGATTTATTGATCAACTGTCCCTACTAAATTAAGGACTCAGTCCGTGCCTTGTTAAAATGAATAAACTTGCATTGTCCTTTCGTTCTCATTCTTACATACTGTTGTGTATTTATTATAATTATTAATTGCTATTAAGTATAAAGTGGGAACAATTGTAGGTGTAGTCGAAACTGAAATAGATGCAAAATAATGCCTGTCACGAACCCACGAACCATACATTTTTACAGCTCGAAAAGAACTGATGAGAACTTGTTTTGTCGTGATCCAGTGTCTCAAGCCTCAATCCACCCGAAGCGACGACACTTTCTTTACAACACGATGCGCCAAAACGGTTCTGTCGCGAAACAAAATGTCGCTCCAGTATGCGGCCGGCCTAAGACTCTGGTGCGTAGGAAGTGAGAGACGGCAGTAGCTGTAGAAGTCTCGCAGTAGATGACGACGATGACGGTGATGAACAATTAATTATTATTTCAATTAATTATTTGATATTTTATAATAGAAATAACGCATTTAAATAACAATGAGGTTCGTGAGCCACTTGAGGTTTATACTACTAGGCCTACTAACTAAACCTTATTGAACTTTTAACTCACGGAAATAACTGATTTAACTTTAAATGATCAAATAGTTTTTTTTTTAATTGGTTATTTGCTACTTATTCATGCACGTAACACATGAAAAAAACGTAAAATTTTTCACGATGTTAGAGCTCTTAATGCGTGTTTGTTCACGAATAAGGTAATACCAAACGAAAATTCACGAGGCCCAAGGCAAAATAGTTTTTTATTTTAATTTACTATTTTCATGCCCATACATCTGCATCAGAGTCATTCGCCTTTACACTTCCTAGTAAAATTTACATCGCTAAACTGGAGGAGACCCAGGCGTAAGCTGACTTGGTAGCTTCAGACTCGAAGGCGTGAACAAGAGCTTCTGAGCCGTTTCGATGTCTTGCCATTCGTAACACTTGCTATAGTTCACTATCTCTGACACCATCGGCAAATATCTGGACAGCAAACCGCATTCGAAAATATCCAGTGCCTTAGGATAGGTCAGTCTAATCAACTTGTAGATACTTGCTTCAAACTCTTGAAGACTCTTCTCAGAACGCTGACGTCTTGCTCTCAACTGTGCAATATACATGTTTATCAGCATTCTAGAGCTTTTATCAATTCGCCGCAGGTGTTCTGGCTATCAGGTACCACTTTCTGTAATAGTTGCACGGTAGGTCTTTTTAAAGCGAGAACGAGTGAAGTTACTTTCTCTTTCTCCATCCAACCATTTGCGCATGCAGCGACTTCAAATTGCCGAAGATACGTCGTCCAGTGAATACTTCCTTCAAATGTTGGGTATTTATAAAATAGTGTGCCCGTTTGTAAAACTGGGACTGATGTTCGTAACCAATGAATTGAATGCTGTATGGGAGTCGGTAAAGCGACGCAACCGGAACTTCTAGCACTTGATTCACGTCTGTAGCAATACCGAATCAAGTACGCGTTTGAACAGATTTGCAACAACTCTAGATCACACTAACCATCCGAGTTAAACAATACGTTAGCTTAGTTACATTTAATTTGTACGCTGAAAATGTACGCTCATAAATGTTATTTTTATAAGAACATTTTCTTCTGGGTTTCATTAACAGTGAATACAGATTTTTTGTTACCTGCATCATAAACAGTCTGAGTATAGGTTGTGAGGTGTATTGTGAGCTTCAAAGTCAGTTTATAAAACATTTAATATTAATACTTTAGCATAACAAAACTTTGGCTAATCTACGCAAATCAAATTGTAGAAACGCTGTCGTATTTCAAAAAGTAAGCTGACACACTTAGCGTTACGAATTAAACTAAATTAAATAAAATTGGTTTTCCCTTGTGTTTCGCTTTTCATAGTTTTCCTCATACATTTGACTGAACTTTGAAGTTTTCTTTTGTTTCAAGTGCATTACGCAATAGGATGCGTACATTACATTTACGCTTCAACTGAAATGAAATGTTGAAAGGCTTCTTCTTAACTGTAATCGGGTGTTTCCTTCGGCTTATGTTTCAATAAAATGATATTCCTAATGGCGACCGTAAACACAGTGTTTCAAATCGTGAAAACTCGCACTAATGCAAAACCATGCTGAACAACAATTCTGAGAAAGTATCATTATCACGGTAAAGGGGTGTTCGTGCAGAACTAGAAACGTTAAGCTTTGGTACATATTAAACCGGTTTACAGAACAAAATCAGGAAAAGATGGCGAAATATTAAACTGGTCAAAAGAAAAATAACAGAAAACTAACAGGAAACAGCGTTTGAGAACATAAATTACTATATAGCGAATTTAATAGGTTCGGATTCAAAGAAAACGCTCAGACAGAGCAAAACAAGCACGTATGAAGGACAAGGCGCTAGTTGTTGTTACAGAACTACTAACACAGTACACCGCCTCAAGGTTAGATTACAACGTGATGGAATCCCCGTTCGTGTTCGACATCTCGCGCTCGCACGCACGCACACACACTCTATCCGTAATAGAGCACATTCGGCCGGTTTCAACGATGTCACGTTCTGACCTTTATTGTCTTAGGGCGCTGAACAATAGGATTCGTTTTGACGTATACCAGTGCAACGCCGTATTCGACAACGCAGTAATCGTAGTACGGGTCACGTGTTTTGTGAGAGTAAACAAACAAAAGTTACAAGGCGTGTTTCTGACTGGGGTCCATTAAACCTTTAGTCATCCGCAAACAAACGCGCACAGAAGTGCCACTACTTCAGTACGTTCTGCTGTAATATTAATTTTCCTCATTTTCCGAAATAAAACCAAAAGCGGCTTAAACACGATCAGCGGCGGATTAACCATTAGGCTGACTAGGCTGTAGCTTAGGGCGCGGCACTTTCGGGGGCACAAAATTTTAAGCAAAAAATAATAAACGTTAATGTACATATCCTCATAAAAGTATATTATTTTCTTAATCAGGATGGAATGGAAAATTTTTTGAGACAATAAAAAAAATTCTATTTTTTGACCGAAAAACTTTTTCTCCCCTTAATTAAATCTTTCATGAAATATTATCAACCAAACACTTACGTAAATTATCGTTTAGTTATGATATCGTTGTAGGCCTACGTTTTCCGTCCCAAAACACTTTCTCACTGTAGTTCTCATTACATAACCGTTACAGTTTGTTAATGGTCGTCAAACTACTTCCTCGAACACGGTAACACAACATACGCAACGCAACGTAGTTTCGTAATACCAACGCAAAAGCCCTTCCTTACTTCAATACCCTCCCAACCCAAACTGTATCTGCGCGTAGTAGGCCTACTCGTGTTTGTAAATAGATTTAGATATCAGCGTTATTCGTCGTTTCCAACATTTACTTGTTCAGCCATTCATATATGTGTACCAAGAAATACCATCGTTTCCATCGATCAGTGGCGTATCTAGAATTGATCGGGGGGGGGCTCGGCTCGGCTTCTTACAGAAGGAAAAACAAGTTAAGACTACATTTCTATTTATAAAGTCGCTGAGATCAGTCCGATTAAAGTAAACGGTAATAACACAATAAAAATATTGTTTACAAGATACTTATTCAGTGAACTGATTTTTCTATGTTTCATATTTCAAACGCACACGCTAATGCTGTATAATAAACCTGTTTATATATTCAAAAAAGAGTTACCATTATAATTATTAGCGCACAATTGAAAAAATAATAAAACAGCCTAAAAGTTAAGAGATTAACAAGATTTGTCAATTTTTTTAATCCTGTGGCGGGTCCGGTCCCTGTCATCGCCCGCTTCCTTCCGTAAATATGCCCCTGCCTTCGATTATACTAAATTCTTAGCAAATAGACTAACGGAAAAGTATCTTAAATAAGTGTGAATGATTAAACTAATCAATAATTAGGGTTATCAGACGGCTGGTAGTCTATCGGCCCGGGCAGTATTGTGTTTGTAGTTACGTCCAGAATTGTATCTAAGATTGAAAAAAAATCTGGAATTTTTAATCAGTAGATGCAAAAAAAAAAAAAAAAATAGATCAGAATAAAGACAAAGGCAAAAATACGTATATTTACCTTAGTAACGTTTTTACTGGCGTGAAGATTATTTTGTGGGACAGGTGTAATCGAGAAATTTTGTGGTTGTTGGTGGTAATTTCAAGGTACAGTGCCAAGTAAAAATTATAACTTCAAACTAAGAATTTTAAATTCCCTCCAAGTAAAAATTTAATTTTCCTCCAGGTAGAAAAATATTGTATCCATGGAAACTCTTTACAGGCCTAACCTGTGAGTGAATATAATTGTATACTAAATATTAACGACGTCATTCTAAAAACTGGAGTTATTAAGATGCAGGCTAATAATCCTCAGACATAGCTGGAATCTGTATATTCTTCTCCTTCTTCTCCACTGCACTGCTTGTTTCCGAAACCATCTTGTCCTCAGACGTCCCACACTTTGCTGACCTCTGAGCTTGTTATTCAGGATGATTAGGAGAAGACGGTCCTAACCGGTCCTGTTCTTCTAAGTGGCTGCACCGATTGACTTTGTATTCAGTAATTTTGTTTTCCAAATTGAAAATTGAAAATTTGCTATTCTGGTCTTAAATTTCCGTTACTTATTTTGTTTGCTAACGTGCAAACTTTTGCAGCTTTCACGCTGTATTTTTTAACTATAATTATTAACAAGTTGGTATTTTCAATATCTCATTAAAATGCAAGATGAAGGTATTTTTGCCAATTTACACAACTTTATTGATATATTTTTTGGATGTATGTCGTGGCTAGTGAATAAAAACATAAAATCAACGTACAGGTCGTAGAGATGAGATGCCTGTAAAGAATTTTAGTAGTTACAACAGGGATAGAAATTAGAAGAGGTCTGAGAGTGCTTTTTACACTTCAGTTTGGAGAAGGAAGACATTTCAGTTGGTGGGACACCTTCAGCGTATGGAACAGATAAGACCACTGAAACAAATTTTTCAAGCACGCGTTGATAGTAAAAGAGGAAGACCTAGACAAATCTGGGTAACCTATAATCGCGTTACTTTAAGGTGGCCGCTTCATAGCTGCGCGAAAAGTGAGGGTAGTGTAGAGACTAAGTGTGCTCAGTTGTAACACTTCATTTCAAAAACGTCCGTCTTACTGTTGCTACAGCCGGCTTCATGGGTGCCCTTAACTGTTTAATTATTAGGCCTACAACTCGGGTTTTACACATTGTTGACATTTCCGGATTTCATTTAACTAACTACAATTTGTATACTTACTCAGTGATACTCGAAATTGTATTATATATATGTATTTGTAATACCAGAACAATATTATTCGTTACATATTGTAAATATAAATAATGTAACGAACCTTTATTAATTTCGTTTACAAAAAAAAATATAATTGTATAATTTAAAATTTGAAAAACAAATTTTAATTTTTGTTTTAATGTTTAATATATTTAGTAAATAATTCTTGTACTGGTGTAGTGTCAAAATTTTAAGTTTGTTTGATGTAATTTGGTCAATAATCTTGCTTGTGGTTAACTGGAATTAAATTCAGAGTTAACAGGATTGTATCATTCACTAATCGGTTTGCGATATTTCTTCTTGTTCGTATATATTACTTCCACTTGAGTAATAGCCGCCTTTCTTGTAGTCCTGTTGTTAACTAAACTCTATTTATTAAATTTATATATAAATTAAAAAACCAAATTGTTGAATTACTATATTTTTTATTGACAATTGTTTAAAGATCGATTTAAAATCGATTATCATATATATTGCTCGACTCGTTCACAGGGCGATCGATTGTTGATACATGTTATTTAATATAAATCTTTTCAGGTTCTTTTAACGGTTATAGTTAATAGTCAGAGAAGGGGTAAGGCTAGAAAGTATAACATTCACAATAAAAAAGCTTAAAATTAAAAATTACAATGTTATTAAGTAATATATAATGTTTATATATGATAAAATTCGAACCAGTGATGTCTAGAGGTTCGGTTGGTAAAACTCGCATTGGATTGTGGGACGTCAAAGATGGCCGCTGCTTAGCTCCTGATGTTAAACAGGAATGGTGTCGCCGGAATTTTCTTTCAATAAAAGCTGCCTCGTTCACGTTTCCTCTTCTCTGCAGTATGGAGAACTATGGCTGGGTGGTATGCCAAGTTGGGGAATTCTTCTGTGGCTTCTAGGTAGTCTTGCCACCTTCTCTGTTGATGGTGACAATAGGTTCTTAATATCCTCCCCACTTCTCGTAACACCCTCTCTGCCGGATTACTGCTCGGGTGGTAGACTGATGTTTTGTATGTACGAACACCCATTGATAGTAGGGTATCCCGCCATTTTTTCCCCTTAAACTGGGTTCCATGATCCGTGATGATCGAAACTGGTTTCCCGATGTTTGGGAAATACTGGTCTGTTAATATTCCCATAATTTTACTAGTAGTTGCCCGATTTGCTGGGTATAGCTTAACGAACTTAGTGTAATGGTCCATTACGATTATCAGGTACCTATATCGGTGACGACCGCCACTACGGGGAAATGGTCCGCAGATGTCCAAGAATACCTTCTCAAATTTTGCCTGGGATGTTATAGGAATCATCATGCCTTCCTTCTTCTCATTATTTGATTTAACTAGTTGGCAGATACTGCAACATCTGATATACATCCGGACCTTCCGTTTACGTTTTTTATGTGGCAGCTCTCCTCCAGAGCCTTAATCACCTTTAAGGGGCCCATATGCCCATATGTTATATGGTAATTAATTATTATCTCCTTTTCAATATGGTTTGGAATAATTACCCTCCAGGTCTCCTGCCTTAAGGATGGTTTAATGAACAATATTTCGTTATTTAATTGATAATATTGAGCGATAGTGTCGTCCCCTTCTTCCAATCGATTTTTTATATTTCTCAATTTCGGGTCTGCTTGTTGGTGGGTGCTCAGGTTTGTTAATAATGTGGCTAGATCGGCTCTGGTCCTAATAATGTGGTAGATTTTGAATACGCTTTCCTTCTCTCCCTCGAATGTTTGCTTTTCCACATCAACACGTGATAATACATCAGCAACGACATTCTTTTTTCCTGGGATGTACTCCCACTTTAGATTGTATTCTTGAAGGGTAAGTATCCACCTGGTCAGCCTGCCGTGACTCAATTTGCACCTCCTCAGGAACGATATGGATTTATGGTCTGTCCGGACGGTAACGGGGTAACCTAAGATGTAGGTGCGGAATTTGCCACACGCGAATACTACGCTCAACAGCTCCTTCTCAGTGACGTTGTAGTTCCTTTCGCACTGGTTTAATGATCTACTCGCGAAGCTAATCACTAGATGTTCGCCCTCCTCATCTTCTTGATATAGCGTCGTTCCGAGGCTAATGTCGCTGGCATCGCAATTTAGGAAAAAAGGTTTTTTAAAATCTGGGTGGCGAAGTCTTATGGTTTCCAAAAATTTGTCCTTAATGAGTTGTAAGGTCTCATTCTGCTCTTGACCCCAGATCCATTTGTTTTTAGATGACAATTGTGGTTGAAATCTTGCGGTCAATTCAGAATATTGTTCCTGGAACTTGCGGTAATAATTACAGAGTCCCAGGAATGACTGTAATTGCCTTCTATTCTTTGGTGCAGGAAATTTCTGGATCGCTTTTACCTTTTCTACCGACGGTGAGATTCCTTGGTCATTCAAGTTAAAACCCAAAAACTGAACTTCCTTAGCAATGAATTGGGATTTTTCCAGTTTAAGCGTGATGTTATTCGCAGCCAACTTCTCAAGTACGTGTTCCACACGGTAGCAGTGTTCCTCCCATGTTTCTGAGGTAATAAGCTAATCATTTACATACACGGTGGTAAATTGTAGTGCTTCCTGGCCAAGTATCTGGTCCATGTAGGCCACAAAGATGGCGACCGAATTCACGAGTCCGAAGGGCAGTCTCTTAAATTGGTAATTACGCCCCTCGAATATGAATGCCAGATACTGGCGACTCTGTGGGTGCAATTCCACCTGCCAGTAGCCGCACACCGTGTCCCAGGTACTAAAGTACTTGGTACCGTGGAAACGTTTTAAGATCTCTTCTATCTCACCGGGCGATGTCCTGTCATTGACGATCATCTTATTTATTTCTCGCGAATCTAGGCAAAGCCGGACTTGTCCGTTTTTCTTAGGAATAGCCACGATAGGACTGGTGTATGGGGATTGGCTACCCTCTATAATGTCACGGTTAATCATTTTATTTATTTCAGCTCTTACAGCTTCCTTTCGTGAATGCGCGATGGGATATGACTTCCGGTTAAAATCCACTGTATCTCTAAATTGCAGAGTATATTGGTAATTTTTTATCTTACCGGGTTCGTCGGAGAATACTGAGCGGTATCTTTCATAGATGTTTATTAATTGATTCGCTTGGTGTATTGGCAACCTTTCCTTAGTGATTCCGCCCCGGAACTCCCTGATTTCCTGGAACTTTTGGGACCATAAATCCTCATCAGAGTTATCGTATATGATTGGTTTATTCATTGAAGTGTTGTCGATATAATTTATTTTCCGGACTTGTTGGTGGATATCGCTGGGAATTACTTTTTCGCTACCTACCAAGTCAGCCGTCCAGGTGAGTCCGTCTGCACACAGTGATATTTTTTCCGTGCGTAAATCGATTATAGCGGAGTTCCGTCTGAGTACATCGCACCCCACTAATATGTTAAAAGGTAATCCGGACGCAACTAAGAATATCATGTTAATCGCTATACCACAGCTAATCACGTTTATCGAAACTTGTCTTCTGATCGTTTTGTTTTGGCGGCCGGTGGCACCTATTAAAACAATATTATTTATCGGCAATGTCGGCAATACCTTACCACATTCTCTTGGATTCTCTCCAACTCTGTTGTACTAATTATAGACACATTCGAACCAGTATCGATCATTAATTGTGCGGGGATTCCTTCTACTTCCGCATTGATATAAATGATTTCATTGCTTATACTATTGAGGCTAGTGTCGTCCTCCTCCAATAGTTCATGTCGAATATTTTTCAAGTAATTGCGACCTATGATTGTTATATTATTTGTGTTAGTTGCTCTTTGCAACTCGTTTTGATACCCAGGAGATAGGAGCAGTAAAGGGTCATGATCATTTATTACTGCCTCCTCCCGTTTAAATTCTCGATATCGTTATGTGTATTGTTCGTACTGATCGATGCATCAGTCGGGAGACCTTGAGTGGGTCCCTGCCGCTCTGTGTGATGATCCAACGGTTGTTCTTGGTTTGTTTGCCGTTCTGTATCGTCTAGGCTGACTATACCTCGGATCGTCACGTTCTCGGCTTCTCCGCCGATCCTCGTACTCATGGAAGCTGTTACGCCGCTGATGGTAGTATCTTCGTTGGCGACCGTCTTCAGCTCGTATGAAGTTTACCCTTGGTCGGGAAAACCTATTGTTACCATTGTTTTGGTTTGATGGATACCCGCGATTATTGTTATAATACCGTTCTGTATTATTAGGGTTGGGGTTTCTCTGACTATTAACATTGGAATTTTGGTAATATTGATTTCTATTACCTTGGTAACCGTTATTAGCTCTAATGTTATTTTGGTTACCCGGAACGTTGATATTATTATTATTATTATGATTATTGTTGTTGGTGTTATATTGGGGATTGGCACGGTTTCCTTGGTAGCCATTGTTGTTATTGTTACTACCGTTATTGGTGTACTGATGGTTCCTTGGTTCCGGCCGATCATTCCTCCTTCGGCTTTGTCTATAATATTCTTCATTTTCATAGTTTTCCAGCAGTTCCGTCATACCCTGTATTGTTTTTATTTGGCTGCCTCTCCTTGCTCGGATTACTTCTTCATCGTAATGGTACGACAATTTATTGATGAGGCATTCTTCGGGTATGGCTGGTTCTAAATGCTTTGCCATACATACTTTTCCGAGGAAGTATGCAGTCATCGAGTTACCTATGTGTGGTTTGTATCGGCCGTGACGGATGTTGTCACGTATTAAATTCTGGGTAGTCTCCGACCAGTATTTTGCCTTAAATAAGTTTTTGAAATGTTGGTAATCATCTATCTCGCTCCGGTTTGCCATCCACCAATTGTCCGTCATTTCACGGAATGATTCGTCCAATAGCTCCCGGTTGTTGATCCATCTGTTGCCCCTATGTTTGGCAATGTACTCTTCTATTCGGGCCAAGAACTCCATTGGCTTCCTTTTGTATTGGCGAAAGTTTAGCCATTCCCGATTCTCATTCATGGGGATATTTGTGAAGTTAGTCGGTCGGTTTCGGATTACTTCCATCTCTTCCTGGCTCTGCCGCACTTGACCGGTGATATTCGTCATTGCTACTTCCATTCCATCGCACCTTTCCGTAACTTGGTTACGTACCTTACTTAATTCCTCCTGTGCTTCCTTTCGGTTTTCTTCCAACTTTTTCTTATGGTGTTCTTCGATCTTGGTAATTTTAGTATTTACTACTTCCTTGACTTCCTGTACTTCCCACTCAGTCTGGCGACATCTTTCGTCAACTTCCCTGATTTGTTGGTTTATTATGATGGTTTCTTCTTCCAATTTTTTATTTATAGCTTTTTTATTGTCGTTGATTTTCCTGCTCAACTCTTCCTTCGCCAACTCTATTCTCTCGTCTACCTTGTTCATGTTTTCCTGGTTGACTTCTCTTAATTCTTCTCTTAATCGTTGGTTATTCTCATCCATTTTCTCCTCCATCTTCTTATTGTTTTCCTCCAACTTTTCCTTCAATTGTTGGTTGTCGTTTTCCATCTTCCTACTATTCTCCCTTAACTCTTCCCTTAATTGTTGGTTGTCATCTTCCATCTTCTTACTGTTTTTCTCAATTCTCTTATTGGTGTTTTCAATTTTATTACCCAATTCTTCCTTTGTGGATTGGTTGTCCTTCTTCAAATCTTCCAACTTTTTATTGTTTTCCTCCATCTTGGATTCTAGGTTCTTATTTATTCCTTCCATCTTTTTTCTTAATGATTGGTTATCTTCCTTACTCTCGTCCATTTTCTCCATCATTATCCTGAGCATCTCTTGTATGTTCCCATTCTCCGTTCGTGATAGTTTCTCGGGTTGTTCTAACCGTTCCTCCCGGACATCGATTTCCCCTGTTTGTGTGGGCATTTCCGGTTGTTCCTTTGCTTGTGCGGGTTGTTTTAGTTCCATTGGGGGTAATAACATTTCTACGTTTTCCACCGGCGTTGCCTCCTTATCCTCCATGTTAATTTCCTTTTCGGCCTCTGCTGCCCTTTTCTTTGAAGTCGCACGACGTTGCATGTTGTTTCTTTCTCCGACTGTATAACCGCTGCCAAGCTTGAATTAGTAATTGAGCAAGTTATATTAGCCTTTTAATCACTAATTGAAGCCTCTTAGTTGGACGCCAATTTGTAACGAACCTTTATTAATTTCGTTTACAAAAAAAATATAATTGTATAATTTAAAATTTGAAAAAAATTTTAATTTTTGTTTTAATGTTTAATATATTTAGTAAATAATTCTTGTACTGGTGTAGTGTCAAAATTTTAAGTTTGTTTGATGTAATTTGGTCAATAATCTTGCTTGTGGTTAACTGGAATTAAATTCAGAGTTAACAGGATTGTATCATTCACTAATCGATTTGCGATATTTCTTCTTGTTCGTATATATTACTTCCACTTGAGTAATGGCCGCTTTTCTTGTAGTCCTGTTGTTAACTAAAACTCTATTTAGTAAATTTATAAATAAATTTAAAACCAAATTGTTGAAATACTATATTTTATTGACAATTGTTCAAAAGATCGATTTAAAATCGATTATCATATATTGCTCGACTCGTTCACAGGGCGATCGATTGTTGATACATGTTATTTAATATAAATCTTTTCAGGTTCTTTTAACGGTTATAGTTAATAGTCAGAGAAGGGGTAAGGCTAGAAAGTATAACATTCACAATAAAAAAGCTTAAAATTAAAAATTACAATGTTATTAAGTAATATATAATGTTTATATATGATAAAATTCGAACCAGTGATGTCTAGAGGTTCGGTTGGTAAAACTCGCATTGGATTGTGGGACGTCAAAGATGGCCGCTGCTTAGCTCCTGATGTTAAACAGGAATGGTGTCGCCGGAATTTTCTTTCAATAAAAGCTGCCTCGTTCACGTTTCCTCTTCTCTGCAGTATGGAGAATTCCTTCTGGTGTTATTAGTGTTGTCCTGGTTAAGTGTTCTGTGTTCACTTCGATTAAATGTTTTGGATTATGTGTATTCACTTCTGTCAATGTGTGTGTCGAAAATTGTAAAGTTCGTTTGGTTATGAATAATTAGTGTTTTAGAGTTTTATTTCCTTATATCACTTATATTTGATTCAGTATTAATCGATTTCAATGTTTTTAGTTGTTGTGTTCACTGAATTTAGGTTTAAGGTAAATTTTTCCGCAACTCTCGATTTTTTACTGTAGGCTAGGCTCAATTTCCATACGCCATTAATGGTTCCGATATAAGTGCTTCCTTAGCGAGAGCTTAATCAACCTTACACTACGAATGTTAAATAAGAACTGTTTTACTTCCTTCGTTTTCTGAAATATCTTAGCCGATTTAATATTAGAAAAGTATTGTTTCAATTTTGACTCGCTTCCGATACATTTAAAAAAAGTACATTATATCACAGAATATATTTTGGTTATTAATTAGTTTCATGAAATAGTAAATACATAATCGGTTTCTTTTATTCCTTCTGCTTAATTTGATACCCAATAATCTATCTTTACAGTTTTTTATCAAAAATGCTATATTTCTTTCATTTTGGAAAAGTAGGCTCAACTTTTAATTTCCTGTTCTTCTCCAAATATTAGCCATTTTATATGTTATAATTATGACTATAATAAATCTCAGATTGACATCAATGTTTATCTTTCCTTAATTTCTTGCAATTTTATCAATTGATTATCCTTTTAAATATAATTCATGAATTTATGACTCCCCACTCTGAAATTTTAGTTATTACATCTGCAAATTTTTCAATAATTTTATATATCCTTTTACATTATCTTTTTAAAGTCTAGTTTTAGTCATAGTATTTGGTGACTAATTCACCTTATATAAATTCCATCAGTTTACTTGGTTTATTAATTTAATTAATCACTTATAATGTTGTTGGAATTTCCTATTTGGCCTAGATTTTTCTGGTTTTACATATAATGTTTTTGAATAATACTGTGTTTATACCCCTTCTGACCTTCTTAATTTAATACAATATTAATTAAAATCTCCTTAATTAACTAATAGGACATGTAGTATCGTATTCCTACTCATAATACCTAAACAATATTTAAAATTAACAATATGGTCTTCAAAGTCAGACATTTTAGTTTTAACTACTACAAGTAACATATAATAAACATTTTATAAAAAGAGTATGGTATCCATATTTAGATATTTTAGTCTGGATTAACACTGTTAGAACTATTAAACATTTTTATAATAATAACAAAATCTTATTCTATTCACCACATTGAATCATGGAGTTCATGGGCTTTAACATAAACATAACAAGTCATTTATTTTTACTTACTTCTTAAACTTATTTTGGTTGCAGTCCTTTCTGTGTTTATTATAGTATTACATTTTCATCCCCTGTCACTTTATTTATTCACCACCTTCTTATAAACATTAGTAATGTGTTCATAAGAATATTTTATAAAATTTTATTTCTGTAGTCATAGAAAACATTAAAGTTGTTTATGGTACACATGTACTTAGTTGAAGTATTAGTCACACTTCTACTTGAAGTTTATTTAATATACTGAAATAACTTGCACTGGTTCACTTATATTTTGGATCTTACCTCTCATTGAGTTTTACAATATTCCAAGACCAAAATCTTAGTTATAAGGGATTATGAAGATTTGTTTATTCCATTACACAATAACTTTAGTGGGTGCACTTCTACTTACACCACTAAACACTTTGTTTATAACTATTTTACATTAATATCAGGTTTTGGGTGTTATTCTTTCTTTGTGACCTTGAATCTCTTTAGGGGTTTCTTGTATTCTTTTTAATAGGTTTCCCTTGGGTATATTTTGTAGTCCTCCCATCCTACAATTTTGTTTCTTCGAAATTCTTCCTTCTTGGTTTCTCCAAGGTAATATTGTTTTCTCATGTCCGTTGGTTTGTTCGGGGTATCTTCCTTACCTACTCCTGTCCTACCTGGGTATTATCTTTATTTTATTTTAGTTTTTTGTGGTTTATTTTTCTGTATACATTTTTGTTGCATTGTGGTTCTTTATTTTTACTTTTTCCATTTATGGTGGTATTTTATTTTGATATTTATTTGTTTTCATTTGAATTTTTCTTGATATTTAAAGTAATTGATATTTAATTATGATCATCTTGTAATCTTTATTAAGTGGATTATCTGTCATGCTACAATAATTACTCGTATTTGCCGCTTTTCTGTCCTGAATTTTTTTATTTTCTGCTATATTCAATTCTTTTTGGCCTTATCTCTTGACGTTCATTTAATAAACTTCTAATCTTCTTCCATTTAGACCTTACGTTTATAATAACTTTTCTTAAACATGATAAGCTACCTTGAAAGTTACACTAGGCTTAAGAAGTTGGTGAAGTTTTCGTAGCGTAGGATATGTTTTTTGTGTTGAAAATAACAATTAAATGAAATACAGACCTATACGGTAAATGTTTTTGAAAACGCATCAACAGTTACTCACTCAGTGAGATGTGCCGTTATACTGACAAAAAACAGGGTTCTGCGCATATTACTTTCACCAAGGCTGCCGGCCACCATAAAGTACACAAGTAGTAAACTTAGACACACTTATGTTGGGATGTTGCAAAGAGGCTACAGAACTAAGTGGAACAAAACTTTATATCCCATTTCATCAAATATAACAGGATTCTGGCTAATTCATAATATCAGAAATAAGTTACAGTGAAATGCAAAAGAATCGAGGTAACCGTTTACCAATCACCCCCTAAGGTTACAGTCGTGTGAGCAGCCTTCGTTGTGTTATTGAGTGGGTACTTTAACATGTAATTATCTGATTTATCTGATTTCCCTCTTGTTAAAACGGTACTTTTTACTGCCTGAAGAACATTTTAATTTTGTATTAACAAATATACTATTCTTTTTAATTAATGTCAGATGCGCTTCACCTTTCACTAGTCCATACTTGAAACGGCATTCACATATCCCGATATTGAAATGCTTAATAACGTGTCAGCTTCTATTTGGTGTCCCCTGTCTTATTACGGAATGGCTTTTTTTTAAAATATACTTAATTTCTCATTAAATAAAGATAAACTTTACCGGCTACAGTCGGTTATGATTATATCATTGGTATCGTGTACTAC
The DNA here is from genome assembly GCA_034769895.1 of Magicicada septendecula. NCBI lineage: Eukaryota > Metazoa > Arthropoda > Insecta > Hemiptera > Cicadidae > Magicicada > Magicicada septendecula. The sequence goes on from CM068368.1 coordinate 129,664,793, forward strand.
GAACAATGTACCGTTGAGAAGAACTGTTGAATTAAGAGCAAGCTGGATAAAGGTGATTAATAAAATCCGTGATTCCGTGATTGTTGAACTGACTGTGACATGTAGTGCACGTATTGGTCGACGCGTGCGTAACAGTTGGTGTTAAACGACCATTTCGGTGTATCACATCAATGTGTTCGGACTGGAGGTGGGTCGATATATCTATAACAGGTATTTTAGAACGATATTTTTGTGGAACTGATATAAGTGTGACTGAAAAGTTGAAATACATGTTACAAGTGCGTGTTGTTCCAAGGTTGATTTTGTGGCTTGTCATGTTAACGGAAGAGGAACTGCTGTTGTGGGGTGCTGTAGCCTATGCGATTATAGAAAGAAATAAGAATAAACGAAAACTGTGGGTTAAACAAGCAAAATAAGTGTTTTGACGAAGCTAAAACCACATCCTAAAGACTGGCACAGTGATTTGAGGATAACTTATATGAAAAAAACTTATTTAAAACTGCCCTCACTAGTTTTTTAGTGTGAAGGACTGAATAGACTGAACCCAGCTGACTCCTACACGCGCTCGTTGGAACCGATCGTTTGTACCTGATGTCATGCCGAAGTGTCACACTGCTTGATGCGATTTCATCGCTCCGTCAGTTCACACATTTGGTGTGAGCTCACATCGCTTTGTCTCTCCATACACACGATCATTTCACGATGTGACACACCTAAATGATCGTGTGTAGGCCGCTTTAGAGGAGGAGGTAGTTGTGACACTTGCTCGGAGTGACATTTGCTCGGAGAAAAATTGGTTCTAGGAAAGTCATAATAATTCCAAGAAGTGTAGTACGATATTAAGGAGTTACATTTGCACAGAACCTAACGATGAGTTTTAACAACTGTTACCTGTTAACCTGTCAACATAAGGCCAACAATAAGTCCTTTATTTTATCTAACAGTTAATTTTTAAAAAAAGGAACGTTTATATTGAGGAAATCCAACTAATCATTTGAAAACAACTTATGTTTGCGGTTCTGTTAGTTAGTCTGACCAAATTCTCTGCACCTAAATCCTAGATATTTTTATACGCCTAATTATATAATAGGAAGGAAACCGGACCGTCTCTAGGAAGGTGAAAAAGGATCTACGATGTGCCAGAGCATCGCGTCACTCTGCTGCTCACGCTACGCGAGCGAACCGTCTATCAGCGCAACAAATAGAGAGGAAGGGCAGCCTAGACATGAAGCGAAGGAGAGACGCAATCGCATATTCTTCTGGAACAACGTGGACACATCACAGAACAGGGACGAATGCGAAATGATGAGAAAGACCTTCGCACGGTGTTTTGACATTTGACAGTGATGATGTATGGACGTGTTGCTGGTGAAGTGCGTACAAGCAAGGAAAAATCAGACGATATTTGGTAACTGAAAAACAAATATAATGAGAGCGTGTGTAACTGTAAATTTTCTACGATGGTTATCATGACGGTGTTAAAAATCAGAGATCTTAGTTCTCCTACGCTTCAGCCTGGGAAACACATTTACTGAACAAGGAGATGTTTTGCTGGCAAAACATTTAAAACTAGTTAGTCAAGGTTAACTACGAAATCGGCATTGCTGCGTCACTGCTTATTTATTAGAGGTCTTTATTTAACCAAAATGTTCGTTAACCTTAAATAAAACTCGGTTACACGATAATGCGACGGAGGTCAACACAGATGTTTATTCTGTAACAGTTGATATCAGAGGTTACTGAGAAGGTGGAGAAGTTTGTTTTGTAACGATACCTGGTGCTTACGTAAACAGTAAACAACAGTGGTGAGCACGAGGCGAGTAATTGTATCCAAAGGGTTAGTAGAGAGATACCGCAGAGGATGATAAGCTGAGTAGACAGCATTTTATCTCATGACAGCGCTCAGCGTTTTTTGAAACCTTGTAAAACGATACAGGCTTGACTTAATCATCTTTATTATTTATGGTGCACGCTTCTCATGGTCGTTACGGACTGCTGCCATCTCTGATGCATTAATGCAACCTTCGTGTTTGATATGGATAGCAGGCAATGCATTTCGGTCATACGAAAACCTAATTACATCAATATGATAAACTGTTAATTAAAAATTGTTGTTTTTGCCTGTATAAGAGCAAGAGGTTAATGGCACCTAAAATGTATAGGCCTACTTTAAGAATGAAGATCAAAATGCTGTTTTTTGATGTTTTTTATAATCAAGTGTTACTTGGACTTGATAATACAGTTATCTCAAGGGGTTGATATTATCAAGATTATTTATGTTGATTGTGTAGGTCTGAAGTTCAGACGTCAACTGTATTCGTTTAGGATGATTTTCTGTTTTCCACAGGCCGTCTTTTAAAAAGGCAATATTATATGTTACTCTTCATGTACGATCTCTTCTATTCCTGAATCTTGATCTCGCTCTTTAAAACTTGTTGTACCGATAATAAGAAATGTGACGTCGAGTGTATTTACGAAAAAATAATCAAAGGATTTACAGTATTCTAACATAAAAGAATATGACTCGTGGCGGTTGCAAAAAAAAATTGCAACAATAAGAGATAGTTAGAATATAATAATGTTTATTTATCTTAAACTATACTTCTTTCCAAAAATTTAAACACTAAGACTAGTAGCACACTAGACGTATGATCCGCAGCCGAAGATCGGTGGCGTATAATCGGTCTGCTTCCGTCGGCCGACAGCGGCCTCATACAACCAATCTTCTGCGGCGTTATTCATGTAATGTACACTACATCCAGGTTTGCTGTAGTTAGAAGTGTGTTTTCAACGAGTGAAGTACTGTTTTAATATTTATTTTTATTTATAAAGTAAAATTTAATAAAGTCAAATAACATTTTTTGTTTGTGCCAGCATGGATCCTATAACATTAATAGGCTAGCTAATAATGAAATTTTGGAGCAAGATAAGAGAAAAAGAGAATATTGGGTTCATCCTTTACATAGCAAAATATTAAATATTAGGCAATTCCATACTTTGTACGGAGAACTAAGGGCAAATCCTGATAAATTTTTCGAATATTATCGATTGTCTATTAAGTCATCCGATGAAATTCTAAATCTGATAAGAACCCATATTACGAAGAAAGATACAAATAATAGGAGCGCTATATCGCCGGAAGAGAGGACAGTCCCAACTGTGAGCACCATACAAAACAAATGTATTAAGGAGTTGGCTATTTCGTAGAGCCGAAATCGAACAGACAGACGCCTCGCTCTGGGTAGACAGAAGATACGCTCGACGGACTGACGCATCTTCGGCTCAGTCTGTCACATCTGGCCAGTTTATATGAATATAAACACGAGCGTTACGCCACCGATCTTCGGTCGCGAACCATATGTCTAGTGTGCTACTAGCCTAAAGGTTTCTTTCTCTGGTAATTATGGGAATGCTTTCGGAACACGAGTTTTAAACATCGGGTTTATAAATTTATGATAAGTGGGGAGGGCAGCCGTATGTTGTTATAAATGTTTTTAAATTAATTCCAGAAAGAAACTGGACTATGGAAGACTAAGGTTGACTCAGGAATACAACTTCAAGGAAATATTTATGTGAATTCCCTATTGTACGCAGATGATAAAGTAATAATACAAGAAACGGAAGACCAGTTACAAAAAGCGATATTTGCATTTAATACTATTTTGCGAAATTATGGGCTGAGGATCTCTACCGGTAAATCAAAAACCATGGCGTATCTAGGTAAACGTCCCATTAGAACAAAAATTGTGGTAGACAATCAATTTGGAACAAGTTTGTGATTTTAATTATCTGGGATATAACATCTCATACAACGTTGATACCGATTGGGTTAATAAACTATCAAAGTTTAGATCCATCTGTGGGACAATTCATAGAAATTTACTAAATAAAACTCGGAAGGAAACCCGTATGAAATTTTATAAAACAGTAGATGTTCCGACATTCCTTTACGCAAGTGAGACATGGACCCTCGGTAAAGGGGAAGAAAGGAAAATTCAGGCTGCCGAAATGAGATTTCTGAGAAGTGTCCAAGGATTCTCCCTTCTGGATAGGAGAAGAAACATAGACATTAGACAAGACTTAAAGATCCAGTCTTTAAATGAGACGATTAAGGAGTATAAGAGGAGATGGTGTGGACATGTGGCCCGAATGCCAGATACCAGATTGCCAGTGGCAGCTCTCAAGTACAAGCCGAGTGGAAAGAGGTAGTAGTTGGTAGACCGAGGAGGAGATGAGTTCCGGCACAGGCCAACTAGGGCCTAATCACTGTAGTGAAGATGATGATGAAGAAACTGGAATGTGAACAAGTAATGCCAAATAGTTAAGAACGTGTCCGCCTAATTAAATAATAGATGCATACTTTACTTTTGAAATAAAACAAAGAGAAAGAGGGGTTGAATTTTCCATGAAAACTTTATCGCCTGAATGAATTTAATAAGATTTAGCTCTTAGGTTCATTTCTAGACTGCACTCTGTAGGTAAACCCGGGACGTGAAATTTTCTCCAGATTAAAGGAGCGCAGGAAACCAATCAACCGTCAAGGCACAGAGTTTACACCATGGTGACGATCTATTGTAGGTTAACGACACCTAACTAGGCTCAGCATTACCTTTAGTCACGCGACTAGTATTTAATTAGAACTGTATAGCAAAACGAATCGTTTAATTAACAATAATTAATCTCAATTAGTAATAATTAATTTACCCTTGCTTGCCTCGATCCTTTACACTCTGTATTTTAAAAGTCTATTTTTCTCTGACTCCAACTATCTGTTCATCTATCTTACTGCTCCCTCTCCCCCTCTCTATCCCTCTATCACCATTATGGATAATTCTGTTTTTATTATCGACTTCATTTGGTATATCTTTCTCTTACGACACACAACCCGTCTTTATCTTACATTTCTCAACTCAGTCAAATATGTCTTTATGCATTATTGAAATGAGATTCACCTTTACTCTGGTTTTGCACGCAACAAGAGTAAATATGACAAACATTTTTATTTGCTCCGATTTAACCGTAAACTCATTATCTATAACATTATTTTATTGAAACTAAATCTATACGTAAAGTTGTATGGTTAGTTACACTGTTTCCGTTCTTAGGTTAATCCTGATGTAAACAAACCCACGTGACTCATCTGAAACGCTATTGGTCAGGGTCGTTGACATTGTGTCCACAGTAATGTGTTATGCGCATGAGCGGAATGTCTGTACAGTCATGTGAGTTGTCTTAACCGCGACAAATGGTTTTTGAATACGTTTAATCATGTGTATGAATACATAGTAGAACTTTATCGCCGCTAGCAAAATGAACATAAATTTTAAAAGTTTTTAGAAAATGATATTGCCGAAAAATCAGGGCACGCCATTTTAAGACTTTTCCCTTATCATTGTATTCTGAATCTCACTGAATTAATATGGAGCCAGTTGGAAGGATATGTTGTCCGTCACAACACAACATATAAGCTGCATGATGTAAAAACGACTGTTAGAGCAAGCGGTAAATGAAATAACGATGAACAAGTGGAGTCGTTGTGTCGAGCATGTATTTAAGGGAAAATATAAGCTATGGGAATTCGACCAAATTACCGACGCCGTCGAGGACAATCTTATCATTAACACTGCTGACTCAAGTGATTCAAGTTCCTACACAGACATGGAAGGCATTGAATTACTCTCTGACAGCACTGATAATACATAGTACAGTGGTAAGTAATTAGCACAGCTTCTATTTTCGCTTTAAATATAGGCCTACTTTATTTTTTTTCTTGCGATATGCAAACAGTGAATAAAAACGCCATTAACTCTCCGTGTTATAAAATATTTCACTGTCGGTCTGACACAATCACTCAAATTTTATTTAGGTTAGGACAAATTGTTACAATTTACACGTGTTTATACAGTATCAACATTATATATAACCTGTCTGTACTCTTTATGTCAGAGTGACACGCCTCTAATTCAAACAGCAAATGGCGTTTCAGATGTACCACGCCTGTTTGTTTAGATCAGGATTAAGCTAAGAACGGAAAGACTGTACACTAGTGGATCTTGGCGGTACGGTCGGTGGTTAAAACATCTGACTTCCACTTGTGTGAACTTAAGCCTCACATGCAAGCATAAAAACATGGTGACTCTGTGGCGAGGACTTGTATACGCATAAGGGTAGGCAGCGGCGCGGCGGGTAAATATTCGATTCGCCATAATGGTGTGCTGCGTAGAAACGTGACAGCCTTTCTTGGTCGCTGAGCTGCGCCTCCCCAGCCAGTGAATTACCCCCACTTAAAAGTGTAGCTAAGTTGTCTAGAGAGGAGTGAGGGTAGACAACGGAATAATAGTTTGCTGTCTCGTTTCCACACTAACTTGTCGTTGTCGCGCACATGCTTCCCAGTCTTGTAATGTTCACATTATGTAACACTATATATGACTTTTAATTAAGAAAGTTGTGTTAGTGGTTATAATCACAAACAGGATTAACACTAAAACGTTAATATTTATGCATATTTAATTAATTGCATAATTTAATTGAATTTTAATTATATAAATTTTTCTCTTGGTTACAATTATCTACTAGAACATGTTTCCTTGTGCCCCGCGTTGGGCAGCCATATACAACGTTATTAATTATTCAAATTAGTTGCATAAATTAAATTAATTGTTACTTTATAAATCTTGATCAAATTTCTCAAATGGGTAATCAGCAATGCTATCAATTAAGTGGTCTAATTGTCAATAAAGAGTAATTAGTCTTGTCTTCTACTACTAAATAAAACTTCAAGAATTAAAACATTTGTGAACTTGGTACTTGTTAAATCATATTGAATCTAAATCATTAATTGTGGATTTTACTTTTAACGAATTGTCTTGTATGCCAGGTCTCAAAATAAATTAACTCAACACTATCGAATCCATTATAAATTACATTTATTATAATATTGTATGTTACATGTATTCATTGCATAAAAGAAATCATGTAACAAGAGTATATACAACTATTTCCAAAAGATAATTAAATTCTATAACATATTTGAAGTATCTGAAAGAAACAATCAAATGCTTACACAAACTCGTGTGTAGTGACGTTAAGAACTATCAATGTTGCGTGCTTGAGATTTGCACTAAATGATATACTTCGTAACATATTTAAACACCTATACGCATGAAATACTCATATACCTGCAGTAAACATATTAAAAACCTACATAATTGAAATACTCATATACCTGCAGTAAACATATGAAACACATACATATTTGAAATACTCATAGACTTACACTAATAAGATAATACATGTGTAATATTCTATAATATTATTTATTCCTAACCATGGATTCGTATTTATAATGACTCTATTTTGAAATATCTCAGGCAATTAGTTCTAAGTGACAGGTCAGCGGTATTACGATAAACTAGGAATTATAATAAATGGTTATTTTGGTACATTACTCAAGTCGTCGTCGTGTCTCGCTCCCGCTGGATGTGTCCATTTGGATCCATTGGGTGACGATTGATGCTAGTCCTGGAAACACTCGTAACTCGCACTTCCAATTGTCATACGTACATCGTTTCGGAACGCTAGTCGCACTTCATGACATCCGTTATAAGTTTTATAACATTATTACAGTTTAAGTCGCGGTACTTGCACTAAGGATTCATTGACTATTCGTATCGCGTCAGTCTATTTATGCGCATTTTAGTTCAATACCTCCACGCACTTAGTTATCTTTCAAATTACGTATTCGACTCTTCCGTAACGCCTAGATTGATTTCAAGTTCATTAGACGCATATAAAACATCACCGGCACTTGTCTCTATTCTACGAAATAATGTTGTCTCACAAATTAAGTCTTATGTAGGACAGTTGTTCGGATTTCCCTCTGTCCTCATGCCTCTAGTCTGTGATTCTTGTGAATTCTCCACCCAGCGCCGTTTGGAGAGGGATGTTCTTCTTCGGGATTTGTTCTCTGGTTGTCGGTTCTCGTCGAGACCATCCCTTACAGTTACTCCCTTCTGAATTCTCGTTGCTAATTGGCTGGTTGGCTTCTCTACTTGAATCTCACATAGTCCACGTTGACACGACGAGTTGCTGTCATCAGGACGTTGCCACTTTCTCGGAATCTGCATCAAGCCCTTGCTACTGAAATCACATCTGTCCCTTTTGGTGTAGCGTGTCGAAATGATGTATTGTTCGGACACTGTCGACTTCCTATAGCGAACTTACGGGTGGCAAACATCTGTGTACGTCGCAGACGCCTCCTCGTCTCCTGCTCCATTGTCCGTGCTCCAGCTATTGTTTTTCTGTAAGTTTCACATATGCTTGGAACAATGCTCTTAGCGATGCCTATCTATTCTCTCGCTACTGAAACGGATGCAAGGGTAATGTTCCTTTGTCATTTTTGTAAAGTCAAGTGTTCCCACGCATGGCCCTTTTCGTCGTAACATGTGTTGCAGCACGCATTGTCTCTTAACGGCTTTTATGTCATTTAAGTAGAAAGGAAAGGTTTGTTCCTTCCGTCGCTCACCCTCAAACAATGCTAACTCGTGTCACTCTTGACGGGCTCTAATTTCTGGCGTAACTCCCTCGGAATATCCAAGAAATCAAAAAAAAAATCTCAAAGCAATAAGTACGTTATAACACTGTTGCACACCACTATAGATTTTCCGATCTGACGATGAGCTGTGAAGCTTGAACGCGCTAATCGGAATAATTTTTCTATAGTGGTGTGCAACAGTGTTAATTCTGTTTGTGACTATACATGACTTGTGAGCATGCGCTTAATTAATAAAAAGTTTGTTAGCCTCGCAACGAGGTGCACTGCGCATCTCGAACTCAGTGTTCAATTTCTATTATCAGGTCTATACTCTAGTATGGAAACGTGTAGCAGCTACCAGCTCGTATGGAAACGTGGAAACTCTAGTATGTAGCTCGCTAGCAGCTCGTACTGCATTGATCATTGTTCGTCTGAGCACGGGGTAACCCAGCCAGTACGAAGTCCACTCTAATAATGTGACGCGGAAGGCGAGTTCCGACACGTTCTAACTAATAAGGTAATCATACTGCAGCAATTAAATATTTGCCAGTTAGGCTGTACGAGACATAATTATCTTATTCTGACGCACTCACTTTTTCTGAACCTATTCGTTTTTTAATAAAGTGGAAGTAACAGATTAATGTGTTACTTTCATTTTGTTCGCCGGCACGTGAAGGATAAAGGCAATCGTATATGCAGGCTCCATATACAAACAACCGAATTGCTATTATGTTTCCGTTGTCCTCAAACAGTGACATTGTCGACAGTAATTACACATACACACGCGCGCCTTGTGATTAATTCCTTTCACCAACTGTGGTCGATTGGCTTATAATTTTGCGAGATACGCTGGTTAATAATACGCTTACAATATCTTTTTTCACGATGTAGTGTATTTTTAATTAAAGGGGTGCGCTTTTGTTGTACTATTTGGAACAACGTTAACAGGCATAGCTGACAACTGTTGTCTTCCATGTACGTGAATCTACGTAACCTTCCCCATTTTCCATTCAAAGGATATACCCTGTTGAAAAATAGACGGATCTGTCTTCAGGACCTGACAGCCTGACAGTATCTTATAATTTCTACAATGCCTGAGATTAAAAAAAGAAATCAATCGTTTCTTTATTTCTCTGTAGAATTATTTCACATTCTGAAGATATTTCTGTATTGTAGACTATAGTTTCAAGTTTTTCATAAATAAGATAGTTAAAAAAATATGTACTCGTATCTATTAGTATCTAAACCCAAGTAGTGAATTCCCGAAACACGACAGGTTTTAGGTTTTTTAGAATTTTTAAACGAAAAGTGAATTCAATTTTACGTTTGTTATTGTTCGTTTCAATAGTGTGGATCTAGGGGCGGATCCATGGAGGGGAAGTAAGCGACATTTCTTCCTCCCTAAAATAAAAAAAAAAATTCAAAACCCTATTCAGAGAAAATACCTAGTTTATAGTTTGCCTAGGTTTATGTAGCAATACTTTTACCTTTACTTTTAAAATATACCAAAACTATGTCTGAGAATAGTAAAAAAATATAGTCAATACCGGTTTCCAGTTTTTTTTAAAGAAGACAATTTAAGAAAGAAACATTTGTCTCTTCCTATATTTTTAATACGTTCATTCGTCATCAGATGTAACACCATTTCGTACTCCGTACTTATTTTTTCCGTCCTCAGAACTACTCTCTGAATCCGTAGCTGGCGGACCCGACGTAAAAGTTCCATTAGCAGATGGACGTAGGAGTTCTTGCAAGTCCCGCTGAACTAAACAGGAGAATTTTCTGTCTGTGTCAATTGTATCCGCTTTTGTGGTAAAAATAATGTTTATTTGGTGGGAATGGAGACATCTATTTATTTTGTGAGTTTCATTTACAGCTAAGAGGGAAGTTGTCAAATGAGAGGATAAAAAAACATCGGTTCAAGCTGTTGGTGGGGTTCGGAGAGAGGAGTGTGTTTGTATAAGCTTATTAATTATTCACGAATATTTATAGCAAGTTTACTCCAGATACATGTTACACCAATAATTATATTTACATCTACAAAATTACTTGCTGCAACTAGTTTCAACCAGTTTCATTGTATAATTTGATCGCAAAACACACAGTCAACGCAAAAAGAAAAGAAATTGCACACACAGTGGAAATTATAAGCACCATGCTCGTAATTTTAATTTTTCAACATTTTATTTTTAGAGCTAGACGTAACAAGTGTACAAGCACCTCCGAATTTCCTTGAATGAATTTAAATACGTCGTAACACCTCATTGAACCACAGAGATTGAACACTTCATGCAGGAGTCTACTAATTTTTCATGACACTAATCATCTTTATGAATGTATTACTGGGATGACTAGGTAGTTTGAAGCTGAAGAAGCAGAGCTGAGGAGGAAGAGTTTCTATGTAAACTTGGACCAATTTTTTGCTGCTGTGAGTTGTGAGACTGAATCTTTCAATAGACCAGTTTTTTTTTCAATCCTTCAATCACACAACTTGAATTTTTCCGGGTACCATTCGTTGTTACAGAAGCCACTGCACGTTGTCTCGTAGCACAAATGAGTCAGAACTACTACTGGGTAGAGTCACTTACACGCTGTTGTTACGTTGTTTCTCCACAAAACCAACTGTTACTCCGTGTCTGTTTCTGTTTTAGTGATAGTGAAAGTCGACTGTGTTCAGGGCACACAGATTTACCCTGATACCCGGTTGCAACCCTGATACATACCCTGATCAGGTCGGTTGCTTCTACCTGATACAGGTATTGGATATTGTTTGGTGTAGGCCCTACATCTGCCGCTGTTGTCGCTTTTTGGCAGCCTGAAGAAGATTCCCGAGGGTGAATCGAAACGTTGCCGACGTAACTGCGTTTAATAGCAAACGATCGCGGCCTAACAGCTCGGTTTTTAGACGTAATTCTGAGTATTCAGCATCCAATCAATGGACGACAGACTTACCATCTGCTCTGGAGTCCTGACCTCTCCCGATATATTCAACGTCCCGCTCCAACGCATCCACTCTTCAGTTTCTCATTCTAAACGGACTCTCATCATTATTCATTCAGTCCATCACAATATCGGCATTCCTCTTTTTTCATCAGTTGCCTTGTCAAAGCATTCTTCGGTATTTCATTCTCTACCATCCCCATCTTACGCCCTGCCAACCTAAACCTTACTTATTTAATGTATTTTATGACGTCCATGTTCTTCAAGAATGCGTATAATTCCTGGTTGTAACCCATACATCATACATTCCTTTTGCATTTATATCATACGTTTTTCTTAATACGTTCCTTTCAAAAGTCAAGAGATATACATCATTTCTATCAGCTGTCAGGTGCCATGCATTATTTTCAATTACAAGTAAATGACGATTACGAACTCGACACCCTAAATAAATCCAAACAGCGGATAGTAAAACTCTGTCCAAAAAGAAACTTATAAGAAGAAAAGGTAATAAATGAGTTTGATAGCAATAAACAAGAGACTTTCTGACAGAATTCTTAATTTCATACTATAATTTCAATTGAAAGTAGTCTATTAACTAAAAAAAATTAAGATTCGATTCTGTTGTACTCTCCTGTTGTCTTTATTTTTTTAGTTACTCGTTCTACTTATCCATATAGATAAGTACAACGCACATAACCAATGCACATATTGGTTAAACTTGTAAAATTATTTCAAATTAACCAGAAAAAAATATAATCAGTTTTACAAATATATTGTTCTTTTGTTCAACTAATTTTGGAGAAACCACAATTGTGATAAGATAGACTGTAAAAAAGAGATGTCAGAATTGCTAGCACGATTCAACAGCTGTTTCATCCGTCGAAGCCTCAGGCACGCGCACGTGTGGTGGAACGGTGATTATTATTTGTCGTTAATAACAATGAGTGCAACAACAGGTCTGAGAAATATTTGTTTCTACTACAGTACACCTCTGGGTTAAAACAGGGTCATGGTCCCAAGTCACTTTCACATCAGATGGGTTTCAGCATAATGGATAAAGCCACATCAGTTATGCAATATTTATAATGTACCTTTTGTGCGTTTGTTTATGTTTGTGGGAAATGTATACACGATTGTGCACGCGCGTTCGGCATTACCCATTCTTACCCGGCCCCCGTGCACTTTTATCACGGACATCTCCGTTCATTGTGTACTTTACAATGGAAATATTATTTCTTAAGATGTACATCACGGCGTAAGACAGAAAATAATCACTTATTGCATACTAAGAATAAAGAAAACCTTTGTTATCGTATCTTCTGTAGATTATAGTCAGTTTTACTAAATATAATAAGGACAAAAGAGGGTACTTATTATAACCAACCTAAAACAGCTGTCATATATACAGAGAGCAATGCACTTTACAGTAAAATGTGTGGGTTAATTAAACCTACATACAACGTGACTGCAAATCACTGGAATTTATTCACAATAACGAGTCACTGAACGAAGCGTGTGGTAAGTGTCGGTTCTCGAAACAGTGAAATAAGACTGATTAACAAAACAGAAATGATTACACCTTTTTTTCCTTAAAAGGTGTCCGTCATTATTTTGAGTACTTCACTATTATAGTTCTATGTTTGAAGTTCATGTAAATTATGTAGGAAAAAAAATCTTTTTTCGATCAAATTTGGCTCGTGTACTGGCTCCTTGACCAACAGAATATGACGCGCGTTACAAAGGCACAGGTTAAGTTAAGGTTTGCGCTGGTTTTTTTTTTAAGATTTTTTCTCAAAATCCGTGTACGTTATCACGAATGAACCATGTCTCCAAGTCAAACATAAGATTTCAAGTTCATGTTATACAATGGAACTACAGCAGTAAATTATTTAAGAATAATTTACTTAATAAGTCGGGAATAATTTATTTAATAAGTCGGGCGTCTTCTTAGTAAGACATAGGATAATGTAGACTATATACAGTTTTATACCCTACGCTGATTCTTATTTGCCAATTTCATCAAAATAACTGCGTTAAACGGTAATGTCAGTTTATGACCAGTGATTTGTTATTCTGAGTAGCCTGTAGATAGATAACGTCTTATATATATTATGGTTTCCATTTAGTGGGAAGTCCTCCTCCTTCTTATTTGCCTTTTTTACTCTCGTGAGGGTTTGACGCCACAATAGTAAGTTTCAGTATCTCTTTGTTCTCTGAGACCCCTCTATCCTGGGAAGACTGTGTACCGTATTTAGGGAATATCCCGTTGTTATCCACCCGTTCTCCTTCCTTCTTAGTTAAAAATCCACAGATTGGTTTGTAACAGTTCTCTACATCGTTCTCTTCTCTACTCTGTACTTTCCGTTTCACCTCCTCATAGGAACTACAACTTACATCACCAATACCCTGTTTCATATATTGGAGTCTTGGTCTTCCTCTTCGTATTTCCATTCAGTGTAGCCTTCAATTATTGTTTTTATTAAATTCTTGTGACCCATAAGTTCAACGCTTCGCTTAACAATATTTTGCCAAAAACTCTGTCTCTCCAACTCTAGTCAGAATCTCATCATTAATAACCTTGTTTATCCTAATTACTTTCAGTAACTTCCTATAACACCACATTTCCAGTGCTTCAAGTCTTCTCCTTTCCTCTGTTAAAATTGTCCACGTCTCACATCCATATAGAGCTATGCTCCATATGTAACTCTTCAGGAACCTTTTCCTTGTTTCCAGGGCTATTTCTTTGGAAGTCAGTAATTTCCATTTACTGTTAAATTCAACTTTAGCCTCTCCTATCCTACTCAAGATTTCTCTTTTACTTCTTCCGTCTTCTGTGATTTTACTTACTAAGTAGGTGAACTCTCGAATTTCCTCTATCTTTTTCCCATTCAGAAATACTCCCCATTCATACTGGACTGCCCTTGTTTACTGGACTGTCCTTATTTTTATTTTAACATTTATTCTTAAATTGTACTCTTTGCTCAAAACCTGATCCATTATATGTATCTGTTCGACTAACTCCTGTTCACTTTCACCCATAATCGCGATATCATCTGCACATCTTAACACCTTGGACTTTTACTCCACAATCCGTTTGATCATTTATTTTGTTAAAAGCGGCCTGTATATATAAATTAAATAATGCGGTAGAGTGGAAATACTCCTAAGCTGCTTCGATGGTATATATGGGAGCCATTATTATTATAATGCAGTATAGTGGTTGCAACCCTGCCTTACACCTTTACGAATTTTTGCTTCCTCTTGTGTTACCACCCATTCCATTAAAAATCTGACCCCAGGATTCTTGCCTTCAATTTTACTTTGTATGACAAATTTTTTCCATTTTACCTATCATCAGATATATTTTATTATTCTGCTCCAGTAATCTATTATTTATTGGTTCACGTAGTGTGAGAGCTTTAGTCTGTGTTTCGTCCTTGACGATGTGGCAACAGTGACTTACATTCGAAACCCTCAATTCTTTGCTAATTAGGCTACTTATTTCAACGTCCAAACTTCAGCCACGCACAGGTTACAACTGGGAATATCGAAGTTCCAATCAGTATTTCTTAAACTGTTTTTTTAAGAAACCTATATACCTATATAGAAACCTATATAGGACCTGCCTATATAGGCCCTACTGTTGTTACGACTTTCGTTGCTGTCCTGACTAAAGCCGTTGCTTGATCTTGTACTATTGACCTAATTACTAACCTTGCTCCCTCCTACTTTAAAGGTTATTTATAATCTCAAAGGAAACTGGACACTATAATCTGTCGCCAGGGGGAAGGCTTATCCTGGCCAACGTGCGATGCCCATCAACGTTAGCCACCAAATGAGTTACCTTCGGTACCTTCACATTGACGTTTTTTTTCTTCGGACGTCCTTCGGAACTTCTCTAATATTAGTGATATTTGTAAATCGTTAAACATGTTTACCATTACAAGGCCTATCTAAGTTGTCTTAACAAGCTCAATCAGTCCTGATGTTTACCGCATCTGTTGAATAGCCTTAATTATTCTGTTGCCATTACCTCGATTTGCGATTCGCTTGATCCTCCACTAATCCTATAATTTGCTCGGTCCACCGACGCACTGGTTTCTCCATAGTAGCTGTCTACGGTTGTATATGACGATACAAATTTTCTACAATTTAAATATAAATAATATATTCATATACCTATTACATAAGAAACTTAAATGTTTAACCAATTTATTTATAATATTGCGGAGTTACCTATTAGTAACTTTTCAAGGGTGTGCTCATAAAGTATATATAATTTAATACTTCTATGTCGGCTGAGGTTTTAAGTCAAGAGTTATTCATAGGTAGACAAAAATGCGCATATACAAAACTATCATACTACCCATCCTGTGCTATGGCAGTGAAACCTGGATATTAACACAGAGCAGTTGAACGCCTGAAGATATTTGAAAGGAAGCTCCTGTGACGGATCCTGGTCCCCGTTTTAGAAATGGGGAATGGAAGATACGGCAAAATGATGAGATATGAGGTATATTGTCACTTCAACGATCCAAAGGTAGAAGTGTACTTAAAACTGAGGAGGCTGCAAAGGGGTGGCCATGTCAAGAATGGACGACAAATGGACACCTAATAGAGTCCTTATGGGGAGTATGGATGCCAAAAGACCAAAAGGCCGTCCAAGGAAAAGATGGGAAGATGCTGTCACTGTGGATGCAAGAGAGATGTTGCGAGTGCGAGGATGAAAGTGCTACGAATAGAGAGAGGTGGCCAATGCTCGACTTCGAGATGTAGCGCCATAGGCGGAGGAGGGGGAGGAGGTGGAGGAGGATGTTGGGTGAGGTAGCCTAGTATATATGAGAACTGTCTATGATCATTTGGAGATTAGATATATTAGCAACATCTGTAATGTATAAAAGACTTCTTGAGGTATCGAGAGAACACAAACTCGGCGCTCCGCTCCGTCGATGTAATGTCGGAGTCGCCGAGTTCCGGAACTTCGGCAGAAACATTTTGTGACGTGTGTTGCAGTCTTCGGTGTATAGGAGTCAAGTAGAAAAATTAATTTTGCCTTAGTGACGTAAAACAACAAATGAAATTAAACCGCGCTATAAAATGTTACCAGAGGTTATGTCAATTTTTTAATTTAAGGAAGACATCTTATCGTTTTTGTCATGTCTGTTTTATTCGCATCGACAAACGGATTTATACAACTTACGACTGAGACGCTAGTTGCAAAAACCGTTCGCGAAAACCAGGTAAGGAACTGAAAAATTACTTCACCAACAGCTGTCACGGCTCTCAGTTCATGAATTTCGATCATCGTCTAATTTATTTTATTTTTTTTAAAATGAGAGTGCATATGTCTTTCTTTTAGCGATCGTCAAACTTTTTATTTTGTCGGCTATTTACATTAGTGTTGTCATGTTTACAAAGTTTAAAATATATTTTTGTTTAAAGTCTAATATTGTTTTGTCAGATATTTATTCTAGTGGAAGAGAACTCAGTGTCTGCTTTGTAAACGGGAGAAAATTTAGACTGTGAACTATTTGGTTATATTTAACTGAAATCAACTTTTATAATTTTATTTGTTCGTTTTTCTTACAAGATTTTTCCTTTCAAGTCGATGTGTATCAGTCTGAATGTCCTTCAACACCTTGACGAGATTATATACGTTTGGATGAGAAGTGTAAAATTGTCCACTCAATGTAGCAGAGCAGAGCATTATTCGCAGCTACTCGTCGTACGATTCGTTGAAGCGCAGAAATCTGCAGGTATAAGGCTGTGAGTGACCGGATGAAAACAGATACGCACACTCGACCGAACCCGCAACATAAAGATGGTAAATTTTCGTGTGTTTATCACGTTTCCCGTTCTCGTTCAACTTTGTCATTCTTTTCTGCCTACATCACTTTAGTCAAAAACCTTCATGCTTTCTCATTGTCACTCATACTTTAAATCAATTATCAGTTACTAGCCACGTCACCACTATTCTGTACAAAATAATGGACTGCACAATGCGGAGTAAACAACGATACACCCTGCGCTACCGACCAAGAGGGCGTTCAGCAGTGATCCCACTTTGTGGGAAAAGTCGCTAAATCTAGAGGATTTGAAGATCGCATTAGGGGCTTTTCTGGGGTTACTTCAAGGAATTTAGGAGACGATCTGGAGGATTTTTGATATACCACACTTAAAAGATATTAGATATAGACAATAATGCCTGGATTTAACGTTAATTTTGTCTACAATCATAATTTGACAAATAATGTTCTATTAAACATCACTGTATACTAGTATATACCTACTAGTTTAGAAATCTCATGATCATTTTTGCAAAATCTCTGAGGTTTTGCAAAGCTAACGAAAGGAGTATGCGGTCAGAAGAGAGAGATTACACGGTTAATTGTTTGTTGACTGATTCATACGCGCGCGCGCGCGCGCGCGCACACACACACACACACAGACACACAAAACCAATTATACATTTCGAATTCCTGTGCATGTGCTAAACAAATATAATTTTATTATCCTCTCAAACAGTTTTTATGTTTCTATATTTTATAATGTGTAAGAGTTATAATAGGAACATCATGAAAGTTTCATAACTCTACTTCTGTGGTTTGTAATACGCAAGGGACAAAATCTCATACTAGGAAAATAACTATCACACGCCGTAGGCCTATATATCGAGTGCCTTGTTATACCAAATCATTAATGTGGATGTAGTTGTTGGAAAGTTAATCTTTTTTTTTATATGCCATGTATTCCAGAGATCTTGAAAAATATAACAAATCGTAAAGAAAACTAAAAATTAAATAATATACTTTTTAAATCTAGGGGATTTTTACTTAAAAATGGAGTCTTTTGGGTGGTATATATCGACTTTTAGCATGAGCGAGTAGGCAACACTGACGCTCGCTGTACAGCCTTACCAGATAATGCGCTCGTTGCTAACGCCTTTCTAGTGACATATGTACGTAATGCTGTTATTAAAGGGTAACCTCTAGTCTATGATTAGACCTAGATGAGAAATATTATACTCTAGGAGACGATATTCTTATCTATTGTGATCACGATGAAGTAGCTATTTTTTCTGTCTCTTTTCAAAAGTGATGTGTGTTCAGCCATACCAGCTTCATCATTCACTGTTGGGCAATCGTCATTGTTATATAAACACTATGTTTATCCCCTCGATGTAATTCGTAACAATGACGACACCCATCTCGACCGCAAATGATACTGCTGCTTACTCTGACAGTTTCAGTTCTGAAAGACACATTATTCCTCAGGGAGGAATAATTCCAACGTACGGCGACGTTGTACTTTATCTCTGTTACATCTAAGGACCCTTCGTTAAACTGCCTAACGGAAGAAAGGTCATACAGCCACCATTTGCTTCTAGGGATAGTTCAGGGAGGGTTAGATTTTCCCAAATAATTATATAAAAAAAAAAATTTAAAAGAAAAATGCAAACGTAAGGCTTACATTAACAGACACCTATAATTTAACAAAATCATACAACATTAAAGATTGCAATCTTATATTACAACATACATAAAATAAACGATACCAGAAAATCGACACAAATTTATCACAACTTCTGCAGACGCAGATACTGTTGAATATTTTGTACGATTTTTTTTTAATATCGTTACTGAGTAATGTCTGTAAATATTTGCAGTAAACAGAATTAAATTGGCCTACTCGTTTTGCCACAGAAATAAATAAAAGACTTTCATAAAATGGGCACTACAAGCCTTCGAAAACAAACGTTTCAAAACCGAGCAATGGAGTGCGCACTGTCTTAGGTCTACGTACGTACGGTATAAAGGACACGTTTTTAGATTTTTATTTGTTAATACAGCACTTATTACCATTCGAAAACGTAACAAAATTAAATGTTAATTAAAACGTATAAAAAATACCATTCGTATATTTTACATACGAATCGAGAAACCAGTCAATAGGTGATTGGACCATTACATATATATAAGATTGGAAAACCAAGTAAAACCTGTTTCATATCGACATTTTTTAGATGCTCTGGAATAAATTCTTCTTCTTATATGGCGTTACAGCCTATGGTAGGCTTTACCCTCCTCAACAATACTCCTCCATCCCTCCCTGTTCTCCGCCCTTCGTCTCCACCCACTGATTCCAATGCCACCAAGATCTTCTGTTACGCCATCCAACCATCTCATCCTTGGTCTGCCTCTACGTCTAGTACTATATAATAGTCCCTTCAGGCACTCTTTTAGGCATTCTTTTCTCACACATTCTTTCCACATATCCCAGCCAATGCAACCTCTGTGATTTGATGAAATTCACTATATCTTTTCCATGCATGAGAGCCTGTAGTTCATTGTTATTGCGTATTGTCCAACGTCTCTTTTAACTCCTAAAGGCAATGCCTTGTCGCTGTAGCCACGTCACTCTATCCCTTGGGATATTCTTCATTTCTCCATAGGACCCACTATTCACGACACTCATTGTGCTGCGGAAGTATGCAGTTCTTGGTCTTCCTTTGGGCTTCTTCCCCACTACTTTGCCCTCAAAGATGTTAGTTAAAAAAGCACTATGTCTGATCACATGCCCTATCAACTTAATCTTCCTCACCTCTATACTCCTAAGCAGTGTTCTATTCTCATTTATTTCCTCTAAGATCTGTTCATTCGTCTTCCTATCTGTCCAACTAGTTTTTGTCATTCTCCGTCAAATCCACATCTCCATTGCCTGAAGTCTGTCACTCTCCACCTTCCCTAAGGTCCACGATTCACACCCGTAAGTTAAAACACTCCATACAAATACCTTAACAAACTTTTTCCTTGTTTCAATACTAATATGGTTGTTTGTTAATAAGTTCCTTTTGCTCTGGAATGCTTGTTTTGCCAGAGCTACTCTCCTCTTAATCTCTGCCAGACACTTATTCCCACTTGTAACTATGCTACCCAGGTAACAAAATTCAGTAACTTGCTCCAATATTGTCTTGTTCAACATAATGGTTGATTTAATGTCTTCTCTTTTTTTACTTACAACCATTATTTTAGTTTTCCTAACATTTATCCTCAATCTCCAAGCGTGAAGAATTTTGTTAAACATTCGAGTCATATCCTTTTCTGAGTCAGCCATCAGTACAATATCATCTGCGAAGCGAATACTGTGTATCCGTTCCCCATTTATTTTAATTCCCCTAGAACTCCTTTTCATCTGAGTTACAACATCTTCTATAAACAAATTAAACAAGTACGGTGACAGTGGGCAACCTTGTCTTACCCCTCTTCTTATTATTGCTTCCTTTTTACATCCATTTATGTCTATTTCAGTACTTTGCAACCTATAAATATTGAAGATTACCCTTCTAACTTTCCAGTCAAGTCCTGACTTCCTCATAGTTTGAAACAACAGCTTCCAATCAACATTGTCGAACGCCTTCTCGAGATCCACAAATACTAAATAGGTTTTCCTATTCACTTCAATTCTCCTCTCCAAGATCTGCCGCAGAGCCAAGATTGCTTCTCTGGTTCCTCTACCTGCTCTAAATCCAAACTGATCCTCCTCCAAAGTGTGATCAATCTTTCCGTCCAGTCTGTTCTTCACTATGTTCAGCAAAATCTTAGCAGCATGAGATATTAAGGCTATCGTTCTATAATTAGCACAGTCGTCTACTTTACCTTTCTTTGGTATTGTGATTGTTCTACTTTTAATGAAATCAACTGGCAATACTCCCTCTTCATAGCACCCAGTAATTATTCGAAATAGCTGGTCTTTCGTTCTCTCCCCTACATTTTTCAAAAGCTCTGCTGGTAGACTGTCAGGCCCTGTCGCTTTTTTCATACTCAGACCTTTAAGGGCATAATCAAATTCCACCCTGCTAATTGGCGGTCCTACCATATCTCTATCTACAGCATTCTCATTTTCTAGAAACTCTTGCGTGACTACAACAGCTTCCCCGTCATATAGTTCCTCTATATACTCCTTCCAACGCTCGCTGACCTTATCATTTTCGAAAAGTATTTTACCATTTTTATCCTTAACAACATTACTTCGAGTCTTATGCTTCCACTGTAACGATTTTATCCTTAAATATGCCTTATCACATTTTTCTCTACTGAAATCATCTTCTATTTCAAGACTTAGTTGTTTCATCCAATTTTCTTTTTCAATGCGACACATAGAGGTAATCTGATTTTTTATTCTCTTGTACTCCTGATAATCCTTATTTCTCAGCCTATTACGCCTCCTTATTAGATCCAACAATTCCTGTGTCATCCACGGTTTCCGTGGTTCTAATTTTCTCCTCCCTAGAACACGCTGTGCTGTTGCAATTATTCCATCTCTTACTTCCTCCCAACGTCTCTTACTGGGCTATAAATGTTACGCAATATTTTGCTCCCAAATGATTTAAAAACAGTTTTGTTATTCTCTGTCAAAGTCCACACCTCAGATCCATATGTAGCAACTGTTCGCACAATAAAATAACATACTTTTAAGTTTTATACCTCTTGAAACAGGATTGTTTTTAAAGATAATGTTATTATCATTTGATACCAAGACACCTAGGTAACTAAAGGAGGACACTCCTTTGAAACACTTCCCATTCACATTGAAATCTCTAGGAGCCCTTCTTGCTGAAAAGAAAGAGACATGGATTGGTCATCTGAATAGGATGCCAGATGGCAGGTGGGCTAAGGAAGTCTGGCAATATAGGTCTATTGGGCAAAGGAACCATAGGTCTGCTAAATATTAAATAACATACTTTTAAGTTTTATACCTCTTGTAACAGGATTGTTTTTAAAGATAATGTTATTATCATTTAATACCAACGCACCTAGGTAACTAAAGGAGGACACTCCTTTGAAACACTTCCCATTCACATTGAAATCTCTAGGAGCCCTTCTTGCTGAAAAGAAAGAGACATGGATTGCTCATCTGAATAGGATGCCAGATGGCAGGTGGGCTAAGGAAGTCTGGCAATATAGGTCTATTGGGCAAAGGAACCATAGGTCTACTAAATATTAAATAATATACTTTTTAAATCTAGGGGATTTTACTTAAAAATGGAGTCTTGGCAATGAAGTTTGGCAATATAGGTCCACTGGGCAAAGGAACCATTGGTCTATTGATCCATAGGAATGCTCAGGAAGCGTTGGTGAAGTGTGTGTATTCCTTGGGATGGGAACAGGTGATTCGCCTATTCCCTGATGGAATAACAACAACAACAACCAGCAAAACGACTGCAACTACTGCGTTTAGAGCGTCTACTGGAAGAATTTTAATTAAACCGCTAACACGTTATTATTCGTTTAATAACGTGGTGGGGAAGTATCGAAATTGAAATTTTCTGGCGTCTGTGTTGAATGTTATTGGACTGACATGATGCGCTCTTTATTTTACTTACGACGACTTTAGCTGTAATAGAGAAGAAATAAGGATACAAATTTTGGCACGTAAAGTTTTAGGGCTGTAGGCCTATTTTGAATTGCCAAGAAGGAGCGGAAATAACGGTAATATGTACTGCGTATACGGGTACCTGCAAGGCGAATGGTTGAAGTTAGTAAGAAAAGTAAAGCGATAAAATTAATCAAAAGTCTGGGACTGAGTTCGAACTCAAGCGATACGTAAAATTCCATACATGGTTTTAATTCATACATAACCGATAAGAACACGTGAAACGAGTCTCTACTCTCCTTGACAGAATGAGGTTTATCTCCTTCACTTCCTTGACATCGCTAATGCATCGTTTACTGTTGGATTTTCTTCAAACACTTTATTGTCATTTCAGATTTTGCTTAGTTTAGCACACAAGACTTTGCAAAAGCTACTGGTGTATGTCAGTCCCTATTACTAGCATTTGTAATTTATGATTATTACTTTTTATTAAATATTTGAAATTTATAACGTGACAAGGTCGGTAAAGAAAATGTTCACATTTTTACTTTAAAATTTGATTAAAAATCTTCACATTTTGTTCAATAAAGTGGAACCTTCATTCGTTGTTGGCAGTTTTTATTATAAGACAGATTTAATTTCTAAATGTTAGGTCAGTGTTACACAATCAGTACCGTATGTCATAGTATTCATTATATTCACGGATTAACTGAAGAAGGTTAGACATTTAGTTTTTTCTTTTTTTTGCACTTTTAACCATGATGTACATTTTTTCCTAAGTTAAACAAAACAAAAAATATATTTGATATTTTACGAAGCATATATGTAGGCCTATATATAAGCTACACCAGGATAATATACACATCAAGGATGTGATGAATATAAAGGAGTAAGCTGTGTGACTTAAGAATTTGTAAGAAGTGTGTAACTTAAACTTGTTTTTTAAACCAGTCATATTTTTTACTTGAATGCGCCTTTCTCAAGTCTTTTTTTTTATTTTGTCAAAAAATGCATTACAACTAAGTCCAAAATTTACTTTGTACAGCAACGCACGTACTAAACTAAACTCCTGTTGACTCCTGCATTAAACCTCTGTCATCTGTGAGACCACTCTCTCTAAAGGAGCTGATGTTCCAAGAAGGCAAAAGATGTATTCAATTATCAGTCCAAGATTCCGATCTATTGTACTCACCCATTATTTTTTCTGGGAACCAAATGCACCGACCGGGACATTTCTGCAACCGAGCGGGACACCTGGGCTGCACTCCGAAATTGGGACTATCCCGGTCAAACTGGGACGTATGGCAAGCCTAGCAATGTCCATATCGAACTGAATTGTTGCTAATCTCAGTAGATGAAGCAGAGAAGAAGATTTGAGGCAATTTCCTAGTGTACTAATTAATTAATTTCATCGCGGATAAAACGGTTCACAAGGTAGCAGCTTAAAGAAGTCTGACTCCTTATCTTGCCCGGTCTGCAGGAAGGCGCCAGCTTGTAAATCACACAGTTTTAGTTGGTCGTCAAGAGGATTATTAAGTAGCGAGACAATCTTTTTCAGCATTTCAGATTCTTCGAATCTTATGTTTTCGTCTATGATTTCTTGAATATTTGCACCCAAAAAATCGTATATTTCATCATTCTTAAATCTTTCTGTTATTTGACGACAGCTTTGGAAAATGAGGCAATTCATTTGTTCCCAAAGAATTTGAAAATTTGTAAAGTAATTATTGTATAATAATTAACATAAAGTATTTTTTTGAAGTAGGCCTACCGGTAAACAGAATAATCACTACATTTGTTTTTCCCAAGATAAGATCGCGGCCGCCAGTTGGAAGTCACCGGTCTAAACGATTACAACAGCTCAGGCCTACAATAATAAATTGATTTGAGAAGTTTTGTTGGAACATAACATTTTAGTAGGTATAATTTTAATTAAAATTATATATTAGGTGTTGTAAAAATCAAAAATATGTTTCTTTTTTTTAATAACTGAATGATGACTTATTTTTTTTAGTTGGATGGAGCTACGATATTGTTACGATATCACAGAACAATCTACGTGTTTATCGAACGTTCCAGAGGGATCCGGAATGTAATGCGGTGGCCTACGTGATACTTGACATGTGAGGTAGTATTAGGCCCTAGGTAATGCGGCAGGGTCTCGTGCGTTCTGGAACCATCTCAATTAGCCCAGCGGTGCATGTTTCTGCGAAGGTCGGCGCTGAAGTGTCCTCTAGAATTTTCGATGGCTTGTTAAGGACACATGTTATGGAACACAGTAGACTATAAATAGCCCATACCTGCTGCTTAGTTTTCAGTTATTGTCGCGCGATTACAAGCGATATTACTGTGTGCGTTCAAGTGGTTATTAGTTAAGTGTTGTGTTTTATAATTGGACGGTATATTGTAATACAATTGTGTTTTAATATTAGTGGACATTTATTTGCGTGTGAACAAGTGAACAATTTTTATTTGCTTTGTTATAAGAGACTGTGTTGTTAATTACGAACTGTTTAACTGTGAAAATTAAAGCTGGTGATTAGTGACTTAATTGGTGTACTTATTTTGTTTCCACTGTACTTACGACGATCAAGTAGACCGTCGTAACAATATCATTTGGAGTTACCATACATTCGGTTTTACACTGTAGAGCCCGGTATTTGGACCTGTTTGGGAAAATGTTCAGGATTAGGACTTATCCGGTTTTTTCCAATAACTGTTTAAAAAACTCTACTTAAAGTTACATTTTTTTATCACAATTTAATATTCTATATAAAATAATATCATAAAATAAAATTACTCTTATTTGTCATTAAGATTTCTTGGGCAAGCCACACTAGAAATTACGCCGTACTTAACATAATGGGAGATGAGCCCCAATTATTTGCGACTATCAAAGGTAGAACATTTGCATACTTGGGACATATATAAAGAGGACCCTGATATGCCCTACTAAGATTCATTCTAAATGGAAAAATATAAGTTAAAAATATACATTGGTCTCGAAAAAACTGTATTGACTCCGGAATCACCGACAGTGGTCAGGTCCAACTGCTCGAAGAGCTCTGGACAAGGCCGACAAAAATAGGGAGGAAAAAAGGGAGTCGTCAACGCCTGATTAGGCAGGACACTATAAGAAAAAAAAGATCATTAAAATAATTTTATTGGTCACACTGCCGACTGCCACTGCGTTTGGGTACGTGACAAATTGAAGTCATTTCAAACATAGACGTATACTTTTCTATGTGTTTACCAGCTTTTCAAAAAAAAAGCACTACATTTTTATGAATTGACAACAAATCCTCGTCGTGTCCTTTTGCCGGTTTAGACTATTCGACCTGTTCTACTTCACCAACAGGCGTCCCTAAGATTTATACCGATGCAACATACTCGGTACGCAGTTCTCATCCATTCTGGAAAGGTTTCCGTCCTAATTTGCCTTATGTCTCTTCTAGTGGCTCTACATCAGACCCAATCCGTGCGGATCCATTTCTTATCCTATTTCTTATGCAATTCTTCTGAGGAATTTCATCTCCGATGTTCGAAGTCTTTGTTCCTTTATCTCTGTAGACGCCCATGTTTCACTTCTGTACAGTACTATAGGAAGAGCTAAAGTACTGTACAAGCGGACTAATATTGGGAAACACTAATACCGATAGTTAGGGATGTCCTCTTTTTTGTGGCAGCACCCTCTCTTTTCAAAGTAAATATCCTCTGTTTTGCTGAATGAAAGTAAGCCTACCATTTTTATCGGTAGCCTCAGCGAATCTCATTTCTTTACCCCTACTGTAAAGTTACGTCACACACACACACAAACTCTGTAACACTTTGTGGTTATCACTACTTAGTTTCGATCCGATTCAAATACGTTACTGCCTGTCGTACTGTGTGTATAGTAGTTAAAAGTAGGAAGGTAATGAGTTCATGGTTCGTCACAATCTGTTTCACCAGATCCGCCCCAGTGAACACCCAGGGAGTCGGTACCGTATTGTTACGCTTATTTAACTCCCCTCCCATCGTTATACCATCATAACAATTAACTCATAGGGGATGATGTCTACATGAGGGCCATGTGACCTACAGACGTTTACACTTACCGATAAGTTCTCTCTTCCCACGATTTTTTTTGTAACCAAAATAAATTATCAATTGGAAGGGTTAACCAGTTAGAATTTACAGTATCAGCTTGTTTTCTCTTAGAATTTGTATCAAAAAAAAAACAACGACAAAAGAAACACTGAACTATGTCGTATCGATATGAATATATGCTATTAATGTTCTCCATTTATCTGGTGAATATAGCTAAGGAAGTTGACGTCAATATTTTAACTGTAGTTGTCTTAATAATTGTAACTTCTCAGTAATTCTTCTGAATAACTTGAACAAAGTACCCGTTTCAACAAATATTAAACGGAAAGGAATAACACTGTTGCACACGACTATAGAAAAAATTCCCGATTAGCGCTTTCGAGCCTCACAGCTGATCATCAGATCGGAAATGATTTTCCAATTTCCGATCTAAAAATGATTCCGATCGGAAATGAATTTGCGAGCTATGACACTTGACAGCGCTAATCGGGAATTTTTTCTGTATTAGTGTGCAACAGTGTTATTCCTGTTTGTGATTATAACCACTAACAGAACTTTATTAAATAAATATTAAACGATAATGAAAATTTCATTCGACTGTCCCAATTCTCACGATCGGCAACAGTTTATCTACGTAACACAACCAAATTGCTGTGTTACGGACATTCAATTAAGTTTAACAACAGACCATTCAATCGATTATAGCATTCATTATCGTCAATGAGCCAGTTGTAACAATAGTATTAATAATAATGACAATGGTAATAATTATGTTTTTTAATTTAGTACATAAACACGTACTGTAATAATAACCTCAACAAATGCGACTAGCAACCAGATCAGCTGGTCTAAATGCAGTCTCTAAAGTTTAATTTAATTTATAATTGATTAAAAATGTAGTGATAGTGACCTTTTATGACTTAGCAGTTTACAATTCAACAACGAAACAGGAATAACAATTTTACACAAAAATAAAAATAATTTTAGAGAACTAAAAATTTTACGACAGGGAATGTCCTCTTAATCTGCATAGTTACGGCAGAAGACGTATTTCTTTCAAGTGTCAAGTGTCAGTGTTCGAAAGGAAAGTCAGCACATGATTCAACAGGAAACAGAAAGCAGCAAAGGAGAGACGTACAACGAATGAATTGTCCACTTCCTGTCGGCTATGGAGGAAACAATTGTTCTAATGGACCGTCTGATTGTCACAGTTTGTCTGAACTATGATTAATGACGGGGGCAGACCCTTGTTACCTTACATATGTACAGTTGTTTGTTTACCTTTTGGTAAGTGAGTTAATTAACTTAATAACTTTAAGCGGATAGTGTTGATAACAAAGTCTGTAAGAATTTTAACACGTTGCGGCTTTCCTGAATCGTTTGAGTGAAGTTTGATCAACAAATATCGTAATATCACAAGCGGTTTGGTGATAAATTTATAAACGCGCGCGTGTTCACACACAATACAAACAGAGGTATCCACACGATAGTCTAGCACAGGGGTCTCCAAACTGCGGCCCGGGGGCCCGATCCGGCACGCGGCAACCCGGCCGATGCAGCGTGCAGTTTTTAAATAGATCGTCAAAACAGTTCAAATATTATAACATTTTACTAAATAACTAAACAAGAAATAAGTATAAAATCAAAGTACAGTGCTAACTTGTCAGACGAACACTTGAAATCCATTCTAATGATAGCAGCATCAAAATTTGACCCAAAATGAACAGCCGTTATATGTCAGAAGCCAATCCACACATCCCATACGTACATAAGAAAGCCAAAAAATAATACTTAAGAAATATCTTTGAATGTTAATTTTTCCTTACTTTTATTTACATTATTTTGAATAAATGGATTTGTTTTCTTTGTATAAATCTGGTTAATTTTTATTTAAATACCTATTTTATTAATTTGATTATTACGTAAACTTAAAAAAAAGGCTTAAAATATATATACGAGGGTCATTCAATAAGTAAACAGACAAACAGCTGTGGAGCAAAAACTTTTTATTCAATCAATACAATTTTTTTGTACTTTTCTACGTAATCTCCAACAACGTCTATGCACTTGTCCCATCTCTTTACAATCTTTTTTGTTCACCCACCAACGAGTTCTTTACCTTGATGTCGAAGCCAGTTTTGGAATTTTTCCATCACTTCTTCATTTTTGTTGAACTTGACACCACGCAAAGTCTTCTTGAGTGGGCCAAACAAGAAAAAGTCAGATGGGGCAAGGTCAGGGCTATAAGGGGGATGAGGCAGGATCTCCCAACCTACTTTTTTTTATTGTTTCGAGCGTCAGTTTTGCCGTGTGTGGGCGGGAATTATCGTGATGAAGAATCACACCTTTCCTCTGCCATCCCGGACATTTCATCTTCAATGCAGGCTTAACTTTGTTCACAATCATGTCAGAATAGTACTGACTACTGATGGTACGCTGGTCTTGTAGGTAATCACAGAAAAGTGGGCCTTGGGAGCTCCAAAAGATGGTTAACATCACCTTACCAGCCGATGGCTGGGTTTTGAATTTCTTTTTGGCGGGTGAACTGGGATGCTTCCACTCCATGCTTTGTCGCTTTGAGTCAGGTTCAAAATAGTGAATCAAAGTTTCATCACACGTTAAAATTCTTTTCAAAAAATCATCACCTTCAGCCATAAAGCGATTTTTAAGTTCAGTGCATATGCGAAGTCTATTGGCTTTGTGGTAATCGGTAAGCTCCCTAGGAACCCACCTTGCACTAGTTTTACGGTAATTTAGCCTGTTTTGAATGATGGAATGAATTGTACCAACACTCACTTGACATTCTTCAGCAATTTGTTCAACTGTAATTCGTCGATCTTCTTGGATAAGTAAATTGATGCGACTTTCAAGTGCAGACGTTGAAACTTCCACTGGTCGTCCGGAACGGTGTTCGTCTGCCACGCGCGTTCGGCCATTTTTAAACTTTTCCACCCAAGCATAGAAACTCTCACGATTCATACAACTTTTACCGTATTGTTTATTCATACGAGAGAATATTTCCGACGGTTTTACACTTTCCGAAAGCAAAAATCTTATAACAGAACGCTGTTCTTCGAAAGTACTGTCCTCAAGAGGACACGCAATCGTAAATAAAACGTTATTGGTTATGTTTATTCAATATGTTATTGAACAGCTGATCAAAACTCACAACGACGTTGCCAGATAATACTCCTGAAAGTTTCAATCAGCTGCTACAATTAATTTCTTTTCTACAGCTGTTTTTCTGTTTACTTATTGAATGACCCTCCTATATATATATATATATATATACATATATATATGTTGGCCCGCCTGACTTCCATTTTTCAATTCGGCCCTCAAGTTAAAAAGTGAGGAGACCCCTGGTCTAACACATTTCTGTAATGTATAAGTTAACTGCAATTGTACCATCAAAATGGTTTGGCGTTGTAAACGCTCGAGTTGACACAAGACATCCAAGTTCATTCTGCAAATTGTTGGTAAGACTAGCGCTAATATTCCGCTCATTAATTGTAATTTCTCAATTATGCTCCTGAATTGCAATTAAAGATGGAATCATTTCACATTTACTGCATTACTACATAAATATTACAACTTTTTTTTATTAGAAACCTGTTTCTGTAGATAGGCACGTCAGACCAGCGTTGTAATTACACAAAAAAATGTTCTTGAACGTACAACGTTGCGCCATGTTCTGTCCACACCACTAGTATTAATGATTAATTAAAACAAGTGGCAATACAAGAACCTTTCCTTGTACTCAACAGACAGTCATCCTTACAATGGGTCTATAGTATTTAAGAGTACATGTCAAACGTATCTGTGTCTTCGCTGTTGCGGAGAATTCTTCATGCTTTCTCTGACTGTGTACGATATCTGATAATTTCTAAAAAAGGATTTTTCTTGTTCCCCTAAGGAGTATAATTTTTTTTTCGTTCGTATGGAAAACGTTTGGTTCAACTGGTCCCACCCATCGTCTTCTCTCTGTTCCTCCTCTCCCATATCTCCTTCTTTCTTTATCGATGTCTCTCCTTCCTTTTGTCAGTACAGATGGCACCTGTCCTCTTCTTGGGAGACGTCATTTTCCTGAAAACCTTGGGCGTTTCTTAATTTCTTTTGGGTGGTAAGCATTCTTCAATGTCTTCTTGAGTATTCTGGAATCTTCTATGACTTTTTCTGTTTCTTTGAACCACGTATTAGGCATTTTGAGCTTGCTGAAATAGTTAAAAAAAGTTTCCCTGTTAGTCTGTCAGGATTTATTCCTTGAATAGTCTGTAAAAAGTAATTCTTCGTTTTCTAATTACGTCTGTGATTTTTCTCAACATGTGTGTGTACAGCTCATTATTGTGTCGTCTTCTGTACTGTTCTCCATCTTTTATTGGTCCTTGACTTTATATATACTTGACTTGTATATATGCGTTCCTTCGCAATTCTCTAATGGTCATGCTCGATTCGCAAAATGTATTTTAAATGTGTAAATTCTTATTTAAAAAACATATTGAATTATTATTATTCATTCATGTCCTAATCGAAGTCACTCAAATAATAATATACACAAACGCAGGAATTCATGTTTTGCATGATTCAGGTCTCAGCTGGCTAAACGCATACACACAAAACACACTGTCCACAGAGGCAGCCTCGTTCCCCTTCGTTTCAATGTCGACAAATATTTCACCTCGCACTTACACCATTGCATTTCTCATATATGTACAGTACGAGAAAAAAATATTGTTATAGGCGTATATAAAAAAGCGTATCGTTGCAATACTTTTAAGTAAACCTATACCTAACAGCACCAATAATGGTGGTAAAAAAAGTATATTACTTTAAATATAGGATTATTTCTATGACCTCAAATAATTTTAACTTATGCGTTATTATACTCTTAAAGAAATAGTTTTCATTCCTTTATTATTAATTATATTGAATTATTATTATTATTATTATTATTACTGCCCTCATCAGCCCCTCGGGATGTATAACCATATTCAGTACAGATCGGCATATAACTGTATATGTTCTACATGTTCAGTACAGCCGATAAGTTTCTGTAGACGGTTTTCCGAGAGGCTGCATGGATTCAGAGAAGGGCGTTCCACAGTTGGCACTATAGACGTCCACGTGGCCCAGCTAGAGAACCATTACTCAAGGAAGTTAGTGATACTAATAACGCTGAACGTTAGGAACGCTTTTAATTCTGCCAGATTATCTGACAAACTCGATGCTTTTGAAAACTTATTCAAGTATCAGACTATGTATTTTGAAGAATAAAAAGCTAATTAAGTGAGTGTGAGATGGTGTGGGATATACCACTGCAGATGGACCCCGCAGAAAGGCAGTTACCTCCGATGTCGTTATCTTGGGTCCGGACCCCTGGATCGTATCCTATGACAGGATCCTGCGCTTAAAAATGCCAAATAACACCTTCCACGTTGGTTACGCAGACGATATCGCTGCGTGATTGTTGTCCGAAGTACAGAAGAAGCCTAGAGAAGTTGAACCAAGTGATGCTACGACTGATCTCTTGATTGGAAGCACACGGGGTCTAAGATTGCCGAAAGAGAAAACTGAGTTAGTCCTACTTACCAAGGGGCACATACCAACAATGGTAGAGATGCCTGATGGTGGGTGGGGGGGGAGTCGAAGCTAAAAGCGGTCAAGTACTTCGGCCTGAGCCTGACTCGAAAAATATAAATTATGCATTAGAGAAGGCTGGCAAGATGACAGCAGACCTCAGTAGCCTTATGGCGGACCCTCGCCTAGCAGGAAGAAGTTCCTGATGGCGGTCATGGATGCCATACTCCTGAAACTTCGGTTATAAAGAAAAAAGATGAACATAAGATACAAACAGCAGAAATGAAATTTCTGAGATCAGTTAAAAGGTGTAATAAACGAGATCATATAAGAAATGAGGAGATAAGAAGTGAGTTAGATATTTTTGCAGTTAATGAAAGGATTAAAGAATATAGAAGAAAGTGGATTCAACACATAGATAGAATGGAAGAAAGTAGAATACAGAAGATGGCAAAAGATTAAAACCTTAGAGACAGAAGAAAAGTTGGTAGACCTAAGAAAAGGTGGACTGTGGAATAGGAACAAGCCGCTAAAGCCTAAAACCGTTAAGAAGAAGAAGAAGATGATGATGATGGTGACTTTAGGCTCAAGAGAGGAAGAAGGAATACGAACTCAAGGCAGAGGTAGGGGGAGAAGCAGCGAGGGTCATAGTCAGGGATCTAACTATCCGCTGTTGTCAGGACCGCTGGAACAACGAGGCCAGAGGTAGATAGACCGCTAGGCTAATAGAGAGTCTGAGAAAGTGGCTGAATACCCAGTTTAGGAAGGTAAATTATTACCTCATACAGTTTATCACAGGACACGGGTGTTTTCTTGACTGTCTTCTTAGAATGGGCAAAGCAAGAAGTCCGGCATGCCTGTATAGCGATTCTGACAGTTATAATGCTCAACATGAATGTGATAGGTGGGTGGGTGGGGAAACAGAGGGTTGACGTGGAGGTTGGTCAGATGACACCAGACAATATTATGGCGATCATGTTATCCGTCAGAAGCAGTTGGTACCACCTGGTATCATTCATAGAGATCGTCAAAAGAAGAAAGAAGAAGTCCAAGGAGCATCTAATCAGGCGTAACTTGAAGTAAAATGAGCTAACTTGGAGCACCCCCGATTAGGGCGCAACGGGCAGCTCCGTCGTAATACGAAAGTGGTTCCAGGGTGCGTTTTCATGCCTGGGATGAGGTGGGTTTTTTGGTAGGTGAGAGTCCCACACACCAGGGTAGAAAGACTTCCATGAAGATGCCTCAGTAAAAAAAGTATTATTATTATTAATATTAGTCCTATTATTATTATTATTTATTTATTTATTTATTTACCTTTAATATCGTATTTTCCAACCGGAGGAGATGGAATTAAACCCTCAAAATTTTTGGTGATCGATTATAGTACAAATAATTAAGTATCGATTTGGAATTGCTAGCATTTTGAAGCTAAAAAAACGTTTCTTGGGCGAATATTAACTTTATTTTAAAAACTGGTAGTATTCCACAATAATCCCCCCCCCCCGTATAAGCCGGTCCTTCATACTGGGATCCAATTGTTGTCATCGTTATTTATTTATTTTATTGCTAGAGTCATATTGTTTTCTTTCTTATGATGCAATACGCATGAGATAACTTTGATAACAATCACTAAACGTAAACTGTGTGATGAAAGGGTTATTAGTAGAATAATTAGTAAATATTTTTAATTAGTAATTATAAGTAATTACTAATTAGTAGTATATTAATTAGTAAGTAATTTTTAAAACATTATGTGTAGAATATACTTACTAAAACACAACCAATAGTACATTTAGCAATAAAATGAAATGCTAAACACTTTAACGTAACCAGGCGAATGTAATAAATTAACATGTTATTTATATTAATAAATATAAATAAAAAATGTTTTCACTTTGTATTACTAACAAAATGACACATTTGTAACGTACAAAGAATGAATACTTCTCCCAAGGAGTTACCTTGGCTGACTTAACTGAAATAATACCGCCCTAGAACGTTTAGGCCTGTTGTTGTTATTCCGTAAATTTTTCAACTTACAACTGTTCTTCACATACGTTCAGAAACTAGTTCTGTGCACTCGTGTCTGCTGTAGTTAGTAACGAGACTTATTATAAAAGCTTTAGTTATATCGTAATCAAGTGACAACTGACAGGCTACATCAAATACACTACACAAATGTGAAATAAATGTTCTTTTAATTTCGAAGAGAGCACACAAATGGGCAGAATTTCACTAGAAAAAAAAAATTGGGATGAAATAAGGTTCGGTGTATTCGCAACTAAAATTAAAACGTTATTGACAATAATGTTTGGCGTGTTCGGTTAGTACGAGCGGACCCACGGAATGGGCGAGAGACAACCGCAAACGAGTTCCTGTATCAATAGTTCTTCGTGAACCAACAGAAAAAAAGATATCGGGTAGCATTTGATTTACAAAATGATAAGACTTCTGTAACGACAAAGTATAAACAGACACATACTCTCAAACACTCTGTTTCTCTCCTTCACTTGAAAGAACGTTTGAAAGAAACGGAGAGACAACAATTACATTCCTGTAATCAGAAAGTGTTCTTTACTATGTTATTATTTTACTGAATAAAAACTAGTTATAAAAGGCAAGCTGCAGGCAGACCTAGTCTCGAGTTAAGTGAACAGATATGCGTGTGTGGTGTGTGTGTGTGTGTGTGTGTGTGTGTGTGTGTGTGTGTGTGTGTGTGTGTGTGTGTGTGTGTGTGTGTGGTGTGTACGGAACGAGTTAAGTTTGCAGCCGGCGTGTTGTTCAGACTAGAGAGACAATCGTCCGTCTGAACAGACAGACAGCGACTTTTGTTTGAACTGAAAGCACTGAACAATTAATTTAATCACTGGTGTCCGCATTTAATTTAGTTATATAAAAGCCAAGTGTATTATGCAGTAAGCAACTGTAATTTCAAGTAATCGCGTCTCTACGATAACCCTTTGTACAGAATATAAAAGGTACGTAAATTGGTTACGAATCGAAACATGAAAAATGCGGTCTGGATTATTTAACAGAATACGAATTCAGTGCTGTAGGCCTACTAGAACGGTTGTTACGGTGCATTATTTTTAGTCTGTTTAACTCTACAAGTTGATCGACAAGTAAAAGCAAATGTAACATTCTTCTTCATCATCATCATCATCATCTTCTTCTTCTTCTTTAGCACTACAGCCCAATGTAAGCCCTGGCTTCCGACACCAATCCTCTCCAATATCTCCTATCCATTGCCCTCTCAGTGTAACCACTCACATCCATTCTTAGATCTTCCAGCACATCATCCAATCATTCAACCTACAGATGAATGGGAATAGAAAAAAGATGCTAAAGATGCTATAGATCATATATAAAAACGTCTAATCGGCAGATGACCCGATTGTTGAAGAATCTGAGGATAAACTACAAGGAGCAGAATAGTTTAGGCAACACATGCAGTGATTAAAACTTACAGTATGTACGACTTATGTTTGCTTAGCAAAAAGTATGCTCAGCGGCGTTTCACGGAAGAGACATTATATAAGCATCAAAATAGTGTTTAATAATCAACCTATATCTTAACCACGATAAAAAAAAAGACGAAGGGTTTCTATGGACACTTTAGAATAGTGCGACTATAAAGGATAGCAAACACTAGTGGTGTATCTAGAATTTGGCCTTGGAGGGGGGGTCTGGGGTGAGTCTACTTCATACAAAAGAAGAAACAAGTTAAGATTAAGACATTAATATTTTTGAAGTGGGTGAAAACGTGTGATAACATCCTGAAATCAATCCCATTAAACTAAACGGTAATAAAACAATAAATATACGCGTTAATGAAACATTATTAACAAGACACTTGTTGACTGAATTGATTTTCCTATATTCCATATTTCAAAAGTAATACGCTGATGTTGTGTAATAAACCTGTTTGTGTATTTACAAAAGAGTTACTACCATATTCGCGTGCAAAGCTGGAAAAAATAATAAAACAGCCTAAAATTAAGAGATTAACAAAATTCGTCAACTTTTCCGACCATCTAGTTCCGGCTGCCCCGTAAATACGACCCTGTCAGGGAATCGAAGCTTGGAGATAATTACGAATATATCGAATAAATCATTTCGAGATAAATAATCGAACCTTGTAAAAAGTGGTGAGGTGATTTCTTGAGGCCGAAACAGGTAAAAGAACTCAATACCGTAATTGAGAAGATTAAGAAGGAAAAAAGAGAACAAGAACAAGAAAAAACGACTAATATGATAAGTTCACGTAAGGAAAGCATATGCAGGTCGTTGGGTGTATTAAGAAACAGACAAAAGGAATCCTAAACGTTTTTGGAAAGAAACAAAGTAAATGAAGCGAACACAGCAAAATGTGACTCCTGAAAGCTAGAGGCTGAGTGGAAGGTGAGAGGCGAATGGAGAACATTGCTTGAAAGAAGGAAGACGGAGCAGCTGCAGAAATCCCTAAATATGCATTTAAAGTGTGACATTGCCTATAGACGTTCAGTACAGATTAAGAGGACGAGTATGTACTTTCTGAGACAAGGTAATGTAAGCTATTTACTGATGTAGGTACCTAGGGGGGTTTGGCTCGACTCCAGTGCGATAGTTAATTGGTTTCCTCACGCGTCGCTACGCTGCTAACTTTTCCATTGCGCAACGTTGAGAGTGTCGTAGCGAATGTGACCGGACGCACATCGGCTACTGCCTTACCACAGGCGAGAAAGGAAGGAAATACCACATGCAGTCTAATTAATTACATATGTAAATTAGTTTAAAATATAGCGTTTCTTATGTAAACATGTCTGCTTGTTCAACGACAGACGATTTGAAGCGGCAATATCGGTAGAATGCAAGTGCGATTCTGTAAGAAGTTCTTGAATCGTTCTCAGTATGATTGATGAATCTACTCAGAAAGAGTCGATAAAGATATATCAGCCAATACTACTAAATATATTAGTAGTTAATACTCTATAGAACTACTTTAATTTATTTATTATACGTGATTAAAATAATGTTGTCCCGAATTAAGATGAATATACTCAGAAAGAGTCGATAAAGATATATCAGTTAATACTACTAGATCTGTTAGTAGTTAATACTCCTTTCATTAAGTAGTTATAGAATTTATTATAATTTAGTAGTTATAGAACTACTTTAATTTAGTTATTGTACATGATTACCATAATGTTGTGCCGAATGAACATGTTATTCCGGATTGTTGCTCCCAAGTTATTTTAATTTGACCTTCAGAAAGGCAAACGTGACGTTCTGATATTATAAAACTAGTAACCTCTTCGCACTACGGAAAATACTTATGGAGCCTGAGGACGCTTGCGACAAAGACGGGATTACGGAAAATCCATGACTTCCCTTTCAGTGGTCAAACCAGCTCGCGACCGAAACCCTAAAACAGGAGTTCCCTGTGTCACACAAAATACACTCCCTCTCTCTCTCTCTCTCTCACACGCACGCGCGCGCGGAAACCAGCTTATTCGAGAGGTGAGAGAGAGAGAGAGAGAGAGAGAGAGAGAGAGAGAGAGATTTTTTACGCCACTATCAGCACTAATAGTCCTTGTTTACTCTAAGGTGAAAGGTGTAGTAGTAACAGTTATGGCAATGGTAGTGGTAATTTCGGACGGTAAACCAGCGTGTGGCGCTTGCCGCTGTGTAATATCCTTTTGACGTAACGCGTCCATAGCAAACGTACCAACTGCTGTAAAAAGGCTGAAGGAAAGAAGTTAAGTGTGGCGAACCAGTTTGACGCGTTTTGCGCCACACGCGGAAACATTTCTGGAACCTGTTTCTGTTCCACATAAACAGTGACACACCTTTAAATGCAGCGCCGTGTAAACAAAATGCAGGAAACACCGCTTGATCCTTGCACAACAAACCGATGCCGATAATAATAAGACCAGTAGTTGTATCCGTAACGCGTCGTAAATGCGTTTTACTGAAACGCCAGTGAAAGTTGCGCAACATACGCTCGTTAAAATATGGGCTTTTAAAAATATTTTTTATAGTTTTTAAATTCATGATTTTCCTTGAAAACGTAAAAAATGATTTGTGATTTAAAGACGACGTCAAAAGTGATTCACAAATCATTTCTAACTGGCTGTAACCAATTCCAGCCTTTCCTTTGTTGATTAATAAACATATTAGTTTCTTTAAAAGACGTCAGTGATGGGTTATTGACATGAAGCCTACTACAGGGACAGACTTCTTCCATCACTGCCATTTATATATATATAAAGCGACGTTTCAGCTACGCAACAAGTCTGTAGCCGTCTTCAGGCCAAAACAAACACTAAAACATCACAAATCAAAAATAAAAATGTAAGCTTACTCTTGACTCACAGCCGACAGATAGTCACGCTGACGCAGTTTGCTGTTGACCTTGAAGTTCATGTGATTTTTGTGCGTGTATTCACTGTGTGTGTGTGTGTGTGTGTGTGTGTGTGTGTGTGTGTGTGTGTGTGTGTGTGTGTGTGTGTTATAGATTCCATAGTTGGTAAGTTTTATTTATTTATTTTTGTTTATTGGTTTGTTATATATATACTTTAGTATGTTTTGACTCTCTGTAGGTTGTGAGACAGAATATTTTTTATTTTTTATTTGTGATGTTTTAATGTTTGTTTTGGCCTGAAGACGGCTACAGATTTGTTGCGAGCCGAAACGCCGCTTTACATACAAAAAGGTAGTGATGGAAGAAGTCAGTTCCTCTAGTAGGCTTAATGTAAACATTTTAGTATCTATGGGTTAGTCGCACGTGGAAATGTTTAGGGAGCCGGGACATGAAAACATAATTTTGAACTAACAAAAAACAAAATTACACTAATAAAAATTAAGACATACAATTAACAAAAATTTTTTTTAATTCACTTAATATTTCACCTGGCTGTACGGTCGTTAAGCATCACATGCGTGTGTACAAAATCTTGGATAGATGACCACTCAGTGGCTCTACACTCGACAGGGTACACACAGAGAGACGGTTACATTAGATTACATAATGAACGTTTCAGTTACAAAACTTATTAGCCTAATTAACGGTTTTTATAATTGTCCGTTGTATTTGCAGACAATTTAATCTTTTCTCAGGTAACCTTAGGCCTATCTTTTTTAATGTAGGCCTATTGATAAAATTTATTTTAGAGCAATTCAAAATGGAACTGAACGAGCGGCTCCGATTTTATAAGCTAAATATAACGTTCGTTTATAATTTCAGATCATATTAAGAGTCATCTGAGCGTAATACTTTTTCTGCAAAGCCGCTGGATGTCGGTATGCTCAGAACGCATGAATCTAATACATTTTTCACATCCTTTTTCGGAAACGATTGAAATAACTGTTTCCATTTATTTGTAATTCAATTTTGAATTTTTATTTGTTTATCGAATACTGAGTTGAGTCTTTATTACCTGTATGAGAATCAGGATTTATTATGTCCCGATAGTGATTTGATATTTTGCTCTAACATCGAGACGTTCGCAAAAACGGGACGCCTGGTAACGCCGTTAGTCATCCATGCATATTAAACTTTCAGTTATCGCAAGATTTGAGGCTGCAGGAAGTATATCTCCCCCACGTTTGTTTGTTTTTTTTTTTTTAAGGGGTATATATAAATTACAAACACGATATAAATTCCAAGGAGTACGTCATCCAAAAAAGTGCTTTCTGAAAATTCCATTTTTTAAGGGTTTCACTAACGGAATTTAATGTTCTCTGACTTCTGGTTTTCCGGGTACTAAAGAAGTTTCCCTTTGTATAGTGCGTTCTTCAGGTCGGTTACGTTTGCAGTAAGTTTTCCGTTGTAGCTGCCTTTGGGCACAACGGTAATCTTGGTGGATACCTAGACTTGCGGTGATTTTTGACTGTCACAAGTCAAGTGAGAAGCAGACTTCCGATAATCTGCCATCCTTGTTCCGAACGAAAAGAATCCGACTTTCATGTTATTATGTTCAATTTTTCTTAATTAGTTCGTCAGACATTAAAAATTAGATGGTACCGAATTTACTTCAGATAATCTGCTATTGGCACAGACTGTGCTACAAAAGGATACCAGAATCGTGATAACGGTTTCGCTGATTGCTGTACTCGATTTCCCGTGCGTTTGCTGTAGTTTTCTGATGGCTGATTTTGTAGTCACTCCATTAATCGTCCGGCGTCCCAGTACAATTGATTTCAGTACTATGACTTCCCAACCGTTTTCCATAGGGTTTCGATATACCACAAAATCTATAAGGAACAAATCCGGTGTTGGATTGTTCTTGGTCTTCAGTTCTTACACGAAATACAAAGTTCTGTACAAGCTCCGTCACTTATAAGAAAGGCATTATGCGTCGCTCGTACGTCTACTACGTCTGGTAGTGAGTTCGGCTAACAACGCAATTCCGAGGGCTCTAGACTTCTCTACGACTTCCAGAGATTGGTCGATTGTTCTTCATGCATCAACAAGATTGCCAAGGAACAATGTCGCAACTAGCTTATTTAAATAGCGCCCAATCAGTTTGAGATTGCGATTTAGCGCGTTTGACAACTGTACAGCGGCTAAGTGTAAAGTGATAACTGTGAATTACTGCGTGCCGCCGACATCCGTAATTGGTGACTTCCATTATTTATTACGACAGTGCTAATTAAGTCATGTTTATTGTTTGCTACATTAGTGTGTGTTGGATAACAGTATAGTTGAAGAATCGTTGTATACTACCGTTTACGGTTGTTTTGTTTTTTGTAATGTAATTGAAATTGTAATTAATGATCTCTCTGGTATTCGTTTGCTTGAAATCCATTATTTAAACACGTCGATCCACGTGGCCGCCGTTACAGTATCATTCTATGTTAGAGATTCAACGATATCCGTACATCACGATAGAATTGGCTACACGTCTTTTCTCATAAATATGATTAACAAATGCCACACTATAACGTTGCAAGTAATGTTATTTCTCTGACGAACCTAAATACGAGTGCTACGGTACGCTGTGGTCCACATTCATGATGATTCACGATGTGTGATTCAAATTTTTTGCGTACTATACATCTGAGTGATCAGTGTTGTTGAAGAGGAATTTTTTTAATCCTAATTTTTTCTGTATTCATTATTTATTTTATTTTTATATTTGCGTTTTTATTTTTAATCATAATTTCTTTAAAGAAGTATAAGACATCACAAGATATTGAAATTGCACTCAAATCTGTTACCAAAATTTCAAGACGAGTAAAAAAAAATATTGTGGGCAGCATTCTTTGATACGGGATTTCGTAGAATAGCGAATCCTATCCATACTCCAAAACCGCCCCATTA
The DNA here is from genome assembly GCA_034769895.1 of Magicicada septendecula. NCBI lineage: Eukaryota > Metazoa > Arthropoda > Insecta > Hemiptera > Cicadidae > Magicicada > Magicicada septendecula. The sequence goes on from CM068368.1 coordinate 129,706,612, forward strand.
GCTTATAGAATATAGAATGATTTTTACTATGATTTTTACTGCGAAATTTAGAAAATCGTGTCCTTTACAAGTGAAACATTAATAAAGAAAAAATCCTGTTATCAGAATATAGATTATTTATGTAGAAAATTTAAAATCTGTTGTAACAGTCAACAACCGATCAATCCAAATTATCTTTTTTTCTTGTGGTAAAAGTCATAGTCACTAGGGTAATAGTATGGCCGAACGTTATTATTAAAAAATTATGTACGCTTGTAATTTTGAGTCAGTTACTACAGGTTTGAAGAGTGGAATTATTTAATATTTACAGAAACAAATTCACTTAATTTTATTTAGGTGGACAGCGGTCAGTTGCGACGTCGGTGAAAATTTGAACCCGGTAAATAGCCATCCGACCAATTGCAATCGAAAACATCGTCCTATGACACAGTCTGCGTTTCTCAAAGGCGTGTGAAGAGATGAAGCCTCACGCCTTGAATAGTAATGCAAACGGCTGTTTCCGATGTTAGGCATACTGTTGCGACCAATCAACTTGCTCTGAAAGTATTTTTGCATATTTACACTGTACATACTGAACCCCTACGTGATAGGCCTCTGCGCTCGCTTCACTCGCCTTACATAGGCATCGAAACGGCAACCTTTCGGCCGCTTATCGATTTGCGGGTTACTAAAAACATCGATATGATCTATGTGTTACAGACATCTAAGCATAGATCACAACGCTTGCTTCTTTAACAAGGCGTTTCTGCTCGCTCCGCTCGCAACAGAGAGGATACCGTATGTGGGTCCATCGCATAATAAAACTTATGATCACCAATAAGTTCAAATTTTGTAACAGGAACGTTTCTACTAGTCGCCACGGATTCGGTCAGTTGCGACCAAGTGAAGTTGCGGGGCGCAATTCACCGAGTAAGAACAGGTAAAAACGCCGCAACCGATCTAGACCGATATAATTCTGTGATGAATTTTATAAAAACAAAATAGTATTGTCATCAGATATACTGGTAAATAAAATGACGCCTTGATAGGCCTAAGAAAGTAAACTAAAATAGTTTGGATTTTGTCTAAAACGGATCACATCTATTCACAGCACATGTGATTCCAATGTTAAATCTATTTTTTCCTTATAAGCCTATCTACATGTAAACGTAACTGAAAAATCAAAATTCTAGTCTCGTATTTTATCACAAGTAGGAAAATTAATGAAGCTTATCACCTTTTCAAAAGAGATTAAATAATTGCATCGATTACGGAATTCTCGTAGATTCAAATAACATAATTAATTACAATTCAAAAACTGTACGTTATTTTTGCTAAAATACCTGTATTTCTCTTACTCGGCTCGGAAAAATAATAAGACACCACTAACGTCGTAGTTTCTTAACAATTAGACGATAACAATGATCTTGATTGTCACTCGGGTTTCATAGCAACAAACTGTATCCTTTTTTTTGGCCTACTCGTGATAATCCTGAATTCCAGTCTTCCGTAGTAAATTATATTTTAATTGCATTCCTATACAAAACATCCTGTTCAAAACAATAAAAAATGGTTAAAAAAATTGATTACATGCGTCACGTGCTGAGTGCAGTCTGCGCGTACATGAATTTGAACGGAGCTTCAAGGAGAGAAATTATTAATGACGTCAAGAAAAAGTTGAAACGTAGGACAGGAGAAGACGTCAGTACTGAAGTGCGCAAAGCGTTGTCTGCGGGACTGAGGAGCCACGTTTTGGAAAAACAAAACGGCAGATACAGACTGAAAATCAGCACCATTCGGGACAAGTTTAGAGACACCGACATCATACCCATTGATGACCGACGCCGCCCTCACTGTACCACGTGCGGCACGAAAATCTTTTTCGACAGAAACCAGCGTCTGAGGTCGAGAAAAAGACTCCGAGCGAGAACGGTCATCAGTGGCCAAAAGCCGTGTGTCACGGGGGGTGAAGTGGTAAGAGCTGGAGGCACCGAGGCTCCCAGAAACGTGGCGAATGTGAACAAGAGCTTCGACAAGAAAAAATCGTCTAAGGCCGTGGTGGCAATAAAACACGAAAACGACGGTTCGTCCTCTCCGAGGGTCAGAAACACCAACAATCCAACGAGACGAAGAAACCGTCGCAACGTTTACACCCAGCACCACGACAACCAACACCAGCAGCAGTCGCCTGCTACGCCCAAGGAACTAACGATTGGTCTTCCCATCTCGAAAACAAACGATGACATGTCCGACAGTAACGCAATCGATGAGTACAATCAGAAAACTACATTACCGTACATTATTTACGGTATAGACGATGCGTCAGAGTTCAATCAAAGAATTAACAATTCGCATAGCGACCAGTACAGTTTTTTTCAGAGAAGCTTCTTTGATTGAAATTAACTGGAATTGAAGAGCCAAATGATTTTTAAAGCTTTATTTGTCACTAAAGTATGTACTTTTAAGTATGTTTACCGTTTAAAAGTATTTCTTATTTACACTTTAATAAAAATATAAGCTTTAATTTTCTAGTCAATATGATTTATTTCATTCAGTATTAACATCAGTCTTCTTTTTATTGTTTTATGTTGTAGTAATTATTGTTTTGCTAAGACGATTATATTAAAAACGTATTACATTACACGTGTATCGAAACTGTGTATACACAAAGATTTCAAGTACCCTGAAAAGTCATGTCGTCCTTTCCTTACAATTCACACTAGGCCTAGGCGAGTTAATTTTTCTGACGCTCGTTATCAAGTGAGTGTTATATTTATTTATGTTTATCCTACATAAATAAATAATGTAAACCCTACATAAAGTTCTCTTTAACTGCCACAATTGTCACCGAATACCTTCCATCGGCTCCTTGTGTTTGGTGACTGTCAGATCGTAGCCATTATCCTGGCATCAACAACTGAGGTTTCGTATTCCTAGTCCATCGAAGCGAAGTAGGTAGATGTCTGTCTCGATCATAGTCTCAACTTGGCATAGGCCTACCCTTTACTGTATGGTTACCAAACGGCCGTCAGGCCATTTCACTCAACTGTTTCCGCTAATTTTCAGCGTGGTATGACGTGCATGCTGGGGAAAAAATTGTCGTTTATAGATACTTGTTACCGACCTTTACCTACGCCTGTCCCGTGCTGGGGTAGTCTGCCGGTGTGCACAAACTAATCTGCAAAGCGATTCATGGGGATTAGGCTAGCGCCCATGGATACCCTTCTAACTTACTGACGAGTGAATTCGGTGTCCGTTCTCCGAACAATATGTAAAATGTCTTGCACGCAAGTTGTATGTAAGAGAGGCAAGAGTTCTCGACACCTCCTCTTAACCGAAATAAGTAAGTACTGAATAAGTTAGTGAAATACCTACAATCCTTTCTTGAGAAGACCATGAGGCACTTATTCGCATAGAAGATAGGCAACCAACAAGTCTCATTACGCCAGAAGAGGAGATTAACAAGCAGTTCTTGAGCCAGAAAAATAGTATATAGAAATTACTGTAATTTCTGATTGGTACTGTAAATACATTAACAAAGTTACTATGTGAAGTCTACTACGTAACTTGTATATCTATATACCTGTCTGTCTATCTATACCCCCTCTCTCTCACTCTTGATAGTTTACATTACAAACAATAAATATACTTAGTGACGTTCATTTCATAATATATGAAAGACATAATATGGAAGACAGGAGAATGAGCTTCTAAGAAAAAAGTCAACAAAAATTTTAAATGTAGGCCCCACATTCCTGAGTCAGTTTCATGACTTGATTTGATATTTTCAGTATCAAAACACCTGTTCACTCGCGTGTGCTTGCCAAGGCAGGTATAACCAACATATGACGGTGGTTTCACAATAAGTTGATGATTCCAGTTTCTCTTGATAAACTTTTATTCAAGAATATTCATACAAAGAATTTAAAAGAATATCATAATAAACAATTGGTAAAGCAAAATAAAATGCCACGAATTCACATGAGTTTATACATTCAAAACGTTCGCCCCTAACCCGTCGCGGCACGATGTTATTTACAAATTTAAGTTTATTTGTTACTTGTTACGATGGTATTTGCTAATTTAATTTAAATTATATATTAAATGTATATTTTCTTTCTTCGCCTTCAGAATCTTTACATTTCCCATTTCCTTCAATAAATATATAAAAGCAAGTATGACGAAAGTGACACTTCTGCCTTCCTCTTTTATTTATCTTTGATTCGTTTTCAGTTCGATTAGTTTTTATTTTCGTGTCGGTAAGTTAGTTTTGTTGTGGTTTTAAAATCCTTGTACAACATTGAAAGTATCGCGGTCTAAATAAATTCAGAGAATATTGGTCGTATTAAGAATGAAGGAGTGAAAAACTTTAAATATTAGGGATCGATTGTGAATTGAAAAATGAAGTGCATAAAGAAATATCGATCAGGCTAGTGGCAGAAAACAGAGCACACTGTGTTTCTTAGATATTCAAATATCTGTTTCGTTAATCTTTTATTTTCCGTTCTTAATAAATAATGAATGTCCATAAAATTTTAATCTTCTCTTCTGCATTTCTATGGCAAGTTTAGAGAAGTCTTTGTGAATTTCTTCGTGTGATATAATTTACAATCTTTCCCTTGTTTTGGGCCACAAATTTTTCGTAATATTCTTCTTTTACTTTTAGTATTTATCTGCGGAAAAGACTCTTCCAAGCATTCACACGCATATAAGGCTTCAGGGTGCATTACTGTTTTGTAAGGCATTAATTTGACGTTTCTGTTTGTGAATTTGTTGTAATGTTTGCTGTTAGATGGTATGCGATTTCCATCTTTTGTTCTCTTTTTTCATTCCTTCTTTTCCTGTCCTGTTTTGTTATAATTTCCCCTAGGTATTTAAATTTTTGAACTTTGTTTATTCCAGTGTTTCGAAATCAATCTGCTTTTTGCAGTTGTTAGTGATAAAGATAAATTCTTTTTTTTTCAAATGCACCTGTAAGGCCTTTATTGAACCATATGCACTTTAATTTTTGCTTCTTTTACATTTTGTGCTAAAACAACTAAATCATCTGAAAATGCTAAAGGGTTAACGAATAATTTATTCTTTCTTGTACCAAGAGTCGCATATATTTTCTTCTTGTAACCGTTTTTCTCCATTCTCTTGCAACTTTTTCCACAGGACAGTTAAAAGAGCAACGGCGTGATACCATCTCCTTGTCTAACACTGATCCTTATCACGAAAGGCTCCGAGGTCTCATGGTAATTTGACCTTGGAGTATGTATTTGTTAGTGTTTCCTTGATCAGTGCTAAACTTTTATCATCCACACCAAATGCTTCCGGTGTTTTATAGAGACTTTTTTTGGATGGAGTTATAAACCTTCTTAAAATCAACAAAGTCAACAACATATGGTTTTGTATTTCCGGTTCTACCCGTTCTACGGAGTATTATAGATTTTTTTATTTAGAATTTGTTCAGTACAAGGGATACCCGGTCTGAATCCTCCTTGATATTATCCCAGATTTTGTTCTATTAGATTTTGAATTCAGTGGTTTCCTTATTGTACGGGAAACCAACGCCCATCAACTATAGAACCGTTAACACTACTACAGATAGAACTGCAAAGTAAGTAAATAAATAAATTCTGACTAACGTGTCAAAAAGACAAAGATTATCGGGCAGTTTGAGTCTTGGTATTGTGTTTTTCAGTATAATTGTAAAAGGAAGAATAATAGTACACAGAGAATTCTTCTAATCAACATTAGTCTGAATAATAATGTAAGTAGGCATTGTGGTGTGTCGAGAGGGAGAGGGGAGACAATCATAACAATCGTGAGGGATAAATTATGTGTAATTGAGGGTAGCATATGTTGCCAGTCGGAGATGTGGGTCGCGTGCATAACTACTGCCAAGCATTATTCAGTCATGCGGGTCTCGTGTCCAAGTCCACACTGTTCACACCCAACATAGCTTGCAGTCACTCGGTCGTTGAAAGGGAAACCTATTATTGTCTGTAACACAGTACTGTTCTCTACACTAGCCTTTATAAATATATATACATAACTATATTCCCACTGCCTTAATGCCACGAAATATCTTAAAAAGCTTTTATCTGTTAAAAAAAAAACACAAAAGTCCTGAATCTGTACTCTCTTTCTGATTCCGAGTTCGTTATCGTAAATAACACGTCGTTTCCTTTCCTTGCTTGGTAAACTGTCGTTACCTTGACTCCTCTCGCGCACGCGCACACACGTCCCACGTATTAACCTGTTTTTCCAGGTAAGAATGTGAGTAACAATTATTTTAAAAAATAGTCTTCATAACTTTACATTTTTTTGTTGAAGCCTAGTGAACACGCACAAGTGCACACTACATGTATACGCAGGTTGTGTTCACGCCTTCACGTTGCGTACACATTTTGAAGTTTGAAGCTGTATGTAAGTTGCAATGTCGGGTAAACAAATTTTTCTTTTTTTATTCCGTAAATGGTTCATAAACTTAGCACCAATATTTTTTTGTTTTAACAGAACGCTTTGAATAACTTTTTTAGTTTTACAAATTGTTACAGATTCACTTTGCCTCGTATTTTCTCGCCTTTCCTCACTGTACTTAAGACTAAATTACGATTATATACAACTAGCCTACTGCTAGCTCCACAATCCAATTCCGAACCAGGGTACAGAAACTGGTTGGCCTTTGTTTTTGCTCAAAACCAAAATGAACGAAATCTCGTCTTATCTTCAGATAGGTAGGACACTGACGCCAAAAATTATTTCTGTCAAACAAATCTCGTGCTGACTGGCCAGATCGAATCTTCCACAAGTCTAGACACCATTTGTTAACACAATTGCCATCTGCATACAAATTAATAGAGTTTATTTCTTCTTCTTCTTCTTCTTCTTCTTCTTCTTCTTCTTCTTTGCTTTATTTCTTTTTAATTCGCTTACACTACCTACTTATATTTTACGTAATTTTAATTCGAATAATTATAAATTCTTGTTATAATTTTTCTTGTTTATATTCTTGTTAAAATTAGTCATCCAAATTTCTTTCCGTTTCACTGCTTATTTCAGTTCATACAACTTTTCTGTTCATTAATTACATACGTTGTTATTGTTTTTCTGCACATATTTTCTATCTTTGTTTACGTCTGTAAACTTCATCTTTCTTTAAGCCTACTGCCTTTCTTAATTGTACATTTACTGGTAGATTTTAATTTAGATTATTACATTTCGTTTTACGCAATTAAAATAATCGTTCAGGGTAAAACTACTGTTTACAAACGATTTCTGTCGGTTCAGTAACGCAGCATGCTGAGGTTGGCAACTGTACTACTGCTGAATATTTGTAACTGATGAATTAAATAATCAAAACAACATTTTATACGATATGGTTTATATCTAATCAAACTGTGTTCTGTTTTTCTATTTTCTAACTATTCTATTGTATACGTACAATCACTTTTTCAATATATATTGAAAAACATCGTTTTCATCATCGTGTATATTATATTGAACTATTATTGTATATTGTATATTACATCGTATATGAAATATTGTATATTTCTGGTTATATATAAATCTAATTTGGCCACGCATGCAATAAACACAGGACATGAGTTCCCAGACATAACCAACACGACACTAATAAAACACATACTACACGAAGGCACAATAATGAACGTATAGGAAAATTTACGAATATACAAACAGCAAAACAAAAAACAAACTAATACCCGACAAATGCAAATCAGCACAAAATATGACCCAACTTTCAAAATACTCAACATCGAAAATACTCAAAAAACAAATACGTACACAAAATCAACCAAAGCAACAGAAACACAAGTAGGCTACTCAACAAGATACAAAATTAAGATGGCTAAGGATGGGAACAATAGGATTCCCGAAACACGTTCCAAATAAGAGAAAACATCTTGAGGTAAGAAATTGTAAAATATTAAATACATGTATATATGCATCAAGAAATAGACTGTAACAAAAAGTGTTTGAATATATATTTACAATAAATTAGTCATATACTTACGTATGTATACATACTCTATAACCTGTGCTAAGTGTAGTTACTTTAAATTATTTACACCAATTCCGTTTAAAATGTATTACAATATATTTATTACCATAGTATTTGAATCACACACACACACACACACACACACACACACACACACACACACACACACACACACACACACACACACACACACACACACACACACACACACACACACACACACACACACACACACACACACACACACACACACACACACACACACACACACACACACACACACACAGAGAGAGAGAGAGAGAGAGAGAGAGAGAGAGAGAGAGAGAGAGAGAGAGAGAGAGAGAGGAGAGAGAGAGAGAGAGAGAGAGAGATAGAGAGAGAGAGAGAGAGAGAGAGAGAGAGAGAGAGAGAGAGACAGACAGACAGACAGCCAGAAAGACAGACAGACAGGAAACGACTTGGATAAGTGACTGGACAGGTTTATCTCGCACTAATAAAGTGATTTTGTCAGCAACGTTTATCAGTCAGATAGAAAGCGAAAACAGAACACACAGTACAGTCCCTGGATGGAAGCTAGTATCCACTAGTTTTTACTTCGGTAAACTAGTCTCGGAGACTTCCCCTCGATACCGTGCAAACGCTCGAACACGTTTCTGCATGGTTTATGCTTTCCAAACGGACGTCTCGACTCAGCCCGACACTCACCTTCTGTCAGCGTTTGCTATCGTCGTTTACTGCAAACCTGTATTAAACTGAAAACAGCCTTAAAATTATTTACAGCAGAAAAGTGATGAATACTCATCATGTCAGAAAAATAAAGTAAGTAAACAGTAACAACTTGACAGTAAACGAGCGTGCGTTTCGTAATATATATTTCTTCTTCACTTAAATACCAGTTGCAAATAGGAATTCTGGTTTTCTACCGCTTCACTGAGTGTATCATACCTTTTAGTTCCCATTGTCATCTGCACTTCTAATGTTTCTTCCTGCCCGACTCTTCGTGGTTCCTCAACAAATACCTTTGGAAAACGATAACGACAAATCCTTTATGTCCGAACACGTGGTTTAGAAATTGTTAGCTTCTTTTTTCCTATTACTTCTACAAACTTCATTTTGTCTTTCACTTTTTTTAAGATTTCAACCCTTGTTCTTCTTTCTGTACAATCTGTCTTTATTATCCTCCTTCGTGTCCTCTCCTACAGAGGAGCCTTCTCCTTCTCACCGAAGATCCAGACTTCACTTCCGTAAAGTACTGCAAACAATAGCTCCTTAGAAGTCTCCCCAACTTCAAAAATTCTTCTTGTTGTTTTGCTACTAAGATTATATGGGGGCAGACTTCTTTTAATTTGAAAATTATAATGTATTCTTGCGATTTGTTGTCAGTGACGTACCCAAGTATGATTGAGGATTTATCGACGCGTAAGTGTGACTACACAAACTACTTCGACGCGTAAACACTGGCGTCATCAGGGACTGCCGCTAGGAGCGCTGTCCAATCTCTTTTTGGACCGCTAGGACAAGGGTTCTCAAACTTTCCATTTCATTTGGCGACCCCCTTTAGCCGAGCAAATATTGTCGCTACCCTGGTATAGATGTATATAAACTAGCAATCGAATTAAAACATTTGATGATAATAAATCATACAGAAATTTATTCGAAAACAATTCTTTGGTATAAGGCCTACATACGAATATAATTTTACCGTGTATTAAAGACAAAGCCAATTTTTCATACTAATGAGCTGAGTTGCTTGTTTACTTTTACATAAAGACTTAAATCTTGGATGAATATTTGATACTGCAGGATGTAGAGCTTCTTCAACGTATTGCAGAATTTACCAAGTTTTTTATTTTACAAACGTTAATGCTGAAAATGCCGCTTCGCATAAATACGTAGTACAAAATGGTAGAAGTATGTTTAGGGCCACTTCAGAAAGTAACCAGTCGCAGGGGAGTTGGCACAAGGACTGTTTCACTATCATAAACTCGCGGACATACTCCTACGTGTAGTGTTGCCAAACTGATTTTGAATTAATTTTCGGTGTTTGCGCGTTCAGGAATTTTTAGTTTTGGTAAAATTTCTGCGACCCCCAAATTTAGTTACGCGACCCCACATGGGGTCGTGGCCCACACTTTGAGAAGCCCTGCGCTAAGAGATGGTGCCGTTGCTTGAAATATCATTGTTGTGTGTGTTGTGGAGTGTGTTTCGAATCTGAATCACATACACTATTTGAACATATTACACAACCCATACACAACAACGAACTTTGAAACAAACGCAGCGTTTCCAAAAAATAGGACATTCTCTGATGAACTCGCGATGAGCGAAGCCTAGCTCTGGCAATAAGGTAAAAAGTTTTATCTAAAGTACTAAGTGTTCCGCGTCGAAATAACGTTTATAAATCCACAGTCATAAAGTGTACATAGCCTATAACTTAGGAAAGAAACGATGGAAGAAGTAAACTCCAGACGTTTTACAACAGGAATTCCGTTAGTATCGCCTGTTTTTATTATAACAATTTATCTTACGCAGTGAGATATTTCCTGCTGTACAAGGATTCCAGAAAATCAATTTCAGGACTATGCAATCCTTATAGATTTGCTTAAAATTATCAGTTTTCCTAACTCGCATACGATGGAAACGTCTTTAGAGTAAATTACACCAATTTAATACCAGTAATAATCTTTCTTTATAGTACTGAAAGGGCGGGGTTTGCTGTCTACGTGATGTCTACGGCATACAAGGAAGACGATCTGGGCAGCTCTACTCTTGAGCCGTTTAATATTGCTCAGTGATCAGTATAGGTAATATTACCCCAATTGTTACGCATCTACGCCTATCTATTTATTCGTATTGTCGAGAAAAAAATCTATAATAACAGCGACCTTTACATGCCTCCTAAATTTACAAATGAGATTTGCAGAATAAATTTAATAATTGTAGGAGAACCAATGAAATTCAAGATGAAACTACGGTTCGTCGTGTTTTAAATAATTCCTTTAAAACTCCCTCCCTCACGACAACAGAAATTTACATTCTCTTTATGGTATGGCATTTCAAAAGCCTTGTACGCAGACTTAAAAATGGGGCTTCAGACAGGAATAAACAGCCCTGTAGAATAGAGATATATAAATGTTGATCAGTAAAATTTAGACGCATCTGTGGAACGATTCATAGGTACCTGAAAAATAAAACACGGAAGGATACCCGAATGGAATTTTAGAAAACTGTGGCTGTCCCCAAATTCCTGTATGCTAGTGAGACATGGACTCTTGGTAAAAGGGACGTGTAGAGGATTCGGGCAGCCGAAATGAAATTTCTAAGAGGGACGCAAGGTTGTTCTCTCTTGGATCGGAGAAGGAACGAGGGTATTAAACGCGATTTAAACATATCATCATTACACCAGAAGATTGAAGACCACAGAAGGAGATGGTGTGAACACTTGAATCGCATGCCTGATATCCGTCTACCTGTGGCTGCCTTAGGTTATCACCCTACTGGAAAGAGAGATGTCGGTAGACCGAGGAGGAGATGGGTTCCGGAACAGGTCTAAGGCCTAGTGAAGGCCGCGACAATTCTCTGGTCAAGAAAAAAGCGCTTAAAATAAAACCTGCGACGCATTATTTGGTACGCGGCATTTAACAAACGTTAATTGTATTTCCGAGGCTACCATTAGGCTTTTTTGCATTTTAAACTAAAAACATTTTTTGCATTACCAATATCAAAACTATGGGAAGTGCTTCAAAATACCAACATCAATCGTATCCTCGTAAAGGCTGTCCAAAACTCACACAATAACATGAAATCTGCAATGAAATTAGGAAATAAAGTATCAGAACACTTTATAGTCAACAAAGGTCTGCGACAAGGATGTTGCATTTCCCCAACACTTTTTAAAATATATCTCGCCAAAGCTTTAACAACCTGGAAAATGAATGTAGTGGAATGGGCGTCAAATCGACGATGACACCTGTCTATATACACTTCAGTTTGCAGATGATCAAGTAATATGCACAAATGACAGAGATGAGTTAGAATACATGGCACGCAAACCGAAGGAAGAATACGGAAAATGGGGACTGCAGATGAATGTGGAAAAACACAATATTTGTGTATAGGAGAGGGCACGACCGACATAGTATTGGAAAGCGGTGAAATTGTAGCAAAATGTGAGAATTACAAATATCTGGGAATAAATTTTAACAAGGAAGGGAGACACGATACGGAAATAAAGTGTAGAGTAAACAAAGCAAGAACAACAATTAAGTCTCTAAATGGAATACTGTGGAGTACCGAAATAGGAAAACAAAGGAAAATGAGAATATACAACACAATGATTAAGAGCACATTAGTATATGGTTCTGAGACATGGAGAATGAAAGAACATCTGAAAAGAAAGATAGAAGCCACAGAAATGGACGCCTTAAGAAGAATATGTAGAACATCAAAATTAGACCGGGTCAGAAACGAAACAATTAAGCAACAAATGAATATAAAAGAAACTGTTTTAGAACACATCGAGAAAAAATAATTAATTTGGTATGGGCACGTGCGGAGAATGGGAGAGGGAAAATGCCGGTTCAAACTCACAAAGGAATGCCGCCTTCTTAAAAAACACTAAAAAAACACTAAAAAACATGATCTCAGAGATGACGCCGCCACCGCTGGACCCGCAGCATCCCGATGGACCACAGCACCGCGAATTTCCGAGAATAAATTTTTTTATTTTTTTTATTTGGTTTTTTTATTTTTTTAATTAAATTGATTTGGTGGGATGAGGTTCAATGGACCACCAGCATCCGTGAATATACTTTTTTATTTTTTTAAGAAAGTTGATTTGCATATCAGTGGGTGGCGTTGGGTGGGAGGTTGTTTTTTTATTTCATATCAGTGGGTGGGGGGTGGTTCCAACTCGAAGCATTATAGTGTATACTAAAATATATGATCAGGTGTACCAACCTTTGCATGAGTTCAAATTTGTCGTGTATTATAATGTATATTAAATCTATATGATCAGGTGTACCAACCTCTGTAGTATTATTATAGTGTATAGATATTTTATATGAGCAGGGTTGTCAACATTTTCTGCGGTGGGGGGAGGGAAATTCAAATATGTGTTATATAGTGTATATATTAAAATATATGATCAGGGTTACCAATCTTAAATTATTGTGTGCGTGTATAGAGCAGATCTGCCAACATTTCTTTCTCTTCTGTGGTGGGAAATTCAAACTATATATGATCATAATTGTTACTCTCTCTCTCTCTCTCACACGGTGTGTATGTCTCTCTCTCTCTCTCTCGTTGTCAAACGTTATGCTCACCGGCATTATAGTGTATATTAAAATATATGATTAGGTGTACCAACCTTTACATGAGTTCAAATTTGTCGTGTGTTATAATGTATATTAAATCTATATGATCAGATGTACCAACCTCTGTATTATTCGTCCTCTCACTCCCTCTCTCTCTCTCTCTCTCTCGCTCTCTCACACGTTGTGTATGTCTCTCTCTATCTCTCTCTCTCACTCTCTCTTGTTGTCAAACCGTTCTCCTCTCTCTCTGTGGTCAGTACCGAGCGCATGTATATGAAATTAGAAAGTTTATATTTATTCGACAAATATTAACGTCCTCTCACTCTCTCTCTCTCTCTCTCACTCTCACTTGTTTCAACTGTGTCAACAAATAGTAACGTCCTCTCTCTCTCTCTCTCTCTCTCTCTCTCTCTCTCTCTCTCTCTCTCTCTCTCTCTCTCTCTCTCTCTCTCTCTCTCTCTCTCTCTCTCTCTCTCTCTCTCACTTTCACACGTTTCAACTATGCAAGGTTCCATACCCTTTCTCCTGTCTCCCTCTCGTACATTGAGTAGTCGGTGTGATGAATAAATAATTTTAGCCCTCTCTCTCTCTCTCGTTGTCAAAACGTCGTCTTCATTTTTCAATGTATTAAATAATTAATAAATAGTTTTATAATGCAGTCAGTGTGATTGATCCTTGTTAGAAATATATATATTTGGCGTCAATGAACTACTTACCTGTTATGTTGTTACAGATGACAAATCCATACGTTAACGGCTTAGCAATCTGGTACAATACTTCTGTTTTAAGGTTGCAGTTTACACACAGACACACACACACATAGGTTCAGTAGTGTATAGCGAAATAAATTAAAATTATACACACACATGAAAACGGCGGCTGAAATTCATACAAATCTTCTGATGTAACAGTTCACAAAAAAAAATAAATTAATTGTACACATGTTCAGAGGTGTAGAGTGAAATAAAATAAAGTCATAATTTGTTTAAATGATTAAATATATTTTAACATTCACAATATAAAATTCACAATTAAATAAATACATTAGAAATTGATATTTTTCGAAAGTTTATATATAATTGTGTGTCGTACTTGTAGAAGAAGCAACCTGCAACATAACAATACAACAACAACATTAAAATCATGTTAAATATCACACACACAGATGCACACGCAACGCGCGCACATACAGACGCATACGCAACGTAATCACACACACACACACACATACATACGCATACGCAACGTAACCAAACACGCAACGCGCCCACACACAGACGCAAACGGAACGTAATCATACACATACATACAATGTGTACACGTTTGGTTTGAATCATGTAGGGCCAATAAACAGATAACAGATTTAAATATGCTATAGTCATTGTAAGACGTTACAATCATTGAAGTGTTTAATAAGTAAATTGTATGTATGTATATATCACTGAATAATAATAATATAATCGTTCTAGTGTTAACGTTTGCTGCAACAGGTAAAGCAGTTACAAATAATTACATATAGGTTCAGAGGCGTATAGTGAAATAAATTAATGTGTCGTACTTGTAGAAGAAGCAACAACAACATTAAAATCATGTTAAATATCACACACACACACACACACACACACACACACACACACACACACACACACACACACACACACACACACACACACACACACACACACACACACACACACACACGCACACACACGCACACACGCACACACGCACACACACACGCGCACGCACGCACGCACACGCATACGTAACGTAATCACACACATACAACGTACACACGTTTGGGTTACACCACACGTGCACGCACACACACACACACACACACACACACACACACAGACGTACACGCACACATACGCAACACGTGCACACACACACACACACACGCACACGCACACACATACAGACAACGTGCATACGAATCATGTACATGTAGGTCCAATAAAACAGATAACAGATAACAGATTTAAATATGCTATAGTCATTGTATGTATGTATGTATGTATATATCACTGAATAATAATAATATAATCGTTCTAGTGTTATCGTTTGCTGCAACAGGTAACGCAGTTTACAAATAATTACATATAGGTTCAGAGGCGTATAGTGAAATAAATTAAAAAAATTGTTTATTAAAAGTAGTTTGTCACCTTAACGAGATACAATTTCCACATGCGCTGTCTGGTTCTTCATCCCTCGAAACACAAGATGTAGGTCGCTGGGATTTATATGACGGAGTTCTTCATCTGTAAAGACGTCAGCATACCTCTTAGGTAGATATACACGATAGCGGCGCTCACAATCTTCCAACGTTACAAGCACAGACTTCCCATATCGCGTGTCCACATGCAACATGTTAACGATCGGATACTGTTTGTCCACTGTTAATTCTGCACAACGTTTGTACTCAATAGCAGAAACTGCGTTGAATTTTGTGATAAACGACATTATTTATGAGAAGTGAAGACGTCTGTATCAAGCGAGGTGGAACCATACAATGTCAGAATATTCGCTACAAAGAAGACTAGTGAAAGGAATGGTGTGGCCATCAGGAAAGTTCACTTTCATCGCCTGAAGCTTTGCATGTACATACACACAGGCAGAATTAGCGCTGTTACAAAATATATATATTAGGAAAGTCCACAGAAATAGTTATCGCCAGATCCGTTCTAAATAAGTTAATGTCTTTTCAAATAGTATTCTCTGCACTACAGTCAAACATACGCACACACAGTGATAAAAAAATTGTGTATTAAAAGTAGTTTGTTACCTTAACAAGTACTGTTATCCTACGCCGTTTTTCCTCATGCCACGAAACACGAGATGTAGATCGCTGGGGTTTTATAAATTGTTTATTAAGTCTTTTAGAAATGGTCTTATACTTGAGCTTGGCCTGTTGACTATTGCTTTTAATTTTGTAATTTCTACAGGTGTTAACCGTTTCGGAGAAAAAAACCATTTATGGAGAAGATCCTCCTCCTCTTGTTTTGATATGGTATTTATTCTATGACCCATCCTTCTTGTTCCTATAATAATAACAGTACCTGCTTCATTATCATATACATTATGTGCTATATATAAATATATACATAAGGCTTTCAACACACACACATCATAAATCCAGAACAGGAAAGGTATTATAACAAATATTACGAAAACAAGTACGTATGGTCACGTACATAGATCAACGTTTAAACAAACAGATTAATACCTGAATAAATTTTTTTTTTAAAAACAGGACAGCGTATTATCTATATAACGTTCTGTTTCAGATAAGAATAGTTTGAATATAAAATGAAAGGGTACGTTGTATTTTGTTATGAGAAAATGCATTTCTAAATTTCGTTACATTTGACAAAAGATCTTATTGATCAGACGTATGAGTAATTATATTAATCCTTATGTAGAAAATACGCACGCATTCGTAAAATATAGCACTCAGGTGTAGGGCAATTAATCCTTTTTTGTATTGAACGTATTTAAGTAGGTCTACTCGTGATATCAGTAAATTCTGTCTAAATGTATAGTACATAAACGTACCCAGTAATCGCTTCTTGAGTTACTCGATTGATGTTCATGTTAAACGATTGATGACTCATGTAATAATACAGATTAACCTCGTATAATAATAATAATGACAGGACAGTGTATTTAGAACACTTAAAATTGGAAATCTACAAACTCATCAAAAATATCTGTCAAACAAAAACACCGTTCTTGACAACAGTAACTACTATAAGCACAATTTAAGTAAAATCTGAATATTCAATAAAATTATGTTTTTTTTTTTTTACTTAGTAACATATGCAAATCTTTTACTTACCTCTTAAATGTTGTTGTTGTTGTTATACACAATAGTCGATTGTACGATGAGTGTCTCATACAAATGAGAAATAGTGACATGTCGTCTTGTGTGTATATATATATCATACGGCGGTAGCGTACACGTTTGAAAGTTGATACACATTAAATTCTCTCTCTCTCTCACACACACATTACAGAGATTGATATTAATTGCATGTATGTTCAGAGGTTTGGTGTCTAAATCGATGCATTTTACTTTCACTTTCTAATTTGACACATGGCTTACTTCCATACATAAATAGCTATCGTCTACGAGTGTTGCTAAACGAAATTAAAAAATGTTGTAATACATAACGTCCTATGAAATAAATATGGTATGTTTTTAGGACAGCCAAAAGCATGAAAGTATTATTTAAATCTGTATGGAAGTCATATATAAATATCGAGTCAGCGCGACACAACGTAACATGATTCATGTCAACGTCGTATGTATGTGTGTGCGTGTGCGTCTATGTGTTCGTGTGTGTGCGTGTTTGGTTACGTTGCGTATGCGTCTGTGTGCGTGCACGTCGGATGTGTGATTACGTGTGCGTTTGCATTATCGTTATTTTGACTGAGCTATGTTTCTACCCTAGAAATTTCGATGTTTGTGGACATAGTATGTCATTCGTAGACGATAGAGTGGAAAGAAGGTGACAAACCTATGAAGGAACATGAAAAAGTTTCATCTACATGACAATTTCTAAACGATGTTAAGAGTGAGAGTTTTCATACACGCACCAATAGACATAGTATGTATGACTCAAACGTTAATTCGCATCAGCAAGTTTGCACGCTACATAATTACAAAAATAATTTCTTAACTGTGACAATTGGTATTGAACTTTTTACCTTGTCCAGTCTGCTCCTCCCCACGTTCCTGCTGAAGGTTAGCTAGTCGTGGTTTTGGACTTGATAATGATTGAGACACTGAAAGGCCTCGTCCGAAGCATGACAGGTAGCAGTTCAGCAAGTAAGCACGACAAAGTTGGAATTACAGAGACCGCTTATTTAAATAACAATTAAGATGAATGAAGATGATTCGTCAATTTGATACCTGAAGGAAGAGAGAATGTACAGGTGAACATATGGACGTAGACTTGTCAGTTTGGCTATTCCTGCCGTTACCTCGACACTTCGAGCTGTTACGACTTTTTTAACTCTACAGTCACATTAAATTTGCAAAGTGGGCAACCAGAGTATCCTATCGAGGTAACAACGTCTCTTTCTGCTAAAACCTCTGTGTAGTAGTCAGTGAGTTGACGGAAGAAACGGTAATGGAAGTAATCATAATCAGCTGGAAGGATTAAACAAAGGATGGTGTGTTCCGGCCTCAAACAATTAAAGAGTCTAGAGCTGGCCACTCCAGCGCTTCCTCGAACGCCCCAAACCTCTCCGTCCTTTCTGCTTGTAGTTCCATAATTATTTGGGAATGCGGCAGTCATCCATTCGGCAAAGATGTTCCCACCAATTCAGACGATACTAGGCAATCCTGTCGCGTATACTCATAATATTCTGTTAATGCCGTATATATATATATATATATATTACATTTAATATTTATAATTAAATTTACCTCAAGTAGGTCATCATTACATGACGCAACGGGAGTGATAGGTTTGTTACACGTTGTGTGTTAGGTTAAAATGCGGTCCATTAATTAAATTTACCTCAAGTAGGTCATCATTACATGACGCAACGGGAGTGATAGGTTTGTTACACGTTGTGTGTTAGGTTAAAATGCGGTCCATTCACGTTTCATGTTAGGTTAAAATGCAAACAAACACACACACACACACACGTGTATGTTATTTAAATTATTATTTAAATAACATACACACGTGTTAGGCTGCAGCCTAACACGTGTGTGTGTGTGTGTGTGTTTGTTTGCATTTTAACCTAACATGAAACGTGAATGGACCGCATTTTAACCTAACACACAACGTGTAACAAACCTATCACTCCCGTTGCGTCATGTAATGATGACCTACTTGAGGTAAATTTAATTAATGGACCGCATTTTAACCTAACACACAACGTGTAACAAACCTATCACTCCCGTTGCGTCATGTAATGATGACCTACTTGAGGTAAATTTAATTATAAATATTAAATGTAATATATATATATATATATATACGGCATTAACAGAATATTATGAGTATACGCGACAGGATTGCCTAGTATCGTCTGAATTGGTGGGAACATCTTTGCCGAATGGATGACTGCCGCATTCCCAAATAATTATGGAACTACAAGCAGAAAGGACGGAGAGGTTTGGGGCGTTCGAGGAAGCGCTGGAGTGGCCAGCTCTAGACTCTTTAATTGTTTGAGGCCGGAACACACCATCCTTTGTTTAATCCTTCCAGCTGATTATGATTACTTCCATTACCGTTTCTTCCGTCAACTCACTGACTACTACACAGAGGTTTTAGCAGAAAGAGACGTTGTTACCTCGATAGGATACTCTGGTTGCCCACTTTACAAATTTAATGTGACTGTAGAGTTAAAAAAGTCGTAACAGCTCGAAGTGTCGAGGTAACGGCAGGAATAGCCAAACTGACAAGTCTACGTCCATATGTTCACCTGTACATTCTCTCTTCCTTCAGGTATCAAATTGACGAATCATCTTCATTCATCTTAATTGTTATTTAAATAAGCGGTCTCTGTAATTCCAACTTTGTCGTGCTTACTTGCTGAACTGCTACCTGTCATGCTTCGGACGAGGCCTTTCAGTGTCTCAATCATTATCAAGTCCAAAACCACGACTAGCTAACCTTCAGCAGGAACGTGGGGAGGAGCAGACTGGACAAGGTAAAAAGTTCAATACCAATTGTCACAGTTAAGAAATTATTTTTGTAATTATGTAGCGTGCAAACTTGCTGATGCGAATTAACGTTTGAGTCATACATACTATGTCTATTGGTGCGTGTATGAAAAGTCTCACTCTTAACATCGTTTAGAAATTGTCATGTAGATGAAACTTTTTCATGTTCCTTCATAGGTTTGTCACCTTCTTTCCACTCTATCGTCTACGAATGACATACTATGTCCACAAACATCGAAATTTCTAGGGTAGAAACATAGCTCAGTCAAAATAACGATAATGCAAACGCACACGTAATCACACATCCGACGTGCACGCACACAGACGCATACGCAACGTAACCAAACACGCACACACACGAACACATAGACGCACACGCACACACATACATACGACGTTGACATGAATCATGTTACGTTGTGTCGCGCTGACTCGATATTTATATATGACTTCCATACAGATTTAAATAATACTTTCATGCTTTTGGCTGTCCTAAAAACATACCATATTTATTTCATAGGACGTTATGTATTACAACATTTTTTAATTTCGTTTAGCAACACTCGTAGACGATAGCTATTTATGTATGGAAGTAAGCCATGTGTCAAATTAGAAAGTGAAAGTAAAATGCATCGATTTAGACACCAAACCTCTGAACATACATGCAATTAATATCAATCTCTGTAATGTGTGTGTGAGAGAGAGAGAGAATTTAATGTGTATCAACTTTCAAACGTGTACGCTACCGCCGTATGATATATATATACACACAAGACGACATGTCACTATTTCTCATTTGTATGAGACACTCATCGTACAATCGACTATTGTGTATAACAACAACAACAACATTTAAGAGGTAAGTAAAAGATTTGCATATGTTACTAAGTAAAAAAAAAAAAACATAATTTTATTGAATATTCAGATTTTACTTAAATTGTGCTTATAGTAGTTACTGTTGTCAAGAACGGTGTTTTTGTTTGACAGATATTTTTGATGAGTTTGTAGATTTCCAATTTTAAGTGTTCTAAATACACTGTCCTGTCATTATTATTATTATACGAGGTTAATCTGTATTATTACATGAGTCATCAATCGTTTAACATGAACATCAATCGAGTAACTCAAGAAGCGATTACTGGGTACGTTTATGTACTATACATTTAGACAGAATTTACTGATATCACGAGTAGACCTACTTAAATACGTTCAATACAAAAAAGGATTAATTGCCCTACACCTGAGTGCTATATTTTACGAATGCGTGCGTATTTTCTACATAAGGATTAATATAATTACTCATACGTCTGATCAATAAGATCTTTTGTCAAATGTAACGAAATTTAGAAATGCATTTTCTCATAACAAAATACAACGTACCCTTTCATTTTATATTCAAACTATTCTTATCTGAAACAGAACGTTATATAGATAATACGCTGTCCTGTTTTTAAAAAAAAAATTTATTCAGGTATTAATCTGTTTGTTTAAACGTTGATCTATGTACGTGACCATACGTACTTGTTTTCGTAATATTTGTTATAATACCTTTCCTGTTCTGGATTTATGATGTGTGTGTGTTGAAAGCCTTATGTATATATTTATATATAGCACATAATGTATATGATAATGAAGCAGGTACTGTTATTATTATAGGAACAAGAAGGATGGGTCATAGAATAAATACCATATCAAAACAAGAGGAGGAGGATCTTCTCCATAAATGGTTTTTTTCTCCGAAACGGTTAACACCTGTAGAAATTACAAAATTAAAAGCAATAGTCAACAGGCCAAGCTCAAGTATAAGACCATTTCTAAAAGACTTAATAAACAATTTATAAAACCCCAGCGATCTACATCTCGTGTTTCGTGGCATGAGGAAAAACGGCGTAGGATAACAGTACTTGTTAAGGTAACAAACTACTTTTAATACACAATTTTTTTATCACTGTGTGTGCGTATGTTTGACTGTAGTGCAGAGAATACTATTTGAAAAGACATTAACTTATTTAGAACGGATCTGGCGATAACTATTTCTGTGGACTTTCCTAATATATATATTTTGTAACAGCGCTAATTCTGCCTGTGTGTATGTACATGCAAAGCTTCAGGCGATGAAAGTGAACTTTCCTGATGGCCACACCATTCCTTTCACTAGTCTTCTTTGTAGCGAATATTCTGACATTGTATGGTTCCACCTCGCTTGATACAGACGTCTTCACTTCTCATAAATAATGTCGTTTATCACAAAATTCAACGCAGTTTCTGCTATTGAGTACAAACGTTGTGCAGAATTAACAGTGGACAAACAGTATCCGATCGTTAACATGTTGCATGTGGACACGCGATATGGGAAGTCTGTGCTTGTAACGTTGGAAGATTGTGAGCGCCGCTATCGTGTATATCTACCTAAGAGGTATGCTGACGTCTTTACAGATGAAGAACTCCGTCATATAAATCCCAGCGACCTACATCTTGTGTTTCGAGGGATGAAGAACCAGACAGCGCATGTGGAAATTGTATCTCGTTAAGGTGACAAACTACTTTTAATAAACAATTTTTTTAATTTATTTCACTATACGCCTCTGAACCTATATGTAATTATTTGTAAACTGCGTTACCTGTTGCAGCAAACGATAACACTAGAACGATTATATTATTATTATTCAGTGATATATACATACATACATACATACAATGACTATAGCATATTTAAATCTGTTATCTGTTATCTGTTTTATTGGACCTACATGTACATGATTCGTATGCACGTTGTCTGTATGTGTGTGCGTGTGCGTGTGTGTGTGTGTGTGTGCACGTGTTGCGTATGTGTGCGTGTACGTCTGTGTGTGTGTGTGTGTGTGTGTGTGTGTGTGTGTGCGTGCACGTGTGGTGTAACCCAAACGTGTGTACGTTGTATGTGTGTGATTACGTTACGTATGCGTGCGCGCGCGTGTGTGTGTGTGTGTGTGTGTGTGTGTGTGTGTGTGTGTGTGATATTTAACATGATTTTAATGTTGTTGTTGCTTCTTCTACAAGTACGACACATTAATTTATTTCACTATACGCCTCTGAACCTATATGTAATTATTTGTAACTGCTTTACCTGTTGCAGCAAACGTTAACACTAGAACGATTATATTATTATTATTCAGTGATATATACATACATACAATTTACTTATTAAACACTTCAATGATTGTAACGTCTTACAATGACTATAGCATATTTAAATCTGTTATCTGTTTATTGGCCCTACATGATTCAAACCAAACGTGTACACATTGTATGTATGTGTATGATTACGTTGCGTTTGCGTCTGTGTGTGGGCGCGTTGCGTGTTTGGTTACGTTGCGTATGCGTATGTATGTGTGTGTGTGTGTGTGATTACGTTGCGTATGCGTCTGTATGTGCGCGCGTTGCGTGTGCATCTGTGTGTGTGATATTTAACATGATTTTAATGTTGTTGTTGTATTGTTATGTTGCAGGTTGCTTCTTCTACAAGTACGACACACAATTATATATAAACTTTCGAAAAATATCAATTTCTAATGTATTTATTTAATTGTGAATTTTATATTGTGAATGTTAAAATATATTTAATCATTTAAACAAATTATGACTTTATTTTATTTCACTCTACACCTCTGAACATGTGTACAATTAATTTATTTTTTTTTGTGAACTGTTACATCAGAAGATTTGTATGAATTTCAGCCGCCGTTTTCATGTGTGTGTATAATTTTAATTTATTTCGCTATACACTACTGAACCTATGTGTGTGTGTGTGTGTGTAAACTGCAACCTTAAAACAGAAGTATTGTACCAGATTGCTAAGCCGTTAACGTATGGATTTGTCATCTGTAACAACATAACAGGTAAGTAGTTCATTGACGCCAAATATATATATTTCTAACAAGGATCAATCACACTGACTGCATTATAAAACTATTTATTAATTATTTAATACATTGAAAAATGAAGACGACGTTTTGACAACGAGAGAGAGAGAGAGGGCTAAAATTATTTATTCATCACACCGACTACTCAATGTACGAGAGGGAGACAGGAGAAAGGGTATGGAACCTTGCATAGTTGAAACGTGTGAAAGTGAGAGAGAAGAGAGAGAGAGAGAGAGAGAGAGAGAGAGAGAGAGAGAGAGAGAGAGAGAGAGAGAGAGAGAGAGAGAGAGAGAGAGAGGACGTTACTATTTGTTGACACAGTTGAAACAAGTGAGAGTGAGAGAGAGAGAGAGAGTGAGAGGACGTTAATATTTGTCGAATAAATATAAACTCTCTAATTTCATATACATGCGCTCGGTACTGACCACAGAGAGAGAGGAGAACGGTTTGACAACAAGAGAGAGTGAGAGAGAGAGATAGAGAGAGACATACACAACGTGTGAGAGAGCGAGAGAGAGAGAGAGAGAGAGGGAGTGAGAGGACGAATAATACAGAGGTTGGTACATCTGATCATATAGATTTAATATACATTATAACACACGACAAATTTGAACTCATGTAAAGGTTGGTACACCTAATCATATATTTTAATATACACTATAATGCCGGTGAGCATAACGTTTGACAACGAGAGAGAGAGAGAGAGACATACACACCGTGTGAGAGAGAGAGAGAGTAACAATTATGATCATATATAGTTTGAATTTCCCACCACAGAAGAGAAAGAAATGTTGGCAGATCTGCTCTATACACGCACACAATAATTTAAGATTGGTAACCCTGATCATATATTTTAATATATACACTATATAACACATATTTGAATTTCCCTCCCCCCACCGCAGAAAATGTTGACAACCCTGCTCATATAAAATATCTATACACTATAATAATACTACAGAGGTTGGTACACCTGATCATATAGATTTAATATACATTATAACACACGACAAATTTGAACTCATGTAAAGGTTGGTACACCTAATCATATATTTTAATATACACTATAATGCCGGTGAGCATAACGTTTGACAACGAGAGAGAGAGAGAGAGACATACACACCGTGTGAGAGAGAGAGAGAGAGTAACAATTATGATCATATATAGTTTGAATTTCCCACCACAGAAGAGAAAGAAATGTTGGCAGATCTGCTCTATACACGCACACAATAATTTAAGATTGGTAACCCTGATCATATATTTTAATATATACACTATATAACACATATTTGAATTTCCCTCCCCCCACCGCAGAAAATGTTGACAACCCTGCTCATATAAAATATCTATACACTATAATAATACTACAGAGGTTGGTACACCTGATCATATAGATTTAATATACATTATAATACACGACAAATTTGAACTCATGCAAAGGTTGGTACACCTGATCATATATTTTAGTATACACTATAATGCTTCGAGTTGGAACCACCCCCCACCCACTGATATGAAATAAAAAAACAACCTCCCACCCAACGCCACCCACTGATATGCAAATCAACTTTCTTAAAAAAATAAAAAAGTATATTCACGGATGCTGGTGGTCCATTGAACCTCATCCCACCAAATCAATTTAATTAAAAAAATAAAAAAACCAAATAAAAAAAATAAAAAAATTTATTCGCGGAAATTCGCGGTGCTGTGGTCCATCGGGATGCTGCGGGTTGAGGAGAGGTTGCCAAAGAGAGTGATGAAATGGATACCACAGGAAAACAGAAAAAAGGGAAGGCCAAAAGTAACATGGAGGATGTAAGGAGATCAATGAGTGTACGGGGTCTAACCGAAGAAAACTGCAACGACAGGAGATATTGGCAATTAGGCATCGGACAACGTCGCAGGACGTTTTAACCCGAATATATATATATATATATATATATATATATATATATATATATATAATTGTATTTACAGATGACTGTAATGCTGTATACAGTAGCAAAATATTACTGTTCACTCTGCTGAACGAAACACTTGGACTGAATGACCGACCGCGTATGGAGTCGGAGCCAGAGACCAGTCTGTTACACTATATGATCACGTGAAGAACGTTTGTTATATCGAATGTGTCGTTCGTCATTCATTTCGTACTATTTGCCTTTTTAAACAGAACCAGATAATAAATGATTGCATAGACGTTTTGTGTCATACAAATTCTGTTTCCTTACGTATGTTACAAACACTGCTAATTCTACACTCGTTTATGAGTGTCTGCTAGCTTCCTACTATTCATTTGTTCTCTTTCTTATTATTCCTTCAATTTTATACAGTTTTATAAAATAATTACCCTTCAGTGATCTCCAGTGAGTATGACAGCCATCACTCAAGTATTCTACGATGTTTAATTTTTCGGATGCCGAACTCAAACAATTCTTTGTAAATGTTACTTCAATTACTTTTCTTCTTTACTTTGTGTATGAAAGGCAGATTGACCGTCGCAATAGGCCTACCTCTCTTTCTCGAACGCTCCAAACGTTAACTGCTTTTTGCATGTAATTTGCCGTATTCAGCTAAAAGCCTCTTAAAGAATATAAAAGACAACACAACTATAGTCACTAAAAGTTACAAAACATATTTTAATAATATCGAAATTAATATTTCTCAAATTGTCAGGTACAAGTATTTTAACTTCATGTTATTTACTTCCTTTGTGAGAGATTTAACGATTACCAAAGGGCCAAATAAGGAACTATAGTTCACACTTGTCAGCTCTGAATTGACTTGTCTCTTAATAAACGAAGTGAAAATTCGAGCACTTCACTATATCTTTAAAAAAATATAGAAAGAGAATTTTCATGTCGATTTTTATTCATCATTCAGCATTTGGACTTGGACAAACCGAAGGTTTATAAAATAGGAAGGAAGTCGGTGAATTCACATTTAAAATCAATGAGCATGGCGGTGTTGGCAATATTTTCATGGTAGCTATTATGAAACATAAGAAGCTGCTAATTTTTTGAAATATTAGACACAAAACAAGGAAAACTCTTCTGTTGAGAGTATCGGTGTGTGACTTTGAGTCATGGTGCCGAAGGATATTCAGGATATTGCAAAGGGTTCCGAGGAAACATAATATGTGATGAATATTATGATGAACAAAGAAGGGCGACAAGGTGCTTTTGTCTCCTGCTCTGTTTAATACAGAATATTAACGAAGTGTTTCGAATATGGAATTCATCGGCAACAAGAAATATTTTTAAAATCGCTACTTTACTTAGTTATTAGTTATCGTCCAGATAAGTAAGAACAGGCTACAAAAAGCTGTATTTTGTAATCAGTAAAATTTAGCTCAACACGGGTTGAGAATATCAACGCCTGCTTGATGTTCCCACAAAATCGAGAACAATGACGTTTATAGGTGAATATCTTGTAGGACCAAAGCTCATAGTAAGAATATATTTTACTTGAACAAATCAGAAATTTTAATTATATACACGTTATCGAAAGTTAGGAGCGAGCGGCGAGGTACATAAGACATTTAAGAAAAAAAAGTTGACGCAAACACGTCTAAAACTCTAGTGAAGTTTAAAACGAGTGATTGCTATTTAAATAATAATGTACCCCTCTGAGACATAGGCTATAACAAGGCGAGATGAAATTTTTTAAACAGTGCCCTAGAATATACACTTTTAGATAAGGTAAGGAGCGATTATTTAAAAAGAGAGTTAAATGTACGCTCTTTGAGTGATACAATAATAGGTAATAAGAAAGTGGTTTTTTTTTGTTTGTTTTTTTATTAGAGCGAATGCCGCAGGAGGATTGCCCATAGCGGCCCTTAAGGGAAAAGTGCTGAAGGAAACACTGGATACTGAAACAGGCTTAATCATAGCCATCTCCTTGATGATGATGATGATGAAGAAGAAGAAGAGGAAGGAGAAGAAAATACAGTGGATAATTTTAAGGCGTTTAAAGAATACAGAAGAAAAAATCTGGAAAAGGGTCGACAATAAGGAAATGGACAGAACGGCTACGGTATTAGAGGGAAAGGTTGAGGAGAGAAAAATGCTAGGAGTAGTGCCAAGAAGGCGTTTATTCGGTCGAGTGATCGCAGAAATGAGTTTGTAATGATTCAGGAGATTTAAACAGAGGGCAATCAACAGATGACGTGAAGACTACAGTATGTACCCAACCACCAACATCTGACTGAGGCTGCAAGAAGTATACTATGCGGTGATTTACCTTTGGATTACAACATAGTTGAATTAATTGCAGATCGGTTTCATCTCGAATCGATTGGTGTTACAATTCATTACATTAAAGATCGTAGACCAAAGATCGTAGTTATTGACGATACAGGTAGGTTTCAGATAAACACTCTGATCAGCCACCGTTAAGCAATATACAGCCGCATCTCTCGCCTCATCTTTATCCAAAAGTATCTTAGGACATCGCTGTTGAAACTGTACCCCTGCAACATCACCGTCTGCCCTAACACAAAGCACTCAATGCGAACATGCAATTAAATACTGGCACCCAGTCGCGATGCAAATGCTACTTCTATTATACGGTTCAGTTAAACAATACTTGGTACAGTTTGAAGTCAACGACCCTGTCAAAGTCAGTCTTGTGGATTCTGTCAACAATTTATTGCGTCATAAGCACGTGCTCTCACTCTCCCTCTCTCTCTCTCACGTACGCACTGTATATGTATATTATTTACATACATTACAACACGCTCCTACCTAACCTCTTTTCTCAGAATCCACAAATCGTTCAATTCGTTTGTTTATTTCTACTAACGTAAAGTGGAAATTCGTAACATTTTGAAACATGTTTGTTAAACACTTCAGGCCACAGCAGTACAGAATCGTTCACACTGTATCATTATGATTTTTCAAGTTTGTGTAAAGTTAGAAATATAAAGTTGGAGCTATATGCCCACTACTGGACTGATAAACGAATTACAGTCTGGTAACATGGTTAAATCACCATTTCCAATTTCTTTATACTTATACCAAGCTTTCTTCCTATCGTGGTTCCAGGGAAAACCATGCGAGCACATGGTCTCGAATAAGCGTGCACACACACACAACACATGCGGATTGGTCAATGTAAATTATATGAATGGAAACCACTTCCTTGAACGTTTTCTCAATAATAATTAAAAGTTGCAGTTCAGTTGGTATGGCGTGGCATAAGCGATTGTTGAGTTAATCGCATGTAAGCCTGGCTCATGCATTCCCAAGAACGTGTTTATTTACAGGTCGTGTAGTAACGAACGCTGAATTACGCAGTGTTTCCTGTCTGTTGCTGTAGCAGGAAACATCGCCTTCTGTAGCGAATCAACATTCATAGTCCTTGTTTTCGGTATGAATTATTCTCCATATATAATGTAATCGAATTTCCATTTAAACAGCGACCACACTTTGCGAACGATGCCCGCTGAGAGCTGAGTTCGGTGAAACCGCCAGTGTTCGGTTAGTGTCAGTGTTCTCCCGAAGTCTGCATTCACTGTGACGGAAAATTTCTAAATGAAATCTGTTCACCAAGCCAAAACTACTATCGGTAGATTTGGTAATTGTCTCGTGTTTATATGAAACATGAATCTTACAACATACGAAAAATTTTAGTTCTGTCGCTCCGCGATTTTTCAACTGACTCTCGTATATGAACTGGGAATACGTTTATGATGAGCAAATATTTCATTCGTCAATAGGCGTGACGCCTTTACATAATTTATAGTTATTTCTCCTCCCCTCGGGAATTTCTTACAAAAAATTTCTCTCTGGATCTTACACTGGTGCTACTACGTGACATTAAAACCTCGACTTTAGAGACTACAGCGGGCGAGGCCGATCCGTAAAACTGGGTTATTCGTAAATCAGAGGTAAAAAAGCTTAACGTATTTTATTAGGTTTTTCAACACATATTTTAATGGAACAGGTCAGTTTAGCAACTACTACAGTACAATTTTATAATAGAAGAAGTTGGTTTGGAAAAAATGATAATATTAGAATGTTAAACATTATGTTACTTAAACATGGAAAATTAACAAATTTTGTTAAAAAAAAAATATCACAAAATACGAGTGTAGTAAATCAGTGTATGATGATATATAAACATATGGTTATATAATTAGTTTAATTACT
This sequence comes from Magicicada septendecula, assembly GCA_034769895.1. Taxonomy (NCBI): domain Eukaryota; kingdom Metazoa; phylum Arthropoda; class Insecta; order Hemiptera; family Cicadidae; genus Magicicada; species Magicicada septendecula. The sequence goes on from CM068368.1 coordinate 129,736,659, forward strand.
GTAGGTCTCTAGGTCTCAGCTGTAAATGTTAACTAACACGTAGGATCAACATTTGTTAATTGAAATGTTCACGGTCTTGGCTGAGAAACTAAATCCATTTCAGTTGAGGTTACTTTTGTTGTTCCTTTGGAACAATAACTTTCCTCAGGCTCAAGGTTTAACAAATCGGCTTCGTAACAAATCCTTCTTCCAAACGTATCACTACGATCGAGAAATAAAAATCCTTCTTAAATACTTTGTCAACAGTTTTTTATTACTTATTTTAAAACTTGTTCTCAAAATGCGAAGTTCGTAAAGTCCCAGGTTTACTGTACTTGTCAAAAATCCGAGAGGTTAATTCTCAGGTAACTGACAACTGAACGACATTGTGGCGGAGATACAGGCGGTCAGAAACAATGTACAACCACTTTGTCTAATTTAATTGGAATTTATACAAACTTATTAATTATTAGCTCTCTCTCTCTCTCTCTCTCTCTCTCTCTCTCTCTCTCTCTCTCTCTCTCTCTCTCTCTCTCTCTCTCTAAATATTTATAATGAATTTACCTCAAGATATTTTTTCCTTATTTGGAACATGTTTCGGGAAGCATTGTGTTCCCATCTTCAGCCTTCCTGATTTTGAGACTAGTCTAACATCAGCTCCAGTTACATACTGACCTTATAACTAATTGCTCTTAGAATTTTCACACAAATGAGGGTATGTTAAAAGCGGAAAAAATTGCCACAGCACAGGTACAGTAATTAGGTTTCTAGATACAGGCCTACTGTTTTTACCAATTAGACTCAAAATCAGGAAGGCTGAAAATGAGAACACAATGCTTCCCGAAACATGTTCCAAATATGGAAAAAATATCTTGAGGTAAATTTCTTATAAATATTAAATATATTATATACATCAAGAAACAGACTGTGGCAAAAAGTGTTTGAATATATATGTCTTGTAGCCTACAAGTTGTAGGCCGTAATCAATTGTAGATAATACAGTCTGCGCCCGGAGTAGTTGGCAATTCAGCGTTACGTAACATTTTATTTATTCGTGTAAAAATCGTGTTTACTACCCGTATGCAGACGTTGCGTGTAACATCTGCTCCAGTTACATACTGACCTTATAACTAATTGCTCTTAGAATGTTTCACACAAATGAGGGTATGTTAAAAGCGGAAAAAATTGCCACAGCACCGGTGATTAGGTTCTTAGATAGCCTATAGGCCTACTGTTTTTACCAAAATTAGGGGCAGAAATTTCACCAGACTGGCATGAAGTTATGAAAACCGGGTTTTATCAGTGTTCAGCAGCGCGATTGCTTCCAAAACGTATGTCACTGGGTTTACACTGAGATGAAGAAGCAAGGTTTCTATAGCGTGCAGGTGGAGTTTGGGTCCGCACAGCACTATTATGTAGGTCTACTAGTTATCGGCAGCTGCAAAGTTAATGACATTACACCTAAAGTAACCTCAACTATTATGCGGTTTGAAATGTCTTCGTTTCTGAAGTATCGCGTTCAATGCCTATAAGGGGCCCAGGGGCGTATTTACGGGGAGGGACGAACGGGACCGGACCCCTCCCAGAGGATCGAAAAAGTTGACGAATTTTGTTATTCTCTTAATTTTTAGGCTGTTTTATTATTTTTTCAGCTGTTTAAGCTAACTCTTTAGCGTAGAAACTCTTTTTTAAACATACAAACAGGTTTTTTACACAACATGAACGTATACGTTCCAAATATGAAATATATAGGAAAATCATTGAGTATCTTGGTAAACAATGTTTCAATACGGCGTATTTTTATTGTGATATTACCGTTTACTGTAACCGAACTTATTGTGATATTACCGTTTACTGTAACGGAACTTATTGTGATATTACCGTTTACTGTAATGGAACTTATTTCATCACTTTAAATATAGTGATGTTGATTAGTCTCAACTTGTTTTTACTTTTGTATGAACCCACGCGACCCCGGACCCTTCCCAAGTCCAAATTCTAGATACGCCACTGAAGGCGCCACATCTAAAATTATTTACTTCAGTTCGTGTAGTTACAAATATCACTTGTGTATATTGAACTGACCCATTACAAAAAATTAAATGCATTCTTTCAAGTGATTCTGCGAATCGGTCAATAAAGAACGTAGCTGACAAAAAAGTGAATTGACGCGTCTGTAGTATGGTGGCTGTATGTAGGCCTACTAACGCGAAAATGTTACTAACGCTGTGAAAATAACATTTTTTTAACTTAACTGCTCAGACGTTTCGTCCCTGCTACCAGCCAAAATGACTATATTAAAACTGAACAAAAGTTCGTATTTTTGTTATCATTCAGATCACTCAGCTTATTTAAGTTCGAACTAGAAGATTGTGTTTAATTGTACGATTAAGTTATAAACTAATTTTTTTAAGTAAGTTTGTTGATTTTCCAAATTCTTGCGCAGACTTTCTTCACCATCATCAACATCGGGTGAAAAACATATGACTTTTATAAATGGTAGTGGACAAGACCAGCCAACGTTCTTTTTAGTGAATTTCACTGTTCGGTAAAATTGCCAAAAAAGTATAAACACGGTATAGAAAATTTAACAAACACATAAAGATACTGAATGAAGAGTGAAATTTGTCCTGGATAAAAAAATCTCACTGAAAGAAACATCAAGTTTCTAGCACTAAGTAAAAGTAGCAGTGTATATTTCAAGAAATTAGTGTAAAATTCCAGGGATTGCAATGACTTATTTTTTATTTCTTTTTCACCTTATTTCTGGTATAATTTATAGAACATAAACAAGCGCTTCGTGTATCTCAGAAGAATCTGCGGAGGACCTTCAACTTTTTTAAAGGCCCAGAAGGAATATTTTCTATTTATTAAGTTATTAGGGCTGCAATGCCGGCTTGTTTGATTCTTTTTAACTTAATTATTTTTAACTAACATTGTATTCTACGTGTAAGTACGTGTAAACGAGTCTCATCGATGGCATGAAACAAGTCAAACCAGAGACAGTAAAACGAACGTCAATTTTGATAATCGAGTTTATATATCTAATTTATTAGTTGTATGCATAATATAACTAATTCATTGCTTTTCTCATTTAATTGAAAAATTCGTTTTTTTTTCTTCAAACACGAAATTCCAACACGCGATTGTCGATTGACTGTACGAATCAACTAATCGCTAGAGTCAATAACTCAGTCAAGTGACTATTAAGTCACTGAATATCACGTCGTAACCCCTGTAGTACTCATTGTTACAAACGCAACACAGAAACAAAATACTTATTGTGCCAAAGTAATTGTTGGTTGGTCCTATTAAACAGACGTACCATAAGCTCACGGTGTTGTCGAATATGCACACTGTTCAGTCACTCTCCACAGTCAATATAAAATTCGCCACCTATAGCTGCCTCGCTTTAACCGTTAACGTCTGCTGTAACGTCTGCCACTTAGGCCGTTACGTAAAATTTAAAAACTAGACCACTTGGCCTAGACGAAGCAAAAATGTGCTGGAGCCCAGAGTGACAGGACTTGCAATAAAATACTCTTGTAACCAGTAACAATTATTATTTTTTTATTAGTGCTATTTTTGTTTAACAACATTCATTAGATAATCATAACATTTTTACTATAATTCTTTCAAATAATTTGAATTCTAATATCCATTTTCTTAATAACATCTACTTAAGTTATGTCAAAATGTTAGTTACAATTTTATTAGGGACAGCGGAACTTCTGGTACACTTTGTTTAAGAACATTTCTTTTAAAATTAAATTTCAGTTACTGTGGATTTAAAACAGTTGAAGTTGTTGTTGATTGAAGTAATTGGAATGCTCCCACCTGTACTTTGAAGAACTGAAATGGTACCGTAGACCAGTGGGCGTTGAGTGCCGGTGGTGGTCCATGAGGTGTGGAGAAGTTCCAGTGGTCTCATTCCAGGTAGATGTTTTTAGGAAGTCTGGTAGTAGGAGTCTTTCTGGGCCTGACGGCTTCGGGGAGCATCCAGCGGCACTGCTCTGCAGATGGTGACCGATGGAAATGTCATCATCTCTGCATCCCCCTTTCTCCCGGCTGTACGGGGACCCTATAACATTTTTATTTGTAGTTGGCCGTACATCAGAAAATACATCCACCCCCTACACTCTCTCGGCACGGAACACATACTACACTCACTGTCACAATTTTTGTCAACACTCTAGTTGCTCTTATTAATTTGTTTATTTTATACATTTAATTTTTAATACCTTTACTTTTATATATATATTTTTTTGTAACACTTGCTTTTAACTTTATCAAAGATAGTTAATTATAAGTTCGCCACGTGTTAAGTTCCCCGGAAGTAACGTGTAATTTAATTTACACTAGAAAGGTATTACAATAAAATGGCTTTACAAATTTGGATCACACACACATACACAAATATAACACACATACCCATCATTAAATTAACATAGAACAAAATAATTTCTCACCTGAAACGCTTTACGAGGTTAAGAAGTAATATTATGAATTCAACTAGACACAATCAAATAGGAGCTCCCCTGGACCGTCAGATCAGTACGCCCTGTTGGAAGGCTGAAGACGAAATGAGATCGAACCACTATTTCTGCGAACCCACCAAGGTACAGAAATTCAACTTGTTTCGAATTGTCGAACATAACCTTCGGCCAGCAACGCATCAGCAGTTACGGTTGGCTGGCTTACTAGATTGCGCCGACGTGGCGCAGACACAGCCTTACTAATTGCGTTAGCTGTCTCGTCCAGCGGCCACACGCTTTGGCGGCACCGATCGTTCAAATCACGCCGGGAAAATTCAAACCCCGGCACACTGCTGTCAAAACAACTACTATCAGTCGTAATTAATTTTTCGACCTCCACCTGAAATTTTGGAGTTGCGTTGTCGACACATGTCTGTGACTTAACCAACAGTCTACGCCGACAGCAGAGTGACTAAGACGACGACGGGTTTGGTTCATTGAATCTGACAAGCTGCAATTGGTGAATACTAATTGTGGCAGCGCCTTGTCAACGTGGACTGAATATCTTCTTCTATATCTAGTCTTTCTCCATCTCAGCTATGGGTGGACATGATAATATCAACTTGCTAATGGGACATTTGGGCTCAGACACCCAGTCCTACCCTCCTAAGAATAGATAGTTGCATTAAACCGTTCGCCGTGTGAACATTTTGACTGAGGCAGTAATAATTCCAGTTATAAATATTGGTTTATGCTGTGAGAGCGAGAAGTGATCGGGGGGGGTGGTAAAAGCGACGCTTTCCTGGTAACCTTTCCCGGTTAACACATTCCGAGAAGTTTAAATACGGAAAGTGAAAGTACAGTTGGGTGCCAGTGTTGTCTTTGTGTTTATGTTTGTTGGGTGAGAATGTTGATTTTGTGTTTATGTTTGATGTGCGAGTCGGTGGCGGCTCATGGTTCTGACAATTAGGGGTTCAATGTCTGAATGTTTCTACTAAGATAAGAGCAATTATCCTATTCCAAATAACACACGGGGTGGGTCGCAACATGAAGACATAACTATTGACAACTTTTAATAGGCCTAATATTAAGTTGTGTTTATGCTATTTGTAAATTATTCCAAAAATATATAGTTATAATAAAATGATAGTTAAATATTTCTGTTTAAAATTTAAAACGGGAAGCGGCCCACCCAGTTCCTTAATTTTGCATTTATCTTTAATAGAGAAAGAAGAAAAATTTGTTTTTAAAATAGATTGAAGACTATTCATTTTACCAAATCAATGAACTGAACAGAAAAATAAGAAATACCTGAACACTTAACACACAAAAATACCAGCACACTTTGAAGGTTATACACGCTTCGATCAGCTTAACGTTAATATAATTTAATGACTACATTAAACACATAGCTTGTCTTTTCAGCTGTAAAACGTTTTTTCAGCTGTTTTACATAGAACAAGCAAAAAACAGCTGAAAAAACGTTATTTTGAACACCTAAAGCATACAAAAAAACCAGAAATATATAAATCCAATTTAGCCACACATGCAATAAACACAGGACATGAATTCCCAGACATAATCAATGTGACACTAATAAAACATACACCACACAAAGGCACCATAATGAACATTTGGGAAAATTTACAAATATGCAAACATAAAACACAAAACAAACTAATACCTGAACAAATAGAAATCAATACAAAACATGACACAATATTCAAAGCACTCAACATCGAAAATACACAAAATACAAATACATATACCACAATCACACACAATAATACAACTTTAAAATACCAGAGACCAACAAACAACCTTAATAGCATCCACCCAACACACAAATACTTCATCAGACGCAAGATCGCGAAGGCTGAAGATGAGAGCACGGGAGCTCTCGAAACATGTTCCTAATAAGGAAAAAAGTATATCTGAGGTAAATTTATTTATAAATATTAAATATATTATATACATCAAGAAACGGACTGTAGCAGAAGGTGATTGAATATATATATATATATATATATATATATATATATATATTGTAACGTAACAGAAATGCGGTCATCGACGTTACATAAATAAAATAATAAAATTAGAATAGGGAAGAAAATATTTTAATTTTCCACAATTATAAAAAGGTCAGAAAATAAACCCATAATTGTTTAAAAGTAATAAGAATGCAAGGTAATAATAATAATAAAAGATAAGCATGTAATAATGATAATAGTAATAAACCTCAAGGTTCAGTGAGAGGTAAATAACAAACATTGACAAATATTGTAAAAAGAAAAACTAATGTTGACTATTTCAGAATAATTGATGTTGTTAAAATAGATAAGAATGAGTAAATAGAGTATGACCCAAGTTACTCAAAATACTAGTTATGAATTGTATGATGTTATGTTGTTATCATGACTGTGAAGTTTATTTTGTGTTATCATGTGAAAGTTTTCCTGTTGATAGAATATCAGGTAATTAAGTAATATGTATTATTTATTTACTGTTGTAGAACTGTGTTTGAACTCAGTTATTGAGTATTAATCAATTTCATTTTTATGTGTTATATATAGGTCAAGATAAAGTTGTTGTTAGATATTATAAAGATAATTATTTGTATACATGTACGTAGATAAAAAGTTGATTATATTTGTAAACTTGGATAAAAAGGCTATAGTTGTTAACAAGGTACCAAAGGAGTGTAATACCACCATACTATGAATAGATAAAAGGTTCTATAATGTTACAAATAGTAACAAGTTAAATTCAGAAGTAGATCAAGGTATAATAATAGGCCTAACAGCCAATAACATTATATAATAAATAAGATCAGAAAGGTTAGGTAAAGAAATTAGTAACAAATACTAAATATAATTCAATGAGTTAGTAGAAATTAATAATAATAAATAATAAACAAACTCAAACTAAACAAATTATGGTAATGCCATAGTGCAATGATACCGATAGATAATGTTTGATAACGGAAAAATAATATTTATTAAAAGAAACAGATTAAGAGTGAAAAAACGGAAAAAAATATATATGAATTAGTAAACTATAGCTATAAATTTATATATAATTATTTATAATTAGCTATAAATAAGATTATATTCGGATATAATTGAAGTTTAGAAAGGAATTATTTTGATGAGTGGAAGAATATTGTATGAAATGATTATCATATAACACAATATCGAATAAGAATAAAAAAGTGTGTTGCTATGGACGACAACATAGATAGAATTTGTTGATTTTGATTATTGAATTTTTTGACAGGAACCAGGAGAGTTTAATTAAGAGAGATGCTCAATAGAAAACTAATTTAATTTAAAATATTAAGTACAGCAAAAGTTACAACAAATGAATGATAAATTGCAGTAGTTTGGTCAAATAACCATTAAACATATTGTATAATTGGATAATATAAAACGATATAATCAGTGACTAAAATTAAAGGAAGAACTTGGATTGCCTAATTCCGGATCATGAACAGAATGTTAAATTAACGAAGTAATAAAACCAAAGAAATAACTACCTGCATAAAGATATAATCCTCTAAAACAAACGAAAATAAAATAACCATCAAATTACATTGGAACTGGCGGTTTACACAATCCAATAGAAAAACGTATTTGGATTTGGAGTTCGTCGAAGCACGTTACCACAAACTTGGACATTGGTGAACAAAAGGAGCGGTAATTCTGCAACACCCAAGGACCAAGGATTCCACTTTTATTACAACTTTGGAGACAAGACGGAAGAAGATCATCTCATCTGCTTTCGCTACTGAACTACCACTAATAGAGATTAGCCGTACACAGCCTCATCGAGCTGCGATGTCCAGCGGACGGTAAAGCATCAGTTATTTAAATATTATTTCATAAAATATAACTCTATATTGTAATACCTTGTATTCCTATTTATGTATTTTCTGATCTTCCCAACAGTTGAAAGAACCTTCACGCCCTGTATTTAAAAGAATTATAAAAACCATCACTGAATTTAATATAAAACCTTGTACCGATCGATAATCGATTAATTCAGACTTATAGCCTTTTCGTATCTAAAGTAAGAACAATTTGGTTGGATATTAAATATTAAAAACTAATAAAGAATCATTGTAGAATTTCAATATCTTCTCATTTATGTATGATTTAGTGGAATGTGAATAAGAAATAAGATAGATAGAGAGTATAACCAATAATCACCGTACACGGTGGGTTAACCTACAAAATTCCATTGTCTGGGAACCACAGCGCTATTCGCGGACTTCTCAGGTATTAAAGAGAGGAGAATTCCATACAAAATTTCTCTCATTCTCTTCAAAGCAGAATAGGCTTGAGCGGAATTTTCGAATAACACCCTACCTACATAATTTTTACTCACAACAACACCCGTATATTAAATAGAAAGATAAGGTAGATATAATTAACTATATCACAACATCTACTAAACTAAGACACACAATACAAATTGGCTTCCATTGCGGGACACGAACGAGACGTACGTGCCCGGTAAATTATAATATATATATTTAAGAAAAGAATAAACTAGTTCCTTCATGTAACCTACAGAAACGTAAATAACGTGTTAACTTAAACACTCTTGTGTGAGAAGCCAACTAACGTAAGGCAAACAACATTTTTAAATGAGAAGCCGATGCCGACTGTGTGTTTGGCGATGCCGACTGTGAGTGTGTGTCAATGGTGAAGTCGAGTTTGTATTCAGCAACGGTATACAGACGTACTAAATGGATTCTCTTGTCGTACGTATTATTCACAGGGTGATGGTATTTGTCATTTTTAGACGATTACAAGTCAAGCCGAGACACATCAAGTATACAGAACGCATTGTTTACAGTGACCTTCAACGGACGCTGTAGCCGATGGTCGCTGAAAGACATAATCGCTCGTAAGGTGCTTTTGTAAGTAACGAATGGTGAACAATATTGTTAATTTTTTATTATTTCGTCTAAACGGTAAGGTGACGGTGGAATAGGCTTACCTCACATCACTAATAATAATAATAATATTGGTAATAATAATAACAGAAGTAGTAGTAGTAGTAGTAGTAGTAGTAGTAGAAGTAATAATCAGCATCATCATCATCATCATCTTCACGGATTAAACCAAGGATGGTTTTTTCCGGTCTCAAATAGGCAAAGATTAGAGCTGGTCATTCAGCTCTTCCTCGGACGTCCCACACCTCTCCGTCCCCTCGGCTTATAGTTCCAGAGTTGTTTGGGAATGCGGCAGTCATCCATTCGGCAAAGATGTTCCCACCAATTCAGCCGATACTGGGCGATCCTGTCGAGTATACTCATAATATTCAGTTCCTGCCGTATAACTGCGTTTCTTCTATGATCATGGAGAATATACCCTGCCACGTGGCTGAGAAATCTCATTTCAGCCGCCTGGATGCAACTGACCTGGCCTTTCTCAGACCCATAAAGAAGTGTGGGAAGAGCCATCACCTTGTAGAATTGTAGGCGTGTTCCTTTACTTGCTGACTTAAGGGTTCGTCTAATGGTCTCGCACATAAGGTTAAACTTATGCAACTTATTTACAACGTCGTTGCATGCATTATAAGACACACTGTAGCCCAGGTATTCAAAATTGCTAACTTGTTCCAGGACAGTACCATCTATAACAATTTCTTGTCCGTACGGGATCAGTTCCACGAAAAGCCAAGTAATAATAATAATAATAATAATAATAATAAAGAGTATACTGACAGTCAAATAGTTGAAGACTGTAGTGCTCTTGCAGAAGAGTAAAACGTAACCTGGAAGAAGACCTCGGAAACGAACAGTTAGCGGTAGACATTACGCTGTCCTTCCTCGAAGAACCACGATTACTGTATAGACTTTGAAAATGTCATTTAGAACAAATGTCGCATAGTGCTTACGAATATCCACTCTCGTCGAGTCAACTAAAATGTCGGTGAGAAGAAAATATAGTCGAACAACACTCCTGGTCGACGTAGTTGGGCTAAAGGCCTTTGTTGCCGAGCCTTAAAAAAAAAAGTAACGACATTATCGAGATTTATTCAACAACGTTTTGCGCTGTTTAAACAAAAATATTTTGTATAGATTCAACATTTCTATATAAGTGTACACACGGAGCGTAGCCATCACCCGTCGCGTACTGGATTACAGTCGAGCGTGAAATCAGAATACTATATACAGTAGAACCTCCAGTAACCGAAACACTTTTAACCGAAATATCGTTTAACCGAAACGACGGACTAAAAAAAATTATATATTCCCGATTTTTACTACAATTAAAATTTGTTTTCCTAATAAAACACTAAAACTAATGTAATAAACATGTAATAAATTGTGCGTCATGTCAAAGAAGCGGAAACGGGTCATGATAACAATTGAAAAAAAATCGGAGGCAATTGAAAGAATATCCACTGATGACGAGATTTTGCGAACTGAGACACCAGATTTTGATGTTGGTGTTCCTACTATTTCTGAATGGGTCAAGATGAAAATAAGTTTGAAGATCATGCTTCGAAGATGCCAAACAAGAAAACAATGAAGACGTGTCACGAAACGAGAAAGTAAATGAGGCTGTGCTTTTATGGTTCACGAAACAAAGGGCCGACGAAGACGGCGACATAGCAGAGAGCAGCAGCCATGACACCGGTGACAAGATCTTCAATGCCTTAGAGGTAAGAGATTTTATTTTGAGTTAGGGCATTAAATTAGGCTATATGAAATACGCGTTTTTCTCACGGAGTTTTATTCATATTTTTAGATAGCGTTACGGTTCGTCGAACGATCCGAAGAATCAAAGTCCTCTGACGTTCTGCTAATGAGGCGATGGTGAAATATTGCTCCAAGAAAGCGATGTGAAAAGGAAAAGCAAAGGAAAACATAAGATTTTTTTAATCATAAAAGTAGTGTTAAAAATGACTTTATGTAAATAGTTTGATTTGTATTAAAATCTTCTGATAATATTGTATATTGCCTCCAGTTATTTTAACTCACACTTTAAAAAATGGTATCTTAATTATTATCCGAAATTTTGGTTATCAGAAACCGCCTTTTTTTGTTTCGGTTAACAGAGGTTCTACCGTAGGCCTATATACGAATATTTTGTTTTTCTTTTTGTCGGAATTTTGCAATAGTAATATCGCAACGCATTTAAGGAAAGTAAGCGTGGTAGCCTATATAGGCCTACTAGAGGATTGCCAGTGTGTTTAGGCGTTATTACCGATGGAGATTGTTAAGCGCAATATACGGCCGCTCTAACCGTTGTATCCAAGGCATTTCTTGTACTAAGACGGTACTTGCACGCAGTGGCGCGCCGATACAGTGTGCAAAATGTGCGGCGCACACAGGCGCCAGGATAGTAAAGGTGCCAAAAATTTCAGGCGAGGAGGAAATATTTGATAAAAATATTATTCGTTAAGTTAATTGTATTAACCTTTTCGGTGCTCCGAACGTGTATTCTCGCCAAATTATTTTGACTGTTTGGTGCTCCTGACGTATTAAGTTGCACGTCATTTTAAAGCGGCAAAGTAGCAGAACGTCATTCTGTTCAGAGACTCAGTCAGACAGCGAGGCAAACGATTTATGCGAAAAAAAATGTACACTGTGAACCATTTATTTCTAATCGTAAAAACAATGTACATCAGATAATTCAGTATATTTATTCAAACGATTTAATCACAGTTGATCCAAACTTAACAATTGTTCGTGGATATTTTTAGAACAACATGATATACACGATATTATTTGAGAATTTGCATTAATGAAAGCTAGAAAATTTAAATTCACTAAATGATTTTTCTTTCTGTTTAAATATTTACTTACCTATTTCTTTACCAAATAATGTTTGTAATAGCTGCTATTTTATATACTTGTGAGTTTATCTGTTTCTTATTTATATGATATCTATACAAAGTACACATGTCAAAGTGATTTTCTTGCCAAATAAAATATAGTAAGTTAAATTATGTACCAAAAAATACTTAATCTTTATGTTTTATGAAACTGTAAGTTCATCTGTTAATTTACGTAAAACTACATAACGTGCAACTGGCAAATGATTTTCTTGACAGATAACATAAATTACTTTATTTTATTCCAAATTATTTTTAATGTTTTTGTTTTCTACCTTTCTTGTATCTTTATTGTTTTTTATACATTTTTGTAATTCCTGATTTTTTTTCATAAACTTATAATTAATATATATTTCGTAGTTCATTTGTACTCACTATTACGTTTTTATAAAGCGATTTTTTATTGTCGGGGGAGGGTATAGGGCAGGGGCGCCGACTAAAGTTCTGCACACAGGCGCCGGACACTACTGGCGCGCCACTGCTTACACAAATGGAACTAAACGAATGGAACATTAATTATTATTCCTGTATCAGATTTATCGTTGCAACCGATGCTGTAAGAAACTATTTATTTGAATTGTATTTTTGCTCATCAGTTGTATTACATAATTAACGTTCATCCGTAACGTCTGCTTCCTATTTTTCATCAACAGGCATGTGATTGGCTTCAGCAAGCAGCTGGTATTTAAAAGATAATAACTCTTTCCACTTGGACTGGCCGTGCATGGCACACTTTCTGCCGAGGCGACTGGTTTTGTGATTAATGCCGCTCTCCGAGTTTTTGCTGCATATCATTTTGAGTAGATAAACGTGTCCTCGTGTGAGAACATTAATTTAGCCTCCCAGTTTTGCTCGCCACCTACACGTTCCTACAGAGGTATGATCTGCAAGGAATGCTCAACGTGGGTTGGTCTGGCTGGCAGCGCAGCGCCGTGGTATCTTGCGCAGTCCTTTTGAAATGCAGCCGCCTTCATTAGGCAACTTTCTCTGAGGTAAAGTTTTAATTTATGGCTTTAGTTCTGAATTACAATTACAGCTTAGAACACAATAATTAAAAAACAAACTTTTAATAACAATGAGATCGGACACGAGTACGTTGACGGAGCCACGCACGATTACTTAATAAACGAGTCAATGTATTTGTATATACAGTACTTGGAATATCAGAACCGTGTCACGAAAACGATTTGTAATGTCTCTCATTTCTAACTCGACAAAGCCGAAAGCAGGGCTTGATTTCAGGGGGAACGCGCCGGAACCTCTTGGATCCAAAAATAAATTACCGAAAAAAATTATTACTAAAATTTACTACTACTTTTTAAATTGTGTCCTTCATCAGTCCCACTACAAAACTAAACATTTGTCAAAATCAAACACCAGCACTAATCTTTATCTTAACTACTACTGTTCAAAAAATGTCCCAATAACCTATGGAGAAAATGATATAAAAAAAACTTGCTTCAAAATTAAAACTTCACGAAAGGCAACTGATTGGCGGCTTCCGAGAATATGTGCACTCCAAAATTTTTCTGGATAGTCTTTCTACCTGAAATATGCTATTGAATCAATAGCAATGTCTTCAAGTGAATGTGAGAGGACTGATTTCTGGCCATCATACAGCATTGAACACAGTAAGAGTAAGGAAAGGTCCAGAAGCAAACAACATGACGACACAATGATGAAACTATGGAAACTTTTTTGAAATGTCAGAACCACCGAACCCATCACTTAGAGTTTGATTGAGGCTTCGGGATGATCCCATGAGTGACATGTTTTCGATTGTCGTGCGTAACGATGAACGTCTTTAGAAATATCAGTAAACTTTATTACCTTTTTAGATACAAGTTTATACGTATGTTACATATTTTATAAGTCTTTTTAAAAATGTAGACCTTCTTTGTGATAACCTGATGTAAACTTTTACGCTAATATAAAATGTAAGTATATTTGTGTCTGTACAACCTTTGAATTGATGCGTTCCAGCACCTATAATTTTAGAAATCAACCACTGCTTCAGAGTATGGGCTAAATATCAATTAAAACAATGCATGTACATACCGCATTACATAAATGGCGACCACTAACAACCTGAGTGTGCTCACCCACGTCATTGTTGAACGAGGGAAGCAAATTCTCAGTTTTAACTCGACCATTTCGCATTTGCCTATCTGTCTATCTATCGATTTGGAATATGTCTCTCGATAATTTTCGAACACATCAATCGATTTTCGCCAAACTTGGCACTCGTGACCATACTTATACTTGCAGACCCATTTTGTTTTTGAGATTGATCCCCAAAAATAGGGGGTGAGAGACAAATGTGTGATGGGATCCAAATTTTGAAAAAAAATCACAAAAGTCAGGTATCGAATTAAAGGTAATCTTAACTAAAACGTGAATGTAGTGTTCATTTTTGAAAATTACAAAATTTAGGCCGAAAAGTGGGTGAAAAGTTTGGTAAAACTGTAAATCCCATGTGGGATATTATATGAAGAGAATTTTAATTAAATGTGAATGTAGTGTTAGTTTTGGAAATTTCAAAATTTTTTAAACCCAGGGCTCAAAAATGGGACATAAAATTTCAAAAATTGTAAAAATCCAGTCGGGTGGCAGACTAAAGGGAGTGTTAACTCAAATCCGATTGTCTGGAATTTTTAGCGTTTATTATTTGATTACTCTACAATTGTCACTTTACTAAACAAGAAATAGTAGGGTAATCGGGATTATGGTAATTTTTCAGATAATTGAAAAATTATCTAATATCAAAATGTATCCAATAATAAATATACTGTTATATTTGAAATAACATTTGAAATGTGAAATGTTACGACGGTCTACTGATCGTCGTATGGTACAGTGGAAAACTAAATACAAGGCACCAATTAAATCACTAATCACCAGCTTTAGGCCCTAATTATCACAATTAAACAGTTTGTAATCAATAAGATGGTCTCTTACAATAAATCGCATGAAAACTGTTCACACGCAATAATAATGTCAACTAATATAGTCTCGCACAATTATAAAACACATAACACTTCGCCACAATGTTATGAACCGCACTGGAATAAATCGCCACTAAAACTGAACTAAGCGTCGCTGAGTACTTGTATTTATACCCCGATGATATTCCAGAATAGTCCATACTACGCGTCAATAACGCTACTAGAAAACGCTGGAGCGTAATTGCTTGCCGCCTTGAACACAGTGTGCGCGGACCGGCGAAATCTGAATCAGTCTCGGCTACGGACGCGTGACAAGTGTCACGTAATTGTCTTCTATCTCAAAGTAGCAGCAATGTGTACGCACACAAACATTACAGCCGGATTCCACTGGAATAGCCGAGAAACGCGTAGAATGTTCTGTAATGGCGTTCACTTTTTCCGCATTACGTAACAATACATTGTTCAAAATAGCGAGCGAGTTCTGGAGTTCGGGGAGCACACTGGTCTTTCCCACCACAAAAGGGTTGTCACCGCCACATGCTTTTCAAACAGACTATTTACAAATTTCAGCTTATTACTGAAAAGAAATTATTCTCAAATGTCGAATAGTATTAGTATAGTATTAGATTAGTTAGGTTAGATCAGCTTATGTTAACATCTTACCTCGGCTGTCTGCTCGAAGAGGATTCCCAGGTAGCCTATATGTTATAGAAAGGTTTTTGCTTGCACTTCTAATCGAAAGTGGCGGATAATTGTAAGTACCGGCTAACTCCAAAGCAGTGACAACGGTTAGCCAGTGACTGCTGCCCGTGACGGAGCCATTTTTCCAGATTATGTTTTGTGCTGTCGCGTCTAACTTGGGCAAGTCATAATTCGTTATATACCATAATACACGAATACATACTCAACTTTACACTTTTCTAAACATGCCAGCGAGCTGAGTGATATCAACAACGTGTATATACAGTAATATATTAAAATATCTTTTACCGAATTTGCTTATTTAAAAATGACTGAAACTTGGCAACGTTATTTGGTTGGCCGAAGAAATAAAGAAATATGAGTGAGTATAAACACTCCAAAGAGAATGAATTAATGAAGTTGCATTACGCTAAAACAATTAATGTTAACAAATAATGAATTCTATTAAAGATTAGCAGACAAATTGAAATTATCACGTGACATTATTCGACGATACATGACAGGATACAAATAGGAAATAGGGCATATTATGCCAACAGTAGACTACTGAGAAGCAAACTCATTAGTCGTAACACAAAAATAAAAATATATAAGACACTTATTAGACCGGTTGTTACTTATGGAGGCGAGACATGGGCGTTGACAAGAAAGGAAAACAAGAAACGCTAAGAAGGTTTGAAAAAACGATTGTAATACGCGTTTATGGCCCGGTTAAAGAAGATGGCGTTTCCAGATCTTCCAGATCTATACAGCTCTTCTTTGCGTCTATCCTTGTACTCATCTTCGGTTTACTTGGGGGCATAAATTTTCCGAAGAATTCTTCGTTCAATTTTAAGAAGCGGTTCTAAATTTTGAAAGCACATTGTTTCCACTCCATACATGATCACCGGCCTGATCACAGTGCTATAATGGCGGACTTTATAAACTTTTCTTTCCGTACCGTTCCCGGGTTAGAGTATAGCCCTTTGCAAATTTGAGTTTCCTTATCTTAAAGGATTCTTTGTCTGAGGCGTTTCGGGATATGTTTTCCCCAAGATATCTAAAATTGTTAGCATATTTTATTTCTCCATACTTCCATACGTATTGTCCAGGCACGTTTTCGGGAATTTAAATAGGGTGGTCATAATTTCCGTTTTAGCAAAGGAGATTTGGAGGTCAGTTTTCACCGCTATCTCTTTGAGATCTTCTACTTGCTTTCTTGCTTCTTCTTCTGAGTGGGCGAAGATGGCAAGATCATCCACGAAAGCTAAACAGCTTAATTCTACGCCTTTGTATTTGTTACCTATTCTAACCCTAGTGGAATTGACTTTATGGAAGGTTTTCATGACTTTATCTAGGACATAGTTAAAGAGAATAGGGGAGAGTCCATCCCCTCGACGTACGCCAGTGTGAACTGGGAAGGAGTCACTAAGTTCTCCTAGGAATTTAATTTTGGAATCTGTCAGTTAAAATTAATTTAATTAAATTTAGAGTTTTGGGATCGACACCGCATTCCTGCAGACACTGGAAGAGGGTCTCTCGATCCACTGAATCATAGGCCTTCTGAAAATCAATGAAGGTTATGAAAAGGGGAATATTTCTTTGAAGGAAATATCTAATGATCAACCATTATTATTATTATTATTATTATTATTATTATTATATTAAAATTATTTATCATTACAGTTGGTAGGCCTACAACGTGATGGTTGAGGTCAGTAGGACTGATAATGAGCTCGTACAAGACTGTGATTACAATTATAATTCTGCAGTAGGCTACACACTCACGGATCTAGAGAGCATTTAAAACTATCCTTGAAAGTTATGAACTGTTGATTTCCATTATTAAAGAATAACCTGCAGCGCGTCATAATGTGTGTATTCGAAACAGAACGCGCGCGCGCCCAGGCACGTACACATATATACTGTAATTTTTGAAATGTGACTGGAACGTAATTTACGTTTCAGTAAAGCTAGCAATGGATTATATGCCGAGTACATCACGCGAACTACTTATACGTCCTTCTCATAGGATAATGGTAATAATGGTGTAATTATCCTATCTCATGATAATTAATAAATAACTCAAAGGATTTTTCTATATCAAATTTAATACAGGCTGTTCATTATTCTCTGTTCCTTGTTATTTACACGGTTTCATTAACTACTATGAGCGCGGACACGCACACGCACGCACACACAAATCGAAATGGCTGCTTCAGACACAGCAGGTGGGATATGGACAGGTGAATTCGCGATGTGGCTGCTAAAAACTAGTTTTAGCTTTTTATTTTTTAAACAAAAAATTAATTTTATCTTTATAATTTCGCCGACACAATTTATTTGTTATTTTAGCTCATCTGAATAGTTATCAAAACCTAGTATTTTATTATCTTTTGTTATATACTTAATACGTACTTTTTTATAAAAAGATGTAATAAATAACAGTAACAATAATATTTTGACTACTTATCTCAGTCCAGTGAGGACTAAGATAGTTATAAACAACAGCACTTTAGAACAAGTGAGCCGTTTAAGTATCTCGAATGAGCTGTAAGCTACGAATCTGAATATCATATAAAAGAGAAGATAAATAAATGTAGGAATATTTGTGGTACGATTCATAAAAATCTTAGAAATAAAACAAGACACAGTACAAGGATTAAATTTTATAAGACAATTGCAATATTGTCATATTGACATATGCGAGTGAGGCGTAGCTCATGACAAAAATGAATGCGGCAAGATTCAAAGTGCTGAAATGCAGTTTCTTCGAAGTACCTTAAATTATACATTGCAAGATAGCATAAGGAATGAGGATATCCGAGCAGAACTTGAAGTAAAGGACATAAATGAAATTATTTCAACTTACAGAAGACAATGGTGGGATCTTCTGCAAAGGATGACAGAGGATCGATTTCCGAAAGCGGTACTGACCTATAAAGCCACTGATAGAAGAGACGTGGATCGTCCGAGGATGAGATGGGTGCAAGTAACTTTATTGTGTAATAGCATATAAACAAATTTATATAAACGTTGTTAAGGTTTGTGTTAATAGTATTATATTATTGTATAATTATAGTTGAGGCTTTAAACACCAAGGATTAGACTTTAGGCTTATTTAGTTCTTTGGTTATACCAAGTGAATGTTTAAACAAATTATAGTAAAGAATTTATGCTTACGCTTACTTCAGGCTTTGTCTGATCCCAGTCAATGTTTATACCCTTTCTTCTACACTGTTTAAAATAGGAAGAGATCCCTTCAGATTACTTGGCAGACAATGGCTCCACAACGTTCCTTCACACTGAGATCATGGTACGTTCTCAGAAAAATCTCCATAGAAACAGTCTAGATCATCATCATCATCGTCACCACCTCCACTTCACGAATTAGGTTGCACTGCCTGTTGAAAACCATCTTGTCCTCGGACGCCCTACACTACGATACTCGGGTTATAATTCAAGCCAAGTTTGGGAAGGCGAAGGCGATCTTGCTGCATTCTTCCCAAATGCTTACAGCAGTTGACCTTGTTTTCCGTAATTACATCCTGTAATTTAAAAATTTATAATTCTCGCCTTATCTGCGCATTACTTATTCTGTCTCGTAAAAAGAATGCACATGGCTGACCTCAGGTTGGTCAAAGGGTGAAAGAAACACCGTAGATATAAACCAAAATGCCTGATGAAGACCAATTGTCAGCAATGGGTTTCGTCTGATCTTCTGAGACTCCTCTACGTGTCTAGGACTCTTTTTTCCCTGAAGTACATCATCATCTCCTCTCAATATCCGTCAGAACCCGCCATTGAAAATCTCTTCCCGAGTGTCTCAGTCGATGCCAACTGGTGGTTTTTCTCTGTCTGAAAGTTGCTAACATACCACTCGATGCAGTGCACCCAGTACCTTATGGAACACACTAAACCTTCCTGAAGACCCTCTGTTTATGGAATATTAGGTCTTCACAAAGATAAACTCTTCAAAACTTCAATAGCCCTCTTTACTTGTAAACGTCAACCTAGTAGGGGGCGCTAGAGTCGATCACACACCCCCCGCGATACCACGGCTAGATCTTGCGTCTTCTGGATCTTTACCCGCCCCCCTCCCAGTAACTAAGTCTGTAGCTCCTCCACCCGTACCTGCACTCGCAGTTACTACACTGTCAGACAACGGTTTCAACTATTCACTGTTAGTTGTAACTTTGTGTTTGGTAAGTGGTCGCTATCACTAACGGATCATTGCTGAACCGGATCACTACCATGTTACTAAGTGACTATACTATTTCCGTTCTCAGTTCAATCCTGATGTAAACAAACCCAAGTGAAAAATCTAAAACGGTAATGGTCAGTGGCGTTGTCACACTGTTCACACAGTAATGTGTTACGCGCATGTGCAGAATGTCTGTATAGTTATGTAAGAGTGTTTTACCACTTATATCGCGGCACTCGTTTTAAGACTTCCTCCTTATCATTGTATTCTGAATTCTGTTGAATTAATATGGAGCCAATTGAAAGGATCTGTTGCCCGACACAACACAACATATATAAGCTACCTGATGCGAAACAATTGATAGAGAAGGCAGTAAATGGAACAACGACGGAGAAGTGGCGTCTTTGTATCCACTATATAATCAAGGAAGAAGATACGGGAACCGGCCCATATTACCGACGTCGTTGTGTAGTGGACAATGTTATCAATAATAACGCTGACTCAAGTGATGGTACAAGTTTACAGTGATCAAAATTTTAAAAATTTATAATTTCTTGATCAAGTGGCACGCTCACACACTCGAGTTGACAAACCCAGGCCCGAGTCGTAAATAAGGACGAATTAGGGACACGTCAGACCCGACGCCAGTGCGAGGACAATGAGAAAAGTGACTGTGTACACGCCACAATAGAATATAAGGAACGTCGTTGACAGCACGAAGTTAGCTACGATTTACTGCACCAAACAAACGAAGACAAAAGGCACAGTCCAGAAGCCTGGTTACGCAGAAGTGAAATGGAACATATGCTGTGGGGTTGAGTTGTAACGAGCACAAGTATAAAGGTTACACCCAGTAACAAAGGGTGCAGAGAAATCTCGACAAATATGTAGACAATAGAACGGACATTCAGTGAATACTAGAAATACGCACAGCCCAGCATGAAAACAAACCCTGACATCTAGCCAGATTTACAACTAGAAAGCGTGGGATTCGTCCAGGGATGTCACCAACGAAGAGTTGATAATCGGCGGAACGAGCGAAGGGTAAATGAACAATTGACCAAGACACTGCAGACTCTTAACAAAAGCTAAGTCAGAGTGCCTCGACAACGTGGAAACAAAGGTTGATAGACAGGCGAGGGAATTGCTCTAGTTTCTGAGAATCAGCACAACGTTCGTCGCTGGAATATTCCGGGGATGTTGACGACCAACCAGCGTTTTGCATCTTCCTTAGGAACCGGTGGAGAGAGTAATAACGACTCGAACGACGAATCGGGAAACCGATGACAAAAATCTAAAAGGTGGTAGGAATTTAGGGAACCTATCAACAACGGCAGGAGGCGTGGAAATGTGGAAATTGCCTTCTGGGATAGTATGTTCGATAAAAACTGTTTGCGAGGACGCGGAGCCCAGTAGTTATGGTAGTAGGACGGAATAATGTAGTAGTAGTTGGAACAGTAATATAACAGTAATAGTTGTAGTAGTTGCGGTAGTAATACGAGTAATACAATAACACACTAGTAATTGAATAACAGTAGTAATTGAAACAGTTTACGCGACTTACTCAACTTTTAACTCAGTGAAATTGTAACCAAGTCGCGGGCTTAAGTGAACTTAGACATTCAATTCAATCGCTATTCTACAAAACGTATGTTCGACAGTTTATATGAGTTACCGATAATCAACAGTGCGAATAGACATAACTATCGTTAATTACCAGTGTATACGTGACTCTAAACTACGACCGACACGCAACATAATAATACAAGTGAGTAACAATCCGAGAGTAAAACAGTGGGTGACAGTTCAAACACTACTCCACCATAATGATTCTCAATACTGAACATCTGAACTGAGTGAATCAACACGAACACTATTACGCACATTGCATACACTACGTCCAAGGTAGATGAAATAGTTAACTACATGAATACGCACACAGCAAACTCTAAGAGCAAACCATTTTAATGACGATGATAGCATCTTAACACTTGAACCATAAAACACTTGACGCCAGCGGGGAGTCCAACACCACACTATACATAACGAGAGTGGGGAAATTCAGTGAAGTGAAGTGAAGTGTTCTTCGATTAACAGAGATTAGGGTGTACGAGGAATCCACCAGCGGATGTCATCTTACACGGATGGAATTTGTGGATAAACCTTTTGCAAGATAAGCTTTTATGTTTCTTAAATCCTAGTTGGTACATACTACTGCACTGTCTCATCTTTTCAAAGAGCTACTCCCGAGAGATTTCTGTAAATTTATATAAATCATAAATCTAATAATGTTAATATTAAAGTCATTCATCTGAGCATAATGAACGCATTTAGCTAGGGATAAAATATATTTGATTGCTTATTGTTTGTATATGTATATTATTGTGTTGTATTTGAATGTACCATATGTCTTGTGTTTTCAGGAAACAACGAACGAATACTATTGTAATTTTGTTATTATGTGTTTTAATTATGTATTTGCAGGACATAATTTCATTTGTGGTTCAGTAATTTACTTAATCAATAATATAATAAATAAGTAATTATTACCTATATACTTATATCTTGCGTTCATTATTGCAATTAACCTTGACAATTAATTTATCACGTTCCAAGTAATTTCATAAAGAGTCTCAGAGTTATGCTAATTATCAATGGACACAACCAAATCGACCATTGAAATGTCAGATTAACATGCATATGTAAATCATATTGATTTGATAACTATATTAAGTCAAATCCGACAAATATAATTTACTTTCCATATGTGTGTTAATTATAAATGATACCCAAGGAAAGTGGGGCTTTATAAATGTCAATTACAACCCTATTTGGTTAAATATAATTAGTATACGAATTTAATTAGACCCAATTCATTAATTTATAATTGGATGATTCAATAACTCATAATAATTAGCATAATTGCACTAAATATAAATGGCGCTCCAAGATCGTGGGGCACGGCAAACACGATTAATTAATTAATTGCCAATTCCATTTATATACACTAAAAGTTCCGATAGAGATATGAAGGCAGATACTCTCTGACAGCAACTGATAATATACTGTACACTGGTAATTATCGTAGCTTCTATTTTCGTTTTAAATAAACTTTACTTTTTTGTTTTGTTGTGATTTTTAAACGGTTAATAAAAAAAGCCATTAACTGGTGTTATAAAATATTTCACTGTCGGTCTGACACTGTCACACAAATTTTACTTTGCTCAGAACAAATTATTACAATTTACCTGTGTTTATATTATCAACATTATATGTAGCCTGTCTGAACTCCTTCTGTCAGACTGACACGCCTCTAATTCAAGCAGCAAATAATGTTTCAGTTGTGCCACACCTGTTTGTTTACATCAGGAATAAACTAAGAACGGAAATAGTATATCCATTTCGTAGTAACATTATCGTGTATAGTATCACTATAAGTGCACATAATACTACACTGAGAACGGAGCATGTGATCTTCATTTATAATGTGTGTCATAATTTCCAAAGGCAAAAGTTACACCGGACAAATTATGGCCCAAATGAATTGCCAGATGTTTAACCGATTTTCACAGCCTTGAACGTTTTAACGACCTCTTAAATTTCATACAAAATTTTTTACCACTCTTCTGGCGTAAACTACTTCGGGTCTTACGTCAAAATCTGAGTCATATACCCGTAAAAAATACGTATCACTTGCCCTTGACATAACTGCAAAAGATCATCACTAGGGCGAACTAGAACAGAATCTGCGAAACACAATAGTCGAAGTGTGAGAAAACACGCGGGATTTAAATGTGTACAAACATAAAAATCAATAGAAAGTTACGTTATTGGTATTGTAAACATGAAGGCGTGACGTAACGTGCGCTATTAGGTTTAGACAGTGGCTAGTGCCAACTGCTTAGTGTCAGTGTCGTAATTGACTCGGAGGCTCGTCTGCAGCCTCCAACCACGTTTTGTCGATTGGACATCAACTTCGTTTAATCACTGTGTTGTTTCCAACGTTTAGGTGTTTAACTTTTATTCACAGTAAACCAGTTATTCGAATTTCCCTCAAATTTCCGGAAACCGTGTATCAATTTGAAAACAAAAAACCCCAATAATTGTACTGCTCAACTACGTGTTTACACTTCTGAGTTTGAGAGAGGTGACCACAAATTAGTTTTACGCTCTTATATGTTGAGTCTCTTGCGTTTGACCGAACATTTTTATGTTATTTGTATGACAAGTTTTTGAAATGTTCAAGTGGAGTCAAACCATTGTCTATTGTACGCTAACAATTAACGACATGTTTATTGAAATGCTGATTTAAATTTGATATTGCAGATAACACATTACTGATAGACTATGCACTATTGGGGCGAACACTATAGGTGTCTGGAAAAACCATTTGGAAACAGCGTGTCCTTCTTTTAAAAAAATCACATTTGAAAAACCATTTGGAAACAGAGTGTCTTTCTTTAAAAAATCTCATTTAAAATGGTCAAAACAACCTTTTATTAAATGATGTTCAAGATCAACCCTTTTTAAGTGTGATCTGGTACGGGGTGTGTATAAATTGTGATGGATATACGTGTTTTATTCCTGGCGTGAGTTTTACACTTCTGACTGTGAATCACTCCAACAATTTTGCTGATTATATCGCAAACTGGCGATCGTGCTCAGAATATCGAATCGGTGTGGGCGTCAACCGAACGAAATAAGAAAGATTGTGGAATAATGGTAGGCTCTTTTTGTGGGTGAAGTTTTTACAGACGGTTGAAATGCGCACACTCACTTATTCAGTGAAATAATTCTAGATGTTCTGGCGTCCTGAAGCATAAACAGTCCCTTCGATTATACTCAATCCAATTTTTCAGTATATTTCTGGACAATTTAAATTATTGTCAGCCGACCATGAGTTCATTGCATCATTGTTCTTCTAAGTTCTCATCATCTTACAGTAAATAACACATTCCTACAGAAAATATTCTTGTATTTTTAGAGGAATAACTCAAAATACTCGAATTATTACCGATATTGACAGAGTCAGAAACGATCGTACTTTGTAATATTCGTACCATTTATCAATAGATAACATAATTCAACAACTAATGACTACAATCATTTATTAACTAATTGGTAAATTGACAAATTTATAGTATATTCCATGCTTTGTTACTAACATATTATGTATATGACTATTTCAACATAATAAATCAATAATTGTAATAATATTAATTAAATTAACACTAGTCAAGATTAAGTTGATTATAAACTGTAGTTATCGTCATCATCATCATCACTCCTATAACTCATTGCTAAGTCTTGACCTCCAGACGTTTCTCCAACGGGCCTATTTCAACGCAATCGTTCACCAGTTTCTCAGTCCAAACAACCTGGCATCATTATTCGCGTTATCAATCAATCGCAGCATCTACCTCCCTCTTTTTCTTCTTCTATCAAACTGCAACGCCAAAACGTTTTTTAGCTTTTTTTATCCTCTTCCATCCTCATCAGATGGTTTGCCCACCTTGATAATTTAATATATTTGATAATGTTCACATCTTCCAACGCATCATTTCTAGCTGTAACGTATACGTCATTTATTTATTTCGGAAATTGGACCATAAATCTTTCCTAATATCCTACTTTCAAAAGTTAGGAACTTTTGATATTTCATAATATCTTTCGTTTAATTTTCTATGAATATTTTCTTCGTTAATGAAATAGAACCCCTGACCTGTTTACGGAACCATATTTAAATAAAACAAAAACTACGGGCTAGTACCACCACCAAACCTATGGAAATAGGACTACTTTCTACTCTAACAGATCGGGGGTCGTTATCAGGCAGAAAAAACTTAGTGTATAAAGCGTAAAACTGGTAACGTCAAAAACCTAAAAAAGCAAATAAAATATATTAACTATAAGTTATAACAAGCAAAAAATTAAAAATAATAAAAAGAAAAAATGTATAATAGAACAAAAACTTAAATGCAAACACTTTAAGCATCAAAATAAAATTACCTGTATCCTGGAGTAGCAACAGCTTCAGCTGCTCTGTTATTGGTACTACTGTCTAAACGTTGTGTTTTATGGATTTGGCGGTGGTGGTAGTATGAAATTTATGTTCTATTTAAATGTACATCACCATCGATGGCTAGTTTTAAGGAAAGTACCACATTGTTGGTTGTTATTGACATGAGGACCGCAAACTCAAATCGGGAAAGAAGACGAGCCAGCGTAGAGAATGAACACACCTTTAGAATGTTTGCAAAATTTGCCCGAAAAGTAGGAAGACACAAAGAGGGCAGAGGAATAGTTGAACAGTAAAAATGAACAGGATCGTCTCCAAAACATCTAAAAGGAGGCGGGACAATAGAGTTGGTTAGAGGTGCGAAAAACTAACAACTTGTTTTTCAATGAAAACAAAATGGAAAACATATAAGGGAAAGCCTGGAGACAGAAGCCTTGGGCAATAAGTTTTGGCCCGAGGGGAAGTGGTGGGTTCTGTGGGTTTCGGTACTAACCAACTGGTATTGCCATTATTAAATTGTTGTCAACATATTAGGCCTACATATCGGTGGCGTAGCAAAGGGGGTTACAATCCCACCACCACTGGCTAGGCCTTACAGCTAAAATCTGCAGCCAGGCAGTAATGGCCTGCATATAACGACATAGCAGGCTAAAACCTGTGAATCTCCTACCTCTCCTCACGTTTATCATCAATAACATGACACCATGGAAAATCCTGGCCATGGACATACCTCGGCCAATACCCCCCTCCATGGAAAAATCCTGGTTGCAAAACATATTGTTACGACGGTCTAAGTCTAGTGTAAGTGATCGTCGTAAGGTACAGTGGAAAACAAAATACAAGACACCAATTAAGTCATTAATCACCAGCTTTGATTACACAATTAAACAGTTTGTGATCAACAAGATAGTCTCTTACAACAAATCAAATAAAAAAATTGTACACACGCAATAAAAATGTTAATACAATTGCCCCGCACAATTATAAACACATAACACTTCGCCACAATATTTCGAACCGCACTGTGTAAAGCTACTCAAACGCACCGTGTAATCGCCCGACAATAACTAACTTCGACCGTCGCTGAATGGCTGTATTTATACCCTGCTGATTTCCAGAATAATCTGTCACTTTAGATGTATAAATTTCTAATTGTATTTATAATTGTGTAAATAAATGTGTCACTTACATGTATAGCAATTATTTGTTTACTTGTATTTGTCGTGCCTCACGATCTTTGGGAGCCAATTATAAATTATCTAATGCCACGCGTTGGGCAGCCATTTATAAATGTTAATTTATAACTTTTATTTGCATATTTGATTAGTGGTAAATTATAAATGTCATTTTATGCAAATGTGTAGTAAATGTAAAATCACACTTGTGGTAATTAATATTGTTATCGTGTTCGCTCTTAAATACAAAATTTAAGATCTCTTAAATGTATGTGTATAATTGAATCTTATCTATGACTCTGACTATCTATGCTCACGTGTTGGAACACAGTTTATATACTAAATTTTATATAAATTCATGTGCAATAAATAATGTGTCTTTACTCGTTTTAATTGATTCTTTTCATGCTGTGTGTGAGACAACCATTTAACATTATGTCTAACTATTCTGATTCTCATCAACACATGCGTGATATCATTTAATAGATGATAGTTATCGATTCATTTACTTTAATTGAACACAAGAAACTCTTAAAATCTAATTGTATTCCTTCAAACTTTAGGTTAATATTTGGGTTGCATTGGTAATAATGAACGCATATTTATGATCAACTAAAATACTAGTTTAATTATCATTCATAACATATTATAATAGTACATAGGTTACGTCGCTGTACCTGAAATACATACATATTTTATAATAAACAAATACATGTCTCAATATATGCTGAAAAACAAAGAAAACATACATACATATATAAATCAAATGATATTACAATTCAATATTCTACTTATTTAATGCGTTCATTAAATCCCAAATATGCTTTTGTTTATACGTTCATTAACTAATTTATTCAGATTTATTCATTACTTTTCTTAATAATTTTCTCAGGTGTGAATTCTTTGAAAGAAACCAGGTCAGTAGAAGTTATTAATTAGAAATAATTAATAGTAATGGTTACTTGGTTATTGAATATCCATTAGTTGTTGACGAAGTCTCGTTCTGGTGATGAAGATGGCTCGTAGACACATTCCGTCGTAAGCTGCTTATCACTATCACTTAACACTTCTCTTCCGATCACTCGCGTGGGCTTTTGTATATGTGGATAATTGAAATTCAGTGTTCAATCAATGTTTCATCTTACTGTGTATGCTGTGAGTTCGTTGGCCTGGACAGATGGTTTTATTAATTCGTCCCTACTCAAAATTTTGTCTCTGGCGCGCTTCACGCCTACTTCATTTCGAGATTGGTCAGTTTTTGATATTCTTGGAAAATACTGCCCTACCATGTCAACATTCTACGTCATAGTTCTCCCGATAGGTCCTTCGTTTCAGTTGCTATGGAAACGTTCCTCACCATCAAATTTCTCGCTGGCTGAAGGCCTCTGATAGGTCCTTACGTCTCCCCGATTTTCGCCCTGACGATCGTTGACCCGTTTCGACGAAACTATGGCTATTAGGCACTTGTCGATCAGTCTATTGTCTGAGTAAACTCTGTGTTTCTATAGATTCCCATTATCTGTACTTTCAGTCTCCCTGGCGTATTGTTCTATGTCCTAACCCCTTTTTTCTGGCTATTAACAATTTTGAACATCTGCTGGTCGTTGAAGTCACCCCAACTTTCCCTTCGTAAATTCTTGTCTGTCAATTAGACGATAACTCCAGCTGCGTAACATGACTGTAGTCTTTGTCAGCCTATCTTCCAGTATTGTTTCTTAAGGTGCAGCGCATCCGTTTCATTGTAGTATGGAGTCTCACTTGTTTTTGTCGCTTATCGTCTACTGACGTAACATGGTCAACATCTGCTACAATTCTCGGTACGGGTGTGAATGTCCTCGCTTACTTCGTTACAGCTGCGGATAGCAATAATTCTGGACGAAACTTTCCCTGTCATCTTACGCCACCAAATTCTATAGTTGGATTGAACTTAATGTGTTTCTATTGTCAAGTCTGCGACGCTTCACTGACACCTTCTCATTACTCCTTATTTATTGCTCCAACTATGAGTCGTTGACACTGGCCTCGTGTGAACGTACTCTGCCGAGGTGAAAATTTAAAAATTTTTAAAATTTTCTGCTCGTTACAGTGTCCTCAATTTCGATTTGACGATGTGACCTCCGGGAACAACTCAAATCTAAATTCTGCGCCCTGTACGTCGCCTCGCCGTGTTCATCTTCTTCAGGGAAAGGTAATACATGGTAACCTACTTTCAAAAGCTTATATTACAAGTGGTACACCCCCTTTTTGTTTTAATCGGTTCTCTGAATTTATTGCTAGCTATTTGGGATAGCCGAACGCATTTCACATTATCGTATTTACATATAAATACCTGATCTTGATAATTATAAGACAAATCATAAATTCAATGAGCAATTAATTTAATCAATTGAATGAAATTTTACTTTCTAAAATATCATACTCACAAGATATTATCAAACAATCAATCAGTTCCATGTAACACTTTACATGACCTCAAGGAAAATCTCCTATACATATACACCTTTGTGCATTACTAATGATCCTACCAATAAAATCTTTTAAAATGTTATTTAAATTAGATTGTTAATTAATACCTTCGCTATGTTAGTTGTGATTATTTTAATAATTTACATACAAGTAATACATTTCGTTTTAATGATTTACCTACTTTATGACAGCATCATTTACCTTCTTAGCCTACTAATTATATACACTCACATTAATAAAGTTCATTTACTATCTAGTTCTTTTGAATAATACCACTTATTTGATTTTAAGTGTCCATTTTTCACTTTGTCCTTGTAACTTATTACTATATAAATCAAATAATAGCAATTAAAATGTCCTTTGCATTCACTGCAATATTTTTATAAAATGTCACACTAAATGTTAATTTATCTTATTATCTAACATTTAATTAGTGCTTAATTAACTAAATACATTTTTATATTATGTTTTGACAATTAAAGTACATAACTTTCTTGGTTAAGCCAGCTTGAATGATATCATCGCGTCACTTACCCTAACGCGGATGATTCATCAGCATCGGCTCGCTTCTTAAGACATCTTCTTCGATTTCTTCCTCTTCCTTCATCTTCAATTCTCTGATTCATAGTATTTTTTCAATTGTCTGGCATTAAATTTTCCACAGATCTAATTTATTACTATATCATTGCAATCAACGAGTACACATGTAGCTTCGTTTTATTTTATTCATTAATCTCCTACTCTTCACTCATCAACATTCATCACTAATTATCATCTTTGGTTTATGCATTTTCATATAACCAATGTATTTAATGTATTTTATTCAATATTTTCAAATTTAATCATTATATTTTCAAACACTCTGAAGTTCGCCTTCTTAATACCTTTTCATTTATTTATTCTCAAGTTATATTTATGATGACATATTTGTATGTCTCATCAATATAGTGCTGTCACTAACGCACGTGTTTTGTTTGTAAACAGTAAGGTGTTTGACCTAGGGGTTTGCGTCACATGTTTTCCTAATAGCCGGTCGGCCGTTCCCGTTACGCTGGTACGATGTGCCGTACTTACACTTTGAAGATTTACGACCCTTCTCTGTCTTTTTCTATGTAAGTGAGTGAGAAATGTGTCGCACCTTTCCTTGTGTCGACCCCTCTTGGGTATATACACGCTAAACAGCTTGCCTCTCCTAAGGCAACCCCTCGTAGTAGTCTCGCTATTGTTTAGGTACACGCTGGGTAGTTTTTGCCGTTTCCTCCAATAACTTTCTCTAAGTAAGCACGCACCGGTCTGCTTATGTCGTCGTTTCCAGGCCTGCGTACAACACTGTTGTTCGACAATTAGTTCACCCCTCGTGTACTTACATAACAAAGTTTTATTTCTTAAGTTTCTAAGAAATCTTACCTCGAGTGCTCGTACTCTCCTCTCAGTACTATCACGATTCTTTACAACATTTTTAAGTCGTCTAGCAGAATTCTTTCCTCTCCTTTTTCTCATAACGTTTCTTATCCATGATGAATATGCATACGGATCTTGTATGTCCTTCCGCTTTACGTCATCCATGGCTTGCGTGAACTGGTTTTCAGCTTTATAACATGTGGTATTCGTTTCAACTTTAAACTTTCCCTCCATGCTTCTTATTGGTGCAGCTCGACTACTTCGCCGATCCATGCTTATTTTACAGGCTGGATACTTCATCATAGGATTCACTGATGCAGTACCTCTTCCCGTGTTAATTAATTTGTGCTTTTTATGCCTTCTACTTGGTAGTAGTAAATTTTTATAATGTCTATCCATGTCTGGATCATCCTCCGATACCGCCAGATACCGAGAAACAAAGTCATTTCTCTTCTTAATCCATTTCTTCCTTGGCTTGCTAATGACATTCGCATTAGATCCCACCGTTGATAATTTCTTGATACCTGATACATCTGTAAGATCGACAGTGTTATCAGTATCTTGTACTTTCTTCATATCTTCGTAATTCTCATTCACCACTTCTTCTTGCTTCTTCTGGGCTTCGCTACTGTCCGCTTTCAAGGCATTCGTGTATCCACGTATCTCTGTGCGACACAGCGTCAACTCTTTTGTATAATTATCTAAAGTTTTGTCAAGTTTTTCTAATTGTTTATCTAAATTCTCATTGATTCTTCTAAAACTCTCTTCTCGTCTTCTAAAACTCTCTTCTAGTCTTCTATTACGTTCACTAAATACTCTGTCAATATTCTCTTCTTGTTTTTGATACTGTTGACGGATGAAATCCATCAAAATTTGTAGACTTCCATTATCTAGTTTTAATGTCCGTCCTCGCGCCCTATCTTCTAGACTCTCTACAACACTACTTGGTTCGCTAGGTGTAGTATTGTCCTCGGTATTTACTGCGCCTAATTGGTTAGTAATGTCAAATTCTGCACTGTCTGAATTGCTCGCCATTTTCGCCCTACTACGCGTAATCATTCAAACTGACTTACACTAATAACACTTATCTTACTTCTATTTCTATGACACTACTTTCTCTACTACTTCTACTGCCTGTTCTTTACCAAAGCTGTACGTGTTAACAATCTTTGTTAATACGTATCATGCCGTGCGAATGGGCGCCATTTATAAATTATAAATTGTATTTATAATTGTGTAAATAAATAGTAGTAAATTATCTGATTTTATCACTTCCTCACATGTACCAAGCCCCACGTTGGGCGCCATTTATAAATTTCTAATTGTATTTATAATTGTGTAAATAAATGTGTCACTTACATGTATAGCAATTATTTGTTTACTTGTATTTGTCGTGCCTCACGATCTTTGGGAGCCAATTATAAATTATCTAATGCCACGCGTTGGGCAGCCATTTATAAATGTTAATTTATAACTTTTATTTGCATATTTGATTAGTGGTAAATTATAAATGTCATTTTATGCAAATGTGTAGTAAATGTAAAATCACACTTGTGGTAATTAATATTGTTATCGTGTTCGCTCTTAAATACAAAATTTAAGATCTCTTAAATGTATGTGTATAATTGAATCTTATCTATGACTCTGACTATCTATGCTCACGTGTTGGAACACAGTTTATATACTAAATTTTATATAAATTCATGTGCAATAAATAATGTGTCTTTACTCGTTTTAATTGATTCTTTTCATGCTGTGTGTGAGACAACCATTTAACATTATGTCTAACTATTCTGATTCTCATCAACACATGCGTGATATCATTTAGTAGATGATAGTTATCGATTCATTTACTTTAATTGAACACAAGAAACTCTTAAAATCTAATTGTATTCCTTCAAACGTTAGGTTAATATTTGGGTTGCATTGGTAATAATGAACGCATATTTATGATCAACTAAAATACTAGTTTAATTATCATTCATAACATATTATAATAGTACATAGGTTACGTCGCTGTACCTGAAATACATACATATTTTATAATAAACAAATACATGTCTCAATATATGCTGAAAAACAAAGAAAACATACATACATATATAAATCAAATGATATTACAATTCAATATTCTACTTATTTAATGCGTTCATTAAATCCCAAATATGCTTTTGTTTATACGTTCATTAACTACTTTATTCAGATTAATTCATTACTTTTCTTAATAATTTTCTCAGGTGTGAATTCTTTGAAAGAAACCAGGTCAGTAGAAGTTATTAATTAGAAATAATTAATAGTAATGGTTACTTGGTTATTGAATATCCATTAGTTGTTGACGAAGTCTCGTTCTGGTGATGAAGATGGCTCGTAGACACATTCCGTCGTAAGCTGCTTATCACTATCACTTAACACTTCTCTTCCGATCACTCGCGTGGGCTTTTGTATATGTGGATAATTGAAATTCAGTGTTCAATCAATGTTTCATCTTACTGTGTATGCTGTGAGTTCGTTTTACTGTCAATATACATGTCTAGTTTCTTTTGTCGCTGCTTCATTAAACGTTCATATAACTTATTAGTCTGTTTAGTGTTTCGTGTTCATTATGTTGTTGATAATGTGTCGTACACAATATTAAGTTCAAATGATTTGTATATCGTTCAGTGATGATGTCTGTTGGTGTAACGGTCTGATTGTTCACTTGGTATAATTTTAACTAAGTCCGTTACTTCGCACTGCGGTTAAGTATCACTACCGCGCTATGAATGTATTATTAAGTCTTTTAAATTACTTGTTACCGTTCTAACTTCCGAACTCGAGTTAGCGTTCCGCCGTTTAATGTACTCTTCTGAACATTGAATAATTCTAACTTCGAATAATTAGCGTAAACTGTTGAAAGTTTATGATATACCGTCTCTCGCACTTGAAGTTAAACTACTTGAAAATATGAATGTAAACTGTCTGAAGACTTTAGTATGACCGTTTCAAAATTAAGTGTAGACTGTAGACTGTATACTTTCAAAAATTGCGTGTAGACTCTCTCTCCGCTGGCCTGGACAGATGGTTTTATTAATTCGTCCCTACTCAAAATTTTGTCTCTGGCGCGCTTCACGCCTACTTCATTTCGAGATTGGTCAGTTTTTGATATTCTTGGTAAATACTGCCCTACC
This sequence comes from Magicicada septendecula, assembly GCA_034769895.1. Taxonomy (NCBI): domain Eukaryota; kingdom Metazoa; phylum Arthropoda; class Insecta; order Hemiptera; family Cicadidae; genus Magicicada; species Magicicada septendecula. The sequence continues at coordinate 129,771,028 of CM068368.1, forward strand.
ATGTCAACATTCTACGTCATAGTTCTCCCGATAGGTCCTTCGTTTCAGTTGCTATGGAAACGTTCCTCACCATCAAATTTCTCGCTGGCTGAAGGCCTCTGATAGGTCCTTACGTCTCCCCGATTTTCGCCCTGACGATCGTTGACCCGTTTCGACGAAACTATGGCTATTAGGCACTTGTCGATCAGTCTATTGTCTGAGTAAACTCTGTGTTTCTATAGATTCCCATTATCTGTACTTTCAGTCTCCCTGGCGTATTGTTCTATGTCCTAACCCCTTTTTTCTGGCTATTAACAATTTTGAACATCTGCTGGTCGTTGAAGTCACCCCAACTTTCCCTTCGTAAATTCTTGTCTGTCAATTAGACGATAACTCCAGCTGCGTAACATGACTGTAGTCTTTGTCAGCCTTTCTTCCAGTATTGTTTCTTAAGGTGCAGCGCATCCGTTTCATTGTAGTATGGAGTCTCACTTGTTTTTGTCGCTTATCGTCTACTGACGTAACATGGTCAACATCTGCTACAATTCTCGGTACGGGTGTGAATGTCCTCGCTTACTTCGTTACAGCTGCGGATAGCAATAATTCTGGACGAAACTTTCCCTGTCATCTTACGCCACCAAATTCTATAGTTGGATTGAACTTAATGTGTTTCTATTGTCAAGTCTGCGACGCTTCACTGACACCTTCTCATTACTCCTTATTTATTGCTCCAACTATGAGTCGTTGACACTGGCCTCGTGTGAACGTACTCTGCCGAGGTGAAAATTTAAAAATTTTTAAAATTTTCTGCTCGTTACAGTGTCCTCAATTTCGATTTGACGATGTGACCTCCGGGAACAACTCAAATCTAAATTCTGCGCCCTGTACGTCGCCTCGCCGTGTTCATCTTCTTCAGGGGAAGGTAGTACATGGTAACCTACTTTCAAAAGCTTATATTACAAGTGGTACACCCCCTTTTTGTTTTAATCGGTTCTCTGAATTTATTGCTAGCTATTTGGGATAGCCGAACGCATTTCACATTATCGTATTTACATATAAATACCTGATCTTGATAATTATAAGACAAATCATAAATTCAATGAGCAATTAATTTAATCAATTGAATGAAATTTTACTTTCTAAAATATCATACTCACAAGATATTATCAAACAATCAATCAGTTCCATGTAACACTTTACATGACCTCAAGGAAAATCTCCTATACATATACACCTTTGTGCATTACTAATGATCCTACCAATAAAATCTTTTAAAATGTTATTTAAATTAGATTGTTAATTAATACCTTCGCTATGTTAGTTGTGATTATTTTAATAATTTACATACAAGTAATACATTTCGTTTTAATGATTTACCTACTTTATGACAGCATCATTTACCTTCTTAGCCTACTAATTATATACACTCACATTAATAAAGTTCATTTACTATCTAGTTCTTTTGAATAATACCACTTATTTGATTTTAAGTGTCCATTTTTCACTTTGTCCTTGTAACTTATTACTATATAAATCAAATAATAGCAATTAAAATGTCCTTTGCATTCACTGCAATATTTTTATAAAATGTCACACTAAATGTTAATTTATCTTATTATCTAACATTTAATTAGTGCTTAATTAACTAAATACATTTTTATATTATGTTTTGACAATTAAAGTACATAACTTTCTTGGTTAAGCCAGCTTGAATGATATCATCGCGTCACTTACCCTAACGCGGATGATTCATCAGCATCGGCTCGCTTCTTAAGACATCTTCTTCGATTTCTTCCTCTTCCTTCATCTTCAATTCTCTGATTCATAGTATTTTTTCAATTGTCTGGCATTAAATTTTCCACAGATCTAATTTATTACTATATCATTGCAATCAACGAGTACACATGTAGCTTCGTTTTATTTTATTCATTAATCTCCTACTCTTCACTCATCAACATTCATCACTAATTATCATCTTTGGTTTATGCATTTTCATATAACCAATGTATTTAATGTATTTTATTCAATATTTTCAAATTTAATCATTATATTTTCAAATACTCTGAAGTTCGCCTTCTTAATACCTTTTCATTTATTTATTCTCAAGTTATATTTATGATGACATATTTGTATGTCTCATCAATATAGTGCTGTCACTAACGCACGTGTTTTGTTTGTAAACAGTAAGGTGTTTGACCTAGGGGTTTGCGTCACATGTTTTCCTAATAGCCGGTCGGCCGTTCCCGTTACGCTGGTACGATGTGCCGTACTTACACTTTGAAGATTTACGACCCTTCTCTGTCTTTTTCTATGTAAGTGAGTGAGAAATGTGTCGCACCTTTCCTTGTGTCGACCCCTCTTGGGTATATACACGCTAAACAGCTTGCCTCTCCTAAGGCAACCCCTCGTAGTAGTCTCGCTATTGTTTAGGTACACGCTGGGTAGTTTTTGCCGTTTCCTCCAATAACTTTCTCTAAGTAAGCACGCACCGGTCTGCTTATGTCGTCGTTTCCAGGCCTGCGTACAACACTGTTGTTCGACAATTAGTTCACCCCTCGTGTACTTACATAACAAAGTTTTATTTCTTAAGTTTCTAAGAAATCTTACCTCGAGTGCTCGTACTCTCCTCTCAGTACTATCACGATTCTTTACAACATTTTTAAGTCGTCTAGCAGAATTCTTTCCTCTCCTTTTTCTCATAACGTTTCTTATCCATGATGAATATGCATACGGATCTTGTATGTCCTTCCGCTTTACGTCATCCATGGCTTGCGTGAACTGGTTTTCAGCTTTATAACATGTGGTATTCGTTTCAACTTTAAACTTTCCCTCCATGCTTCTTATTGGTGCAGCTCGACTACTTCGCCGATCCATGCTTATTTTACAGGCTGGATACTTCATCATAGGATTCACTGATGCAGTACCTCTTCCCGTGTTAATTAATTTGTGCTTTTTATGCCTTCTACTTGGTAGTAGTAAATTTTTATAATGTCTATCCATGTCTGGATCATCCTCCGATACCGCCAGATACCGAGAAACAAAGTCATTTCTCTTCTTAATCCATTTCTTCCTTGGCTTGCTAATGACATTCGCATTAGATCCCACCGTTGATAATTTCTTGATACCTGATACATCTGTAAGATCGACAGTGTTATCAGTATCTTGTACTTTCTTCATATCTTCGTAATTCTCATTCACCACTTCTTCTTGCTTCTTCTGGGCTTCGCTACTGTCCGCTTTCAAGGCATCCTTCGTTTCAGTTGCTATGGAAACGTTCCTCACCATCAAATTTCTCGCTGGCTGAAGGCCTCTGATAGGTCCTTACGTCTCCCCGATTTTCGCCCTGACGATCGTTGACCCGTTTCGACGAAACTATGGCTATTAGGCACTTGTCGATCAGTCTATTGTCTGAGTAAACTCTGTGTTTCTATAGATTCCCATTATCTGTACTTTCAGTCTCCCTGGCGTATTGTTCTATGTCCTAACCCCTTTTTTCTGGCTATTAACAATTTTGAACATCTGCTGGTCGTTGAAGTCACCCCAACTTTCCCTTCGTAAATTCTTGTCTGTCAATTAGACGATAACTCCAGCTGCGTAACATGACTGTAGTCTTTGTCAGCCTTTCTTCCAGTATTGTTTCTTAAGGTGCAGCGCATCCGTTTCATTGTAGTATGGAGTCTCACTTGTTTTTGTCGCTTATCGTCTACTGACGTAACATGGTCAACATCTGCTACAATTCTCGGTACGGGTGTGAATGTCCTCGCTTACTTCGTTACAGCTGCGGATAGCAATAATTCTGGACGAAACTTTCCCTGTCATCTTACGCCACCAAATTCTATAGTTGGATTGAACTTAATGTGTTTCTATTGTCAAGTCTGCGACGCTTCACTGACACCTTCTCATTACTCCTTATTTATTGCTCCAACTATGAGTCGTTGACACTGGCCTCGTGTGAACGTACTCTGCCGAGGTGAAAATTTAAAAATTTTTAAAATTTTCTGCTCGTTACAGTGTCCTCAATTTCGATTTGACGATGTGACCTCCGGGAACAACTCAAATCTAAATTCTGCGCCCTGTACGTCGCCTCGCCGTGTTCATCTTCTTCAGGGGAAGGTAGTACATGGTAACCTACTTTCAAAAGCTTATATTACAAGTGGTACACCCCCTTTTTGTTTTAATCGGTTCTCTGAATTTATTGCTAGCTATTTGGGATAGCCGAACGCATTTCACATTATCGTATTTACATATAAATACCTGATCTTGATAATTATAAGACAAATCATAAATTCAATGAGCAATTAATTTAATCAATTGAATGAAATTTTACTTTCTAAAATATCATACTCACAAGATATTATCAAACAATCAATCAGTTCCATGTAACACTTTACATGACCTCAAGGAAAATCTCCTATACATATACACCTTTGTGCATTACTAATGATCCTACCAATAAAATCTTTTAAAATGTTATTTAAATTAGATTGTTAATTAATACCTTCGCTATGTTAGTTGTGATTATTTTAATAATTTACATACAAGTAATACATTTCGTTTTAATGATTTACCTACTTTATGACAGCATCATTTACCTTCTTAGCCTACTAATTATATACACTCACATTAATAAAGTTCATTTACTATCTAGTTCTTTTGAATAATACCACTTATTTGATTTTAAGTGTCCATTTTTCACTTTGTCCTTGTAACTTATTACTATATAAATCAAATAATAGCAATTAAAATGTCCTTTGCATTCACTGCAATATTTTTATAAAATGTCACACTAAATGTTAATTTATCTTATTATCTAACATTTAATTAGTGCTTAATTAACTAAATACATTTTTATATTATGTTTTGACAATTAAAGTACATAACTTTCTTGGTTAAGCCAGCTTGAATGATATCATCGCGTCACTTACCCTAACGCGGATGATTCATCAGCATCGGCTCGCTTCTTAAGACATCTTCTTCGATTTCTTCCTCTTCCTTCATCTTCAATTCTCTGATTCATAGTATTTTTTCAATTGTCTGGCATTAAATTTTCCACAGATCTAATTTATTACTATATCATTGCAATCAACGAGTACACATGTAGCTTCGTTTTATTTTATTCATTAATCTCCTACTCTTCACTCATCAACATTCATCACTAATTATCATCTTTGGTTTATGCATTTTCATATAACCAATGTATTTAATGTATTTTATTCAATATTTTCAAATTTAATCATTATATTTTCAAATACTCTGAAGTTCGCCTTCTTAATACCTTTTCATTTATTTATTCTCAAGTTATATTTATGATGACATATTTGTATGTCTCATCAATATAGTGCTGTCACTAACGCACGTGTTTTGTTTGTAAACAGTAAGGTGTTTGACCTAGGGGTTTGCGTCACATGTTTTCCTAATAGCCGGTCGGCCGTTCCCGTTACGCTGGTACGATGTGCCGTACTTACACTTTGAAGATTTACGACCCTTCTCTGTCTTTTTCTATGTAAGTGAGTGAGAAATGTGTCGCACCTTTCCTTGTGTCGACCCCTCTTGGGTATATACACGCTAAACAGCTTGCCTCTCCTAAGGCAACCCCTCGTAGTAGTCTCGCTATTGTTTAGGTACACGCTGGGTAGTTTTTGCCGTTTCCTCCAATAACTTTCTCTAAGTAAGCACGCACCGGTCTGCTTATGTCGTCGTTTCCAGGCCTGCGTACAACACTGTTGTTCGACAATTAGTTCACCCCTCGTGTACTTACATAACAAAGTTTTATTTCTTAAGTTTCTAAGAAATCTTACCTCGAGTGCTCGTACTCTCCTCTCAGTACTATCACGATTCTTTACAACATTTTTAAGTCGTCTAGCAGAATTCTTTCCTCTCCTTTTTCTCATAACGTTTCTTATCCATGATGAATATGCATACGGATCTTGTATGTCCTTCCGCTTTACGTCATCCATGGCTTGCGTGAACTGGTTTTCAGCTTTATAACATGTGGTATTCGTTTCAACTTTAAACTTTCCCTCCATGCTTCTTATTGGTGCAGCTCGACTACTTCGCCGATCCATGCTTATTTTACAGGCTGGATACTTCATCATAGGATTCACTGATGCAGTACCTCTTCCCGTGTTAATTAATTTGTGCTTTTTATGCCTTCTACTTGGTAGTAGTAAATTTTTATAATGTCTATCCATGTCTGGATCATCCTCCGATACCGCCAGATACCGAGAAACAAAGTCATTTCTCTTCTTAATCCATTTCTTCCTTGGCTTGCTAATGACATTCGCATTAGATCCCACCGTTGATAATTTCTTGATACCTGATACATCTGTAAGATCGACAGTGTTATCAGTATCTTGTACTTTCTTCATATCTTCGTAATTCTCATTCACCACTTCTTCTTGCTTCTTCTGGGCTTCGCTACTGTCCGCTTTCAAGGCATCCTTCGTTTCAGTTGCTATGGAAACGTTCCTCACCATCAAATTTCTCGCTGGCTGAAGGCCTCTGATAGGTCCTTACGTCTCCCCGATTTTCGCCCTGACGATCGTTGACCCGTTTCGACGAAACTATGGCTATTAGGCACTTGTCGATCAGTCTATTGTCTGAGTAAACTCTGTGTTTCTATAGATTCCCATTATCTGTACTTTCAGTCTCCCTGGCGTATTGTTCTGTGTCCTAACCCCTTTTTTCTGGCTATTAACAATTTTGAACATCTGCTGGTCGTTGAAGTCACCCCAACTTTCCCTTCGTAAATTCTTGTCTGTCAATTAGACGATAACTCCAGCTGCGTAACATGACTGTAGTCTTTGTCAGCCTATCTTCCAGTATTGTTTCTTAAGGTGCAGCGCATCCGTTTCATTGTAGTATGGAGTCTCACTTGTTTTTGTCGCTTATCGTCTACTGACGTAACATGGTCAACATCTGCTACAATTCTCGGTACGGGTGTGAATGTCCTCGCTTACTTCGTTACAGCTGCGGATAGCAATAATTCTGGACGAAACTTTCCCTGTCATCTTACGCCACCAAATTCTATAGTTGGATTGAACTTAATGTGTTTCTATTGTCAAGTCTGCGACGCTTCACTGACACCTTCTCATTACTCCTTATTTATTGCTCCAACTATGAGTCGTTGACACTGGCCTCGTGTGAACGTACTCTGCCGAGGTGAAAATTTAAAAATTTTTAAAATTTACTGCTCGTTACAGATGACTTGTTAAACAAACAGGCGCTCTCGAGAATCCACTAGAAACAGTGTCCTTGAACACACTGCGCTGACCGGTATGGTCTGGTATAGACCCGGTAGTTGACGCGTAATTGTCTTTCACCGCAAAGTAGTAGCATTATGTACACACACACATATTACAGCTGGAATATTCGAGAAACTTGTAGAACGTTCCGCATTACGTAATAATATTATGGGTTTATTATGTTTTTCCCTGTATTGAAAGTATGACACTCGATTTTTGAACTCACATTTTACATTTATTAATGTTTTATTGTTAATGTTCAAATTTTAATAAAAATTTAATTCCATATATTTGTAAACAATCTGGACGAAAAAGTTGCTTTAGAAGACGGATCAGTCACAATCGGTTTATCTACAGATATACTACCCTTGTGCGATACCATCGACATGGTTCGTTACAAAACGTAATGAATAGGCCTACAGATGTTTCTACGACCGCGTATTAACAAAATGTTTATTCTCTTGTGTTGCCATGAAAGCGATTCACTTGCCCTTGATATATAACACGTATAATTACATAGGCTGTAGTGCGCGTAGTAGGCAGTTGATGTTTCCATCCGTCCCTCACGCAGACAATTTCTAGCCAAACCCCTTCGCTAAGCACGTAACACGTTATTTACATCATTCACGTTTAAAAACAAACTGAAACGAAACGTCTAGCTCGTTGTGAGCCTCGGGTTGATGAAAGAAATTTTATGACGGAGCAGAGGGAAGTTCACTGCTATACCCCTAGCTGTAACTCTGATCTTTTCAGGCAAGAGGAGCACCGTACTGCAGCTATAGTCTTATATAATACGTACAAAGGTGAGTGGACCGCGTTAAAACAACAATTAATGTTAGCCATTAGACCGCGGAAGAGGAGCCAGATTACGTTATGATTAAAGCTGCAATCGGTGAACAATTTTGCATACGAGTACAACCTAATCTGCAGGTTAAGGCATGTCAAGATACGATCAAACTAATCTTTGGTAGCTATTTACACTGGAAAACCAGCGCTTATTTTAAGTTACCGTTGCACGTTTTCGAAATTCTCAAAGCTAATCTGCTTTATACGAAGCCCTACATTGAAGAAGTATCACACTGAATGCCACTGTACAATTTTGTAAAACCTAGTTGCTAATTTTAACTGAACTACTATTTTCAAAACTTAGGTACTTTTTTAACCTCATAACATTATTCATAGATAAATTTGGTATCTCAGCGCTTGCACCGCACGTGTGCGTGTATGTAGTTGAATAATTTCATTAAAACAATTGGACAACTGAAAAACACATCTTCAAATGAAACATTAAGTACTGTTATATCATATACAATCACTGCTAAGTGTCTTGTAAACGCGTACAAACATATTCACATATAATGTGCCCCATGAGAAAACTGTAGCCCATTAGCAGGAATATGACAATACTGTTACGAGGATCACGTGCATCGTATTCTTAACACAGTGAGAATAAATTACTAAACACCAGATGAATCGCTAGTCACCAATTTTTATTGACGCTTCTCTAAAACACACTCATATTACCAGTGCACACTATACACAATCGACAATAAAACTCACCAGATTAAACAAATTAAAAAAAATTACAACAATAGTCGCCATCACAAATAAGCAAATAAACACTTGAAACTTTCACTAAGGTTCTACTTCACCGTGCGCTCACATGCGGAGCGCATTGATGTGATAATGTGTCTTTATAACAGTGGTACAATGGTACTCTCCGTGTACGCCAATCAGATTGTCCCGTTAGTATAAAAATGTTTAACAGAAAGATGTCTTGTCTCGGCGTTGCCACAATTAGCGTTTAGCAACTGCAGCTTAACACCTTCAATGAAGGCGACCCGTCGTGTTGTCGTCATTCTGCTGTCAGTGTAGGCCTCTAATTAAGTGATACAAGAACGTGTCAACAATACAACTACATGCGTGGAGCTAAAAAAGTGACTAGACTTTGGAAGCCGTCGTAAATGGTTTCAGCGAGCCTGCTTTAACACTTCTTATCGCTTGAATCTATGTAACTCACAAGCTGAAATGCGTAGAACTCAGCAGACCGCCGACAGCTGGCCCGCGTTTGTCTTTAAATAAGCAAATAAGGAGGTCACTGGTGGTGTTCAATATTATGTAGAATCTTCTAGGCGCCATTACATTAATCAGGCAAAGTAAAGGTTTCGCAAGCACTGCTAGTCTATGCCAAATGTCTTCGCGCGGGCTAAAATTTTGCATCTAGTTGCCGACTAACAAATACATGGCAAAGCGTCACAGAGGCTGTACTTGCTGTTTATGTAATCATATCTAAAACTAAAAACTATACGTCGCTTTCAGAGCAATGATTGTGAAATCTACACTAGTAGCGACTGGTCAGTAATCTCTTTTTCATGACAACCTGACATGTTTAGACTGACTACAGAGGAGCAATTGGTGGTGGCAGTCTTCCTATGGCGGTTGGGGGGGGGGGTATATGCAGGACTGTGCGCGAGTAGAGAGCTTTCATGAATGACGTTTATTTTACAATTACTTGTCTTGTTAGGAGAAGGTATGCATGCAGTAGACTGTATGCTATTATAAATGTTAAGCTACCTCACCGAATGAGTTAAACTGAACAAGGAATAGACGAAATTTCTGGATGCTGTTTGCGGCTCAAAACCTGCATGACGTTTTCTGACAATCGGCATAGCTCAAGTTTAAATCCTATCTCGAAGCTTAGTGAACTTTACTAGCTTCTGCTATAAATATGCCACCTCCTACGGCTGATTCAGCTCTACTAAATCATCATCATCATCTGCAAGGATTAAACCAAGGATCGTTTGTTTCGGTCTCAAACAGTGAAAGAGTCTAGAGCTGGTCACTCCAGGGCTACCTCGGACGTCCCACACCTCTCCGCCCCTTCGTCTTATAGTTCCATAGTTGTTTGGGGATGCGGCAGTCATCCATTCAGCAAAGATGTTCCCACCAATTCAGCCATCACTGGACACAATGAAGTCGAGTATACTCATAATGTTCAGTTCCTGCCGTATATCTGTGTTTCTTCTATGATCATGGAGTGTATACCCTGCCATGTGCCTGAGAAATCTCATTTCAGCCGCTTGGATACGACTGGCCTGGCCTTTCGTTGAAGTCCAATTCTCACACCCATAAAGAAGTGTGGGAAGGGCCACCACCTTGTAGAATTTTAGGCGTGTTTCTTTACTTGCTGACTTAAGAGTTCGCCTGATGGTCCCCCATATAAAGTTTACTTATGCAAGTTATTCACAACGTCGTTGCTTGTATTTTAAGACACTCTGTAGCCCAGGTATTCAAAATTTCTGACTTGTTCCAGAGCAGTACCATCTATAACAGGTTTTGCCCGTACAGGATCAGTTCCACGAGAAGCCATTACCTTGGTCTTAAGAGTGGATCCAGAGATTTGTAATCCAGAGTCTTTGCAGATTCAATTTAACAAATGTATACCCATCTGCAGCCTGCTCTACTAAATCATTAACAAACAATTTACACTTCGTCGATTTGATTTTTCCAATTTCACGGTCATGGAATCAGAGGTCCATTTCATGTAAGCAATCGGATCAGCATGTGCAGGCACACTGTACCTTACAATTCACTTTACATGAGTGTGACGAGTCACAATTATTGAGTGTGTTGTTTTGCTCCCGTTGCACGTATGCAATACGCGGCACGTAGACCATAACATTGCTACTGGCACCAGCGCTTGTAGCGTAGACTACACTTTTTAACGAGCAGAAGACCTCCTGCAAATCAGTTGACTGTTTTGCTGTTAAATTTTATTTCTACTGCCGTCTGCATCACCAGAATTTCTTTGTTGTTCACGTTTAATTCATCATGTTAAATGGCTTGAACCCAGGAACCTTGAACCAACCTTGAAAATATGTAGCGAACTATTTGGACTGAACTACAAGCTATTTGGATTATACGGACACGTGCGCGATGTTAAACAATTACGTTGGGATTTTGTTACTTTTGAGACGACTTTTTAATTAAAAAGATATCCTGATGCAGGTACCAAATGTCCTGATCTTCTGAAACAGTTGTCAGCTTTTAAAATTTTCTTTTATATAAAAGTTTTTCGACTTACGGAACAGTTCAGCCAAATTGCCCAGTCTTCAAAACGGCCTGTTTCCGTGTCTCATCGGCTTTAAGGAGTTTTGCAAGATTGGTTCACTGAAATACCTGTTGATGTTGGAACCCCAACTTTTATCTCGTGTTGACAAAACGTCCCGCCCCAATGATATCTAATTTTTCAGCCACCAGACAACTTCTACCATTAAAATTTAAACAGAAACTACTACCATTTTGAAAATTTTGAACAGAATGGAATTAAAACCGTATTAACGGTTAATCATAAAAGTTATGACCTTCAATGTATTTTGGGAAATCTCAGAGAACATGTGCATGCCAAGCGCTTAAATTTGCATCTTTCTTGTGTTTCCGATATTGCCAAATCCAAATTAATGAAAATTGTCACACTTCTACACATTATAAATATTTTAAAAGAAAACCAACCATTTGCACAGTTACTGAGTTTGATGCACAGTATGATGCTTGATGAGGTTATTTCTTCAATTGCTATTATACGTTCAGTAGAACTTTCTATTAGTGGCTGACAGCGGCTTCAGAACCACTTACGAACTACAATCGTTTGAATTGCGTTACTGCTGACCCGTGAAGAATCACAGATCTCCTTTGTCTTCAGAAAGCTGTGAGCACATTTATTACGTGTAATGACATTTTTAGGGCAACGTTTTAGTACAAGTGAAGACTTTTACACTCTTGACTTTTAGACCTTCATTTTATTTTATAAATTTAGAATCCAATTTAACTATAAATAAAAAATTGATCATTTAATAATAATCGATTTTAATTAACGTTTTTTGTAAAGTTTTGATGTATCGTATCAAACCATAAAATTACCAATTTTTAAAATAAAATTATCATTGAATTTGTGCAGCCCATGTACATTTTTTAAAGTTCTGCCCTACATGAATAATTGTGTGTATGTGTTTAAAGATCTAATATTTCAACTTTTATCTGTCAGTGAATTTAGACTGCAACTTTTTGTCTTTTGTGCCCCCAAACATTTTGGCAACTCTATGCCTTTGTTCACGTATAGCATTTTTGGCATAAAAATTTAGCGAGTGGTTTGTCATATATCATCGTCATCATCAGCCGTGGCTCTACAACCCTTGGTGGGTCTTAGCCTGCTCCAAGAGTCGATTCCATTCCCCCTATTGCGTGCCCTGGCTTTCCAGTTTCTTATGTTCAGCTTTCCGAGGTCCTCCTCTATCTGGCCTTTGAACCTACTTCGGGGTCTTCCCCTTTTTCTACTACCCATTGTTTTCTGGTAGAAAATATGTTTCGTAGGCTGTCCTTCCTCCATTCTCTCTATGTGTCCAACCCACCTTAGCCTGTATATTTTGATTATCCTGACAATGTCCGGTTCTTTGTAAAGATGGTATAGTTCATAATTCGAATTTTTTCTCTTGAGCATTCACAAGAATAGCTTTTTCACAGGGTGAGGTCGTCAGCCTCACGCCCAACCTCCAACCTGTAGGACCAGGTATTTTGATTTTGGGGTGTTCTTCCCCTAGACAGGCTGCCTTCACCTCGGCTATAGAGTCCTGTCCACTCTCGCAGTTCACCTGCCGTACCACTGCCCTTCAGTTCCCCCCGGTGATGTTCCCACCGTTTTCGGCCCCATGCCAATACTGGTGGGTGCTGGTGCCCTCCACCAGGGATGTTTCTTGACTTCCCAGTCTAGATCCGTACTGTTCTGCGAAAACAGGGTCACCTCGAGTAGGATGTGGCTCTTCACCACGCAGTACGGTCTTGGTTGGGTAGAAGCTAGGGGCTCCATTGGGGCGCTATCACTTCCTCCAGCCCTGAGACTTGTGAGGACAAGTGCCCAGTCAACCCGAAGCAAAGGTGTTACCTCTCCAAGATCCCTCTGGTTTGACATATACAGACAGTATAATTATTACTAAAGAACTATTACAGTTATTACAAAGAACCGTAGTCTCACCAAACAACCGTAATCACTATAGAAACAGCCATTAATTTACAACTTGTAAAGATCATCATCATCTTCATTTTCAGGCATTAGGTCATAGACCTGTTGCGCCATCCGGCCGTGATAGAACTCACGCCCCACCCCAGCCAGAGAAATATTACGCAACCTTTAACCCACGCCCGGGGGCAAGCCGTGCGGTGGGGAAGGGTGTCGTTTATGTGTGTAGTATATTGTGTGCCCTTGTTACTTATCTGGCCCGGGTATGCCAGAGAAGACGTACGTATTATTTGTCCGCGTACGTGGGGGTAGACGAGCAAATGCGAGCCGTGACCTTGACTCGATCTCACCACATCGGCAGCGCAGCAACGCTCTGATTGTGAGTCAGAGACGGTACCACTGTGCCGGCTCGCCTACCCAACTTGTAAGATAACGGTACTAATTTTACTAGTTCGGTCTACCCCCCCGACTACCCCCAGAAACCTTCTAAAACGACTCCTATTATATTTTTGACTACCGAAAACACTCTCGTCGACTTCTGTTGTTTCACCGACACCATACATTTTTATACTGTACTCCAACAACTGCACAGAAATTGCTTTCCTAAACTCAGAAGTTACTTGCTGTTGTCTTCCTGTCGAACTCAGTCAACTTTGTGAATCCTGAAATTGGGTCTGTTTCCTTAGGCTTTCACGGCCAAAGGCGTCGTAATTATTAAAATTACTATTCGGGCTGTGGTCTTCCAATTTCGTCGTGTCGATAGCTGTTAATTACTCGACTAGACGTTTCGGTCTCACCGCTAGAGGCCATCGTCAGTGAAAGGACTTAAAGAACTGACAAGGTGTACATCAGTACACCCACAGAACTGTGGCAAAGAGCCTTAACACCAACACTGTGGTAAAGGTCGAGTAATTGACACCCTTCGTCACGAAGAAATTAGAAGACCACGGCCCCTTACAGAGCGGATAGAAATTCTGAAATTGGGGTATTTGAGACCCACGAGAATAAAACGCACAGCTCAGTTCTGGTGGAATCCTTACTACGCCAATAAATGTTTTATCTCGTACATATCTTGAACCGCATCGATTCGCCCTGCAACAGTACTTAGATTTTTCTTCATCTCTTTGCTGAGGGGCTTGTTATCACCACATTTCTTACAGTCAGTTCTACTTGTAATAATGTTCCGATCTGTGATACGTTGTCTTATCCTTAAGTACTTATTAAAATAATTTATACTTTTTAAATTCATCTTTGCAATTAAAAAGACTGTGGAGGGGGGGGGAGTCCGGCCGAGTCGGCTTCGTACAAAAGAAAAAAATCAAGTTAAGACTAATCAACATTATTATATTTAAAGTGGCTGAAAAACCTGTGAAAACATTCTGAAATCAGTTCCATTAAATCGAACGATAATAACACAATAAAAATACGCGTTATCGAAACATCGTTAACAAGATACTTATATTGCCGGAATTGATTTTCCAATATTTCAATTTCAGATGCACGAGCAAATGCTGTGTAATAAACCTGTTTGTATATTTAAAAAAGTGTTACTACTATATTAGCATACACAGATGAAAAAACAATAAAACAGGCTAAAAATTAAGAGATTAACAAAATTCATCGACTTTTTTCGACCCTCTGGGGGAGGGGTCCGGTCCCATTCGTCCGCTCCGCTTAAATACGCCCCTGATAGAGACATTTAACGGTCTCACGAATTGTACAGTTCTGCGCACGTCTTGTATACGCGTACTGTAAGGTGGATCGTCACCAATACTGCGAGTCGAACAGGCCATCAAAAACTCATCTTATAAACGAATAGATATTAACATAGTGGATGCATCGTCACTACTACTACTACTCTACTACTTTTGTTTCGGTAAGGAGTGAAAACCTGTCGAGTGTTGTGTGCGCTACGAGACAAGACGGAGTGCAAGTTTTGGTATCATCGAATCCCCACTAACTTTCACTATGGAGTTACAAGTTCAGTTCAGCACCCACATTACGTTTGTATACGTCCAGCTAGTAGGCTACTACTACAGCAGTGAATGAATTCAGCAATAACTATATGCTTATTTGTTATTCAGTTTTCTGTTATTTAATTATTGTTAGCCTATCTCCTACGTCAGGGGTTAACGTATATGAACCAAAACGCTAAGCCATTTTTCTTATAGATCTGAACATTATTCGGAGCTGTCCTCGAGAATACATGCGTAAGATTTGGGAAAGCCCAAGGGCCTCTAACGTCGAGAATGTACATGGCCTTGAGTCATGGCCGGATTAAAGCTATGAGAGGCCCGGGGTTCTGTAAGAGCAGGGGCCCATGTATGAAATTTTCGCTTTTTGCACAATACTTTACTTTATTCAGACGATTATTTAACAAATATAATAAACTGAGGAACTAGATATAAATAGCCAACGAATCAGAAATAAATAGCTTATAAACTTTACTGGTTTGGCTTTTACCGTAACCTTATGTACCTAAACGTGTCCCCAAGTTTAATTTAAATCCGTGATCCGCACTTCAGGTACTCTCCTTGTTAGTGCAGTTTTTAATATATCGCTTGCTCGGAAAATTTTATTTATTCGTTCGAAAATGAGAATATTTAAATGATCGGGCATGGGGTCCCCGAAGAGCGGAGCCCGGGGCTTTAGCTCCCCTTAGCCCCCTTAATCCGGCACCGCCTTGAGTACATAAATAGATAACGGTTTACGAGAAGCTTTGTCTGGTGTATTATCGTTTGTACATCAGAAACATGGGCGCTGGAGAAGAATTAAGAGAGATATTTGAAGCTCTGAAATTTGGAAGTTGGATAAAATTGAAAAGTTTAAGTGAGTGGACAGAGAGACAGATAAGGAGGCACTAAAAAAGAGCAGCAAAAAGACGAAGTGTTCTGAATCATATCAGTAAAAAAAAAAGAAACCCAATTGAACTGGTCATACTTGTATTGACCTGAGGAGGAACTAATTAATGGAGAAGTAATCAATGAAGTAAAATGGAAGGCAAAGACGTAAGATGAAAGAGGGCACGAACGATGACCGGAAAAAGGAGGGAAAGTACTATCCGAAGAACCCGAAGAGAGCTTCATACGATTGGACTGCGTGGGGGCATAATTCAGATAAAATCAATTAAATCAATTTACAAAGAAACGGTAAGCATATGCGACGCTCATTCAATAAGTAAAAGAGGAAACTGCTTTTTGTTTTAATACAATTTATTTAATTAACTTAACAATTACCTGATTTTCGACATCATCTCATAATAAAATTATACACTTGTCAATTGGTGTATTACTTTATTTTATGCCTGCAGAGCGTAAGTCTTTGATTTGAAGTTTGAACCAGTTTTGCAGTTTCTACCTTTTTCGTTGTTGTGAAATTTGATCAACGTAGAAAACTGCTTAAGGTGACCAAAAAACAAGTCAGATAGGGCAAGGTTTGGTCTATAAAGCGGATAAGTCAGAACATACCGGCCTAATTTTTCGATGGTTTGGAGCGTTGATTTTGCAGTAGACCTACTTGGGCGACCATTATCATGAAAAAGAAGCACTCCTTTTCTCGCAAACCACATCTTTTTTCTGTACCGCAGACTTCAGTTTATTTTAAAGATATTTCTATAGTAGTCACTGTTGACAGTATGCTGCCCTTCCGAATCGCAGAGAACAGGACCCTTGCCATCCCAAAAGATCGTGAACACCATTTTTCTGTCCGATGGACCGGTGAACCGGAACGGTTTTATTCCATGTTTTGTCCCTCGACTTCTTGCTCATAATGATGACCCAGGTTTCCTCGCAAGTCACAAGACATGTCAAAAATTCGCCTTCTCCTTCAGATGATGGTGTTTAAATTTACTACACACGCGAAGTCTGGTTATTCTGTGATTTTCTGTAATCTCTCTCTCTCTCTCTCTGTACCCATCTTACGATGAATTATGGTATTCAGTTTATTACAAACTATTGAATGAAATATACCAATGTTTGCATTACAATTATCACAAATCTCTTCTATTGTAACTTGCTTGTTTTCTTGAGTAACCTCATCAATACAAGTTTCCAGAGCTGGAGCTGAAACATCAATTGGTCGTCCTGCAAGCTGTACACCAGTAACACTTACTCGGGCATTTGCCAACTGATCAAACTACTTATAAAAATGTTCACTGTTCATACAACTTTTACTATAATGTTTAAAAATCCCAAGTAAATTTCAGATGGTTTTACACTTTTAGAAACAAGAAATATTATCATTCTTGGATTTTGTTGTCCATGACGTGTCCGTTGATTAACTAATTATAAGTATAATACTAACTACTGACTCGTAACACTAAGCTTTTTATTGGTAAAAATGCCTGAACCAGTTTTCGCTTATTACAAGCTTCATCAGAGGCACTAAACTCCACCACCGAATCCACCTTTTCAAACCACCTCATTGAAGCAAACCACACATACACAAACATAAAGAGCAACATGGATATTCTACACGTACACACAAAAGGGCGAAAACTAGACACTCTTGAACAACTAACTATAAATATACAAATACACAAAAACACAAAAAAAGACATCCTGAACGAACAGATACAATTCAAATCACACGTACTGTTCGAACATATCACACCGCACACACACAACATCCATCTTTCAAACGACGGCGCCGTCACCAAGAACAAGACGGACAGCGCTCCTAGTGGCAGCCTCTGATGAAGCTTGTAATAAGCGAAAACTGGTTCAGGCTATAAGAAAAAAATTTATGTTTTTACCAATAAAGAACTTAGTGTTCCGAGTCAGTAGTATTATACTTATAATTAGTTAAATATTATCACTAACCGCTTCAAAAGTACATTTACCGAAAGGACTCGCCATTATAGAATGAATATTAAAGGCTATTTGTATTGAAAGATTTGTCAGACACCTGTTTTATATCGAAGACAGGAATGGCAATTTTAGATTTGCAAATGTACATCTGATTTAGATATTTTTTTTAATTACAGCTGTTTTTCTCTTAACTTATTGAATGACCCTCGTGTACCGATTGAAACTGTCACGAAGAGAACTAATCTTGTGACAATATATTTGATAATCTCAACCCTCTGTCCAGCTTTACGTATGGTCATCCATCCATATGCCACACGACCCTATTTCATGATGCTGTGCTTGTCTATGTGAGGTAGGCCTACATAGGTATTCTCATGTTCGGATTGGGATGCTCACAGAGGAAATTTTCAGTACCAGCGAGAAACGGAGCGTACGGAGAAATCAATCTGGGGGGGGGGGGGGGGCTGAACCTTAGCAGTCCATATATTTATATAGCACTCTTCTACAACTTATAGTATAAGATAGAGTACATACGCCAGTTAATGGTTACAATTTATTAGTAGGCGTATTATATTCAGTAGGTTTCACATTTTCTTTATTAAAAATGTATTATTCGTGATTGGGAGACTTATAAAAAAAATATCCAAAAATTTCGTATAAACGTAGTGTTTTTAAAGTAATTTGTTTTCATTATTACACCAGCATTATTCAAGATATGAAATTAGGAACATTATTAAAATTATCAATTTATTTATCGACTGATATCTGCAAAAAAGTGCTGAATTTAACTTAAGTATTAAATAATATTTTTATGATAAATGTTTACGTACGTATTTAAGTTTCATAAAAATATTATTTAATACTTAAGTAAAAATTAGGGTTCACTGGTAGTAGTGGCCGGGCCAGTGTGGCGCCGTCAAATGAGAGCGAGACAGAAAGAAGCTTACTGAACGTTACGCTCAGCGTAATACACCACTTCTATAAATTATAACTAAAGTAATAATTGTTATTATAAACTACTTATTTTGTTAGTATTTATATCCCAGTCCAAATGGACCGAAATAATGCAATTTTGTAATTTTAAACGAGAGACTAAGTAAATTAAGGAAGTGCATATTACATTTTTACGGTTTGAAGGGGGGGGGGCTTGAGCCTACTAAGTCCCCTCCTGCTTACGCCACTGTCTCCAGTCAGTACGGCGACTTAGGTTTCACCCATCTCTAAACTAGATACCCTTTGTACAATCAGGCCTAAACCTACGTGTTGGAGTATTTTGTTAATAACATATATTATACTGTGCAACGCAATTAACAAACAATATTAGAACAGCTAACATAATATACGTCCAGTGCTACTACCTACTACGTATTTTAACAATGTGTTAACTGTAGATTCTTTTGGACAATTATAGGCCTGTATTAGTAGTCAGAAAGAATGGTCAACCATTACCAATTTATTTGAAACATAAAAGTGTATCAGAATGATAACATTTCATTTCTATATAAGCTGTACCAAGGTTATCATAGTGACTAATACTAGGATTTGTTCTGACAATAATAACGTACAGCGCTTGACGAAGTTATGTAACGCTGAGGCATATGACGCACTAAGTCATTGTGGTCAACTTTCCTCTTTGTAACGCACCGACAGCTCACTAGATAGCAGCACCACGTTAAACCCGTAAGCCAGCACTCTCTGGTAGACAACAAACAAACAACATTATTCTTATTTCAATATTAAATCCATTAAACCACTGTATTTGGTATGCTATTTCTAAAAACATGTCTTGTTAATATTAGGGTTATATATTGAACCATTTGGAATTTAAAATTTATGAAAGGGGAACTACAACAAATTGCTTTGTATATCAAATATTTTTTGGCTTTTTTTAAGATACAAGAATTTATTTCAATTTTGCTAATCTAGATTAATTTTTGTTTGTCTACTAACTACTGTACTTACATTGCAGATGTTTCCGTTTTTTGTTTGCGTCTTCCACTTTCAGTTCCTTAAAACGGTTTTTATTAATCACTTTGCTTAAAAACAAAGAGACGAAAATTGTAATAAAAGTTAGAAATCAAAACTTATAAAGAAGCAAATAATATTTGAATTTAGCTGGCTTCCAGTATTAATAAAAATTGGTTTTTGTAATTTTTATTCAGATGAATGTATACAGCAAAGCGAGAGCCCAACCAGACTTTTCCTCTGCATATAGCATGATGTGAAATGAAAAAGATAAGCCTATGATGTGTCAATAAGCTTATGATTTATAGCTTATTTGTAAAAAAATAAACAAATGCATAAATAAACATTTAAAAATGATATTATTATATGTATATAAACTTTCACAATATGAACTTACTTTCTTTATCACTTCCCCATACGTTTCGAGGTGATGTTCCTCTTCCTCAGTGGGAGTAAATACTGAATGTCGTTTTACAGAATAACGGTTATGGACTATAGGTGTGTGTGGTGGGTGCCCCTACACTAAATGCACTACCGAAATTACACAAACCAAATATTCCCACAGGCCACTTATAAACAACACACAAGCACGTGCACACAAAATAGCTAGACACTTAGATAAATTAATCAGAAATAGCATAAATTTAACAAACAACACCACCGTCAAAAATAATCTAGATCTAGTGAATAAAACTCAACATATCCACATTCCACACAATTCCACACTAGCTTCATTCGACATAACAAACCTATACACCAATGTTCCCATAAAAGAAACTATAACTACATTAGAACAATTACTAAAAATAAATAACACACCTGAAACACACATAAAAGAGATCATCCATCTAACAAAAATTATCACTGATCAAAATTATTTCGCACACAATAACATGTTTTACACTCAAACAGATGGACTACCCATGGGCTCCCCTATATCAGGTATATTAGCCGAAATATTTATACACACCATAGAACAGGAACACATACTGAACAATAACAAATACACCGATAAAATAATATATTGGCACAGGTATGTTGATGACGTTTTACTCCTCTACAACGGCAACAAAAGACAAATTGAAAATTTCCACAAATACATTAACACTATACACCATAAATTAAAATTCACACTTGAAATAGAACTAAATAATAGCATAAACTTCTTATACCTTACAAT
Source organism: Magicicada septendecula (assembly GCA_034769895.1). Classification (NCBI taxonomy): domain Eukaryota; kingdom Metazoa; phylum Arthropoda; class Insecta; order Hemiptera; family Cicadidae; genus Magicicada; species Magicicada septendecula. The sequence continues at coordinate 129,792,217 of CM068368.1, forward strand.
CACCAAAACAAACAACACACACACATACAAAATATACAGGAAACCCACCAATCAGACATGGTCATACATAACTCATCCAACCACCCAACTCAACACAAACATGTAGCTTTCAACTACATGCTCCATAGGCTCACTTCATTACCCCTAAACACACATGACTATCAAGAAGAATTAAACACAATCATATATATAGCAGTCAAAAATGGATACAACCCCGATTTAATAAATAAGCTACACAAACGCATCCTAAACACAAAAAGTAAAACACATCAGACCAACAGCACACAACCCAGTAAATACATAACACTTACATACTACAATTCCAATACGGACAAAATTGCAAACACATTTAGAAAACATAATTATAAAGTAGCCTACAGAACCAACAACACCATTAGGAAACACATAAATAATACTAACAAAGACACAGAAACATACAGCAAAACAGGGGTATATAAATTAAATTGTAATGATTGTCACCAATTCTACATCGGCCAGACAGGAAGATCTTTTTCCTCCAGATTTTCAGAACATTTAAAAGCCCTCACCACAAACTACATACATTCCACATTTGCCACACATTTACAAAACGAAAACCACAGTTACACAAACATAGAACACAACATGGAAATATTACACTACTTACCTAAAAGTAGAAAACTAAACACAGCTGAACAATTTGAAATATACAGATATCACACACTACAACCAAACAACATATTAAATCAACAATTACATTATAGATCACATACACTATTCGATACACTGATCCAAACACACAATATGAACCTCAGTGTCAATACCCTCCCACCATCAACCCCCACCACACACACCCAGTGACGGATTAGTGTCACTTTTGGGGGGGGGGGGCGGAGGGCAAGACTAAAATGACCAAACTCCAACAAAAATTATCCAAGATGTATCTTTTCAGAATGAATTATGACACCACGGAAACTCATTTTCAGCACTATTTTTCTGTTTGTACATTTTTATTATTTCTTTTTATAAGTACAAAATAGATTATTTTAATTTCATATTATTATATTATCCATACAAAAAAATAAAAATAGAATTTAAGCATATTTTTAAACATTTTATACATTCCGAGGTTTTTATTAACTTATAATATACCACAAAAAAGCTAATCAATGAAAAAAAATTCATTTTAAGTATTATTCTAAGCAGTAAAACAAAATAATTCTGTTTATAAGCAAAAGAGAATTTACAAAGAGAGGAATTTGTTCAAAAGATAACATAATAAATAATTTCCAAAGATACAAAAACACTAAAATATAGTATAAAAGAATTACAGTATTTCTGTTCTTTTTCTTTCATCTTTCATGAAAATATTTCTTTCCTTCTCTTTCCACCTTTCTCAATATATCTGTTTATGACTTTTGTTTTTTCAATAACAATATCTTTATGAATATACATAAGGGCTAGGCCAATTAAACGTTTTTGGCCACAACGATTTCGAAGCCATGTCTTTGTTATCTTTAAGGTTGAGAAAGACGTCTCAGCTGTTGCAACTGATACTGGTAATGAGGCAAGTATTACTAAAAGATGTTTTATTGTGGGAAACATTTCTGCAACACAATAACCTAAGCATTCTATTGCTGATGATGGTAATGGAGTTTTGTTGTAGTTTTCTCTTTTCCATTTTGCCATCCAAATGTTCATTTCAGCCTTTAAATCAGATTTAAAGGCACTATTGTCTTTTTCCATGGTCTTGCCATATTTTTTTGAAATCAACTCAATATCAGCATTTAGCCTCTTCTTTGTTACAGTATCATTTATACATTCTTTTGGTAAGAGTATATTAAGTCTGTATAATTCTAAGGCACCAGCAGAAAATCTACTCTTCATATCTGTGACAATTGAATCAAGGATTGGTATGTACAAATTTACCCTGAAATAACTTTTAACATAAGATGTGGCAGCATTTGCTCTATTCACTTGCCTAGAAGTGGTTCTAGGGACTTTCAATTCACTGTTGACAGATTTTGCAATTTCCGTTGCTTGCTCAAAAAGTTCATAAATCCAGTTTCTGCATTCTGTCGTTTATCTTCAAGCACAAAAAGAACGTCGGACAAAAACTCAGAAGCCTTGTATACGTCAACGTGTTCTTTTTGGAAATATCTGCTGAGAAGCAAAGTTTGACTAAGGATATCTGCGAGGCAAACTAAAGTAATAATAAACTCGCCATGAGTAATTGAACATAGAAGAGTTTTTGCCATTGCTGAGGACTTATCAGACATAAAAACAGCCCAGTTTGAAATTTTTCTAGAGTCAAAATGATCTTATTAAAATTCTCTAGGAAAACAGCAACAGATAAATGTCTCTCCACCCAACGAGTTTCACACATTGATATCAATTGCCTTCCAACATTCTTCAAAAAAGCATTATTTCTTTTCGGGGAGGCCGTAAAAAAGGAAACTGTTTCCTTTATTATCCCAATTGCATTTCTAACTGCTTGTACATTAGAGGAACTAGAAATTGAGAGGTTTAAGGAGTGGTTTAAGCAGGGTGTTCGTTCTGCGAAGACACACTGATCTTTTATAGTTTTTATCGCCCCTACCAGCTCAGAAGTCATTACAGAACAACCGTCTGTTGCAATGCCTATGCAATAACTTGGATCCAGGTTCATTCCATGAAGGCACTCTAACACCAGTTTACCTAACTTATCTCCTGTTAATCTGGGACTCAACAGGCTCTTCCTCACTCTCACTATTACTTGAAAAGGATGATAGGGTTTCTTCACTTACAACATGATTTTGGGGTTTTGTTTTGTTTTCCCAAAGATTGCCACTGTCATTCCGTGGGTTGATAAAACCAACAAAGTCTTCCCTTATACGTACAGTTTTTACAAACATAACTTAAGAAAATTGATAACTGGGTCTTATGTCAAACATCTGTTGTTTCATCAAAACCAATACTGTAGACTTCATTTTCTTCAATTCTTCTAAGTACTAATGATAAAATTTCCTCCCCACAGCATTCAATCAAATCATTTTGAACGGTCTTGCTCAGAAAGGAATTTCTGTGCCTTATAGAGTCACACTGCTTTTGAATTTGTGCATCTTTACAGACCTCAATTCTAAACTTCATTAGTTCTTTAAAGTTTCCTTGATTTTTCAATGGATTATTTTCAAATCCGTCATCTCGTCGAGCCCAAAAAGGAATATTTTGTCTACCAAGAAACATAACATTATCCAGAGATGATGACAACCTTTCTTGATTTACCTTAGCACGTTGAAGGCTATAAGAATCAACTTGATTTTCCACTGATTTTTCAGGATTGTGGTAAGTTAACAAAAAGTCATTTGCTTTTCCCATTGCCTGTTGGTGATACAATAATTTACTAAGATGTTCTAAATCTCCATCCTTCCCCAAAAGCTTGGCAAATTTAGTTAGTGGTTGATTAACAAGGGTATTCAATTTCATCCCACCATGGTGTCCACCCACATGCACATGGCCAGTAGCAAAAAAAGGGCAAAATTTACAGAAAAGACCTTGCTTCAAATGAGAAAGGACAAGCCACGATTTATGCTTCTCTAGATGATCTTTTTTCAACTGTCGGTTTTCAGTTCTGCCATTATTGATATGTGATGAGTTTGGATACTTGTATCCGGAAGGAGGTTCCCAATGATTTTCGAGAAGATTGGCAAGAATTCTGTCTGAGGGTTTTGTTCCAATGTAATTTCCAATGTCATTTTCATACATTACAGATGACTTCGGCAAAGATTCACTGCAAGATTCATTTTCCCCTAAAACGAAAGAAATTAGTTTTCAATTAAAAGAATTCTGAAATTTGCTTATTTTCCAACGATCTGGATAAGAAAGGCCCTTAAGATAGTTCATAACCTTAACAAACAGAATTAACAAACCTTATGGAATTAACAAACAGAATTCCATAAAACTCAGTATATATATAGATTATTATGAAAAAATATTGTCTTTAAAGTTTCAAATACAAAGCGAGTATAGAAAAAAAGATATAGCAATTAGAAAATGTATTCATTAACATGCATTTTTAGGGGAAATGCGACATTCTCAATTCTCTGAATATCTTTCTATATAACTATTGAATTGACAACCGAATATCGATAACACTTACCTTCTTTAGAAGTTTGGTCCTTATTTCCCTTTGCAATCGTATTGTCTTCAACAGCTTCAAGACACACATTAAATGTTGAAGGTCCAGCAGCATTGTCCAGAGGCACCAATTTCTCACCACTATTGCTACACTTCTTTTTCGTAAAGAAACTTTTCAGCGTTGATTGTCTTTTCATTATAACAAACAACAATAAAGCAAGAGTTAAAAATGTAAACTTGAATCTAACACTTAAAACGAATTTACAAAACATGTAGCAATCAAAATACTTTTAAGCAAGCAAACAATGCGTATAAGGCGAGTGCGTATTTTCGTGTGGCAAATTCCTCGAATTACTAAGGAGCAACGCAACGATCACACAAACGTAAACATCACAGTTTAACAGAAGCGATATCGAAATAAACTATTTTAGTCAGCTAAAGAGCAGACAAGAATTTCAACATTTATTTGATTATTTTTCTTCACTAATATTTTTTCACTATTTCGCTGGGGGGGGGGGGCGAATGCCCCCTCCGCCCCCCTTTAATCCGTCCCTGCACACACCTATAGTCCATAACCGTTATTCTGTAAAATGACATTCAGTATTTACTCCCACTGAGGAAGAGGAACATCACCTCGAAACATATGGGGAAGTGATAAAGAAAGTAAGTTCATATTGTGAAAGTTTATATATATAATAATATTTTATAAAGTGAACGAAGAGGATGAATCAACAAGATAATTAAAAATGATATATAAAATCTATATAATCAATACAGTAATAGGCAGTACTACTACCACTACTACTACTAATAAATAGTCTACAACTATTACATTAACGACTCGGAACACAAAGTTTTTTATAAGTAAAAACATAAAGTTTTACCTTACAACCTGAACCGGTTTTCACCTTTAAAAGGCTTCTTCAGAGGTTGCCGCTGGTAGCGTTGTCCGTCCTGTTGTGGGCGACGGAATCGAATTTCAAAAGATCGATGTTTTGTGTGTGGGGTGAGATATGTTCGAATAATGCGTGCGATTTGAATTGTGTCTGTTCGTTTAGGATGTCGTTTTTATTTGTTTTCGTGTGTTTTTATATTTCCAATTGTTCTAGAGTGTCTAGTTTTCGGCCTTTTGTGTGTACGTGTAGAATGTTCATGTTATTGTCGATGTTTCTGTATGTGTGGTTTGCTTCAATGAGGTGGTTTGTAAAGGTGGATTCTGTAGTGGAGTGGAGTGCCTTTGTGTGTTCAATGTATCTCTGTGTGAGTACCACCTCACACTTCACAGGTGTCTTCAATTCATTGAACTACATACAACACAGGACAAACAGGACAAATGTTAATTTAAAATTTAAAAGCAAAATAAAGCTGAAACTATATTCTTCAAATATGAAAATTTTTTGTGAGAATATTTAACTGATTTCTGAGTGGTTAAAAAATCTGAAGTAACAGTCCTATGTCGTGTTTTAATGTAGTTGTGAAAAGGCTGTTTTCTTATTTTACAGGCTTAAAAGTCGACTGTGTTAAAGATAAACCACAAATTTCTTTTAACTACTGCTTCTTAAGCATTTATTTTAATTTGCTGTGTTATTTCAATGATTGGTGAATAATTGAATTTTGAAATTAATTTCTCGAAAATGAGTGGTTATTACAATCTTAAGCTTAATGTTTTTTGTGACTAAATATAACTAATTCACTACCGATTCGGAACACAAAGTTTTTTATGGGTAAAAACGTAAAAGTATTACCTTATAGCCTGAACCGGTTTTCACTTTTTTTGTGTTCCGAGTCGGTAGTGAATTAATAATATTTAGTTAAGTAACGGACACGTCATGGACAACGAAATCCAAAAAGTTTTTTTGTGAGGTAGGACACATGACTTCTCTAAAGTACATGGTAGATGCAGACAGAGAAGAACAAATCTCTTGAGAGAGACTGCTTTCTGTTTTCAAAAAGATATTGTGTGAAATGAAATAAAGAATACAAACTTGCAACTTCATCATTGTTACTGAAGACATTTTTATGTTTAGTTTCCAGCATTCAATTAGTTCTGATTGTTTTGTAGATAACTTCTTTTTTCTCAGTGTACAGTGTAAGGGGACGTCCATTAATTACGTGAGCTCAAAATGGGGGGCGGAGGGGTCCGGCAAAATCTCACCAAATCTCATTTAAAGGGAGGGGGGCCAATGAAAATCTCACGTCAACTTTTTAATTCAGAGAATATACATTATTATAACGGATAACATTTTGTTTTATAAAATTAATCCCGAGCATAGACAATATTAAAGTGGTATGAAGCAAAAACATGAACATATCAAATAAATTTAATTATTTTAAAAATTATAGGGTAAACCTCACGTGAGGGGGAGGGGGGTCCCACCACATCTCATCAAATCTTACCAAGGGGGGAGGGGGTCCAAATTTAAAAAAAAAAACCTCACGTAATTAATGGACGTCCCCTAACTTTCTTTATTTTTTTATACATCTATTTAATTTAGAAATGCACATATTGTTTTCAAAATAAATAAATAAATAAGAGCAGAAATTATAATCTATCTACAGAACAGTTTCAACATGATACTTTTGTTATTAATACAAAAAACCACCGAAAAAAACTTTATGTTGAATTGGCACTAAACATTTGTTGTGCTCAGTTGATTAGCCTGTGATAAGAATAGGCCTATAGTTCATTGATAGGGCATGTTTATTAAAGGACTGAAGAAAATTACTTTCTGCAAAAAAATTGGAAGCAAAATAAAAACAAATATCTGGCTGAATAAAGCTGACTACTTCTTAGCATTAAAATAAAACATAAACATTAGGACTGAAGATTCTTTTCTGTTATCAGTTCTGTACACTATATTCATATGTTGGAGATATCTGTAAATATAAGTGCCAAGGTATTATAAAGCAATAATAAACTGTTTTCAGGAATGTTTTTAATTGCATGGTTGCTTTTTATTAGTAGGAAAGGAGTATTCATGGAGCATTGTAATATGTTATAATGGACATGAATTTTGAACTTTTCATCTGAATTTATAACAGTACTTTTGATTAGTACTTACAAAATTGGTATACATAAATTAATACCATACTTAATTGAAAAAAGATGAAGGGATTTGCAATAAGGCTGGTAATCATTTGGGGGACTATAAAAATTAAAAATTTTTATTGTTAACTCCAAAATAAATGAAATTTATTCTTTAAAAAATATTTAAAATTTTTTGTAAAAAACATGTTTTTTTTTAACTTTTCATTTAACTTATCATAAACAAATCTGATAGCGTTGTGTTTATATCTAGGATCATAATTTTCCCAGTTTAAACATGTGTGCAGTATTGTGCCATAAACATTGTACATTACTGCAAATGTAAAATACACAGAATGAGCAAATAATATCAATTACCAGCTGTCTTCTAAACACTCAATGTGTTCAGTTAAAAATACATATTCACGTAGTCAATGACCCTGTACAACAACAGCATATGTACGTGATTCTCTTCTACACAACAGAAAGCCTTTATCAGGCATAAATACAGTATGTTACACATGTGTGCGGGCACGCGCGTGCGCACACATGCACACACACACGCGCACACACACACACACATACATACACACACACAATAAACTTAATTGTAGATACACAGTTCTGGACTTTGAGTAACAGCACAACAATTTTAATGTTGCTGATTTAAACTGAAGTTGAATTTTATGGAGAACATAAAACAGCATTGAAAGTGTTCAGTTTTCTGATCATTGTATCACAGGCTGTCCATATCGGTGTTTTAGAAGTAAATGTGTTATTATCATAGTGAAGAGCATATTATTAAACTGGTTTTTGAAATAAAGTTAATGAATGAAGTTTAAGAAATAAATGTAATTGACCATTACTGGACATTTTTTTAAATGTTGTCATGTAAAGTGCCTCTCACCTATTATAGCACTCAGTAGCAGTTAGAGAAACAGGAATATTTTATCAAACATATGTAGAATCATGCAATAATGTAATGACAACAAAAGGAAGTTGTTAAGCAAGCCAAAAAAACATAAAAAAAAATTAATTACTGTATATTCATTAGACATAACAAATTTTAAAATGTTGAAATATGTATATGTTTCCGGCCAAACCCGATTTCAGGACAAACTAGTTATTCCTAGGTCAAATTAGTTGAGATATGAGTTTATGTATCTAAATATGCTTTCCATTCCTGCTTTGAAATGCAGTCCCTATTTATGGTAAAACGTTCCATAGTTTCATACAAGTGTACATTCTTTTTATGTCAACATGGGTTGCTTTGTTAACACTTGAGTGTCCTTTAGTATTCAGAATGCCTTTCAAATACTTCCAATAATCTTCTTACATTTTTCTTTCCAAGCAAATACCAGACATTTCCAACATAATAAAATATATTTAAAACAAGATAACAATAATTAATATAAAGATGAAATTAAGAGCTTGCTAAATAAATGAAATAGCATAAAATCGGAGAAATAGTATATTAAACAGTGTTGAGTAGTTAACTGCAAGAACTCGGAAAAGGAAATATAACAATGGGATATGTACAGACAAGCTAAAAAAGCTAAGTGTGTACAAAGCTAAGCTCCATTACCTGTACTTAAAACACATCTCACATCACTGAATAGTCCCATGAATGTTTCTGGATAAAACCATCTGCTGGCTGGTCCTAAAGGCCATGTGTTCAGCTACTTTGTACACACTTTTCACACCTTAATTAATATGTATATTGATATTTTCTATGTCACCTGCATTGAGACGTGTTTGTCATTTAGTAGATGAATTGTGTAAGTTTGGAAGGAGAGTTGAGTTGTAGTAATGTGCAAGATAACCACATCTTTATGAAGATGACTGGGCCACATCTAACAAAGGAAGGTGAGTTGTTTAATGAGTTCACATGTGCAATGCAATTTTGTAAAAGTAAAGTTGGAGTGTGGATAGCAGCATGGGGATAGCTATTGATGACAAAACGTTGTCACTTTGCATTTTGCAGACGATCAGGTAATTATAGCTGAGGATGAGTATGACATCTGTTATATGATGAGAAATCTAAAATTATGTATAGTTTTTGTGATTAATGACCATGGTCTGTAATACAAATTGATGTTATTGTTCCAAATTATTGATTTATTGATGTTATTGGCTGAAATGCCAGCAAGGAGTAATAACATCAATTTTAGTTATGGATGACACCTGTTTACATGATGACAAAAAATTTAAGTAGTTTCTTCTTCTTCTTCTTCTTCTTCTTCTTCTTCTTCTTCTTCTTCTTCTTCTTCTTCTTCTTCTTCTTCTTCTTCTTCATCATCTTCAGAAGATGAAACTGTGGACCTTACAATCTGTTGCGCACTCCTTGGTCTGACCATCTTTTCTTTGGTCTTCAATATTCCACTGTCCTTTCGGATTATAAACCAAAATTTGTTTTGGTATCCTGTTCTTATACATCCTTTCAACATGGTCTGTCCAATCCTGTCTGTATTGCTTTATCCTTGTGTTTAGGTTGTATATTCCAAGGATGTTCCTTATATCATCATTTCGTAGCTGGTCCTTCTGTGATACTCCTAGTATTGATTGTAAAAATCTCGTTACACTACCTGTATCCAGCATTGGGTCTTTGCATTCAGTGTCCAAGTCTCACTACCATCTCTTTATAACATTTCAAAGGAGTATCTCTTCTGACTTTTCCATTCAGTGTTCTTCTTATCGTTCCACACATGTGACTAAACTTCTCAATTTTTTGTCCACATCTATCTCACCAACATAAGACAAGTCACATCCAAGGAAACTGAATGAATTCAGTTGTTCAATTAGTTGATCATTCAGTACTAGTTTACACCTTTCAGGAAAGCAACCTTTAAAAGGCATGGGCTTATTTTTGACAACAAAAATTTCCAGACCATACATCCTGATTATCTTCTGCAATTCATAGAGGGCCCTGTGCAGGCTATTTTCATTGTCTGCTATTATGACCTGATCGTCAGCAAACATCAGAGCTTTGAAAAAATTACGTTCACTGAAACTGTCACTGAAGTTCAGTATTTCTACTATTTCTAGCCTCTGCTTCCACTCTCTAACAGCATCGTCCACATATAAATTAAAAAGTGTGGGTGAATGCTACATCCTTGTCTGACCCCTTTATTTGTCACTTCATTAAGGACTTCACCAGATTCAGTTTTTACAATGATCTCTGTGTTCTTGTACGTGCTCCTAATGATATCTGTTAGATGCTTTGGTACGTCTCTTCTGTCCATGATATTCCACAGCTCATTTCGTCTCATATTTTCAAAGGCCTTGATGTAGTCAACAAAAACCATATGTCTCAAGATTATACCCTCTTCCCTTTTCCATCAACAGCTTTAATGTAAAGATATTATCAGAGCACAATCTTTCTTTCCTAAAGACTGATTGCTCCTTGAAGAAAGATGGTGTCTATAAAAGGCCTTAATCTGTTGTTAATAATTTTGGCGTATATTTTATATGCTGCATTGAGTAAGCTAATGCCCCTGTAGTTCTCACACTGTGTTTGTGAACCTTTTTGAAAATAGGAACTATCAAACCTTTTTTCTAGTCTGATGATATAATACAGTGAAAATATATCTCAAATATATTTTCTGTATTTTTTAGTTTTGCTAAAAGAAAAACTTCTGGAAGTCTGATAAAAAAATATAAAAACTGACTCTTCAGTAAACCCTTCTCATTATGGACAATAAAATTATTTTAATGCTTTTCAGTAATTTATTTTATATATGCCATCTCTTGAAAATACAATAAAAACAAATTTTCACAGGATTTCGTTGTCCATGACGTGTCCGTAATTTAACTAAATATAATTATTTCACTACCGACTCGGAACACAAAGTTTTTAATGGGTAAACACGTAAAAGTTTTACCTTATAGCCTTAACTGGTTTTCACTTTTAAAAAGCTTTTTCAGAGGCTGCCACTGGGAGCACTGTCCGTCTTGTTGTTGGCAACGGTATCGAATTTTGAAAGATAGATATTGTGTACAAACCACACATACAGTAACATTGACAGTGACATGGACAGTCTACACGTACACACACAAGGCCGAAAACTAGACACTCTAGAACAACTGGAAATATACAAACACACGAAAACACATAAAAACGACATCCTAAACGAACAGGCACAATTCAAATCACATGCATTATTCGAACATATCACACCCCACACACACAATATCGATCTTTAAAAATTCGATACTGTCGCCAACAACAAGACGGACAGTGCTCCCAGTGGCAGCCTCTGAAGAAGCTTTTTAAAATCGAAAACCGGTTAAGGCTATAAGGTAAAACTTCTATGTGTTTACCCATAAAAAACATTGTGTTCCGAGTCGGTAGTGAAATAATTGTATTTAATTTTCACAGTTATAAGAGATTTATTCATAGTTTCACAATCTTTTGGGTTTTATGTATAATGTCACATTTTTAAGTTAAAAAAATTGTAAATGTCCCGTTTTTTAGTAAAATATGGGAACTCTAAAAAATTTCAGTGCTGACTGTATGATTTACCATAATAGTAATACAAATATTAAGAATGTTTAAAAGCATGTCTCAACAACTTGTTTTAAACTGTAACATAAAGAAGTGGACAAGCGTACTAGAATGTATTATATAGATTAATGTGTATAATTATAATGATTATTATCATTATCACAAAAGAATAATGATTATTTTATACAGATAGAGGTTTATACATAGGGCTATAAGAAAATTTACTTACAAATTTAAAATTAAACTGTGTGGAATAATATTATGTGGTCAGGTTTTTGTTTAAAACACAGATTTCATAAGTAATTTCAAAGAAAAGGAAGGTTTATTTTGAAATAAATAAAAATGTGGCTTTAATAACATATCCAGGATTTTTCTATTAATCAACAGTGATGAAGGGATTAATGTTTAGTATATAAAATGATAATCCACTTCCATCGTAAACTCCGTTGTCACTTAGACAGGCAGACACAGACCTCAGACAGCATGGCAACATCTGAGGGAAAAGTGTCTCGAAAAAGGCTATACTATAAACAGGAAACCAAATTTAAATACCACCTGTTTAAACTAAATTGTTTAGTTTTGACTATTCCACAAAAACTGCGGTGTTAAGAAAGAGAAACATCTTGGCACATATTATGTAGAAGCTGTCTGCAGCTAAGGATCGTAGTGGGAAAGGAAGAAGGAAAGAGAGGACAGAAAAGAAGAAATGTTTGAATGCTTGATGACATCCAACATGGAAGGAGCTATAGACATTCAAAAAACCAGAGCAACCAGAGAGAAAAAATTGAGAGCATTCAGTTGAAACCAGTTGTAGTAAGACAGTTTCACTAAACAGAGATTTTGTGTCTGATATAAATTACAGACTATATATGATATATGTTTAATCCTGTGTTTGATATTGATTACAGAGTCAGTGATGTAACATATACAGAATATAGTAGTGTAGTGGAAAAATCCTTGCATCTTTCATACGGTGTAATGGAAAAAAGCTTTTTCCGTAACTCAGTGCTTCATGCCTCCTACATTCATAAACTGAAATAGGAGTCATATATTGTAAGCAAGATATATTGTCTCTTAATGTGACATTTTGCAATATTATATTATGTTAAGCAAAAAACTTGATAATCATAAGCGCCTTGCTTTTCCTTTTTTATTTCTTGTTCTTTTTTGAAATCCAGATTTGTATTTACAAAAACTTGTCTTGATCTCTAGGAATTGATAATAACATATACTTTTCATATACTAAATTCATAAACACTAGCTTATTAATATATTCTTGGATTTCGTTGTCCATGACATGTCCGTTACTTAACTAAATATCACTATTACATTAACGACTCGGAACACTAGGTTTTTTATAAGTAAAAGCATAAAGTTTTACCTTACAGCCTTAACCGGTTTTCTCCTTTAAAAGGCTTTTTCAGAGGCTCAAAAACACAGAGGTTCTTCAGAGCCTCTGAAGAAGCCTTTTAAAGGAGAAAACCGGTTAAGGCTGTAAGGTAAAACTTTATGCTTTTACTTATAAAAAACCTAGTGTTCCGAGCATAGGCGTGTCCAACGAAGGTGCCACCGGTGCCGTGGCACCACCACTAGATTGAGAATTTTTTTTTTTATGTGCAGAATATGTTTTTACGTAGAAACTGCATAATTTCCGTGACTGCACTCCTATTAAACCGATAAATATATGAATCTAATCAACTTTAATTTTGTATAGCTTTTGTCACATAATCTGGCGTCGGCCGTCGCGTCAGGAAGCGGCTGCATGAATAGTGTAGTTGCCATCGTTGCCGTGTTTTTAGGCCTTACTCAGCGCCAGGGTGGCGGCGCCAGCTATCGCGGTGCTGGTGCAGTCAGACTGAGACGAGAGACTCAGTCGGCCAGTGGCGTTCAGTTTGGACACAAGATAGTACTATTCATTATGTTATTTAATTGTTAAATAAGCTTATTTTTATGATGTATAAATGGCTGATTAAAAAACCCGAGCCCACCAAGGATTTGGACACTCAACCACAAACCGGTAAGTTATTTTCACTATATTTTGTAATATACATCTTACAGCCATGTCTGTCTTGTAATGTGTTACTTTCTTCTTGCTTAAATATTTCGATTATTAATTTTGTTTTTGCTAAATTAATCCAAAATTAAAATTAAATTTACTAACTTTTTGTATGTGAGTGAATAATAGTGTACAATATATTGTACACTATTACTCACGTACCCCTAACATGCAATTTTCTTTATATTTACAAAAAATGGACATCCACATATTACGAAGCGTCACGAGGGAAAAAGATTTGTAGTCTATAGTAAATTGTACAGCATAGTATAATTTAAAGCGATAAAAATAGGCCTAAGCCTAAGAGTATGTTCCCTTTTCAGATGCTGTTGCTGGTCCCAGTTCGGAAATTATTTATAATGATGATGATGAAAAAAAGGATGATGTCGGTGAGCCAGTGAAGAGAGCAGCTGAGCTCGATGATCCTTGTCAAGACTTGCCAAAGAACAGGCAAGAAAAGTCAGCTAGGATTTCTCGTGGACCATACCAACCACGAATTTCAAACTACCCTACAAAAGAAGTTGGTAAGGGGAAAAATTCTAGGAAAAGATCATTTAAACCCAAATGGTTCGAAAATTACAAATGGCTGGAGTACAGCGTGGCAAAAGATGCTGCTTATTGTTTTGCCTGTCGTTGTTTTGCTTTAAATGACAGTTCACTTCCTGGGTTAGTTGAAAATGTGTTTACAACAACAGGGTTTAGTTTTTGGCATAAAGCTAATGAAATGTTCAGAACCCATGAAAAAGTAGATGCCATGTATCGAGTATGGTTGGCTGGGAAAATTATGATAGTAGCAAACCAGTTGATGTAATGTTGGATGATGCTAAGGAAGCTGAACTAAAAGAGAAGGAGAAAAAACGCCTAGAAAATCGTGAGTACATGTCGCGGCTTTTCGATATTGTCCGTTTGTTGGCTAAAGGTGGAAAACCTCTTAGGGGACATGACGAGAGCGAGGATAGTACAGAGAAAGGTCTTTTCCTGGAAATTGTTGCTATCTTGCAAAAATATGACCCTTTTTTTCAAAACTACTTAAAAAATGCTCCTAAGAACTGTACTTATCTTAGCAACCTCATTCAAAATGACATCTTATCGTCATTGAGAGCAGTGATACTGAAAACTATAAGTGATGAAATCAAGGGACAGCCCTTTGCAGTTATTGGCGATGAAACATCTGACGTGAGCCATCATGAGCAATTAGCAGTCGTGTTTCGCTACATACCGAAAGGAAATGCATATCCTGTCGAGAGATTGGTGTTCTTACAGCGATTGAAGTCTACTGATGCGGAAAGCATATTTAAGGCAATAAACTGTGCTGTCTGAAGTAGGTGTGCTGTGGAGAGGTGTAGTTTGTGTGTGTTTTGACGGGGCTTCGGCAATGGCCGGTGAATTTACCGGAGTACAGGCCAGATGTAAAGAAGTCAATCCATCCATAATGTATGTGCACTGTTATGCACATTGTTTGAACCTTGCCTTGGTAAGTGCCTGCACAAGTCACAAGGAAAATCCAATTATTTTCGACTTCTTTGGAATAGTCCAGCTAGTTTTTAACTTAATCGAAGGTAGTCCAAAGAGGCACGCAGTCTTTGAGGATATTGTCAAACAAACTACAATGAAACTAAAGACTCTAAAATCCCTTTCAGACACTAGATGGGCCTGCCGTTCAGAAGCGGTGTCTGTTATTTATGTTCAATTAAATGAAATTGTAAAAGCCATTGAAGAGCATACGGAATCTACTTTCGATTCAAAAGTTCGGGCCCAAGGTAAAGGTATTTTGCTACAAGTAAAATCTTTTAATTTTATTGCGTCTTTGCAAATTATGCATCCCGTACTTCAGCTTGTGGTGAAAGTGAGCAAAGCTCTGCAAAGTCCTAAAATAGACCTTTGCCAAGCAGTTGAAGATGCTGAAATCCTAGCTCTTGCTTTGGTAGAAATGAGAAATAGTGAAGAAGAGTTTGAGGATATTTTTATCAAAACAAAGGAAATGTGTAGTACATTAGATGTTCAAATCCCTAATGTTCGGAAAAGGAAAGTATCAGTCCTCTTAGAAGACACTAGTTGCCCTTCTTCTGCTTTCTACGCAGACACAAAAAAAGAGGAATTGAAACTGTTCACTTACAATCCTGTTTTGGACCGCCTTGTGGAAAATCTAAATTCTCGATTTGCTCAAGAAACAAAAAACGTTATCTCTGCCACAGGGAAACTGATGGGATTGAATCTTAATGATTGTTACAAGTGTGAAAATAAGGACTTCGAAATTCTCGCAAAACAATTCAATGTCAATGCTGCAGAACTAGAGGCAGAATTTAAGCTGTTGAAATCAAAGAAGCGTGGAGAAACTGATTCAAACGTGCCACCTAAATGTGTTCCGGACTGGATTAACTGGTTATCGAAGTTCCAGCGAAGTTCAACCTTTGAAAACTTTAGTGCTGTTATTAATAAATTTTCTACGATGCCTGTAACTAGCTGTACAAGTGATAGAACCTTCTCAAAGCTGAGTATCATAAAATCCAAGCTCAGATCTACGATGTGTCAAGATCGTTTGGAAAACTTGATGATTCCGTTTGTGGAACAAGAACTGGCTGCTAACGCAAGAACATGTGATGTAATTGACAACTTCAAAAACAGTGTTGCATTCGACTGTCGGATGACCCTGTAATGTAATGTAAAATATTTCCTTACTTTTATATTTTGTTTTGGACACTACTAACTATTAAATACTAAACTTGAACCTGTTGCAGCTTTATTTGTCTACAGTACAGATTAATCAATTTTTCAATTCTGTGTTTTTTTTCCACTAATATTGACATTGGATATAAATAAATATTCTAAAAATAAAAGTTGTTTCCGTTTTGTTATACAAATTAACCAGATAGGCTAACTGGATCATTCATTAAAAGACAAAATTCGTCTAAATTGATATTTCTAAAGCTGCTTTGTTAAACATGTGTGTGTTGTCAACTTTTGATCGGTCCGGTAAGTGCAAAGAGTTGAGTCCCTTAAAAAAGTACAAATTTATTTGAAGGCCCTCAAAAACCTCGCTTTTCAAAATGTTTTTTATGGCCTCCAGATAGCATTAAAACACGTTTTTAAGCAATAAATTTTCAAAAATCTTTGGGGGGTGGACCCCAGACCCCCCCCCGGAAGCCATTCTTGGCACCACCACTACTGAAGTCCTGCACACGCCTATGGTTCCGAGTCGTTAATGTAATAGTGATATTTATTAATATAGCCACAGACATACTGGTATTCAACAAATAAAGAGTAATAAGATGACTGCCGATGTTTAATGTCAATCCAGATTTGTGGGGCATGCAAGACCTGTTGGTTACTGTCATCATAGACATTACCATAATCGCTTGATATATGCAATACTGACAGATTCTAGACAGCTTGATATATTTATGATATATGCTTGATAAATAATATGGATGTCCATCTAATCTATACTCGACAAGAGACTCCATTCATTGTACAAAGCAAATAACTTTACTCAAAATTATTTTAACTATGTAGTGATGTTTTTACTTTGTCTTCAAAGTAGGCCTACAGGAATGTTTTTGTAGTGACTTTTCATTTGTTGTTTTTGTACGTCAGACTATAATAACTTATGTCATTGTTAAATAGGACTTCAATCTTTTCCATGTCTGTTTCATACTCATAATTGCAGCTGGCAGTGTAACCTGTGTTGAACTATCAATGGTGTTGTCTATAATGTAATAAAATCCCGATAGTTTCATTATTTCCTTTAAATACATGCCAAGCACAATGATACACTTGTTTCATGTCTCACTCTGCCACCTGGACTAACTGTATGAATTTTTCCTGTAATTGCCATGTGTATCTTGTAATTTGTGTAAGTCCATATTGAAAGATACATATTTACCTATACTGTATTTACTTATATGGCATTACTTATACTGCAATTTGCTGCTGATATTTGAGTAAACATATAGATTAGTAAAGATAGATAGTAAACATACTTGAGCAAAAATTGTTATAGATGGTACTGTCCTGAAACAAGTTGGCAATTTTGAATACCTGGGCTACAGTGTGTCTTATAATGCATGCAATGGCGTTGTGAATAAGTTACATAAGTTTAACCTTATGTGCGGGACCATTAGACAAACCCTTAAGTCAGCAAGTAAAGGAACACGCCTAAAATTCTACAAGGTGATGGCTCTTCCCACACTTCTTTATGGGTCTGAGAATTAGACTTTAATGAAAGGCCAGGCCAGTCACATCCAAGCGGCTGAAATGAGATTTCTCAGACACATGGCAGGGTATACTCTCCATGATCATAGAAGAAACACAGATATACGGCAGGAACTGAATATTATGAGTATACTCGACAGGATCGCCCAGTATCAGATGAATTGGTGGGAACATCTTTTCCGAATGAATGACTGCCACATCCCCAAACAGCTATGGAACTATAAGCCGAGGGGACGGAGAGGTGTGGGGCGTCTGAGGAAGCGCTGGAGTGGCCAGCTCTAATCTTTGCCTGTTTGAGACCGGAACAAACCATCCTTGGTTTAATCTGTGATGATGATGATAATATTCAGCAATTGATATTTAAAAATTAACAGGAAGGAATTTTAAAAATTAGAATAATTTAAAGTAGCAATTTGCTCTCCTGCCACAAGATCTCATTCATTTTTTTATAACTTCTTTTTTCTTATTGAGTGAGTGTGGGGCTCCTAAAAGTGTGGAACCCTGTGCAATTGCACCTGTTGCACATGCCTGAGTGTTGACACTGATGAGTTGTTAATATTTTGCAATTGTTTCTTTTTTGAACTAAATAACACCACATTTAGTGAATGCAAACAATAATTAATAAGAAACTTAACAACTGAGGCGATGAAGTTAAAAGATTTTCTTAATCTTCAAAGCATATAAATACCAGTGGTGGTTCATGGTTCTGACAGTTTGGGGTTCAATGTCTGAACGTTCCTACTAAAGTAAGAGCAATTTACCCCATTCCAAATAACACAGGGGTGGGTCATAACATGGAGAAATAATGTTGTATTAATAATATTAGATTTTGTTTGTGCTATTTGTAAATCCTAAAAATATATAGTTAATATAGTAGGGTAGTTAAATGCCTACCTTATGTTGGAATCACATATTTTGTGGATAAATTATTCAAGATCCAATTGGTATGCTGCTCCCAGCATCTTTTAGACTTTGCATTACACTGTTAATTGTTAAAGTTACTAAATGTTTATATAAAAAATCCTTCCTTCTTTCACTTTTAGCACCAAATGGCACTTTCTTTGAAATTCTTTCTCGATTGACAGCAGACCACTATTTTATTTGATTTTAAGATGTCACTGCACACATTTTCATTGCAAAATGTATGAAATAGAGACATCTGACACAAAACTGAAAGTAAACTGACAAATCATATGGTAAAAATTATAATGATGGTGGTATGAAAATGTTGACATTCCTGGTCGGGGTGGTTCGGCCCTCATCGGAACTACTCATCTCTGCTGCTAAGTTGGAATGTTAGTGACAGTTCAATGTAATTTTGTGTATAGCTTTGTAATTCTCTACATAGCCTAGGAGCTGCTTTGCACCTCGAGCACTAGTAGCCAGCAATTCGCTTATTATGCAAAAAGATTATTGGTCAGTCAACCCGATTAATCTAAATATAATTATACCACTACCGACTTGGAACACAAAGTTTTTTATTGGTAAAAACGTAAAAGTTTTACCTTATAGCCTGAACCAGTTTTTGCTTATTATAAGGTTTGTCAGAGGCTGCCACTGGGATCACTGTCCGTCTTGTTCTTGGCGACGGCATCAATTTTTGAAGGATTGATGTTGTGTGTGTGGGGTGTGATATGTTCGAATAATGCATGTGATTTGAATTGTGTCAGTTCATTCGGGACGTCGTTTTTATGTCTTTTTGTGTGTCTGTATACTTCCAGTTGTTCAAGAGTGTCTAGTTTTCAGTTGTTGTCGATGTTTGTGTATGTGTGGTTTGCTTTAATGAGGTGGTTTGCAAAGGTGGATTCAGCAGTGGATTAATCTCACATAGCTTGTTATTTAAAAACCAAAACAAACCCTTAAAAATATTTAAGTTATGTAGGCGTTCAATGAACCATTGAACCTTATGGACTAGCCGCCACTGATAAATACTGTAACTTTGAATAACCCTTCCTATAATTGAGCAGTAAAAAATCTTTTGTCTCTCATATGTTGTCTGTTTATCCAAATTGATGACGAATACTTTACATTTCATGCAGAAGGTAATTTGCTAACTTACTACTGACTGGGAGAGGTGGATAGATTTATTTCTCAGACAAAGGTAATACTTTCCAAAACCAGTAGGTACATGTTATTATAATAGTAAAATATTTCAGATATGTATGTCGCTGATTACATTTACCTGTTACCACATCTGCTACACATTATTGTGACTTCCAGATTTTTTTAACATCAGTATTCAATAATTAACCACATAGAAAGTTTTTGTTTACAAAAATAAGCTAATGGCAGATATTTAATGTTTCATTTTAAAAACCACAGCACCTTCCAGTGTTTTCATTATTCTCTGACTCAATCAATTTTCAACAAATCTTCAAGGGGTTCAATATTTTTTTTCATATCTGTGAGTCTTTAAAGACTGATTATGTAATTTCTTACCACCTATAACTACTGCTCTTACCCTTCAACTCACCTCAGCAGGAAAGTAAAATAAACACTCATCATTCAATCAACTTAACTTGATTTTATACAGCAAGGTACAGTAACCTTTGGAGCTTTCTATAAAGAAAATTTCTCCATAAAAAAATTGGCTGGTTCTTTAGACAACATACATGTTTGAACTCTCCCTATAACAAATTTTCTAAGTTTCTCTATAACAGAGAACTGGAGGCTTACAAAGTCTGTACAGGAAGATTGTACTGTATTAGCAAATGGTGATTGTATATATTTATTATACTACAAAGTTCTCTTCCCCTTTAGTGTATCTTCATATCCAAAAAACTGTGATACTATAAAGTATAAAGAATCATTGCCAATGTTTACTTCACACAGATTTATTTCTAGAGCCAAAGCCTTCTAATTACTCCAGCCAGTATGATCTACCTTTTGTCTCTTGCTGTCAACTTTATCCCAGACAGTTAATAGTTAATATTTCAGGTAATTGTACTCTTTACATGTGATCTGGCTGAAGTGTTTGATAAATTTCCAGTACCACATAGGAGATTATTTTTCCAGACAGTTGGTCTAAAATTGGAAGTTTTTGGTTGTTGTCCTTGGTTTGTACAATATCCTTTCCCAAAACATTTGTCCTTTTACTTGTCCAATCTGACCACAGACATTTTTGTACAGTAGAAGAGCAACTGTTCGTTAGATAAATAGCATGTTTGGAAATAAACTAGATTTCAGTTATATTACTGGATACAAGAACTCAGCATTTACTGAACAAGACTAGGATGTTTACTGATAATGTCACTTTTTAAAAATTATTGTTCTAATATTATTTAAAATTTAATTAATAATATTAATTAAAAAATTAATATTCTTGATATGATTCATTATAAATTCAACCATTTCTCACTTATAAACTTTTGTAGTTTTTGTTAGTTTTTTCTTAGTATTAGTACCAAATATTTTTCTCACTTTGTATCAAGGCACTGAGAATAAATATGGTAAACCTAAAAACACTTTATTTTCAACCATTTTTCTTTCCCATATTTCTTAAATTACCACATTATTATATTTAAGCTCAAGTTCCCATTTGGGCTGTCAGGTAACTAGATTTAAATTGTCTACTACTATGATTTCCCTATTTATATTTACTATAACTAGCATGAGTTGTGTAAAGCCTGATTCAGTACAATTTTTTACAGGTTATTAGAAAGACATGATAGCAATATTTGTAAATGTACTAAATTCCCTTCCCACAAATTTACAATTCTGATTCTCTACATGTCTATTCTAATTTATCCCGTATGTACATAATTAATACTGCATGTGGTTACTTAACTGCTGCCAATTGTACATTAATACTCAGGCCAGTTTATTTATTTATGAACAAATAAATTTTTGTTCATATTGCTAAAAAATAAGTATATTTTTATAATTTTATTAAATACAGAACATATTCACAATTTTATTGCTAGTGCTATGATTTGCTAATAATACTAATCTTTCATATGAAGGCTCACATTGTACTGTTATTACCCCCTTCTTCACTCTCCATATAATTATCTACTCTCACTCAAACTATCTCACACCATGGTTCCCATCTCAATGTGTTACCTATGTCACTACTAATGTTAGCTTACAACCTCACCTTTGTCTTCACACAAATCGTAAGAAATCTCATAATCGATAAACCAGTCATTGTTAATATTTTATTATTATTTCTTTAGTCCCTACATTCATATTAAAAATTTATTTTTTATTTTTGCTGATATTTATGTTTATATTTATTATAATTATGATTTTATATTTATCTTTTTATTCATTTGTATATTACAAAGTTTCTTAGTATAAGCAAAGCCACTTCCTTTTTTTATGAGTTAGATTTTTTTAGTTTCTTGTTGTTAATATGTGAATTGTTTTACAATTTGCTTATGACATTTCTGTCATCAATTGTATTTGATGAGAAAGAAATTTTAGTTTTTTAAATCAGATATCTTATTACACTTAATATTTTGTACAGGTTTTGCCTTGATGTCAACAGTTTGTAGTATGATTATAACATTTTGCATACCACGGCTCAATTCTCATTGCACAAAGGTGAGTAATTTCGTTTTACATTCTACTTGTAGATATCTCCTACTTGGAAATATTTGAACTTTGAACACTACTGCTATCATTCTGTTAACGTTGTGACGTTTAAATACAGTTTAAATATATAAAATACAAAAATATAATTTATTCCACCTACCTGCAAAGGTTCTTTCTGGGTCCAGAAATCCGATCGCACGAACATCAGACGCAAACATGTGTTTCATAGGTTAGTGAAATGACTTACTCTACACATTTTATGAAGAGAAATTATGATTTTTAATTATCAAATATTGCAACGTTAAAGGTTAAATTTTTCCAATAATTTTTCTCACATGGTTCTCCAAATTTTGTTACTCTGGTTCATACTTCTTACAATGATAGACTTAAATTATGTTACTTACATCTATGCAGATAGCCCAGCCTGCGTCATGCACTCTCACATTCTTAACAAACCTTTAACACATTGAATCTAATAATATAAAAATACCCCTCCCCAGCCGGCACGCGGTTTTAGTTCGCACTGTTCGTTTTACTCATTTTTGACTTGGTGATGAGTTTCGGATTCCACGGTTGTTGTTAACTGAGAACTATTGGTTTCACTGCCGCATAATAATTCACAAAATAAAGTTTGAGACTGGAACTTGGAAAAAAATCTGAAGAGCCCATTTTAGGGCGGTTTCTGGCCAGACACGATCAGTGACGAACTGCCCAAGCATCTCTTGCAAGCGGGCGGAAACTGATGTCCACCGCCAACGAATTTTGTCGTCGCTCATAGTTGAGTTGTTGCAGTTGAGCGACCATGTGCATGATATATAGTGGTTTTTGCTGTGTTTTACGCCGACGATATTTAGACGCTCCTGGCTTGATGTCACGATATGGGCGGGCCTTAATTTGCATATCCTCCAACTCGGATTGTAAGTCTCACAAAAACTTCGTTTCTGCGCCATTTTCGACAGCGTCGGTTGATCTGCTTCGCGTCCCTCCTGCGCGTATACCTGTGTCATGCGTACAGGCGCATGACCACATTCAACAAAGTTCTTGGAAAACTGAGGTGGCTGCATACCTTGACTGATTTCGCAACGTAATATTGCGTTGCTGCCTTGGTTATAAACTGTTCTATTTGCCACGTGTTCTGGTTTGTTGGAATAAAATTTACAAAATTTACCTTTGTCAATCTCCGAAAATGAAATAAATTTAAAAATACAAATGCCCACAAATTTGGACCGTTACAATACCCCCTCAAAGAGAAGTCTACTGTCCAAAACAGAAGAAATCTCATTGATAAAACCCCTAAGAGGACCGGTGAGGAACTGGTGCCAACAACCCCCTATTGTTCTTATACTTCATGGGTAAACGACCCCCCTGGCTCGGCGACCATGGATGCATCTGAACGAGATCACTGGACTTCTCCGTAAGAGATCCCAACACCGAAAAATCGAACAGACCCGTACCACAGCGCACCTCACCTTCTAACATGCTACCCCCAAAAATCCAACACCCTGGCTTATATCATGCCAGATCCTCAACCGATACGTTTCCCCTGATATGCAAGCTGGGCTGCCTTTAGCAGATACTGGGCTCACACACACTCACATTACATATTATAAATTGAAAAATTCTTTAAAATTTTGTTTAAATTACAACTCACTGGTTGTTTCCATTTAAAATCAAATCACAAATTTTGTATCTCTTTTAAATTATTCTCTTCATTGGTTTTTTTTTTTTTTTTTTTTTTTTTTTTTTTTTTTTTTTAATCAGAATTTACATCAATGGAACACTTCTTAAAAATAAAAAACATCCTTAGCCTAACATGTGATTACCTAGAGTCTAACAATACAATTCACCAAAATAATTCAATAATAATAAACATGGTTAATACACAAACAATCAAATAATCAAGGTTTAAAAATATTCATTATCTGGCAGGCGCAAAATCCTTTTATTTTATTTATTTTTTCCTCAAAAAAAATTTTAAAATTCAAAAAATTTAAATTTCTTAAAATATTTTCTTTTCATACGGAAATTATTTAAAATTTGTGTAAATTGATCAAAAACCAAAGTTGCATTAACTTCCATACTAAACATGCCTAGTATGTATATGACCTCACTATCAGCTGATCAAAACTAGGTCAAGTCCACAACCTTGACCTACCTACATTCTGTACAAGTTCTATCTGAAAATACCTTTAACATCTGTAACATTCTGTCTTCCAACACAAAACATAAGAAAATACAATATTTAAAATTAACAAAATATTATTATAAATAACAATTAAATTGACATGTAAATTATTCAAAATAAACACTTTCTAACTTTACATTCCCAAATTCTTTCAAAAATTTGTCACTGGTTTCAATTAAACATTTTATCTTCTTGTTATAAATCTCTTTCTTTATTTGACAATCTTATTCTCCATTACTTTGGGTGATTTAAATACTCATAACAATTTAATTTACCATTTGGTAGGCCTACATTTATAATCTCTACCCCTTTGACTCTAATACTCATCAACTTTAACTAACAGGACACCCATCTCTATCAAAATATCTATCAAAACACTCTCTAAGCCCAACTTATCATTAAACTCAAATCGCCACCTTCTCTCAATATATAAAAAAAATACTCTCTAATCCTTTGTACTTAGGATACGTGTTCCCCCCCCCAAAACTCATTTCCCATTATGTTGGTTCCTGGATTCTACCTAAGGCAACCCCTTCCCACTAAATCGGTCCCTTCCCGTCCCAACCATTATGTTGCGGACTCCCACATTACACTACCCCCTATTACAAAATTGCCATCCCCAATAATCTCAGTCTAACTACCTTACTTCAACTACAACAAAATAACATCATCAATTATAAATATCAATATATCACTCAAAGCTCTACATATATTACCCATAACTACTGTGTCAACATCAATACTTCTCAAAACTCTATAACATACATTAACTCAAAACAATATTTTTCTCTCTACTACCCCTTTAACTTTGACTTGGACTGATCTATTGTCCCACAAAATACTCATCACCCCAAAACTATCTTTTATTATTTCTGACAATTCATTTAAAATTTTACCACATTAAATTACTTTTCTCATTACTTTAAATAGCATCTGTAATACACTAAAACATCACATTAAACATTAATTACCTGGAACATCTATAAACAATTTTACAGTGACATTTTATTGCTGATCAGCTGACATTCCTAACACAATGAAAACACATCTCAAAATTGAGTAAATTACCTGAAATATATATATTTATCAATCCTTACTTCTAACCTCCTTGTTTCCCCCTTTTCTGATTCTGATAATTTATGTTAACCGCCTGCCAGTTGGTTTAGTTATTTGCTTAGTTTAAAAAATACACAAATTATATAAAACATATACTTTCTATCAACTCTTATATCTAACCTACTACAATAAAATATTACATTTAAAACATAGAATGAACACCTTATACTGAATGTATGAGCATATAATTATTTGAGCGGAATACAAGCGTTTTTATTAGAGCAAAATCTAGAGTTATCAATTTTTCTGTTATAGATTTAAATTCGTGGCTCCTCTGAGCAACCCCCTGATCCACACACAAAAATTTTCAAACTTATTATTAATAATTATTATATATCATCTTTCAGTTATTATTTAAATTTTTTAATTATCATTTTTATTTGGCGCAATTATTTCAAATCATCTCATTATTGAATTAAAATCTTTTTATCTGAATTACACCTGTAAACATCTTTATTATACATGATTCATACTATAAAATTTCTATACTTACAGTCCATTTAAAATGACATACACAACATATATTCACCATACACCCTAATACTTTCACCTCACCTCTGAAACATTTAACACAAATGCTAGTTTAAATCACACAAGTTATCATTTCATTACAAATAATTTAAATTCATTAAAAAAATTTAATTCTACAACATTTAAATAATCAATCAAAATATTTAAAACATATCAAATTGTTTTAATTAACTTAATTACTGAAAATACAAGTTCCATTGCCATCACAACACTTACAATCAATCAATCACTGTTTTCAAAATTTATTCGGTTATTTAAATTCTTGGATTTCGTTGTCCATGACGTGTCCGTTACTTAACTAAATATCACTATAATATTGACGACTCGGAACACAAAGTTTTTTATAAGTAAAAACGTAAAGTTTTACCTTACAGCCTAAACCGGCTTTCACCTATAGAAGGCTTCATCAGAGGCTGTCGTTAGTAGCGCTGCTCGTCTTGTTGTTGGCGACGAGAAAGTGTTTCGAAAGATTGAAGCTGTGTGTGTGTGGTGAGATGTGTTCGAATAATGCGTGCGATTTGAATTGTGTCTGTTCGTTTAGGATGTCGTTTTTATTTGTTTTTGTGTGTTTGTATATTTCTAATTGTTCTAGAGTGTCTAGTTTTCGGCCTTTTGTGTGTACGTGTAGTATGTTCATGTTATTGTCGATGTTTTTATATGTGTGGTTTGCTTCAATGAGGTGGTTTGCGAAGGTAGATTCTGTAGTGGTGTGGAGTGCTTTTGTGTGTTCAATGTATCTCTGTTTGAAGCTGCGTCCCGTCTGGCCTATGTAGAATTTACTGCAATTTGAACAATTTAGTTTATATACACCGGGTAGATCGAATTTGTTTTGTGCTTTGGGCATGCGTTTTGATAGTGTGTGTTCTGTTTTGTTAGTAGTTTTGTAAGCGATTCTGTATCCTGCTTTTTTGAATTTGTGGGCAATTTTTTCTGTTTGTTTGTTGATGTATGTTAGTGTTATGAATTTGTTGTTTTCTGTCTTTGTCTGTTGTTTGTTTTGTGTTTTGTGTAGGAGTTTACTGACTATTGTTCTGTCATAACCGTTAGATTCTGCTAGATATTTTATCGTGTTTAGTTCGTCTTTGTAGTCTATTTCATCTAAGGGGATGTTGTTAAGTCTATGTATCATGGTTCTAAAAGCAGCTAGTTTGTGTTGTATTGGGTGATTGGAGGTGTTGTGTATTAGTGTGTCAGTTGTAGTTGGTTTTCTGTATATACTGAATTTGTGCCTGTGTTCTAGTTTTGTGATGGAGAGGTCTAAGAAGTTTATGGTATTGTTGTGTTCGTATTCGGCAGTGAAGGTTATGTTTTTATGTATTTTGTTTAATTATAACAAAGCTCATAATTGACACAGAAACAAATATACAAAACAAAGCACCAGAACATCAAGACACATTAAGACATAATATAAACAACACAATAGGAGTACATAAGACACCAGACAACAACAACCACAACTCAGAAATACACACAGCCATCAAACTGAGGGAAAAGGCACACAAACACAACATCACATTTGTAAAAGCTGACAAAGGCAACACGACTGTAATTATCCCCACAGACAACCTACACAAAAAAGTACAAGACTTCATAGAACAGAACAACATCACAGATCTAAAACACGACCCCACCGACAGATACCAAAACTCAGTAAAACAAATAGTCAACAAAGCCAAACACATTATGACACATAAACAAAAGCCCTACATGAAACAAATCCGACCATCAGCACCTACACTCCAAGCGCTTCCCAAAATCCATAAAGAAGACATTCCGATCCGCCCCATTATCAACTACCGTAATGCCCCTGCACACAAACTGGCAAAATATCTAGACAAAATTATTAGACAACACACACAAATAGACAACAACATTGCAGTAAAAAACAACACTGACCTAGTAACAAAAATAAAAGACATACACATCCCCCATAATGCCACATTAGCCTCCTTTGACATTAAAAACCTGTACACAAACATCCCCATCTCTGAAACAATCACCATCCTACAAAACAAACTCAAACAGAACAACACACCAGACGAACTTATCAATGAAATAACAGAAACTCTGAACATTATCACAAAACAAAACTACTTTACTTATAACAATAAATACTACACACAGAACGATGGCCTACCCATGGGCTCCCCCATATCCAGCATTCTAGCAGAAGTCTTCCTCCAACACTTAGAAAAAACAAAAATACTTACAAACAATGACAGACACTCACATAAAATACTATATTGGCACAGATACGTTGATGACATTCTAATACTATACAGGGGAAACAAAAGACAATGTGAACAGTTACTAACGCACATAAACAAAATACATAAAAACATAACCTTCACTGCCGAATACGAACACAACAATACCATAAACTTCTTAGACCTCTCCATCACAAAACTAGAACACAGGCACAAATTCAGTATATACAGAAAACCAACTACAACTGACACACTAATACACAACACCTCCAATCACCCAATACAACACAAACTAGCTGCTTTTAGAACCATGATACATAGACTTAACAACATCCCCTTAGATGAAATAGACTACAAAGACGAACTAAACACGATAAAATATCTAGCAGAATCTAACGGTTATGACAGAACAATAGTCAGTAAACTCCTACACAAAACACAAAACAAACAACAGACAAAGACAGAAAACAACAAATTCATAACACTAACATACATCAACAAACAAACAGAAAAAATTGCCCACAAATTCAAAAAAGCAGGATACAGAATCGCTTACAAAACTACTAACAAAACAGAACACACACTATCAAAACGCATGCCCAAAGCACAAAACAAATTCGATCTACCCGGTGTATATAAACTAAATTGTTCAAATTGCAGTAAATTCTACATAGGCCAGACAGGACGTAGCTTCAAACAGAGATACATTGAACACACAAAAGCACTCCACACCACTACAGAATCTACCTTCGCAAACCACCTCATTGAAGCAAACCACACATATAAAAACATCGACAATAACATGAACATACTACACGTACACACAAAAGGCCGAAAACTAGACACTCTAGAACAATTAGAAATATACAAACACACAAAAACAAATAAAAACGACATCCTAAACGAACAGACACAATTCAAATCGCACGCATTATTCGAACACATCTCACCACACACACACAGCTTCAATCTTTCGAAACACTTTCTCGTCGCCAACAACAAGACGAGCAGCGCTACTAACGACAGCCTCTGATGAAGCCTTCTATAGGTGAAAGCCGGTTTAGGCTGTAAGGTAAAACTTTACGTTTTTACTTATAAAAAACTTTGTGTTCCGAGTCGTCAATATTATAGTGATATTCGGTTATTTATTTAAATTGCAACCATTAATATTATTATTACAACCCTCTACACACACTTGTTTACTTAACATTCTACAATGCACACAAATGAATTTATTACACTTATTTATTTACAAACTTTTGTTATTAACTGTTCCATTTTTTCACACTTCATTGTCTAAATCTGCCAGGTCAAACCCATAAAACAAAATATTTATCACTGTCCTTTATCGTTTTATAGCCTACCCTCCATCGTCATAGATTAACCTTGGTTTTATATGACATTGTTCAATTTCATTCACACACAAATTACTCTCTTGTGTGGCATAACCATAAAAACCAAATTCATTCATTTTACTAAGATAATCATGCAACAAGTCAACGTTAAGTACATTTGTTAAGTCTCCATCAGTAATTATATTCATTATCGGGTTATTTACTTTTGTATTATCAATTAACTCATTATTACTTAGACACACTTCTAACCTTACTTTCCATTCATCATACTCTCTATTCAATTCATACAATTCTGTTTCTTTATTAACATACAATTCTCTACTTAAATCTCTCTCATCATAATACCAAATCACACTCTCAAAATTATTCCAGACAGAGGGTACAAAATTATACGACAAAAATAAACACTTCAAATCTTCTACCAATACGGGACTCTTGCCCTTCTTAAACAATACTTGTGAACATATTAAATCATCATCATAAATAATAAGGGGAAAATTTACCCTCTGCCCCCATTCTACCACTATACTATCTTTCCTCTCTCTCTCTAACTCATATACACACATCAACATTTCATTCTCACATTCCACAACTTCATCATTACTCTCATTATTTATTTTTACCGTATCGATCTCAGATACTAACTCTTCAAGTACACTACTATTCTCAATATTACATTCATTATTTTTGACATCATCATTATCATTTGTTAACTCTTTGTCATTATAATTTTCATTCGTATTATTCTTATTTGGATTCATTACAACTAATCCCATTTGCTCACTACTCTGCTCTAATTTACTCAAACTAGTTCTTATTAGTTCATTATTATTTTCAAGACATTTATGCATTTCTTGGATCTTATTTTTTAATTCATCAAAACTGTTCTTTTGAACCTCGAATTTCTCATTAAACTCCCTACTTTGTTTGTCAAATTTGTCATTCAATTCTCTAAAATTACTATCTTGTTTTTCTAAAGCGGTATACATGCTGTCTTGTTTTTCTAAACTATTGTACATCATATTATACAATCTTGTTAACATAGTATCATCATCAGATTTCTTATTTTGATTTCCTAAAATAGGTGTTGAATGAATCTCAACTGTCTGTATTATTTTTGACTCCTCAAGACTATTGTCATTTGTTTGAATTCCGGAGTCGCTACTTATTTGACTTTCTATCTGACTGTCAGATAAGCTGACTTCATTATTATCTGCCATTTTTTATAAACACCACACAACACAACCAAACAACATACTCAACGATCAATTACAATATAAATCACATACACTTTTTGACACAATTATATAGAAACAAACAGTAAGTTGAATCCCCGCGCCAATCCCCTTCCTCCACACACCACCCCCACTTCACCTTCCACACAACCGTTACAAAATGCTGGCAGTCTGTTACCAAAGCTGAAGCAGGCGGATACGTAAGCCGAAACGCGTCCAATAAAATCAGTAAGTTTTCACATGAAAAAGTTCATTTTTAGTTAAGTATTGTTAGTAATAAGATGTTTCCATTATAGTTAAATGATATATAAAAAATAATAGGCATAAGATATTTTTGTTATGATTAAGTGATATAAAAATTAGTAGATATAAGATGTTCTGTTGTATTCAAAATAATATTAAATGATTTTCAAGTTTGTCAAGGCAGAGAAGGCAAGTAGGTAATAGGAATGTTGTATATTTTATTTATTAAATTGTAAACCATATAAAAAGTATAAGTCAAGCTAACTAATACCCCACAATAGAAAAACCAACCAGTATTGTGAATCAAAATCAACTATCATGGAGTCAAACTCAAATAAATAAATTCAATCAAACTACATAATATAATGAATAGAATCTAGTCTATACAACACAAAAATATGAAAATGTAATCAGTACAGATACAAATAATAACAAATGTAATGACAAAAGAAGAAAATTAACTTTATTTGGAAATAGGTAAAAACTAGGCCTAAGGAGTACTCAACTCAAATAAAAAGTAAATTAATCAATATTGGTGTATTATAGCAGCAAATTATTAACAACCAGCAATAATTATGGAGTAAGTAATATTATTCCATGGAAATATTAACAGAAAAACACTTGTAAACCATTTAAATACTAAATTTGTAAAAAATATGAGGACTACAATAAATATCAAAAATTGTAAATTTTAGGCTTATCTGAACTTAAAACAGACCCAGTTATATATCAAATTATGTAAAATTAACTTAAGAATATTGCTGAATAATTAGATTTTTGTAAAATTAATAAATAATTGAGTTACAGCAATAATTAGGAAAACTTGTTAAGTATATTTAGGAGTTGAAACAAATCCAAGACATGCAAATTTATAAAAAGACAATGGGAAGAGGAAAAAGACATTTAATAAATTACCCCAAAACGACGACTTTCAGTCATCAGTCTATTGTTAATCGTTAATGTGAATAGTTCAGAAATTACTGACAGAAGACTAAAAAAGTATGAATTAGTGAAAAAACATTAAGTGCAGCCTCGAAAAGTGTAACAGAGGTTAAATAAGTAAATATAACACTAACTGATGATAATTAACACCAAACTAATCCAGAACAACAGCAATAACATTATCTAACACGAGCACCAGAAATCAACTGCCATTTTGAGAAAATTTTAAACCATATTAGCAGAACACGAATCCAACACATTTGAACACCGAACACTGCACCAGTAAACAATCACAGAACGACATCGCAGAAGAAGGAAGAACACTTCATACTATATTCCAGGAAAACTACAACTCCGCAGAGAAAGGAATTCTCATTTATTTCTGAGGGAGAAGATCAAACAGCATCAGCAGTACATAGCAGAGAAGTCGAGGTGACGGCGGCCATACTGGATTTCTTAGCGAGCACAGAACACAGCCTTGTCAAATCAGTGATGTCAATTCGACGGATGGTTCGATTTCATTTTTAATAATTGACAATTTGCATAATACTGTTATTTCTTTTTCAGCAATAATTATTTATTTTAAAATAATTGTAAGCATTGTATCTTGTTCCTTGCCCTCTCTGACCATTTCGACAGTTAAAAGAATCCAAAATAATTAATTTTGTAAACATTATACTTTGTCATTTTGTTCATTAGCGACCCTAGCGGAGCTCAACTAAAGCCTGGTACACGCGCATCAATGTGGCGCATAATTTTAAATGTTAATAAATGAACATAATTATTCAGTTACAAGAGTTTATATTTATTTGTATAGTAAATATTAGTTAGTTATTTCTTCTAAAAATTATTTAGAGCCGTTCAAGAGATATACCAGAAGGAAGAAGAAGAACCGCAAAGTTAGAAGAGAAGCTAATAAATCCGACAACATAAATAGATTGTCTGGAGAAACAAATATTTTCAAAAACGCAAAATCTCACTTTTTTAATCAGAAGTAACTGAAAAGCATACAATTAATTAATTATTAATTAATTAATTAAATTAATTAAACAAAACAAAAACAAATTTTGTAACTAACAGAAAAAATTTTTATTATCAACACATTACACTATTATTATTTATCATTAATTTTATATTTGTAATTTGGTTTAATTACAATATATATATAGGGCAGAAACAACTCAATCAGATTCCCATTAATCAAACAATCCTCAAAGCTAAACATGGGACTGCAAAATAATAATCAATGTTGCTATAAACTTCCCAGGCAGGAAAGTTCCATAAATGATATTGGGGAAAAGACAAATGAACCACTTTTTTATAGTACTGATACTCTGTCAGGTGGTCAGAGAAACTAGACTAGATGATAATTGGACATAAAATTCTTAAGCCTATGTCACTAATAGATTGTGCTATTGTAGTATGTGTTGAATTCTATCATTCATCTTATTCTGTCATTTGATATTCTCCATTCTTAATCTGCCTACTGTTTTCTCCAGAAATCCATTTTCACAGCCTTCTATATTTTCCTTATTTTATCTTTAATTTTCTACATCTCTGAACTATAAGTTATTATACTTTTACAATATTACAGTACGGTATAACTAAATTTATTCTTTGTTAATGGTTTGTCTCATAAGGTACAGGTCAACAAAGCAGTAACTTTCCGTCATTGTATACAGTATTGTGCTATTGGATTGACTAATATAGTGTCCCATTCTGTGTGATTTTAATCTCAAGTACTTGTAACCATATCTGTGGAGTATTTTTTTACTATGATGTCTGCAGTCAGGTACTAAATCTTTTGTTGTGTGTCAATGCACACAAAACATTATGCAATACAGTTTTTTTTTTGTATCAGCCATCTAAGGACCACATGCCAATTTCAATTCTTTACTCTTTGTTCTTTTCTTTTTTCCAATATTCTTCCAATCTTCTCACTGTGTCTCTTCTTCCTGTCTTCAGTCCACTTTGAACCTGCGTTTTTATCTCTCCTACCCTGGACTCCCTCCATTTTCAACACTTTTGCCCGAGAAACTTCTCTATCAATTGCTTCTTCTGCGTGTATATTATTTTTTTCTAAATCCTTTTGTACTTCTTTAATCCAACTTGATGTTGATTTCTTCCCCCACAGATATCTGAAGATTTGCTTTGTCAACCTATTGTCGTCCATTCTATATAAATGTCCAAAAAATATATAATATTGAACTTTCACTTGTGAAACTTACTTGTTTTCTCCCGTACGCGTTTCGGTGTGATGTGTGCCTTTATCAGCAGATTGAGATAGACTGCCAGTAACTCGTAACGGTTTTATTTGGTAGGTTGAGTTTGGGTGGTGTGTGGTGGAAGGGGATTGGCGCGGGGATCCGAATTATTGTTTGCTAACCAAATACACTGTACTCACCGTCTATGGCTTTTTTCCTTGATGTTTTTTCCAGTTTACATGTTTCAAGGCACTTGCCTCATCATCAGAACTTATAAAATCAATCTATGTCATAAATAATGACATTTGTCAAAATATTAAAAACACAATACGGCAATTAAACTATGTACATAAATTCGCTTTAAAAAATGTTCGGTGTGCCTTGCAAGACAACACGCGTCGTACTGACATAATCTAAGCCTTATCTCGACTATATCTCATAGCGGTATCGTACAGTATATTTGATTTATACTGTAATTGGTCGTTCAACACATGTGGCTTGGTACTGGCGTCGTTGTATGCTTTGTAAATTTCATATTCTTCAAGGGCGTTCAAATAACTCCCTTTACTGCAGAAATGAAGGGGTATTAAATTTGAGCTAAAATCCGTGTAACTGTGACTGTTGTCTATGAGGTGCTTGGCGAAATTTGACCTGCTTTATGTATAATTGTGTCAAAAAGTGTGTGTGATTTATAGTATAATTGGTTGTTAAGTATGCTGTTTGGTTGTGTTGTGTAGTGTTTGTATATTTCATATTGTTCTGCTGTGTTTAGTTTTCGACTTTTGGGTAAGTAGTGTACGGTAATATCTCAAGATTAGTATCTATGTTGGTGTAGCTGTGGTTTTTTGTGTGTATGTGTGTGGCAAACGTCATAATGGACAAACAAGAACTAAACACTAAAATAGAGAAATTCTTTAACGAAAATAATATAACAAAAATAAATAAAGACCCACAATAAAATTTCAAAAACAAATTAACAAATTTATAAATAACACAAAACACATAATCCAACCAGAAAGCACCAAATACCTCAAACAAATCAAACCTAACCCCCCAAAACTATATGCTTTACCAAAAATACACAAACCTAACATTCCCATCAGACCCTTAATAAGCAACACACAAGCTCCCTCCCACAAAATCGCAAAACACCTAGACAAAATAATCAGGAAAAACATTAATCTCAGTAACAATACTTCTGTCAAAAACAACATAGAACTAGTCAACAAAACCGAACACGTCCACATTCCACACAATTCAACATTAGCATCTTTTGACATAACCAATTTATACACCAATGTACCCATTAAAGAAACCATACAAACACTAGAATATTTACTCAGACAAAACAACACGCCCGAAACACACATACATGAGATCATCACACTCACCAAAATAATTACAGAACAAAATTACTTCACATACAACAACAAGATATACACACAAACAGACGGTCTCCCAATGGGATCCCCCATATCAGGAATACTGGCTGAAATATTCATACACAACATAGAACAGAACCACATAATAAACAACAACAAATACACCAACAAAATCATTTATTGGCACAGGTATGTGGATGATATATTACTTTTATTCAATGGCAATACAAGACAGGTCGAAAACTTCCACAAATACATAAACACAATACACCACAAACTAAAATTTACACTGGAAATAGAACAAAACAATAGTACAAATTTTCTGAACCTAACAATTAACAAAACAAACAATACACACACGTATAAAAATACAGAAAACCAACCACAACAGACATGGTTATACACAACACATCAAACCATCCAACGCAACACAAACATGCGGCCTTCAACCATATGCTCCATAGACTAACAAAAATACCATTAAGTAAACAAGGTTATAACGATGAACTCAACACAATCAAATATATAGCAATAAAAAATGGCTACAACCCTAATTTAATAAACAAACTCCACAAACACATCATAAACAAAAACAACAAAACACTAAATACTAACAACACACAACAAACTAAATACATCACACTCACATACCATAACTCCAACACACACAAAATCGCCAACACATTCAGGAAACACAAGTACAAAATAGCATAAAGAACAAACAATACCATCAAAAAACACATCAATGATACAAACACGGACATCGACAAATACAACAAAACAGGTGTTTACAAATTAAACTGTAATGATTGCAATACTTTTTATATAGGCCAGACGGGAAGATCTTTTTCATCTCGTTACTCTGAACACCTAAAAGCTTTATCCAACAACAATATACATTCCACGTTTGCCACACACATACACACAAAAAACCACAGCTACACCAACATAGATACTAATCTTGAGATATTACCGTACACTACTTACCCAAAAGTCGAAAACTAAACACAGCAGAACAATATGAAATATACAAACACTACACAACACAACCAAACAGCATACTTAACGACCAATTACACTATAAATCACACACACTTTTTGACACAATTATACATAAAACAAACAATAATTCGGATCCCCGCGCCAATCCCCTTTCACCACACACCACCCCCACTCAAGCTACCAAATAAAACCGTTATGAGTTACTGGCAGTCTATCTCAATCTGCTGATGAAGGCGCACATCACGCCGATACGTGTATGGGAAAAAACAAGTAAGTTTCACAAGTGAAAGTTCAATATTATATATTAATCAGTACTGCAAAAAAAGAAGATGAACTATCAAAACAACTCCAAAAAATAATAGTCTTCTTTTTCTCATTGTTTCTGTTACCAGTATATTTTCTATACTTTGATATATTTCATCATTACTTCTTAATTTCCAACCTTCTTAAGTTTTTCGTGGGCCTAATATTTTCCTAATAAATCGTCTTTCCCATATTTCTAGTTTGTCTAAATTATAATTCAATGTTAGACATTCACTTGCATATAGCCATTCTGGCTTTGCTACTGTACTGTAATGCCTTATTTTTGCATTTTTAGATATGCACTTTTTATTGTAAATATCTTTAGTTATACCATATGCCCTTTCCATCTTATGAATCCTTTCTTCTATGGCAGATTTTTCTAAGCCATTCTCTTGAATTATCTCTCCTAGATACTTAAATTTTCGAACCCTCTCTATTCGACCAATATCTGTAACCAGTAATTTTGGCGTGTTTTTAATGTTTGTGAAAAATTTGGTTTTTTCTGCAGAAACTCTTAAGCCTGTTCTACTGGCTATGTCCTCTAAAAAATTAACTTGTGTTACTGCAGATGTAAGATGTTCAGAAAGTATAGCAAAGTCATCTGCAAATGCCAAACAGTTTATTTCAATACGTTTGTTCCTTCTTCCCAACATAATTGGTGATATTTTGTATTCCTTTAATTTTTCATTCCAAATTCTCACTACTTTCTCCAGGACACAGTTAAAAAGAATTGGGGATAAACCATCACCCTGTCTTACACCTGTATTTATTTTGAATGGGTGAGATATTTCTCCCATGAATTTTATTTTTGAGACTGTGTCTGTAAGGGTTTCAAGGATTAGATTTGCCAATTTAGATTTAACACCAATTTCTCTGATTATTTTATCTATAGTCTCTTTATTAACAGAATCAAAGGCCTTTTTGAAATAAACAAATGTTACTACAATCTCCTTTGAATTCAGTAGCCTGTGACGGATTATTGACTTCAGAGTGAATATTTGTTCTGGACAGGATCTGCCCTTCCTTAAGCCACCCTGATATTCACCCAAATGGCTATCCAACGTTTTTTCTACCTATCTCTTCAATAGAATCTTTGAAAATATTTTATATGCAACTGGAAGCAAAGATGTTCCTCTGTAGTTATTAACCTCTTGCTTATCACACTTCTTATGCAGCGGATATATTAAGGCCCCCTTCCATTCTTCTGGGATTTTTTCTGTTTTCCAAATTTCTTCAAAAATTAATTGTAGGTCATTTTTGATCTTAGGTAGAGACCATTTCAAAAGTTCAGCTGATACGGAGCCTTCACCACTAGCTTTATTATTTTTCAAAGATTGAATTACTTCTTCAATTTCTTCAATAGTCAGAGGTGTATCTTCTTCTAAATTTTCATAAATGTCTGACAGTTCTAACCTCTGAATTGGTTCCGGGCAATTTAAAAGTTGACCAACATATTTTGCAAGTATTTCACAATTTTCCGCATTGCTTAGGCCAATTCTACCACTTTCATTTTAAAAACTAAAATGACAATTGGTAATTGGCAAATATGGCAATACAGTTCATTTATTGCCATTTTCCATGTTAACTGCCAGCTTTTGCCCTGTTTTGACCGAATTTTACAAAGAAGCAAACAAAGAAAAAAGTTATGTATATCCATAAACATAGATCCAACATATATCCATCCATCCATATAGGCCTACCTTTCACTTGCTCTACGAGGTGTGTGTTTGTGCATTATTATATTTCAATAAACACAATTACAGAAAAAAATGTTAGGTTGGGTATATTTGTTATAGTAACTGGTTTCCTTAGGTTTAAATATAACAGCACACTCATATATACCATAAGAAGTTTGAACTAAACTGATTTTTTTTTGAGCGAAAGTAATTTTCGAAAGTACAAATTCAAAAAACGTTCATACCTAACCTTGCGCATGAAGTACTATATAAGAAACAAATAAAAGCAACCTACTGCGAACGCATATATGTTTCCTATAATTATTATTAGCCGGGCTGTTTAGCCGTGGTCTAGTGTTGTTCAAGACAGACGTTTCGGCCCCACTATCGGAGGGCATCTTCAATATCAGAAACGATTGAAACAATTGGCAAGGTGTCGCCAATTCACCCCACTGCTGAGGTAGAGACTGTGTATTTGCCCTACACCAGACATAGTCTCTACCTCAGTACTGGGGTGAATTGGAGAACACATTGCCAATTGTTTCTGACACTGAAGATGGCCTCCGATGGTGGGACCAAAAGTCTGTCTTGAACAACAGTAGACCATGGCCTAACAACCCAGCTAATAATAATTCGTACAATGTTTACGCTGGCCGTGAAAGCCAAAGGAATTGCATATTTGTTTGTTGATACATACTGAAAAACAAACGTGTTAACGAAAGATTATGAAACCGAAACCAGGTCTATTCGGTTATATTGAAATATTTGTATACCTCTACATCTGCAAGTAAGATGTGTCTATATATGTTGGGTTTTGCAGCTTCACCTAAATTAATCCTACAAGTGGGGCTGTACGGGATGAAGGGCATGCCCGTTGTCCACTCGTGTGCTGCATCCTGAGCTTCAAATAGAGCTCCTGCCGCAGGGACCATAGATGAACTAGATGTTAAGGGTGTGGCCTGCCACCGGCCATGGGTCTTCAATTAGTTACCTAATTGAGTGTGAGTGTTCGCCGAGGCCGCATTCAAGATTCACCTGGCACAGATTGGTAGCGACCGAGGGCGCTAATAAGATGGTTGCCCTGGAAGCAGGCGATAGAATTTCTGGGACAGTGTCCGTATAGTGGCGTCCAGGGAATGGACACGCAGGGATTCTCGGATGATTTTGTTAGATGTCAGGTAGTGGGCTTTGCACGCCCAGTGCAATCCTCAGTCCAGGAGAGACTGAGGCTTTTGGCGAAGCCCCATACGGGAATCGCGTAGGTAACCATCGGCACCACATAGGTGGTGACGGTAAGCTTCCCTAGGCGGCGGGTCATAGAGTTGCCGCAAAGCAGGGGACGGAGTTGATACAGACGATGGGCGGCCTTACGGGCTACTTGCTCGGAGTGTGTCTGCCAGGTAAGACGACGATCCAGGTGAAG
This sequence comes from Magicicada septendecula, assembly GCA_034769895.1. Classification (NCBI taxonomy): domain Eukaryota; kingdom Metazoa; phylum Arthropoda; class Insecta; order Hemiptera; family Cicadidae; genus Magicicada; species Magicicada septendecula. The sequence continues at coordinate 129,832,449 of CM068368.1, forward strand.
CCCAAGGTACTTAACCTCCCGAGACCAGGGCAGAGGAGTGTCGCCTATGTACAGTCTGTTAGGGAGCCTTCTACGTCTGGAGAAGACTACGGCTGTGCTCTTGGCCGCGTTGATGGCAACCCTCCATTTCTCTGCCCACTCAACGTATTCGTTAAGCTGGTCCTCGAGGCAGGTAACTGTCATTTCAGCACTACGATCGACGGTATACACCGCCGTGTCGTCAGCGAACATCGCTAATCTGGCTCCCAGCAATTTAGGAACGTCAATACTATAGTGATATTTAGTTAAGTAACGGACACGTCATGGACAACGAAATCCAAGAATTAGGAACGTCATTAACTTACACAGAGAAAAGCAGGGGGTCCAAGACACTTCCCTGAGGTACACCAGTCGTAATAGCCCTTTCCGAAGAAAGGGTTTTATCTACTCTCACGAGGAAGGTTCTGTTCCGAAGTAGCAAGCCGGAAGCAGAATCTCCGTGAGTTTGTATAGTAGGTCTGGAATGCCAAACACGATCTAACGCCTTCTCGACATCAAGAAAAACTTGTACTCACTTCGGCGGTACATATACTAAAATTGGAACAAATTAATCGTATTGTTATTTGATACCTTCAGACATATGTTATAATTAACTAAGTTTTTTAATACATTTAGGAGACAGATTGCATTTCTGTAAAAATGTATACTTAAAACATTCAGTTTTATATTTTTTGCTGGTAATTTTCGTATAACATATTTTACTGTAAGAATATATGAAGTGTAACTTTGGTTTTGAGACATTTACTGTTGGTTTGTAATCACCTGACGTGTATACTGATTGTGAATCCAAATGCCGAAAAAAATAACAAACGAAAATGGCGTCAGATGGTGATAGACTGGTTACTGAAGTGTCTAATAGTGTAGATAATTTAAGTATTGGATCAATAGAAGTTTGTAATAAATCTAATTTGGAGAATGGACTCATTACACAGGATGAAGAAACAATTTCACGTTGGGGTTTTCCATTAAAAGAGCTGTATCGTTTAGCGTTGAAGTTTTATAAAGGTGAGACTTTTAAGGGTTAGGGTTCTGTCAACTGAAACGAAGTTTAACAAAACTCGTAAATATAGCGACTTTCTCAATCGTAATCATGGTGAAGTTATATTTCGTAGTCAGTTTTTCGTTAGAGTAGTATCTACGTTTTATTTAATAAATATTTTATATCAAAATTATTTTAGTAATTGACGTTCTTATCTATTAATCATATTAATATATACAAAATAGAACTTAACTCGTATTACTGGTATTATAATAACTAGTTATTAAAGATTTTAAATTGTAAAAGAGTTTGGTATTATGATTAAAGGATATTAGTTAGTTAAGATTCTATGAGAATACAGAAATTACTTGTTTTGTGTGTGTATACAAATGTATGTTGTCGTTTAAGATTTTTCACAATTAGATATTGTATTCTGTTGTATACCCTTTTGTGTGTAAAAAAGGAAACTCCAAATTCATGTTGCAAATTCATTAAGATTTACTTTATATTTCTTGTTTGTAATAGATTTGTCAACTACTGTGAATGTTGGCTGGATAATTCATAATAATTGTCTACTAAAATATAATTTTAATTGTATTCAAATCAAGTTGAAGTTGATGGACCAAAGTCCTTCTTATATTGGATATGTGAAGTGTTGGAAAATTTGTAGCTATGTTAGAATAAAATTGGCAACTGCCAGCCATAATGGGTCCTTGCTTCATCAGTAATCAACTTATGTTCAATGCATCATATGTTTACCTACTGTCTTAAAAACGTATTGTTTGCTTATTGTCTTAAAAGTATATTATATTACCAGAATTGTTAAGATAATATGCAGATATATGATGCAGTGAGTAGTAGACAATTACTGATAATACAAGGAGCCGTTATGGATAGCAGTTACTGATGGTATTTAGCATACATACAAATTTCCCTAACTTCTCAACTCCAATTTGAGGAGGGTTTCAGTTCATCACCTACAGTAATAGTTTGGTGTCACTACCTATGCTGTAGTAGTCACAAAACTGAAAAAAAAACATGAATTACATGACAACCGTGTACATACAATAGGGACTATACATTCTTTCATAAGAAATATTATTATAACAGCAAATTTTGTGCTATCAACTGGTATCTAGCAACTTGTGTCAACAGCTCAGACTTTGAGTGGTTGGGCTGGCAACTGCTGTGTTTGGGTTCCACATATTATGAACATAACTATTTTTTTTTTTTTTTTTTTATTAATCATAATCATTCTTTTGCTGATGTATTTTATCCATTAGTTTTTTATACTTTTATAACTCAGTATCACAGTATCAAATATAAATGACATTCTACGTTTAATGCAGCAAGTAGAATACAATTTGTAAGGTACATTGCTGAGTTTCAGCCAGTGTATTGCTACAACTAATAATCCAACCTTTTTCACAACTTGGAAATAAAAACTGCAGAATTTTGGAGTCTGCTCCTTGTTTTAACCTGTAGTACATTATAGAAACAACAAAAAACATTGTTTATGCAAGTTTTGTGGTTACCAGAGTACAGGTAGTAACATGAAACTATTTCAAAAATGTATACACGATCTTTAAGTATTTGTATATTGTCTTCATGTATTTATATTCATTGTCGTACAGACTTTATAATAGATATGCTTATCCCTCACAAGCACTATTTTTTGAAAGTAGGCCTACACTGTTCCGAGACATGTTGAGATATTATTGTCTTTGAGAATGCATGCAAGCTCCTCCATATCTCTCCCTCAGGATTTCATTGGAGTTCCTTTTTGTTGTTTGAAAACAATTTGCCTTGGCTGTGTACGCTGACATTCCAGTTAGCTACGTATATATATTAATTAGTGTAGTGTCCATATTTAGTGCTCATTTATTAGTCAGTGATATAATGGTACGGTATATAACAGGTATATGATTCGTCATTACTCCTTTTACTGTACAGTGTAAAATGTTATCTCTGTTTAGTGATGTAATTGACAGCAGATGATTAATTTTATTTCATGACCTTTAGTACTTTGTTTGACTTTATTGTTAAAGATAGGCTATGAGGCATTATTTTGTTTCTTCAGGATGAAACAATTTAATTTCTATCAATGATAATATCTTACCTTAGGGTCTCACTCCAAGGTTCTACAGACGAAACCAGTTGCAGAAGGATTACTTGGGTTTGAGTTACGAAATAATTACGCTAACACAAATTTTTCGGATTCTAACAAATTAGCTTTCTTGTATTAAACTGAATTATTTTCTTTCACTTTATCTTCACACTACAATTTCAATAAAAAACAAGAATACATGGATATTTAATCACTCAGTATAAACTACTATAAAAAATGACTTAACAATAGCGTTATTTTGGTAACCTGCACTTTGCGTCCACTCTCTCTCTTTCTCATACTCTTTTACATCCCTTACTGAGATCTCATTAATAAAATATTTTAACTTGGAAATATTAAATTGTATTTAAAGTTTGATTAAAATATTCTATTTTTTTTTTTTATCAATGAATTGTGTTCAGTACAGTTACTCATCCATCCGGTGTTCCTATCATTGTTTCACCACCTTGTGTTCCCCACTTTCTTCATTTAATACACTCCGAAACTAGTTTTTTACAGTTAAATTTTCCGTCAGCTGTTGCTTATTCGTTACCCCATAGTTTACGTTTATTTTAACATAAATGCACCATTACTTTCAGTCAGCCGACTTTAGGTTTGCTTGCGAGCACTGACTGGGTTTGGAGTTAGTTGACCGCGCAGTCAGAGTTACGAGTTGACTGACTTGACTGCGCTATTTTGTTTGTACACTACTATAGATATTTCACTGGATCTATGTTTACGGCCCATCTCACACGTCCGAGGCCACTGTTTTTGGTTAACTTGAAGATGACTGTAATCTGCTACTGTCTGATGCAAACTGGGGTGACAATGTGTTTTACTGTGATTCACAAAGAGACTGAGCTGGCAAGCTGTTGCGTAATACTGGGGAGACTCCAGACATCAGACATAAACAGTCTGCAATATCATTGTATGTGTGGCTGGTTACAATGGGGTACCCCACAGGGGAATACTGACTGCTTTGAAATTAAAACTGATTTACATTATTATCTTTTTAGCACACAATTCTGTACCGTTACAATACCCCCCAATGAGAGGTTTTATGCCGCAACATAAAAACTCATTGCCTAAAACCTAAGAGGATGAAGATATGGTGCCGCAACCCCCCTTAGTTCTTTACTAAAATCATGGGTACTTACCCCCCTAGTCCGGTGGCTGTGGCTGCACCCATTCGACCTTACTGGACTTCTCTACTCGAGATCCCAACACCATAAAATCAGATAGGTACCCGCCACAGTATTACCTGACTCTGAAACATTCAATTAAAATATCAATAAATGGCCTTCCATTATTCCATATCCCCAACTGATTCGTTTCCTCTTAGTCGTACTGGTTCATTATTAGCAAAGTACTGGTTCCTTTTTTACAAAATACAATATGCATATGTCTACATAGCAATATAACCTTACTGTCTACTTACATTTATTTACATTGAATACATAAAAATCACATAGCAGTGATATATTGTTAATTTTTTCCCCTAACAAAACATGGTTTCCCGCCAAAAGTACAAGTGGATTACATAAAATACAAATGAATCATAATAACATTACTATAGAGATTATTTATACCTGTTTACATCAACAGTTGTATACAAGACTTGTTTTATAAACACTGACTCAGCCTCAACATTCCTGATTACATCACCACTAACACTTCCTTCAGTTTTCAATTTAAATGAATATTTTAATCATTGCGTTTTCATCAATTATTATTTATTTTACAATTACAGTCAAGATTCAGATCAAAATAAATTTAAATGCATCACTAAAATTCACATTGTTAAGTTAATCCAAGGCCAACTCAAATTTAATTTAGTCTCTTCATATGTTCAAAACAATTTCAGTTACTTTAATTACATTGTATTCAAAATGATTCTACATTAACAAAATCCTCTCACATAAATTTTAACTCCATTACAATCACAACGCTAAGTTATTTCATTATACTATTCACAAAAAGTTAACTCTACTTCATAATAAAATTTAAATTATTCATCAATATAAAATATTATTATTATCCATTCCATCCTACCTGTAAACATTAGTCACACAAAACAAACAATATACGTTATAACAGCATATCAGTTGATGCACTACCAGAATATCAACATACACATTTATTTACAAATTTTCGTCATATCCAGTTATTAGTTACCACACTTCGTTATCTAAATAAGCCAATTAATTTCCATTAACTCAAATAATTAAATGTTCATTCACGATTTATCTAACCCCTGTCATCGAAAATTAGCCTTCTTATCACATAACATTTTTCATTTTTATTTACATACATCATATGGCTATCATTTGTGTTGTAACCATAAAAATTTATTTTTTCCATTATACCAGAATAATAATGCTCAGGGTTACCCCTCATTATTATTTTATCATAATCCATGTCTACATCGTTATTTTTTGTCCAGTCTCCATTGGTATTTATTGTTACCCCCAGGTGAGTTACGTTATTATCACAATTGTCTGCTACTACAAGTACACTAATTCTTCCAACAGGTACATATTTATCATTATTGTTGATATTATAATCGTCTAGTACTGCACAAGGTAAGTCTCTATTGTTAATAATATAATCATTTCTTTCAGTATTTATTCCCCCTACTAACCCTTCATAATCTCTGTTTAATCTGAACAACTCTATCACTCTATTTTTCTCTTCTATATTTCTCTCTCAGCCCAATTTCACATTCTCACTCCACACAGAGGGCAAAACCATTTTATTATAACACCATCTGGCCGTACCAGATATACACAAAAACCTATTTTGACCATTTGCCGACCCATTGTCGCCCAAATGTCCTAGTGAGGATCTTTTATCCTCATGCACCACTTGTGAAGTCTTTGCTTCACATTGAACCCCAGAAAAATTTTCCCTCTGTTCACCCTCTACAATTAAACTATCTCTATACTCCCTTTCTAAGTCATAAACACTAACTAGGAATCCCTGATTAACCTCAACTCTCATTATCACTACTATTATTTACTGTATCACTTTTTGATACCCCGTTTGCAAATACCTCTTTATTATTAATATTCAACATTATTTCACTGTCATTCTTACAGTTATCACTGTTATTTTCACTATTACTTACCTTGTACACTTTCACCTGATTTACATTTAAACTAACCTCATTATCATTTATATTTCCCTTATTTTCACTTACCTTGTTAACTGTTACTTCCTTGTTTCTATTCTCATTAGCGCATACACTCTCAGTATTATAACCATTGTTCACTTGTTTTGTCGAATCTATCAAATTCTCCCATTTTTCGTCACTTTCGTCAAAACGTTTAATTAATTCATTAAAACTACTTTCACATTTTACTTTATGTTTATTTACGTTACTGCTTAACTTATCAAATTTTGTATCAAACTTTTCATCATTACTATCAAAACTATCAATTAATATCGTTAAGTTTTACATTCTGTTCCACAAATTTATTACTTTGTTCATTTAGTTTGACATTCACTTCGTCAAGATTACTACTTATTTTATTGAACTTACTATTCTGAACATCAGATTTAATATTCATATTCTCAGACATGGTTTTCATAAAGTTCATCATATCAGGTATTGTACACTCTTTTTCTTTTATTTTGGTTGCTACTGGAGTAGATTTTGCTTCTGCATTATTTATTATTACAGATTGTGTCAAACTATTTTCGTCTATCAGGCTTGGAGTTGTCTCCAACCCCAAATCATTCGCTACAGCTGATTCAGTTAGAACATTTTCTTGGACTGTAATTGGAGTTAAGCAACCTCCTGACTTACTCGTAACTGCCGAGTCGGTCAGATTTATTTTATTCTCTATATTCTCCATTATGAAATTATTGTATTTACATATACGGTTACACTGTCTATCCTACACAACCGCTCTCAACCCCAAGTACTCGTTTCTGCAACTAGAATTAGGTCTGGTTTGTGTAATAAATTACACTCACCGTCCCTGTTAGGGCGCCATTGAAACAATTTAATTTCTATCAAATGATAATATCTTACCTTAGGGTTTCACTCCAAGGTTCTACAGATGAAACCAGTTGCAGAAGGATTACTTGGGTTTGAGTTACGAAATAATTACGCTAACACAAATTTTTCGGATTCTAACAAATTAGCTTTCTTTTATTAAACTGAATTATTCCTTTCACTTTATCTTCACACTACAATTTCAATAAAAAACAAGAATACATGGATATTTAATCACTCAGTATAAACTACTATAAAAAATGACTTAACAATAGCGTTATTTTGGTAACCAGCACTTTGCGTCCACTCTCTCTCTCTCTCATACTCTTTTACATCCCTTACTGAGATCTCATTAATAAAATATTTTAACTTGGAAATATTAAATTGTATTTAAACTTTGATTAAAATTTTCTATTTTTTTTTTTTTTATCAATGAATTGTGTTCAGTACACCCATCCATCCGGTGTTCCTATCATTGTTTCACCACCTTGTGTTCCCCACTTTCTTCATTTAATACACTCCGAAACTAGTTTTTTACAGTTAAATTTCCGTCAGCTGTTGCTTATTCGTTACCCCATAGTTTACGTTTATTTTAACATAAATGCACCATTACTTTCAGTCGGCCGACTTTAGGTTTGCTCGCAAGCACTGACTGGGTTTGAAGTTAGTTGACCGCGCGGTCAGAGTTACGAGTTGACTCACTTGACCGCGCTATTTTGTTTGTACACTAGTATAGATATTTTACTGGATGGGCCGACTATGTTTACGGCCCATCTCACACCTCCGAGGTCACTGTTTTTGGTTAACTTGAAGACGACTGTAATCTGCTACTGTCTGATGCAAACTGGGGTGACAATGTGTTTTACTGTGATTCACAAAGAGACTGAGCTGGCAAGCTGTTGCGTAATACGTCTGGCTGGGCAGACTCCGGACATCAGACATAAACAGTCTGCAATAACATGGTATGTGTGGCTGGTTACAATGGGGTACCCACAGGGGAATACTGACTGCTTTGAAATTAAAACTGATTTACATTATTATCTTTTTAGCACTCAATTCTGTACTGTTACAAGGAAATTGAAGTCTGAGAAGATGAGTTATTTTTTATACATGTAAATCTTGAGAATGTACGAACTAAACTCTGAGTTCAGAAAATGTAAATATTTTTGATTGATTAAAAAGATTTGTCAGTGGAGATCATCAGTGTTGATGGTACAGATTTTTCATATTTTTACTGATTCGAGTTTACTTAATCTAATGCGTCTAACACTAGGAATTAATTGTATACATCAGGAGCTGGAGATCAGTTTCATTATTGTCATTTGTAAATGAATGTAAGGTAGTACAATGACACTTCAGTTTTGGAATGGTTATAGGTAAGTCTTCAGTTGATGAAAATAATATGTTTGACTTGAAAATCTCTGAAATCCAGATGTAAATAGGCTTACATATGCATATATTTTTATTACAAAAGTGCAAAATTGTTCTAGCGTATTCACTGTTTTGTATTCCTTTTATAATAGCATATTACTAAATAATCTGCCGGCATACGTATGTTCATACATACATGTATGAAAACTTACAAGTGTATGTTCATACAGGCGGAAAAAGATTTCCCATGTTGCCAAGTATATCTCAGGATAAATCTGGTTCTGAGGCTTCCAACTGTGAGCCTAGGATTGAAGCATAGACATAAAAGACTGTTGAAGTTGATATTGAAACTAGTTCAGTGGCGGCTCTCAAAAATTATCAAATAACATATTGTTATGTAAGGCGGAAAATGTGTACGCTATTACAGAACCTTCTGCGTGTTTCTCGGCTATTCCAGTGGAAAACGGCTGTAATGTTGTGTACGTACGAGATTCTTAACATGCGTCAGCGAGATTGTTCCCGACTCACTGGTCCACGCATGCTGTGTGCAAGGCCGCAATCAGTTACGTTCTGGTGTTTTCTAGTAGTGCTGATGCGTAGTATGGATTATTCTGGAACTTTCAAGTGTTTGTTAAGGATGCATATTATGGAACCCTGCAGTCTATAAATATCCCATACCTGCCACTTAGTCTTCAGTCTTACGTTGGCGATTACTCAGTTGAGTTGTTATCGGGCAATTTACATAGTATGGAAGTATTGAGGCGAAGTGTTGTGTTTTATAATTGTGCTGGACAATTGTAATACAATTGTGTTTTATATTAATTGACATTTTTATTGAGTGTGAACAATTTTTATTTGATTTGTTGTAAGAGACTACCTTGTTGATTACAAACTGTTTAATTGTGATAATTAAGCTGATGATTAGTGACTTAATTGGTGCCTTGTATTTTGTTTTCCACTGTACCATATGACGATCAGATAGACCGTCTTAACAATATACAACTTACCCTATAACTATCTTCATACCACCCTGTATTTAACTTGCAAACTATACTTAAATAAGTATAAAATTAATAAAAAAATAAAAACCATAAAAAGTTATTACTCACTTTGAAGTTGCAGACTGTTCATCATGAAATGCAAACCGTAAACAAAAAATATACAAACATGTTCTTAAAATATCGAGCATTATGTACACACTATAAATGATAAGAAAACGTGTCCGTAACGTAAGACATGAATGATATAGTATATAAGTATCCGTAAACATATCGTTTGAAATAAAAATCTAATCTTCTGTTTTTGTCCAAAATGAATTTTTCTATTACTAGTTTGGTAAAGTCTGGTGTCTTGCAAATCATTGACTGTTGTATAGACAACATAGCCAAAGCAGATAATCTATCTTCACTCATGGTATTTCTTCAATAGGGTTTGATTAACTTTAGAGTTGAAAAACATCATTCACTTTCTGAAGTAACCATAGGAATAGTTACAAGTATTTTTAATGCTTTCATGATTTTTTTAAATGCAATGTCTAATCCAAAAGAAGTCACAAAATTGAATGTCTTCAAGCAGCCAGCCATATTTTCTTCTGTTATTTCTGGTCCCAAGTAAAAAACTTCAAGCTCTGTCATAAAAGAATTTTTGTCAATCACTGGAAATGCACTGCAAAACTGGTTAATGTCAGCTACTGGAAGATCATTTTCCTTATGTTTATTGAGACATTTGGGTTGAAATGTTTGCTCCACAAAGATGGTTTTTGAATGCAAAGCGTTCTTTTATTTGAAATACAGTTGTATCACAAACTTCTTTTGGCAATAAATTTAAACTTTCATCATTTGGGCGTCGACTCTTTCTAGATGCAGAAGGTAATGTATTTCTTATTTTGATTATTGCTTTTTTGAATTTATGGATTGGTTTGCACAACTTGTAGCTGGATAAATAATATGTCAACGTGAGACTTTACTTTTGAATATAATTTTAGCCAAAACAAGAACGTGCTATTTTCAAGCCAGTTAATAAACTCAGCAGCTACTGTTACAGTTTCTGAATTGTATATTTTCAAAACATTAAAGAATATCGTCTTTGTAATTGAAAATTGTTTGTATTGCCCTCGATTGAAAATTCCACCTAGTTTTTGAGGGTTGAGGTATCTCTTTATTGCATGCATATTCTAAAGCCACTCTCCTGTCTGCAGAATGGGAGAAAAAGGCAGAAATCGCATTTAAATTGTATTACTTAACGGGTAATATAAGTCTCCCGTTTATCAACGTTAAGCCCCACTGTTGGGTTCGCCAATTTATAACTTAACGTGTATCCCGTGTTAATTTTTTAAATGTTAAATTGTGATAAAGATGGGTTTGTTCTACGATGAAAACCGATTGAGTAAATAGTGTATCAGTTGTTCGTGATTTATTTATGTTGCGTGTTTTATAACGTGATTTCATATATAAGTTTTATGAAATGAATTATTCTGCCTTGGTTTAATAATCAGAATTATTATTATTTCAATTCAGCAGTTAAAACTTCAAAATTAATTTGAATGTAGCAGTCGAGTCGTCCCAAACAATTCTCAATGTTCACCTTGTAATTTACCTTTATTGCTGTTTTATTTATCGGTTACATTTAATTTGAGGTGTATATTAAAATATCGGGCGCCATGTTGCAAACTGAAATACAACAAATATGTACACTTACCTAAGGTCAGAATTCGTGTTAGACGAACCAGAGTCGAGGAATATATTACCTGAAATAATTCACTCGTGTTTCTGTTTGTTACCATTGACATTACCTTTTTATTTATATAAAAGGAAAAACTACGTACATATTGAAAAGACTACAGGTTATGCCATGTGGCGTTTATCAAATATTACACCCTTACAATACTTTGTCCCTCCAAAAACAGACATGTATTATAATATTTAAAAAAAAACATGTTAAACATATATATATATCTATAGTGGCACAACCCAGCACTTATTAATAGTGAATATTATCCACTCTCTCGCTCTCTCCCTCTCATACTCTGGTACTATTTATTTATTATGAGCTCATTGTGATAAAGATTTTATATTTGATTACTTTTGATCATATTAATAAAGATTTTATGTATTTAAACTTTTGAATACAAAGATTTTATATAATTAGGCTGCAGCCAATTGTACTTAGCTGTACTATTGAAAACGTCCCATCGCAGATCACACCCTCTCGAATCTGAAATGTCTCATCTTAGATCACACGCTCCCGAATCTGTAGCGTCCCATCTAGATCTCACTTTTTCAAATCTGTAGCGTCCCATCGTAGATCACACGCTTTCGAATGTATCACCGCACAATTGGTATCAGCCCTGTTTATATACTGTTACATATTTAAACTTTTGGTGGTGTAAAATTTAGATATACACACTCGGTGAATTTGCCGGCCGTGTGTATTGGCCTGCCGGCCCACTTCACGGTCTGGACGAAAATGACCACGTTTCACCACTAAGCATTGCAGAGGTGGGGCAACAACTACGTCACTGGTTCTTTGTTCAACGGCCAAGCCTCTGGCTTACAATTGTATGTATGTATGCGCATCGCATTCTTTAGTCTGACGTAATCATGGGCTAGGCTTGTTTACTCGTTATTATGACAAACAGTTTTTTGCTACTTTTGTCATTTTCCACTGAATTTGACACAAATCCTGTTAACTCAATATTGCGTTATTGAAAATTCTCACCAAAACTTTACCAATCTCTTATAGGGGATATAAAATAAAATACAATAATTATGTTTTGGAACAATAGTTTCCCAAAATTATTAGGGTACCAGAATTGTACCATTACGACCTTCGATAGGCTTAACCCTATTCGTTGAGGTTAATCTTGGTTTTGTAGTTTATGTGATTCCAACGACTCCTCGACGTCTTCTTGGTCTTTGTAATTATAAAACAAATGTTGATTATATCTTATTTTCATGAAATAATAACGCATGGATATGATTTATTAACATTATCGTTTAATCTTTGCAGTTGGAGTTCAAATTGATGGAAATTTTCATTCGATACACACATTAGTAACAATCAATAGTTATCTCAGGAGTGAATAATAAAAATAGGTTAAACATATTTCGTGGGAATTCTTGTGGCTGCTACGAAAAGTTCCATTACATAATAAACAACAATATAGAGTACATTTACAAATCTTTCTAGTACTTATAATCTAAAAAGAGTTACAAAAATTATTAAGAAAAAACATACAATGTCTGATGATATTAAGTACACCTCGTACAAAGCATGCTGGTTAGAGTGACGTAATCATCATGGCTGCCTTCGTCCGTTCCAGATAATAACTGAAGTTTTACTAATGTGTTTAAATAAATGTGTTCCTTGTACCCACAGATTCTTATATATATATATATATATATATTGTTTTTCACTTATTAAAATGTTCACTAGTGATTAGTGGTAGTGTGAATTATAGTGTTGTCTAGTGGATGTTCGTTTTGGATTGATAATATTGTCAGTTATAAAGTCGAATTATACGTTACACTTCTAGGCGATTTTCGCTGTGTCTCCTTGTTTTTGCTTGATATTGTCTTTATGGTGTTTGTTCCTGGTTAGTGAGATGATTGAAGTTAATAAATGTTTTATCTTCAGTGGTGGTCATAAAATTTTCTTTCACAAAACGGTTTCTGAGTTTAGATTTTCTTTTTAATAGTATCTCCGCTAGCACTCTTAAACTGTTCTCAGTCACAATTAACAATAAAGTGTCATTTCTTCTTTTTTAGTCATCGAACTGACCAAAACTTCTTAAATTCTGATTGGCCCCTTATGTACAGTTTAAGTGTTATATGACCAATACCCCCTAACCACTTTAAATTTTACAAATTACTTTTAACATATAATTTTATCATTATATCCTAATGATTCATACAATGTTTATATGATTATTAATTATACAATTACAGACAATTTGGTACTAAACATGTTTTGGTTTATACCTGTAAAACCTTAGTACTTAGTGAATTTTTCTGATATATGATGGAACAATTTCTAATGGTTGATGGTAAGTTATACCTTGACTCCATGAGATACATATATTTAAATTAACTAACTAATAACATGAACGCTTATAATATATCACAAAACTCTTAATAATTATACTTGGTTTGACAATTTTAATTTATTCATACTGCTGAACTATTGTCTGTATGATAAATCATTTTTACTTTCTGTTAATAACAACAAAACACTTTTTATAAAAAATAAATAGTACACTGTTTAACTGTAGTTTGTGTAACTATTACTATTATGTCACTTTTATCACTGTAAGGGGTTGTGCCCCTTTTTCTCTCCTTGATTATATACAATTTTGTTTAATACAGTTTTTATAATAAAGTTAATAAAATTAACACAATTTATATCAGTTAATACAATTTTATTTTTTGAATTTGTACTCTTTATCGGGTTTGTTTGGGTTACTCATGGGAAGTTATTTAGGCCTACTAGGTTTCTTTATTTAAATTTAGTTTGTTTACTGCCCTATTCTACTGGGTAAATACTGGCTGGGTCTTGATGATATTAAATAAGTCAAAGGTTGATGTTGTTGAATCATATTTGGTTCCTTACTGATTTTTCAAAACTTGGTATTTTCTTTTAATTAGCAATTGATTATGATTTCGTGTTCGCTCTCTGGATAGGGTTTCATTATGATATTTATAATTCTTTTTACAACATTTTGTTTCGTTACAAATTGCCCCCCTTCAGAAGTAATTATTTCTGAACACTTCATTAGGTGTGAGGACATAATTACTTATGTTACATTTTCTTTTTCATCCTCGTGATATTTCTTCATGGATTGTTGATTCCTTGATCTTCTTTGAAATGGGGTCGGTTAATTCTTACGTGTTGTTGTTGTGGTTTTTTGTTATGGTGTAGGGTCCTACGTAGAGTAACAATAACTTCTTTGATATCCCTTCTAGAGTGCTAGGCAATTCCCTGTTCTTTAACAACACCTTCTCTCCTACTTCATATTTAATTATTTTACCCTTGATTTTCTGGTATTTGTTTCTACGTTTTTCCAGATTTTCTATCACCTGATTATAAAATTTTAACTTATTAAATTGGTACTGTGGAGACTCAGGAAACTTAATTAATTCTTGGACTCTCTGGGTGGTTGTTTTTCATACATGGCAGTGTATGGAGTGCAATTTATGGATGGATGATAAGCCAAGTTCAAAAATTTTTTGTGGCTGATAAGTAATCGGGCCACTTCCTTTGTTGGTGATGACAATAGGTTCTTAAGATTCTACCAACTTCTCTCAGTATTTTTTCTGATGGATTGCTACTGGGGTGGTATACGGAGGTCTTGTAACTTTCGATGTTCAGTTCTAACAATGTGTTCTTCCATTTTCTGCCTCGAAATTGTGTACCATGGTCTGGAACTATTGAGATGGGTAATCCTATTTCTGGGATGTATTGAGTAGTTATTACTTCAAGAATTTTCTGCGTAGTTGCTCGACTGATTGGATACAATTTGGTGAATTTGGTGAAGTGGTCCATAATGATTAAAATGTATTTGTATCGGCTTCTACCTTCACTCCGAGGAAATGGTCCGCATATGTCAATGAATAATTTTTCCAGTTTTTGTTCTGATGATATAGGTATCATTATACCTTCCTTTCGTTCATTATTAATTTTGACCAATTGACAGATATGACAGGGTTTTATATAATTTTTTACTTTTCTGTGTATGTTCTTGATGTAACAATTCTCCTCCAATGCTTTCACTACTTTTACTGCACCCATATGTCCGTATCTTATGTGATATTCCAACACTAGTTCCTTCTCCATGATTCTGGGAATGATTACCTTCCAGTCTTCTTGGTTCAATGTATTTTTTATGAATAAGATACCATCCTATTCACAATAGAATTGGTTTATTGGAGAGTTTTGGTTCTCCAAACGTTCTTTGATTTTTATTAATTTTGGGTCTAATAATTGGTTGGCTCTGATATTTTGTAATAATGCCTCCAAATCAGATCTACCTTTGAGAATGTTGTACACCTTGATAATCTTTTCCTTCTCACCCTCAGATGTCTGGGTGTCCAGGTTTATTCGTGATAACACGTCTGCTATCACATTTTGACTCCCTGGAATATATTCCCATTTGATATTATACTCCTGCAAGGGGAGTATCCACCTTGTAAGCCTTCCGTGACTCAGCTTACAACTTCTCAAAAATGAGATGGACTTATGATCCGTTCTAACGGTTACAGGATATCCTAAGATGTACGTTCGGAATTTACTACAAGCAAAGACTATGCTTAATAGTTCCTTTTCAGTAATATTATATCTTCTCTCACAGTGGTTTAACACACGACTGGCGAAACTGATGACTAAATTGTTTCTTTCTTTGTCTTCTTGGTACAATACCGTCACAAGACTGACATCACTTGGGTCACAGTTTAAAAAGAATGGGTGATCAAAATTTGGATGATGAAGGATTACTGTCTCTAAGAATTTATCCTTTATTTGTTGTAGTATAGCATCTTGTTCGTGTCCCCATATCCATTTGTTTTTGGAAGACAGCTGTTCCTGAAATTTAGATGTTAATGCGGAATAATTGCGTTGGAACTTCCGGTAATAATTACACAGTCCTAAGAAGGATTGGAGTTGCCTCTTATTCTTTGGTTGTGGGAACTTCTGGATTGCAGTAACCTTTTCTTGTGATGGGGAAATACCTTGTTCAGTCAAATTGAAACCTAAGAATTGAACCTCCTTCGCTATTAATTTGGATTTTTCGAGTTTTAGTGTTATGTTGTTCTCTGCTAACTTACTCAATACATATTCCACCCTGTGACAATGTTCCTCCCAGTTGGATGAGGTAATCAACAGGTCGTCTACATAAACTGTGGTGAATTGGAGCGCTTCCTGACACCTGGTCCATACATCGTACAAAAATTGCTACCGAGTTGACTAATCCAAAGGGCAGTCTCTTAAACTGGTAGTTTCACCCTCAAAAATAAAAGCCATATATTGTCGACTTGTCGGGTGCAACTCCACCTGCCAGTAACCACAAACTGTGTCCCAGGTACTGATGAATCTTGTACCGTGAAATTTTTTTAGAATTTCTTCTATTTCTCCAGGTGACGTGCGATCATTTATTATCTGTTTATTTATTTCGCGGGCATCCAAGCAAAGTCGAACCTGTCCGCTCTTCTTCTGAATCGCTACTATTGGGCTAGTATATGGTGATTGGCTATGCTCAATTATATCATTTAACAACATTTTATTAATTTCAGCCCTAACCGCCTCCTTCAATGAATACGGTATAGGATAGGATTTTCTGTGGAATTCTGCTGGTTCTTTAAATTGTATTCTACACTGATAGTTTTTTACTTTTCCTGGTTCTTCTGAAAATTCATGTTTATACTTCTTATATATCATAACGAGATCTTCTACTTGTTCTGCTGTCAAATTATCTGTGCCTTGGTGTCTAAACTCTCTTATCTCCTGTAATTTACTGTTCCACAGGTCTTCATTTGTCATATTATAGATTATTTTTCTGCATTGGGTGTCATTCTTTAAAAAATTTAATTCCCTAACTTGGTGGTGGGTATGATTCAGAGGGGCACCATCGCTTCCTATTAACTCTGCCGTCCACACAACCTTTCTGAGCTCAAGGACACCTTCTCCTTGCTCAGGTCAATAATGGCTGAGTATTTCCTCAGCATATCACATCCGATTAATATTTCGAATGGTAGGCCGATTGCGACCAGACATATAATATTAACTGTAACACCCTTGCTTTCTAGTTCCAGTGACACTTGCTTTCGCACTGTTTTATTTTGACACCTAGTGCCACCTATTAAAATAACATTATTGACAGGTAAGGTAGGTATTGTATTTTTACTTTGTTCCTGTATCTGCTCCAGTTTGTTTGTTTGTTACTCTCCAGTTCAGCGTCGTTAATAAGTGACACATTTGCACCAGTATCTATCATTACTCGTGTGGGAATTCCTTCAATTTGTGCGGTTATGTATAAGATTTCATTATGCTGTTTGGTTCTACTTGTCACCGTTTCCTCCAACAGTTCTTCTCGAAGATTCTTCAATTAATAGTAAGGTTTTGACTATCAGTCCTTAAACTTTGGTTGTTTTTGTACCCAGTAGATAGGAGCAGTGAGGGGTCGCAATGGTTTATCACTGCCTCCCTCCGTTTAAATTAATGCCATCATGATTATTTTCCGGGCATGACTGTTGATTTGCCTGGAATGGTGTGCCAGTTCCTGGTTGGTCACCTTCTCGGTTGTCTAATTGTTCACTCCCCCTCGGTTCTTGGAAGTCCTCCTGGCTTCGACTTCTTACTCGGTTTTCATTGTGATTCATCCCTCTGGGATTTCCTCTTCGATCATACTGTAGCTGTTATTAAAATTGTTCCTCCGAGGTTGTTGGTATCTCCAGTAATCCCCTTCTTCTGCACTAATATAATCGATTCGGGGTCGGTACGGACGATTATTATTATAATTACCCTGGTTGTTATGATTGGCATTAACTCCTGGATTATTTCTAAAATTATTATAATTTTGGTTGGTTCGGTAATTATTATAATTATTGTTAATTCTATTACCAGGATTGTAATTTTGATTTTGCCTGTTGTTACTATTATTATTTATTGGATTGCGATTGAAGTTTGCTTGCTGGTTATTATTTGGGGTAACATTTTGGTTGTAAATACGATCGTTGCCATTAAAGTTATAATTATTCCGGTTATTCATATTATTATTGTGATTATTATTCATTCCATGGTTATTATTTCTTGAACCGCACTGATCAGTTCGTTGTCTGCTTCTTTTGTAGTAACCCTCGTGCTCATAATTTTCTAACAAGTCAGCCATTGCGTGGACCGTTTTAATTTGGCTTCCCAGGCGTGCTCTGGCAATTCCTGCATCATAATGGTATACCATTTTAGTTACTAGGGATTCTTCAGGTATCCTTGGCTCCAGGTGTCTAGCCAAACACACCTTTCCCCAGAAGTAAGTAGTTGGAGATGTACCTCTATTTACATCATATCTTCCCTGACAAATGTTGTCCCTGATAATATTTTGTATAGCTTCGGACCAATATTTTTCTTTAAATAATTTTTTAAATTGAGCGTAGTCCATTATCTCATTCCTGGTTGCTGTCCACCAGTTGTCCGTAATCTCCCTAAAATGCTCATCTAACATCTCTCTAATCGAGCTCCAGATAGTTATTCTATGTTTGTTAAAATGTTCCTCGATTCTGGCCAGGAATTCCATGGGGTTTCTACGATAATTTTTGAAATTAATCTCTTCTCTGTTTTCATTTGTGGAAATATGAGTGATATTATTTGGTCTGGTTCTAATTAATTCAATTTCTTCTTGATTTTGGCGTACTTGACCAGTTAAATTATTCACTGTAGTGTTAATATTGTCACACCTTTCTCCGGTTTGTTTCTGTAAATTTACTAAGTTTTCTTGTTCCTTTTGTATTCCTTCTATTTGAATACGATTATCTTCTTGGACTTGGTCTATTCTGGTATTTACCATTACTTTATTTTGTGTAATGGTTTCGTTAGCGTTTCTCAATCTCTCATTAGTGTCAGCTATTTCTTGCTTCCTTTCCTCATCGATTTTGTCCATCTTCTGGTTAATTGTATCATTTACCTGTTCAATTCTACCATTAATTCTTCTTAAATTCTCTTCATTGATTTGTCTGAACTCTTCCTTCATTTGGTTATTATTTTCGCTTATAGTTTGCCTTAAGGTTTCATTAGTACTTTCCTTAATACTGTCAATTTTTTCAATTATTTGTTTATTCTCCTCCTGGATTTGTCTTAAATTCTCATTATTATGCTCGTTTTGTTTCCTAAAATTTTCATTAGTTTCTTCTCTGTTATGGTCAAATCTCTCCTCCATCTGTTTTATTAAATTTTCACTCATTTTCTCATTTTGTACCCTTGAGTTCTCGTTAATCTCTTCCTTCATACCATCTATTTTCTCATTTTTTTGTCTGTTATCTTCCTTGATGCTATCAATTTTCTCATTCGTTTGTCTGTTATCTTCCTTGATGCTATCAATTTTCTCATTCGTTTGTCTGTTATCTTCCTTGATGCTCTTAAAATCTTCCTTCATTTCTTCCTTCTGCTTCCTAAAATTGTCATTCGTTTGTTCCTTATTTCTGTCCATTTTTTCACTCATACTATTCATTAACTCCATTAATTTTATAAGATTCGGGTCTCCTCTGTCTTCCTTTCTTGCTACCGTCTCCACATCCTCCACCGATATTACTTCTTTCTCTTCCATCCTGACTTCTTTCTCTGCCTCCTTCGTCCGTTTCAATGATGTCGCCCTCTTACGCATCTTTATTATTTCTTGGAACCTATAGCAGTCGCCAGCTAAAAATTAGGAAATTAATTTGCTTGTTTTAATTTCTTCACCTAATATTCCCTAATTTCAGCCTCACTAGTTGGTGCGCCAATTTATTACTTAACGGGTAATATAAGTCTCCCGTTTATCAACGTTAAGCCCCACTGTTGGGTTCGCCAATTTATAACTTAACGTGTATCCCGTGTTAATTTTTTAAATGTTAAATTGTGTTAAAGATGGGTTTGTTCTACGATGAAAACCGATTGAGTAAATAGTGTATCAGTTGTTCGTGATTTATTTATGTTGCGTGTTTTGTAACGTGATTTCATATATAAGTTTTATGAAATGAATTATTCTGCCTTGGTTTAATAATCAGAATTATTATTATTTCAATTCAGCAGTTAAAACTTCAAAATTAATTCGAATGTAGCAGTCGAGTCGTCCCAAACAATTCTCAATGTTCACCTTCGATATTAGGCTTAACCCTATTCGTTGAGGTTAATCTTGGTTTTGTAGTTTATGTGATTCCAACGACTCCTCGACGTCTTCTTGGTCTTTGTAATTATAAAACAAATGTTGATTATATCTTATTTTCATGAAATAATAACGCATGGATATGATTTATTAACATTATCGTTTAATCTTTGCAATTGGAGTTCAAATTGATGGAAATTTTCATTCGATACACACGTTAGTAACAATCAATAGTTATCTCAGGAGTGAATAATAAAAATAGGTTAAACATATTTCATGGGAATTCTTGTGGCTGCTACGAAAAGTTCCATTACATAATAAACAACAGTATAGAGTACATTTACAAATCTTTCTAATACTTATAATCTAAAAAGAGTTACAAAAATTATTAAGAAAAAACATACAATGTCTGATGATATTAAGTACACCTCGTACAAAGCATGCTGGTTAGAGTGACGTAATCATCATGGCTGCCTTCGTCCGTTCCAGATAATAACTGAAGTTTTACTAATGTGTTTAAATAAATGTTTTCCTTGTACCCACGGATTCTTATATATATATATATTGTTTTTCACTTATTAAAATGTTCACTAGTGATTAGTGGTAGTGTGAATTATAGTGTTGTCTAGTGGATGTTCGTTTTGGATTGATAATATTGTCAGTTATAAAGTCGAATTATACGTTACACTTCTAGGCGATATTCGCTGTGTCTCCTTGTTTTTACTTGATATTGTCTTTATGGTGTTTGTTCCTGGTTAGTGAGATGATTGAAGTTAATAAATTTTTTATCTTCAGTGGTGGTCATAAAATTTTCTTTCACAAAACGGTTTCTGAGTTTAGATTTTCTTTTTAATAATATCTCCGCGAGCACTCTTAAACTGTTCTCAATCACAATTAACAATAAAGTGTCATTTCTTCTTTTTTAGTCACCGAACTGACCAAAACTTCTTAAATTCTGATTGGCCCCTTATGTACAGTTTAAGTGTTATATGACCAATACCCCCTAACCACTTTAAATTTTACAAATTACTTTTAACATATAATTTTATCATTATATCCTAATGATTCATACAATGTTTATATGGTTATTAATTATACAATTACAGACAATTTGGTACTAAACATGTTTTGGTTTATACCTGTAAAACCTTAGTACTTAGTGAATTTTTCTGATATATGATGGAACAATTTCTAATGGTTGATGGTAAGTTATACCTTGACTCCATGAGATACATATATTTAAATTAACTAACTAATAACATGAACGCTTATAATATATCACAAAACTCTTAATAATTATACTTGGTTTGACAATTTTAATTTATTCATACTGCTGAACTATTGTCTGTATGATAAATCATTTTTACTTTCTGTTAATAACAACAAAACACTTTTTATAAAAAATAAATAGTACACTGTTTAACTGTAGTTTGTGTAACTATTACTATTATGTCACTTTTATCACTGTAAGGAGTTGTGCCCCTTTTTCTCTCCTTGATTATATACAATTTTGTTTAATACAGTTTTTATAATAAAGTTAATAAAATTAACACAATTTATATCAGTTAATACAATTTTATTTTTTGAATTTGTACTCTTTATCGGGTTTGTTTGGGTTACTCATGGGAAGTTATTTAGGCCTACTAGGTTTCTTTATTTAAATTTAGTTTGTTTACTGCCCTATTCTACTGGGTAAATACTGGCTGGGTCTTGATGATATTAAATAAGTCAAATTGTTGAATCATATTTAAATTAAGTAAGTTAATTTGAATCATATTATTTAAGTTAAATTGTTGATGTTGTTGAATCATATTTGGTTCCTTACTGATTTTTCAAAACTTGGTAGTTTCTTTTAATTAGCTATTGATTATGATTTCGTGTTCCCTCTCTGGATAGGGTTTCATTATGATATTTATAATTCTTTTTACAACATTTTGTTTCGTTACAAATTGCCCCCCTTCAGAAGTAATTATTTCTGAACACTTCATTAGGTGTGAGGACATAATTACTTATGTTACATTTTCTTTTTCTTCCTCGTGATATTTCTTCATGGATTGTTGATTCCTTGATCTTCTTTGAAATGGGGTCGGTTAATTCGTACATGTTGTTGTTGTGGTTTTTTGTTATGGTGTAGGGTCCTACGTAGAGTAACAATAACTTCTTTGATATCCCTTCTAGAGTGCTAGGCAATTCCCTGTTCTTTAACAACACCTTCTCTCCTACTTCATATTTAATTATTTTACCCTTGATTTTCTGGTATTTGTTTCTACGTTTTTCCAGATTTTCTATCACCTGATTATAAAATTTTAACTTATTAAATTGGTACTGTGGAGACTCAGGAAACTTAATTAATTCTTGGACTCTCTGGGTGGTTGTTTTTCATACATGGCAGTGTATGGAGTGCAATTTATGGATGGATGATAAGCCAAGTTTAAAAAATCTTCTGTGGCTGATAAGTAATCGGGCCACTTCCTTTGTTGGTGATGACAATAGGTTCTTAAGATTCTACCAACTTCTCTCAGTATTCTTTCTGATGGATTGCTACTGGGGTGGTATACGGAGGTCTTGTAACTTTCGATGTTCAGTTCTAACAATGTGTTCTTCCATTTTCTGCCTCAAAATTGTGTATCATGGTCTGTAACTATTGAGATGGGTATTCCTATTTCTGGGATGTATTGAGTAGTTATTACTTCAAGAATTTTCTGCGTAGTTGCTCGACTGATTGGATACAATTTGGTGAAGTGGTCCATAATGATTATAATGTATTTGTATCGGCTTCTACCTTCACTCCGATGAAATGGTCCGCATATGTCAATGAATAATTTTTCCAGTTTTTGTTCTGATGATATAGGTATCATTATACCTTCCTTTCGTTCATTATTAATTTTGACCAATTGACAGATATGAGAGGGTTTTATATAATTTTTTACTTTACTGTGTATGTTCTTGATGTAACAATTCTCCTCCAATGCTTTCACTACTTTTACTGCACCCATATGTCCGTATCTTATATGATATTCCAACACTAGTTCCTTCTCCATGATTCTGGGAATGATTACCTTCCAGTCTTCTTGGTTCAATGTATTTTTTATGAATAAGATACCATCCTGTTCACAATAGAATTGGTTTATTGGAGAGTTTTGGTTCTCCAAACGTTCTTTGATTTTTATTAATTTTGGGTCTAATAATTGGTTGGCTCTGATATTTTGTAATAATGCCTCCAAATCAGATCTACCTTTGAGAATGTTGTACACCTTGATAATCTTTTCCTTCTCACCCTCAGATGTCTGGGTGTCCTGGTTTATTCGTGATAACACGTCTGCTATCACATTTTGACTCCCTGGAATATATTCCCATTTGATATTATACTCCTGCAAGGGGAGTATCCACCTTGTAAGCCTTCCGTGACTCAGCTTACAACTTCTCAAAAATGAGATGGACTTATGATCCGTTCTAACGGTTACAGGATATCCTAAGATGTACGTTCGGAATTTACTACAAGCAAAGACTATGCTTAATAGTTCCTTTTCAGTAATATTATATCTTCTCTCACAGTGGTTTAACACACGACTGGCGAAACTGATGACTAAATTGTTTCTTTCTTTGTCTTCTTGGTACAATACCGTCACAAGACTGACATCACTTGGGTCACAGTTTAAAAAGAATGGGTGATCAAAATTTGGATGATGAAGGATTACTGTCTCTAAGAATTTATCCTTTATTTGTTGTAGTATAGCATCTTGTTCGTGTCCCCATATCCATTTGTTTTTGGAAGACAGCTGTTCCTGAAATTTAGATGTTAATGCGGAATAATTGCGTTGGAACTTCCGGTAATAATTACACAGTCCTAAGAAGGATTGGAGTTGCCTCTTATTCTTTGGTTGTGGGAGCTTCTGGATTGCAGTAACCTTTTCTTGTGATGGGGAAATACCTTGTTCAGTCAAATTGAAACCTAAGAATTGAACCTCCTTCGCTATTAATTTGGATTTTTCGAGTTTTAGTGTTATGTTGTTCTCTGCTAACTTACTCAATACATATTCCACCCTGTGACAATGTTCCTCCCAGTTGGATGAGGTAATCAACAGGTCGTCTACATAAACTGTGGTGAATTGGAGCGCTTCCTGACCCAATACCTGGTCCATACATCGTACAAAAATTGCTACCGAGTTGACTAATCCAAAGGGCAGTCTCTTAAACTGGTAGTTTCTACCCTCAAAAATAAAAGCCATATATTGTCGACTTGTCGGGTGCAACTCCACCTGCCAGTAACCACAAACTGTGTCCCAGGTACTGATGAATCTTGTACCGTGAAATTTTTTTAGAATTTCTTCTATTTCTCCAGGTGACGTGCGCTCATTTATTATCTGTTTATTTATTTCACGGGCATCCAAGCAAAGTCGAACCTGTCCGCTCTTCTTCTGAATCGCTACTTTTGGGCTAGTATATGGTGATTGGCTATGCTCAATTATATCATTTAACAACATTTTATTAATTTCAGCCCTAACCGCCTCCTTCAATGAATACGGTATAGGATAGGATTTTCTGTGGAATTCTGCTGGTTCTTTAAATTGTATTCTACACTGATAGTTTTTTACTTTTCCTGGTTCTTCTGAAAATTCATGTTTATACTTCTTATATATTATAACGAGATCTTCTACTTGTTCTGCTGTCAAATTATCTGTGCCTTGGTGTCTAAACTCTCTATCTCCTGTAATTTACTGTTCCACAGGTCTTCATTTGTCATATTATAGATTATTTTTCTGCATTGGGTGTCATTCTTTAAAAAATTTAATTCCCTAACTTGGTGGTGGGTACGGTTCAGAGGGGCACCATCGCTTCCTATTAACTCTGCCGTCCACACAGCCTTTCTGAGCTCAAGGACACCTTCTCCTTGCTCAGGTCAATAATGGCTGAGTATTTCCTCAGCATATCACATCCGATTAATATTTCGAATGGTAGGCCGATTGCGACCAGACATATAATATTAACTGTAACACCCTTGCTTTCTAGTTCCAGTGACACTTGCTTTCGCACTGTTTTATTTTGACGCCCAGTGGCACTTATTAAAATAACATTATTGACAGGTAAGGTAGGTATTGTATTTTTACTTTGCCCAGTTTGTTTGTTTGTTACTCTCCAGTTCAGCGTCGTTAAAAAGTGACACATTTGCACCAGTATCTATCATTACTCGTGTGGGAATTCCTTCAATTTGTGCGGTTATGTATAAGATTTCATTATGCTGTTTGGTTCTACTTGTCACCGTTTCCTCCAACAGTTCTTCTCGAAGATTCTTCAATTAATAGTAAGGTTTTGACTATCAGTCCTTAAACTTTGGTTGTTTTTGTACCCAGTAGATAGGAGCAGTGAGGGGTCGCAATGGTTTATCACTGCCTCCCTCCGTTTAAATTAATGCCATCATGATTATTTTCTGGGCATGACTGTTGATTTGCCTGGAATGGTGTGCCGGTTCCTGGTTGGTCACCTTCTCGGTTGTCTAATTGTTCACTCCCCCTCGGTTCTTGGAAGTCCTCCTGGCTTCGACTTCTTACTCGGTTGTCATTGTGATTCATCCCTCTGGGATTTCCTCTTCGATCATACTGTAGCTGTTATTAAAATTGTTCCTACGAGGTTGTTGGTATCTCCAGTAATCCCCTTCTTCTGCACTAATATAATTGATTCGGGTTCGGTACGGACGATTATTATTATAATTACCCTGGTTGTTATGATTGGCATTAACTCCTGGATTATTTCTAAAATTATTATAATTTTGGTTGGTTCGGTAATTATTATAATTATTGTTAATTCTATTACCAGGATTGTAATTTTGATTTTGCCTGTTGTTACTATTATTATTTATTGGATTGCGATTGAAGTTTGCTTGCTGGTTATTATTTGGGGTAACATTTTGGTTGTAAATACGATCGTTGCCATTGAAGTTATAATTATTCCAGTTATTCATATTATTATTGTGATTATTATTCATTCCATGGTTATTATTTCTTGAACCGCACTGATCAGTTCGTTGTCTGCTTCTTTTGTAGTAACCCTCGTGCTCATAATTTTCTAACAAGTCAGCCATTGCGTGGACCGTTTTAATTTGGCCTCCCAGGCGTGCTCTGGCAATTCCTGCGTCGTAATGGTATGCCATTTTAGTTACTAGGGATTCTTCAGGTATCCTTGGCCCCAGGTGTCTAGCCAAACAGATGTACCTCTATTTACATCATATCTTCCCTGACAAATGTTGTCCCTGATAATATTTTGTATAGCTTCGGACCAATATTTTTCTTTAAATAATTTTTTAAATTGAGCGTAGTCCATTATCTCATTCCTGGTTGCTGTCCACCAGTTGTCCGTAATCTCCCTAAAATGCTCATCTAACATCTCTCTAATCGAGCTCCAGATAGTTATTCTATGTTTGTTAAAATGTTCCTCGATTCTGGCCAGGAATTCCATGGGGTTTCTACGATAATTTTTGAAATTAATCTCTTCTCTGTTTTCATTTGTGGAAATATGAGTGATATTATTTGGTCTGGTTCTAATTAATTCAATTTCTTCTTGATTTTGGCGTACTTGACCAGTTAAATTATTCACTGTAGTGTTAATATTGTCACACCTTTCTCCGGTTTGTTTCTGTAAATTTACTAAGTTTTCTTGTTCCTTTTGTATTCCTTCTATTTGAATACGATTATCTTCTTGGACTTGGTCTATTCTGGTATTTACCATTACTTTATTTTGTGTAATGGTTTCGTTAGCGTTTCTCAATCTCTCATTAGTGTCAGCTATTTCTTGCTTCCTTTCCTCATCGATTTTGTCCATCTTCTGGTTAATTGTATCATTTACCTGTTCAATTCTACCATTAATTCTTCTTAAATTATCTTCATTGATTTGTCTGAACTCTTCCTTCATTTGGTTATTATTTTCGCTTATAGTTTGCCTTAAGGTTTCATTAGTACTTTCCTTAATACTGTCAATTTTTTCATTTATTCGTTTATTCTCCTCCTGGATTTGTCTTAAATTCTCATTATTATGCTCGTTTTGTTTCCTAAAATTTTCATTAGTTTCTTCTCTGTTTTGATCAAATCTCTCCTCCATCTGTTTTATTAAATTTTCACTCATTTTCTCATTTTGTACCCTTGAGTTCTCGTTAATCTCTTCCCTCATACCATCTATTTTCTCATTTTTTTGTCTGTTATCTTCCTTGATGCTATCAATTTTCTCATTCGTTTGTCTGTTATCTTCCTTGATGCTATCAATTTTCTCATTCGTTTGTCTGTTATCTTCCTTGATGCTCTTAAAATCTTCCTTCTGCTTCCTAAAATTGTCATTCGTTTCTTCCTTATTTCTGTCCATTTTTTCACTCATACTATTCATTAACTCCATTAATTTTATAAGATTCGGGTCTCCTCTATCTTCCTTTCTTGCTACCGTCTCCACATCCTCCACCGATGTTACTTCTTTCTCTTCCATCCTGACTTCTTTCTCTGCCTCCTTCGTCCGTTTCAATGATGTCGCCCTCTTACGCATCTTTATTATTTCTTGGAACCTACAGCAGTTGCCAGCTAAAAATTAGGAAATTAATTTGCTTGTTTTAATTTCTTCACCTAATATTCCCTAATTTCAGCCTCACTAGTTGGTGCGCCAATTTATTACTTAACGGGTAATATAAGTCTCCCGTTTATCAACGTTAAGCCCCACTGTTGGGTTCGCCAATTTATAACTTATCGTGTATCCTGTGAAAATTTTTTAAATGTTAAATTGTGTTAAAGATGGGTTTGTTCTACGATGAAAACCGATTGAGTAAATAGTGTATCAGTTGTTCGTGATTTATTTATGTTGCGTGTTTTGTAACGTGATTTCATATATAAGTTTTATGAAATGAATTATTCTGTCTTGGTTTAATAATCAGAATTATTATTATTTCAATTCAGCAGTTAAAACTTCAAAATTAATTCGAATGTAGCAGTCGAGTCGTCCCAAACAATTCTCAATGTTCACCTTCGATATTAGGCTTAACCCTATTCGTTGAGGTTAATCTTGGTTTTGTAGTTTATGTGATTCCAACGACTCCTCGACGTCTTCTTGGTCTTTGTAATTATAAAACAAATGTTGATTATATCTTATTTTCATGAAATAATAACGCATGGATATGATTTATTAACATTATCGTTTAATCTTTGCAATTGGAGTTCAAATTGATGGAAATTTTCATTCGATACACACGTTAGTAACAATCAATAGTTATCTCAGGAGTGAATAATAAAAATAGGTTAAACATATTTCATGGGAATTCTTGTGGCTGCTACGAAAAGTTCCATTACATAATAAACAACAGTATAGAGTACACTTACAAATCTTTCTAATACTTATAATCTAAAAAGAGTTACAAAAATTATTAAGAAAAAACATACAATGTCTGATGATATTAAGTACACCTCGTACAAAGCATGCTGGTTAGAGTGACGTAATCATCATGGCTGCCTTTGTCCGTTCCAGATAATAACTGAAGTTTTACTAATGTGTTTAAATAAATGTGTTCCTTGTACCCACGGATTCTTATATATATATATATATATATTGTTTTTCACTTATTAAAATGTTCACTAGTGATTAGTGGTAGTGTGAATTATAGTGTTGTCTAGTGGATGTTCGTTTTGGATTGATAATATTGTCAGTTATAAAGTCGAATTATATGTTACACTTCTAGGCGATATTCGCTGTGTCTCCTTGTTTTTACTTGATATTGTCTTTATGGTGTTTGTTCCTGGTTAGTGAGATGATTGAAGTTAATAAATTTTTTATCTTCAGTGGTGGTCATAAAATTTTCTTTCACAAAACGGTTTCTGAGTTTAGATTTTCTTTTTAATAATATCTCCGCGAGCACTCTTAAACTGTTCTCAATCACAATTAACAATAAAGTGTCATTTCTTCTTTTTTAGTCACCGAACTGACCAAAACTTCTTAAATTCTTATTGGCCCCTTATGTACAGTTTAAGTGTTATATGACCAATACCCCCTAACCACTTTAAATTTTACAAATTACTTTTAACATATAATTTTATCATTATATCCTAATGATTCATACAATGTTTATATGATTATTAATTATACAATTACAGACAATTTGGTACTAAACATGTTTTGATTTATACCTGTAAAACCTTAGTACTTAGTGAATTTTTCTGATATATGATGGAACAGTTTCTAATGGATTTCGTTGTCCATGACGTGTCCGTTACTTAACTAAATATCACTATAATATTGACGACTCGGAACACAAAGTTTTTTATATGTAAAAACATGATACTATTATATCATACAGACAAAACACGACAGAAAAATAAAAAACCTGACACCAATCAAAACAGATATAATTCCCTCGCACAAATTCTACCCACGTACAGTAAACCTCACGAACGTCACACTCACAAAAAACGAACAAACACTCCTTGATAAAGGCCTAAAACATAACATACATTACAAACATAACAACCAAACACTAACAAAGCTCATAATTGACACAGAAACAAATATACAAAACACAGCACCAGAACATCAAGACACATTAAGACATAATATAAACAACACAATAGGAGTACATAAGACACCAGACAACAACAACCACAACTCAGAAATACACACAGCCATCAAACTGAGGGAAAAGGCACACAAACACAACATCACATTTGTAAAAGCTGACAAAGGCAACACGACTGTAATTATCCCCACAGACAACCTACACAAAAAAGTACAAGACTTCATAGAACAGAACAACATCACAGAACTAAAACACGACCCCACCGACAGATACCAAAACTCAGTAAAACAAATAGTCAACAAAGCCAAACACATTATGACACATAAACAAAAGCCCTACATGAAACAAATCCGACCATCAGCACCTACACTCCAAGCGCTTCCCAAAATCCATAAAGAAGACATTCCGATCCGCCCCATTATCAACTACCGTAATGCCTCTGCACACAAACTGGCAAAATATCTAGACAAAATTATTAGACAACACACACAAATAGACAACAACATTGCAGTAAAAAACAACACTGACCTAGTAACAAAAATAAAAGACATACACATCCCCCATAACGCCACATTAGCCTCCTTTGACGTTAAAAACCTGTACACAAACATCCCCATCTCTGAAACAATCACCATCCTACAAAACAAACTCAAACAGAACAACACACCAGACGAACTTATCAATGAAATAACAGAAACTCTGAACATTATCACAAAACAAAACTACTTTACTTATAACAATAAATACTACACACAGAACGACGGCCTACCCATGGGCTCCCCCATATCCAGCATTCTAGCAGAAGTCTTCCTCCAACACTTAGAAAAAACAAAAATACTCACAAACAATGACAGACACTCACATAAAATACTATATTGGCACAGATACGTTGATGACATTCTAATACTATACAGGGGAAACAAAAGACAATGTGAACAGTTACTAACGCACATAAACAAAATACATAAAAACATAACCTTCACTGCCGAATACGAACACAACAATACCATAAACTTCTTAGACCTCTCCATCACAAAACTAGAACACAGGCACAAATTCAGTATATATAGAAAACCAACTACAACTAACACACTAATACACAACACCTCCAATCACCCAATACAACACAAACTAGCTGCTTTTAGAACCATGATACATAGACTTAACAATATCCCCTTAGATGAAATAGACTACAAAGACGAACTAAACACAATAAAATATCTAGCAGAATCTAACGGTTATGACAGAACAATAGTCAGTAAACTCCTACACAAAACACAAAACAAACAACAGACAAAGACAGAAAACAACAAATTCATAACACTAACATACATCAACAAACAAACAGAAAAAATTGCCCACAAATTCAAAAAAGCAGGATACAGAATCGCTTACAAAACTACTAACAAAACAGAACACACACTATCAAAACGCATGCCCAAAGCACAAAACAAATTCGATCTAACCGGTGTATATAAACTAAATTGTTAAAATTGCAGTAAATTCTACATAGGCCAGACAGGACGTAGCTTCAAACAGAGATACATTGAACACACAAAAGCACTCCACACCACTACAGAATCTACCTTCGCAAACCACCTCATTGAAGCAAACCACACATATAAAAACATCGACAATAACATGAACATACTACACGTACACACAAAAGGCCGAAAACTAGACACTCTAGAACAATTAGAAATATACAAACACACAAAAACAAATAAAAACGACATCCTAAACGAACAGACACAATTCAAATCGCACGCATTATTCGAACACATCTCACCACACACACACAGCTTCAATCTTTTGAAACACTTTCTCGTCGCCAACAACAAGACGAGCAGCGCTACTAACGACAGCCTCTGATGAAGCCTTCTATAGGTGAAAGCCGGTTTAGGCTGTAAGGTAAAACTTTAAGTTTTTACATATAAAAAACTTTGTGTTCCGAGTCGTCAATATTATAGTGATATTTAATTTCTAATGGTTGATGGTAAGTTATACCTTGACTCCATGAGATACATATATTTAAATTAACTAACTAATAACATGAACGCTTATAATATATCACAAAACTCTTAATAATAATACTTGGTTCGACAATTTTAATTTATTCATACTGTTGAACTATTGTCTGTATGATAAATCATTTTTACTTTCTGTTAATAACAACAAAACACTTTTTATAAAAAATAAATAGTACACTGTTTAACTGTAGTTTGTGTAACTATTACTATTATGTCACTTTTATCACTGTAAGGGGTTGTGCCCCTTTTTCTCTCCTTGATTATATACAATTTTGTTTAATACAATTTTTATAATAAAGTTAATAAAATTAACACAATTTATATCAGTTAATACAATTTTATTTTTTGAATTTGTACTCTTTATCGGGTTTGTTTGGGTTACTCATGGGAAGTTATTTAGGCCTACTAGGTTTCTTTATTTAAATTTAGTTTGTTTACTGCCCTATTCTACTGGGTAAATACTGGCTGGGTCTTGATGATATTAAATAAGTCAAAGGTTGATGTTGTTGAATCATATTTGGTTCCTTACTGATTTTTCAAAACTTGGTATTTTCTTTTAATTAGCTATTGATTATGATTTCGTGTTCCCTCTCTGGATAGGGTTTCATTATGATACTTATAATTCTTTTTACAACATTTTGTTTCGTTACAAATTGCCCCCCTTCAGAAGTAATTATTTCTGAACACTTCATTAGGTGTAGGACATAATTACTTATGTTACATTTTCTTTTTCTTCCTCGTGATATTTCTTCATGGATTGTTGATTCCTTGATCTTCTTTGAAATGGGGTCGGTTAATTCTTACGTGTTGTTGTTGTGGTTTTTTGTTATGGTGTAGGGTCCTACGTAGAGTAACAATAACTTCTTTGATATCCCTTCTAGAGTGCTAGGCAATTCCCTGTTCTTTAACAACACCTTCTCTCCTACTTCATATTTAATTATTTTACCCTTGATTTTCTGGTATTTGTTTCTACGTTTTTCCAGATTTTCTATCACCTGATTATAAAATTTTAACTTATTAAATTGGTACTGTGGAGACTCAGGAAACTTAATTAATTCTTGGACTCTCTGGGTGGTTGTTTTTCATACATGGCAGTGTATGGAGTGCAATTTATGGATGGATGATAAGCCAAGTTTAAAAAATCTTCTGTGGCTGATAAGTAATCGGGCCACTTCCTTTGTTGGTGATGACAAAAGGTTATTAAGATTCTACCAACTTTTCTCAGTATTTTTTCTGATGGATTGCTACTGGGGTGGTATACGGAGGTCTTGTAACTTTCGATGTTCAGTTCTAACAATGTGTTCTTCCATTTTCTGCCTCGAAATTGTGTACCATTGTCTGTAACTATTGAGATGGGTATTCCTATTTCTGGGATGTATTGAGTAGTTATTACTTCAAGAATTTTCTGCGTAGTTGCTCGACTGATTGGATACAATTTGGTGAAGTGGTCCATAATGATTATAATGTATTTGTATCGGCTTCTACCTTCACTCCGAGGAAATGGTCCGCATATGTCAATGAATAATTTTTCCAGTTTTTGTTCTGATGATATAGGTATCATTATACCTTCCTTTCGTTCATTATTAATTTTGACCAATTGACAGATATGACAGGGTTTTATATAATTTTTTACTTTTCTGTGTATGTTCTTGATGTAACAATTCTCCTCCAATGCTTTCACTACTTTTACTGCACCCATATGTCCGTATATTATGTGATATTCCAACACTAGTTCCTTCTCCATGATTCTGGGAATGATTACCTTCCAGTCTTCTTGGTTCAATGTATTTTTTATGAATAAGATACCATCCTGTTCACAATAGAATTGGTTTATTGGAGAGTTTTGGTTCTCCAAACGTTCTTTGATTTTTATTAATTTTGGGTCTAATAATTGGTTGGCTCTGATATTTTGTAATAATGCCTCCAAATCAGATCTACCTTTGAGAATGTTGTACACCTTGATAATCTTTTCCTTCTCACCCTCAGATGTCTGGGTGTCCTGGTTTATTCGTGATAACACGTCTGCTATCACATTTTGACTCCCTGGAATATATTCCCATTTGATATTATACTCCTGCAAGGGGAGTATCCACCTTGTAAGCCTTCCGTGACTCAGCTTACAACTTCTCAAAAATGAGATGGACTTATGATCCGTTCTAACGGTTACAGGATATCCTAAGATGTACGTTCGGAATTTACTACAAGCAAAGACTATGCTTAATAGTTCCTTTTCAGTAATATTATATCTTCTCTCACAGTGGTTTAACACACGACTGGCGAAACTGATGACTAAATTGTTTCTTTCTTTGTCTTCTTGGTACAATACCGTCACAAGACTGACATCACTTGCGTCACAGTTTAAAAAGAATGGGTGATCAAAATTTGGATGATGAAGGATTACTGTCTCTAAGAATTTATCCTTTATTTGTTGTAGTATAGCATCTTGTTCATGTCCCCATATCCATTTGTTTTTGGAAGACAGCTGTTCCTGAAATTTAGATGTTAATGCGGAATAATTGCGTTGGAACTTCCGGTAATAATTACACAGTCCTAAGAAGGATTGGAGTTGCCTCTTATTCTTTGGTTGTGGGAACTTCTGGATTGCAGTAACCTTTTCTTGTGATGGGGAAACACCTTGTTCAGTCAAATTGAAACCTAAGAATTGAACCTCCTTCGCTATTAATTTGGATTTTTCGAGTTTTAGTGTTATGTTGTTCTCTGCTAACTTACTCAATACATATTCCACCCTGTGATAATGTTCCTCCCAGTTGAATGAGGTAATCAACAGGTCGTCTACATAAACTGTGGTGAATTGGAGCGCTTCCTGACCCAATACCTGGTCCATACATCGTACAAAAATTGCTACCGAGTTGACTAATCCAAAGGGCAGTCTCTTAAACTGGTAGTTTCTACCCTCAAAAATAAAAGCCATATATTGTCGACTTGTCGGGTGCAACTCCACCTGCCAGTAACCACAAACTGTGTCCCAGGTACTGATGAATCTTGTACCATGAAATTTTTTAGAATTTCTTCTATTTCTCCAGGTGACGTGCGATCATTTATTATCTGTTTATTTATTTCGCGGGCATCCAAGCAAAGTCGAACCTGTCCGCTCTTCTTCTGAATCGCTACTTTTGGGCTAGTATATGGTGATTGGCTATGCTCAGTTATATCATTTAACAACATTTTATTAATTTCAGCCCTAACCGCCTCCTTCAATGAATACGGTATAGGATAGGATTTTCTGTGGAATTCTGCTGGTTCTTAAAATTGTATTCTACACTGATAGTTTTTTACTTTTCCTGGTTCTTCTGAAAATACATGTTATACTTCTTATATATCATAACGAGATCTTCTACTTGTTCTGCTGTCAAATTATCTGTGCCTTGGTGTCTAAACTCTCTATCTCCTGTAATTTACTGTTCCACAGGTCTTCATTCGTCATATTATAGATTATTTTTCTGCATTGGGTGTCATTCTTTAAAAAATTTAATTCCCTAACTTGGTGGTGGGTACGGTTCAGAGGGGCACCATCGCTTCCTATTAACTCTGCCGTCCACACAGCCTTTCTGAGCTCAAGGACACCTTCTCCTTGCTCAGGTCAATAATGGCTGAGTATTTCCTCAGCATATCACATCCGATTAATATTTCGAATGGTAGGCCGATTGCGACCAGACATATAATATTAACTGTAACACCCTTGCTTTCTAGTTCCAGTGACACTTGCTTTCGCACTGTTTTATTTTGACGCCCAGTGGCACCTATTAAAATAACATTATTGACAGGTAAGGTAGGTATTGTATTTTTACTTTGCCCAGTTTGTTTGTTTGTTACTCTCCAGTTCAGCGTCGTTAAAAAGTGACACATTTGCACCAGTATCTATCATTACTCGTGTGGGAATTCCTTCAATTTGAGCGGTTATGTATAAGATTTCATTATGCTGTTTGGTTCTACTTGTCACCGTTTCCTCCAACAGTTCTTCTCGAAGATTCTTCAATTAATAGTAAGGTTTTGACTATCAGTCCTTAAACTTTGGTTGTTTTTGTACCCAGTAGATAGGAGCAGTGAGGGGTCGCAATGGTTTATCACTGCCTCCCTCCGTTTAAATTAATGCCATCATGATTATTTTCCGGGATGACTGTTGATTTGCCTGGAATGGTGTGCCGGTTCCTGGTTGGTCACCTTCTCGGTTGTCTAATTGTTCACTCCCCCTCGGTTCTTGGAAGTCCTCCTGGCTTCGACTTTTTACTCGGTTTTCATTGTGATTCATCCCTCTGGGATTTCCTCTTCGATCATACTGTAGCTGTTATTAAAATTGTTCCTCCGAGGTTGTTGGTATCTCCAGTAATCCCCTTCTTCTGCACTAATATAATCGATTCGGGGTCGGTACGGACGATTATTATTATAATTACCCTGGTTGTTATGATTGGCATTAACTCCTGGATTATTTCTAAAATTATTATAATTTTGGTTGGTTCGGTAATTATTATAATTATTGTTAATTCTATTACCAGGATTGTAATTTTGATTTTGCCTGTTGTTACTATTATTATTTATTGGATTGCGATTGAAGTTTGCTTGCTGGTTATTATTTGGGGTAACATTTTGGTTGTAAATACGATCGTTGCCATTGAAGTTATAATTATTCCAGTTATTCATATTATTATTGTGATTATTATTCATTCCATGGTTATTATTTCTTGAACCGCACTGATCAGTTCGTTGTCTGCTTCTTTTGTAGTAACCCTCGTGCTCATAATTTTCTAACAAGTCAGCCATTGCGTGGACCGTTTTAATTTGGCTTCCCAGGCGTGCTCTGGCAATTCCTGCGTCGTAATGGTATGCCATTTTAGTTACTAGGGATTCTTCAGGTATCCTTGGCCCCAGGTGTCTAGCCAAACAGATGTACTTCTATTTACATCATATCTTCCCTGACAAATGTTGTCCCTGATAATATTTTGTATAGCTTCGGACCAATATTTTTCTTTAAATAATTTTTTAAATTGAGCGTAGTCCATTATCTCATTCCTGGTTGCTGTCCACCAGTTGTCCGTAATCTCCCTAAAATGCTCATCTAACATCTCTCTAATCGAGCTCCAGATAGTTATTCTATGTTTGTTAAAATGTTCCTCGATTCTGGCCAGGAATTCCATGGGGTTTCTACGATAATTTTTGAAATTAATCTCTTCTCTGTTTTCATTTGTGGAAATATGAGTGATATTATTTGGTCTGGTTCTAATTAATTCAATTTCTTCTTGATTTTGGCATACTTGACCAGTTAAATTATTCACTGTAGTGTTAATATTGTCACACCTTTCTCCGGTTTGTTTCTGTAAATTTACTAAGTTTTCTTGTTCCTTTTGTATTCCTTCTATTTGAATACGATTATCTTCTTGGACTTGGTCTATTCTGGTATTTACCATTACTTTATTTTGTGTAATGGTTTCGTTAGCGTTTCTCAATCTCTCATTAGTGTCAGCTATTTCTTGCTTCCTTTCCTCATCGATTTTGTCCATCTTTTGGTTAATTGTATCATTTACCTGTTCAATTCTACCATTAATTCTTCTTAAATTCTCTTCATTGATTTGTCTGAACTCTTCCTTCATTTGGTTATTATTTTCGCTTATAGTTTGCCTTAAGGTTTCATTAGTACTTTCCTTAATACTGTCAATTTTTTCATTTATTCGTTTATTCTCTTCCTGGATTTGTCTTAAATTCTCATTATTATGCTCGTTTTGTTTCCTAAAATTTTCATTAGTTTCTTCTCTGTTTTGGTCAAATCTCTCCTCCATCTGTTTTATTAAATTTTCACTCATTTTCTCATTTTGTACCCTTGAGTTCTCGTTAATCTCTTCCCTCATACCATCTATTTTCTCATTTTTTTGTCTGTTATCTTCCTTGATGCTATCAATTTTCTCATTCGTTTGTCTGTTATCTTCCTTGATGCTATCAATTTTCTCATTCGTTTGTCTGTTATCTTCCTTCATGCTCTTAAAATCTTCCTTCTGCTTCCTAAAATTGTCATTCGTTTCTTCCTTATTTCTGTCCATTTTTTCACTCATACTATTCATTAACTCCATTAATTTTATAAGATTCGGGTCTCCTCTATCTTCCTTTCTTGCTACCGTCTCCACATCCTCCACCGATGTTACTTCTTTCTCTTCCATCCTGACTTCTTTCTCTGCCTCCTTCGTCCGTTTCAATGATGTCGCCCTCTTACGCATCTTTATTATTTCTTGGAACCTACAGCAGTTGCCAGCTAAAAATTAGGAAATTAATTTGCTTGTTTTAATTTCTTCACCTAATATTCCCTAATTTCAGCCTCACTAGTTGGTGCGCCAATTTATTACTTAACGGGTAATATAAGTCTCCCGTTTATCAACGTTAAGCCCCACTGTTGGGTTCGCCAATTTATAACTTATCGTGTATCCTGTGAAAATTTTTTAAATGTTAAATTGTGTTAAAGATGGGTTTGTTCTACGATGAAAACCGATTGAGTAAATAGTGTATCAGTTGTTCGTGATTTATTTATGTTGCGTGTTTTGTAACGTGATTTCATATATAAGTTTTATGAAATGAATTATTCTGTCTTGGTTTAATAATCAGAATTATTATTATTTCAATTCAGCAGTTAAAACTTCAAAATTAATTCGAATGTAGCAGTCGAGTCGTCCCAAACAATTCTCAGTGTTCACCTTCGATATTAGGCTTAACCCTATTTGTTGAGGTTAATCTTGGTTTTGTAGTTTATGTGATTCCAACGACTCCTCGACGTCTTCTTGGTCTTTGTAATTATAAAACAAATGTTGATTATATCTTATTTTCATGAAATAATAACGCATGGATATGATTTATTAACATTATTGTTTAATCTTTTTAATAATTGGAGTTCAAATTGATGGAAATTTTCATTCGATACACACGTTAGTAACAATCAATAGTTATCTCAGGAGTGAATAATAAAAATAGGTTAAACATATTTCATGGGAATTCTTGTGGCTGCTACGAAAAGTTCCATTACATAATAAACAACAGTAATCTTTCTAGTACTTATAATCTAAAAAGAGTTACAAAAATTATTAAGAAAAACATACAATGTCTGATGATATTAAGTACACCTCGTACAAAGCATGCTGGTTAGAGTGACGTCATCATCATGGCTGCCTTCGTCCGTTCCAGATAATAACTGAAGTTTTACTAATGTGTTTAAATAAATGTGTTCCTTGTACCCACGGATTCTTATATATATATTGTTTTTCACTTATTAAAATGTTCACTAGTGATTAGTGGTAGTGTGAATTATAGTGTTGTCTAGTGGTTGTTCGTTTTGGATTGATAATATTGTCAGTTATAAAGTCGAATTATACGTTACACTTCTAGGCGATATTCGCTGTGTCTCCTTGTTTTTGCTTGATATTGTCTTTGTGGTGTTTGTTCCTGGTTAGTGAGATGATTGAAGTTAATAAATTTTTTATCTTCAGTGGTGGTCATAAAATTTTCTTTCACAAAACGGTTTCTGAGTTTAGATTTTCTTTTTAATAATATCTCCGCGAGCACTCTTAAACTGTTCTCAATCACAATTAACAATAAAGTGTCATTTCTTCTTTTTTAGTCACGGAACTGACCAAAACTTCTTAAATTCTGATTGGCCCCTTATGTACAGTTTAAGTGTTATATGACCAATACCCCCTAACCACTTTAAATTTTACAAATTACTTTTAACATATAATTTTATCATTATATCCTAATGATTCATACAATGTTTATATGATTATTAATTATACAATTACAGACAATTTGGTACTAAACATGTTTTGGTTTATACCTGTAAAACCTTAGTACTTAGTGAATTTTTCTGATATATGATGGAACAGTTTCTAATGGTTGATGGTAAGTTATACCTTGACTCCATGAGATACATATATTTAAATTAACTAACTAATAACATGAACTCTTATAATATATCACAAAACTCTTAATAATAATACTTGGTTTGACAATTTTAATTTATTCATACTGTTGAACTATTGTCTGTATGATAAATCATTTTTACTTTCTGTTAATAACAACAAAACACTTTTTATAAAAAATAAATAGTACACTGTTTAACTGTAGTTTGTGTAACTATTACTATTATGTCACTTTTATCACTGTAAGGGGTTGTGCCCCTTTTTCTCTCCTTGATTATATACAATTTTGTTTAATACAATTTTTATAATAAAGTTAATAAAATTAACACAATTTATATCAGTTAATACAATTTTATTTTTTGAATTTGTACTCTTTATCGGGCTTGTTTGGGTTACTCATGGGAAGTTATTTAGGCCTACTAGGTTTTTTTATTTAAATTTAGTTTGTTTACTGCCCTATTCTACTGGGTAAATACTGGCTGGGTCTTGATGATATTAAATAAGTCAAATTGTTGAATCATATTTAAATTAAGTAAGTTAATTTGAATCATATTATTTAAGTTAAATGGTTGATGTTGTTGAATCATATTTGGTTCCTTACTGATTTTTCAAAACTTGGTAGATTCTTTTAATTATCTATTGATTATGATTTCGTGTTCCCTCTCTGGATAGGGTTTCATTATGATATTTATAATTCTTTTTACAACATTTTGTTTCGTTACAAATTGCCCCCCTTCAGAAGTAATTATTTCTGAACACTTCATTAGGTGTGAGGACATAATTACTTATGTTACATTTTCTTTTTCTTCCTCGTGATATTTCTTCATGGATTGTTGATTCCTTGATCTTCTTTGAAATAGGGTCGGTTAATTCTTACGTGTTGTTGTTGTGGTTTTTTGTTATGGTGTAGGGTCCTACGTAGAGTAACAATAACTTCTTTGATATCCCTTCTAGAGTGCTAAGCAATTCCCTGTTCTTTAACAACACCTTCTCTCCTACTTCATATTTAATTATTTTACCCTTGATTTTCTAGTATTTGTTTCTACGTTTTTCCAGATTTTCTATCACCTGATTATAAAATTTTAACTTATTAAATTGGTACTGTGGAGACTCAGGAAACTTAATTAATTCTTGGACTCTCTGGGTGGTTGTTTTTCATACATGGCAGTGTATGGAGTGCAATGTATGGATGGATGATAAGCCAAGTTTAAAAAATCTTCTTTGGCTGATAAGTAATCGGGCCACTTCCTTTGTTGGTGATGACAATAGGTTCTTAAGATTCTACCAACTTCTCTCAGTATTCTTTCTGATGGATTGCTACTGGGGTGGTATACGGAGGTCTTGTAACTTTCGATGTTCAGTTCTAACAATGTGTTCTTCCATTTTCTGCCTCGAAATTGTGTACCATGGTCTGTAACTATTGAGATGGGTATTCCTATTTCTGGGATGTATTGAGTAGTTATTACTTCAAGAATTTTCTGCGTAGTTGCTCGACTGATTGGATACAATTTGGTGAATTTGGTGTGTGGTCCATAATGATTATAATGTATTTGTATCGGCTTCTACCTTCACTCCGATGAAATGGTCCGCATATGTCAATGAATAATTTTTCCAGTTTTTGTTCTGATGATATAGGTATCATTATACCTTCCTTTCGTTCATTATTAATTTTGACCAATTGACAGATATGACAGGGTTTTATATAATTTTTTACTTTTCTGTGTATGTTCTTGATGTAACAATTCTCCTCCAATGCTTTCACTACTTTTACTGCACCCATATGTCCGTATCTTATATGATATTCCAACACTAGTTCCTTCTCCATGATTCTGGGAATGATTACCTTCCAGTCTTCTTGGTTCAATGTATTTTTTATGAATAAGATACCATCCTGTTCATAATAGAATTGGTTTATTGGAGAGTTTTGGTTCTCCAAACGTTCTTTGATTTTTATTAATTTTGGGTCTAATAATTGGTTGGCTCTGATATTTTGTAATAATGCCTCCAAATCAGATCTACCTTTGAGAATGTTGTACACCTTGATAATCTTTTCCTTCTCACCCTCAAATGTCTGGGTGTCCAGGTTTATTCGTGATAACACGTCTGCTATCACATTTTGACTCCCTGGAATATATTCCCATTTGATATTATACTCCTGCAAGGGGAGTATCCACCTTGTAAGCCTTCCGTGACTCAGCTTACAACTTCTCAAAAATGAGATGGACTTGTGATCCGTTCTAACGGTTACAGGATATCCTAAGATGTACGTTCGGAATTTACTACAAGCAAAGACTATGCTTAATAGTTCCTTTTCAGTAATATTATATCTTCTCTCACAGTGGTTTAACACACGACTGGCGAAACTGATGACTAAATTGTTTCTTTCTTTGTCTTCTTGGTACAATACCGTCACAAGACTGACATCACTTGCGTCACAGTTTAAAAAGAATGGGTGATCAAAATTTGGATGATGAAGGATTACTGTCTCTAAGAATTTATCCTTTATTTGTTGTAGTATAGCATCTTGTTCATGTCCCCATATCCATTTGTTTTTGGAAGACAGCTGTTCCTGAAATTTAGATGTTAATGCGGAATAATTGCGTTGGAACTTCCGGTAATAATTACACAGTCCTAAGAAGGATTGGAGTTGCCTCTTATTCTTTGGTTGTGGGAACTTCTGGATTGCAGTAACCTTTTCTTGTGATGGGGAAATACCTTGTTCAGTCAAATTGAAACCTAAGAATTGAACCTCCTTCGCTATTAATTTGAATTTTTCGAGTTTTAGTGTTATGTTGTTCTATGCTAACTTACTCAATACATATTCCACCCTGTGACAATGTTCCTCCCAGTTGGATGAGGTAATCAACAGGTCGTCTACATAAACTGTGGTGAATTGGAGCGCTTCCTGACCCAATACCTGGTCCATACATCGTACAAAAATTGCTACCGAGTTGACTAATCCAAAGGGCAGTCTCTTAAACTGGTAGTTTCTACCCTCAAAAATAAAAGCCATATATTGTCGACTTGTCGGGTGTAACTCCACCTGCCAGTAACCACAAACTGTGTCCCAGGTACTGATGAATCTTGTACCGTGAAATTTTTTTAGAACTTCTTCTATTTCTCCAGGTGACGTGCGATCATTTATTATCTGTTTATTTATTTCACGGGCATCCAAGCAAAGTCGAACCTGTCCGCTCTTCTTCTGAATCGCTACTTTTGGGCTAGTATATGGTGATTGGCTATGCTCAGTTATATCATTTAACAACATTTTATTAATTTCAGCCCTAACTGCCTCCTTCAATGAATACGGTATAGGATAGGATTTTCTGTGGAATTCTGCTGGTTTTTTAAATTGTATTCTACACTGATAGTTTTTTACTTTTCCTGGTTCTTCTGAAAATACATGTTTATACTTCTTATATATCATAACGAGATCTTCTACTTGTTCTGCTGTCAAATTATCTGTGCCTTGGTGTCTAAACTCTATCTCCTGTAATTTACTGTTCCACAGGTCTTCATTCGTCATATTATAGATTATTTTTCTGCATTGGGTGTCATTCTTTAAAAAATTTAATTCCCTAACTTGGTGGTGGGTACGGTTCAGAGGGGCACCATCGCTTCCTATTAACTCTGCCGTCCACACAGCCTTTCTGAGCTCAAGGACACCTTCTCCTTGCTCAGGTCAATAATGGCTGAGTATTTCCTCAGCATATCACATCCGATTAATATTTCGAATGGTAGGCCGATTGCGACCAGACATATAATATTAACTGTAACACCCTTGCTTTCTAGTTCCAGTGACACTTGCTTTCGCACTGTTTTATTTTGACGCCCAGTGGCACCTATTAAAATAACATTATTGACAGGTAAGGTAGGTATTGTATTTTTACTTTGCCCAGTTTGTTTGTTTGTTACTCTCCAGTTCAGCGTCGTTAAAAAGTGACACATTTGCACCAGTATCTATCATTACTCGTGTGGGAATTCCTTCAATTTGAGCGGTTATGTATAAGATTTCATTATGCTGTTTGGTTCTACTTGTCACCGTTTCCTCCAACAGTTCTTCTCGAAGATTCTTCAATTAATAGTAAGGTTTTGACTATCAGTCCTTAAACTTTGGTTGTTTTTGTACCCAGTAGATAGGAGCAGTGAGGGTTCGCAATGGTTTATCACTGCCTCCCTCCATTTAAATTAATGCCATCATGATTATTTTCCGGGCATGACTGTTGATTTGCCTGGAATGGTGTGCCGGTTCCTGGTTGGTCACCTTCTCGGTTGTCTAATTGTTCACTCCCCCTCGGTTCTTGGAAGTCCTCCTGGCTTCGACTTCTTACTCGGTTGTCATTGTGATTCATCCCTCTGGGATTTCCTCTTCGATCATAGCTGTTATTAAAATTGTTCCTCCAAGGTTGTTGGTATCTCCAGTAATCCCCTTCTTCTGCAC
This sequence comes from Magicicada septendecula, assembly GCA_034769895.1. NCBI lineage: Eukaryota > Metazoa > Arthropoda > Insecta > Hemiptera > Cicadidae > Magicicada > Magicicada septendecula. The sequence continues at coordinate 129,876,703 of CM068368.1, forward strand.
TAATATAATCGATTCGGGGTCGGTACGGACGATTATTATTATAATTACCCTGGTTGTTATGATTGGCATTAACTCCTGGATTATTTCTAAAATTATTATAATTTTGGTTGGTTCGGTAATTATTATAATTATTGTTAATTCTATTACCAGGATTGTAATTTTAATTTTGCCTGTTGTTACTATTATTATTTATTGGATTGCGATTGAAGTTTGCTTGCTGGTTATTATTTGGGGTAACATTTTGGTTGTAAATACGATCGTTGCCATTGAAGTTATAATTATTCCAGTTATTCATATTATTATTGTGATTATTATTCATTCCATGGTTATTATTTCTTGAACCGCACTGATCAGTTCGTTGTCTGCTTCTTTTGTAGTAACCCTCGTGCTCATAATTTTCTAACAAGTCAGCCATTGCGTGGACCGTTTTAATTTGGCTTCCCAGGCGTGCTCTGGCAATTCCTGCGTCGTAATGGTATGCCATTTTAGTTACTAGGGATTCTTCAGGTATCCTTGGCCCCAGGTGTCTAGCCAAACAGATGTACTTCTATTTACATCATATCTTCCCTGACAAATGTTGTCCCTGATAATATTTTGTATAGCTTCGGACCAATATTTTTCTTTAAATAATTTTTTAAATTGAGCGTAGTCCATTATCTCATTCCTGGTTGCTGTCCACCAGTTGTCCGTAATCTCCCTAAAATGCTCATCTAACATCTCTCTAATCGAGCTCCAGATAGTTATTCTATGTTTGTTAAAATGGTCCTCGATTCTGGCCAGGAATTCCATGGGGTTTCTACGATAATTTTTGAAATTAATCTCTTCTCTGTTTTCATTTGTGGAAATATGAGTGATATTATTTGGTCTGGTTCTAATTAATTCAATTTCTTCTTGATTTTGGCATACTTGACCAGTTAAATTATTCACTGTAGTGTTAATATTGTCACACCTTTCTCCGGTTTGTTTCTGTAAATTTACTAAGTTTTCTTGTTCCTTTTGTATTCCTTCTATTTGAATACGATTATCTTCTTGGACCTGGTCTTTTCTGGTATTTACCATTACTTTATTTTGTGTAATGGTTTCGTTAGCGTTTCTCAACCTCTCATTAGTGTCAGCTATTTCTTGCTTCCTTTCCTCATCGATTTTGTCCATCTTCTGGTTAATTGTATCATTTACCTGTTCAATTCTACCATTAATTCTTCTTAAATTCTCTTCATTGATTTGTCTGAACTCTTCCTTCATTTGGTTATTATTTTCGCTTATAGTTTGCCTTAAGGTTTCATTAGTACTTTCCTTAATACTGTCAATTTTTTCATTTATTCGTTTATTCTCCTCCTGGATTTGTCTTAAATTCTCATTATTATGCTCGTTTTGTTTCCTAAAATTTTCATTAGTTTCTTCTCTGTTTTGGTAAAATCTCTCCTCCATCTGTTTTATTAAATTTTCACTCATTTTCTCATTTTGTACCCTTGAGTTCTCGTTAATCTCTTCCTTCATACCATCTATTTTCTCATTTTTTTGTCTGTTATCTTCCTTGATGCTATCAATTTTCTCATTCGCTTTTCTGTTATCTTCCTTGATGCTATCAATTTTCTCATTCGTTTGTCTGTTATCTTCCTTGATGCTCTTAAAATCTTCCTTCTTTTCTTCCTTCTGCTTCCTAAAATTGTCATTCGTTTCTTCCTTATTTCTGTCCATTTTTTCACTCATACTATTCATTAACTCCATTAATTTTATAAGATTCGGGTCTCCTCTATCTTCCTTTCTTGCTACCATCTCCACATCCTCCACCGATGTTACTTCTTTCTCTTCCATCCTGACTTCTTTCTCTGCCTCCTTCGTCCGTTTCAATGATGTCGCCCTCTTACGCATCTTTATTATTTCTTGGAACCTACAGCAGTCGCCAGCTAAAAATTAGGAAATTAATTTGCTTGTTTTAATTTCTTCACCTAATATTCCCTAATTTCAGCCTCACTAGTTGGTGCGCCAATTTATTACTTAACGGGTAATATAAGTCTCCCATTTATCAACGTTAAGCCCCACTGATGGGTTCGCCAATTTATAACTTAACGTGTATCCCGTGTTAATTTTTTAAATGTTAAATTGTGTTAAAGACGGGTTTGTTCTACGATGAAAACCGATTGAGTAAATAGTGTATCAGTTGTTCGTGATTTATTTATGTTGCGTGTTTTGTAACGTGATTTCATATATAAGTTTTATGAAATGAATTATTCTGTCTTGGTTTAATAATCAGAATTATTATTATTTCAATTCAGCAGTTAAAACTTCAAAATTAATTCGAATGTAGCAGTCGAGTCGTCCCAAACAATTCTCAGTGTTCACTTTCGATATTAGGCTTAACCCTATTCGTTGAGGTTAATCTTGGTTTTGTAGTTTATGTGATTCCAACAACTCCTCGACGTCTTCTTGGTCTTTGTAATTATAAAACAAATGTTGATTATATCTTATTTTCATGAAATAATAACGCATGGATATGATTTATTAGCATTATCGTTTAATCTTTGCAATTGGAGTTCAAATTGATGGAAATTTTCATTCGATACACACGTTAGTAACAATCAATAGTTATCTCAGGAGTGAATAATAAAAATAGGTTAAACATATTTCATGGGAATTCTTGTGGCTGCTACGAAAAGTTCCATTACATAATAAACAACAGTAATCTTTCTAGTACTTATAATCTAAAAAGAGTTACAAAAATTATTAAGAAAAAACATACAATGTCTGATGATATTAAGTACACCTCGTACAAAGCATGCTGGTTAGAGTGACGTCATCATCATGGCTGCCTTCGTCCGTTCCAGATAATAACTGAAGTTTTACTAATGTGTTTAAATAAATGTGTTCCTTGTACCCACGGATTCTTATATATATATTGTTTTTCACTTATTAAAATGTTCACTAGTGATTAGTGGTAGTGTGAATTATAGTGTTGTCTAGTGGTTGTTCGTTTTGGATTGATAATATTGTCAGTTATAAAGTCGAATTATACGTTACACTTCTAGGCGATATTCACTGTGTCTCCTTGTTTTTGCTTGATATTGTCTTTGTGGTGTTTGTTCCTGGTTAGTGAGATGATTGAAGTTAATAAATTTTTTATCTTCAGTGGTGGTCATAAAATTTTCTTTCACAAAACGTTTTCTGAGTTTAGATTTTCTTTTTAATAATATCTCCGCGAGCACTCTTAAACTGTTCTCAATCACAATTAACAATAAAGTGTCATTTCTTCTTTTTTAGTCACCGAACTGACCAAAACTTCTTAAATTCTGATTGGCCCCTTATGTACAGTTTAAGTGTTATATGACCAATACCCCCTAACCACTTTAAATTTTACAAATTACTTTTAACATATAATTTTATCATTATATCCTAATAATTCATACAATGTTTATATGATTATTAATTATACAATTACAGACAATTTGGTACTAAACATGTTTTGGTTTATACCTGTAAAACCTTAGTACTTAGTGAATTTTTCTGATATATGATGGAACAATTTCTAATGGTTGATGGTAAGTTATACCTTGACTCCATGAGATACATATATTTAAATTAACTAACTAATAACATGAACTCTTATAATATATCACAAAACTCTTAATAATAATACTTGGTTTGACAATTTTAATTTATTCATACTGTTGAACTATTGTCTGTATGATAAATCATTTTTACTTTCTGTTAATAACAACAAAACACTTTTTATAAAAAATAAATAGTACACTGTTTAACTGTAGTTTGTGTAACTATTACTATTATGTCACTTTTATCACTGTAAGGAGTTGTGCCCCTTTTTCTCTCCTTGATTATATACAGTTTTGTTTAATACAATTTTTATAATAAAGTTAATAAAATTAACACAATTTATATCAGTTAATACAATTTTATTTTTTGAATTTGTACTCTTTATCGGGTTTGTTTGGGTTACTCATGGGAAGTTATTTAGGCCTACTAGGTTTCTTTATTTAAATTTAGTTTGTTTACTGCCCTATTCTACTGGGTAAATACTGGCTGGGTCTTGATGATATTAAATAAGTCAAAGGTTGATGTTGTTGAATCATATTTGGTTCCTTACTGATTTTTCAAAACTTGGTATTTTCTTTTAATTAGCTATTGATTATGATTTCGTGTTCCCTCTCTGGATAGGGTTTCATTATGATATTTATAATTCTTTTTACAACATTTTGTTTTGTTACAATTGGCAAAAAAATTCTTACACGTGTTATAATTGAAGCAGTTTATCCAGGCCATTTGTTAAATTGGTTGGCATAGCAATAAACATAATGAGCATTTCTATACTTTTCTCTGATTTTAACATTCACACCTTCCTCATATCCATGCATAACAGGAGCTCCAAAGTACGTCTGTGTGATCAGTTTATCAGAGTTACTTCCTAAAATCGGATCAAGCTGCTGTAAAATACACTGTGACAGTCCATTTACGTCTTGTATATCTGTATTTGAAAAGCTCCAATATTGTTTGTAAATACAACCATTTATTGTTGTATTGGAGTGTTAATGGTCTCAAGTATTTCTACTAGTAATTTTTGTAAAAACCACTATGTTGTCTTTGGTATTGACCACCGCTTTCGGCAGTGAATACCAAAGACAACATAGTGGTTTGTACAGAATTACTAGTAGAAATACAACCATTTAGTTTGTATAAAAAAACAAGACTGTCTGTGTTTTTGCAGATACATCAGTTGTATCATCTGTCAATGTAGCCAAAAACGAGACTTTCTTAATCTCTTGTACAATATGTTCATGGTACATATCAAGAATGCATTGCAAAAGCTCATTTTGTACCATCTTGGAGGTCCCTTTAAAAACATGAGCTTCTTTCATATGGCTATTAAAAGCAACGTCGATTTTTCTTGTATAATTTACCAATTCTCAAAATAAATCTTTATTATTAGAGTTTTTCTTTTCGTTATGACCATGAATAGAAAGATTACAATTACCACAAAGTTTTAAAATGTCTATCACTCTTAAAAGAATCGGTCGATTTTTCTCCACTTTTCCAGTATGTCTGCAAACATTTTCTGCATAATGCTGTACTCAAACTAGCAGAAATGTTTGTTTTTCCTAGCAGCTGAAAACTGGTGAAATTGTTTTTATGTTTTATAGAGTTTTCATGCTTATTAATTTCTAGTGTAAGGTGCTTAAGATCACTTACACCGTCTCTTGTCCAACTGTCATCACCACCAAACAGTAAACACATAAAGCAGACGAAGAGTTACTTCCTTCACACCCACATATCCACGCCGTTGTATCGAACACTTTCCTATCAAAATGATGTGTAAACTCTCCTTTTACTTTGCACTTTTTTGGTACTTAAATTCAAATTGGGCACTGGTCTTGGATTGTTTTTTATATCAAGCTGTTCTTCTAATGATAAAGAAGAAAAATTAAGTTTTTCAATGTTGGAAACGTTCATTTTCAATCCAAACTCAAGCAAAAACCGGTAGCAATACACTCGATACAAATACACTGTAAGCCTGTAAGACTCCTACTGGCAGAGTCCACACTATGTACATAATTACCGTTTAGTTAATGGCAGTGATGTCATGTTGTCATGGTAACCAGACCATACTGTATGCACAGCATTGGGCTCTGCTGTCAGCCGTCCAAAGCTCATGAGTGCTGGCACATGTTACCTTGACTTTACTATGACTTCACTAGTAGCTGCGATTGATGTAATTTTGATTTTTAGTAATTTCCTTGGTAAAATGGTGTAATTGTGTAACAAAATATGTTATTCATTTACATTTTCCATTTGAGAAGAAAAAATTGGAACAAATTTCAAAATACGCTTTGTTTCTTCTTTTGCATTATTCACAGGGAGCCCCAGAGCTCTCCCTCACAAGCCACCACTGGACTAGTTGTATTTAAATTTTTTACTATGTTGACAGTATATTATTTTTGTTTGGTGTAATATCAAAAGTATAATTACACAGAGTGAATATTGAACTAATTAGTTAAAGATGTAAAATGTGTATTATAGTGGAAAACTGGTCACTTATTCAGTAATCTGAGTTTACAGTTTTGTAGTTTATAAGATACTTTGTAATATAAGTACAAAAGGTTTTTTAAAATATAACTAGAAAACTTTGTAGGTTAAGGTACAAGTTTGTGTTATTTCTTTTTTCTTTTTTATTTTATAGAGAAAGAGGGCAAAGCAGTGCACTTTTCTTATCAAGATAAGCTAACATTAATTGCTTACACTAAGCAAGTTTCTCATGGCAAATATAACCCAGACACACTAACTCCTCTTGGCGTCCTTGATGTTATTGGACGGGACAGAAGGTATGTATGTGATGCTATTTATAGTATAAACATTATCTGTTATGATGTATTGCTCTCTAGTGCGTATACTAGCATAATTGAGACTATTGCATTATGCCTTCTTGTGGCATGTGAAATATGTATGCTACGGCACAATACTTAATTCAGTTAGACCTACTTGTTATACCAGAATTAATAATTTTTAGAATAATACACTTTCAGCTGTGTAAATCATTAGCTGATTATAGTCATGTATTAAGTATGCATGCAGAATGAAGGTGATAACATGAAGAATGCACTGAATACTTATTAAGTAGTTTATTTGTTTTCATTATGTGTGAATTTTCTTTCTATACTTTAGTCACATGATCACAGAGTTTAATAATTTCCATATCGTAAGATAATATATAGTGTGCATATAATATTTCATTGATTTGATTGTGGTGTTTCCAAATTGATGAGGTTTTTTAGAAAGTGTCTAACCATATGTTGCATGCATATGTGCATTAATATTTACCACCATGAATTTGTGGGTTATGATACACAAATAACTTTGTGATCAGAAGCTTGGCGATTTTTTATAGTGTATATTCATGATTCAACTCAAAATGTAGTTTGTAAAAAAAAGTTTACACATCTTATTAAACACTGTTCTTGCTTGTCCAATTCTTGATGTGATCTCCTCAGTATAATCATTTTTCTCATTTATAACTGCTCCCAAATACTTACACCTTTTTTTAGTTTTTATATCAATTTTCAATTAACTCTGTGGTAGATGTAAAAGCAGCCAGGGTAATTTTCACGTTGCTCTTCAGTTGTCTTGCAAAGGGGATGAAGTTGGCTTCACTATGATGATTGAGCAACACTCATTAGTGATCCCCATATTAAGGAAGTCAAGATCGCCATTGGCACACTCAGTCATGTCCTGATCAATGACATAACATATCTCTTTCTGATCAGGTGAGAGCAGCTTTGGTCCAAGTTTTATCTCCAAATTATTAAATTGTTGTACAGAACCCATTATTATTTAGAATTTCTGAGATGTTTAACTGACTACTTTCAGTTATCAAATTGCATCATTGTTAATGACATTTGTATTTTAGCTTGGTGGTGTACTCATATCCTGACACCCAGACCCGGCTCCAGGGAGGGGCAAACCGTGCCACTGCCCAGGAAGGCAAATATAAAGGGCGCAAATTCCGGGATGTTAGGTTTTGAAATTGAGAGAAAAAATAAAATTATTCACTTAATTTCATCACAATATGTAAGATCAGTAAGAATTACTTTATGTAAAAAGTCAGTGGAGTTATTAAAAGAGTCGAAAACTCGTGAACGAGAGAACGTAAATCTGACAATGAATGCAAACATTCCTAGTTGTCATTTGAAGGCAATCGCTGTATCTTTAGAGTAGGTCTAGTGTGTCTGAATATGTTCAGAGCTACAATAGGGAGGGGGCGGCACTCATAAATACTGCCAACCCTGTGGACACCCATCAACTGATTTTCAGCCATTTTGAGAATTGTTATACCACTCTCTGTTTAACCTCCACAACATCATTCCCAAAGCCTGTGTAATCTCACAAATTGTTTCATTTCGAATATCACCAAGCTTTGACACAAGTGGATGTAGTAAGATTGTTCAGTGCATTCTGTCGTTATGCACAAAATAAAAATATGACAAACACCCGTTACACTGACGTACACGAAGGCTGCTGGATAAGAACTGACTTACTCTACAAGGTTATAGAAAACTATGCGTGTTCAGTAGGTTCTACTGCTGTACTCTGCAATGGATTATTGCTCAGATTCAAATATATTTTTAAAAATGAATATTTTCCACAAAATATAGGCTTGGATTCTTCTTGAACAACTTCTTAAATATAAGTTGTTGTCATGAACAAGCGAGGTGAAATCATGGATAATTACTGAGGTAGGAAAAGTGTGTGAGACTTATCTTTGAAGTAATCGTCTGAAGGTATTGAATAAAAGTTTTAAAAAATTTTGGAACTAATCCTGTAAACTGAATAAAATATTGTGAATGGTACATGTGTTGGATAAATGTATGTTGGATGTGTATTCTGGACGGTCTCAATATTAATCCAACTTGCAGAGGTAAGTTATGATATAGATGGATGGTCATCTTCTGAAGTGTGGTTGATCTCTAAAAGAGCGTTTGGTCACAGAGTTTTCTCTGTGAAATTTCTGCAGAATAGTCAGGATGTGGGCAATCTGTGTACCTTGATCTATGGGTGTTGCATATCTATAACACTACTCATGTTAAACCTTTTTTGTTTTTGAATTGTAAGTGGATATAAAATTAGGATTTCCTTGTAAGTTGCTTTGTCAAAAATGAGCTAAACTCTGTAGTGAAAGGGAAGAAGTTACTTAAAAATTTTTTAATTCCTAAAGAAGGAGGTATCAAAGGTAAAAGTGACAATGCTTTCAACAAATTTTTAATTTTTGGTTTTACCTAGCATAGCTAATTAGTACTGTCATTATAAATTACAACTGAACTGATTCTAATTATCCATCTTATTCATCTCTCAGTTGATTCTGATTTGTTTCACTTTTGTCATATAGGTATGTTTCACTTTCTCACTTTCACGTTGGTTCTTTTTCTTCAAGTGCTGTCTCTTCTAAGAAGGTTGGCAATCAACATGGCAGTGTGAACTCTAGAAATAGCAGATGTAAACAACTTGGTGGAGCTGCACTCAAACCATTCTCTCATGTTCTTTAACCATGAAGTGTGCCCTCTTCCCTGATTCCTTTTCCCTGGATTCCCTGTATAATATCTTGTAGAAGGTTATATCTTCCTCTGCACATTATGTGTCCCATGCATTGTAGTTTTCTGATTTTAATGGTAGTAATTTTGTCTATCTTCTACACCCTTCTCATCACATCAGTATTAGAGTTTATAGTTTATGTATCCAACTTATTCCTAAAATACTTTGATAAGTCCACATTTCTAATGCCTCCAATCTATCAATGACATTCTTATTCAGAGCCCAAATTTTCATTCCATTCAGCAAAACCGAGAACAGGTAGTAGTACCTCACCATTGAAATCTTGAGAGTCAGACTTAGGTCTTGACTGCAAAATGGTTTGTGGAATAAATTTATCTAGTGGATTATTAGTTATTAACTATGCTTTATGTTGCAATTGTTAATGCACTATGTTAATTCATGATGAGTGTTTTTGAGTCTCATGGCTCATATTCAGATCAGATTCACTACATCTTGATTCAGCTAGAATATAGTTTATAAAATGTTATGCACCTTATTAAAAATAGTTTTTGCTTGTCCAATTCATGATCTGTGTTCGGAATGTCTTTGCACCCGTGGCTTGACTGCACCATCTGGATCGATTCCAATGGCTGCCAGTAGATAAACATAGTGCTGGTACTTGTCGACTGGTAACTTAAAACTGGAGAAGGAAACCGCCAACCAATTAACTGAGAAGGCGGGGGAGAAAGAATCCTTTTTGATTTTTGTAGCACTGCCGCTGGTAATGATTCGAGCAACAGGTGTTGCCTGTCTCAAGTCCAGCCAGCAGATGCCCCCGCAAGGCGGAGAGCCTCCGTGCAGCAAGGTAACAATAACAAGCAGCTGACTCAGCGTACTAGGAGGCGGACAGGAAGGAGAGAAGGACAGTTTTATTTTGGTGAACTCCTGGCTAAGTACTTTTGATGTTTTTGTTTTTTAAAGAGGGTGTCTTTATGGCGGGTCATCAAGAAGCGCCCGAGGGCGCTTGACCCGTATGATCGGTGGTGGTTCTGAGGTGCTGATAGTTCTTAGGTATGGGAAGGTGGTGGTCGAGGCTGCAGCAAAGAGAGTTACAGCCAGTGACCGGACAAAGGCAGACAGGGTAGGAATGCGGAGACCCCGTCGAATCACGTCGATCCTTACAAACCAAGGGGACCCCGACAAGGATCGGAGGGTTCGGGACTGGAAAGCTTCTGGTCTACATATGTTGGTGGTTGACAAAAGAGACCACCATGCAGGAGCCGCATAGGTAAGCTGATCTCGTCAATGTAGTCTTTTTCTCATTGCCAACTGCTCCCAAACAATTATACTGTTTACTTTTTCTATCAGTTTCCATTAACTCTCATTTTTCCTTGGGGCTATTATTATGTTTTTAAAACTGTCATAATTTTTTTAACTTTCAGTGTCAATCTATTTTCTTCACTTGTAGCCATACCCATGTCAACTAATCTGTGTTGATGCTCGAAGCATGTACCAAGCAATCAATACAGTATCATCTGTGAGAGCCATACATTTGTAATAGGTAAGCTTTAATACCTATTGTCTCTTCTGCTTATGCTTCCATGATTATTTCTTTTGAATACAGATTGAAGAGCATAGGGAAAAGCATACAACCCTGTCTAACATCTCATCTTATTTTTATTTCCTCAGAAATCTCGTTTCCATCTTTTAATACTGCCTTTTTTTTAAGGAGTTTTTAAGTTCAAAATGTGTTCCTAGATCCAGTTTTTTTAAGGAATATGGAGAACATTGGTAATGCAGTCTAATTCGTATGATGGACGAAATGTAATTTTGATTGGCTGAAATAATATTTTTATTTCAGAACAAACTGTAGTGACCAAAGATGGTATGAGTCATTGTCTAAAATTGGCAGAACTTTGATTACCACTTTGTTGCATTAGCAGTATTGCTTTTACTGCCAGAGGAAATGCAGAAAAACCAGTCTTTACAGACTTTTGTGGTTAACAAAACCTGAGAGTCGACTAGAAAATCACTGGAAGTTTTGTGTTGACTTCTCCCTCTCAGATATAGCAGTTGGCAAATTAACGTCGTTAGCTTCAAGGACAATGAAGCTACAAGGTAGACCTTGTGACCTGTTCTGGCATCATAAGCCATCTCTTTATAGGATGGCTGACACTGCGTCTTCTAAAACGTGCATGAGGTGTGGGTAGAAAAAAGCCGTACTGATTTTTCTACTACTGCTGCTACTGTGTAGGCACAGCAAAAGTGAGTAGGGCAGGGCACTACAAGGTACCAAAACTCCTCACTTCTGAGCAGAAAGAAGCTTGAACGAACATTTATGCTGACATCCAGAAAAACACTGACAGCGATTCTAACTTTTGAGAAAGAATAATAACTTGTGGTGACTCATTGATTTTTCACCTATGATCCTGAAACTAAGCACCAAAACATTGGAAGAGTACCAGCCACTAAAGTAAAAGGAAACATGGATGACAAAGTTGAAATCCAAAGCCATGATGATTGTGTTTTTTAACATCTGAGGGATGTTGCATGTTGATTGGATGTCTGGTGGTCAAACTGTTAATCAAGTCTACTGTGAAGAGTTCCTGATTTTTGTTCACTTGAGGGTGAGGAGAAAAGACGTGTGTTGTGGAGGAGTGGCTCATGGGTTCTTCATCAAGACAACACTTCAGCAGCAGCAGAAGAGGGGTGGTGTGAAGCAAAGGGTTAAGCCCATCATCCGCTATTGTACCACATTTTGAGCTTCTTTTAGAGCTCCTGCCATGGTGACTACAAAGTCTGTGTGGGTATTGTAGATGTGAGCTGCTACTGGCCATGACTTCAGCATGATGTGCACTATACATCAAGATGTTGTTGGCAAAGCATGGAATTCCCAAGCTAGAGCATCCATTGTTCTAGCTCCATGTGACTTCTTTTTTGTTTCCAAAGTCAAGTCCATGTTAAAAGGAACCTGTTTTTGAGTCCATTAATGGGGTGATTGCAAAAGCAACAGGTCATGAGGTATCAGAAAGTGACCTGCAGCATTATATCCAGAAGTGGAAAATTCACATTGAGTGGTCTATAGATAAGGTAGGGGAGTGTACTGAAGGGGATAATATTTCAATTGTAAGAGCTGATGAAAAAAAATTGTGATCTTACGATTCGGTTGATTTTATGTATACGATATATTGTATGTTACACTTATGGTTATGTTTACAAAACTGGGGCGCCATCTTTGTTACATATGTTATAGGCCAGGAATTCGTTACGCGAAGTTATGATGAACGGAAGTTGCTTGAAATAATAGAACATCTGTATATAATTGTTACCAATGAAATACCCTTTTTATTTACTCTTTACTTTTTACTCTACATCTTACACAATAAGTTGTGACTTACTGATCGATCACATTTATTATTATTACCAGATTAGTTGTTACTTACCGTTACGATAATTCTTACAGGGTCACAGGATTCGATCACATGTACCTAGATACAAACATGGTCTATGGGTTACGCAAAGTACTGACACAACTCATTTTGGAAGAGAATTAATATTTATTATTATTTAATCTTAACTGCTTTTAAACTCATGAAGATTCATTTAGATACATTTCTGCAAAGTTGTGCAACACTAGCATAACACTTAGGAACTACAGCTTACCTTATTATTTCACAAGACACAAATACAAATATCAAATACAAACACAAATATACACAAAAGCTGCCCAGCTTTGCACACACTCACACCCACACAGAATTTATAATTTAAAATACCCTTAACATTTTGTTATTTTATAATTTATAAGAAAACTTCCCCCACGGCAGCCACGCGGTCTTCACGCACAGTCATCTTTATATGAAATGTTATAATGTTGATGTCCGAAATAACACTCGGTTAGTTTCTACCGCACAGATGTATTATCGTCACAAACGTTTCTCCGCTGATATTTGAATTTAAAGTGAAAATAATAGAGAAACTTTTGCGTGTAGCCTAATTCGTTCCTAGCCGGCAGGCTTCAGTAGTGGAACTGCGTAATGTGCTTGATCGAGCTGGCGGAAGCGGCGATTCAATGCCACCAAGTTTTCGTCGCTCATTGCTCATTTGCTGTGAGCTAACCATTTTATGTGTGGAATAAAACTGGTATGTGTGTGTGACCCAAGGCCGATATTGTACTTGGCTCCGCTGACGTCATTGGAAAAGCCGGATTTAGCCATGATTTCCTGCTGCTCAAAAAAAATATCGGTATGGAGAACCATACATGACTTCCATATTCTAAGATTTATATTTAAATCTTAATATCGCCTGCCAAGCGCGATATATTTTCTCTTATACATGATTTACATTAAAATGAAAAAATTATAATTTTATTGCCTGGCAACAAAATTATTTTATTTTCAACAATTACCATTGTTTCAAAACGTTTAAATAAATTTTCAAGTACTTTACTCTTGTTAAAACGTAAAAGGTTACTGGTAAACTACCCCTTCCCCTTAACCGATCTTCACCAAAATCGAAAGTCCTTGAGACCTCTACAATTCAGGGAAGTATGCAACAAATTATTTGATTCTGTTTGAATTTGCGGCTGTTATCGTTTGCCATAGAAAATATGCTTGATAAAAAAACGTTGCAGGTAAACTACCCCTTCCCCTTAACCGATCTTCACCAAAAACAATAGGTCTTGAGTACTCTACAAATCAGGGCTGTATGCAAATAATCTTTTGATTCTGTTTGAATTTGCGGCTGTTATCGTTTGCCATAGGAAACAAGTACTTTACTCTTGTTAAAATGTAAAAGGTTGCAGGTAAACTACCCCTTCCCCTTAACTGATCTTCACCAAAATCTAAAGGCCTTGAGTCCTCTACAATTCACTGACGTATGCAAAAAATTATTTGATTCTTTTTGAATTTGCGGCAGTTATCGTTTGCCATAGAAAATACGCTTGATAAAAAACGTTGCTGGTAAACTACCCCTTCCCCTCAACCGATCTTCACCAAAAACAATAGATCTTGAATACTCTACAAATCAGGGCTGTATGCAGAAAATTATTTGATTCTGTTTGAATTTGCGGCTGTTATCGTTTGCCATAGAAAATACCCTTGTTAAAAAAACGTTGTAGGTAAACTACCCCTTTCCCTTAACCGATCTTCACCAAAAACAATAGGTCTTGAGAACTCTACAATTCAGGGCTGTATGCGAAACATTAGTTGATTCTGTTTGAATTTGCGGCTGTTATCGTTTGCAAAAAAAAAAAATTTCCCTTGATAAAAAAAACCGTTGCAGGTAAACTACCCCTTCCCCACAACCGATCTTCACCAAAAACAATAGGTCACGAGTACTCTACAAATCAGGGCTGTATGCAGAAAATTATTTGATTCTGTTTGAATTTGCGGCTGTTATCGTTTGCCATAGAAAATACCCTTGTTAAAAAAACGTTGTAGGTAAACTACCCCTTTCCCTTAACCGATCTTCACCAAAAACAATAGGCCTTGAGAACTCTACAATTTAGGGCGGTATGCAAATAATCTTTTAATTCTGTTTGAATTTGCGGCTGTTATCGTTTGCCATAGGAAATACCCTTGTTAAGACATAAAACGTTACAGGTAAACTACCCCTTTCCCTTAACCGATCTTCACCAAAATCAACAGATCTTGAGAACTCTACAATTCAGGGCTGTATGCGAAACATTATTTGATTCTGTTTGAATTTGCGGCTGTTATCGTTTGCCAAACAAACAAAATTACCCTTGCTAAAAAAAAACCGTTGCAGGTAAACTACCCCTTTCCCTCAACCGATCTTCACCAAAAACAATAGGTCGCGAGTACTCTGCAAATCCGGGCTGCATGCAAAAAATTATTTGATTCTGTTTGAATTTGCGGCAGTTATCGTTTGCCATAGAAAAAAAATCTACAGACAGACAGACAGACAGACAGACACACACACAGACACTTTTCGGAAAACGACTTTTTTTCATGTTTTGAGTGTAGTAGAATCAGAATCTGCAATAATCTCGAACACGATTTTTTTTGCCATCACCATACTTCCATTCCTTAAGGAATATGGAAGTAAAAACACATTGCTAGATTTTGCTCGTCCCAGGGCATCCTGTTTTGTGGCTGGATGCGTCACTCAGATTTGTGGTGATACAGTTGCGTCTGTGTGCTGTTTACACAAGTACAGATTTCTGAGAATTTTGAAGGGGGTAAATGCTTCGCTTGCCGGCTTACACAATAACACCTACGTATCGCTTTTGTCTCACTGTTTCTCAACATCGTGCTGTTGCATGGAAAATAACGTTGCAATGCGTTCTATTATAACGGAATGAATTTTGTTACCCAATAATTTTCACAACTTCTTTTTTACAAACCCGCACCAAAATGAAAGAAATAAAAATGTACTTGCCCCATACGGTCAAAATAAAAACACCCAAAAATTGACCCGCTACAATACCCCCTCGATGAGAATTCTGCTGTTCACGACAGAAGAAATCTCATCGACAAACCCCGAAGAGGACCGGTGAGGAACTGGTGCCAACAACCCCCTGGTTCTTAATCTCCTGGGTACACGACCCCCCTGGCTCAGCGACCATGGACTCATCTGAACGAGATCACTGGACTTCTCCGTAAGAGATCCCAACACCGAGAAATCGAACAGACTCGCACCACAGCGCACCTCGCCTTTTAACATGCTACCCCCCAATAATCCTCAATCCCTGGCTCAGACTATTCCAGGTCCTCAGCCGATATGGTTCCCCTTGTATGAAAGCTGGGCTGCCTTTAGCAAATACTGGGCTCACACATACTCACATTACATGATGCCATAACACACTAAAAATAAAAAAAATTTCTTTTAAAATTTATTATAAATTTAAAAAAATTCAAAATTCAAAAAAAATATTTTATCAAAAAATTCTCTTCCTTGTTTTTCTAATTTTTGTTTCAAATGACTTAACCTAGACATTTCTACTAATCTAAACACATCCTTACTCTAACATGAGAACCACTTATAGACTACCAATACAATGCAATACAATAAAATAAACATGGTTAATGCACACATAATAAAAGAATCATTATCTAAAATATTCATTCGCTGGCAGGCGAAAAATCAAAAAAATTTTTTTTTTCAAAAAATTCAAATTCCCAAAAAATTTTAAAATTCAAAAAAAAATTTAAATTTATTTAAATGTTTCCCTCATATTTAAAATTATTTAAATTGGTTTGAATCAATTAACTAAACAAATCAAAATTGACTTCCTACTATACAAGCTTAATAGGTGCATGAACTCATCAGCTGATCGAAACTAGGTCAAGTCCAAAACCCCTTGACCTACATATGTTATGTATGATTTCTGAAAACACCTTGAACATCTGTAATATCCTAACTTGGAATACAAAACATAATAAAATAAAACATTTAAAACAAACAAAAGATTAATATAATAATCAAGTTGACATTTAAATTAGTTAAAATAAACAATTCTTACTTGTATCTGGTTTTCCAAATTTTATCAAAATTCTGTCACTGGTTGAAAAAATGAACAATTGTATATCTTTCTCATAAATCTCTCTTTTTACTTAACAGTCTTACGTTCATCTACTGTGGGTGATGTAAATCATTTATTCTCATTGACCGTATTAGATCTGTATGCATATGTAAACTTTACTCTCTGACTCTAATATTCATCACTCCAATTATCATGACACCCATCTCTACCAAAATATCTACTAATCAAGACACTCTTAAGCCCCACTTATCATTTAACTCAAAACGCCACCTTCTCTACATATAAAAAAAATACTCTCTAACCCTTTGTACATAGGATACGTGTTTCCCCTACCCAAAACTCAATTCCCTTATTTGGCCCCTGGATTTTACCTAAGGCGGCCCCTCCTCACTAAAATCTATCCCTATCCCGTCCCAACCCTTGTTGCGGACTCCTACATTACACTACCCTCTAATACAAAATTACCATCCCCAAAAATCTCAATCTCATTACCATACTACAAATACCACAAAATAACCTCATTAATTATAAACATAAATATATCATTCAGAACTCTACAATTATTCTCCATTACTCCTGTGTCAACATCAGTAGTACTTAAAATTCTACAACATACCTTACTTCAAAACAACATTCTCTATTATTTCAACTTCAACTTTGAATTCCATTGGGACAGATCTATATGTCCCGCAAAATATTCATCACCCAAAAATTATCTCTTATTAGCTGGCATAAATTGTTACTTTATTTCTCATCTTATCAAATTATTTGTAATATCTGTAATACATCAAAACCATTACATTGAACTGTAATTACTTGTAACATTTACAAACCAATATACCAGTGACATATTATTGCTGATCAGCTGATCCTCCTAACACAATGAAAATACATCTTAAAATTGAACAAATTACATGGAATATACATATTTATTTTTATTTATTCTCACTTCTCACCTCATTGTTTCCCATTTCTCTGATTCTGGTTATTTATGTTAGCCTGCCAGACGATTTACTTATTGGCTTAAAAAAATACACACATAATAAAAATACATATTCTTATCAATGCTTATTTAACAGACAACAATAAAATAATACACTTAAAATTATAGCATGAACACCTTATTTTTAAATATCTAAGCAGCTAGTTACCTGAACAGAGCACAAGCAGTTTTATTTGATCAAACTTTGAATAAAAAAATGTTATGTTATAAAATTTACATTCGTGACTCCTTTGCGTCACCTCCTAGCCACACACACTATTTCATGTTATGGTGGACTGTGGTGCCCATTCGCTTCCACAGAGACTGTATATTTTGGAGCAGGGTTTTACCTCTCCGTGTCTCTGCTTCCGCTATTAAGTTTTAAACATGGTGACCATCATCATGTTCTTGTTATATAATCATACACCCTTAAAACGGATCTGCCACCGGTCTTGCTACCCCCAAGCGGGCAGAGTGGCAGCCGCTGTTCCATAGTGCCGGAAGGATTTCCTCTAATTGTCCCCCCATTGAATTTCAAATATATACCAATTTCAAGTCAGCTATGGTCAAGGGACTTGGTATGGCAATAGCTGGCCACTAGCCAAAACCACGGTTAGTGCTGGTAAGGCAGTAACCGCCCGAAAAGTCGAGGAAATCTAACTTTAATTTAATTGCCTGTTACACATCACTACTATGTGCGACACTGTAGTTTGGCAGTGTGTACACTTTAATTTACACTGATAAGGTATGCCGCACATTTATCGCCATTTTGGCCTCCGATGGAGGTAACACTCACTGTTACCCCCAACCCATTTCGCTATCTAAGAGAGCACAGGCCACCCCCTCAATAGCCACTTAATAACTAACTAATTACTTAACAATTGAAAATTAATCTTTCTACATTTGCAGTTCCACACTCCATTGTTCTATCACTTCATTGAGCACCAGTCTACCCCCCAAAATATCCCCACTTCTTGTATTGACAACAAGTTTTTATTTATTTATTTATTTTTTTTTTACACATCTCTTCAAAATGTTCCCATACTCACTGATACTAAACTTGACAATTGTTTTTGGTCACTTAATTCTAGGATTTATTGATTTTAAATTGTATATACTCCATTTTTGTTTTTTTTTGTTTTTTTTCAAAAAAATTTAAATTCATTATTGAAAATCATTGTTTCTATTACTTTGAATACCAAATTAATTTAATGGTTTTTAATTTCTCAAACTCTGGGTTACAATAATTATCTCATTATTATTTTATCTGTGAAAATTTAATTTCAATTCTTTTATGTCACAATAGGGTTTTGCTCAAGATACTGATTCAGCAGACTACAACATTTCTGTTTACATTTGTGTGCTAGACTTGCTTTCATAAACAACAGTTATAAGTTTCAGCATTCATAGACTAAACACTTTGGTTACATCATACATTGCCATATCTGCTTACTACACTCTTCAAGTTTTATAAATCTTTTAGATAACATATTTGTCTCTTACCTTTTTATTCCAATTCGGATCAGATATATTTTTGATTCATTAATAAAATTGACCCTTTTAAATTATTTATTTATTTAAAACAATTTCCATGACTTTGATTACAGTTTCAAAATGATTCTGCGTGATTAAATGTTTCAGTTTTTCTTAATATTTCAATAAATTTTACAAACATTACATCATTGGTTCTAATCTCTCTTTAGATTCCTCCACAATCACATTCCAACTACCAATGTCCTGTCCTCATAACCTAACATAGCAGGTACCACAAAATAATAATTAAACCTTTTGGTTACATAAGTTTACTTTAGAATATTTTCCCAAATTATTTACTTACTTGATATTATACTTATTATAATATTTATACTTATTATTTTTTCTTAATTACCTGTAAATAGGTTGTGCTTTACTTGTACAGAATCATTGTTTCTATTAAATTATACAAAAATTTATTATTTAGTTTGTCTACTCAGCCACAAGACTTCTCCACTACCTACCTAATTAAGGGATGAGTTTACAAGTCATAAATAACGCCAGTTTCTTTAATTTTGAGGATTACCCTAATGTATTATTTAGAATTAAAGCAATCAAATGGTTCCAAAAAAGTGTGCCAATTTGTGTAACTATTGTTTGTGTGTTTACTCTAAGGGGAGGGTTATAGGGAAATCGGGAAGATAAAAGGGATAAGGATTATTAAAAGGTCGAGAACTAGGACTAAAGGTAGGGACAAAGCTTCCTCCGAAAATAAGGGTAAATGGAGAAAACCAAGGCTCGCGTAGGCAGGGGCGCGTCCCTGAAATAGACGAACCCCACTGGGACAAGTGGGGAACACCTATCCGCTACCACTTACTGTTTTATATTATTCATAGTTATTTATAATTATTTAACTATAGGTTTATTATAGTGGTTTAGTTATATTTAATTACAGGATTTAATGTAGTGTTTTAATTAATTCAATTACTGAAAACAACATTTTTAATTACTTGCATTAAGTATAATAGTTACAACTCATTCATTGTCTTCCTCCACATTATTTTTGTTATTTATTTAAACTGCGAAATATTAATATTATTATTAATATCACAACAAGTTTTGCTATATACATACATTGTTTATCTAACGTTTTACAACCCACAAATAAATTTACTAAACATATATTTACAATCCTTCATCAATAATTATTCAGTTATATCACACTTCAACGTCCAAAATCAGCTAGGTCATTACCATATATTAACATATTTGAAATTGTTCATTTATGAATTTCAACCTCCATCGTCAAAAATTAATCGGGGTTTCACATAGCAATTTTCAATTTTATTACCACACAAATGACTGTTTTGTGTGTGGTAACCATACAAACTAAACTCATCCATTTTATCCACATAATCATTAAACAAGTCAACATTAAGTACATTGGTTAAGTCTCCATCAGTAATATTCGTTATCAACTCAGTTATTTTTTCTTCATAAAATAAATTATTATTATTTAGACATGTATTATCAAAATAATCTTCACTCTCTATTTTAACAGGTAAGTACTTCATATCAACTAACATCTCTTTCAACTCATTATAATCTCTCATTAGTTTATATAATTCTATCTCTTTGTCAACACACAACTCTCCATTTAAATCTCTCTCATCATAATGCCATATCACACTTTCTCTCTCATTCCATGCAGAGGGTACAAAATTATTCAACAAAAATAAACAACTCAAATCTTTCACTAATAAG
This sequence comes from Magicicada septendecula, assembly GCA_034769895.1. Taxonomy (NCBI): domain Eukaryota; kingdom Metazoa; phylum Arthropoda; class Insecta; order Hemiptera; family Cicadidae; genus Magicicada; species Magicicada septendecula. Next base: position 129,897,459 of record CM068368.1, read on the forward strand.
GGTCTCTTGCCCTCCAATAATAACACTTTTGAACACCTTGGTTCATCACAAATAAAGGGAAAATTTACCCCCTGCCCTACACATTCGCTTAAACTCTCCTTACACACACTCTCCATCTCATCAACAACTATTACCTCCTCATTAACCTCTAATCCCATTAAACTCTCATTATCACTACTATCTACACTTTCATTAATAATCTCATTATTTATTTTTTCCGTATCAGTCTCTGATACTAACTCTTCAAACACATTAACATTCTCAGTATTAAATTCATTATTTTCGACATTATTGTTATTATTTGTTAACTCTTTACCTGGCATTACATTTTTGTACTTGTCATTACGATTTTCATTTGTTTTATTTTTCTCGGTACTCATCACATGTACTCCCATTCGCTCAACACTCTGTTCTAACTTATTCAGACTAGTTCTTATCGTTTCATGGGTATTTTTACAACGTTTATTAATTTCTTGAATGTCATATTTCAACTCATTAATCTGTTCATCTAATTTATTATAGATTTGGTTTTTTAATTCATCCAAACTATTCTTTTGAATATCGAATTTTCTGTTCTGAACTTCAAACTTTGCATTAAAATCGCTACTTTGTCTATCAAATTTATCGTTCATTTTATTGTATTTGACATTGGAATCAATTTGTTGTTCTTCAAATTTTGCATTTAAGTTGCTATTTATGTTTTCGGACATTGTTTTTATCAAGTTAAACATATCATCCATCGACAACCCTTTGGTTCGTGTTGTCGACGGAGTAGATTGCGCTGCTATATTTCCGTCAGTGAAGCCGACTTCTTTACTCCCAATTCTACTTTCCCTATCTAATTTCGGGGTTATTTGAATCCCTGAATCTTCATTTACTTTACTTCGATCTGTTATACTTATTTCTGCTTCACTCTGACTCACACTTGGAGTCGAGTGTGTTTCATAGTTACTAACGTTTGAGTCGTCGAAATTTTCGACGCTATTTTCATTTACTTTATTCTCGTTATCTGACATTTTGTATTATTGATAGAAATTAAATTATATAAATTGCTTAAATAGAATAATTAATTAAATAAATACAGTAATTATTTAAATTTTGTAATATACTGTTAGGTTGCTAAGCTAACCTAGAACATGTTTGTATCCCTGTCGATGCGGAATCCAATTAATTAATTATAATTAATTCAATTCGTGCCTGTTCCGTGGCGCCAATTGTGACTTACTGATCGATCACGTTTATTATTATTACCAGATTAGTTGTTACTTACCGTTACGATAATTCTTACAGGGTCACAGGATTCGATCACATGTACCTAGATACAAACATGGCCTATGGGTTACGCAAAGTACTGACACAACTCATTTTGGAAGAGAATTAATATTTATTATTATTTAATCTTGACTGCTTTTAAACTCATGAAGATTCATTTAGATACATTTCTGCAAAGTTGTGCAACACTAGCATAACACTTAGGAACTACAGCTTACCTTATTATTTCACAAGACACAAATACAAATATCAAATACAAACACAAATATACACAAAAGCTGCCCAGCTTTGCACACACTCACACCCACACAGAATTTATAATTTAAAATACCCTTAACATTTTATTATTTTATAATTTATAAGAAAACTTCCCCCACGGCAGCCACGCAGTCTTCACGCACAGTCATCTTTATATGAAATGTTATAATGTTGATGTCCGAAATAACACTCGGTTAGTTTCTACCGCACGGATGTATTATCGTCACAAACTTTTCTCCGCTGATATTTGAATTTAAAGTGAAAATAATAGAGAAACTTTTGCGTGTAGCCTAATTCGTTCCTAGCCGGCAGGCTTCAGTAGTGGAACTGCGTAATGTGCTTGATCGAGCTGGCGGAAGCGGCGATTCAATGCCACCAAGTTTTCGTCGCTCATTGCTCATTTGCTGTGAGCTAACCATTTTATGTGTGGAATAAAACTGGTATGTGTGTGTGACCCAAGGCCGATATTGTACTTGGCTCCGCTGACGTCATTGGAAAAGCCGGATTTAGCCATGACTTCCTGCTGCTCAAAAAAAAAACACATTGCTAGATTTTGCTCGTCCCAGGGCATCCTGTTTTGTGGCTGGATGCGTCACTCAGATTTGTGGTGATACAGTTGCGTCTGTGTGCTGTTTACACAAGTACAGATTTCTGAGAATTTTGAAGGGGGTAAATGCTTCGCTTGCCGGCTTACACAATAACACCTACGTATCGCTTTTGTCTCACTGTTTCTCAACATCGTGCTGTTGCATGGAAAATAACGTTGCAATGCGTTCTATTATAACGGAATGAATTTTGTTACCCAATAATTTTCACAACTTCTTTTTTACAAACCCGCACCAAAATGAAAGAAATAAAAATGTACTTGCCCCATACGGTCAAAATAAAAACACCCAAAAATTGACCCGCTACAAAGTATGTTAAACAAACTCTAATCCCTCCAAAAGCATAATACAAAAGCAAAATTGTTATTATCTGATATTATATACTTACTTGACTATATTCTGATATTATTACTTGTAATATAGTAATATATGTAGGGGTGCCCAACCCAGCACTTAGAAATTCCACAACACACCCGCAGTCTCTCTCTCTTTCACTCTCATGGTACAAATTTTATTAATTTTGGAGCTCCTTTTATGTCATTGAAATTTTAAATATTTGAATTTATATGATTTCTAAAATAAAATTTTATACTTGGAAACAAAATAAGGATTTTAAGGTTCAGAAGGAACGTTCTCACCCATTTCGTAGATGTTCCTGGTTGTTATAGTTTCGGTGTGGTAAAACTTCGCGTACGGTACCGCGAGTTTTACGTGTACACGTTACGGTCACATTTTGTTGACGCACTGTATTTACTATATTTATACTGTTTATTAACCACCTACGGTGGTCTAAAAAATTAAAATTCACTAGTGAGTGAACGGTTTGCCGGCCGGCGTTGATCACTGCTGCAGATGAAATGACCAAGAGTCTTTGTTAGATTTTGCTGAGGTGGGGTGAACCTACATCACATTTCCTTTGTTAAAACTGTTGACAGCATCGTTGTTGATGTAAACACATTCTCAGCCTCTGACGTAATTAAGGTTCGGCTCTCTTATTGCCACAAACTGCATACTGTTTTTTGTGATGTTTCACAGTTTTGTTATGAATTGGTTCAAATCCTGACAAATATTATTATACACTCCACTCACTGTATATTCGTATTGGGTGTTTAAGGTTGGGTTGAGTATGACCAAAATAGAAAAATACAATAGTTATGTTCTATTTACCATATTTAAAGTAATCACAAAATGTACCATGATTGTACCATCACAAAACCCCCTCAATGAAAGATTGTGTGTCGAAGCACAAAAACTTTCATTGACCCTTTCATACTTCCTAAAGGGATCAGCCAGGATAAGTCGCCACAACCCCCTTACAATTTTATATAAAAGAAAATTACAACTCACCCTTGGTCTGATGGTGATGACCGTACCTACATGACCTTACTGGACTTCTCCTGCGAGATCCCAACACCATAAGGCCACTTAGGCTCTTAACGCCCCTGCTCTGACGCGTTGGCCAGCTCAGGACCGCTGTCATATCACCAAACACTGAAACAATAAATGAAAAATATTAAAATAGTGGCTTGGTAAATCACTCCATCCTCAACTGATCTGGTTCCCCTTAGCTAAGTGCTGGTTTGTGCCAATAAGCACTGGGTTGGCTTAATATATTTATAAAAGTTATAATTCTCAAGAATTAGAAAGAATTTCCCTTCTTCATTTTACAAACCCTGAATTAATGAATGGTTTCGATTACTATCGATAATATTTATCTTCTTGCTTTTACAATTACTGTAATTGTAACATAAACACATTGATATAATAAAATTTAAAATCTAATTGAAAATAGGAAAATTGCACATTATATATCTCCCAAACCTGGAGAAAAACAAATTATAAAAGAATTGATAAATTGGTATATTTATTTATTTATAACTCTTATTGAATGATAAAACTAAAAAAAATTATTATTATTATTAAAATTATTATTATTATTATTAACAGGTAATAATCTGGTTTATTGTTATTATTAACAGCGCCACTTAAATTTTTTTTTTCTACACATTATTTCCATGTTATAACATCATGTTAAAAAATTTTTATAACATAAATACTTAATACATTGATACATTAATACCTTAAATAATCTTGATTGATTTTAATCTTGTTTTGCATATTCTAGCTAAATTGCATTTAAGTTAAAAATTTACAATTGCAGTTAAGTCATTAATTATTACTTATTATAATTATAAAATTCATTTTAAATTTATTATTACATTCTTATAATATTAATATTATTTCATTATTCATTTTTCATTACCTCTATACTCTGAACTTTCCTACCTACCTAACTACCTAACCTTTCACCTTCTTATCATTGTTTAGTCTGGGTAACTCTTGTATTCACTATACTCATTATATTTTTACTCACCTTCTTCTAACTGACAATCAAATTTACCTATCATTGACACCAATATCTCAATCATAAACACCTTAACTAATTTCATTTAAATCCTATGGCACCGCTCGTCTTTGCAATGGGTTGGGTGTTCCCTAACTGGCTATATACATCCATAATATTTTGCCCTTCCAAAATTTCGGCAAACACTCCCTTAAACTACGCTATTACCTGCCACAACACTATTGGTTGTCTACTCCTTATCACCTTACCCCCACTACAGAATTCATCAACAACAAATATATGTTTATACCTTTACTTAAACACCTTCTCTACAAATAATCACTAACTACTGTGTCCCTAAATATCTAATAATTCTCTTTGTATTTTCTTAAAAATTCTTATCTTTCTAACTCCATTTACATTAATTAAATAACTCACCGGCATTTTATCTATACCCAGGCTCTATTCCCGTTTAAACATTTACTTTACTGTAATCATTGACAATTCTCTTATAAAATTCCTCTCTTACCTACTTATAACAATACCTCTTTTCAAAATTCAAATATATATTCTTACTTAAACATTATTATTATTCATCAGTAATTACCTTCAATACAAATTAATTAATAATTTAATTTCATAAAAACTTTCTATGATAATTCATAATTTATAAAGTTACTAAGTTAGTACAATTTTCTTTTGTACTACAATTTAATAAAGACTAATTACTTAAAGAATTCAATTGTTTAAAAAAAAAAAATATATTATTATTAAACATGTTATTAAAATATATAATAATACATACTGGTGTACCTGTAATACATAATACATATCAAAAATACATGGATAGATAAATACATATAAAACAATGAAAAATATACACTCCAACTCATTATCTTGTTATATACCAAACTCAGTTCATAGCAGTCCAATTCAATACCACAGTTCACATATATATTTTTAATGTTCATACACAATTAAAACAGTCTATCCACCATCATTGAACAACAAACGAATCTTAGGTCTATTTAATTGCTTATTTAATAAATAGATTTTATTACTAGCTACATTATATTCATATTCCTTTATGAAATTGTTATTAACCAAATATTTCCAGTCACGATCAAGTAGGGTTCCGTTTATCTCAGTATCATATGTCATTAATCGGTTTATACTATAATTATCCCCATAATATTCCACCACAGGTAAGTACCTAATGTCTTTATTCTCATTTCTTGTTATTTCCAATTTATTGTTATTATTAGGTAAGTATTCATTATTTTCAGATACCATTTCTAACCCTAACCTTTCTAACAATTGTCTGTAATTTCTATTTACTTTAAATATTTCTATTACTCTCTTACTCTCACAATATCTCTCTATACTTTCTTTATTAATACATTTCTCTCCATAACACCAAATTACACTTTCTCTCTCCAAATATGCAGGGGTCCCTAACATAAAATTATCCCTAACATAAGTGCACCACTTATTAGGTACACAAAAACATAAAGAAACTTTATTTTTAGACCTTTCGTCTACCAAATATAAATTAAAGGAACTCTTATCCTTATAAAAATTACATGAAGACTTGTCTTCACCCCCTAATACATCATCAAAAGAAAATTCTACCCCCTGCACTCCTTGTACTAAAATACTTTCTCTCAACTTTCTTTCTGACTCAATAAATTCAAACATTTCATTTTCACTAATTATACTTTCATTATCATTTTTATCCTTTTCTAATACCACATTCTTACTACTTGTAATATTTGAGTTATCTGTACATTCATTATTTGAATTATTATTTTTAAATATGTTGTTATCCAGTACAGCATTTTGCTGGGTACTACTATCTACTTTTTGGCTTTCTAATTGACTTAAATTTACATCTAGTTTTGTGATGAGCTGGTCACATTTTTTAATAAGTTTGTCGTGACCTAATTTTATTTCATTCTTGAGTTCTTTGAATTGTTTATCAAAATCGATTTTCTGCTCATCTAGTTTTTTGTCAATACTGTCAAATTTATTTAATAAAATTTTCATCATTTCAGCAGTACATTGATACATTAATACCTTAAATAATCTTGATTGATTTTAATCTTGTTTTGCATATTCTAGCTAAATTGCATTTAAGTTAAAAATTTACAATTGCAGTTAAGTCATTACTACTGGCATAGCTGGAATGGATGTATCGATTTTCGTTATCTCTGCAGACACAGGCGTATTTGCCTCGTCAGTCTGACTAGCTTGATTTAATTGTACATCCATCTCGCCAGTTAAATTTACATCAGTTGTACTGATTTCTAACGTAATATTATCATTTGTACTCATGTTGGCAATTTTGCAATACACACATGCATACAATGGTATAACCTAACTATTGGGTTATGTTTACATATTAGAATTTTGGTGTCTATTACCTCAAACAAATTTTTCCGTTCTCTTTCTAGGCGTACACTATATAATAATATATATAAATAATATCACATAATGTCCCTGTTCGCAGGCAGCCATCTGTGATCTTAAATAATAATAAGATTACAAATGTTTAAGTCCCTGTTCGGGCGCCATCTGTGATCTTACGATTCGGTTGATTTTATGTATACGATATATTGTATGTTACACTTATGGTTATGTTTACAAAACTGGGGCGCCATCTTTGTTACATATGTTATAGGCCAGGAATTCGTTACGCGAAGTTATGATGAACGGAAGTTGCTTGAAATAATAGAACATCTGTATATAATTGTTACCAATGAAATACCCTTTTTATTTACTCTTTACTTTTTACTCTACATCTTACACAATAAGTATGTTAAACAAACTCTAATCCCTCCAAAAGCATAATACAAAAGCAAAATTGTTATTATCTGATATTATATACTTACTTGACTATATTCTGACATATCTTTATTACTTGTAATATAGTAATATATGTAGGGGTGCCCAACCCAGCACTTAGAAATTCCACAACACACCCGCAATCTCTCTCTCTTTCACTCTCATGGTACAAATTTTATTAATTTTGGAGCTCCTTTTATGTCATTGAAATTTTAAATATTTGAATTTATATGATTTCTAAAATAAAATTTTATACTTGGAAACAAAATAAGGATTTTAAGGTTCAGAAGGAACGTTCTCACCCATTTCGTAGATGTTCCTGGTTGTTATAGTTTCGGTGCGGTAAAACTTCGCGTACGGTACCGCGAGTTTTACGTGTACACGTTACGGTCACATTTTGTTGACGCACTGTATTTACTATATTTATACTGTTTATTAACCACCTACGGTGGTCTAAAAAATTAAAATTCACTAGTGAGTGAACGGTTTGCCGGCCGGCGTTGATCACTGCTGCAGATGAAATGACCAAGAGTCTTTGTTAGATTTTGCTGAGGTGGGGTGAACCTACGTCACATTTCCTTTGTTAAAACTGTTGACAGCATCGTTGTTGATGTAAACACATTCTCAGCCTCTGACGTAATTAAGGTTCGGCTCTCTTATTGCCACAAACTGCATACTGTTTTTTGTGATGTTTCACAGTTTTGTTATGAATTGGTTCAAATCCTGACAAATATTATTATACACTCCACTCACTGTATATTCGTATTGGGTGTTTAAGGTTGGGTTGAGTATGACCAAAATAGAAAAATACAATAGTTATGTTCTATTTACCATATTTAAAGTAATCACAAAATGTACCATGATTGTACCATCACAAAATGTTACAGCATCAGTCCGGTTATTTTCTAGCCACACCTTGTATACTCGGAAGCTAGCGTTGGCAACCTTTCAATTACCATTGTTAACACTTGAGCAGAGCCTGTAAAGAGTTGAAGAAAAGATGAAGATGGTAAAGAGACCATCAGTAATGATATCGAACATAAGGTCATTGAATTAAGAAGAAAATGCCAAGCTCCTCCTGAACTTCATTCCCAAGTTGATCTTGTTTAATGCAACCCTTTACAGATCGGACGAACTTAATTTCTGCTGATTGAATACTGTTTTCCATCACTCTACCAAATCACTCATGTCTTGCAGCCATATAACAAAGCAGGTACCTCCATCATCTTATAAAATTTTAGTTCTGTCTTTTTTCTACAACCCCTGCTTAGAGTCCTTTCATACCACAAGCTCGATATAATATAGCTACCTCATTTCCAATATCCATATCGCCAAAGGTTTTAATTTGAAAACCAGCAGCTATATCCTATCTAAAAGCAAAGTTAAAATTTTGGCAATTTATACCATCTGGCAGATTCCTTATTTTTGCATTAAATATAATATTTGCATGAGATCTTTTTATAACAGAGTGCTGTGTGAATGATTGGGAAGAGTTCCACACTTGGAGTATCTTGAGAACTGGTCACACAGCTTTGAGTAACTGGGCAATCAGTCAGTGTTGACTTACTATGCATTTGTGAATAGTAATATTTACAGCAAGGTTATTCAAGTTCCGTTGAGTGAGCGTGTGCTACTATAGCATTCACAATGATTGACCAAGTTCATAAGTAGTGAGTCTGTATTGCGGTTTGAAATAAACTTCAATATTTGTATGCTGAGATTGTTTGGTTGTTTGTAAGTCTTTGGAGATGATTCAATAAGTGAAGCTTAGATAAAAATACCTTGTGAAATTACTTTTAATTGCAAAATAATAATAGATAAATTAATAACTTTATTTATAAAAAATACACATGTTCCAAAATTCTTACCTTTATCGGGTCCAGGATCGTTCACGCGAACTCGTGACCTATAAGCGTGATTTAGGGTTCGTGTTATTTAATAAATTACACTCTCATAGAATACAGTAACTATCTCAGTTTTATTGAACATTTCTTAGTATTCTCTTTTTTCTTTAATTTCCTTACTTTCTATTTATTTAATTACTGATTCTTCTGCAACAAAACAGGACTTAATATTTCTTCTTATAATGAAAGTAAGTATTTTTTGTAAGGCAACCCAGTACCCGCTCACTCATTCTTACTTTCACACTTTTTACCCCCTTTTTTATAACAAGAGATCTCTTTACCCATTCTAATTTTGAATTTCATTTTGATTTTAATTGAAATGGTAGGTTTACTTCCTTGTTCTCGTCATGAAGAGCATGTGTTGAAATCAGTCCGGTTTTTGTTCACTAGGTTGTTCCAAAATACATTTTCACTCATTAAAATTTGTTCCCCGAATATTGTTTGAAGTTTCACTGCTGTTTGAATACTGTATTATATTGTTATTCATAGTTTAATCACATTTTTTAACACTTTTATTAAATTTTGGCTCGATAGCCTGTTTACTGAACCGGCTGGTTCTGCAAGTTGACTCTAAGTACGGTTTCGAGTTTTGACGACGACTGATGCTTATTTATTGTTTATGTACGTGAGTTCTCACCTTTTTTTTGGCCAGTTGGTCTACATTGTGAGTAGATATTAAGCGAACCGCGCACCAACGCAACTGCACGGTTTTGAGTTTAGAAGCCGACTGATGCTTACTTCAACGTTTTCAAGATGGCCAGAATCCCTCTGTGAGCGGGAACTTGTGTTTTCTTTGGCTAACGCTATTTATCGTAGACTCGCAGCCGGCGACGAGGGCAACCATACGTGATCTTCACTCTGTCGCCACCGGCATCCGCGCACTCAGACACATTCCGATGTTCCAGGATTTGTCGCATGTGGCCTGGCTTATTGTACAAATCGACAACTGGGTGTTTGAAAAGTATACTCTGCTTATTAAAACTGAAACTCTGTCTGGACGATTCCCCGTTATTACCATTGATACAAGAATAAAATAAACCCCCTTGATTCTGTACCGTTACAACCTCCAATGCTTGAAAGATAGATTAATGTTACTTATAAGTCTACATTTTACAAAGATTTAAGCAAACAGTATTTAATACTACACAGGAACTTTTTGTTGGAGCCCACAGACCAGGTGACTAGATAAGAAAGGTTTTCAGTATACAGTGTTTACAATCTGTTTAGACTGGGATTTAATCTTAAGCTGCCCATTGCCTAATAGCTATTGATTGCCTAGAAACCAATCATTTCCTAGCAGCAGCCAACTCCTGTTTAGAAACTGATCACTGTTTATAATTTATCAAGTAGGACTGATTGGTTTTATACATTTACTGTTTTGAAGTTGCTGTATGGCTTTTTCTTCTTTACATCCTGACAATTGCCTTTTGGGGAACTTTCCTATAACCCCATTTTCTTCCCTGGAGCTCTTTCTCACTTGAAAGACTGCCTCCTTTCTTAGAAAAAGCTTAGCTTTAGAACCTGTCCTAGGTCACTTTTCATCCTGCATAAAATGTTGGGTATGTACTGAGGTTGTTGGGTTTTTGCACTGAGGTTGTGAACAGTGTGTTAATATATTTTTTTTATATTCTGGTTGGAAACAGGGTGGCGTGGCAGGCTGTGGGGGATGCAAGTAAAGAAGAATCAATGAGCAGGTTTATTGAGTTTTTGGATAGATTGTGTCCTTTGTTTCGACCATTTGTGCAGGCACACAAAGCAGATTTAGAAGCTCGTGAGTTGCAGAGGTAGGTTATTAATTAATTTTCATATCTAAAGTATGATGTGAATACAACAGTTGTTTCATAAGGCTACTCAGGTATGTATTGAATTCAGTGTTTATGTATTCAGGTTCAGTATTTACGTATGTTTAGATTCAAATTGAATAATCCGTATCACACTAGAAACTGGCACAATTTTATTAGATGAATTTTAATGAAGACATTTTTGTAATGTGATAATATACGTACTTAATTGTTGCACTTTGTGAAAATATATAGTATTACTTATGTGTTTCAATTTTTTCCATAGTGTTGAAATTTGAGTTTTCCTGTTTTGAAACCAATGATGGCAGTCATGGTATGCTGATTTGTGAAGTAATCATATTAGCATGCAGAGTAATATGTTTTTCTGTAGGAAATTGAGCTTTGTAACATTGTGAGTCGTACAACAAATGTCTTTGTTGCTGTTGTGTAATGTGATTGTAGTATGATAACAATCTTATGAAAACCAGTATATTTTTACTGTGTGTTAAGTCTTTATACTTTTCTTCTTCATGACGTAGTTTTTACAAGTTGTCAAGTTTTTAATAAATAAATATTTTAAAATTCATTTTTGGTATAGAGTAAAACCAAGCCAATTGTTGCAGAATACTTTTCACAAAATTTTTGTACTGCAGTGTTTTTTATTATCTGATAAGCCAGACGTAACCTTTTATACCATGATTAGGTCCGGGTTGTACCAACAAAATCATGATTTTCTGAAACTTCAGCCTCTTTTTCACTGTCTCCAAGTTTGCGTACTCATCAGTTCGCCTTCGAGAAGAAGGAGCACATTCATAATCCATTATTCAAACTTACTTAGAAGGAACAGTGTTAACAAATATATAATATAGTGAACATACACACACAATATCCCACAACCAGGAGCTGATCCAGCACGCAATTTGGGGGAGGAGTATGAAAAATTGGACCATTCTTTAATGGTAAAATACAAATGTTAGGAATGAGTGAAGATAAAAATACAGTGTGTTATTATCAACACATCAAGCTTATTAACATAGAAGTATAAAATCACATTTGTATTTGTCAGTTCGTTGTTCTTTTAATGTTCACTTACAGTTTAAAATACACACTACTTATTTATGTATCAGACAAAAAAATTAATATGGTGGTAAGGTACAGTTACAATTTAAAGTAGTTTTAGAGTGAAATCATGGGCCTACATAATATGATATGAATTTCGTATTCACAATCACAAAACCATTCTGTGATCATAAGAAAACGAAAAAAAATTTCCCCCCGTGGAGACATCTGCCCATAACACAGTGACAGTACACTACAGTTTCTGCCCAAATTACATATTACATAAATCAAACTTGCACGTCGACCTCAAAGTGCAAGAACTAAAGTTGATGCATAAGTGGGTCCAGAGCAGGGAACACGTTAAACTCTAGTTTTTAAATGTATTTAAAACATTTTATTGATTTTTAATGTTGTTTGTTAAGGTTTCAATAAGAATTAATATTGCAGGTTGCAAGAAGAAAAAAGGAAAAAAGAGGAAGAAGAAAGACTGAAGTTACAAGAGGAATTAAGAAAGAAAGAAGAAGAAGAGAGAGCTAGACAGGAGGCACAGAGGTAATTATTAATAAAAGATAAGTGAAGATTATGTTGACCAAGAGCCATTTGAAAACATTAGGCACTTTGATTTTTGTGTAGTATAAATCAAATGATAACTTTATTTAATGGACAAACATTTATGAAGTGATAACCCAGATGTTTATTTCAGACTCTTATTTTGCATCTCATGGGATTGTTAAATATATATGCACTGTATTTTTTATGAGAGTGTAGCAGTGGACCAGGTCTTTTTATCACTAAGTGAATTATGGTTGTGGGATACCCTCTCTATGGCCATTTAGAACGTATTTCTGAATATTTAGTTGATAATATAGTCTTGAAATCTGAAAAATCATATCCAGACACTCACTAGTGGAACATGATATTAATATACGTTCACTCTTTAATGTTTGTTTTTAGTCTAGGAATACCGTTTTATGCGTGTGCAAAGGGTGCCCTGAAACTTTTTGTGAATAAAGGTGTGCTCAAGACTGTGATCTGCTAATTAATGGTTGTTTAATTAGGTATGAGCTGGGTTTGTTTGTACACAATATTTTAAGTGGACACTGTGTTCAAAGAAGTATGCATACATGTGCATTGCATGTGTGTGTGTGTGTGTGTGTGTGTGTGAGCGTGTATGTGTGTGTGTGTGTGGCTGGCCATCTTTGTTAATGACTAGGCTAATTACATTTCTGTTATTGTTTGCCCCTAACGTTAAGGAGGCAGGGTTGATTTGCCATGGCATTGAGGTGAATTCACAACAGATTCATAAGGAATGAACACTATGATTGTTGAGCATTATTACCAGGCTACACCACTACTTTCCCAACCAGAATATTTTGCCAAAATCCATCCAGTATTTTGAATTGAACTTTTGTAATTGATGTTTCATGTGAAATTTGTACATTGACAACTTAAAACTGGAGGTTGATATTGGAATTACATCATGTAGAGAGCTAACATTACCTTGGCTATCAACATTTCTCTTCCTATTAGAAGTAGTCTGATTGATTCAAACTGTGTGTGCTGTCATGTAATTACCTGAAGCTCTTCTACCAGCACTTCTAGGATGTCTGATAAGAAGTTCCTGTGTTAGGATCTCTGATATGTTCTTCAGTTCACTGAGATATTGATACTCCTTGCTTTTTATAGTGCTTGGAACGGACTACTTGGTTTACAGGTCCCATTACTAAGTAAGTGAGAATGGAGTTTTGGTAGACAGATAAATACTTTCTTTACAGGGAAAGCATGTATTTGCTTCACACTCTTTGAGGCCAAAATGAATAATACATACAATTAAACCGTTTTAAACAACACAGAATTGCACATATTGAAAAATTGTCTTCATCTACTTTATTCTGGTGAAGGAGGAGGGGAACTACACATCTACTAACATCCTGTGATATCTGAGAAAATGTTTGTGGCTCAAAGAATTTACTTAGAGCCCTTACAAAATGGTTGCTGTACAAAGTAGAACTAGTGTACGGAGCAAGCCTTTATTAAAAGTTTAGTGTAGGGTTTTCAGAACATAATTTTATAGAACCAAGGATTATGGCTGTAAATATTACAGCCAGTATGATCTGTATCATTAAACTCATATCATTTCAGATTCTTAATTCTCAGAAATGGTAGTCAGTACAAGTTTAGAGCAAGTTTAGGGCATCAGTGAAACATTTACACAAAATTGTACAAGGATGTTTGCTGTCTGAAAATTTCCGCAAAGGCATTCAAACAGTTTAATGCAGCCAATGAACCTTCAAGATAATGCTCCAGTTTATAATAGAACGTATAAAATGCTGTTACAGACTGACTGTAGACACTCAGCACAGAGCTTATGCACAATTCATCTTCACTTTTTGTGAAGTTACGTGACATCTACTTTCCAGAGAAATTTGTAGAATTTTTGTTGATTATTTGTGTATGCTCCAGCGTCGCTAGTCTCAAAACTTAACCAGAAGTAATAAAAGGTACATACTGGTTTGTATGGAAGTTGAGTTTAAACACAATTGAAGTTTTTCTTGCACATTATACCACTCTTTGATGGAGGGAGCTCAATGTTATTTATAGTAATAACATTATATCAGTATTTGCATTTCTTTTCATCTTTTAGAAAGTAGACTGAAGTTTCTAATTCTCATTTCATGTATGCATGATTGGTTGTTGCCTTTGGATTTCAATAGGATGGAGGATTCTTTTTTGTGCTTTTATTATTGGTTTGCAGATATATATATATATATATCATTTTCTATATAAGTAACTCGATGTTTCTTGCAGTAATTATATAATTTGTGATGTTTTCAATTTGTTTCTTCTGCAAGTAGATAATATTGTATATTCTTTTAACACCTGACGCACGTTTCACTGAAAAATATCAGTATCATCAGAGGTTTCTAAGTGAATTAATAACAATCGTAATAATTCTATTAATATAAAAGTAACGAATAATCGAATTTGTATCGATTTTAACGTAAAATAAAATAACTGATAATCAATTTAGGTCGATTAGTTAACGATTGTTTTAATGTTTATTTCTTCAGCAGCTGTTTTCTCGGTTAAATAATATTTAACCGATATATTATATAAATTATATAAACAAAATTTCAAATATAACCGAGAAAACAGCTGCTGAAGAAATAAACATTAAAACAATCGTTAACTAATCGACCTAAATTGATTATCAGTTATTTTATTTTACGTTAAAATTGATACAAATTCGATTATTCGTTACTTTTATATTAATAGAATTATTACGATTGTTATTAATTCACTTAGAAACCTCTGATGATACTGATATTTTTCAGTGAAACGTGCGTCAGGTGTTAAAAGAATATACAATATTATCTACTTGCAGAAGAAACAAATTGAAAACATCACAAATTATATATATATATATATATATATATATATTGGATGGTAGTGGATTCTATATTATAGATGTTGAGATGTTGATCATTATTTAGTCTTATGGTATGTGAAAGCCAGATGAGATTAATATTTTAGTGGTATTATTATTTGTAAAAATGTAGCATTTGGGATTCTAATATTGATCATGGACATATAGATATACATGTAGATTGGTTTGTGTTGGTGATAGTTTATCTTGTTGTGTGTGTGTGTGTGTGTGTGTGTATACGCGCGTGTGCGTACATGCGCGAGTTTGGAGATTACATATGTATCTCTTTAGTTGCTTGTCTATTTGTCAATTTTTAATATTTTAACAAATCAGTATTTTAGAGTTCATAATGCTAAATAATTTTTAACATTTGTATTTTGTGAATGAAATGTTATATTTGATATACAAAGTGAGGTTAAATTGGTATTTTATAACATTTTTGTATTTTAGGAGGCAAATTCAGGAGGCATTAAATCAGCAAACATATGTCCAGTTTAAAGCATATGCAGAACAGCAGTATCCAGGAAATCCAGAACAGGTATCAATTACTGTGTGGTATAGATTACTAAAAATAGGTTTATAAATCTTCGTTGTGTGATGACAAAATTTGGTACTTTATGTGTTTACACAGAGTGTACTTGTGTGATGGAATGGTGTTAAAATAATATAGTTTTTTTTTTTGTAAGACTCGTCTGTAGTCTATGGGAAATGAATAGTTCACTTTTCATGTTGCATTTGTGTAATAAGTACCCTCTTGAAGGAGTAAACTTGTGCTTTTCAAAGCAGGTCATATAAACTGTTATGAGTCACAACTCGTCAATAATTTTTCCAGGCAGTAAAATAGTCTTGTTTAAAGGTGACCTAATACAGAATATGGTGCGAACAATTGTGGCTGTGTTGGACTGCAGAGCCATCTTGTCTGTTGTTACACTTTGTCACTACTTTTAAAGCAGTTTCTTCATGATTTGAGTTCAGCGAATCAGAAGAATCAAGTCCAGTTTCTCTAGGCTCTATGTTTTTGTTGCCAGTAGGATTTCGTATAGCACTGTCAGAAATGTGAAAATCTGAGGGGTGGATGCCATGACATTCAAGCTCTGTTATCCTTACTCATCTTTTATCCCTGAAACAAAATATTTATATTTTGAGATTGCTGTTTATAAGTGTCACATAGGTAACTCATATTGCCTTGAAAGCACGCACACACACATGCACGCACACACACACATGCACGCACACACAGCTCGTAAGAATAATAATTCATAGTATGATAATTCTTCTTCTTTTATGGCATCACAGTTCGAAGTCGAACCTTACAACTGTATATGCTGCTTATTTTATTCAGCATAAATTAATTAACATACTTTAATTAATGTGTAAACAATGGAGCGGTGTGTTTAAGTTTTAGCAATTAATTCTATCTTGTCTGTGCTTCCCTTTACTAACAAAAATTCGTTATAAGCCTCGCGTTGGGAAGCCATATACAACTGTGTATATGTACTATTTAATTAATTTGATTAATTAATTTAATTATGTATTGAATTGAATTTTAGTTGAGCTATAACTTTGATTCTAGGATTAATTTTGATGTAGTAATCAGTAAAACTTTATCTCTTTTCATGGATATTATGTATATTTGAAGTCTAAATTAATTATGTATATTATATTATTGAATTACCAAACTTTATCGTGTTCCACCTGTTGAGCGTGATTGACAACAACACACATTATGCATACTATAATTGACAAGTGTAATAAAGTAATAAACACTAGTTACCTTTTATCATGCTTCAGATCTCCGCTGATAATCCATATGTAATAGAGTTGGTCTTGTACTTTGAATACATTGTTTTTAGGATGTCATGTATAAGTGTACTTAGTTGTCAGACAATTCGTATCAATTAGGGTAACCATGAATAACATGACTCGTACGCCCAAGGTTTACATTACGCACTAGATTTTATTCAAACATTATATATAGATTCATCATTTGTCAATGACATTAAATCAAAACATCATTATGTGATAATCAATAATACATTACATTTGTACGTTAGTTGTTTCTCTAATAATTCATTTCGTTATAGTACTTTGTTATAGACAGTTAATTTATGATTTCTTTATATACTACAAATTTACTCTTACTTATGGATTCATCTTTCTCTTATACTTTCGCAAGAATTATCGTTTAACTTTACTCTAACTTTAATTTAATTTTGACTCATAATTATCTCAGAGGTGTTTATCCTTTTGAGCGGCAGGACAGTGGTGACTTACACTAGTAATACATAAATAATTTACTTTTGGTATGTATCCGTACTAGGCGGCGCGTCTATGAAGGACTCCTGTCTCTCTTGCTCCTTGGAATGGTTGACAATCTGGCGGTCACCTCCATTGCTGGTTTGCTGTTCACTTTTCACTATCACAAGATTCTCACTCTGATGTCGATTCTCTTTTAAATCACACCCGTAAAAGTTATTGGTCTGGCATACGTTTAATTGTACGGTCACTTAGTTCCGCATTGTTCAACTCGCGATTTATTAGTTTATGATTTTGGCTTTACCACATTATTCATATTTATCGAATGTTTGTAGTTTTTAGTTTATCGTTATATATCTTATACACTCACGAACTTGTTCATTACTTTATCTAAACGTACGTATCTGATGTAAAGAGTATTTTAGTTCGGTACACAATTGAAATGTTTAGCTCATAGTTTTAATTGTCTTTCGCGAATTCGCATTGTCAGTATTTGAGCGTATTATACAACTCGTTATCGCATCAACTATTTATTCAAACTAAGTCTCGTTCTTGAGTTCTATTTTGATATGTACCTCAACATTCTCTCCGCACTTCCCGACTCGTCAGTATATTAATCAATCACTAAGTCTGATTAAGATTAACTTAACCCACAGTTGAGATTAACTCTATGACCGAAATTTTGAATTGTCCTAAGTCTGATAATAAGTCTTCTGATTACGTACTGGTAACTCGCATTGACTCTGAAACTTATAATACTTAGACGAAACAAGATATTACTATGACTCCTAAGAAATTGTCGCGACGACGCAACGACGCCGAGCAGAGTTTTTAACTAAGTAAAAACTGAGATAAACTGAGTTAAAACTGCCATAAAACTGAGATAAAATGATATAAAACTGAGTTAAACTGACCGTCGCTCACGTTTGTCATTTGGTTTTATGACCCCTACTCCTATTCTATGTTCCTCTCTGGATTCTGTCTTTTCCCACTATTTTCGTTCCTATTGGGTCTCATTCTTGAGTTCTCCCGAAGTCTCCACCTTGAGTTGCTCTTCAGGCAACCCAACTTCGTCCTTATTCGTTCTCGACTCCTGTTCCTATGGTAACGTCTTATTCGAGAACCACTTTTACCAAACTCTTGTTTCTGATAGGTTGGCGTATATCCCTTCTCTCATATCTTCCGGTTCTAGTCCACCCTAGCTTTAAGACGATAGACCAGATTTCATGCTTGTCAATCATCCACTTGTTCTGGTGTCTCCCCTTTTTGCTCGCTTCCTGATAATTGTTAACTAGCTACTCATGTGTTCCATAGTCTAAGTGTAACAAATCGTAGTATTGTTTTCTAGTTCCTCCGACTCTTTTTCACACTTTCGGTGGTCTTGTTCCTGGTACGGCACATCTGTTGCACAGCCTGCTGGCCTGGTCTGCAAACATGCTTCCTGCTGTTTCATCCTTTCTTGTTCTATTCATGTAATGTCCGTACAAGTCCTTGCCTTTGTCAGTGATGTACACCCTAGTCTTGTTGTAAAGCTTTCATGTGTGTCCAGACAATACTAGTGTCGTGTTCATCACCGCTTTCTTGGTAATTCGTCTTTGTAAGGGTTCTTCTTTTGTTTTTCTGGTACTGCAGTGCGTTCCCACATAG
This sequence comes from Magicicada septendecula, assembly GCA_034769895.1. Lineage (NCBI taxonomy): Eukaryota > Metazoa > Arthropoda > Insecta > Hemiptera > Cicadidae > Magicicada > Magicicada septendecula. The sequence continues at coordinate 129,916,856 of CM068368.1, forward strand.
GCCCTTACGCATGGACATCTGTTATAACTGAGGTATTGTCTTTCCAAGTTGAGCGCCTTCCTGTCACCAAATGGACGCCCCAGTTGTTGTTTGAATGGCACCTGATACAATGACAGCATATGTCACTTTTGACAGCAGCACACTCCCTTCATTGCAACACCCAAAGAAATTCTTAAAAACAATTACACTATAAACCTTAGCCTCCATAATCATCCTCCTCCATTTTCCTTGTCCTTGGCGATCAATGTCCATCGTTTTATTTTAAGTAAATTATCAATTATCAGCATCCCTCGCCACTGCATCAATCCAGCGTGTCTTGGGTCTTCCAACAGGCCTTCTACCCTCGATCTGACTAAACAGTACCTTCCTAGGTATTCGGTTGTCTTCCATCCTAATGATGTGTCCTGCCCATTGCAATCTATGCAGTCGGATGGTGGTGGCCGGATCATTGTCTTTACACAGCTTGTAGAGCTCCGCATTCTCCATATCCTGTTTACTTGGATTGGTCCATATATTCTCCTCAAAAATCTCCTTTCAGAAGTATTGACTATGTTAGCGGCTTGATTGTTCAGAGTCCAAGTCTTGCTGCCATATGTTATCACCGGTCTAATCATCACTTTATGTAATGTGACCTTGGACTGATGGTGGATATTCTTTGTCTTGAATATAGATGTCAATGAAACATATGTTCTATTTGCGGGCTGTATCCTTTTCCGTATTTCATTTATTTCTTCATCGTTTCTGCCATCAAACATCCAAAATATTTAAACTGATTGACTATTTCAAGGTTTAGTGATTCAATTTCAAACTGTTCAGGTTTCCTGGTTTTCTTCCATGTGGTGATCATAACCTTTGTTTTATCTATATTAACCTGCAATCCTATCTATTCTGCTTCACCTTTGAGTTCCTGGAATGTCTCTTTGGCTCTTCCTTGGGATCTTGCCATAATATTGATATCATCTGCATACCCTACAATCTGGACCATTTTATGTTCTAATGTTGAATTCCTATCAATTGACAATATCCTGATCACATATTCAAGCTAAGTTGAACAGTGTTGGTGCCAGCCCATCAACCTGTTTTAACCCTCTCGTGACATTAAAAGGATCTGTCATACCCGTTTGGAATTTGACTTTGGTTGTTATCTGTATCATTGTCAATCTTGTCAGTTGTACTAATTTAATAGGTGTTTGAAAGTATAGCATAAACACATTTGTTTATGATACTAAACAAATCTTATTTTATTTTTTCTAAGTTAACAATTAATTTCTTTTTCTTTTCTTTCTATGTGATACTACATAAAAATATAAAACATAAAAATTCAATATGCAAATTTTTATATACAAATCAGTACTTTTTCTTTCTCCCCTTTTTCTCTCACTATTTAACCCCCTTTTTATTGAGCTTTTATTTGATTTGATTATTGATGTTTTATTATATAAACTTTACTTCACTTTTAGCCAGTTAAATTTGTTTTGTCACTGTACTTATCTGCACGTGTTCCCAGATGTTGTGACCTATGTTGGTCAACCCTTTTTCACTGAACTATGACAATACTCATTTTAAAAACTGTTTACTGCTGTATTACATTTCAATACATTCGTTGGTAGGCCTACTGTGGCATTTTCAGCCTATCAAAAACGCCCGAGGCCATGGTTAAATTACGTCTGGTCGGTCTGCTGGTGAGTACAAGACTGGGGCGAGATATTGGCCGCTGATTCACTTTTTCTGCCTTTGGAACTGGTTTTAGGCGGTTCACCTACTTGCGTCGCATCCTAGATGCTGCTGAATACCCCGTTCTTCTTCGTCCACAGGAAACTCTCTGTGTAGTTAGAAGCACGTGGAGTTCGTGTGACTCACAGATCACTTGATGGTAATTAGCAAAATTCCTCGCCTTATAAGGCCGTCAAATTCCCCTACTACAACTTACACACTCTCAACCAGATACACGTTACTTTATTACAATAGACGTTTTACAAAATTATTATAGAAAATTATTACAAAAAAATGGTTATGCCAATTTTGTCCCATTACAAGACCCCCCCCCCCCAATGAGAGGTTTTATTGCCTAAACTTAAGAGGATCAGTTAGGATATGTTGCCATGACCCCCCTTATTTCCTTATTAAAATTTGGGTACTTACCCCCCTAATCCGGTGGCTGTGGCCGCACCTGCATGACTTTACTGGACTTCCTTCCTCAGGATCCCAACACCATAAAGCCAGACAGGCGCTTGGCGACCCTGCCCTGACGCGCTGGCCAGCACAGGTTCGCCTCCACAGTACCACCCAGACTCTGTAATAATCAAGTAAAAACATTAACAAATGGTCTTTCATCATTCCATATCCTTAACTGATTTGGGTTCCTCCTAGACGTACTGGTTTGGATTTGTCAAAGTACTGATTTGTCGTCTTAACTCTTAATACACAAATAACATTATTCTCCTACAATAGATAGCCTTATCGCTAACATAATACATTTGATTCGAACCACATAATATTAACATACACTTGAAAGTCTTATCAGAAACAAATTTTTCTCAAATTAATTCAAATTCCAAAAAATTATTCTCCAGTTCAATTATGAATTCAATTTAACAACAATTACATCGTACATTTCCATTTAAAAATTCTGTTTTAATCTCAGTTACCAGTTCAGATTACCACTGTTACCTTTACACAATACGAAACATGATTATACAAAAATACATAGACAACAAAAGTATTTACTCACCTACTCCATCACAAATCATATAACACCTTTTTTACAACTACTCACAAATACATCGTATTATAAATGTTTTATACAACCATGTTGTATATCCCATAAATTCATCACATTAAAATAAACATTTCAATTCTGAAAACATTACACAACTTTAGTTTTATTTTCTATTGAATATTCCAATTGTCACATTGTAACTTCAACTGTGAATTTCTATTAAACATTTTAATTATTAAATTTTAATCATTTACCATGTATTATACAAGTCAAATCTAAAAAAAAATTTCAAATTTATTACCAAGATCCACATTTCAAATTAATTAAACCATCTCAAATTAATTAAACCATCTCAAATTAATTTGATTCCATAATAAAATTTCAGTAATGTCAATTAATCAATCAAATAAAATTATAAACATTGCTACCCACACACAATACAATGTATCCTCTGATACCTTATCATAACAGTAACCTAACCTAATACATAACACATGTAACACCAGTACAAAATATACAGTATGTGTCATATAAAATGTCATTGTTCACCAAAAATCATTACATTATTTAGCCAAGTATTAAAACCATTAAGCTCAAATAATTAAATGTCCATCAACACCATATGTCTAACATCCATCATCAAAAATTAGTTTTACGTTATACATGCACCTTTTATTTCTAATTAAATTCATTATATTGCCTCTTTCAATATAATGGCTATTTGAATTCTCAGATTCTTCCACAATACCATAATAATAATCTACAGGATTATTCCACATTATTACATCATATAACTTGCCAACATTGGGTATGGTCAAGTCGCCCTTAGTATTATTTGTCATCACCAGGTAAGTTATAATCTCATCATTATTGTCATCTGCTACTACACCAGTTTCATCACAAGGTAAGTACTCAATATCAACATTTACTGCTGCACTAATTACGTCACAAGGTAAGTACTCAATATCATTAATTCTCTCAATATCTAACATCTGTACTAATTCTTTATAACCTCTATTGCCCTTAAAATCTTTCTCTCTCTCTCTCTTCCCGACTCTCATCATAATACTTCTCACAACCCCCCTGAACTATCTCACTCCATGCAGAGGGCAACACAACATTATTTAAACACATCCTGGCTTTACCCGGTGTATCAACACAAAAAACTGGAGGACTACTTTGAGACACCTTGTCTCCTTTGGAGGAACCTTTGTCCTCATAAAACACTTGTGGAGTCTTTACTCCACTTACACCACTGGAAAAATTTGCCCTCTGCCCTACATTCTCATTTAAACTCTCCTCACACACTCTTTCAATCTCATCAACAACTAATACCTCACCACTAACCTCTACTAACTTTAAATTCTCATCATCACTATCATATTCAACATTTTACTCTCTATTACTACGTCTTTACTTAAGTCACCATTATTACTTGTGATATCGTTATTATAGTTATTACTATTATCTTCACTACTACTTACCTTGTCATCTACTATCTGTTTTGCACTTAAACTATCAGCCTTGTTTGTCAGATTATCATCATCATTACGTCCACTATCAGGATCGCTTACCTTGTTCTCTATTACCTGGTTTCGTTATCTCCTTTTTTTCTTAAATAATTCATTAAATAATTCCTCTGCCCCTCTTCTCCGCTTCTCTTTTGATTTCTCCAACCCTCGTCTACGTTCTTCATTTTGTTCTCTTAACTCGTTAGTCTGTTTTTTAATCTCATTACAAATGTTATCACAATACTCTTTCATTTCTTTTCATAATCTTATTAATATCACTAGACAAATTAACATTTTGTTGTCTCTTCATCTATGTCATTATTATAGCTATCACTTATATTATCATCACTTACCTTATTATCTGTTACCTGATCGTCTTTGTTCTCGTTAAATTTACCGGCATCTCTACCATTTTCTACCACCACTTCACTCTCATCATTATAATCATTATTCAATGTTTATTCTCTAACACTACCTCTTCAACTATGTTCCCATTATTATTTGTCATATCATTACAGTTATCATTTACACGAACACCTTCACTTACCTTCTCATCCATTTCCTGATTGAAGTTACTTTCTTCTGTTGATAAACAAACTAATTCGAAATAAATAAAATAAAAATACAAACTGCCAGAACCTTACCTGCTATCTTTTTTCGCTGACTTACCTTATTTATAAATTCCACTCAGAAGACCAGAGTCGCCACGATGTTTTAGACTATACATCGAAACCTTTACACTCTTCCTTAATAAAACAAAAGGGATAATTTTGCAACCTGGCATTTTTCGACTATACTCCGATCAAAAAGTTTATGTTTCTGTTCTTTGTTCGAATACGACATTAATTTGCAGGGGACTTGCAATGCTGACAGAATAGATTTAAATAAATTTAATACAAAAATAAAGACCCCCTTTTTGCCCCATTACACTTCGTTCTCATTTAATTTATCTGTATCTGGTTTACATTCTTCACTTTGTTCTCTTAACTCGTTAATTCATTTTTTATTATCATTAATAGTGTCATCACAATGTTTGTTAAAATTTTTATTCATTTCTCTTATTTCACCCCTTAGTTCATTAAACTGTTTTCGCAAAAAATTCATTATTTCATCGTTAGAGCTACTGCTTTCTTTTGTTAACACTGAAGTCGACTGTACTCCCGAGTCACTCATTATAACTGATTCAGTTAAACTACTTTCACCTTCTTTTTCGTTATCTAACATTCTAATTATTTATAATTAAATAATTAAATATTTATATAAATGAAATTTTACGTAAGCAAAAAATTTTTAAACACCACGTGCTACTATAGACACCTTATAACCTATACGAATTATTCAAAAAGAACGCCATACCAAAACCTATTTCCGCCTCGAGCAGGCCTAACCTATATGAAAAAATTCATATAAGCATCCTGGCAGGGTCGCCAATTGTAACGGCTATAATAATTACAATACAAGACACAACAAGAATATATTATCTTACTTACCCCGATTCTGACAAAATTACTTACGACTTACCTTATTACAAAAACCAGAAAATCCCAAAGCCCTCAAGTTCGCCAATACATTTTGAGGACGAAATGTATAAACCCTTTACACTCTTCCCATTAAATAATTTAGATAATAATTAAATCCCTTAAATAAAAACTCTCTCCAAGTTCGTTTAGGCGAGCCTTTGGCACAGAATAGGTTATGGTAATTCGGCGTAATAATTACACTTAACACATGGTTATTGTAGCCCAGAAATCTATTTTATTTTCTGTATATGCAAACCAAAAATTACTGAACAAAAATTATTACTCAAAGATTGATAACACAAAAAATTATTCAAACAAAATTATAAGGCACTAATTATAATGGCGCAAACCAGTACTTTTCTCTTTCTCTTATACTCTCACACACTCTCTCACTCTCTATACATATCTTTTTAACCCCCTTTTTATTGAGCTCTTATTTGTTTATTGATGTTTTATTATATAAACTTTACTTCACTTTTGGCCAGTTAAATTTGTTTTGTCACTATACTTATCTGCACGTGTTCCCAGATGTTGTGCACTTAGTTGGTCAACCCGTTTTCACTGAACTATCACAATACTCGTTTTAAAAACTGTTGTAAAACTGTTTACTGCTGTATTAAATTTCAGTACAATCTTTGGTAGGCCTACTGTAGCATTTTCGGCCTACCAAAAACACCTAAGGCCACGGTTAAATTACGTCTGGTCGGTCTGCTGGTGAGTACAAGACTGGGGCGAGATATTGGCGTGGCGTAGGTACGCTGATTCACTTTTTCTGCCTTTGGAACTAGTTTTAGGCGGTTCACCTACTTGCGTCCCATCCTAGATGCTGAATACCCCCGTTCTTCTTCGTCCACAGGAAACTCTCTGCGTAGTTAGAAGCACGTGGAGTTCGTGTGACTCACAGGTCACGTGATGGTAATTAGCAAAATTCCTCGGCTTATAAGGCCGTCAAATTCCCCTAATACAACTTCCACACTCTCAACCAGATACACGTTACTTTAATACAATAGAGGTTTTACAAAATTATTATAGAAAATTATTACAAAAAAATGGTTATGCCAATTTTGTCCCGTTACAATATTATCATATATCATTCATAATATCTGTGAAGATTACTGAATGTATAAAAATGTGTGACTGTTGTACTACCATTTTAAATTAACATTTAAAATACATGTGTCTGGAAGACATTTTTTATTTGGATTATGGTTAATCATAAATTGAATCTTAAATTAAAATGTATGATCTTAATTTGGATCTTAACTGTCATGTGTTATGAAATTGAATTGAAATCTCTAAGTGTAACATGTAATTAAGAATAACTTACCCTTATTCTGAGGACAAGTTGTTAGCTGTAATTTTATCATTACATATTTATGAAACCAGACATTTTAGAAAAACAATGTACAATAAATTGTTTGTCCATGTAGCAAGCAGTGTTGGTGCGACAACTTCAGGACCAGCATTATCACCAGTATATGCAGCAGCTACTACACTGTAGTAAAAGTGAATCGTCACCTCAGGGAGAATCAGAGGAAGAAGTCAGTGTACAAGCTAATAATATTCCTAATGGGGATATACATCATGATGAACAAGATAGTGAAGAGGAGGATGAAAATGGTGAGTAATTTCATTGTCCTGATCATATAACGACTAGATGCTCCACGTTTGTGCACCAAATATAACGTTCTCAGCTTCACGTTATTGCGTTAAATATAAAGATTTTCTAAGGGACTTTATTCTTTCTTTTGGCAATAAATATAAATTATACAATGCTTACTACTTGTAATTACGGTTGGGCGCCAGAGATGAGTATCTCAGGGTTCATTAAATAATAATGACTCTGTCGTTCAGATGCTAATAATATTTATATATTGAATCAATTATTCTACAGACATGTAAATTGAATTTCACAATACACTGATTATCAAGATTACCATTAATTAGAAGACATAAATATTTTTATCGATACCATATATTAATACACATCATATTTCATCATTATCAAATTATTTCATTTACTAACATTTGTAAGATATCAGTTTACTTAATCGATTCCAAGTATTATTATATCTTATTTAATTTCATTACGTTCTCGTTCTACAAACTTAATTTGCTACTTTATACATTTACATATACATTTGTTATTTACATTTACATAACTTGGTATCCCTCCTGTCATGTCATATCACATAAAGTACGTTGTTTAGTATCTGAATGAAATGTGGGGTCTTTTAGAATGAGATGAGTATGAGTTTGGTAGACATTCAACTACTATATGTTGAGATTAATTAACTTATGAATTGTATCATTATGATATACTGTTAGTTACTTGTTAGTAGCATCCCTCCTGAATGATCGGTTTGTCCATACTATACTCTGCACTTATTGACACTTTGCATTTTATCAGTTTGCTCTGCTTTTGGTACAACACACGTTCGCGGTTACTTCCGCATATATAAATAAATAATACTTCTTCGCGTATAGCTCGTGCACAGATATATAATGATACTCACACGGCGTTCACGATAGTTTATTTAATTCTTTACTTATACTCCATTATAACGCTCGATACACTATTTACATGTTTGGCGTTAACGTTGCCGTTCTAGTTACATTAATTTAATAATTAAGTTATTCTGCAGAGTGACATAGATTCTCCGTTGTCTATGACAAAATTTAACTTGCGACTCCTCCTTTTCTTCAACTATTCCCTTTTTTATAGGTCTTGCGTAGATACTCTCTCTCCTGTCGTAGTTGACTCCATTTCTATTGGTTCTAGTTTGAATTTTTGCCCAGTACATTTGAATGTATCCAGTGATACATCGCTATTTTTTCGCACGCTGTACTGACGCTTTTTCCGATTGGGTATATGGCCGCTGGCGCGTTTCTTCACCGCGTGGCAGTTTAAATTGTTAGGAATTGCTACTTTCTAATTCGCACCTTACATTGTTGGCTATTGTTTTTTGGAGGTCTTTCTAACGGGACTTGCCCTTTTTTTGCAGTTTTTAACATACAAAGCTTTTTATGTGTTTATGACATGCAGGGTACGGATGTACATTGTATTTTTATTTTGACTGTCGCCAGTGTGTCGGCGTGCTTGGCCTCGCCCTGTCTACCTATTACAGTTATACTATTCTACACATTTTTCCTTTTTATATACATGACAATTTCTTACAAGAACTTATACTTACTACTACTATTTATAATTCATATCTATTATTTATGATAATGTCTACACCTATGGTTTCATTTACCTCCTTCTCTGCTTAATAAATCTAACAAAATTTTATTAATCAATTACTACTACAGTAGAACCCCGCTAGTCCGAACTAATTGGGACCGGGGCCGGTTCGGATTGGCCGGTTTCGGATTATCCGAAATAATTATTATTAAATAATTATAATTATTTATTTGATTTAAATATGGTCTTTAACTTATATGTAACTCATATATGCCCGTTTTTTATTCAACGAATGCATTTTACGGTTTATAAGAGTTGAATATTTCATAAAATATTACGTAGTACAGTACTGTAATACAGTACAGATAAGGTGAACAGTATTGACACTGACGTTCAGTGGCTTTCTAGTGCGGTATTTTTGTTGTTTACTATCACGGGCGCGCCAGGGCGTCAATGACTCATGCCAGTTTCTTAGTAATCCCACTTCCCCCACTCTCGTTTGTTTCTTCTCGTGGCTTTGCTTTCAGTAGTGAGACACCTGTCAGTCTGAGACATTGTGTGTGCATTCCAACTTACATACGTTTTCAGTGTTGTTTTTTAAGTGCGTATTGTATAAAAATGGTTGGTAAGCGGAAACATAGTTCATGTCCACTAAAAGATAAACTTGAAGTGTTGAAACGTTTGGACAAGGGTGAAAGTGGAAAATTAGCAGTCGAATTTGGTGTGGGTAAAGCAACAATAAGTGTTGCGTCTTAGAAGCTCTTGAGTTGTTCTTAGGAACGCTATTGGAGTTTGCTGGTTTGTGATGAAATAATTGAGTGGACTGTATAATGTTTCAGAAAATGATGGTTTATTGAGTCAAAGCGACATATTTGATTTCTTTTTAAAATTTAGATTGACATAATTGATTGCTGAAGCGTGCAGATTTTAACACGGCATGAGTGCCGGAGAATTGAATAGAAATAAAACGGGGGCTTGCATTACAACCCGTAAGCCTAGATGGCCTAAATAAATAGTCACATGGTGTCCATGCTAATAGAATTAAATAGTGAAAAAAGAACTGTAAGTAGCCGTTGCGGCGAGTGAAGACGAGTGATCAGCTCGGAGTATTTAGTAGAACTAACGTAATTTTGTCTGTAGTCAGCCGGTCTGAATCTCGGCTGGCGATAACAAGAACAAACGTGACGTCATCTACACGCTTCGCAACATAGTATTTAGATTACAAAGTACACATGGGTACAAAGTTTGGCCAATAAGTGACTGGAAGAAAAACTGGTCCAAGATTGAACAGTTTTGTGCGACAACATCCGAGAAGACTCTCGAGGAGCGTCATACATCAAAAGTGTCACAATTTGACAAAATTGATGAAGCCCTTTTCATATGGTTTTCACAAGAAAGGCAGAGAGGTACTCCACTGAGTGGTCCCCTAATCCAAGAAAAAGCAGTTCACTTCAATAAGCTGATGAATGGTGATCCTAAATTCATTGCGAGTAATGGCTGGCTGGACCGGTGGAAAAAAAGACACGGAATACGACAGTTATCCATTACCGGTGAATCACTATCAGCGAATCACCAGGTTGCACAAGAGTACATCGCTGAATTCGCAGACATAGTTTCATCGCAAAATTACTCACCTCAAGAAATATACAATTGCGATGAAACTGGGTTAAATTTTAAGGCATTGCCAAACAAAAGCCTCGCCGCCAAACAAGAATGCACATGGTTTCAAAATGTGCAAGGAACGTGTGACTGTTTTAGCATGCAGTAATGCAGCTGGGACTAATAAGTTGCCACTAATGGTTATTGGCAAATCAAAAAACCCAAGAGCATTTAAGAACATCAATGTGAACTCGCTTCCTGTATTCTACAGGCATCAAAATAAGGCATGGATGACCAGTGCTTTATTTAAGGAATGGTTTCATGTCCAGTTTATTCCTTCAGTAAAAAAGTCAGTGAAAAAAATGGTCTGCCACCCCGGGCGTTACTTGTCATTGACAACGCTCCATCACATGCTTCAACAGAAGAACTTGTTAATGGAGATATAAAAGCTATTTTTCTTCCTCTGAATGTAACACCTTTGTTACAACCCATGGACCAAGAGGTGCTACAAAACATGAAATGTGTGTATAAAAAAATTCTTCTAAGGTCCCTTCTTGAAAATGAAGACAGTTCACAAACCATTCTTCAAAGTCTTAAGAAAATCAACATCAAAGATGTTATCTATTGGTTAGGTGAAGCATGGGACAATCTCAAAGAACAGCTGCTGAGAAAGTCGTGGACAAAATTATGGCCAACTCTCTCTCACATCGATAGTCCGGAACAAGCTGATGACAGGACTGAAGTTTTACAGCTCATGCATCAAATTCCAGGCTGTGAAGAAGCAGACGAAACAGATGTGAACAAGTGGGTGGCAGCTGACACGGAAGACCACCAAGTTTTGACAGATACGGAAATCGTATCCCTGATCAGACAAGACTTCGATGAAGATTCTGATGTGATGGATGAAGCCGATGATTCAGAACATCTCATTTCACATTCAGAAACAGCAAAGGCGCTGGAAATATCCCTGCAGTATGTGGAGCAGCATGCCAACGCTACAGCGGCGGACATCATGTTCATGAGGCGCTGGTGGAATATTGCGTCGTCTGCTAGATTCACGTCTTTATGCCAGCAGAGAATAACTGATTTTGTGCAACCAGTGAATAAGTGAAGTGTTAATATTGAAGTGTTTATTTGGAAATTCTGTTAATAAAGTATAGAAACTGTAATCTAAGTACTGTACAGTACAATAATTGAATTCTGTTTTTGTAGTTTGTAGTTTTTGTAGTTTTGTTTAAGAATTTTATTCCAGTAATTGTAGGCCTACTGATTAATACGTATTACAGTGGTTAGTATTATTTTCTACTGATTTTGCAAAATGTAATGAAATCATTTGTCACTTTATGAAATCTGCAGTTGTTTTTATAGCTTTCCTTGCCTATTTGGTTCTTGGAGGTGGTTCGGATTATCCGGAATTTCGGACTAGCGGGGTTCGGACTAACGGGGTTCTACTGTACTTATTTTGTCCGTTTATTATGACTGTACATGATATGGGATTAATTAATAACTTGTAAAGTTATGTTGGAATCAGTTGCATTAGTAGGGAAACCAGAACAACAGAAACACTACAGAGGTGTGCAAATTATTAGATTCAATGCGAGTTTTCATATATTTGTGCAGTTTTCATTTATATTTTCCACTAAGTAAGGCCGTTGTCAGCTGGGCTCATTATGACGTTTACATCTGCTGTATTGTACTAAGGCAGAATTCATAATTCCAGTCTAGCTTTTTCTGACCACATTTTTGTAAAATTGGTAAATGTAAACACTGTTTTAGTGAATAAAAAATATATATATATTTTTTTTATATATAATTACCTTAATATCCACTTTAGTGATACACAGTTTCGTCACTGATGACGCGTTTCGGGACTAAGTCCCATCCTCAGATACATTTAATTAATAAACTAAAATATTAAAATCACGACCATGATACTGGTCAAGTCAAAAATAAATAAAATAAAATAAATTACAAATCGCATGTAATAAGCTTTGCTAACCACGGCTGGAGCTCCCGCATGCGTTCATCCGCAACCGCGATTGTCACGCGACTGGTCAAAGATTAAGACAAACTGATTGCAGTGTCGAACAGGTAATTTGACGCAAAATTTACCTGGTCATTTAATAAACTGTTTTTGGTGTTACTATCTTTTAAAGCTTTATAAATTTCAAATTCCTCCAGACTATCCATCCGTCTACCCTTTTTACAAACATGCAACGCTGTTAAATTTTCTTCGAAACTCGTATATTTATGTCCGCTTGATATTAAATGTTGTGCAAAGTTGGACTTAGTATTACTTGGCTTAGGAATATGTTCTAAAAATCTTTTATAAAAACATCTGCCAGATTGACCGATATAGAACGCATCACAATCATCACATTTTATTTTATATACACCACATTTCTTTTTTAATGGTAATTTGTTTTTGTTTTTGAAATAATTTCCTAAATTATTATTTGTTTTAAATGATAAAATATAGTTATTATCTTTGAGAACGGGTCTTAAAATATTTGGCATAATACCTGTGAAATTAGCCGAAAGATATTTATAATTTTTGTTACTTACTTTTATAGAATTTGAATTTTCATTTTCTAAACGTTTCCTATGCCTATTTATTATTTTGTCAACTATTGTAGATTTATACCCGTTATTTATTGCTATTTGTTTGATAGTGCTAACCTCATTTAAGTAGTCCTCCTTTTCGAGGGGAACATTTAAGTAATTTTTTTAAAATTTAATCTTCATGATATCAGTGCCTGTTTCTTGAAAAGTGAGATTACAGAAACATTAGCAGAACTATTATCAAGGAAAAAGGCCTTGGAGAAATGCTGCTTATTAAAATATTGTCAATGTGATATTCCACTCAGTTTTCTTCATCTTCTTCTTCTTCAGTGGCACGACAACCCATTACTGAGTCAAGGCCTCCTTTAACGGGCTCCACCAGTTGTCCCGGTCAAGTGCAGACAACAGATGGCTGAGAAACTGATAGGTTTCTGCACATAAAAGTTTCACAGATGGGGTATGTGAATTTTCCGATTCAACCCTCAACCTGGAGGACCAGGAACTTTGATTTCGGGGTGCTCTTCCCCTAGAGAGTTGCTTTCACCTCAGCTGACGAGCTCTTTCTGCCCGGTCGCAGTAGGCTAACTGACTCAGCCCATGTGTGCAGCCGTTGAGCTACTATAGCCTTCTCCGCTTCCACATTAGATGCACATCCTGCTGCCAATGTGCACCATCCTGCCAGGCCAGGGCCCAGGATACCCCCAGACTGCCCTGACAGAACCCCCATCTCTCGTTTGCTTACCGATCCACTCTGCTGAAGGGATTGGTTACCACAACCTTGGAGTGGATTGGTCGGCGTAACAGGGTCCACCGACTTGTAGGTGAGAGTGGAGTTGGGGTGGAGAGGCTGGTGCATTTCTCTTCTATGAAAGTATATGTTCGCGTCACACCCCCTTTGGACCCCCCACTCAATTTTCAGTTGTATTAATATTTCAGTTAAACATAGAGACTCTAGTTTCGAAACTGTAAGGCAACTATGGCTGAAAACTATATAAGCCAAATGGAGTAAGAACTTGTCCAGGTTAAAGCATATGGTGTGAAAGTATCTATCTATTTTTAAGCGATTGCTTTGCACCACCATCCTCTCAGCACACAGACTGTATAAAAAAGCCAAAAACACACCTGCAATGGCTTGGAAAAGATTGATTAAGGAATTTAAGAGAACTTTGGTGACTAGATTTAGGTAATCTGTCATAATATTTTAATTAGACCATAAATAATTAGGCCCGTAAGCAAATTTGGGTTTTTTATTTTTTCATATGTAAGGTGTGAAAAGAAAACTCGGAATATAGATTTCTACATAGCGAAACAGGAAATTATATTCTAGCCTTTTTTTCTCCTTTCAGATTGTATTTTCTGATGGATTCATATTCACCAAAGGTGAACCCTGATAATAGTTTGGAGCCACATGTTTCTAATGGAACTGGAAGACTGTACATGTATAAGGGATTATTAAGCTGTATCAATATAGTAAGTCCTTAAACTCTTGATTTTTTTCTGCAACTTAAGGATTGGTTCCCTGATGGAGATTTTGTTTTCATACAGAATGGGGCACCATGCCACAAAACCTGATTAGTTCTAAATTGATGGTAGAAAAATGTTAGCACCAAGTGGCGGCTGGTAATGTTTTTGATGGGGGGGCAAATTTTTTTGGACCCATATGTAACAAAAGTCACCAGTAGAAACTAAATTATTGCTATTATCATGAAATAATTGTAAAATTGAACCTTTTGCTTTACTACTAAAAGTATTGTTAATATCAAAAACCTACCTTGCAAACTACCAATATTTAAACAGTGTTTGAAACTGAAATTATATATAACCCTAAGTGGTTCACGTTCCTAAACTTAAATACCTAATAAATTATGTTATTAAATACATGCATTGCTAAATAAAATATATTTGTTCCCTACCCTATTTGTTTCTAACAAATACGCACAGAACACAGGCTCAGGCCTACACAGAGTAAGTTACACGTTTATGTACACAAGGTTCGACAAAAACACTATCTTACACAGAATACACTGCCTAATAAAGAATAAATTATTAGAACATTATGTTTACACAAAAAATACAACAAGAACACAATCAAAACTATATAAAACATAAGAGAAAATATATGCCCTTAAACAGCAACAGAGAAGTTTTGAACAACACTCCGGTTCTCTATAGAGATGGGCAATCCGCTCGTGAACTGATTCAAAGAACTGGTTCGCTTTACTGAGCGAAAAGAACTTCTCTATGAAAAGAACCGCTAAATTAGACAGCGGGCAGAGCCCCTCCTATAATGGCTGCTGCTGATTTAAAAGCATAGAAATGTGTACACGTCCTCTTGCTCCGCTCCCCGCAAGACCCACCTAAGCAGGGAGGGTGACAGCGAAAGCGTCCAGCTGCGGGACCATACCGAAAACATCGGGTGATTGCTATTAGTCGCCCCAAAAATATCTTTCACATAAGGATACTACACATTATAGTTATATTATTGACAAGTTCAATTTGCAAATTTAGTGGGAGGGCTGCGCCCTTTTGCTTTCCCTATTCGAGCCGCCACTGTTAGCACCCTTCCTAGGTAATAGTCAAGATGAAAATTCTATATGTCAGTTTTGGGCAGTTGTTAAGAAAAATTCAAGAATAAGACAGTCACTACCAAGATTGACTTCATACCCAAACTTACATGAAATGCTGTTTGCTGCCAGCTCTTCTGTCCAAAAATAACAGTTTTAAACCTCCAGTACTCTTAAATGATAGTGAGGTGTCTGTCCAACTACTCTTATCTGCATAAGAATAGCATTTAATTGTGATCAGTTATTGTCAGTCTTCTTTTGGTATAGCTGATTGGTGGGAAATAACCGTATCAGCTGAAATACGTTGTCAGGCATATACGCACTTTCATACAATCCACTGTACTAAAAAGAAAATAATATGTTTATCATTTAAAGTTTTATAATGCTTATAATTTAGTAAATTATGTTTTTCATATTCAGATTATAAACAATAGATTTTTTTCTAAGTTGCCTATACATTTCAGGTGCTCAGACTATGTCTATGGCATCTATGTGGACACGAAAAGATATTAAAGAATTCAAAGAAGCTATCAGAAAGGAAGGAGGTGATGCCATCATCAAAGTAGGCCATGGCGAGACAGTTACAGTAAGTATGACCATATTCATTACAGGAACAATATACCGATTTGGCTCGAATATAAGACGGCCTTACATATAAGACGACCTTAGATTTTTGAAGTGTTTTACAGGAAAAAAAAGGGCGTGCATATAAGACGACACTGAATTTTTTGAAGTGTTGTATGAGAAAGCCAATTAAATGGTCTAAATATCATACCTTGAAGTTACACTAAGTAAATATGGCTATTTTACATTAAAGGTGAAATCATAAGTGTTAAAGGACCTTACTGTTTTTAGTTCCAGTCATCATCCTTGTTTTCTTCTTCTCCAAGTTCATATTCAGAATTGGTACTGGAATCAGATTCATAACTGGAGTAGTCTTTCTACAAAATGTCATCTTCACTCCCATCCATGTTATTAGGAACACAACATTTTTGGATAATGAAAAAAAAGTTCGATATTCAAAACAAACATCTCAAATTTAAGTTTGATCAAAAATTACACACTTTACAGCTTTACTTTAGTTTCAAATTCTATTATATCTTTCACTTTTTACATTATAATTTCAACTATGAATTTCTGTTAAGTATTTTCATCATCAATTGGTTTGGGTGACTCTCAGTCATTAATAATGATCTGATTTATTGAACGGGCATTTAGATTTAACCTTACTCACCTTCTTCCTTCTAACAACCATTAACGGATTTGCATAGGGTGACACCGATCTCTCAATAACAACCCCCTCCAATCCTTTATCTAACTCTACTTAAACCATTCTCCTCTTATAACAAAGCACCTGATACCCTTTTTGTACATAGGATGTGTGTTCCCTTCCCTTATACTCACGCCTTTATTAGTTCTTGGCCCTTTCCAGGTAACTCCGCCAAACTCTATTTAAAACTATTCACCTCCCACCACAACGCCTTTCGTTGAGGACTCCTTACACCTCCACCCTCACTACAAAATTTATGTACCCTGCTCTCACCTATTTACTCTCAACTTTCAACACTCCCTTTCTCTCTACACACATTCACTCTCGCTACTGTGTCCCTACTACTGACCCGTTTCTGTATTACTTTTATCCCACAAATTCTTATTTTGTCTAATACCCATTTAAAATTAACTCTGACTGACTTAATGCCTTATTGAAACAATAATCACTCCAACTCCATCTTTTACCACATTTTACAGTAAGTTACTCATTGAAAATTACATTAGAAAATTCATAACTACCCAAATTGATTTAATCACCTAATTTAAAACCTCTCAAACTCATTTAATTTCATTATTAAAACTTTTACTTTACTTCAATTTCATTATAAAATTCGTACTTACACATGGTCAATCATTTAATCAAATAAAAACATGATTAATGTCATAGACTCCAAACTATAAACATTTATCACAACAAACATAACGTACATAACCATATGTACCTTGTGATACCTTATAATAACAATATGACTCAACACCTAAACACATTTTACTTTTAATCATTGACTATTTTTTTATAAAGTATAACTCTCAGAAAAATCATCTAAATTTATTACCAAAATTCATCTATACAACATTTTAAATTAATTTAATTCATCTCCAATTTATTTAATTCCACCAGTTTCTAAAACACTAAGTTACTTTAATTACATTATTAAAAACAATTTTTCAGTTAATTTCATTATCAACTTCACAGTTATTCTCGTTATTTATTTAGTCTGGTAAAATATTATTACTATAACATCAATCCCTACTCCATACATACATTGTTTACATAAAATACAGAGTACAAAATAACCTATTACACAAATATATTTAACATCAACACAAAAATATATACAATCCCCATTATCTGTTATTGTTTACCACAAATCATTTCATAAATCAGTCCATTTCAAAAACCACTACACTCACATAATTAAATGTTCATAAACAATACTCTTTACCCTTCATCATCAAACAATAACCTTTTCTTAATATAACACAATTCATTTTTAATTACTTTTATTTTGTTATTATTATTATAATAATAACTATTCAATATTTTAAATTGTTCTGTTATACCCACATAATAATCTACTGGATTATCCCACATTATTATTCCATCATATAACCTGTCTGCATCAGTAATTCTGGTCTTGTCACCATCAGTATTCTTTGTCACACTTAAATAGTTTCTACTATCATCATCATCATAGTAATCAGCTGTTACTAGTACGCTAATTCTCCCAACAGGTAAGTGTATATCATCATCACCATCAGTGTAATCATCGTTTATTACGGCACTATTCTCACAACAAGGTAAGTTTTTTATTTTATTCACTCTCTCACTATTTATTCTCTTTAATAATTCTTCATAACTTCTAATAACATCAAATAACACCATCTCTCTCTCTCTCAACGTGAATAATTCTATCTCTCTCACTCTCTCAAAATCGCTTACACAACCCTATTTTCCTTTCTCTCTCTCAATCCACACAAAGGGCAACACAACATTATCATAACACCTCCTGGCTTTTCCAGGGAACTCATGATACACAGGGGACCTACTTAGAGACACCTCGTCTCTCACATAACTACTGGAGGAAACTCTGTCCTCATAAATCACTAGTGGAGTCTTTACTCCACTTAAACAACAGGGAAAATTTGCCCTTTGCCAACCTAACCTCTCTTCACACTCTCTCTCAATCTCATCAACACTCGCTAACACTTCGTTACTAACCCCAAATAACCTCCCACTCTCATTTTCACTAATATTCAACACTATCTTCTCACTATAAATTTTTATAGTTTTGACTATTACTTACCTCGTTAGTTTCTTCTTCGTTATTATTCGTACTTATCTCGCCATTATTCTCACCTGTATTGACACCAACGTCGTCTGTCACTTCGTTATTTTCAGTTATATCACACTTACCTATATCTGTTCTCCCCTCTTTCATTTTCTCAATACTTGTTTTTGTGACTCGATGAACAGAACGTTCATTAAACTACTTTACTATACTGGTATTTATTTCGTTTAATTTGCTATTTTGTTCATTAAATTTGATATCAAAACAGTTATTTAATGCATCAAGTTTCTTATTATTATCATTTGACATTTTATTCTGTTGCTAAAAAACAAACGCATCATCTGCATCATATCATTACTATCAGGTTGATTATTTTTATTAGTTGCAATTGGTGTTAATTGAATTCCAGAGTCATCTATAACATTTGACTCGTCTAATTTACTGTCTAGAACTACATTCGGGGTTGAATGAATTTCAAGCCCACTCATGACGCATGATTCATTAACAGCAGTTACTTCAATTACATTGACCTCGATTTCATTATTATCTTCCATCTTTTTAAATTATAAAACTTTCATATATATTACAAAATCATAATCTTAAGTGTATTCAGTAATAATCACTCACTTAACTATAACATAACGTACCACCATTTATTTGTACGTAATTTATACGTAATACAACTTAACCTCCAATAACCCTTCTTACATTCACAAGTAGGCATAGCCTGTACAAAATAAATTTGTACAAACCGTCCTGAGTTCGGGCGCCACTGTAAAGTTACTAATACTTTTTAATAAATTTATTAAACCATAAAATACCTAAAATTTACAATTTCCAAAATTCTTACCTGCACGTGTTCCAGGGTCTTATACGCGAACTCGTGACCTGTAAGAGTGGTTATTGGGTTGCATTACGTAATAAATCTCTACTCTCATTTATTAACTTTAAACCAACTCGTTTATTTACTAACTTTAACATACTTTAACATCTCTATCTGCTTTCTTTCTCTTTATATTCTTGACAAAGTTATTACGGACTCTTAATCAACTTTCAAAACAAAACAAATATTAAGGAACTTAATTATAAAATAGCTATAATTTTATTCTATAAGACAATCCAGCACTTCGCTAACTTGTAACGGTATAAAACCTTCTACCATTATAAAATAATACAATAATAATACTAAAACTCACTGCTGCCAGAATATTACTTACCGTCATAATACTTTGAACTTACCTTTTAAACTGCCCAGGTCGCCAACATATTTTTTAGATGAATATGTAAACTTAAACATTCTTGCCCTTATAAAAACTTTAACCGTTTGAACAGTGACAACTCGGTCAGTATGCCGGGCCCCTGAAAGTGGAATTTTTTGAAATTTTTAAAAATGTATTTTAATGCAAAATCGTCAACTTCAATTATAGGCAAATTGATTAAAAATGTATAAATAGTGTTAAATTAAAATTTTCTACTTACTTTAAAAGTATCTCCGCTCTCCGATTCGTCAAAAATAGACACTTCATCACCTGATTCACAGTTTGTAATATATTCACGAATTTCGTCATTCAAATATTTAGACATTTTGCAAAGATAGTTTATCAGATTACTAAATCAATACTCAACACTAAATCCAAATTTTACGCACTATAATTTAAATAATACGAATAATAATTGTTATTTATAAACGAAAACACTGCTCACACCTTTACACTTTTGTACACAACGCAGAACGTAACCTCCAAACACAACGCTGCAGAGCACGTGTAAATATTCACCACAGCCATGTAAATTACATCAGACTAAGAAGGAATGAATACCAGATGTTTCAGAAACTATCCGCTAGAGTGCAGCACGAATACCATTCCAATAAACGACGTATGACGGCAATACTAACGAAGCAAAAGTTGAAAACGTAAATATACATGATTACTGAATTTGGCCCGTCTGACAAAACGTGTATATATGTGATTACTGTTCAAAGGGTTAATAATCCCGCTATCTGACTTCGCCTTACTTCAGAAAATTCCCCAGAACGTTAGACGAGGTTTTGCAGCACAGAATAGGAAATGGTAACCAGCGAAATGACTAAGCCTAACACATGTTTCTTTTTTAAAACAACTCTGATTTATTATATAATTGAATTTAACTTCTTTCTGTTATTTTTTCTTACTTTTACGAAATACTCTTAACCATTCTAAACATACAATTATGTGGCGAAACCAGTACTTTTCACACAAATTTTCTCACACTCACACTCTCTTACTATTTATTTCTGATAATCCCCCATCTATTTACTGAGCTCATTAATCTAAATATTTTCTCTTCCCTTCAATCCAGAGTAGTTATTTTTACTATTGTACCTGTATGTTTTATCCACACACTGCCGACCTTACTCACGACTCACTTACACTTTTGCTGGCACTAACACTGTTCTAATCCTTCACGTTCATTTAATTGTCATTGTTTTAACACCTCATTTCCACTGTTTTACTACCTTTCTGTTAAAGTTGGGGTAGGCCGCGCGTACTCACACGCACCGGCCTCCCTACGTTTTTTCTGAGACGGTTACTCACTACCAACTGTACTGTTTAACTAGTGGTGAGGCACTGCTCTCCAACTGATGATATTAGCTTGTGTCAGTTACTCATTCTTTCTGTAATTCACAGAGATACTGAGTTGCCAGTGGTTACGTAATACGTCTAGCCGGGCAGGCTCCAGGCATAAACACAGATGTGTGTTGTAATAACATTGTATGTGTAGTTGGTTAACACGAGGTACCCCACAGGTGAACACTGACTGTTTTGAATTAAGTCTGATTTGAATTATTATTTTATAACACAATTCTGTACCATTACAATACCCCCCCCCAATGAGAGGTTTTATGCCGAAGCATAAAAACTCTCATTGCCTAAAACCTAAGAGGACCAGTGAGGATATAGCGCTGACAACCCCCCTTAACTCTCTACTAAAATCATGGGTACTTACCCCCCTAGTCCGGTGGCTGTGGCCGCACCTATCCGACCTTACTGGACTTCTCGGCTCGAGATCCCAACACCATAAAATCAGACAGGCATGTCACCACAGTATCACCCGATTCTGAAACATTCAGTTAAAATATCAACACCTGGCGTTTCACTATCCCATATCCCCGACTGATTTGTTTCCTCTTAGTCGTACTGGTTCATTGTTAGCAAAGTACTGGTTAGATTTTTTATAAGTACTGGTTTTTCATTTAGTTTGTTAATATACAATGATAGCTGTTCTACATTCATACGCAGTTACATAAGCAGGATACAACATAATAAACATTACCATGTTTACATTGAACTAAATCTTTCACCTTGGATTTTACATTGAGTTACAAACAAAACATTACCACCTTGTTCCCTTTAAGCCAAAAATAAATTATTCAAATTTATTATATTGTCCATCGGTTACATTGATTAACCCAACTCCAATTATTTGAGTTCATACTCGGACACTATCACCTCAATTTCAATTCATCACAAACGTTTTGCATTAGTCTCAAACAACCCTGTAACTGGCCTACATAAAATACCATGTCCACATGGCAATATAAACTTACTGTATACTTACATCTAATACATATAAATTTCATACAACTTATATATTGCTACTTTTCTCCCTTGACAAAACATTATTCCCCGCCAAATTACACATTGATTACATAAGATACAAATAAATCATAACAATCTTGCTGTAAAATACAAATTACAGGTAACACCAATATTAAATCAACATTCTAACTATCACTTTACTTTACTTTTCTGTTAAACATGTTGATCATCTACCTTACACAATCCAAAACTAAATAAATTTAAGTTCGTTCATTTAAATTCACATTTCAAATTAATTTAATTCCTGCTCAAATTTGATTTCTTCCTTTTCTCAAAACACTAAGTTACTGTAATTACATCATTCAAAATGATTCTACATTAATAAAATCCTCCCACCAAAATTTTAACTACATTACAATCAAAAGACTAAGTACTTCATTATGTTATTCACAAAAAGTTAACCCCATTCAATTATCCTCTTACATTATTTTATTCCAGAACAAAATTTATTTATAGCAATTATTCATCAAAATAAAAGATTATTGTTGTTGTCAACTCCAGCATGACTGTAAACATTAGTCACACAAAATACAATGTCCATGTCAACAGCATATCAGCTGATGCACTACCAAAATATCAACATAACCTTAACACAATACACATTTATTTACAAATTTTTGTCATATCATTTCATTGTTTACCACACTTCATTGCATAAATCAGCCAAGTAATTATACCATTGACTCAAATAATTAAATGTTCATTCACTGTTTATCTAACCACCATCATCAAAAATTAGTCTTATATCAAATACACACACTTCATTTTTATTTAACTTCATTACATTACTATTGTTAATATAATAACCGTATAAATTTATTTTTTCCATTATACCATAATAATAATTCCCAGGGTTATTCCCCATTATTATTTTTTCATAAGCCATGTCTACATCCGCATTTTTGGTTAAGTCTTCGTTAGTATCATTTGTCACAATTAAATAGTTCACATTTTCATCATTATAGCCATCATTTGCTACTAGTACGCTACTCCTCACAACAGGTAAGTGTATATTATCATTAACCTCAATATAATCGTTTGCTACTACACCAGGTAAGTCTCTATTATTTATAATAATTCTCTCCTTATTTAACTTCTTAACTAACCCTTTATAACCTCTATTCGACTTAAATATCTCTATCACTCACTTTCCCTTTTTATGATCACTTTCCCAACCCAATTTCACATTCTCACTCCACATAGAGGGCAATACCGCTTTATTATAACACCATCTGGACTTACCAGATACACCCAAAAAACGTATTTGACCATTTGTCGACCCATTGTCACCCAAATGTCCTAGTGAGGATCTCTTATCCTCATAACCCACTCGTGAAGTCTTTGCTCCACATTTAACCCCAGAAAAATTTGCCCCCTGTTCACCCTCTTCATTTAAACTATCTCTGTACTCCCTTTCTAACTCATAAACACTAACTAACAATCCTCTAACCTCAACTAACATTCTTCTCTCATGATCACCGGCACTATTACTCAATATATCACCATTATTTTTATTCAATAATGTTTCCTCATTATTTATTTTAACACCACCACTTACCTTATAATTCACCACCTGTTTTGCATTTAAACTATCACCATACAATTCGTAATTATTTCCCCATTATAATTATAGTTATCACTATTATTTTCACTTACCTTATCAATAATCACCTTGTTTGCACTTAAACTAACCTCTTTCTGATTATCACTTGTATTAACCTCACCTACCTCGTTTTTTATCTCAACTGCACTTAAACTAGCACTAATTTTTGTAAAAGTGTCGTCATCATTTTTACCTCCACTATCATTATTCAATGTACCACTCTCTATCACCACTACACTCTCATCATTATAATCGTTATTCGCTATTTTATTCTCTAACACTACCTCTTCAACTATGTTACCATTATTATTGTTCGTATTCTCGTTTACTTTATTTCTATCTCTTTTCCACTCCTCGTTTTGTTTTTTCATATCATTAATCATTTGTTTTTGTGAAATTATTATCTCATTCACCTTATCATATATCATTTGCAACAAATTCATCCTATCTTCTTTTGATGTACCTACGTTGGGCTACTGTACATCATCCATGTTCAAAAAATTTATTTATATCCTACCCCTTAACAAACTACAACCCTCCTAATACACGATAATCATACACATTAATTCAAAGTACCCCACACATAAAATCATCACTAATATATATATATATATATATATATATATATATATATATATGTAAACATACAATAACGCTGCCAAAACATAAATCTATACAATAATTCAAAATTTTACAAATACGCCATTACCACAACCTGTTTTCTGTGCCTCAAAACAGGTCTAATTCATATAATATTTATACGAACATCCTGGCAGGGTCGCCATTGTAACGGTATAAAACCTTCTACAATTATAAAATAATACAATAATAATACTAAAACTCACTGCTGCCAGAATATTACTTACCGTCATAATACTTTGACCTCACCTTTTAAACTGCCCAGGTCGCCAACATATTTTTTAGATGAATATGTAAACTTAAACACTCTTGCCCTTATAAAAACTTTAATAATCCCGCTATCTGACTTCGCCTTACTTCAGAAAATTCCCCAGAACGTTAGACGAGGTTTTCAGCACAGAATAGGAAATGGTAACCGGCGAAATGACTAAGCCTAACACATGTTTCTTTTTTAAAACAACTCTGATTTATTATATAATTGAATTTAACTTCTTTCTGTTATTTTTTCTTACTTTTACGAAATACTCTTAACCATTCTAAACATACAATTATGTGGCGAAACCAGTACTTTTCACACAAATTTTCTCACACTCACACTCTCTTACTATTTATTTCTGATAATCCCCCATCTATTTACTGAGCTCATTAATCTAAATATTTTCTCTTCCCTTCAATCCAGAGTAGTTATTTTTACTATTGTACCTGTATGTTTTATCCACACACTGCCGACCTTACTCACGACTCACTTACACTTTCGCTGGCACTAACACTGTTCTAATCCTTCACGTTCATTTAATTGTCATTGTTTTAACACCTCATTACCACTGTTTTACTACCTTTCTGTTAAAGTTGGGGTAGGCCGCGCGTACTCACACGCACCGGTCTCCCTACGTTTTTTCTGAGACGGTTACTCACTACCAACTGTACTGTTTAACTAGTGGTGAGGCACTGCTCTCCAGCTGATGATATTAGCTTGTGTCAGTTACTCATTCTTTCTGTAATTCACAGAGATACTGAGTTGCCAGTGGTTACATAATACGTCTAGTATTAGGTTATGTATTACAAAAATATGTGTTGTCTCTTAACTTTATTATTAGAAAACATGTACTGTTTTATTGTAATAATGAAACAATGACTATTTTATATTTATATTATTAAAATTTTGTTATTACTTTGTGATTAGTGTTAACTGTATTACAGTGGAGCATTATACATGAAGTCAATTAATAATTACAGTAGAACCTCGCTAATCCGTCACCTGTGGGACTGGGGGTATGGTCGGAACGCAAAAAAAGGTCGGATTATGAGAAGAATACAAAATGTTTATTATTTCATTAAATGAGACAGTCTAAAGTAAAATAAAACTTATACAGTAGGCTACCAGGCTATATGATTGGTTACGTACAATAAATGATAATATGTACAGTCCAGCGATAGTGTAATAAAAAACAAGAAACACATTTTATTGGTGAAAAAAATCGGTAATGTTCTTTTGTTTGGCAGACGACTGTCTATACTTAGCTGCAATGTTCCTCCATTTCTTGATCCACAAGATATCCATAGGTGTAGAGGACGAGTTCTGTTCGATGTACTGAAGAGCAACATCAAAAGGTTTCTTGGCTTCCGTATGCGATACACGGGCAGGCGGTTCGTCATCATCATCAGGGTCTTCATTTACGGTTTCTTCATCAACTTGCAAAATAGCGGCAACTATCTGATCGTCATTTAGTTCTTCATTTGTTTCACAATCTTCATCACATTTAGCAATCCACTCATCAACGTCATTTGCTTGGATATCATGTTGCAAAGTTTGTAAATCGTTGACAGTTTCTGGCGTGTCTGTGTCTTGCTCATTTCCAGTTTGTTCACTCTTGATCATCACTTCCGGCCAAAGTTTACGCCAAGATTTTTGCAGTGTGTCAGGTTTCATTTCATCCCATGACTCGGCTATTGTGTAAATTGCATCTTTGATACTAAGGGATTTCATAGCTTCAAAAAGGTTACAGCCTTCTCCTGTCTTTTCCAAAATCGAGCTGATGTACTTTCGGTGATAACGCTTTTTCAGCCACTCGATCACTCCTTGATCCATAGGTTGGATAAGGGAAGTTACATTGGGTGGAAGGAATGCAGCTTTTATTTCTCCTTTTATCAATTCTTCTTCAGAAGGTTGTGATGGTGCGTTATCTAACAACAACAGAGCGCGAACAGGAAGTTTTTGGGCCTTTTCAGTTTTTTTCAACAGCAGGCACAAATTTGTCAAAAAACCATGACTTAAAAAGTGTACAGTCCATCCAAGCCGATTTTTGGTTGCGGTAATAAACTGGTAGCGATGATAAATTAATGTTCTTGAACGCCCTTGGCGTTTTGGACTTGCCAACGACAAAAAGCGGATGCTTGTGTGTACCGTTAGCATTGCTGCAAGTAGCAACGGTTAGCCTGTCTTTGGCAAGTTTTGATCCTAGTATCACGGTCTCATTTGATGCAGCAAGTGTTTTTGTCGGTAACATTCTATAGTATAGGCAAGTTTCATCTATATTATAGACTTGGTCAGGTGCTAATTAATTTTCTTCAACAATTTTTTTAAATTTCAAAGAAAACTCTTTTGCTGCCTAGTCATCAGCTGATAGTTTTTCACCTGATATTGCGACATATCTAACGCCATGACGGGTTTTTGCACGGATCTAACCAACCTTCACTAGCTGTGAACTCACCTTCAATTTCCAATTTTTTGTGCAGAATTAGTGCCTTTTCTTTGACAATAGGCCCAGATAGCGGGGTTCCTTTCCTCCTTTCTTGGCAAAACCATATCCATAACGCGTTGTCTAGCAGTTCCAATTTTGGCTTTTTTAGTGTTTTGCGACTTTTTAGTGCTTTCTCGCCCTCTACCGTCACCGTACAAGATTCAATATCCTTTCTATTTTTCCTCCAGTCCTTTATTGTAGTAACTCCCACATTGAGTTCCTTAGCAGTTTTTTGGAGTGATTCCCCCTTGTCCATTCTCTGTAGCACTTTTAATTTTTTACGTAAAGGAAGAGTAACGTGTTTACGTTTTGCTCCTGACATAATGCAAAAACTACAACAGTATGCACACACAGTATTAAAAGTGTAAAAAATATTTGTAAACACTAAAACTGTCACCAATTACTACGTACACCAATTCACACAGGACGAGTAATTAGCATGCACTAGACACTAGATGCCGGCTCACTGAGACAGCAAAACAACTGACAAGTATGTAAACAAGCTGGTGAGTCATCAACAAGTTGGTGCCTGAGCCGCGGTCGGACCAACCGGAGCGTCGGACCAGCTGGGGGTCGGACTAGAGAGGTTTTACTGTAATTATCATTTAACTGAAATCTGAGTTACCTTTACTGAATCAGGTGAAGAGCAATCCGAGATTGTGTTTCCAGAAAATTCTGTAGTTAATGCCATTGCGTTATGGAACTGTAAGCTATGAATTTGTCCAATTTTCCAGCAAAAAAATTTGCAGTTGTTTCTATAGGATTTTTCTCTTCTGTAGTGCTCTCTGCTTTTACATTCAGTCTTTTCTGTTCAGTTCAAGAAGAGATATAGTGGTCTTTTTTGTTTGATTTTTTCAAATTCAGAGCATGTAGGCCTAGTTGATAAAAGATTACAAAAGTGCAAACAAGTTATGTTTTATCTCAAGGAGAAATGTACTTCTTTCAGTAAAACAAAATGGGTGAGAATTTGGCATGTTTTCGTAAGAGCAACAAGTAGAACATTGTTATGCAGCTGTATACAAATTTTAATACATAATATATCATACATTCATTTTTTGTGATACATGAGGTTATTTCTCAAGTTTCCCAGAATAATCAGTGTTGCATGTCCAGAAAATTTAAGAATCCACAAACATTGAAGTGGGAACACAAGCATTGATTATTCTGTAAATTAGTACTCTGCTGTATATTGTATGGGCTGTTAGATTTTCAATACCGTTTGAAAAACATCACTGCAGTTAAATTTCAAGAGAAATATAATTTGTTGACTAATGCATTACACTGTGGAGATTGTACACAGTATTATTTTGTGTTAAGTTTGTGCTAAAATTTGAATGTATTAAATCTAAATGTGTTATGTTTAAAATCGATTTGACTTTTAAAAAATGTACTTAACACTTTCGACTCTACGGCCATTAAATTTGTGGACACGTCACTTTGCTAAAACATCAGACACCCATAATTCTGCTCTTTTCATTTTGCACCCATATAACAGCATTTGTACAAAAGATTTATTGGTTTCCGTTGTTTTGTGCATGTCAATTGGACTTTGTAGTTGCCTACTTAATACACAGACAACCCTAGATTTTTGAAGGTGTTTTACAGGAAAAAAAGGGCCTGCATATAAGATTACATTGCATTTTTTGAGGTATTGTATGAGAAAGACAATTAAATGGTCTAAATATCATACCTTGAAGTCACACTAAGTAAATATGGCTATTTTACATTAAAGGTGAGATTATAAGTGTTAAAGTACCTTACTGTTTTTAGTTCCAGTCATCATCCTCATTCTTCTTCTCCAAGTTCATCTTCAGAATTGGTACTGGAATCTGATTCATAACTGGAGGCTTTCCAGAAAATGTCATCTTCACCCCCATCCATGTTATTAGAAACACATTTTTTAAACCCCTTTACAATGGATTCACTTTTTCCCCAGGCTGTGATTATCCACTGGGCCAGTAACTGTATGCTGGGTTTCTTCAACTTGCCTGTCGGAGTCAATGCATGATTTCCATTAATTAACCAGTCACTATAGTTTTTCCTTAAGTAGTCCTTAAATGGTTTATTAACAACCACATTTAAAACTTGAAGCTGAGAAGTCATTCCCCCGGGGATTATAACAAGATCAGTGTTCATTTGTGCAATCAGCTTCTTTATTTTCTCATTTGTGTGACCATGAAAGAATTACCTCTCTGCCCTAGTAAAGTGCCTGGTCGACGTTCCCATACAACCTTAAGCCAATCTGCCATGAGTTCTTCAGTCATCCACCCCATTTCATGTGCTCTAAAAATAATCCCAGCTGGTAATTGTTCCTTTCGGAAGCATTTTACTCCTAGCATCACAGTAATGTGAGACTTTTCGTTGCCTGTAGATTTAATTATAACTGATTTTGCACCCTTTCTGTCCACTGTAACATTTTATGTTCCTTTCAGAAGCATTTTGCTCCTAGCATCACAGTAATGCGAGACTTTTTGTTGCCTGTAGATTTAATTATAACTGATTTTGCACCCTTTCTGTCCATGTAGAATCGAAAAACACTGGTGTTTGGTCAGCATTTGCCATTTTGCCAAGCAGGTAATTGTGGGGTTTCCTCAGTTCTATAATATATCGCTGATAAGCGATCAGTTTGTCAGTATAATCTGCAGGTAGGCGTTGTGCTAGAGTAGTGTAACGTCGTCGTAAACAGCGTCGACCCGAACGCTGCATCATGTGTTTACTCCAGCCCAAGCTTGCTTTAAATTCAATTATTGGAATTTTCAACTCACGTCCCACTTCAGCACCTTCATTCTAATAACTTCCCGGGATATTGGATACCCTTGGTTTCGTTTCTGTTCAACACACCAACAACGCCCTCTGTTCAACACTATCCTTTACTTGTGGATTGGCCATGAATATTCACTTTGTTGACTTAACCTTAGGCCCCTTTTATGCATACGATTTATATCATATGATAACCTACAATAAAAACTCGCATCATATAGAACAACAGAAACAAATGGGCTGTTTTATGCACTGTCGTACGATAAATTTATCGTTCCGTACTCAAAAACATATCGCGGTGTCCTTGGAAACGCATCCGATAAATATCAGACGAGTTGTTTAGATACACGGGCCATAAAGGTTTCGTTTATGCACTCGCGTGAGTTTTTTCGTATGACTTTCAGATATCAGTGCTGCCAACCTTCCTGCCTAGTGTCGGCGAGGCCAGTTATGCCAAGTAATCAGGAGTATTCACGCCATGGTGTGATTTTATTAACTTGTTTTGTAAATATGGGAGACATTAATACAGAAAGGCTAACTGACAAAATCCAGAACAGTAGAGCACTATAGGATGCCGCTTCCGAAGCTTATAAAAACGACCCGATAAGCGTCATACAACACGCAAGGATTCATTTTCAG
The DNA here is from genome assembly GCA_034769895.1 of Magicicada septendecula. NCBI lineage: Eukaryota > Metazoa > Arthropoda > Insecta > Hemiptera > Cicadidae > Magicicada > Magicicada septendecula. The sequence continues at coordinate 129,947,882 of CM068368.1, forward strand.
TACTGATGATGGCAACACTGAAAGAGTTTGTTCACACCCACTTCTGATTTTTTAATGCACGATAAAAATCGGAGTCAACTGGGATGCAAAACTTATGGTACGATTTGAATCAGTTGGATAAAAGGGGCCTTAAAGTGAACAACTTTTAACGTCTGACACAATATGGTACTTCAGTGCAGTGGTGAAAGTATGCTTGGGATTTTCACCTTGAGCTTGACCTTGAGCTCATTATAAAACGCGCGTGTTGATTCACGCTAACGCTTATGGCAAGCCTGTGCAGCTGTCGAATGTTACAAAATACGCTAGGCACTTAACATGAAGTTTTTAAATGTTAGGTTGCACATATAAGACAAGTATGGTTTTTGGAAGGGCATTTTAAGGAAAAAATCATCGTCTTATATTCGGGCCAATACTGTATTAGCCGATTTGAGCTATTATGTTAGCCATACAGGAGCAGATTATTGCTAATTGAGCGATTTCTGCCTTAATCTTGTAAAAAAATAATTTGTGAAACAAACCTCTGAAGATACAGAATAATTTCTCTGAAACGTGCGTCAGGTGAAAATAAACCTACTTGCAGTGTATTTATTTGAAGATATTAAAAATCATTTCTGTAACGTGGTTTACATTAAAAAAAAACATTTATTATGTTGACAGACCTTGCAAAACTTTTTTAATTTTTCAAAAATATGCTTCTTTTCCAGTTGCTAAAATTTGTTTCCCGACAATGAAGAAAAAATTAGTGTATCGTTTTATGAAAATAGAAGGTCCGATCTTTAAGTTGGCATATTATTTATGACATTTTAAACAAATTCTATTTTTAAAAAAATGGGAAAAGTATAGAAAACTGCCAGGCTGCTGTGGACGTATATATGCTAAAATGGTCAAAGTGTTAAAAATATTTAGTACTAAATATTTAGTAAAACAATTAGTACTTTATTATAAAACATTTGAAACAATTATTATTTTTATTATATTGTAATTTAAATATTTATAATTTATTCTATAAAGTCAACTAATGTTACATTACAAGAACACTGACTACTTAAGAGAAATGGATTTAAAAACCTAATTTTTCAAAACTAACTAGATTATTTTTGATAAAAAAAGGAGTAAGCAATGAAATTGAAATAAAAATAGTGCAAGTTATTTTTATTAATCACACACAGACGTGTGTAAAATAATGTTGAAAATACATTTTTTTTTATTACATTACAGGTACGAGTGCCAACACATGATGATGGGACGTGCTTATTTTGGGAATTCTGCACTGATAATTATGATATTGGATTTGGTGTTTATTTTGAATGGAGTAAATCACCAACAAATCAAGTAAGTGTGTGATTACATGGTTGAGAAACAAACAGGCAAAACTGACCACCAAAACAAAGTATAAACTATTAGTTTTATGATTACATTTTGTGCGTGCGTGCGTGCGTGCGTGCGTGCGTGCGTGTGTGTGTGTGTGTGTGTGTGTGTGTGTGTGTGTGTGTGTGTGTGTGAAAACACTGCAGTTAATTTTACAATTAAGGAATTCTTGTAGTTAATTTATTAGTAGTGACTTCAAGTACTGATTAATAAAAGAGTAGGATTTCAGGATGAAAATCTTGACTTTTCTTAAGAGAAAATTGTTTGGTTTTGTATAATTAAATCATATTTGTAATATCCCCATCACATTATTATTTGAGACAGAATCTTACTTAATGGTACAGAAATTCCATAAGCATACCACAAACCAAAATGAAACCATGAAACTGCTAATGTTTTCTCTTGTTATAAGAAATATAATGTGTAATTACACATACAAATATCAATGTCACAAGACGGAAAGGAAGACAGAGCAGGGGAGAGGTTTTTGTATATGTGTATGGATGCGTGTGCATGCTTGTAAAACAGTCACGTGTAAAATTATATACAGTAGAACCTTGATATAATGCTCTTCAACAGACCAAGCAAAAAGAGTGTAGCTGTATCAAGGTTTCCAGTTTAACTTAACAAATGTGAAGGTTTCCCCAAAAGCTTTGTTCCCCAAAATTTATGTTTTTGGTGAAGCGTGGCAACCTGAAACTTCATATTTAGAGGTGTCTGTGAAGATTTCTTTCTTAAAGGTGTGAAATTTATATGGCAGGCATTTTTAGTTAAGCATCTAAAATTTTCATTGTGCAGTAAATTGTTTAGATTTTTCTGTCTCAAAAAATATAAAATTAATTTAAAAAGTAATTAAAAGTATGCTATATTTAACAATAAAGGTAATGTAGTACTGGTAATAATGACTTATTTTTTACAATGAAGTTATAAGATTTAAACACAGTTGAGACCCTGAAAAAATGAACTAATTCTAACCCTGAAATAATGAACTAACCCTGAAAATTCCCAGGTATAAAGGAAATTCAGCCTTGTTTTGGGGTAACAAAGCCTGATTTGTATTGGTGCATTTCAAAAATTATTCATATCAGCATATTTCATAATAAAATTTAAACAAATCTTTAAATAAATCAAATAATTCTTATAAAAATTGTATGGGAAGTATGTATGTAAGAAAGATAGACAGAGAGATCAGTATGAAAATGACAGAACTTTCCAGTCAGTGAGAAATTTTCACTAGTAGTGTATGAGAAGAATAACTGATCCAGATGTATCTCTTATTTGTAGTTGTGTAGTGTAGGTCATTGATAGTGAATATGGTTTATGAAAATTCAGTGTTATTCAATGCACCTTGAAAACTGCAATTGAAAGGATGTTTTATTTCTGTGTTCTGTAAGAAATGGAAGAATGCTCATAATATCAAAAGTAATTAATAGTGTGCCATAAGTAAAAACTGTTCAGTAAATCAGTGGATGTATTTACTTATATATATATATATATATATATATATATATTGTAAAGAGACGTTTTACGGGGGTTTTATTCGTGTAATGTCACCCGTTATATTCATCTAATTCGTAACAGAAACGAAAAACCCCACTGTTGGGATTGTCATTTGGTAAAAAGACGTGTTGTACGAGTTATTAATGATGTCCGTTGTCATTTGGTAAAAAGACGTGTTGTACGAGTTATTAATGATGTCCGTTGTATTCGTATCGATTTCGCTAACTGTAGTATGTTGGTGTTTTGTTTTTAAAAATTTCCTTATATTACCTTGTTTTATAAGAATCAAACATACAGCAGTTGAGGAATATTATAATTTATTGAACCCTTCTTTATATTACCCGTTCAATTACAGTTAATGAATAATACATATATTTATGTTGATACCGGCATTTACAAATTGCTTGGTTGGCATCGCTCAGTCGTACGTAAGAAAAACATCATGGCGTACACATTATGTTTACAATAATATTTTTTCGTCTCAGGGAATAAATAGGTCCTTTTGACTACAGAAGTTGGATTATCGGTTACAAAATGCACAAAATTATAACATTCCTTAAAATTAAATACACAATAGGTGATATACTAACACATACAAAGTAAGTTATTGGCAATGAGAATCAGAATAGGTTTGGTTAAATTCTTGTCAGCACGTTATGTTTTTTTTTGAAAATTATTATAATTTAATATCAAAGTTTATTGATTAATTAAGTTTTATTAAGAGTGATATATTGATTAAATTCAGTTATAGATTCAATTTTGTGATCAGTGAAGTGAAAATATATATAGTTCGTTATTATGGATAATTGGAAATATATTTGAAGTGAAGTTGTTAGTTTATACTCATCGATTTCTTGACGTGGCTTCTCCGATGATCGTCTTCTTCTTCAGGAAACCTCTAGTAGTCCCTCTTCTTTGGATTGTTCGAAATTCCCATTCAGATGTTTCTTATTCGAACTTCGTCTTCCACCAGTTCGCCTAGATGTTCGATGTCCTCAGGTTGAGTTAGGTAAATCCACTTCTTCCTTCAGGATAGGTCGTGTATTACGTTAATTTGAAGTATTCGTATTTTATACAATGATTTTTATGGTTTAATTATTTTAATCGTCGTTCATCTCATCAGATGTAGCTTGGAAGGCTTCTCCAATACTTCTTCTTTCAAAATTTATTAAAAATTTAAGTTTTTAAAGTTAATTTAAGATCGAGAGCTTCATACATCCGCCCTCCGTGTTAGTCAGTAATGAAGTAATTAGAATTCCAACGGTATTTTATATAAGTGTCAGTTGCTATGGTTACCTATCGAATTATGCTATTTCTCATTGGTCAATATCTTATGACATTGTTATATTCTAACGTTTTGTTTTGGTTTAAATTTATAAAATATCTTCAAATTAAGATTTCTTTCTTATATTAGTAGTAACATCAATTATATGAACACCATTGTTCTTCTTTTTTGTTAAGGATTATTTTTATATCCCTCATGATTACTTTTGAATAGTTAATAATATTTTCCTTATTTTCTTATTTGTATTCTTATGTAGTTATTTTTAAACTGGATATTACTTATTCATTTTTGTACTAGATACACTTACTTAACTGCTTAAACATTTGATATACTTTAATTGATACTGGGTTATTGTTTTCCTTTTAAACTTACAAAGTTCTTTCACTAAATGTTAGGCCTAGAGCCTAGACTTCCCCATACTACTATTTAACATTCTTTATAACTTATTAGCTTTATATATTGGTACATTAAACAATTTTTTATAGAAACAGATAATAAAACATTGGTGCTTCTAACCACACCTCTTATTATAAAAACAAATATTTTCTTGCCAGGCTCAAACCTGAAATTCAACTTCTAACTGTTTTTGGTTTTCTTATTTCTATCTTGCTTATTTTATAAGTTAATAAATTCTATGGTTTCTTTTAAAACAATAACGAAACTTTTATAATATTAATTTTAAACAGTACCTTACACCATATATCTCACTTACTAATTCCTTCACTAAAATACAGTGTCTGTCTTTCTTATTTTCCACTCTAATAACTTAATTTCCATCTTATTTTATATTCATTCTTACTTACTATTATTGAAATTACTAATGGTACAATTAGTTCAGTCTTATGTGATAACAGATAGTTCTATTCAAAGGCTGTTTAGCTACACTATTGTCACTGAACTTCTAATCAGCTCATACATTTAACTATATTTATATATATAATTACTATCAAAATATGGTACTTACCGATTTTGCTTACTGTAAGACTCGTGCTTTTCTTTTTACTATGCTTTTTACCTAAGGGCCAGGATTCATTAACAGCGAGATTTTTGACACAAAGAAGGTGACACAAAGGATAACACTGTTTATATTGAAAGTAACTATCAAATTTTTAATTTCCCAAATAGATTCTGCATATACAACCATGTGGTCAAAATGGCGTCATACAAATGTTATAAAAACAAAATGGTGGCTATTTTAATTTACTCTGTTAATTATTACGATTCTCATTTTATCTCCAATCAAGGTTATTATGTACTATTATCTTTAGCTGCAGCTCTAATTACTTATGCTCAAATCTCATTTACACACAAACCAATGCCCTCAGCATATATGTTCATGGCCATGAGCTCACTCACACACTCTCCCACACATTCGCCCTATTACCAGTACATTTGTTCAGTTATTTTATTTTGGTTTAATGAGCTCATTAAAATAATAAAGAAATGATAAAAATGGACTTCTCTTAGTTGTGGTCTGCGCTGCTCCCTCGCTGGTGTTTGTCGGTTCCAAGGTGTACGGCCGGTGTTCGCCTCATGTTTGGTTGTTTTTTACTTAACGATGTTTACACTGATTCTACATATTATATTCTGACTGTTATTACACTTGAGCATCTGTCGCTCCACCATAAGACTTTTACTTGAGGAGTTAGTTGTTTTAAACTTTTAAATTGAAACTGATCAGACAGCGATACATCGCTGTTGATCCCTTGAAGAACTACGCTGAATTGAGACAGAGGCAAATGTAAATTTGTGCTTGTGTGTGTATATTTTACGTCATCAAGCTTTGTCATACAGGACAACGCCTCGTTGCAAGCATTGTAGTCAGTGCGTCATTGTTTTTGGTTATGACGGAACAGTGTTATTATCCAATCACAATGCATATTTAAAGTCATTCGTCACAAACACCGCCATGGCTTTTACCGGCTCCCGCACGTCCAACGGTGACCTTGGCATGGTACTCTTGCTGAATCTGCTTTGTTCCTTCGTACATAGGGACAATGGACCTAACCATTCTGTATTTTAATGATTAAACAATAAAACATTGAAAAAATACCTTTAAATCCCATAATTATGGTATTGGGTCATTATGTACTGTTACAAACCCCCCAATGAAAGATTTTGTGTCGAGACACAAACACTTTCATTGACTCATTCACACTTTCCTAAAAGGATCAGTCTAGATATGTCACCACAACCCCCTGTAATGTTACTACATAAAATTTGTCATCACTTACCCTTGGTCCAATGATGCTGATCGCACCCTCTGACCTTACTGGACTTCTCCTGAGAGATCCCTACACCATAAGGCCATGAGGCACTCTACGCTCCTGTTCTGATGCTCCAGCCAGCCCAGGACCGCGGTCACAACACCACCAAACTCTGAAACATTGAATACAAAAATTTAAAATAGTGGTCTAGTACACTTCCATATCTACAACTGATATGTTCCCTTTTAGATGCATTGGTTTGTGTTTGGGGCATTGGTTTGTTCTAATTTAAAAGTTTAACATAACAACAACAAGACTCTAAAATGTATATTCTTTTACCACCACCAAACTCAATTTCTTCCTTGTAAGAAAACAAACTATATATATAACTACAAATAACACCATATATCAACAATTCTCTAATATTCCCCCAAAATACCTTCACCTATCTATTACTACAAATTCAACCTACAACTACTATGGCAGACAAGTTTATTATTCAAATTTTATTACTCAACTTATAATCATCTATCGATTGCAACAGGTATCATACTATATTTTTGCTCAACTTTATTTTGTACATTTAGACTTTCAACCTTTAAAAGCTACTATTCTTTGACATTTGCTACCGTCATTACCAATAACAATAAAACATCATAAAACATTATACATTACATATTAACATTGTTACATTTACATTACATTAAACAATTTACATTTACATGACTTGTACCAAAACTTTATCACATCATTACTATCAACAATTCTCTATTAACTTTTAATTATTTGACATTCATCAGATTCTATAAAACAAATTCCAATTTATCCTTCACCTTTCAGTTACAATTACCTTCCTACCATGAATTTTCCTTTTTCTAACCCTTTATCCTTACTAGTTTGGGTGACTCTCTATTATTCACTATTTTCTCTATCTTATTTTGGCATTGTCAATCTAACCTTACTAACCTCTTTTTAACTACTAACAACCGCTTCTAACCATTAATATATCATGACACCAATATCTCTATAATAACCCCCTTCACAAATCCCATTTAAAACCTCTGGCACCGCTCATTTTTTGTACTAGTATGTGTGTTCCCTATCTATGCTCATTCCTTTATCGGTTCCTGACCCTTTCAGATAACCCTTTCCGGCACACAACGGTCCCTTCCTGTCCCAACACTTTTCGTTGCAGACTCCCTACACCAATACCCTTATTACAAAATATCACCATCAACAAATATATATATACCATTCACATTACTTACCTCTACATATAATCACTAACTACTGTGTCCCTAAAATATCTAACACCTCTTTATATATTATCTGTATCTCAACACTTTATTTTCCCTAACTCCCATTAACTCTATTTAACTAACTCCAATGCCCTTATTTATCATTATTACCCAAACTCTTTTTACAACATTTCACCTTAATATACCATTAGAAAATTCATCACTTACCTACTAACAACAATACATCTCCATATCCAAATATATTACCTGCTTCATTATTTACTACCCATTAGAATCTAAATGTCATAATATCATTTAAAATTCCTCATCAAACTTTCTTCAATTATTTAAAATTCTACAGTACATAGTTTACACAAAAAATACATAAAATACACAACTACAAGAATACACAAATACATTGACATTAATATACACAAAAATATACAATCCACATAATCATTAATCATTTACCATAATCAGTCATAAACAGTTCATCCTGAAAAACACTGTTCACATAATTAAATGTTCATAACACAATAAAATAATTAACCTCCATCGTCAAATAATAGTCTTATCTTACGTATACATAACTCATTTTTAATTAAGTACATTATATCATCTTTTGTAATATAATAACTATTTAAATTTATTTTGTCCATTATACCATAGTAATACTCTGCAGGATTACTCCACATTACTATATCATAAAACTTGTCAACATTCGGTATGGTCCAGTCACCCTTAGTGTAATTAGTCATAATCAGATAAGTTATATTATCATTGTTATCAACATAATCTCCTACTACCTCAGTTTCAGTACAAGGTAAGTTTTTATTATATTTATCACTTCTCTCTCCACCTAACCTTTCTATCAACTCTTCATAATCTCTACATACTCTATATAATTCTATCTCCCAATTATCACACAACTCTCTTTCACAATAACTCCTATCATAACTCCAAATCACATTCTCTCTCCCAATATATGCAGGGGACACTACAACTTCATTCTCGCACCACCTATCAGGTGCACAAAAAATCCAGGGACAACTATTTGCAGACCTTTTGTCTCCAAAATCTACATCGAAGGCACTCTTGTCCTTCCTAAAAACATGTACATCACCCCCAAATACACCACTAAGGGAAAAATCTACCCCCTGCAATTCTTTTACAATTATTCTCTCTCTACACACTTTCTTTAACCCTTTAACACACACTATCATCCCATCATTATTATATTCTATTCCCCATAAAATTTCATTATCACTACCAACATCCACACTGTTATCTCCTATTACCATATTTTTATTTATTTTATCATAATTTCCACTACTACTTACCTTGTCTTTGTTTCTATCTAATTTGTCTATTTCTCTACTCTTATTTTCTAACTGTATCTCATTAATTCTCTTGTCTAATTTCTCCTCTACTTGATCTAATTTTACGTTTTGTAAGGTATTTTGTTTCTTGAGCTCATTCTCAAAACTATCTAATTTTACATTAAATGTACTAAATTTAATATTCTGTTGTTCGAATTTATCACTAATTAACGTGAATAAATCTTCTAACGAGATTTTATTCTCGCCTATTCTAGGTGTTGAGCTAACATGTCTTCCCAATAAAATGGATTCTGTCTCTGTATTGTCCATTTCCAGACTATTATTACTTTCTGCCATTGTTACTTTAACTATTTAAATGACTATTTATTTTTATTTGTACTTAACTATGCAATTACTAGTTACTTTACTTCGTCAACATAACCTCTTGTGTACTAGGTTATGTTCCGTCTTACACCACCTTCTCTGTCTCTAAATCTGGCCTGTTTTATATAAAATGATTTTATATAATGTCCATAGTTCAGGCGCCATTTGTCACTGAACTTATAATCAGCTCATACATTTAACTATATTTATATATATAATTACTATCAAAATATGGTACTTACCGATTTTGCTTACTGTAAGACTCGTGCTTTTCTTTTTACTATGCTTTTTACCTAAGGGGCCAGGATTCATTAACAGCGAGATTTTTTTTACACAAAGAAGGTGACACAAAGGATAACACTGTTTATATTGAAAGTAACTATCAAATTTTTAATTTCCCAAATAGATTCTGCATATACAACCATGTGGTCAAAATGGCGTCATACAAATGTTATAAAAACAAAATGGTGGCTATTTTAATTTACTCTGTTAATTATTACGATTCTTATTTTATCTCCAATCAAGGTTATTATGTACTCTTATCTTTAGCTGCAGCTCTAATTACTTATTATGCTCAAATCTCATTTACACACAAACCAATGCCCTTGGCATATATGTTCATGGCCATGAGCTCACTCACACACTCTCCCACACATTCGCCCTATTACCAGTACATTTGTTCAGTTATTTTATTTTGGATTAATGAGCTCATTAAAATAATAAAGAAATGATAAAAGTGGACTTCTCTTAGTTGTGGTCTGCTCTGGTCCCTCGCTGGTGTTTGTCGGTTCCAAGGTGTACGGCCGGTGTTCGCCTCATGTTTGGTTGTTTTTTACTTAACGATGTTTACACTGATTCTACATATTATATTCTGACTGTTATTACACTTGAGCATCTGTTGCTCCACCATAAGACTTTTACTTGAGGAGTTAGTTGTTTTAAACTTTTAAATTGAAACTGATCAGACAGCTTATACATCGCTGTTGATCCCTTGAAGAACTACACTGAATTGAGACAGAGGCAAATGTAAATTTGCGCTTGTGTGTGTATATTTTACGTCATCAAGCTTTGTCATACAGGACAACGCCTCGTTGCAAGCATTGTAGTCAGTGCGTCATTGTTTTTGGTTATAACGGAACAGTGTTATTATCCAATCACAATGCATATTTAAAGTCATTCGTCACAAACACCGCCATGGCTTTTACCGGCTCCCGCACATCCAACGGTGACCTTGGCATGGTACTCTTGCTGAATCTGCTTTGTTCCTTCTGTATTTTAATGATTAAACAATAAAACATTGAAAAAATACCTTTAAATCCCATAATTATGGTATTGGGTCATTATGTACTGTTACACTATCACAGTCTGCTTCTTAAGTATTTTATACTGTACACTCACTGCACTTTTCCCTTCATAAAAGGTTTCTTTATTTATTAACACTTCACATTTTATCATATTATGCTATTTTCATAGCTTGTCACCACCTACTTATATTTATTCACTTGATATTTCCCACACTGTTTGTATAATAATTTTACTATCACTGTGTGGTTATTGGTAATTAATAATTATTTTATTTTCAATTCACCTTGATCACTTTTTGTTATTAATTATTGCCTTTATTTGGCTCAAAGTATTTTTTACTCGCTTTGACTATGTTTATCATTATTAATTGGGTATTGTTATTTTTAGTTTCCTACCTTATATTTATAAGTACATGTTTCTTCTTCTTTCATATAATATACATAATATCTCTATCTTACTTGTTATTGTTTACATGGTTACATCTTATTTATGCCCTAACTGTTTTAGTGCATTGTTTCACATACATTTATTAGTCATATTTTGGGGTTTACAAATGTTGTTGTTATACTCTTGGTTACATTTGGTTTCTTGTTCCTTCCTTCTTGTTCCATTCTATTTTTCTTGTTTTTCTCCAATCTATTGGGTCAAGTCATCGTCAGTTCCTTAGTCAATTGTCATTTCGTGATTTGGTCATTAATCTTTGAGTTATAAGTTTTTTGACATTTCTCCCTACCTTCAGCTTTTTTGTTTGTTAATCATTAGTGTATTTTCACTATCATATGTCATGTTACATAATGCATCGCCACCAAAATTGATTATTTCGAAAATAAAGATTATTTTTTCTGAAATTATCAATATAGTTCATTAAATCAGGTTGTTATTATTAAGGAATTCATCAATCGCTACTTTCTTCTGTATTTATTTTTATTAAGTCATGGTTCATGATATGGTACATGGTATTATTCTCCTTCTTTAGTCTTTCATTACGAGTGTTATCCCTTGTATGTTCTATCTCCCTAAAATTTTCTTCTCTCCTATTCATATAAATTGGTACTAGCCAGAGGGCATGTGTGACTCTATTACTCTGCTATCCATTTATACACATTTTGAGTTCAGAGGTCATGCCTATCTGCTCAATAACATAAAATAATTGTTGGACGTATCTCAACATAAAATCAGCATATAATAATGTTAATAATAATCATAATAATAGTCGTCTATTTTCGACTCATATAACATCAATATAATAAAACACTCTTGGGATTAATTATTCTCTCTTTTATACATCTCATGACCTTTTCTTCTCAGTGATTTATTTGGATTCCTTTTCTATGCTTATGGCGATGTTTAATAGATATTTTTGCATTGTTTCATCAATTTATTTCATATGATAGTTATTTTATTTATCACTTTCTTTCTCATTTATAATCAATATTAACATTGTAGCTGGTTTCTGGTTTACTTATATTTTTCATCATTGATTGTCCATTTAATATGTCATTGTCATTTTTTATTTGATTGTTTTGTCTTTTCTTTTTGTGAAACGTTAATTCTTTGTTATTCCCTTTTGTAATAGGGTCATTTAATGATGTTATGTAACGTCATCATTATTTGTTTAATATTTTATTATTTTATGCCAGTTTTTTATGGTGCTCCATTATATATATATTTTTTCAAAATTACATTGTTTCACACATTTTGTTTCACACTTGGTTGTAAGTTGTACTTACTTTTGTTTTGAATTTAGATAATCTTTCTTCTAAATTCTTTTTTCATTCATTTATTAATTGTTCAAATATTTATTTGTAAGTTGTGCTTACTTTGATTTTTGAATTTGGATAATAATTTATTCTTTAATCAATGCTGTGTCGGTTATCTCTAACATCAGTCCCTTTTCGCAGTAATGTTCGCCTTTGGTTTACCCATGGTCCATAGGTTGATCTGCACTGGTTGTTCGGACTACTTTGGTGTTCATCATTAATTCTGTCCTTGTGGTATAGGTCTCTGTTTCCTCGTACATCAATTCTTCTAATACTATATGTCTATTAGTATTCATTATTACATCAACCACTTTACCATTTCTTTTGTAGAACAGATATTTCACTGGTACATTTATTATTTGTTGTTTTATTGATAGTTTAGTATACCTTTCTAATTTTGGTATATTCCATTTACTTCTTGAGTTTTTCACGTGGTTACTTGTGGTTTCATAGTAAGTTATTTCTAAAATTTTGGTTGACCTCCTCCTATAATCTTGTACATTTATGATTTCTTCATGGTTGGTAATTGGTACATTAAACATCTCAAGTAGTCCATTCTTCATCATCTCCAATTCTTCTCTGGTATTTATTAGTTTTCTTTGATGCATCTGTCTTACTTTCTTCATTTCCATAGTTTGGATATTCTCTTTGTTTTTGTTATTTTTATTTTCAGATAATAATACACTTTTGTGTTCCTTTACTTTTGTCTCCTCGTTAATACCTTCAGAAACGTTGTCTAGTGTTTCATTTAATTTCTTGGAAACTTCTACCAATTGTCTCATTTGTTGTCGCTCGTTATCACACATTTTCTTATCATATTCATCGATTACCTTACCGAATTTTTTAAAAAACCCTTCCATCCATTACTGGAAGCCTTCATCCTTCTTTTGTTCTGATGTTTCATTATTGCTTTTGTCCTCCTGCTGTGTGGGTTTTGGCGTTTTCTTCTGCTGCTTCATTTCCACGTCCTTGACTATTTCTTTTTGTAATTGAACATTTGATTGTTCCAAGTTTTCTTTGTTTAGTATTCCGTCGAACCCTTTTATTCGATTATGTTCCTTCCTCCAATTACAAATTCAAACATCTCTGGATAGTTCAAACATAACCCTTATCCATTCTCTTAGTTCTGCGTTTTCCATTGGTATTGGTTTCTCTGGTTGTCTTATTAGTTGCCTCCATTGTTCGTACTCCTCCTGCGTATATTCCTCTGTCACTTGTGCGTATACTCCCGTTCTTTCATTTTTCATTTGTTTTTCATTAGTACCATCTCTCCCAATCTTCTTCAGTCATTCTATCCACCTTGTTATCACTTTTTTCGTGGGCTGTTCCAATGCTCTCTTCTTTATTGCACTTGGTGTCCAGTTCCCACATTTCATCATAACTTCCTTTCAATGACATTTGGTCGTTTGGCGTTCCCATTGCATTCGCACGACTCATCTGTGCTCGTTCATGGTCCGTTGTATTTTTCTCGATGTACTCCATCTCTTTGCTGAACTTTTTAAACAATGTTGTCATCCATTCCGCATAGCTGAATCGTTTTTCTGGTTCTGGAATTTTCGTTTGTTTTTCTTCTATCTCCGTTTCATTATTATTTACTATTTCTTCCTCCATTACTTCCATCCTTTTATATTTAACTCCCATTATCTTATCCCGATCCTTCATTGTGTGTTGTGCCTTGCCTGTTCCGGTTTTCTGCAGCCGCCGCTAGAATCTATAGGGTTTAATGGTATAATTTTTTAATTATTCTAGCCCTACTAGTTGGCGCGCCACTTTGTAACTATCGACGTTTTACGGGGTTTTTATTTGTGTAATGTCACCCGTTATATTCGTCTAATTCGTAACAGAAACGAAAAACCCCACTGTTGGGATCGTCATTTGGTAAAAAGACGTGTTGTACGAGTTATTAATGATGTCCGTTGTATTCGTATCGATTTCGCTAACTGTAGTATGTTGGTGTTTTGTTTTTAAAAATTTCCTTATATTACCTTGTTTTATAAGAATCAAACATACAGCAGTTGAGGAATATTATAATTTATTGAACCATTCTTTATATTACCCGTTCAATTACAGTTAATGAATAATACATATATTTATGTTGATACCGGCATTTACAAATTGCTTGGTTGGCATCGCTCAGTCGTACGTAAGAAAAACATCATGGCGTACACATTATGTTTACAATAATATTTTTTCGTCTCAGGGAATAAATAGGTCCTTTTGACTACAGAAGTTGGATTATCGGCTACAAAATGCACAAAATTATAACATTCCTTAAAATTAAATACACAATAGTTGATATACTAACACATACAAAGTAAGTTATTGGCAGTGAGAATCAGAATAGGTTTGGTTAAATTCTTGTCAGCACGTTATGTTTTTTTTTGAAAATTATTATAATTTAATATCAAAGTTTATTGATTAATTAAGTTTTATTAAGAGTGATATATTGATTAAATTCAGTTATAGATTCAATTTTGTGATCAGTGAAGTGAAAATATATATAGTTCGTTATTATGGATAATTGGAAATTTATTTGAAGTGAAGTTGTTAGTTTATACTCATCGATTTCTTGACGTGGCTTCTCCGATGATCGTCTTCTTCTTCAGGAAACCTCTAGTAGTCCCTCTTCTTTGGATTGTTCGAAATTCCCATTCAGATGGTTCTTATTCGAACTTCGTCTTCCACCAGTTCGCCTAGATGTTCGATGTCCTCAGGTTGAGTTAGGTAAATCCACTTCTTCCTTCAGGATAGGTCGTGTATTACGTTAATTTGAAGTATTCGTATTTTTTACAATGATTTTTATGTTTTAATTATTTTAATCATCGTTCATCTCATCAGATGTAGCTTGGAAGGCTTCTCCAATACTTCTTCTTTCAAAATTTATTAAAAATTTAAGTTTTTAAAGTTAATTTAAGATCGAGAGCTTCATACATCCGCCCTCCGCGTTAGTCAATAATGAAGTAATTAGAATTCCAGCGGTATTTTATGTAATAAGCGTCAGTTGCTATGGTTACCTATCGAATTATGCTATTTCTCATTGGTCAATATCTTATGACATTGTTATATTCTAACGTTTTATTTTGGTTTAAATTTATAAAATATCTTCAAATTAAGATTTCTTTCTTATATTAGTAGTAACATCAATTATATGAACACCAATGTTCTTCTTTTTTGTTAAGGATTATTTTTATATCCCTCATGATTACTTTTGAATAGTTAATAATATTTTCCTTATTTTCTTATTTGTATTTCTTATGTAGTTATTTTTAAACTGGATATTACTTATTCATTTTTGTACTAGATACACTTACTTAACTGCTTAAACATTTGATATACTTTAATTGATACTGGGTTATTGTTTTCCTTTTAAACTTACAAAGTTCTTTCACTAAATGTTAGGCCTAGAGCCTAGACTTCCCCATACTACAATTTAACATTCTTTATAACTTATTAGCTTTATATATTGGTACATTAAACAATTTTTTATAGAAACAGATAATAAAACATTGGTGCTTCTAACCACACCTCTTATTATAAAAACAAATATTTTCTTGCCAGGCTCAAACCTGAAATTCAACTTCTAACTGTTTTTTGGTTTTCTTATTTCTATCTTGCTTATTTTATAAGTTAATAAATTCTATGGTTTCTTTTAAAACAATAACGAAACTCTTATAATATTAATTGTAAACAGTACCTTACACCATATATCTCACTTACTAATTCCTTCACTAAAATACAGTGTCTGTCTTTCTTATTTTCCACTCTAATAACTTAATTTCCATCTTATTTTATATTCATTCTTACTTACTATTATTGAAATTACTAATGGTACAATTAGTTCAGTCTTATGTGATAACAGATAGTTCTATTCAAAGGCTGTTTAGCTATACTATTACAGTCTGCTTCTTAAGTATTTATACTGTACACTCACTGCACTTTTCCCTTCATAGAAGGTTTCTTTATTTATTAACACTTCACATTTTATCATATTATGCTATTTTCATAGCTTGTCACCACCTACTTATATTTATTCACTTGATATTTCCCACACTGTTTGTATAATTATTTTATTATCACTGTGTGGTTATTGGTAATTAATAATTATTTTATTTTCAATTCACCTTGATCACTTTTTGTTATTAATTATTGCCTTTATTTGGCTCAAAGTATTTTTTACTCGCTTTGACTATGTTTATCATTATTAATTGGGTATTGTTATTTTTAGTTTCCTACCTTATATTTATAAGTACATGTTTCTTCTTCTTTCATATAATATACATAATATCTCTATCTTACTTGTTATTGTTTACATGGTTACATCTTATTTATGCCCTAACTGTTTTAGTGCATTGTTTTCACATACATTTATTAGTCATATTTTGGGGTTTACAAATGTTGTTGTTATACTCTTGGTTACATTTGGTTTCTTGTTCCTTCCTTCTTGTTCCATTCTATTTTTCTTGTTTTTCTCCAATCTATTGGGTCAAGTCATCGTCAGTTCCTTAGTCAATTGTCATTTCGTGATTTGGTCATTAATCTTTGAGTTATAAGTTTTTTGACATTTCTCCCTACCTTCAGCTTTTTTTGTTTGTTAATCATTAGTGTATTTTCACTATCATATGTTATGTTACAATATGTAACCATTTTCTTTCCATTATTCTTTTTTTTCTCTCTACTCTCTTCATCACTGTAATTACTTCTGTTAAATCATGAAGTGATGATGACACTTCATGGTTATCCGATGATCCAAGCTAAAGAGTATTTTACGACGCAGGTTATGAAAGGTGACGTTATGCAATGATTGTCAATTCTAGATAATGTTCTTACAGTCGCTCCTTCTTTCTTAATTGTGCACAGTTGGACCTGCTGTACAGCACATTCTCAGTTCAGGGACTAAAGAGAATTTCGCGTAACATGATGTTTTATACAAATTGTTTCTACCCATATTATCTATAAGTTTTGCCCACTTTTTTTCTGAAAATTGGTCTAAGGCACTTTTTATTCATGCAGACCAGATCTAGTACTGTCCACTATTAATAAAGACAACTTAGTTAATTTCTTTTATTTTTAGGTGTCTGTTCATGTGTCTGAAAGTGAAGAAGATGAAGACTATGAATTTGATGAGGATGATGAAGGTAAAAAAATAAATACATGAAATAAAATAAAATGAATGCAGTAAAACCCATTTCAAGCATTTAATTATTACATTGTGTGTGTGTGTGTGTGTGTGTGTGTGTGTGTGTGTGTGTGTGTGTGTGTGTGTGTGAAAACTAGTTCTTTCTACAGTTAAGGAATTCTTGTTTTCATATGACGTGTTTTTGCAACAGCTTTTGTTATTGAACATTGCATATGTGGTTATCGCTTTAAGTCTGGAATAATAGAACGTTAGTAATTTTAATCATCATAAATATGAACCATCATAATCTGAACAGCATCAGAAGTACAATTTTTAAAGGGAAAATCTAAAATAATTATTGTAGAATTTATTTTAAATACCGACTATTTTGTGGTACATGGAATTTAATTGCCAAATGACAGTTGAGTCATATATAATTTGACAGAATTTATAAGTGTAGGAGTTCACTATACTTTATACAGCTGTATTGACAATATAACTGCAGGGATGGTACAGTAATCCCTTAACATTCGCGGATTTAACATTCGCGAAACTTAACTATTCGGGAACCTACTAATGAGAAACAAATTTAACATTCGCGTATACGCAACTTGGTTATTCGCGGATTAATAAAATATTGTATTAAATTGATTTTTTTTTTCATTAGAATATTATAATACTGTACTCATCAAGCTTACAAAAAACATTAAGATCACCTGCAAAATACGTAAATAAAATTGTTTAAGGGGTATGAGTAGACTTTCTTTGTGTAGCCGATTCCGAGAATTCCGGCTGACTCCGTGCCGCACACATTGTGTAAACAAGTCTGAGAAAATAGACTAGGCTACGGTTTATGTACCCCTCAGTTTACATTTCTCTCAGTTGTTAGTAAGCGTGAGTGACAAAAGGTTTGTGATGCCGCCTCCAGTGAAAAGAGTGAAAAACGTTTTGCACCTTTCCGAAAAAATTAAAATATTAGATAGGCTACGAGCAGGAGAAAGTGCATCTGCTGTAGGTCGCTTTTTTGATATTAACGAGTCTACTGTTAGATCTATTAAAAAAAATGAAAAGCCTATAAGAGACAGTGTTGGAGCAAGTGCTCCAATCAGTGCAAAAACCGTATCTCAAGTGCGGAACAAGTGTTTGGAAGAAACTGAAAAAGCATTAAGTGTCTGGATAGAAGATATGAACCAGAAGAAACTTCCGCTAAGTTCAGCTTAGATATGGGCCAAAGCTAAAAAAATATATAACCTTATCAACCTGGATCCTTCTGAATCATCGTTTAACTTCTAGGCGAGTAAAGGTTGGTTTGACAATTTCAAACATAGGCATAGTTTGCACAACATTAAGTTAGTTGGCGAATCGGCTTCCGCAGATCATGTAAGTGCTAAAAAATTTCCGGAAGAACTTGCTAAAATTATTGAAACTGGAGGGTATCATCCAGAACAAGTGTTCAACGCTGATGAGACAGGGTTGTTCTGGAAGAAAATGCCGAGTAGAACTTTTCTGTCCAAAACAGAACGTTCAGCTCCAGGTTTCAAGGCCGCAAAAGACCGAGTTTCTCTTCTGTTATGTGCCAACGCATCAGGCGATTTTAAGGTAAAGCCGATGCTGATTTATAGATCGCAAAATCCTCGTCCTCTCAAAGACAAAAATAAAAACGAGTTGCCTGTTTTCTGGAAATCAAATAAGAAAGCATGGGTAACTAGTGCATTGTTTCTGGAATGGTTTAATGACTGCTTCATTCATGAGGTGGAAAAATACCTCTCATATATAAACCTTGGTTTCAAAGTTCTCCTCATAGTTGATAATGCATCTTGTCATCCATCTAGTTTAAAAGAGGCCCATCCCAATGTTGAAGTGGTTTTTCTACCCCCGAATACGACATCGCTAATCCAACCGCTAGATCAAGGAATCATAGCTACGTTCAAAGCCTACTACACAAGAAGATGTTTAAAACGAATTTTGAACTCCATCGAAGAAAATTCAGAAGCTACAGTAACATATAGTTGGAAAACATTCAACATAGCAAATTGTATTGCCGAAATTGATGCATCATTGATGGAATTGAAAGAAAGTTCAATTAATGCTTGTTGGCGAAATCTTTGGCCTCAAGTAGTACAAAAGGAAAACCAGATGCCTTTAATTTCCAAACAAGTTGAAGAGATTGTGGAACTGGCTCATCAGGTCGGAGGTGATGGTTTCGATGATATGACGCGAGATGATGTTGAAGAATTAATAAAATCTCAAGAGAATTGTCTTACTGAAGAAGAACTAATAGAGATCATTGAAGAAAACGTCTTAGAGACCGACAACGACACTGAAGATGAGACCGAGAATCTGGAAACTGAAGGTAAAAGTTTTTCTTTTTTTCTATAAAGGTTTTCTAATTGTTTTAAGTTTTCTACAACTTAACATTTTTTATTGCAGGTAAAATATTTTCTTCAAAAGTTATTGGAGAAATTTTAAAGCTCCAACAACAGCTTGTTGAGAAAGCCATAGAAAACGACCCTTCACTGGTGAGAAGCCTTAAATTTAAAAGAGAAATCGAGGCAGCGACCCTTCCTTACACTGAAATGTATAATTGTTCTGTCAAACAATCACAGATCACAAAATATTTTCAACCATCAACTAGCAAATAAACTTTAACTTTCAATATGTATAAAGTACAGTATAATCAATATCTATGTATGTTAATATTACTGCTTAATAAACATAGTACGTACATGTTTTTCGTTTCAATTAAAATTTTACAGAACCTAACCCCCTTTTATACACGGGAAGATAGTCTCAACATTCGCGATTTTGACACTCGCGGAGGTTTCCGCGAACGTAACCCTCGCGAATGTTAAGGGATTACTGTATTATTAATATTTATACAGCAAATTGAAACAAGTGAATAACAATGAATAAGACTGCCAAAAATTGAAGAAAACTATTGACACAATAATATCACAATAAACAAGGTTATTTATTATTTATTAATGAATAATGTATTTGTGTGAGAAAACAATAATTTTAAGGGTAGTTTTATGAGTAATTTTAATACAAGGGTATTAAACTACAAGGGTCTTCTTACATTCCATATGCCAATTTTAAATTGTTCCGTAATACCAAGTTTTTTCCTTTTTTTAATTCACAGCTTTTGATCTGTCCGGCTAGTCCTTATTTGAGGCAATTTAGTAGTGAATATGTCCCTTGGATATGTTACTAGCATATCACAGGGTAAGACATATGGTGGGGCTGCCACCTTAGGCTTAATGTCCAGCCCGATTTTCTGTATTGTGTGTTCTCCCATAAACTGGCTGTCTTACCAGACTAAAGAGACCTGTTTTCCCTGTTGAGATATCCATAAGGATCTTTAATGTGGTAATTTCTCCTTGCCTCCCACATCCTACGTCGTTGACCAATAGAAGGTCATCCGTCTTTAGGGGCAATTTCTCACCCCAAGGGCAAGAGGGCGTCCTAACCTCTACTTGACAATAGCAAGTAGAGGAGGGACAGCTTACACCAGCTGTCACTCGATCTCCAGAGCCACGTTAGCCACCCGTAGGTGTTGGCTTTCCCCCACCACTTGGAGGTGCAGCTGGATATTTCCCTTCATCAAGGAATGAGACCATAAGGCATTACTCATCCTCTCAAGTACTTTGGGGGACATCAAGCGAAGTTCATGGGATAATATGTAAGTGATATAGAACACGATATACATGGCAGCCAGTACAAGGCTTACAAAATATTAAGACATTTAAATCAAATGGAAGGGGATAACCTGAAGGTCATTAATATCTCAGAACAACAATGGCTTGAATACTATGAGCAGCCATGGACCTAGGATCAACTGGAAGAAACAACCTTTGCCGATATCAGTGATTGTGTGGACCCAATAGCAATAGATGAATTGTTAGCTGCTGTACACTGCTGTAAGAATAGAAAAGCACCAGGCACTGATGGTCTGAACGTGGAGCTTAAAGTGTGCACCAGCCTGGTTGCATGATTGTTTGCTGCAGTTCATTAATCTATGCTGGACCACTGGTCATGTTCCTGACGATTGGCAGATTGCAAAGGTAATTTCCATATTCAAGAGAGGTGATCGTAATGACTACAGGAACTACAGAGGAGTCAGCTTTCTTAATACTTCATATAAATTATATGCATCTGTATTAAGAACACGGCTGAATGCAGTAATGGAGACCGTGCTTTCAGAGGCCCAGAGTGGTTTCAGGAAAGGGCCGATCATGTTTAGATTGTATATTTACAATAGCCCAGCTCATTGAAAAGCATAGAGAGTATCAGCTGCCCATATACATAGCTTTCAACGACTTTGAGAAGGTGTTTAACAGAGTGAATCGAAGCAAACTATGGGCATTAATGGCAAGGAAAGGGATCCCACAACATCTAATTAGAGCCTGTATGTGGAGAATAAATTCGTAACATACAGAACAGGGAGACTGAGAACAGCTCCTACAGTTGGCCTGATCAATTGTGGAGTACGGCAAGGGTGTCCATTATCACCTTCTCCTTTAATTTATATATTGACGATGTCACACAAAACTGGCAGATGTGTCTTCCAGAACATTTTATGATTGGTCACTCTACAATTGACACTTTGTTGTTTGCGGACAAACAGGCTATTCTGTCGGACTCTGAAAACAGATTGCAGATGGGTATACATTTGTTAAATCGAATCTGCAAGGACGACTCTGGATTGCAAATATACACATTTAAAACCAAGTTGATGGCTTTTCGTGGAACTGATCCCATACGGGGAAAAATTGTTTTAGATGGTACTGTCCTGTAACAAGTTAGAAATTTTGAATACCTGGGGTGCAGTGTGTCTTATAATGCAAGCAACGATGTTGTGAATAAGTTGCATCAACCTTATGTGCGGGACCATCAGGCGAACCCTTAAGTCAGCAAGTAAAAGTAACACGCCTAAAATTCTACAAGGTGATGGCTCTTCCCACACTTCTACTCTTTATGGGTCTGAGAATTGGACTTTAACGAAAGGCCAGGCGACTCACATCCAAGCAGCTGAAATGAGATTTCTCAGGCACGTGGCAGGGTATACTCTCCATGATTGTAGAGAAATCACAGATATACGGCAGGAACTGAATATTATGAGTATACTCAACAGAATCGCCCAGTATCGGCTGAATTGGTGGGAACATCTTTGCCGAATGGATGACTGCCGCATCCCCAAACAACTATGGAACTAAAAGCTGAGGGGACGGAGAGGTATGGGACGTCTGAGGAAGCGCTGGAGTGACCAGGTATAATCTTTGCCTATTTGAGACCAGAACAAACCAACCTTGGTTTAATCCTTGAAGATGATGATGATGATGAACTACAAGGGTATTTAAAATTTTAAATATAAGACTATATAATTTAAATATATTTCACAAGCATAATTTTAAAAGATATAATATTTCCTGACTGTACTGTTAGTATTGTAATTGTATAAAACAACCCACGAATGGATCAAATACATACTATTTTGTTGATGGATTCTGTGAACAGAGAGGTAGACGTTGGGGACCCCATTTTACATACTGAAAGTGTAGGCAAAGTATTACTATTGCTTAGTGCATACGTTCTGCTGTTTGTCCTTTCCAAATGATGGGAGTATTCACGTCTAAATGAGATGGACTATGCGCACCAGCTATTTTTACTTACAGAATTAGTCAACTAAGAGAGAAAAGTACAAACCAAAATGATTAATGTGAATTAGGAATATAGTAAAAAAAACTGATATTACCTAGGTACTGTTAAATATCCGCCACTGTTTAAACATAACTATTTGTATATAAAAAAAAATCATGCTTCTGGTTTGTATGTATGCAGCTATTACAGTTTATGAAAGAACCATAGATAAAAAATTGTCTTTTGTGGGTATAACAGAGCTTGACTAATGTTGGCTCAGTAGCTGTGTGAATGTAAGAATGTTTCTTTTCTGTGCATCACAGTTTCATATTGTTATTTTTTATGTATGTTAACAGAATTTTCAGCAATTGCTAGTGATTTAGAAAGAGGTGGTATTTCTCCTAAAAGTCTTCTGGAACGGCCTCCTTTATCTGTGATAGTGCCTGTATATCGAAGGGATTGTCAGGAAGAAGTATATGCAGGGAGCCATGCATACCCTGGCCAAGGAGTGTATTTATTAAAATTCGACAATTCTTATAGTTTCTGGAGATCAAAAACAGTATATTACAGAGTTTATTACACTCGATGAGTATTATAAGAAGGTAAGTATATGTTTTTTGTATAAGCAAGCATTAAACATTAATTTGTGTGTGACAATTTGGCATTGCATTGTTGATAAAAATGTTTGTTGTATCTTGTATATAACAATCTTTATGGTAACTAATTAATGACCAAATTAACTGATGGTTTACTTTCATCAAAACAGAATGTGTATATATTTCATTACTTATTGTAGTTAATGGAAATAGTGTGCATTCTTAAATCAGCACTTCCCTCTAAATATTATGTTTTTCAGAGTTGAGGTAGTTAGCGTTATAAAAAAATTGATATTTCTTACATAGACTTATTGCCTTTGTAAAATATTTTTGTGAAGTATTATAAATGTAAATTTCATTTTATTAAATGCAGTAGGTACACTGATTAATCACTGATAGTTTATGGATTGTAAATAGGATTCAAATTTAACAAGGAGAAAATTTAAAATTAAATATTATGTATATATTAAACTTTCACTGTGAACACTTACTTTTTGGTTTTGTTTCCCATACATTTCAACGTGGTGTCCGTCCCCCCCCCCAAAAAAAGTGAATGAAGAGGATGTACCAACAAGATAATTAAATATTGTTTTGATATTTAATTATGTATTCGTTTAAGTGTATTTGGTGTAAGAGAGTGACAGGATGTATTTCACATTCAATTTTAATAATGGATTTAAAATCATTACTTTGAATTTAGTCTGTAGTTGACATAAATAATAAAACTTAGTATCACAGCTGTAACAATAAAATGCCGTCCTATAGAAAATACTTGATGATTTATCCAACCAATTGTGAATATGACAGTGCAGATGAGTTGTATGAATGTGTCTTCAATGGAGACCTTGTCTTTCAGCTCTCTTTGTGCTGTTTTCCATATTGCTGACCTGCAGAATTTGTAGATGTTAGTTAAGTTTTTCATAACAGTGGTGGTAGAGAAACAAACATGTGACATATACATGTGACACAATTTGAATTATGCAGTATGTACTATGTGTGTCATTCATTTTTAAATTCATTATACACTAAAGAAACAATGATTGTAACTTTATTTAATTTTATTAATGAATTAAATTGCAACTTCCACTTACCTTTTGATTCTTGATCTGGCCTGATCTCTTAAGTTTGGACGAACCCCGTTCGTACGGCGACCTTAACAGTACAGCAAATGAAATAAGGTGTTTGAAATGATTTTATTTAACAAAGTATATCATTTAGCAGATAATATTTTATTTTGCGATTACTAAACATCTCTTCATCCCACTACCTTCCATGTATAACATATAAAAAATATTAATCTCTCCACATGATTTTTAACTTTTGAAGTACATTGTTATAAATTTTTAACATGATAGACATCTTACGTAAGAACAAAATTTACTTACAATCTAGGAAGACGACCCAGTTTGCCCATTCATTCCATTCACACAAAATTTTACATACCCATAATTTTAGAGCGCTTGTTGAATTAGTAAAATTAATTAAATAGGGAAATAGCTCGTTGATTGCCTAACTCTTGGCGGCTCTGATAACCACGCGCTGCACTACAGATTTGTTCGAAAGTTTTTTTCACATTTTTCACTTTCCGGTCTCCATGGTATACACTTCGAGCTGATGGACTGCTCTAATTTACGTTTTTATACACTTTGTGGACATTTTGTCAACTTTCTATAGTTCGCGAACTTTGTAGGAGGTCACGGCCGGGAGAAGTTCTTTCGTCGACTGATTATAATTTTCACATTTTTTATAAAGTTTTACCCGACCGGGAACACGTGCCAATACTCACGTCCGTTAAACTTAGTTCTTCTTCGCCGACTGCCTACACGGCGGGTAACTAGATCCCCACCTCTGGTTGACTGTTTCCGGGCACATACACGGCCACTGCGATCACACAGCTTTTCGTTACCGTTTAGGTAGCATGGTTTTGCATTGGGCACTGGCGTCGACGATGCTGACTGGCGAAAATGTTGAGGCTGTGGAAGGCGTGGCCTCTAAGAGTATCCGTCAGCAACAAACCGCACGGAACAAAGTTTTCGTCTCTCGCCATTTTTCGTGGCGTCCCTTTGGAGTCTGATGTGCGTCTTTACGCGCGCATGGTTATGTTGCGCGTCTTTGTACGTGCCTCAATGCTTAATTACCGCCATGTGTTTAGACTAGGCATCGCATTCCATTGCCAACTCACCGTTCACAATCTCACTTCATTGTTCCTTGGACGACAATTTTACTTCACATAGGGACTGACCGTGCAGTGGGAAAATATAATATTATAATTTTTTAATAAAATGAAAACCCTTCCCTTTAGCCCCGTTACAATACCCCCCCAATGAGAGATCTTCTGCCGAAACAGAAGAAATCTCATTGCTAAACCCCTAAGAGGATCGGTGAGGATATGGTGCCAATAACCCCCCATTAGCTCTAACACATCATGGGTAAACTACCCCCCTAGCTCGGCGACTATGGCTGCACCTGAACGAGGTTACTGGACTTCTCTATACGAGATCCCAACACCATAAAATCGCGCAGACACACACCACAGCGCACCTAACCCTCTAACATACCGCCCCAATATCCAAACCCCTGGTCTTTTACCATGCCAGATCCTCAACCGATATGTTTCCCCTTACCATGCACACTGGGTTGCCTTTAGCAAAATACTGGGTGCATACACATTTCATTATCGATTACATATTACGTCCATTTACATTAAAATAAACTTCACAAGCATTCTATAATTGCTTCTACATGAAGTAATTCTCCCTTTCCAAACAACAAAATTTTTTCTGATATTATTTCAAATTAAATTCAATTAATTAAATTTTATTCCACTAGTAAAAACAATCTGGGTCCATGATCAAAACCCATTTCCACGTTAGTCTACTTTATTTCTTTCCATTCCTTAATTCATTGCAAATTGTAAAATCTTTCAAAATTATCCAAAATCTTTCAAATTCATTTACTTTATTCTTCTGACATTACTCACACTTATAATAAACAAATAAATGATATAATATAATAAACAATACCATAACAAATTTATAATAAACAACCTATTTCTACCGTAAATTCAAAATAGCTACGCTTGATTACAAGGATAACATAAGATATACATCGTGAATCAGCTGACCTCTCTTCCACTGATAGTGAACCTCACAATTTAAAATAAACTTCTTTACTGCGATTTTTTTTTTTTTTTTTTCATAAAGAATTATCATGTTATTAAAATTTATTATTCCCTCCTTTACTTATATAAAAAAAAACTACAAATCAATTATGAGGCATATATTACATATCTAACCCCAATCATCAGCTGATCTCTCTGGGTCAGGTTGATGACCCTAGATACCCTTCAAAATTATACAATATAAAATATATGACATATGTTTATAATACTTACTTTCTAACATAGTGAAATAATAATACAATAAGACCTGATAAATTACTTAGTATAAAATTATCATATGGAGCGAAACATGGTTGCATCAATTCCTTCTGAACAAACATAAAATCATTAATTTAGCTTATCAGCTATCGTTAAGTTTCAAAAAAAAATTTTTTTTAATCGTTACTCCCCCTGAGTAACCCCCCTTCCACACACACTATGACCCCCCTGGACTGTGGCGTCCAGCTGCATCCACAAGGACTGAAGTTTTGGAGGAATTTTGTCATCTCCTTGTCCTTGCTTCAGCCTTACATTATAAAAAGCATTTAGATATCGTAATATCTATATATTATATAGTTATACGCCCCTAATGCGGGTCTATCACCTTTTTTTACTGCTCCTACGCGAACAGAGTGATAGCCACTGTTCCATAATTTGGTGAGTCCCCTGAATTACCCCCCTGTCAATTTCTAAATTCACCTTTACAACGATAACAGCTATGGCCAGTTAAGGCAGAATGAGATGCAATGAGCCCCGACCATAGCTGTCAAAGCTAAACCAATTCCACGGTCAGGGTTCGGTGAGGCCGTGACCGCCCGAAAAGTTGGGGAATCACAAGTAAAAGATATCTTAGTTTATGATATAGCTACATTTAAAATTTACAATTTACATTGCATAAAATTTCTAGTCTTGGTGGTGCGTTTTAACATCATACATTTCGTTCTTAACTTTGACCTTCATTAACATAATATAGTGAGTACAACAAAATATTTACTTAGTCGCTCAAATTAATCTATTCCTACTTACATAGGCTATCATCAACTAACGATTGAATCTTTAATTACATTTAATAATATAATTGACCATTTAATAAAAAGGATTCACTCTCTCACTCCATTAAAATAAACATTTAATCGGCATCTGAATAAAATTACAAACATTTCAATTTTAGGTTTAGTTTCAAACTCCATAAACCTTTCATCCCGTTACATTTTATTATTACAAGCCAATTATGAACTTCTAATCATCATTTTCACAGACGGCAGTAGTAAATTTTATTTGAACACACTGCCTCACTAAAATTATTTACATACACTCTTAGGCAATGCTGGTACGTGGTATGGTGCACCTCATCTATGCACCTTGAGTGTAAAATATTTTGTATCACGTACCTGATGGGTCCCCCTCCCCGTTCAATAATACAGTGAAATTTCTAATTTAGACCAATTTTGCGGAGCCGGACCATCGTCGTTTCACCACCCGAAGGGAGTTCTGCCAACCATGGTCCGCCTCTAATTGCCGAAACCCACGGTCAGGACTGGTAAGATCGTGACCGCCCGAAAATGGGGGAGGATCCCTTCTGAAAACAAACAAAACACATTACAATTCATTTGTTATCCTCTTCCAAATTATTTTTTGTTATTTATTTAGACTGCAAAAATATTATTATTATTATCACAACAATTTCTCCTATATATACACATGGTTTACATAACATATTTTACAATACACACAATTAATTTCACTAGCAATTTATTTACAATTTATTCGTCATTAATTGTTCAATTTTATTACACCTCACTTCCAAAATCAGCCAGTCAGAACCATAAACTAAAATGTTTAGAATGTCCATACGCTGAGTTTATATTCAACCCCCATCGTCAAAGATTAGTCTTGGTTTCACATAACATTTTTCAATTTTATTTACACTCCATTTATTATTATTATTATTATTATAATAATACTCTAATATTTCAACTTGTTCCGTAAAATCCACATGATAATTTATTGGATTATCCCACTTTATTATAAAATCATAAAACCTGTCTACATCATTGATTTTAGTCGTGTCACCGTCTGTATTATTGCCTATCACCCTTGAGTATTTTAATCTCTCAATTTCAAAATCATTTACTACTAATACTCCGCGTCTAAGCACAGGTAAGCATTCAATATAACTATCGTTATTATTATTTCTTTCTGCATAACAAGGTAAGTCAACAATATTACTAACTCTCTCTCTCTCTCTATTTTCTCTAGTAACTCTTCATAACTTCTAACAACATCAAATAATATTATCTCTCTTTCTCTAAATGTGAACAATTCTACCACTCTCTCACAAAACCACTCATCCTGACACCATCTCACTTTGTTTCTATCACTCCACACAAAAGGCAACATAACATTATCATAACCCATCCTGATTCTTTCAGGGAACTCATGATACATAAAAAGGGACCTACTTCGAGACACTTTGTCTCTCACATTATTACTGGAGGAAACTCTGTCCTCATAACTCATTATCGGAGTCTTTGCTCCATTTAAACCACGGGAAAAATTTGCCCTTTGTAAACACAACCTCTCTTTAACCACTCTCTTATTACTACTCTCTAATTCCACTAAAACTGTATCTCCATTCTTATCGTTCACTTTACTTTCTAATACATTTTTAATTATCTCGTTATCATTTGTTAACTCATTATTATAATTATCGGTACTCACCTTGTTCTCAGTTACATACCCACTACACTTACCGGTATTTCCTGTAACGTTATCTACATCATCTTGTTTTTGTTTTATTTCTATCTGGAAACGTTCATCAATACGTTTACGTAATTCATTGCTCATAAAATCAAACTTTAAACTTATATTCTGCTCCAACTTAATATTTTGTTCTTTAAGTTCTTTAAAATTAATATCATTTTTAATATTCTGTTGTTCACATTTTATTCTCTGTTCTTTAATGTCATTACTTCAAATCTCAAATTTCTCATCATTTGCATCAAAACGTTTATTTATTTTATCGTCACTAGAATTAAAACGACTTTCCAACTCACCTCTCAGTTCGTTTAAGCTACTATCAAACTTGCTATCAATTTTTCGTAAAAAACTCATTATATCCATTTCATCGGATTGTTTATTTTTATTTGTTAAAACTGGGGTTAATTGAATCCCAGAATCAACAGCTGTTTCACTTAGTTGCATTTGAGCAGCAATTGGGGTAGAATGAATGATTACGTTGCCGCCAACAGCTGTTTCTGTAACAGCGCTCGGATCAGCTGTCCGCATCTCACTTACATTCAGTGACTGTGGTTCAAGGTCACTTTCACTCATGTTCGTTACATTGCTTTGTTCAGTATGCTCAGACATTTTTAACTGATTTATAACTTATTTTTACTTACGTGTTAACTACAATTGATTAATCTCCTTTCAAAACCTTATACCATAATTACGTACATTTTACGTAAATAAAATTTCGCTTTCATAACCGTATTTCATTCTCTGTACTGTCAAAATATAGGCCGGTGTAATATAACTTTTTATTACATTACATCCTGCAGTCACGGCACCATTGTAACTTTATTTATTTTTATTAATGAATTAAATTGCAACTTCCACTTACCTTTTGATTCTTGATCTGGCCTGATCTCTAAGTGTGGACGAACCCCGTTCGTATGGCGAACTTAACAGTACAGCAAATGAAATAAGGTGTTTGAAATGATTTTATTTAACAAAGTATATCATTTAGCAGATAATATTTTATTGTGCGATACTAAACATCTCTTCGTCCCACTACCTTCCATGTATAACATATAAAAAATATTAATCTCTCCACATGATTTTTAACTTTTGAAGTACATTGTTATAAATTTTTAACATGATATAGACATCTTACGTAAGAACAAAATTTACTTACAATCTAGGAAGATGACCCAGTTTGCCCATTCATTCCATTCACACAAAATTTTACATACCCATAATTTTAGAGCGCTCGTTGAATTAGTAAAATTAATTAAATAGGGAAATAGCTCGTTGATTGCCTAACTCTTGGCGCCTCTGATAACCACGCGCCGCACTACAGATTTGTTCGAAAGTTTTTTTCACATTTTTCACTTTCCGGTCTCCATGGTATACACTTCGAGCTGATGGACTGCTCTAATTTACGTTTTTATACACTTTGTGGACATTTTGTCAACTTTCTATAGTTCGCGAACTTTGTAGGAGGTCCCGGCCGGGAGAAGTTCTTTCGTCGACTGATTATAATTTTCACATTTTTTATAAAGTTTTACCCGACCGGGAACACGTGCCAATACTCACGTCTGTTAAACTTAGTTCTTGTTCGCCGACTGCCTACACGGCGGGTAACTAGATCCCCACCTCTGGTTGACTGTTTCTGGGCACATACACGGCCACTGCGATCACACAGCTTTTCGTTACCATTTAGGTAGCATGGTTTTGCATTGGGCACTGGCGTCGACGATGCTGACTGGCGAAAATGTTGAGGCTGTGGAAGGCGTGGCCTCTAAGAGTATCCATCAGCAACAAACCGCATGGAACAAAGTTTTCGTTTCTCGCCATTTTTCGTGGCGTCCCTTTGGAGTCTGATGTGCGTCTTTACGCGCGCATGGTCATGTTGCTGCGCGTCTTTGTACGTGCCTCAATGCTTAATTACCGCCGTGTGTTTAGACTAGGCATCGCATTCCATTGCCAACTCACCGTTCACAGTCTCACTTCATTGTTCCTTGGACGACAATTTTACTTCACATAGGGACTGACCGTGCAGAGGGAAAATATAATATTATAATTTTTTAATAAAATGAAAACCCTTCCCTTTAGCCCCGTTACATGAAAACACACTTTTTATTTGGTGTTTGTGACATATTGTTGAGAAAAATTAATAAATATAATAAGATTTTGCAGAGAAGAGGGTGGTTCAGTATTTGATCAAGCCGTTTTTGAAAATAACAAAAAATGATCATATTGAAACTATAAGAATATACAATACGTATGCAAGTAGAATAATGTGTAAAGTGCAGAATAAATTATAGGTAAAATTGTTCTTCTGTATCTCTTGTTCTGTGCCGTAGAGGTTGTGGAGAGTCTGTAAGTAGTCAGACTCTCCTTAGTCAGCATGTTCATAAGTGATATGAATCACTTAAGACTGCAAGTAATCAGTTGCAGTTAATTAGAATGAGCATTAGATAATTTGAAAAAGGAAATCACGCTGCTGTATGTTTTTTTCGTGTTAGAGATTTCTGTATTTGGGGAAGTTATAATATTCTATGAGTAAGTTTTTTCTTCTTGAAGCATTTACTCTGATGACATATTTCTCACTTGTAAAAGAATTCTTTTTTGCATCTACATTACTTTTAAAAAGACAAAGTGTGTGTGTGTGTGTGTGTGTATATATATATATTTTTTTTTTTCAAACACTTTTTGCTACAGTCTATTTCTTGATGTATATAATATATTTAAAATTTATATTTTCCTTAAGATGTTATGTTTCCCTTATTTGGAACATGCTTCGGGATCCTTAGGATCACTAAGGATCCCGAAACATGTTCCACATAAGGGAAAAATAACATCTTGAGGTAAAGTAAATAAAAATTTTAAATATAATATCCAATAAAATTATAAATTATCCAACAAAAATAGCAGTTAAAAATGGATACAAAATAAAAACTATTAATAAATTAGAAAATAAAATTAAACATAAAATCACTAATACAATTCCCAAGAACACTACATTTAAAAATTCACCTATTAATAATAATATAAAATATACAACCTTCACTTATTACGGAAATATAACTCAAAAACTAAATAAAATATTTAAAGATACTAATTTAAAAAAAATATCTTATAATACAGATAATATAATTTTTAATAAAATAAAACCTAAAACTAAATCCAATACTCACAATAAAAATGGAATATATAAAATAGAATGTCCAGATTGCAATAAATTTTACGTGGGCCAGACGAAGAAAAAACAACGAGTTAGATTCGTTCAACACCGCAGTGCATATTTAAAACCAAATATTTATAAATCTAATTTAGCCACACATTGTCTAAATAATAACCACCAGTTTGCAAACATTGAAAATATAAAATTAATTAAAAACATACAAAAAGGCCAAAAAATGAATATTTGGGAAAATCTTTACATTTACAAACACAATAACAATAATTTATTAATTAAAGAACAAACCCCCCAAAAAAAAAACAAGACGATCTATTTAAAATTATAAATTTACTAAAAAATAAAAATGAATAAAATATAAACAACAAAATTTCAAATAGAACCGAGAAAACAGCTGCTGAATAAAATAAACATTAAAACAATCGTCAACTAATCGACCTTAAATCGATTATCAGTTATTTTACACTAAAATCGATACAAATTCGATTATTCATTAATTTTATATTAATAGAATTATTTCGATTGTTATTAATTTACTTAGAAACCTCTGATGATACTGATATTTTTCAGTGAAACGTGCGTCAGGTGTTAAAAAGAATGTACGAAATTATACTACTTGCAGAAGAAACAAATTGAAAACATCACAAATTTTATATATATATATATATATTTCATTACTTTCTGCTACAGTCCGTTTCTTGATGTATATAATACTATAATACTTATAACTATTTTACCTCAAGATGTATTTTTCCTTTAGGGACATGTTTCGGGAGATCCTGTTCTCCCATTTTCAACCTTTGCCATCTTGCTTCTGGTGCAGTATTTGTGTGTTGGCTTCTGGATGTTATTATGGTGGTTTGTTGGTCTTTGGTCCTTCAATGTTGCATTATTGTGTGTGGTTGTGGTATCTGTTTTTGTATTTTGTGTATTTTCGATGTTGAGTGCTTTGAATATTGTGTCATGTTTTGTATTGATTTGTATTTGTTCTGGTATTAATTTGTTTTGTGTTTTATGTTTGTAAATCTGTAAATTTTCCCATATGTTCATTATGGTGCCTTTGTGTGGTATATGTTTTATTAGTGTTACATTGGTTATGTCTGGGAATTCATGTCCTGTGTTTATTGCATGTGTGGCTAAATTGGATTTATATATGTTTGGTTTTTTGTATGCATTTAGGTGTTCAAAATAACGTTTTTTCAGCTGTTTTTTTGTTTGTCCTATATAACATTTATTGCAATCTTGGCATTCAATTTTGTATATACCGTTGGTTGTTGTATTATCTTTGTTGTGTGAGTTATTTAGATTTTGTAATTTATTTTTATTAGTTTTGTATGCTATTTTTATATCTGTGTTTTTAAATAGTTTTGTTAGTTTTGACATTTTATTATTTATATATGTGAATGTGGCCCATTTTTTGTTGTTGTTATTATTTATGTGTTGTTCAGTTTGATTAATTCTTAATTGTTCAGTTTTTATTTTGTATTTGGTTTTATTTTCTATTTTGATCATAGTATTTTTATTGTATCCATTTGCATAACCAATTTGGTATATTATATTTCTTTCTTTGTCAGTTTCTTGTTTGTTTAGGGGTATTTTGTACATTCTGTTAAATAACGAATAAAATGCTGCCATTTTATGTTGTGGTGGGTGGTCAGAATGGTTAGGTATAATGATGTTAGTGGAAGTTGGTTTTCTATATATTGCATATTGTATGTGTTTGTTGTATCTTGTGATGGTTATGTCTAAATAGTTGATTTTGTTATGTTTTTCTTTTTCTTCTGTGAATTGTATTTTGGGATGTATGTTATTGATTTGTTTCAGTATGTTCTCTGCATTTGTGTTTTTGTTATTTGATACATATAGTCCATCATCTACATATCTTATCCATATGCCATCTGGGTCATGTGTTTTTATGATATTTTGTATTTTGGTGTCTATATGTTGTAGGAATATTTCTGCTATTATGCTTGATAATGGTGATCCCATTGCTAAACCTTCTTTCTGTTGATAAATTTTGCTATTAAATTCAAAGTAATTTTGTTTTAGTATTAGTTGGAGACTATTTTTTATTTCGGTTATATATTGTTTGTTTTCATTTTGTTCTATAAGTTTGTTTATTATTATGTCAATTGTTTCTTCTACTGGGATATTAGTGTACATGTTTGTTATGTCATATGATGTGAAAAATGTATTTTCATTTATATTTTTTATTTTTAGTTTGTCTATTAATTCGTATGTATTTTTTATGTTATGATGGTTATTTGTTAGATGGTTATTTTTTAGTTTTTGTGCTATTATTCTTGCTATTTTGTATGTAGGAGCTTTTTTGAAATTGATTAATGGACGTATTGGGTTGTTTAATTTGTGTATTTTTATTAGGCTGTTCATTTTAGGTGGTTCTGGATTATTGTTTATATATATGTCTATGTTTTTATTGTTGAAAATGTTTTTATTTGTTTTTATTAGTTTTATTGTTTGTTTAAGATAGTTTTCTGTTGGGTTTTTATCTAGTTGTACGCATTTATTATTGTTGATGAAGTCTTCGGTTTTTTTGATGTAGTCTGTTTTATCAATGATTACTGTTGCTTGACTTTTGTCTGCTTTAGTTATTATTAAATTATTGTTCTTTACTTTATTTTTAATTTCTTTTATTGTTTTATTGTTTTTCTTTTGTTTATCTTTGTTTTTCATTTCGCTAGTGATTATTTTTTTAATTATATGTGTTGCTTCTGTTCTTTTTTCTTCTTGTATATTGTCTTTTATTAGGTTAATGGCAAATTCTGTTTCTACTATTAAATTTTCTAGATTTTTGTTTGCATTTTGGGTTATGTTAGTTTTTTACATATTGTTTAAATATTCTGTTTCTTTTTTGTTAAATTCTGTATTGCTGAGGTTAATGGTTCGAGGGTAAAATGTGTGTTTATTTTTGTTTTTTTGTTCTTGATTTTTGTTTTGTTGTTTTAATGTGTTAAGTTTTTTGTTAATTGTATAAGTCTTTTTGTTTTTCTCAAATCTTATTTTATTTTCTATGTTATTGTATTTATTGTTCCAAGTGATTGGATGTAATAAATTTGTTAGCTCTAAGTGTAGTTTGTATATGTCTAGTGTTATGCTATTTTTCTTACTGTATAATTGATTAATTTCGTTTTGTATCCATAGCCTTTGTGCTTGTTTTATAGTTTTTTGTGCAGTCATATTTTTGTTGTTTGTGTTTATGTTGATGTATTTAGGTTTTAATTTATGTTTTTGGCATTGTCTATTGAAGTATATGTTTATGTTTGTGTTCATTAGTTGTTTTTTTCGTGTTTGAAATTTGTTTAACAATTTGGTAATGTGGTTATATGGAATTGTGGTTATGTTGTTTGTGTACATGTTAATGTATATTTATGTGAGAGATGATTTGTTATCTGTTATTTGGTAGTTGATTTCACTTATTTGCTATTCACTTCAATATTTTTTTCTTCACTATACACTTTTGTTTTTGCTTTGTTTTATAACCTCACTTTTCGTTTTTTCACTGTAAATGAAAATATAAATGTAAATGAAAATACATTTTTCACATCATATGACATAACAAACATGTACACTAATATCCCAGTAGAAGAAACAATTGACATAATAATAAACAAACTTATAGAACAAAATGAAAACAAACAATATATAACCGAAATAAAAAATAGTCTCCAACTAATACTAAAACAAAATTACTTTGAATTTAATAGCAAAATTTATCAACAGAAAGAAGGTTTAGCAATGGGATCACCATTATCAAGCATAATAGCAGAAATATTCCTACAACATATAGACACCAAAATACAAAATATCATAAAAACACATGACCCAGATGGCATATGGATAAGATATGTAGATGATGGACTATATGTATCAAATAACAAAAACACAAATGCAGAGAACATACTGAAACAAATCAATAACATACATCCCAAAATACAATTCACAGAAGAAAAAGAAAAACATAACAAAATCAACTATTTAGACATAACCATCACAAGATACAACAAACACATACAATATGCAATATATAGAAAACCAACTTCCACTAACATCATTATACCTAACCATTCTGACCACCCACCACAACATAAAATGGCAGCATTTTATTCGTTATTTAACAGAATGTACAAAATACCCCTAAACAAACAAGAAACTGACAAAGAAAGAAATATAATATACCAAATTGGTTATGCAAATGGATACAATAAAAATACTATGATCAAAATAGAAAATAAAACCAAATACAAAATAAAAACTGAACAATTAAGAATTAATCAAACTGAACAACACATAAATAATAACAACAACAAAAAATGGGCCACATTCACATATATAAATAATAAAATGTCAAAACTAACAAAACTATTTAAAAACACAGATATAAAAATAGCATACAAAACTAATAAAAATAAATTACAAAATCTAAATAACTCACACAACAAAGATAATACAACAACCAACGGTATATACAAAATTGAATGCCAAGATTGCAATAAATGTTATATAGGACAAACAAAAAAACAGCTGAAAAAACGTTATTTTGAACACCTAAATGCATACAAAAAACCAAACATATATAAATCCAATTTAGCCACACATGCAATAAACACAGGACATGAATTCCCAGACATAACCAATGTAACACTAATAAAACATATACCACACAAAGGCACCATAATGAACATATGGGAAAATTTACAGATTTACAAACATAAAACACAAAACAAATTAATACCAGAACAAATACAAATCAATACAAAACATGACACAATATTCAAAGCACTCAACATCGAAAATACACAAAATACAAAAACAGATACCACAACCACACACAATAATGCAACATTGAAGGACCAAAGACCAACAAACCACCATAATAACATCCAGAAGCCAACACACAAATACTGCACCAGAAGCAAGATGGCGAAGGTTGAAAATGGGAGAACAGGATCTCCCGAAACATGTCCCTAAAGGAAAAAATACATCTTGAGGTAAAATAGTTATAAGTATTATAGTAATATATATATATATATATATATTGTAATAAAACTATTATAGGGAGTTCTTCTTAAATCAACCCCACGTTGGAGTCGTCAATTTGTAATAAACTAAGTATGTGAGGTACTAGCGAAACGTCCATCTTATTCAAGCCCCACTGTTGTAAGCCAATTTTGTAAAGAACTACTTGTTAATTATGTGAGGACGTATATTATATTATATGCTGCACGCTGGAAGCGTCAAATTGTAAAGAAATCTTGTCTATGGGTGTAATTAGTTATAGGAGACTCCTGTGTATCAAACGCCAAGTAATACGTTGCAGGTGGCAATTCGTAACAATTAAAATGTTGTTACCTGGTTTAATGAATATGTTATTAATAAATATATCTTTCGGTTGTGACCGATGAGACCTTCAGAAAATAGATTATTAAGCAAACAAAATTATAATTATGTTCCTTGAATTTATAATCATACTACTCTATAGATTTAACTTAGTTTTCAGTGTTTGTGTACTATTAGCGATATGTATGGAGTATTGACTGAATGTAAGGGGGGTCAACCCTAGTCACTCGATGTTAGAAAATCCCATTCAAATTTTGTATTAAACACCAGCTAGTTCAGCAATCTCCCGTCCCACCAGCTGCAAACGTCGAGCGCTGTTACTTGTAATAAGCGTACTTATAGGTTAGTTATTCATTGAGTTTGAATCAACCTTTTTGTAAATTATTCCGACCACTACATATAGTATTTATTCTGCAATAACTTCAAACGTTATCTTATACAATAAAGATACTTTATTTATTCTCTCTATTAATTCACAGTCCACGTTATCTCAAAAAAAATAATAATACGATCAAGTCGATCATACAGAAATATATCGATTATTAATTACTCAAATTCTATAAACATATACGCATGAAAATAATAATAAATAATTCTTATCCCAGGGTTCGTAAAGTTCTTGGAACCATTAGTAAGGCCAGGTAAAATGCATAATTAAGGTTGCTCAATTTACAAAACAAAATTATTTATTCTAAATATAATGAAATTAAAAATAGGTTGTTTTTTTTTTTACCAACCTGACGAAAACTTCGACTGGCGGTGGATGTTTGTAAACAGTTGCCAAAATTCAGCTTATCTCGTCTTCATCCAGTGAAAATGCTCTGGTTTTCAATAAAATTGATGGTGACGTGTACTGGTAAACCCTCAGGAAATCTTCGGGCTTCTGTTCTTCTTTTATGATCTTAACAATTCTCAATTGGAATTAGGATCCCAGCTTCTTCTGCTGCCAGTGAAGGTTATCTCTGCCAAACTGAGTCTTCTGGTATTTTCAATAATTCCGTTAGTTCAGGCTTTAATTCTTTTTACTGCTCTTCATTTTATAGAAGGAATTGGTTTAATACCGAATCCAGCGGAATTATTTGGTGAATGAGGTGAGAGGCTTTCAATTCTTTTTAGATGTATTCATTTACAATTTGGAAGGTTATTTAATTTTTATTACTCATTAGCATTAAATTACAATGATTTTTCAAAAAGGGTTTTTCAGTTTTGACTCATATTTCTTCCAATTTTATTATTCATATTTTTTAAATATATCGGTCCATCTCAACCTAATAGCTTGTAACAATCAGAACGAATAAATTCAAATCAACAACTTCTGTACATTTCAGTTGCCTTAACAACCACGTTTTCTATATATCCTTGAGCCGGCATTATAGAATATTACTACTCTTTTCCAATAAAATACTCCATGCTTGGATTAATATTAAATCACCTAAAATTCTCCCCTAACCTTCCTTCTTAAACAGTAAATGTTTTACCATAGTTTCGTTGGACTGGGTTTCTTAAAAAGGTATTAATTTCCTTTCACTAATATGGAATTTAGGCCTATAGATTTTCTTACAACCGTTATAACATTATTTGGTTTTTTAACTTAATTTTCTTTTACGTGACCTACTGTACAATTAATTATTGGTTAAATTGTTAATTACATTAATTTTAATTTACTGGTAGCTACTTTATTACATTAGTTAGCTGGTTCTGGAACTCTTCATTAATTTATAATATAATTGTCAGAACTACTTGTTAAACATGAAACACTGGTCACCCTCCTGGCCCAGTTTATCAACATTAATTAAAACAACAGTATTATTCAACTTTATACAATACTTAGAACTTAGTATAATGCCTAACACTGGTAACTATACTTGATTGTATAAAGACAAATTTAACATAAACACAACCATAATCTTTGATGAAGTATTACTATTAAGCAACATTAGTTCATTTTTAGCATACTCAAAATACAACATAAATACTCTGTAGACCTTAACATGTTACAGTACAAACACAAGCATGTTATTATATTTAACTATTCATTGGTC
The DNA here is from genome assembly GCA_034769895.1 of Magicicada septendecula. NCBI lineage: Eukaryota > Metazoa > Arthropoda > Insecta > Hemiptera > Cicadidae > Magicicada > Magicicada septendecula. The sequence goes on from CM068368.1 coordinate 129,988,083, forward strand.
TGGTTTTTTATATATTTAACATTAGTCATTGCCTCTTTTAATTTGAGGTACTTCTCAGACACATTAGCTACTGAACAACCTTAATTCAGGGTATGGTCCTTGACCATGTTTCATTCAATTTTTATGTAACGTTGGGGGACCTCAACTATGTTACGTTACAATATATATATATTGCGACAGTACAAATAAGTAATGTACTGAGCATTGAATATAAAAATTTAAATATACCTAATAAACTGTAAATAATTAATAATATATTAGAAATAAGCATGTCAGGGATTGCAAGCTTGGCTCAGACAAAAATATGAACAGGTGTTTCGACCTGAATCGACGTGCACACACACACAAATGTAACTGAAAGTGTGTACACCAGTATTTTGCTAGTGTGTGTGAACGCAGGTCTATGCAGGCGAGTTTACCACCCCAAGATGAATAATTGCATAATTACTGTTTTTCCGTAATTATTCATAAACTATAATTAAGAAGTAAAATCCAAAAACACAATAAAATGTAAGAAAATTTACTAAATACTGTGTACGAAAACCACGTGAAAGTGCCACACCGTACGAGTGTAATAGTGAAATAACTGTGTACAAATCGAAAGGGTTAAGTTGCAATGTCCAAAATTACAGTGAACATGTGTTGTAAAAATAGTTATAAGATAAGTATAAGAGTATACTTACAGGACTCTGCAATTCGCAGAAATATAAGAAATAGCGAAATTGACAAGGAGTGGGGGAACTGAACCCAGAAACAATTTCAGACATGTCGATTTCGTACCACTGCAGGTGTTGACCAAGACATGGGTATAAATAGGACACACAAGCTACAGTGGTTCTCTTTCTTAAATCATCCACGGTGCAGCGGGAGCTTCTGCCCGTCCGCACAGAATATTTAAATTTTTGTAAATAGTTTCATCCTTCCAGTTACATACAGTTATGTAACTGGATTGTAACACAAACAATTTTTAAGTAGTAACAAAATTACATAAGAAGATCCACATAAGAAGATCAACTGACGTCCGAAACAGCACGAGGAGAAGTTCCAGAGAGCGATACGACGCTGGACAGAGAGAGAGTCGACGCTGGACAAGAGGAGAAGAGAAAGGCGACGCTGGACAGAGAGAGAGAGAGAGAGAGACAGTCGACGCTGGACAACAGGAGAAGAGAGAGGCGATGCTGGACAAGAGGAGAAGAGAGAGGCGACGCTGGACAAGAGGAGAAGAGCGAGTGATGCTGAAGTTCGAGACGAGGACAATTACAGAGGGATCCAATGATTGAGTATGATTGACAACGATAAGGTGATAAACAACTTATTTATCTCTTAATCGAACAATTAACGTAAAGACAATTAAGGACATTCTTGTTCTATTTAAAAGTAAGAGTCAATATGATTATCTTCTAAAACTTCCGGGCTGAAAGGCCGTGGTCGAGTGCTTGATATACTGCTAAACGTTTCGGCCGCACCACCGGTGGCCATCTTCAGTAGCGAAAAAATTGTGTTCGAATAGATGACACACTAAACATGTCTCCCAATGAACTGGGAACAAACAACGGTTGCTTGTTCCCAGTTCATTGGGAGACGTGTTCGGCGTGTCATCTATTCGAACACAATTTTTTCGCTACTGAAGATAGCCACCGGTGGTGCGGCCGAAATGTTTAGCAGTATATCAAGCACTCGACCACGGCCTTTCAGCCCGGAAGTTTTAGAAGATAATCATAATGACACCGGCCGTGAAAGCCTACGTACTAAGAGTAAGAGTCAATGTTTATTGTAAAATTTGAATTAAAATCATAGATGTTATTGAAATAAGATTAACGTAAACAAGAGCTCAAATTAGTACTGAAGTGAAAAGAATACAAAGCATTTAAGTAAAAATTAGCGTTTGATATAAATCAGTACTGAGAAACAAAAGATAAATTCAGTAACTATTGATATTTTTGAGTTACATTGCAATATATAAGAAAATATTTAAATATTGATATTTTGAAACACACTAATTGACTGAGTAGTCTGGAAATGAGATTTTTCGTTAATACAATAATTAGTAGAATAGAATATTTAGTCAGTAAGGATGTATATAGCATAAGCCTTACGGCATAATAACGAAATAATAACGAATGTTTTAAGTCGAAGTAAGTGCCAGGTGCACAATTTTATTAATATCAAATAAATTTGAAATACCGTTACAAGTTACATAGAGTTCTTATTACAGATACACCTGAAACCCAAATTAAATTATATTTATTGTTACATACATTGTCGCTTCCAACGTGGAGCATCACAAATTTAAATTATATGACATTTGCAATGATGTATTGATACATAATTTTGTCGCCCTGGACTTGGGGCACGACATGCCTAAATTTGTGTACAAAAATTCGTTACATTTATTTGGCTCCCAAAGAACGTGGGGCTACACACATTTAAATCACAGTCAATACAGCAACTTGTATCGTTACATTTATTTGGCGTCCAAGATCGTGGGGCTCTGCAGAAAACAAATAAATTTATATTTGCAGTATGTATCGTTACAATATATATATATATATATATATATATATATATATATATATAAGTACTATCTTTCTTCCAGTTGTGGTTTTAATCATGGTAATGTGTTGTTAGGGTCATCTAATAGTAAATAATGTTCATCTATTATTCACATTAGTAAGTGTTTGTGAAGTTTGCTAGTGTGAGAGAATTCTTCATAAAAGACTTTCTAGAAACATTTGTATGATGCTTAGAGAGAATATTAAAATTTTTATGCCTTAGTGTTGGTTTATTATGTTTTTTAATTGATGGCATGGTAACAGGAGAGACATGTTTTCCAAACTTAAGGAATCTGCAGTTAACGTATGTACACAAATATTTTGTTGCATAGTGTGGTATTGAGAAAAATAAAAATTCATATGTTTTTGTGACGCTTGATAAATTAATTTTTTAACTTTCAGATCCCAGGTTCGACTATGAAGTGATAACACAAGCCTAGAATTACTTTACCAAATGTTCTTTTTTTTAATGTGAGAAGCATGCTGTCAAGGAATATATTCATTAATTGTGTGCATCGACATACTTGGAAGTTTTTGCACCATAAGTATGCCACATTCATGATGACACACACACACACACACACACACACACACACACACACACACACACACACACACACACACACACACACACACACACACACACACACACACACACACACACACACACACACACACACACACACACACACACACACACACACACACACACACACACACACACACACACACACACACACACACACACACACACAGAGAGAGAGAGAGAGAGAGAGAGAGAGAGAGAGAGAGAGAGAGAGAGAGAGAGAGGGAGAGGGAGAGAGAGGGAGAGAGAGAGAGAGAGAGAGAGAGAGAGAGAGAGAGAGAGAGAGAGAGTTGTACTGTTTTGTCTGGCTTTCCGTAAGATAATTTTTAAGTATAATAGAGCTGGTGCCTCCAACCTAGATCTAGAAATTTTAGCCCCCCCCCCAAAAAACCTGACAAGTTACCTTAACAATACAGTATGTACACAAGTGTGTGTAGGGGCCACGTGCATACATGTTCGTCCATGTATTTTCATTTTATTGCTATGTATTCATACCAATATAGTACATGTACTTATTGCTATAGTGCATGCCAATATAACTGTGTAGTATTTTTGGTGGAAACTTGAAAAACAATAAAAATATTTTATAGTAACTTTTACTGATACATAGAACACATTGATCAGTAAAATTATAAATTATTATAAGTCTTTAGAGTAGTAATGGAGTATTTAAATCCGTTCAGTAATTTTAGAGATAGTTTTAGAGAGGGAGAGATTAGAAAGTTTGCTACAACCCTCATAATTAAAAATAGAAAGGGTATGACAAATCCATTAAAATAATTTTTTTTCTCGTTGACTTACTGCACATTCCATTCTTTTATCAGTGCTGATATCCGAGCTGAGGCTTCTGTGCGTTGATGGCTAACATTTCCAGATCATCACTGATTCTTTCCAGCCTAATTCAACTTCTTAAATAGCTTTTGGAATATGACTTTTAGCGCAGTGTGCAAGTTGCTATGGTGGAGATGATTACATGTCTTCTGCACATTTTTTTGATGAACAGTTGATTTTCTTACTTCCCATTGACCGAAGAGCAAACAGGCTGATGTGTGTTGTTGTAATTTGCTGGGTACTTCGATTGGTTTCAACAAACCTTGCTAGTCCTTGATACCCATTGCCCATCCAGTTTTACATTCACCATCAGTTTTGCACAAGTAGAAATTATTAATAAATTTAGGTAGCTTTTCATTTTTTTTTCTTTTAAGGCTGTCATACTGCAGTGAATGTTTTGTAATTGTTAATAGAGAATCTTCTTTCCATCTTTGGGAATTGAGCTATTTGGTTGAAAACTTCTAATTTAACAGGAAAGTTTTTGAGTGCATCAGGTAAGTTAAAATTTGCAATATGAGCTTTATTAGTGGAATTTTGCTATGTAAGCAGACAAATAAATGAAATGGGCTTCATTGATGTGTGATTTAGTAGTAAGATCTTGGATGTCATCAAAATTCAAGTTGTTTGTGGATGTGGAGGGAAGGTAGAATCTTCTGACACACTATTACTTTGTGGGATTGTTGATGAGGTTTCAAAAACAGGAACAGAGTTCTTGTTGCCAGGATTTAATGTATCAAAGTCATATATTATGTCACAGTCAGTGGAAGTTTCAATTAGTGAAAATAAAATAAAATAGATTAGTTTTGATGAAAATAAGTTATCAACAGGAATTGAATTCATAAGAATCAGTTAGTTAATAAAGGAAACCACGTTATGTATTAAATCGATCTAATATAAATAACAGGCCTATAATATGATTTTATTTCATATCATGACCGTTAAATAACGTATTCAGGTACTGTTGTACCAAATTTAGCTTAGTTACAAAGCCTTCAGTTAATTTAGCTTCAGCTTCACTTAGGCCTACCTAGTTTAGCCTCAGCCTCCAAAATTGAGGATCCGACCTTATCTCAGCCGCTGATGAGATATGACTGGCAACTAGAAATGATGTAATTTTCTGTTTTGTTCTTTGTAATGATTCTACCAGTAAAATAATTTGCACCACACCTCTTATCGTTCCACTTAGCTTTATTTTTGTTTTTTACAGTTTGGTATGGATCATAAACTGTACAAAATATTTGTTAAGTGATGTAATCCAAAAAATACACAACACACAATAAGCTCTACACAATAACCAAACTTGTGAATCGCCACTGGATAAATAATAAGCACCCTTATACAGTATTACCAATAGCAAACATCATGAACAAATTGTATAGACCTACTTTGGAAATGAATGAGTGAACCGTATGTAGGCCCTACTATTTTTTATGTGGTTCATTAATGTATTTTTGGTGGGTGATTTGCCTAGTCCAGTTTCTTTTTAGACTTTTTTATTCTAATCTAGTCTTTTTTTCTGATCCTTGTGTAGTCTCCCACATCTTTCATAAATCCATAACATTCCGGAAGTAGGAAGTAGCGAGTTAATAATGATGTCAAGGCTGAAATGTGTCACTCATATTGAATCTTGCTAATGATGTAGCAACAAAAATTTAATAGACATTATAACTAACCACTAACAAATGACAGCATAAAAAATTAATATTTTATAAGTTAGTTTTATTTGTAAACATTTTTTATCCTTTCTATTGTAAATATATAATAATGGCTCCCATGTGTACCACCGAAGTAGCTTAAGAGTTAGGCAGGGTAGGATGCCTTGTGCAATAGATTTCTGTTGTTACCTATTATTAAATTTATTTTAGTGATCCGAACTTGTGCACTGGTTTTTGCATGCACTAAAATATACTAAAATATGTGGTACAACACAGAAAAGACCAGCATTGCCCTGGTGACCCATATTTTTTTCATATTTTAAAGTGGTACTTTTATGTTTTGTAGAGATCAACTTAGTAAGTAGACCCAGAACAAAAATCAATAATTTCTATGTGTCATGAAATACAATGTTTTCTATGTAACTGTGTAGTTTTTTTGTTACAGGCTGACAGTGGATGGCAGATCAAATATGTGTTTGCTGTAAGGCAGGGACAGAGACTAAATATATGCTTGATGTGCATCTAATTGTGTATGTCATATCAACATTATAAGTATTAATTATAATCATAACATTATGTAACTATTGTATACATGGATTGTTAATTGTCAGATGTTGTGTATAAAAATGAAAACTCTATATAGTAATTTATCTGTACAGATGTTGTTTAAATTCTAATTTTATATATGTGTATATTTAATTTAAAGTACTGAATAATATGGTTTTTATTGTAATGTTAAATATCCGAAATTTGTGGGCCTTTAAACAATTTATGTCAATTAAGCATATGAAATTTTATGAAACTATAAGTTTAAAAAATTACCCTGAAACAATAGAAATATTTTGACATTTAGTAATATGAAGTAATATATATGAAGCAAAAAAAAAAAAGAAAAGCATCACTTTAATCATAATTTTTTATTGTGTGCGCATGCGCGCACACGCGCGCGTACACACACAAAACACTTTATTCCTGTCTTCGATGATTGTAAGGTTAGATTTCTAAATCCATCTTGGGTTAGTCGTTTGAATGTTTATCATTCAATTGATTTTTTGTTTGTATATTTCGTGTGGCTCAACTCCTGGACATCATAAACAAGAAAAGGTGGTTTTGAATAATTTGGATCTTCTTTGTGTAGGTATGTTTACACTGCTTAGTTTTATTGACAATCCAAATTGAATCAAGCACATTTCAACCATGTGAACGGAATTCAACATAACTGATTATCCAAATTGAAGACTGAAATAAATGAAATGAAATAATTTCATTCAGTTTCACATTGGAACACGTGTTGAAATCTGTATTCTCACATTCATTAAATAGAACTAGATTGCATGATGTGATCAGTGAATCATGTCTTAACATTTAAATAAATGTCAATTGAATGCAAATCTGAAATTCATAGCTGCAAACTAACGTGTTGTATGTTACAATGTTATCTGTTATATGAGATGATCTTTTTGATGATGTTCACGCTGCTTGAGTAATTCTCTGGTGACTTCAAGTAGGTTTTTTGAGTGCTATATAAATTTTCATGTAAACACCAAAATTGTGTGGTTTGAAGGTTTGGTTTTGATTTGGACTCACGTTCAATTTTGTGAGCTTATTTGAGCTTTGCTATTGGTTTTACTACTTTCGTGAGACAGGATGCACTGTGCCACAGGGGTCCTGAACTAAGTTTAAATTGAAGGTCAAAGCACCTCCGATTTTTTGTTGTTGTTTGGTTTCTGGATGTATTTATTGTAACTTAGACTATTTTAAAAAAAATCCCCGTGCTGTTTTTTCAAACGTTAATTTTAACAGTTAAAAATAAGTTTTTCACATATTTTTGAAAAAAAAAAAGATATATTTGTATAATATTTCTCGCAACGGGCACTAAAAATCTTGAAACTAGTTTCACTCACAATCAAAAGTTATTGTGTGTACTGTTTAATAACAAAAAAATATATATGTATGACAAATTTTTTTTTTTGGATTGCATGAGTTTCATTACTTTAATTGACTGAAAAAATAATATTTCCAGAACAAAGTATATACAATTTATTAGGCATGTAAATTTACATTACAAGTACAGTGTAAATAATGTTTTTTAGCTATAATAAATTAAATTGTACAAATATTAATGTGTAGAAAACATTAAATATGACAACTATTGTACTTGCGCACGGCTTTCAGCAATTTAACCCTAAACTCAGGGTTGATACTTTTAACTTTGTATTTAGCCCATGTCTTCTGAAAATCAGAATGCACAGATTCCATGGCCTGTTCACTGAAGAAACCAAGTCCCCAAGTCCTCTGTGCATTCAATTTGAACAGAAATAGGCGACATGAAAAAATCACTGCATGAACTTTCAGAGTAATATTAATTTTCAAATTGACGTAACTCTTACGGAATTGAATTACATAATCTTCAAACTTTGGATTGAGAACTGTTGCAGAACAAGAATTGACAACATCTTGAAAATCCTTTAAACACTTGACATATTTCAAACAACCAATATTGCAGTTTGCGCGCAGCACATCCACTTTATCCAAGAGGATTTTGCAAGAATTGCCTGCAAAAGCAGGAGTTCCGTGAGTTATCTCTTGTGCAACACAGCATGTCTTGGCCCAAGTCAAACTATCTTCCTCAAATTCGATTAACATGTGTTTAAATATAATATTAACTACACCAATCAGTAAGTGTAGTTCCGGTGGCAGTATTATATCAATTATTTCAGTGTTTTCATTACCTGAAATAATCGGAGAATATTTGCAGTTCTTATAGTGTTTAGCGTTTCCTTTATTACTTCCTGCTTTTCCCCAGGCATCATAATTTTCTAAACAGTCCCCAGTTGTTCTATATGCAGCACATACATTTAATTTGTCTTTAAAGCAGTACACCATGTGCAAGGAAAACTGCTTGCGCGTGACATAATACCTGTTAGCATATTTGCAAGTTTCAAGTCTGTGGCAACAGTTCCTTCAAATTCATTGATACCTAAAAGTGCCCATAGCATTAAAATATTATCATAATTTTCTTGCGTACATGGTGCCAACCCCAGTAAAAATAACTTTTTGACTCCAGAATCCTTAAACTTTTTAGCTGCAACACCTTGTTTATAAGACTGGCGAAGGAGGATTTCACTTTCACAGTTCGATTTGTCAACTGACTGAACTGAAAGACAGACTTTCAAGAAACCTACACCACCATGTATCCCAAACTTCAAATGAATTTACTCAAGTTGGCTATTTCCTTTTACATATTCAATTAACCCCTTTAAATTATTACAGAACACTACAGTTTCTATAACATTATTTTTTATATTATCTTTGACATTTACAAAATCACAGTTTTTGACGTCAAAGTATGAATCAAGTGTGTGATTTAAAGTAATCAGTTTCTGTGTCAAATTTGGTTCAAAAATTTTGTGATTCATTGTAGCAACGTGATTAGAAGAAGAAATCCCACGAATCATTTTGGAGGAAAGAGAAAAATTGGTTTTTATTTTTGACATATCTTCGACACTAATTTGCTGTCGCCTTAACCTTGGTTGTTGTGATTTAACAGAAACCATCAGTTGCTTACCATCCACTTGAGAAAAGTTATTTTCCCAACATCTTTCTGTGTATTATTAGATTTTTTTTATAGAAATATATTTTATTAGTTCACATACTAAGTGTTCTTTCACTGTAGGTAGTAATGAATTTTTATGTGTTCTTTCAAGTTGTTATAGTGGTTTGAAGAATTACAAATATGTTGTTTTCCTCTTGAAAGTTCTAAAAGACACTTTGTGCACTTTTTATTTGTTAATTTTTTAGGTTTTTTACCAGATACCTGAATGTTTTTTAAAAAATTAGGATGTCCTGGGTTCCTCACTAACTCGCACAAACTACACTCGCAAGGTTTTGCAAATTTCGATCTTGTATTTTTGCGTATAGATTGGAAATGTGAATAGTCTGGTAACTTTATACTTGTTTTATTGTATATTATTAACACATATATAAACATTTATTTTACAAGCACTACATACAACTGATGGAAGTAACATGTTATAATTCTATAACATTTTCAGTTTTTCCTTTTTTCTTGAGACAGAATAAACAAATCCTCATGGGATTTTAAGAATGACTTCCAGCATGATCTTTAGATTTATTCAACATTTTGAAAAAAAAGTTCCGCAGCAATCACGAACACTCAGATATATTATAAAACAAATAATTATTGAGATTTGAACTGTTTATACAACCACTCTTTTAGGTCAGTGAGCTAAAACTAATAATCATTGTTGTGAGAAAAATAAGCTTCTCCGTTCTTTTCCTTTGTGTTTCCATGGTTATGTTTCTAAACATAGTATAATTGCTGACATGTATTGTGTGTCCGTGGGATTATTTTATATTTGTTTCTAAGAACAAAGGCACAATGGTGCAGGCAAGCAAATATATCAATTTTTCAAAAATACGTGAAAAACTTATTTTTAACTGTTAAAATTAACGTTTTGAAAAAACGGATCAGGGTATTTTAAAAAAATAGTCTTTAGTTATATTAAATACATCCAGAAATCAAACAAAAGGAAAAAATCCAAGGTGTTTGACCTTCTATTTAAACTTGGTTCAGGATCCCTGTGTATGGATTTTACAGCACATGACTTTAAAGGAAAATGCTGTGTTATAATAGGCAAGACTTTGTCATATTTACTCAAAAAATATGGTTTGTAGGTAGCTTTTAAACATTATTTTTCATATAAAATGTTTGCAGAAACTTGAAGATTTGAAATTATTTTTAAATTAATGTCTAAGTGTACAGGTACTCATACTCATACAGGCATGTCTTCAAGTAATGTAGTTAATACAGATATTATTGTTGTTTAAGATTTTTTTGCATTTGCATTTGAGACTATTTATGAGAATCTTTTTTTTTTTAGGTTTTTAAACACAAAATGATGTTAATGTGATATACATAGAACATTCTGTAACAAAATAGAGCGGCTGCTTATTTTAATTTTATTTTTCCAGTGTTTTAACAGAGTATTTGTCATTTATAGTGTTAGGATATAGCATTATTTTGGGATCATAGATAAGGATTCAACCAATATGCAGCTAAGTTTTAATTTTGTGGTAACTTTTCTGTGTTGAATATCTAAATGTGAAAAAAAAACAGCTTCATGAATGCAAGTGAATGGCATTAAACAAAGGTAGTAATATTATTTTTTTGTATGTAAAAAGGAGGGTTTTTAATATATTTTTTATTAGTTTAAGTTTCTTCCTGTAGAACTACTTACAATAAACTTTTATGTTTTTAGTTCTAAGTTTGTGAAATTTTATTTCACATTGTTAAATTATTCACAGTGTGCTTATTAAAAAATGTTTAATACTTGTATTTTGTGTAAAGTAATTATCTGTGAAGGGTTAATTGATTTTCAGCATAGAGATGGCATGTCTTCATTAGCATGAAGTTGAGTTTAGAAAAAAACAATTCAAAGTCTTTTCAAAGGGTCGTATGTTTATTAACTAACGAAGGAAATTAATTCATAAACATTACATGTTTTCTTAAAACATTATCATTTTTGTGATCAATTTTATATTTTAATTAAAAAAGGATTAAAATTATAATTGTCAATAAAATCTTGTTTTAAAATTGCATAAGGTTGTTGTTACTATGTCAGATATGTGTTATATAATCTTTCATGTGATATTCAGTTTATCTGTTTGTGTAGGCCCCCTCTCTTGCCTTTTTTGCTGGGCTAGATAACCCTCTATCTAGTTATTTTTGTAAGGCAATAAAGGCATTTCAGAAGCCACAAACTGTTAGTTCGTGTGGAATAATTTATGCAAGTAAAACGTTAGCGAAAATATGTTTATAAAGTCAGACAATAATACATAAACAAAACAAGTTAAGTTGCAGTTTTTAATAAATGAAAGTTTGGCTGTCTGGGTGTCAAGATTAATCAGCTGCCTTAGGATACCTCATTACTTCATTTGACTGGAAATCACTGCTGGAGAAATATTGGTCTTGTCTGTATGGTCCAAGACAGCATGTTTAAGGAGGGAAAATTTGTGTGGAGCTATCAATCTCCCATACATCATTTCTGCTGATGATTGCAGAATTCTATGGGGTGTGATTCCAGAACAATGTAAAAATGTGTGCAGGCTTTCTGTCAAATTCTTTTCATCTAAGCTGATTGCTGCAAATTGTTTCTTGAATGTTTGAATATATCTTTCTCCCAGGTTTTCACTGAGTCACTGGAAGCACTCACTGGTCCAGTAGAGATTTCTGGTCAGAAAGATATACTAGCAGTGTAATAGATTTTTCTTACATCAGTAGAAGTAGTGCTGTGAATAATTGTTAAGTCTGAAAATGTTGAAGGTAGTACAGTGAAACTTTGATTAACCGTCACTCTTTTAACCGTCAGTTTCTGTTAACCGTCACTCTTTTAGCCGTCAGTTTCTGTTAACTGTCAGTCCATACTCTATGTACAGTAACCAGATTGCCGCGAAAAATCATCCTCGCTTTACTGCTGAGTGGCGGAGGAGCCGGAGTGGCGCACTATTGTTCTATTGATGTTCTTGGCCCGCCTAGCTATCGCACACGTGGTCAGTTTCAGTTGTGGCTGAGAAGCTGTTAACGTGCTCGGTGCTGTACGTTATTTGTTGCGTAGTGGCTTAATTGTTTCGGCATACGATAGTGACATTCACACCAGTAAGTTTTGTTGTTAAGGTTTCTTTCCTTTTCTGTTTTTGTGCAACAGCTAAAAAATGGCTGAAAACGTAAACGGGTCGTGTTAGATCTCAACCAGAAAATTGAGATTATTAAACGTTTGAAAAAAGGTGAAACTCCCACTAGTATTGCTCTCATTTACGGCGTTGGAAGAACCACAGTGGATGACATTAAACGCGATGCTGAAAAAATAGAACAACATGTTTCAAAAATGCAAAACATCGATGGAGATCCTAAGACTCGTAAAACCATGAAATCAGCAAAATATGACCAACTGGACACTGTTGTTATGTATCAATGGTTTATACAAGCACGGAGTCAAGGAATCCCACTTTCAGGCCCCATAATAATGGCCAAGGCGGTTGAAATGAACAAAAAACTTGACGGAGATCCTAATTTTAAAGCAAGCATAGGATGGCTCGATAAGTTTAAGTGTCGCCATGGCATTCGGAAACTAGACATTAGTGGTGAAAAACTTAGTGCAAATAGCGCAGTTATTGCCGAGTACAGAGATCAATTTAAAGAGAAAGTGGCCAAATTAAACCTCGTTAGGGAACAAGTGTACAATTGTGACGAAACTGGGCTCAATTGGAAAGCTTTACCACAAAAGACATTGGCATCACTTTCGGAGACATTAGCCCCGGGTTTTAAAGTCCAAAAGATCGGATCACTTTAATGGTTTGTGCAAATGCCACCGGCAATCACATGTTACCCCTGCTTGTGACTGGAAAAGCAAAAACACCTCGTGCATTCAAAAATTTTAATTTGAACGCATTGCCTGCTACCTATTACGCTCAAAAGAGTGCTTGGATATCTCAAGATATTTTTTCCGATTGGTTCCACATAGTGTTTGTGCCACAAGTTAGGGCTCATTTGGCTGAAATGCAGTTACCACAGGAAGCATTGCTGCTAATGGACAATGCTCCAGCACATCCCACTTGCGGAATTAAAAGTGATGATGGCAAAATAACATGCCTCTTCCTTCCGGCAAACACAACACCACTAATCCAGCCTATGGACCAGGGCATAATCGAAAACATGAAACGTCGTTATAGGAAAGCTTTTGTTGGAAGTTTGATTTCATCTGATGACGAAATGTCTGTAAAAGAGTTTTGGAAAACGTACAACATAAAAGATGCAATTTTCAATGTTGCTGCTGCATGGGATGATCTTCAAGTGTCAAATCTTAAAAATGGGTGGAATAAACTCTGGCCTGAAGCTAATGATGGCGAACCTAATGAAACTGGGAATGTTAGTGTTGACGAAATTGTGCAACTGTGCAATAATGTACCGAATGCTGAAGACATAACACCAGCAGAAGTAACAGAGTGGTTGGGATGTGACAAATTGGACGGAGGCTTTGACATTTTTAACGACGATGAAATTGTTTCCAGTGTGATTGACAACGAAGAAGAAGTAATTGACGAAGACGAGTGTTATATTTTGAATGTAAAAACTACGTTAAGCCATACAGAAGCAGAAACAATGTTATCAAAATGCATTGAGCTGTTTGAGGGGCAAGAAGAGGCAAACACAATGCAGATACTTCTCCTACATAAAGTACGGAACATTGCCGCTCAGAAAGCACGAACCTCGAAGAAACAAAAGAAAATGACAGACTATTTTAAAATTTGAATATGTATGTACGTCTAGAGCGTAAGTTCATGTAACAATATGTACAGTACATATGTTGTACTACATATATTGTACTTAATGTAAATTGTATATTGTTTGTTTCTGTAAAATAAAATACATGTATGTACAGTGTATTTCCAGTTCGTAAACGTGCATTTTTTATCATTCGTTCATATGCAATGGATGGGGGTGGGTTGTTGTTTAAGGTTTTTCTGTTATCCGTCTATTCGATTAACCGTCACGGTCCCGGTCCCGACCCTGACGGTTAATCGAAGTTTCACTGTACTGCCATTCTTCCTTATCCAGATTAAAGGTTTCAAACACAAATTTACCAATATTGTTATGTTTTTCAATATTAATAGTAAGAGAGGAAACCTGCTGTTACCGTCTTTGCTTTGTTATATCTTAGCACCACTTATAAAATAATTAACACAAGTGTAATATTAATAACGCATATTCAGATAAAACTAATCAGAAAGAAGTCAACAAAACAACAATCAGTGCTTAATAAATAACACAAATGTATGATTCAGTCGTCCTGGAATAGATACTAAATCAGCAATATTAGGAGTCACAGTTCTCAACTTTAAGGGCCATGTACACACATTTAATGTAGGTAACTTATGTACCTGACCTGCATTGTGTACACACTCACTTGCTTTCAAGCAGGTCAGGTCGAAGTGTCCAAGAATGTATGTGTATTGAAGAAAATCGTTAAGCACATTAGCATTGTTGATTTTGGCATTGGCAAGCCCAAAAGCAAAATTAAGAGCCTCCATGTTTTTGACTGTCAGTAACATATCTGCCAATCACTATAGATTTTTCATAGTTAACGATTAAAACTATGAAGCTATGGAAAAAGTCAACAAAACACAGAAAACAGTCATATTGAGATAAGGCTTCAGTTATGGAAAAAGAGTCAGGTGTATTGCATGAATTGTTAAAACTTATTGAACATATCTATATGTTTAGTTCCAAATATGTTTTATTTGTATTGATGCACTTGTAAAATAAAAAGGGTTTTCTTGTTTCTCTCTCTCACTTTTCTTTACAATCAGAGTAAAACATGTCTTCCTTATGTGCGATAGAGTTGGCAATTTTGGGAAAACATTTGCATGCCCTTGTGCATTGAACCCAATTTCTGTGGGAGGAATGATTTTGCTAAAGGTGACTACATTTTATTTATCATCATGGCTGTCTTTAGAAAAAACGGCTCTAATAGTTATCCTATGTTGTCAGTTGATTCTGTGTGTTGATAAAAAATTGTAACCTCTCATGGTCAGCATCAATATTAGTAAAATTTCCCAGGTTGATAGGCCACGGTCCATGGTGTCTGTATTGTGTGCCAAATGTTTCAATTATATCTTTTACATCCATCCTTAGCAGTGTGGGAACAGGTGTCTCAAATGCCCACATGGACTATTAATAAAGAAACAGCCAATTGAGATCTTACATAACTGAGGGGGGCTGTCATGGGTACAATTGAAACATTTGCATATAATGTGGACATTTTGAACCACAGCCTAACACCCTGGGAATTTTAGTAATATGGATGGTGTGTGTGTTGCAGTCACTTGATATGTAAGTGTGAGTTTATGATGTATTATTCATTTCTAAAGGTGTTAATTATTCAACTTAATACTTTGATGCCATGCCCTAAAAATGGCCAATTTTAGCGTAGGGTGGGCCTGTTTTGTGTATACTTAAAATGCTGTAGGTTTTAAACAATATAGTAAAAATATGTGTTATAGTGTTATAACAATCTAAGTGTCTTCTTTGAAATGTGTTCTGTATATGATTTTGGTGTGTGTGTTGCCTGTAATTGCTTTTCAAAAAGTATATGTTTTGGGAAAAATAAAAAAATTGGTGGAGACACGTGTGGTTGCTAGTAACTGAACAGTGGTATTGTTATTTGTTATAAAGACATTAAAACATGTGTTATGCATTGTTTCTGATATAATCAGTTTCATAAAATTGAACTTTTAATTTGTTGTATTGAATTCATTTAAAACGTTTTGCTCTATACTATGAAATTTTTGTGTAACCTCGTAATAACTAATACAAGAACGTAACACGCACAGTTTTCATCAGCTGTTGCTACAAAAATGAACGCGTATGCAATCTATTAGGTGGTCTAGATACTATAAGATCTGGTTTTGTTTCAAAATAGTTCCGCTGACATAAGTACAGAAACACATAGAAACAATACAACTGTGTAGTACGCGCACATTAATCAACGGCCATTGCATTCTCAGAAGTTTTCAAAAGGCGCCAGTTGATGTCCATCGGTATCAAAGTGTTAATGAGTTATTAATAGGGTTTTGAGTTTTGTGATAATTTTTGTTGCAAAAAAATATTAAGTAATAATTGTACCATGTAATGAATTACAACCCCAAAAATGAACAAGTTAATTGTTGATGGATTGCAGTGTACTACAATATACCATACCATAACCATACCATAGTATAACAAAATAGAATTAACACTTTTGCACGCCACTATAGAAAAATTATTCTGATTAGCGCTTTCCAGCTTCATAGTTCATCAGATCGAAAATCAAATCTGATTGATGATAATTTCCGATCTGATGATGAGCTGTGATGCTTGAAAGTGCTAATCGGAATAATTTTTCTATAGTGGTGTGCAACAGTGTTAATTCTGTTTGTGATTATAACCAATAACACAACTTTATTAGTTAAATATAGCAAAACAGATTTATTTAAAAAATCATGAAATGTATTCAGGCAAAGTTAAGCCATATAAAATAATAAAAAAAAAAAACTAAAAAATTGAACAAGTGAATAAGTGGCTGTGTTTTGTTAAATTGTCAGAAGAAGGATAAGCACACTACATGGTTTAAAAATCAGTTTTCTAATTTTTGGAACACTTAAGGGGGAATAAACTGGACAGTAAAGTTCAGCTAATCTGTTTACATATGTTATGTACATTTTTCTGCAATTTTTGTTGTAGTTATTGAAGTTAAATTGTAATTTACTTATGTTGAGTTTTGATTTGGAGTCGTCACTAATGTGTAGTGCCCAGTCCGGCTGAACTGTTTGGTAGGCCTACTGCAGAAGGCAAGAAGGCGGTCTTGATAGGTATGCAACAAAGATATAAGTATATTATAATGTTTTTGGTAAATCAGGAAAGAAGGTTTGAATTTGAACAGGCCTTCTTTGCTAATTCAAATGGATTCTTTCATTATCAATACTGAATATTGGTTTTAATACTCCTTACTATTACTCAATAGAGTATCCAGTATTTTTCCCTGAATGTTATAGTTTGTAACCAATATAACATTCCCTAAGGTAACCAATATTTTTATTTTTACTTGTTTTATTCTTGCACACACTAATTAACCTTCAAGTTGTTTACCTACTTCTTTTGATACTTGATGTATGCAGTGTGATAAATCATTTTTAATGAAGAAAGTTGTGTTAGTGGTTAAAATCACAAACAGAATTATCACTGTTGCACACCACTATACAAAAATTATTCCGATTAGTGCTTTCAAGCTTCTCAGCTCATCGTCAGATCGGTATTAACAAGCAGAGGTAAAACCAAACCCTTCACCCCCTCCCTCCCACTGACCACACACTACAAGCTATAATTCCAATGTTCCCTTCCCAACCTCCGAGCCCTGTCACCCCCCCCCCATGTAGACAGTTACATATTTTTGTAGCACATTCCTTGTGTTTATCCCAGTATTACAGAGAAGCAGAATTTATAAATTAAAATGTAAAGACTGCAACAAAGTGTACCTAGGTGAGACAGGATGGAAATTCGTATGCATGTTGACCACAAACGTGGAGAAGGTAATAGAACAACGAATTCATTATATGCAAGACATTTCATAGAAGAGAAACATAAATTGGTCAGTCCTTGGAAGACTATGAAATTGTAAAAGTAGTAAATAACACAGTTGAAAGGAAGCTTAGGGAGGAGTTAGAAATATTGAAAGAAAGAGAAAAAGGGTTAGACAGTTTAATGAATACTAAGACTAAATTTGATAACGTAGAAATATTTTATAATATAATTAAAAAGTAAAAGATAGAGGACAGACAGATAAGATTAAGAATTAAATTGCGTAGGACTAATTGGATGTTTTTTAAAATAAGGGTGAGTGACTGCGCCCACAACTGTGAATGAGAAAGGCAGTACAGCTTAGGTTTAAAAGGAATGGGCGTGTGCGCGTGCGCGTGCACACACACACAGACAAGGAATGTGCTAGAAAAATATGTAACTTCTTCGTATTGTTTAAATTAGCAGCCATCCTTACTATTTCTTTTATGAATTTGCTAACTGCTTAATTTTTTTTATTTATTTATTTTTTATTTATTTATTATTTTTTTATTGTTCGACTAAGCTTTTCGTCATTACTGACATCTTCAGGTCTTAAACAATCTGTTTAAGACCTGAAGATGTCAGTAATGACGAAAAGCTTAGTCGAAAAAAAAAAAAAAAATTATAGCAGTTAGCAAATTCATAAAAGAAATAATTAAATATGTAACTGTCCAGATGGGGGGGGGGGTGACAGGGCTCGGAGGTTGGGAAGGGACATTTGAATTATAGCTTGTAGTGTGTGGTCAGTGGGAGGGAGGGAGGTGTGAAGGGTTTGGTTTTACCTCTGCTTGTTAGTACCGATCTGACGATGAGCTGCTGGAGAAGCTTGAAAGTGCTAATCGGAATAATTTTTCTATAGTGGTGTGCAACAGTGATAATTCTGTTTGTAAATAATTTTTATTAAAATCTTATTATTACTCTCATTGCCAGTAGCTGTAGCCCAGGCACATACTACCTACTTGCTTTTGTGTAGATGAGACGTTAACCTGCACATCAACCTGCCACCTTACTTGAGCCAAATCTGCATCTCACTTTTGTTTTAAGCTGACCTGCTTATCTATTTGCATTGAGTATAAGAGCCTTTATGGGGAGATCTTTGTCTAAGGTTTTGAGCCTTTTTAGCAATTCTTACCGTATACTAAACTCAGTTGATTAAGCATTATTTGTATGAATATTTATATTTTTTGAATACAACTTCATAAACTTATGTTACAAATGTTTTGTTGCAAGAAATGTATGTTTGGGGAAGAAAAGAGCGTATGACATTATTCACCGAGACATTTTGGTTTTGATTCTTGCCATGGAGTTAATTTGTAGTCATTGCCATCGACCTGAAAATTACTGAGCTCTTTAAAAGTTAGTTATATTCACTTTCATAACTGATAAAGTACCAAGACAAGTAAACTGAAGTACGGTATTTATCAAAAGCATGTAGGCATATGTAATTGATTGTCTTTTCTGTTGCTATGGAGTGAAAAAGACATTTATGTAATAAGCAACAGACAAATTATTTAAAGTCTGTGTAGTTGTCCTTTTTTTTTGTATTCACAAATACGTAATGTTTCTGTAAACAGAAGAAAAATATAAAACAAAACCCCAATTATCATTTCATTTTTTTAATTCGACTTCCTTTAAAAAATCTGTAGCTTGCATTTATGTAGCACTGATGGCATTGTAGCTCACTGAAAGTAGACTCTTTTTGAGCTAAACGTAATTCTGTATGTCTGTTGTAGGTTGGGCTAGGTAAGAAACTCAGCAACTAAACTCCATGTCATTCTTTTGAGCAGTTCTTTTGTGTGTTTATTTTACAAACAGTCAGACTATGGTGTGACAGAAATAAAGTACGTTTGTAAGCACCTTTAATCAAAGTTGTGTTGCTCTTTCATTTTTACAAGATGTTGATTTTAGAATATGTGTTCAACATATTCTGTAAAAGTTTTTAACTTCCCTAGATTTAGTGTTTGGTCCATAGTGTATGGGTGTTTGTATGTTTGTAATTTTTTGCACTAAAATGTTTTATATTTCCATCTTTCTTTGTGTTCTATCTTCTGTTTTTTTTGCTCCTTCAGTGCTAGTTTCATAGATCACTGAGACCATATAATTGTTAAGTTTCATGTATGAGCAGGGAGGGAAATGGTGCCAATGAAAAACATGAACCATTTCACATTAGGTGAAACCATGTAACTGTTTAAAACTGACTGTGGTTTAAAGAACCATGAGGATTCTTTTTTCAAATTAAAAAATTGTTACTTTGTAAATCATGAAACATGATTGTTTATTGGCTCTTGATAAGAAACTTATAATGTGATTAAGTGTGCGCGCGCGCACACACACACACACACACACACACAGTTAATACTGTAATTTATTTTTTAAGGATATTTTAGTATTTTGGCCTACAGATTTTTATATATGTTAGAATAACAAATTTTTTTGTATGCAACAACATAGTTTAACATAACATAACTTGATAGTTTTTATAAAGAAATAAATGTATATCATGTAAACAATTATGTTTTGAAGTTTCAGTTAATAAATGAATTACAATTATTGCAGAAATGTTTCAGTATGCAATAATTTTGCTGAATATGTTAATAGTGTAACAAGGGAACAGATCAAAATATTGATTTGATTTTTGTCTGGTAAACCAGATTAAAATCATAATTACACCATGACCTATTGACCTACTGACCAGTTGATGTGTTGATCTAATTGTGTAATTCTGAACCAATTTGAGTTGTATGTTGCTATATGTTGCAGTTTATTTGGCTGTTTTATATTGTGGTGTTGTACATACATCAAACTATAAGAAGCTGAGATGCTCAGAGGCAACGAGAGAATTAGCCCCACTTAATCATTAGAGAGAAACTAGATGGTAACAGTTTACAGTCTCACTCACAAACATTCTCTATCACACACTGTTTCTTCATAACACAACTTACACGCTTGGGATATTTTCATCAGAAATCAATTGACATTTGCTTTTATCGATTATGTTTACTACACATACTCATTTATTTCGAATACAAATGTTATTCCCAATTTTCAATATATTTTATATTGACAACTAATATCAATGAGTAGCAGAAAACTTTTGTTCTCACAGTATGCTTTAGAAGTGCGTGTGTACACAACACATGCTCCTACCATTGTATGCACTACAAACACTATAAGAGACTGTTCTGTGCAAGTGCTAATGAATGAAAATTTTGTTAGCCCTTCAGCATGGTGTTTGTTCACTGAACATCTCAAGCTCACTGTTCAAAAACTATCGTTATATTTAAGATTTTTATATTATAATAAACTTCTATGCCTTTTTGATTGTTCAGTAGTTTAAATACTGTATGTAGTAGTTTAAAATTCACGTCTGTCAAAATAACAGTTTGTAAACATCTTCAAACTATGATATATGCACATGTACTCATAAACACGTGTGCACTCAGGACTTCATTGTTAATGTAATTGTATACTGGAAGTGAAGTTGTGCATACCACGTTTGCTGTTGTACCTGAGAAGCTATACAACGATGCCAGTGCCTACTTCGTCCTTCAGAACAGCTTTGAATTTGGTTTTGTTGAATGCACCTTCACAGCTGCCATTGTATTGCTCTGGACGTCATTAGTCTCATCAGAATGTGTTCCTTTTAGTATTTTCTTTATTGGTCGGAAAAGAAAAAAGTCGCACAAGGCCAGATCCAGTGAATAGAGTGGGTGTTCAAGTACACTTCACAAATAGTGCTGTATTGAGCAGATCATTGCTATGTTGCAAGCTTCACGATGATGGCAATAAGTTACGAATTTTTTATCTAATTTTTACATGTAGCATTTTCACTGCATGTAGTGCCTACATGTAGCCTACTTCCTGATTCGTTATGTGCCCGCTTGGTATGAATTTTATCACAACAGACACTGGAGGGAGCAAGTTTACAAACTTTGTTGTCAGACCTGTAGAGTCACATTGGCTTGTAAGCCTATACATGCATTTTAATAAAATGTATCATGAGTTGTAAAGTTAATTCAGATTGACAGTTACTTCCAATTACTTGCTTCCATAATATGTGTTTAACAAAAGGTCTGTAGCGTTAATTGTTATTTAGAACATGGTGCTAAATAAGCTTCATTTTAAGTGAATTCAGTAGAGATAATATGTATTGAGAATAGTAGGACACAATATTAATGTTGAATCAGTTGCTGATGTTTGGACTTGTGGTACTAACAAAGTTACTAAACACTTTGTTTCTTACTACTGATTAAACGTTAGTCAGTGAAGAAAAATTTCTTATACCCTCAGAATATAATGTGTTCTGCTCCATTTTTTCAGTGACAGAATGTATGCTAAATTAAATTATGCTGATGGATTGTAAATAAAACATGTGGGTTGTAAAATTGTGTATTGGAGATAAATAACCTTTGTTATGCTAGGAAGGAAATGATTGCCATTTGTGATAAGATTAATAATTTAGCATTGTTGTTTATATTCTTAAGGTGGTTGTTATGTTCTCTTTGAACAAACTGTGGAAGTGAAATTCTTAAGTTCCACTGATACCACAGTTAAATGTATGTAATGATGTAAAATGAAAATTGCCAAGAAACAGGAATTTGTAGTATTTTTAAGTTTAATACGCAAGTGGGGCTATAAGTCTCCTGACAAATGTATTTTTTGACAAATTTTAATAATGAAACGTTTTTCTAATGTTTTTGACCACTATCTGGATACAGTTTTAAAAATTTGTGCTGGTGTTTCAACAAAATCTATTGTCATAATAAGGACATCTAATTGGCAGTACAGAAATAATTAATAACACATATGATGGGTGTTAATGTTTATGGAATATTGTAATTATACTTTAATGATTTAATGATTATACTTTATTGATCAAATGTGAGCAATAGTTATTAAATTATTATTTATGTAACGTATACATACGTAACATATTCACAGAAAAAATGTTCAGTAATTGTAAAAATAAGGATAACTTCTACTGCCAAGGGATTTTTAGCCCACTGTACATAATTACAAAGTAACTTAAATCAAATAAAGTAAACAAGTAAACTGCAAACAAGTTACTGTATTGTTTTTAGAACATGAAACATTTTATAAAATAATCTGCAAGATTTTTTCTGAGAGTAACTGGAATTATTTATGCTGAGAGTAAATTGTGATTTACAAAATAAAAACTGTGTGTTATATTTTGAAATGTATTCAGACAGTTGTAATGTGTGACTTAATGATCGATGGTGTTTACATGTTTTGAAAATGTTGGAAAAAGATTTTTGTAAAAATTTGTGTTTTATGTAATTCATATTTTCTTCTAATTGAATACCTAATGTGTTTTGTAAATTTATTTTACTTAAAATTAAGTTTTTCAATGCAAAACTCTACAATCCATTACTGAAACAGTTGAATTTTGTGTGTTTTTGTTTGTGGAAAACAAACACCTAACTGTATGAAATGCGTTAATGTCTACATATCTGTGCGATAAAATTGATAGTTTCTGTAGTGCAGATAGTTGAGATATTATTTTTTAGGATTCATGTATGTGTATGTGGGTTTCAAATTGAAAACTGAAGCATGAAGATTTTATTTTTTTATGCAGTGTGATGAATTTATTAACACATTGTTAGTACTTGTGACAGAAGCACACATGCACATACTCGTGCGTCCACTCTCAAAGGTTAGTTTTATCTAAATTTGTACTAAGTTGATAAAACTTGATTTTTTTCATAGAACAAAATACATTTTTGTTATAACTTTTAGGTCATAGTTGTGAAATTTGTTTCTGACTGAACACCTCTTTGTGGTTACACAGGACTTGAAAATGGATTAGTCAAAATTTTTATATTTTAGATACATTTATGTAAGTAACATGAAAAATGTGATTAAAGTGGTTTTTATAGATTAAGCTAAGACATATTAGAGTATATATACAAAGAGAACAGTATTTATTAATGTGATCATGTACTGTTGACTATAATAAACAGAATAAAGAGTTTGTATTTGTTACCTTTACAATTTATTACCTTGAATCAATTAATACTGTACTAATTGTGTAAAGTAAAATATGAGTGTCTTTGTATGTATTTATCTATGCATGTTACACAGTAGCCATGTCACTGTGGTATAGACTACAGATAGATGAATGGTTCTGTCTCTGCATGACGTCATTGGGTGACAACGGGATCATTACATGAAGTCATTATAACGTCATATGAAGTCATTACGTAAACATTGGATTCCCTGTCTCAGTTCTGTTTGTGCATGAATTTTATACATTTTGTTGCTCACAACATCAGCCCAGTTTGTTTGTGTGTGTGTACACGCACTGTCCACAAAACAAAATAATTTTTGAATGTTAGGATGTTAATACAGCAGATCGAGGGCTGTGCAAGCAGTGGGTGAAGCACAGCCCTCGCCCTGACGCCATGTTTCAAGGTTCTTGTAGAATGTTAATAGGCACAATAAACAATTATTTCTCAAATAAAATCAAACTGTGAAGAACTTCTATGTTTGTTACAACATATCTCACTAAATTTCTTGGATTCTGGGCTTGCAATTGAAGGGAATCTATTGCAGTCTTAGTAGATGTTTCAAAAGTTTGGTGGTCGCAGTAGTGTGTGATTAGTGTTGGTTGAGTGGAGGGAGGTTAAAATAACACATTTAAACAGTCAGCAGGTCTACTGTATTCTGCATTATGCCAGAGTATGGAAAACAAGTAATTTAGAGTTATTATTGAATCAGCTTAAGTTTCTTTCATATTAAAATATATTTCATTTTGAGTATTTTAAATCATTTTTTTTCAGTACCAAGATTGGAAGGTAAAATATTCAAAAGCTACTTATGGAAGGCCCTGCTACTATGGAATTCTGTGCCTCACCACTACTAATTCTCTTATCAATTTGTTTGTTATGATAGCCTGTGTAGGTCATATGACTGTGTCCTTCTTAAAATTGTTACTTGCAGATTTCTTTGAAAATGTGCAAGGTGTAGGAAAAGTAACCAAGTTCCGAACTGATCACTATCTGATTGCATCGTGACTTACGTAATTACCTGGAGTGGGTGAATTTTGTGATACTGAGGAGGGGGGGGTTTAGAACTTTTGTTGTAAAAACTATTTTGTTGTTGTTAACTAATCATTTTGTTCTTAAACATGAAGAATATTTAATTTGTTTAAAATTAAGTTGAAAATAAGTGTACAAATTATCACAGCTGTAGTTTGGACATCAAATAACGATATGCAATTTGGTTATTTTAGCTTTCCTACCATTACTATTAATAAAAAGGTTATTAGAACACTAAAACTGAATATTTTATTAGGACTAACACTAAATGTGATATAATAACTCAAAATTACTGGAAAGAAACAAAAGAAATGCTTTTTGTCACAGCCACATAGCAAATCTGTACTTTTTAATAGACTGGTATAATGTTTTGACTAAGTGTGTGAACAAAGAAAGTACATATATAATAAGATGAAAGTAGAAACTGCTTAAATGATTACTTCAATCAGTGATAAACTTCATGTAACATATGTAATGAGTTATTTTAGTGTTAACTGCTCATGTCATATTTACTTTCACGTAAGGTAAAACAGTAGGTACTTTAAAATGTAGACACATCTTACAAATGAAGAGAGCTCTAACTTAGAATTGTTACAGCACTACTGGTTGTAATAACTAAGGTTACATGTGAAGAGGTTGACAAAGTAGACAAAGTATATCACTGTTACAGGTCACCAGTACACCACCAGTCTATGCACAATTTTAATCGTACATAAACTTTCCTGAATCGTACTAACTCACTTTTAATTATAATTTATGACACTTTTAGCTACTTAAAAGTAGAGTTTTTATTTTATTTTGAAAGACAGAGTGTGAAAGAGAGACAAAACGTTAATGTCCTTTCATACAAGTATTGTAACAATACAGTTTTAAGAAGTCTAACTGTTATTATTTAGTTTGTTGTTTAGCTATTGTTTTATAAGTTCGAGTAAAAGATTATTTAACTTTGTGGTTCGTTTAATCACTTTTAATCTAAGTCGACGATAAATCCGCACTTCACTGACGAGGTACACCGGTGGACTATCTTGCAGGCGTTGATAATCATTGGGGTCGGTTAACAGCGGACCTGTAGCTGTAAAAATTAGCAAGTTAGGTGATATACTTACTGCTGCATTCAGTCTCTTCGACTAACTGGAATGTCAATCGGTTCTTTAATAACTCAGGTTATTAGTTTAGAGTTAGTCGGTGCCACCTTTAGAATGCTTAATAAGTACCTGTAATATTCGTCTAGTCTACTAATAGATGCTCGTCAACTCGATTATGGTTTGTAACAAACAATGGTTTATTCACAATTTAGTTTAGTTGAAATCTTCACAACTTAATTTGATTATTTGGCTGATGGCCTTTCTTTAACAAATTTTCATTTAAAATTAATGAGTTGTCTTAATCTCAGGATATTTCAGACAGTTTAGTTTCATAAAACAATTTAATATAACATAATTAGTCATTTAACAATTCATATACAGTGGAACTTGGTTATAACGTCATTGAAGGGACCAAAAAAATAATGACGTTATGTCCGAGTGACGTTATAAAAGAGTCGTTATAAAAGACCCTTTTTAATCACTAGTAAGGAAGGAGAAATAAAAAAAAAAGATCTTAGCATTATTAACATTATTCGTGATATTTATTCTAAAGTTTACAAACTGCATTTCATTTATACAAACAGCATGAAGAATATTTTAAAAGATCAAAAAGAAAGTACATGTAACTTACACTTAGGCTTACTGTCGAAAGTAATCCGTAATTTTCTTTTGAACGCTCCTTTCTGAAAAATAAATTCTTTCTGTTGTGCTGTGGAGATGCTGCACTGCATTGAACGTGTCGTCAGACGTCTCTCTAAAGCAGTAAAATCGTGAAAGAGTTTCGGCAGCTCTCATTGCTTCCTGTACTGTCCGACAAACGATGTCGGCATCCTCCTCTTGCTCAGCATCTTCTTCAACACTATCTTCTGCTTCTATGTTTTTTACTTCCGCGATAATTTCTGCGTCACTCAACACTTGGAATGTTTCTACTTGGTCATCCACTGATGCATAGGAATCAAGTTCATTTCCAAATTCATTTACGTCGAATTTCTTAATCCACTTCCAGAGCGGCAAGTCGTCGTCTTCGTCATCATCGGGTAAATTTTCATGTACGAGTTGTGCTTTACTAAAGCATTTTGCTATCGTCTTCTGTGTTACACTCTTCCAAGAGTCGTCTAGGAATTGTATTGCATCTAAGAGTGAAACTGTGGCAGGTTGCGCCGTGTACATACAGAAAATATTTTTTTTTTTAAGTTGCTTGCGGTAGTGACACTTTAGGCTTCTAATGACGCCTTGGTCCATAGGTTGCAGGACACTCGTACAGTTGGCCGGTAAGAAGACCAGATTAATGTTTGTCAAATTTAACTTTGGATGGGCTGCACAGTTGTCAACTAGAAGTAGAATTTTTCTGTTTTTCGTTGACAGTTCTTTATCCCACTTTCTTAGTTCATCTTCAAAAATACTAGAAGTCGTCCACGCATTTTTGGATCCTGTTGGTCCTGTTACAGTGCTTATCGCTTGCATACAATGTATGTCTGTAGCCATGGGCGTAGCGCGCGTACATATATACGTTTATATGAAATTTAGAGTAAAATATCTGAGAAATTTTTGACGCTATAACAGAGTAGTACAATATTTAGTGACGTTAAAACCGGGAATTTTTATAATGTTAAAGATATCAGTTTGACCGGACTTATGACAAAATAACGCTACACCCGAGTTGACGTAACAGCCGAGGCCGTAATAACCAAGTTCCACTGTATTCAGGGTCCTTGTAGACTGCAAGTTACAAAACAAATACATATGACAGGGCTACAAATTATACACAACACATTGTGATTCCTTAATAAGATATTAAACACTTAATGAATCATTAGAAAAAACTCGGGTTAAACAATATTAACCTTTAACCTGAAATATTTAATTCACATTGAATAAAAATGGTTTATTGGTTGGTTAAAGAAGTGAATTTTTTCTAGCACTCGGAATTTACATCCCTTATAAATCAAAAATAATTACTGTATTCATTAATTCGGACAGTGACCACAAACAAATGATTTCTCATTTAACAAAATTAAAATATATCATTGGTCCTATTAAATTGATCGGACAGTTAACTAAGTTTTATAAACTTTGAGATCATAAAATAAATTGATTAAGATTCCTTAAAAAAATTATTTGAGGTATTGTAATTTCGGTTATTGCCGAAATAAACTATTTTATTTTTAATCATTGAGAAAAAAAACTTTCATTGAATTAAATTCGCTTGATCAGTTAAAATTATTAAAGTCAAGGTACTATGTCCCTTGCTATTCTTGTTCTGTGTTGTTAATCAACATTGATAAGCGTATTCTCCTTATTACACAAGTAGTTACACATTTGAATAAAATCTTAATAATATTTACAAAAGTAATATTCAATAATAGTTGCGAGGTTCGTTGCCTCTATTGTTTTTTGTTCATTTTGTGTTATGGCCACACATGGCAATATTATGTATCATTGTCTCATGCTTTACAAGACATTGTCTCATGCTTTGTATAATAACAAACACCTTACTTCCCTTTGTTCACTTTCAATTAATTCAAAAAAATAACTTCCCGAGATTATATGTGATTGTACACTATATAATCTGGTTCCCACTGGTGTATCACTGTTTATCCTTTGGATATAACGAACAATTTGCACTTAGAAAAATTTGAGGGTTACTTAACCTCAACTTATTGTTATCGCGAACAGCTGATGTCGCAAGTTCGATGTACTCCGCACATGCCTCATCCGTAGTTATATCTCTCGCGGTCCAGACAATAATAATGAATTTCGCTCTGGGTTGGCTGTTCCTTTTTTTCGAGCGATCTGCCTCCCCAATGGTTTGTGCAAATCTGATTGGATAAAAATTACATCAGCCGATCTATGTCGTGTGGTTACTCCCTTCCGTAAACAATTAATTTCTTAAAATCCGATCAAATATGGGTTCGAGAGTAGCGTTATGACGCGGTGGCTTTGTGCACAAAATGAACAGAATTCCTTAAATATAGTTTTACAAACTTATGCTACTATTTACACTAAATATAAATACACTATGCACTTGCATTTGCTTTGCTTGTAATTTTAAGTCCTTGCAAGGCATGTCTAGCTATTATATTAACGAAGTTAGAGATTTCGTTAACATTTTTACATAATTCTGTTATATAATAAGTATTTAAATATTGTTCTTTGACAATTACGAGTTGTATATCAACTGTATGTGACACTTTAAATATACTTTTATCTCAGTTACAATCGTTATTATTTATCTAAAACAACAAATTACCAAGTTTAGGCCTAGGCTGGCTATAGCCTGGAATAGGGATTGTTTAATTTACATAATTTTTATACAATTCTCCCTCTCTGGGTATTTCTTTTGTTAGACAGCTCTTTTGAGATGTTCATTACAAGTTTTGTACACCTCAGATTTCGTGTACACTCAATTTGTTTCCTGTTTTAAGCATTTTTAGCTCAGTAGGTCATTGACCTAATATGGGTCATTGACATAATTTCAAATAATTAACTTAATATCGACTTTTATTGAATTATACATGATAGGTATCACTAATGATTGAGACTGAATGTTGTATCAAGCTTAGAGTTTTCCTAATTACAGGTTTTACATTGATTTATGTGACTACACTTCTTACATCTAGTGTAGTTAGAGACTTGCATTCATTTATGTTTATTTTGCCTTAATTGTTAGGTTATACTTCTAGTGTTATACAGTAATAGTAGTAACAGGAGCTGTATTACCCCTTGATGGAATAGTTTTATCATGGTTTACAAAATTAAAGTGTTTTTGTAGTGTGTGAAGTGTGTACACTTTTGCTGTCTCTGTCAGTCCCATGTATTTACACTTAATACTCACTTATATCACTTTTAATCTGCTCACACTTAGTATTAGTTTTACCTCTATATGTCCTTTATCATTATGGTAAGTTATATACTAATTTACATGCGTTTACTACTAATTAAATGTATTTATTTATGGTTTTGTACCATTTGTCAGGTTAGATGATGCCCATGTTGTTTGACAACAATGCTTTCATGTAAAATTGCTTTTTATGTCAATTTTGCCTCTAACCTTCAAGTTTTATTAACAGTTATCTGCACATCAGTCTTACTTTAGTATTATTTACCATATTATTCACTCTTTATCTGTTTATACATGTAATTATCAGGTATTAATCCTGGTTTATTCAGCATGTCTATTGGTATTAATAAATGGGTTTATTCTGATTTCATCAGGTTGCTATTAATTATATTCTATGTAATAACTAGTTCCTTCAATATTTTTATTATCAATTAACATTTTTATATATCGAGTGGTCAATGTCAAGTCTTTTGTCATACTCTGGTTTATGTATGTCATTACTTTAGGTACTCATTTACTGGCACATTTCCTAACTTATATTCTCTTCTTATTCTGGTATTATTGGTTCCTGTTTCTTCATATTCTTCTGTCTTCTTCTTCCTTGTTGTGGTTATAATTATTGGTGGGTTTGTGTCTTCTCACTTACCATCTATTGGGTTATTTGTGTTAAATCGTATCGTACTGTTGTTTTCCAAGTTTTGCTCTGTTGATTGGTACTTTTCTTCTTTCATATGTCACTTTTATTATTACATTTATTTGTTTGACTGGATAATCATATTAAATACACATTTCTTTATACATTATTCATCCCTTCTAATTTACAGTGTTAATTATTTAGTATCCTATCTTTCTTATGTTGCTTCTTAAATGCATGTTGAAGATATATACCTTTACATATTGCCCTGCCACTAAAATTGATTATTTCAGAAAATATCGTTCAGGTGTTTGGGTGAAATTATATCAATCATTTATTCAGTTATTTAATTAATCACTTGTTGGTTTGAGCTTTCGGTTCTTAATGCTTTACATAGTATCAGTATTCTTCTTGATTTCCTATATTATCTTCTCGCTTAGTGTTTTATCCCTATAATATTTAATTCCCTAACATTTCTTCCTTAAAAATTATATTGATTCGGATCAGAGGAGGGTACTCTTTACTCCATTGCTCCACCGTCAATTATATCATCTGAGTACAGAGGAACGTATCGTCTGCCCAGGCATATGATTGCTGGATTATCTACAGTCAATCATCAACAAAATTATATAAGTAGTCTAAGTACGACTATAAATAAACATTATTGTTATTTAGATTATACAATACATTATTCATTTTTTTTTCTTGACTCATATTCTTTAGCTCTTAGTGATACGATATTACTGATGGGTATTATTCACATGTTATTATTATTAGTTTTCTTTACTACTCTTCTTTTAACACTGATTGTTTATTAATTGGGTTCTCGGATGATCCTCTCACATTTGATAGTATTTTTTCATTGAGGACTGATTATATGTCCCCTTTCTTCTTTGCGTATTTGGGTCTATGATTTCATATGGCTATTCCTTCCTTATATATTTCTTCTTTGATTTGCTCGAATCGGTATCCATAAAATCCGTCCCTTTTTTCTTTGGTTTGTTTGCACATGGTTTATCCATGGTCCATAGTTTCATCTGCACTCGTCGTTCGGATCGCTCTGGTGTGCATAACGATTTCCGTCCTTGTGATATAGGTCTCTGTTACCTTGTACAGCAATTCTTCTAAGACCATATGTCCATTAGTATCAATGACTGCTTCGATCACTTTATCATTTTGTTTATTAAACAAAGAAGTTAATTGTACATCCATCATGAATGCTTGCACTGATTTTTTATTCTGCATTGCTATTTCTGGTGTTTTCCATTTAATATAGATTTGCAGAAGTTTCTTTATACCTTATTCATCCCTTCTAATTTACAGTGTTAATTATTTAGTATCCTATCTTTCTTATGTTGCTTCTTAAATGTATGGTGAAGATATGTACCCTTACAATATATATGTTTTAAAAGAGTAAAAATTTACAACTACTGAAGTCAAGAAACTCGAAAGTTTGGTTTGATATTTTTGATATTGCCAAGGACTGATTCTAGAAAAAAAGAATGGTGGCATACTGACTGGAATTGGAAATGTAAGATGAAATTCTCCATAATGTTGGGTCTACAGAAAAAAGATGACAGAGAGAGTCTTATTTTTCAAAAGGGGATACTCATGAGTAATTAATGCATAGAGGATGTTCTTCAAAAACATTTGTAGTAAATAAAAATCAGGTATATAATCAGGCACGGATTTAGGTATCCTGCCGCCCCTAGGCACTATTGTTAGCCCCCCACCACCAACAAGTAACTTCTATATATTCAATTCTCCTTGACTGCTGAAAAAAAGTTGCTGAAAATAGTCATTTCAACTATCTCTATTGCAAATATCTCATTTGATCATAAATTTAAAAGGGAAATGTGATGGAATTGTGAAAAATACTACATTTTTAACTTTTATTAATATTGTATTTATTTACGTGCACACTTTAGTAGTAACACATAAATTAGTTTTATAACAAGTAATATACGTAGGCCTACTTTCTTTTTATAGGTTTATTTATAGACCTACATGGTTTGGTTTTATCATCAAACATAATAAAATTAATGACAGTAATGTAAATTGGATAAATAGAACAAATAATTTAAGAGTGATCGAATAAGATCCCAAATTACACAAATGCCTTGATTTTACATTGGCTTTCGTCTTGCTTTGATCAGTGAAAATTTTTCAATAAGGCTTTCAAAGTTCATTTGTTCACTGTTTAAAAGTTCTGCTTCAACATGCAAGATTGAGAGTGAGTTGAGTTTTCCTCATTCATTGTGGATCTAACACATGCATTTAACACATTTATTGTGATTAAACAACATTCCCTATTATGCTTTGACTATATGATCATGCGCAGTAGGGACTGACTTCTAGATCGAGCCGCCCCAAGCGTTATCGAAACAAACTATTTTAGTCGGCAAAAAAGCGGACAAGAATTTCAATGGAGTGTCCAGACCTGTATACTATAACGTAACAAAAATACACCTCAAAGGAAAAAACAATGTACCATCAAAATTCACGGTAAAATATGCATAAACGCAATCCTTTTAAGTAATCAAAACAAAAAGAGAAATAATATAATAACTAAATAATTGGGAAATAGAGAATGAAAACTCAGGGAGTAAATAATTTAATGACGGTGACAAACAATGACTGACGATGACCAAAATACCCAGAAGTGGAGATCAAATGAAAAAACAATGTACATAGTAATTTATAAATAGAAATATAATACATAAATGTGTAAAACTAGAATGTAAGAAATAAGACATTGTGAATAAACCTATTTAACTATGAGGAGGTCTGCGCACCTCAGACAGTTATTTTGTATCATGGAACTACAGAAAGTGAATGATATAAAATTTTACAAATATAATAAGATCAAAATATAATGATAAAAGTTGTATTGTGCCGATTGAATAAATTGGTGCGAATAAAAAAAAATTCTTATATACTGCATTTAACGAATACGCTAAAGAAAAATAGGGTTGTGTATTTAGCGGTGGGAGTTCTGCCGTACTGTGTTTAACGGTCAGCACAGAATCTACAGGAGGTAATAATGCGGCGCCAATTGGTGCTGCACCCTGGCGGTCGCCGCTGATCGCGAGTTGAAAAATGCCAGAATAAACGTTTCCGTTCTTGTCTAAAAACTCTGCTGCAACTGAACTGGGGTTTTTTTAATTGTACCGACAGAGAAGTTTTTTTAATTGTACCATCTTCCACCTATGGCAGGCTAAATTAAAACAGATCTGCGGTAAGTGAGTGCAGTATACTTATATATATTAATTTGAAGTAATGTAAAAGGAGTTTTGTTTAATAAGTACAGGAATGAATGAAAATTGTAACCTATTACACGCACGCCACGTGGCGAATTAGAGTATGCAAAATGAGTTAATTGTATAACAGTAATTGAAGTCTTAACTAAGGCCCCATAATTGAATAATATTAACGCAAAATAATATGTAATTTAGCCAAACTTAATGTTTTCAAAGATAGGGCCATCTGCCCGTATAACCTGTTGTAGAGTGTGTCAAACTTACATTTCAAGTAGGCCTAAAGCAGTTTTTAAAATTATAAATGGATTTTGGTGCATGTGAGAGTCCTGGGGGAATAAGTGTTGGAGCTTCTCGCTGATAATATTTGTATGCTTAGGGTCCCTCGCTTCACGTCGAGGAACAGCCCCAACCTGAACAAATGAACATCCAAGGCTCTCAACTTCATCTGCCGGAGGAGAACAGCGAGGACAGGCCACACCAACACTAAAATGCTTTAGACCAGGACGTCAAACTTCACACCAGGGAATAAATCAGGTGACACCAACCCAATATTACTTTTTTCACACAAGGGAATGTAACCCACTAGAACTTGTGGGCATATAGCGACACACCCTAAAATGACTTTAAGCTTTAAACATTTTAATTGGGTCCCCGGTTAACGGGACAGAATAGTGCGCGGACTTGGGGGGGGGATCTTTTGTACATTTTGTAATACTGTTTATATTAAATGCGAGCCCAGAGGTTGGCATGTATCTGTGGCTGATTACCATTCAGGCATGTAAATTTCTTTCTAGTTTTCGGTAAAAGGGTTACCTTAGTGCTAGTAATTCTATCATTCATCATGTAATTTCACTGGTTAAATTTAGTTTTCAATTGATTCATTAATTTCACATATTTATATTCAGTTTGGGTCCTATAATGGATAGGAGTTTCTTTTGTTAGTTTCAGTCGGGTCCCCAGTGTAATCCTGTATAGGCGGATTTTCATGCAGACTTGAACATGCTCCTGGGACAGGTTTAGTTATGCACGATCTTGCCTAGGAACATGTCGGCCTTTGGGCCAAATTAATTCTTAAAGATTATGAAGCATCATGGCACATTACTGTTATTAATATTTTTCACAAAATTTATCATGCTTAAATTCTTTTTAATTTATTATGGTCACTTGTATTTTAACTGAATTATGGTTATATTTCCTCCAAGTCTAAGTGCTCAGTGTGGGAGCACTTAATAGTAGTATCAGGCAGTATGCCAACCCCTGAATTTTAGTATGCCCTGGGGGCACTGGTGTTACACATATATATATGGGTTATTATGTATTAAGATCTTGCAATAGGTGTTGCGTGCAATAATATTTATGAATTGTAAATTATGTACCTACCTCCTGGGGTGAAAGAGGTGTGGCAAGATATTAATGTTGAAAGTTGTAATTGTCCTGTGATGTGGAACGTGTGTATGTGTTGTAGTTGTAGACATATATATGTTTATATGTCCATTTATATGTGTTGTATATTCATGTGTATTTCTGGGGGTTAGGTATAGGGCTAAGTGGGGAAAAGTAACCCCAATTGGAAAAGAAAATCTTTATATTCATTTCATTTAAATTTTATATTTATTTTTCAAGTAAACATTTAAAGCAAAAATATTTTAAGGAGAATACACTGATTTTGTTGGGAGATAGATATTTAAAGTTTGGTTATAATAAAGATTTATTGGTTGTTAATTTTGTGAGTTTTAATTGCAAGTCCCGTCTCACTGGATCCAGCGCATTTTTGGCTTCTCTAGGCTTTTGGCCTAGTTTTAATTATCTTGTGGCCCCTCTTTAGAAAAAAAAAAAATTTTCAAAAAACAAATTTTTTTTATAAGTCAATACAATACTTAAAGAGGGGTTACAGTATAGTGTGACAGTGCGTGAAAGTGAGAATAACAGTGAAATATGGTAAAAAGGAAAAATTGTGTATAATGAAAGTGATGAAACATAATTATAATGAGGATTGAAGGGGATATATAATCTATATGAACCAGTTATATAACCCATATAGTGAATTCAAACAAAGTAAAAAGTTAAAAAATAGAAAATCTTACGTTAAAAAAATTAAACCTGGTAGTCGTGGGACTACCGGTAGACATGGAATCATGGGCAGACTTGTGCTTTGGTAAGGAATGAAGGGTTGGTTAAATAAACAGCTACATAAGTTTCAATGTATTTTATTTATTCAGAATTTTCAGAATTTACAGAATTTACAGAGTCACCTAACGCTAGTTGATGGAATATGGAGCGATGGTAGCTGAAGTACGATACGAATATCTGGGCGAAGAGTTGCCAGTTGCGACTGAACATCAGGTCTATGCTCGTGTTTCCAAGTGTAGTTGATGGTAAGATATGGAGTTGTAGGCCGTACTCGTCGTTGATGTCCTGTAGTAGGTTCTCGTGATCGGGTGCATGCTTGTTGAAGTCGCCGCAGAGCATTATTGGTGTAGTCATGTCGGCGATCATCTTAGGGATCACTTTACTGATGGACTTGCCGTATCTGCCAAGCCCGCGATGTATAAGATACAAGACTTTGGTGTCGGGCGATCCAGGGTGTATGTAGACTCCGACTAGAACGAATTTGTACATGTTCTGATAAGTGATCTCCACGGCTGTGATGTCGCCGGCGATGTCTCGTGTCTTGTCAGGAGGTTGGATAGTTAGAGGGTTACAAGTGCTCGTGCTCTCAACGCTGCGATAGATGGCCACGCCGCCTCCGAACACTGTGGCCAAGAGACTTATGTATGATGGTACGCACGGTCTTAGATCACTCTTGAACCACAAGCAATCGCAGATCCCACACACCGAGCCAAACGGATTGTTAATAAAGAGCTTAGAGAATTCCTCGTCGACTCCTTTGAAGCGGCGATTTGGACCGGGCTGTTCTGCGCAGAGCATCGAGGGTCCAATGTTGTCGAAGCACAAGTTATTAATGTTCTCATCATCTGTTTTCTTGCTAGCTAGCCGTACGCTCGATCTGAGTCGCTTTGGGGGCACGCCGGATGACCCAGGTGTCGGAGATGCGGGCCGCTTGGGCGCTGACAGGGTTTTGTCAATCTTCAAATGGTTGCCATTTTCTAAGTCCTCGGCCGATTTCTTTGATTTTAGTCTCAAACGATAGGCCTGTTGACGCTCTGCATAGGATTTGCCGGTTTTCGGTTTGAAATTTTTGGTTCGAGTTTTATCGCGATTTTTAGGTCAAGGCATTTCAAATTTTTGAGTTCAAATGTTGTTATTATTTTCTGTGAGTGCTTCTGGTACTCGGAATTGATGTTATTGGAGAGATTTAGTTCTGAGGATCACAACGCACTTTGTATTTTCATGATCGGACTTGTAGTTCCCGAGATATTTAAGTTTTAGTGGAGCAATTTAGAAATTTTCGGCACAAAAACACTCTCACGCAGACAAAGCCTAGAGGCTACTGAAGTCAGTTGTCAAAATTCTCAGTACTATTGTTGGAAGGGGGCCGAGTGACTCGATCACCTGACACCTGGTTTGCTGGGATTGGTTGAGCGGTTCGTGAGATAGTGGTATGCCGAAAGTACATTTGAAACATAACGGTCGATTTTCACGAAACGTGCGAGTAAGACATTACATACCTATGGATTCCATGTCAAAAAACTTATAATAATATAGTGACGAAGAAAAAATAAATATCAACAGAATCAAGTGAATTAGAAATTGTGAAACCAAACCTGTGACCTATAACATATGATAGCCAAAGCCTTCACTGAGGTAATTAGTGTTTTGGTAAAAAGAAGGAATATTGTTGGAAAAAATCTAAAACAAGGGAGAACATAATAATATTACTGCTGAACGTTGATATAAATTAATGACCGATGAAAGATGAAATGATTCAGGAAAACCATTTTAAAAAACTAGAAGAATAATGTTATAATCGAAGGTACAAAAAATTTGAAGTCCAGGAGTGAAGAATTAAGCAATAAATGCACAAGAGAACTACCAGATTGGTGAGATTGCTTCAAAGCTAAGCCAGATATTTGAACTACATTACTACATTAATGATCGAGTTACAACCACATAATATGACCAAAACAATATAAACACTATAAAAGTGAATGTTTATTTGTACACTTGTATACGATAGTTATTAGTATTAAGAATTCTCTTTTTAATTGTTATTTTGTATGATCCAAAGAACTTACCAATATTCAACAGACATTCACAACACATAATTACCAAATCTCATTCATAAATATTATCTTTTATGTTATATTTATAACTTGTACCATACTTTAACTATACTTTTACATTAACCCTGAGATTAAGATTGTTCATGTTCTACAACCTAATGAGCCACCACTGTTAGAAGAGGCTTTTGAATGTCCATATGATTAATCAACGTCAAAATAAAAGGAGTAAAATAAAGAATAATTGAGTTTGAGAAAAAACGAGAATAAGGAGTTTGACTGTTTATTTAACAATAAAAATTATAAAATAAAATAGTTAAGGGTATAAACTGCGTTTAGTTACAAATTGGCACCAACAACTTGGGGCTAATAAACACACAAATTATTTATATTACAATATATGACCGTGCTCCGCTCCGACCACCGCTATTGATAGGCCCAGTGTCAATACCGTGTTATTCAGTGATATAATTAAAGGTTATTTCAAAACCAGTTTCTTCAATTTGGCCATAATGCAAGTGCCCAAAACAAATACTGTAATTAAAAAACCGAAAACATGAAATTTTAACAAATAATTTTTCACCTCGTGCCGGTCCCCCTGAACCTGTTACCCCTAGGCACGTGCCTAATGTGCCTAGTGGGAAATCCGGGCCTGTATATAATAATGAACAGGCTAAATCAAAACATCCTCAAATGTTTTTAGATGACTGCATGATCATCATCCATCACTGTTAGAATGTAAATATAAGTTTTTAAGGTAGTGTGGGATTGTATCTTCAGCAGCAGTTCTGTCCAAATGGCACTATCTTCAGGAGCACTATCTTCTGACCAAATGGACAATGTTGGAATTATGGTTAATGCAGTGGCGGCTTGCCCATAAGGGCTCTCGGGCGCAGCCCTCTCAATAAAATAAAAAGTAATAATTAATTATTAATTTTTCACCAAATCAATTAAAAAAGTTCCTATACGCATCAAAACAATAATACAACGGGAAACATTTGACGTTTAAAGTCTGGAGTTGAGTTGCGGGTGTTAGCCATAGAGCCCAAAGCTACTGTGTGCAGTGTAAATGGACAATACAGCATACAGCTCTAACCGTGCGGTGACGTCAATCAACTGTGTTTTTACAGACATGCTGGGACTCCATCCTTGGCCACGCATGCGCAAATCATCTCAGCCAGCGCCAGCGGCCAGCAGTGTAGCAGTTATTGGCACTCCTTGTTTGCAAACAGAGTTATTGTGTTTAGTGTGTGATTAATGTGTGTCATAATGAATAACACGGATTCTAACATTGTAATTACGAATGATGTAAGTAAAATTATTAGCCAAGGGATAAAGAACTTAGAGCACAGGGTTGAACTTAAAAGATTAGGGCCTCCTAGGCCTAATATGGTGATTAATCAAGTACAAAAATCCACTAAGAGTAGGGATAGCTACAATAGGAA
The DNA here is from genome assembly GCA_034769895.1 of Magicicada septendecula. Lineage (NCBI taxonomy): Eukaryota > Metazoa > Arthropoda > Insecta > Hemiptera > Cicadidae > Magicicada > Magicicada septendecula. The sequence continues at coordinate 130,027,386 of CM068368.1, forward strand.
ATTTGGTATTCATTTGTATAATTATGCTGATTGGTTGTGTGGGTGTGGAATAAAAAACTTATTTTTCTGTTACCCGTGCATAGTAATGGGCGTACAGTATCGCACCTGGACTGTAGCTGGTGTCTCGGATATTAAGCATTTGAGTGAAAAACTTAAAAAACATAAATTAAGTGAAAAACATATAAATGCGTGTATCGAGTATGCAGTACGTGGGAAGGTTGACATTAGATCTCAGTTAGACAGTGCATATAGATTAAGAATTCAAAACTTAAATGAGGAAGTATCAAAAAATCGGTACATTTAAGTAAGTTGATTGATGCTGTGAAGTTTTATGGGGCTTTTGAACTTGCATTAAGGGGGCATGACGAAAGTAGCACTGACACATCTAACAACCCTGGCATATTTCGTGGTCTTGTCAACCTAATGGCAGAGTTAGACTCTACATTAAAACAACATATTGAAAAAAGCAATAACCGAGTATTTTTAGGGCTTTCCAAAACCATCCAAAATGATTTACTTGATTCCATGTATGCCGTGTGCTTGGAAATTATATGTGACGAAATTACTCAAACTAAATATATTGCTATTGAAGCCGATGTGTACATTGTCTCAGCTAGTGTTTGTTGTCAGATACGAGTTGGTTGTAAATGAAAGATTTGTTAGTTTTGTAGTATCCAAAGGTCATGATGCAGCATCTCTTAGTGAAGCAATTTTTAACGAGCTGGAAAAGCTAAAAATTGACAAAACACCTGAAAGAGTGATTGCTCAAAGCTACGGTGGCACTTCTGTCATGAGTGGCCAGCACACAGGTGTGCAGGCAAGAGTCAAAGCTGTGTACAAAAATGCACATTTCGTACACTGCTACGTGCATCAACTAAATTTGATCATTGAACGCTGCGCAACACAAAATAAACAGATAAAAATATTTTTCAGTAATGTTGAAGCATTTTCCTCCTTTTTTTCACAATCGACTAAAAGAACAGCAGTACTTGACGACATTATGAAAAAACGAATACCAAAGAGCTCTGGCACTCGTTGGATCTTCAAGTCTAGAATTGTCAGCACATTATTTAAGTAAAAAATGAAATAGAAGAATGCTTAAATAAAATATTAGACGGCGACAGCAATGATTATACAACTGTAAACAAAGCAGTTGGTTTAAGCAACCTTCTTAAAGACAACAATTTCATTTTTAGGGTAACATTTTTTAATAAAATAACGCCCCATTGTGATATTTTGTACAACGAGCTTCAGAACAAGACAATCGACTGCATCAAGGCCTTAAAATATATAGGCGAATTTAAGTCTATAATCCAAAAAATAAGAAACTTGCCTGAGGTTGACCAGCTCAGTTCTAGCGAACTTGATGGAACTGAAAATGATTTATCTTGTTCAGGCCCCAGTAGAAAAACATGCCGATTTGAAGATAGAAGACACATTGTGGCAAAAGAAGTGTGTGATGTTATCATGACTGGAATTGATAATCGCTTTAATTTCTTAAATCATTTGTCGGTAGCTAAGTTATTTCAGCCAAGTTTGTTTCCTGAGTTCAAAAATAAATTTCCTGAAAATGAATTAGAAATTGCTGTATTTATTCCAGTTGAATAAAATAGAACTGAAACAAGCGTTGGTAGTAATATACAGTAGAAGTGATTTTTCTGAGCCAACAGGCTCATTACGGTTGCTTAATTTTATTTATGATAATAATCAGAGAGATGTGCTCCCCGAATCAGTGAAATTACTTCAGATCATCTGCACAATCTCAATTACCACTGCAGAAAGTGAAAGATGTTTTTCAACTTTAAAGCGAATAAAAACTTTTACCAGGAGCACAATGAAAGAAGGTAGACTCAGTGCACTCGCCATGTGTTCAATTGAAAAGAAATTATTATCTACCCCCAATTTCAATGAACGTGTGATCAACCACTTCGCTGCACAGAAGGAGAGGAGGATGGACTTCTGCTACAAACAATATAACTAAAGGTATGAATTTTCATTCGTAGATTAATTTATTTTTGATATTAAATGTGACTAAGTATATTTAAAGTGGTAGAAGATTAATACCTTGTTACTTAATACAACTTCCTCCTGAATTCTGATGCTTGGTCTAATTTTAAAAATATAGCTTTCACATTTTCCCTGTGGTATATAGCTATGTACTTCTGTTCTATAAAATATTTTGAATTTCCGCTCTTATTATTCACATATCTTAAAAATAAAATACTTACAGTAAAATCAAATGTTATAAGTAGACTAATTTTGACAATTTTATAAATTTATAAAAATACATACAAGAAAGTGAATGAGTGTGTGTATCTGTGTGTGCGCGTTCGCGTGCGTGTGTGTTTGTGTAGAGATAGTTATGACCTTATGAAAGAGCCCCTCCCATGTTCATAACGACGAGCCGCCACTGGGTTAATGTAATGTAGTTTTCAACCAACAGGTTTTCATGCCTGATTTGGGTGATAGTAGCAGTGAAGAAACCATAATTATAAAGAACTTATGTCACGATTTAACAATTTATACTGTGAACACAGAATACAAAGAAATAACAGAATTTTAAATATAAGATTTTAAAGTGTTGGCTGATTTATTGTACATATTGTACTGCTGTAGATTGTTACAGTACATTAGCCTTGTTAAACTAGTTGAAAATTGTAAAGTTTATAAAAAGGTTAGGTTATAGAAAAAGAAGAAGGCTTTCAGCTATATTGGTTTGGGTAAAATGTCACCGTGTAGTATAATTAGAAAATATAAAAACTGTAAATAATTATCTGAAAATTATGTATGTAATAGTGCAAATAAGCTAAACTCAATTAACCTTAATGTATGAAATGTTGGAGTAGTTTGTATGAAACAGAAATTAATAAGAAACCTCATCAAGGAATCACAAGCATTATGTGAGGCTAGGTACTACAATAAATTGTATAAATTATAAAGGAGTGTAAAATGTCAACAAAGTGTAAAATAATATACGGATAAGTGTAATTAAAGTATATTGTGAACATTAAAAGCCGTGTTACAGACAAAAATAAGAATGTAAAAACATGTCAGTATAAAACAAAACCAAATGGAGAAGAAGAAATTGGTTCCTAACAGTAGAATATTCCAGAAAAGGATACCAACTCACTCTTGCTTAATCAGAGAACATCAAAACAGAATAGTGCTGTGTATTGGTGAAATAAATAGTAAATAATTGTTAATAAGTAATTATTATATTATACTTGAGTGTGTCGCCATCTATGTTTGTCGCATTGAGTTACGTATCCTAGATACCTACATTGTTATTTACGAAATATGTGCGGTTGTCATGAGTGATTCAATGTTTTGTTTAATGTACTAGTAAATGTCAATTCATTTAATTAGATCATTGTGTTTTATCAGTAATTGCTTCCTGGTAAATATAACAACAGGTTATGGGCCCAGGTAAGTAATAAAAAACATTGTTGAATCGAATTGTGGACAGTAAAAATACGCATGAACCCTTTTTTTTGTTGCACGTTTCAGTAAGAATTGAATGCACAAAGTCAGTTGTAGAGAAGAAACTACATTAAACAATAGAAATGGATTTAGTCAGATCACATTTAGAAATGTTGAAAGATGATTTGCAAGGAGGTTCCAACTATGATTCATGGATATTCAAACTTAATCTAACCTTAAAATCAAAACGTATTTATCAAATCGCAACGGCAGTTAAAATTAAGCCTGAAGGAGATGAATCAAGCGCAGCTGTAAAAGAATGGATTGAAAAGGATGTAGAAGCACAGTTATTAATTGGATTGAAGGTTGACAGTAATATAGCCAAGAAAATTGCAAGGTGCCAGTCCGCAAATGCTATGTTAGAAAAGTTGGAAACCTTATATGGAAAAAAAATCAAACGTTTCAGTTGAAGGCCTGCAAAGATTATTTTTTAATTATAAGTATGATGTGCACAAATCAGTAATAGAAAATTGCATGACAATTCAACAATATGCTGATGAATTGTCTGCACTAGGTGAAAGCGTTAAAGAAAACTGGATTATGCAAAGGATATTAGGTGTACTTCCAACAAGACTGCATCATTTTAGAACGTCTTGGGATAATGTTATTTCCACAGACAAAACGTTGAACAACATGTTTGAGCTTTTGAAACTTGAAGAAGACAGGCAAAAAGAAAGTGAACAGGCCAATAATGAGTGTCAGAATGCTTTCATATCAAAGGGACAGAACAATAATAAAACAAAACAAGTGAACATAAAAGAATGCTTTAAATGTGGACAAAAAGGGCACATAAAGAAGTACTGCAAGAATAAACCTAGTAAAAGTTACATTGAATATTGTAAGAAAAATTATCTGTGTAATAAGTGTAACAAAAAAGGTCACTTTGCCAAAAATTGTACCAAAAATGTAGATAGTAAGTCAGAAAAATCAGACAAATCTACATCAAAAAGTAAATTGATGATTAATGTTGGATTGTCTGTTACTAATATACAATATGTATCAATGAAGAATGACTATCAAGATCTATGGTACCAAGATTGTGGTGCCACTCAGCACATGACTTTAAGGAATGACTGGTTGAAAAATTATACTGTTTTACAAGAACCAGAAAAAGTCATGATTGGAGATTCAACACTTATAGAAGGTGTTGGTGTCGGAGACATAGATTTGTTAGCTTATAATGGTCAAGATTGGTGTAACATAACACTGAAAAATGTTTTGTATACACCAAAGATATCCTTTAACTTATTTTCCGTCACTAGTGCCTTGGACAAGGGTTATCGTCAGGAAGCAGACACAAATTGCTCGTATTTTTTTGATTCAGACACTGGTGAATTAACAGCCATGGCAAACGGAGATGGAAGATTGTTTAGAATGATGTTTCGCTATGAAAACTTAGAAAAGTGTATTGTTGCTATGTCAATTAAAAAGTGGCATGAAAAATTAGCACATCAGAATATTAGTTATGTAAGAGACATTTTGAAGAAAAATAATATAAAGTATGTAGACGATTGGGATGACTGTGTGTGAAGGATACGTTTATGGCAAACATCATCGTCTCCCACATCCAAGAAATTTTGAAGTGGCAAAAGAGGTACTTGATGTAATTCATGTAGACTTGTGTGAAATGAATATAAATTCTTTTGGAGGAGCAAAATATTTTTTTATGCTCAAAGATGATTTCTCTCATTTTCGCACTGTCTATTTCTTAAAAACTAAAAATGAAACTTTTGAGAAATTGAAAATCTTCATGACTTTAGTTGAGAATCAGTTTAGAAAGAAAATAAAAGTTTTAAAGTCTGATAATGGGAAATAAATTAAAAATGGAGATACTAAGAAGTTTTGTGAAGAACTTGGAGTTTTCCACATTAAGTCGAACCCATACACTGCACCACAAAATGGTCGAATTGAGAGAGAGATGAGAACCATTGTAGAATCTGCTAGATCAGCTATACATGCAAGAAATCTAAATGAAAACTTATGGGCAGAAGCAATTAGTTATGCTACATTTACACTGAATCAGACTGGAACAAGTTCTGTGAAAGGTAAAAGTCCTGTGGATTTATGGTTTGGATGCAGAATTGATGTAAATAAGCTTAGAATCTTTGGATGTGATTGTTATGTTTTCATTCAGGATTTTAAGAGAGCCAAAACACAGAAGAAATCAGAAAAAGGAATTTTCTTAGGATACAGTTTAGATTCAAGTAGTTACCGAGTTTACTTAAGAGACAAAAGTGAAGTTGTAACATCAGGAGATGTGATATTTGATGAAAAAGTAAACAGTAAGTCTAGTTGTACAGAAATTGAAGCTACCTTGTCAAATGAAGAAAAGGAATACATAGTGTCAAGTGAAGAAGAAAAATCTGATAGTGAAAGTGTTTATGAAAGCTCTGTGTCTGACAATAATATGCAAAATGAATGTCAAGAAAATCACTGTGTAAAGTGTTTGGAACGAGATCAAACTGTTTGTATTCAACCAGAGAAAAGAAGTCTTCGAAACAGGGCTACTTTAAGGATGCCAGCAAGGATGGTAGATTATGTAGTTGAAGACAACAGAAACCAAAATGTAAATATGGCCATGTTAGGTGAGGTAGAAGATATTTCCATTTTACAAGCACTACAGGATGAAAACTGGAAGAAAGCAATGTTAGAAGAGTATGAATCTTTGATGAAGATGAGAACTTGGAAACTAGTAAGTCTACCAAAAGAAGAAAAAGCCTTGATTTGTCGGTGGGTTTTATGCCAAAAACAAGATGGGCGATACAAAGCCAGGCTAGTTGCAAGAGGGTTTGAGCAAGAACAAGGAATCCATTATACTGAGACCTTCAGTCCTGTTGCCAAACATGCATCCTTTTGACTGATACTCAGCATTTTAGCCTCCGATGGAATGCATCTGATGACTTTTGATGTGAAGACAGCGTTTTTACATGGATCTTTGGATGAGAAGATTTACATGTATCAACCGGTAGGCTTTGATGATGGCTCAGGTAGAGTTTGTGAGTTGCTCAAGAGTATATATGGACTTAAACAGTCATCGAAAAATTGGAATGTGAAGTTCACAAACTACCTAAGGAAATTAAATTTTGTTTGTTGTGACGATGATCCTTGTATTTATTATAATGGTGACAGAAGCATTATAATTGCACTTTTTGTAGATGATGGTGCTATTATAGGAAAAGAAAAACAAAATGATAGATATACTAGATAAACTTAACAAAGAATTTGAAATTACATATAATTCTGGGTCAGACAACAAATTGACTTACCTTAGCATGGAAATTGAAATTAGACATAAGGAAATTTTTGTAAGCCAACATCATTACACTGAAAAGATATTGAAAAGATTTAGAATGGAAGATGCAAATCAAAAGTCAACTCCAACGGAAATAGGTATGTTAACCGAAGAACAACATTTTCATAATGATCAGCCACTCGATAAATCTGTCCCATATCGTGAGGCAATAGGCAGTTTACTTTACTTAGCTACAGTATCTAGGCCAGGTATCAGCTTTGCAGTAAACTACCTAAGTAGATATTCAAACAATCCCATGGTATGGCACTGGAATATGGTAAAACTTGTATTTCGATACTTGAAAGGCACTGTAAACTTTGGAATAAGTTTCAATGGAGATTCTGAACTCATTGCTTATTCAGATTCAGATTTTGGAGCAGACATTGTCTCAAGACAGTCAACTACTGGAGTAATTATTATGAGAGGCGGTCCTATTGTATGGTTCACCCAAAAGCAGGGACTTGTTGCTACATCAACTGCAGAGGCAGAATTTCGAGCTGCTGTTTCATCGCTTGATGAAATTTGCTGGATAAAGAGACTTGGTATCGAACTTAGATATTTCAAGGATATTCCTACAAGGCTCTGTATAGATAATCAATCTGCAATTTTAATGTTACAAAATACTACAGAAGGCAAAATAACAAAAGGGAAGAAGCACATCGACATTCCTAGAAAATTATACAGCAACACATTGGAAATACTGTTTTTTTTGGACAAAGTAAGCAGCAGATATCTTCACAAAACCATTGTCGAAGAAAGTATTTGAACGACTCGGAAATAAAATTATTATGGAGGAGTGTTAATAAGTAATTATTTTATTATACTTGAGTGTGTCGCCATCTATGTTTGTCGCATTGAGTTACGTATCCTAGATACCTACATTGTTATTTACGAAATATGTGCGGTTGTCATGAGTGATTCATTGTATTGTTTAATGTACTAATAAATGTCAATTCATTTAATTAGATCATTGTGTTTTATCAGTAATTGCTTCCTGGTAAATATGACAACAATAATCATTATATATTGTAAATCTAATTAAAAAATATCGGTATGGAGAACCATACATGACTTCCATGTTCTAAGATTTATATTTAAAATCATATTCGAAATGAAATATTTCCATAGAAACTACGTCTTTCTACTTATTGTTTCAGCATTAACCACAGTACTGTGGTCACTAACGTATACCACCTCACGTTTTCGCACTCGATTTTCACCGATGATGGCAGTCGATGGCACTGCCGAAAAGTCTGGTTTTGCAGAAAACATTGGACTACGGCTAAAGAGCCCGGGAAGCAATTTTAACAAAAAACTACTTCTTTTGTTGCCGATAACGTAGTACACATATAAAAAATTCTCCCCTCCACCATCAACTATAAATTTTAATAATAGAAAATTACCCCCACCCCGTTCACCTAACCTCTTCATTTATAGATATTTCATCTACGTTTCTACAGTGGATTACTATGAGCTTCTTATCAGGATACTTTATTTATAAAAATTAAGTACTTTACTCTTGTTAAATCATAAAATGTTTTAGGTAAACTACCCCTTTCTCTTAACCGATCTTCTCCAAAATCAACAGACCTTCCGTCCTCTACAATTCAGGGAAGCATGCAAAAAAATATTTGATTCTGTTTGAATGTGCGGCAGTTATCGTTCGTCATGGAAACATTTCTCTTGTTACAACATAAAATGTTGTAGGTAAACTACCCCTTTCCCTAAACTGATCTTCACCAAAATCAATAGACCTTGAGCTCTCTGCAACTCAGGAAAGGGTGCAAAAAATTATTTGATTCTCATTGAATTTTCGGCAGTTATCGTTCGTCATAAAAAAATTACCCTTTTTAAAACATAAAACGTTGCTGATAAACTACCCCTTCCCTTAACCGATCTTCAACAAAATCAACAGACCTTGAGTTCTCTTTAGTTCAAAAAGGTATGCAAAAACCTAGTTGACTCTGTTTGAATTTACGGCAGTTATCGTTCGTCATATAAAAAATTACCCTTGTTAAAACATAAAACGTTGCAGGTAAACTACCCCTTTCCCTTAACCGATCTTCAACAAAATCAACAGACCTTGAGTTCTGTATAATTCAAAAAGGTATGCAGAAGAGTAGTTGATTCTGTTTTAATGTACGGTAGTTATCGTTCGTCAAAAAAAAAATTACCCGTGATAAAACATAAAATGTTGCTGGTAAACAACCCTATTCCCTTAACTGATCTTCACCAAAACCAACAGGTCTTGAGAACTTTACATTTCATGGCTGTATGCAAAATATTATATGATTCTGTTTGAATTTGCGGCTCTTATCGTTTGCCATATAAAATACCCTTGGTAAAACAAAAAACGTGTCAGGTAAACTACCCCTTTTCCTTAACCGATCTTCACCAAAAACAATGGTCTTTAGTACTCAACAAAACAGGGCTGTATGCAAAAACGTATTTGATTCTGTTTGAATTTGCGGCTCTTATCGTTTGCCATAGAAAAAAAATCTACAGACACACAGACAGACACACACACAGACACTTTTCGAAAAACGACTTTTTTTCATGTTTTGAGTGTAGTAAAATCAGAATCTGCAATAATCTCGAACACGATTTTTTTTGTCATCACCATACTTCCATTTCCTTAAGGAACATGGAAGTAATAAAGAGGAACAGTTGCCTTTAATAATCATCGAAAAGGTCAAGAGAAAATAATTTAGAAGAAAAATATAATTAACCACATATAAAGGAAAGCTGAGCGAGAAATAATTATCTAGGCCTAAGTAATATTACGGAGAACACATACCAGGTACAAAGAAATATTTAAAACACATTAAAGTTGGTATAACCTTTAGTACATTGCAAACACAACACTTGGTTACTGGTATTGTGCCTGTATGCCTGAGTAACAAAACCGAACATTTAAGCAATACATGTTATTGTGTGACTTAGTGTTGATTTCCAAGTAGTACACCTTAAAACTAGACCAGGTAAAATAAACGTTCATGATTAAACTTTGTTTGAAACGAAATATTATGTTAGCATCATTGTTACAGTAGTGTTGGCTATGACATCAGTATTGAACTTTTACAAGATGGCGGCTCTGGCGTTATGAATCGAAAGGAACCATTCTGAGGCCAGCAATTTTAAAACACTTTAAACAAACAACATTAATAAATTGTGATAGTAATTTAAAAAATAAAATAAATTGAATTGTACTAACCGTTTGTAAATCTTTGTATTTTATTATATGTGCTACATGTCTGCTAACAGTAGACCAAACTCATTAGTCGTAACACAAAAATTAAAAAATATCGGTATGGAGAACCATACATGACTTCCATGTTCTAAGATTTATTTTAAAATCATTTTCGAAAGGAAATATTTCCATAGAAACTACTTCTTTCTTCAGTCTTAACTACAGTACTGAACCAAGTAACCTCACGTTAGCGCACTCGATTTTCACTGATGATGGCAGTTGATAACACTGCCGAAACGTCTGGCTTTGTAGAAATAATTGGACCACGCCAAACAGCCGGGAAGGAATTTTAACAACAAACTACTTCTTTGTTGCTGATAACGTAGCACACATGACATTTGAATAAAAATTATCCCCTCCCCCTTCAACTGTTATTTTAATTTATAGAAAATTACCCCCACCGCCTTCAACTAGCCTCTACATTTATAGATATTAATCTACGTTTTTACAGTGGATTATTATGATCTTTTCAGGATACTTTATTTATCAAAATTAAGTACTTTACTCTTGTTAAAACGTAAAACGTTGCAGGTAAACTACCCTTTCCCCGTAACCGATCTTCACCAAAATCAATAGGCCTTGAGTTCTCTACAATTCAGAGATGTGTGCAAAAAGTTATTTGATTCTGTTTGAATGTGCGGCTGTTATCGTTTGCCATAGAAGAAATTCTACACGGACACTTTTTTTGAAAAATGACTTTTCTTCATGTTTTGATTGAGGGTAGTACAATCAGAATCAGCCCTTATTTCGAACACGATTTTTTTCGCCATCACCATACTTCCATTTCCTTATGGAACGTGGAAGTAATAAGACACTTATCAGACCAGTTGTTACTTATGGAGGCGAGACATGGACATTAACAAAAAAGGAACAAGAAAGACTAAAAAGATTTGAAAGAATAAGATTGTAAGCCGCGTTTATGGCCTGGTTAAAGGAGGTGGTGAAATAACCAGGAGGTAGACGAGCTATTGAAGCATGAGTACATTGTAAGATTCATAAAGGCTCAACGAATAAAATGGCTAGGTCATCTAGAGTGAATGGATAATCAGTGTGTGCCAAAGAAAATCCTGAGGGCACATGTCTATAAAAGCAGAAAGAGGGACTGACCTAGGATAACATTGTTAGGTGATGTGCTGGAAGATCTAAGAAGATGGCTGTGAGGGGTTATGCTGAGATTGCAATGGCTAGGAGACATTGGAGAAGATTAGTGTCAGACACCAGGGGTCACATTGTGCTGTAGCGCTAAAGAAGAAGAAGAAGACGACGACGTGCTACATGCCCTGAGATTGAGAATCTGTACGTGCACGCTTTGAAAAATAAAAAACCTAATTTACAATGAGCACTTTGATTTCAAAGAGTAGTAGTTGCACAGTAGGTTTAGAAATAAATATCGCTAGTTGGATGCAGCTTTATTAAATTTCAAGAATATATTTGTTCACCAGTTGCCAGAGTGACTATACAAAACCTTCCACAGAATTTATGAAATTCCTCATGCAGTTATGGTCTTAGCGAAAGTAGCCAAAAACAAATGTAATACAGAGAGGCTAGCTAGCTAGATAGATAGATAGACAGATAGACAGACAGACAGACAGAGAGAGAGAGAGAGAGAGAGAGAGAGAGAGAGAGAGAGAGAGAGAGAGAGAGAGAGAGAGAGAGAGAGAGAGAGAGAGAGAGCCAGACAGACAGACAGAGAGAGAGGGGGAGAGAGAGTAAAAACAATTTAGTTATTGCTCAAATTAAAGCAGGAAATTTAGACATTATACATTATACCATTTTTCTCATTCCTTTGACACAGTATTTTTTGCCAAAACTTCACATTACTTTACATATTTCATGATAAATCGGTATGGAGAACCATACATGACTTTCATGTTGTAAGATTTATGTTTAAAATAATTTACTTGAATTCGGTTCGGTAATTTCTAAAAAAATATCGCCCACCCTCAAACTAATTTCACTATGTATAGATATTTTTGTTATTATGGTGTAGTCGTTTAATATAATGTTCTTTTCAGCCACTTTATCCATAAAAATTAGGTAGGCTTACTTTATTCTTATAAAGAAACCGAACTACGCAGATAATCATCCCTACTCCGAAGCGCTCCGAAGTCACTCATGGACCCTGAGCATATTGCAGAGGGTTCATTCCCTAAAGACGAAAAGTCTGTCTATGAACCGTTCCTCTGTAAACACGTGCAGTTACACTGCCCAGCGATCCACAGGAAGCAAATCGCTATCCACGCTGGACACTTTTGACGTGAAACGTCTTTAAAATCACACCGAAACATACGGGTACCAGAACAGAAATTTGTACCGTAACGAAAAGGTCTATATCGTCTTGCCTTAATAACTCCCTAAATATTAGTCTCAGAGACGTAAGTGCGGTGTCATTTTTTAACATATATGGTCAGCTCGCTGATACGACCTTGAGTTCGCGTCGCGGGCGAGCGGGTTGGCGGGGAGGGGGCACAGCGCTGATTGGCCAAAACCGGCGCTCTGGCTCCTTTCCATTCAGTGTAACTCAGGACTCAGACGTGGTAGCGCGGTGAATCGTGTGTTTGTGTATAGAGTTTGTAGAGATCGATCGATTTAAGTAATAATAAGTGTATTTTGGACAATATTTCTATGTAAAAACTTAAAGTAAGCATGAAAAAAACTGTAGAAATTCAATATGTCAGCCTCAGCCCGCGCAAAAGCCAGCCGAAAATATAAATTACGCATATCGTTGGAAAGAGGAGGCTATGGGCCACGCACAGGTACCCCAATGTCCGGTGCCGACCGAGCGAGACTGTTTCAGGAGCGTCGCAAAGCTGCCACGGCGCGCTCAGTGAACGACGCCGACGGCGCGAGCACCTCTACCGCTGCTGTCCCCGAACCAATGGACATAACGAGTGAAGATAACACCCATACATCTGTCGAAGACGTCTCCGAGGTGATGGATATCAACATCACTCAAATTGATGCGATGCAGAACCACTGGCGTGCAGCGGACGAACGCTTCAAAACAGTATTCGAAACCAATCCGTTTGGTCTATCTTGCAGCGTTTGTGATCGACTTTGGTTCGACAGAGATTTAAAGAAGGCGAAAGCTCGTAACATTCCTCTTCTTCAGACTAAATTCCCCGGCGAAAATGTAGCGGAATTTCGTTAATGCAGTACCTGTAGCAAGTCGTTAGATGCCAATAAAATCCCGACGCTGTCGCGCTCGAACGGATTTCGATATCCCCCGAAGCCGGACGGCCTGCCGCCGCTTGACCCGATCAGTGTTCGGTTGATTTCGCCGCGCTTACACTTTATGCAAATTCGTCGTCTACGCTACGAAGGTAATTATGGTATAGTCGGCCAGGTGATCAACGTACCCGTCGATGTGAATAACATAGTGCAGCAACTACCGAGGCGGATAGACGACGACTTTGCCTTCAACGTCAACATAAAGAAGAACCTCATCCACAAATCCAATTATCTGAGCGGTTTCGTACGCAAGTCGGTGATCAAGGCTTGGCTGCGCTACTTGATAAACCAGCCGCTTTACAAGCACTACAACATAGAGATTGACTGGAGTCTGTTCGACAACGACGAGGATAACAATATCGGGCCCGAGTATCAGATTGAGTCCATCGACCCCGACTCTGCCCCCGAATCGGAGATCCTGCTCGCCAGACAACATACGATGCTATGGAATGAGGAGCAATGTTTGGACATTGCCCCGGGGCAGAACTCGTCTCCGATTAACATAATCTACGATGTTAACGGTGAGGAACTATCCTTCCCTTAAATATACTACGGTGTGCCCCGCCAGTTCGACCTCAACGTGCGAGTCACTCCATACATGATATCAACCAGCGAGATTCGACGCACCGATCGGCGTGGTGCAACTCCTGACCACGTTCTCTACATGGCCATGAAGATGCTTCGCATCCGCGTTGTCGAAGGTATCTACAACATGTTTCGTAGTGTAAAGCAGACCGAGTCGATCACGCGCAAGATGCTCGAGGACCGAAACTTTATGGATGATTACATCGACAAGAACCTTGCCTTCTTGAAGTCGATACCGAACTCCGTTCAATATTGGATGGATCGCAAAAAAGATCTCTTTGCGATGATGCGCCAGCTTGGCAAGCCCACCGTCTTTTTTACTATCAGCGCCAACGAGATCCACTGGCCGAAGCTGCTCAAAATACTGCATGACCTCAGCGACTCATTCAAAGACGTGCACGTCGAAGATGCGTTAATCGACTTGACTCGATCTCAGCGTAGCCATCTTGTTAATGAAGATCCGGTAACGTGCTGCGTGTACTTCAACAAGCTGGTCGACACCATTATGGCCATGCTTCAAGCGAAGACCAGATACAAACCGTTCGGCCCTTACCACGTTCTCGTTTACTTTCTTCGCATTGAGTTCCAGCATCGCGGAAGTCCCCATGCGCACGTCCTGCTGTGGCTCGAGATCGATCCGCGCGAAAAGATCTCCGAAAACATGCCGAAGACTGTCCAACTCTTGACAGATCACTGCTCTGTCAGTCGCAACGATCTACCCGGCGAGATGTATGCGAACCAAGTCCATAAGCACACGTTCACATGCACGAAGCGCGGAGAGACCGCTTGCCGCTTCAACATACCATACTGGCCGATGACCGAGACTAGAGTGCTGCTGCCGTTACCTAAGGACGATGGACGCAAAAACGGGCTCTAATCGAGAGCCACCAAACTGCGCAAGCTGCTAGAGGAAAAGAACTACGAGACGCTCGGCGAGTTTCTAGTTGACAACAAGCTCACGATGGCGTCTTACTTAAATACCATCAGAGCGACGCTGCGTCGTCCTACCGTGATGTTCAAGCGCGACTTCAGCGAAATCTACACTAACACGTTCAACCCGTGGATCGCGCGCACGCTCTGCTCCAACAGTGATTTGCAATTCATACTCGAGGAGTACAGCTGCGCGGCTTATGTTGTGGAATACGTCAATAAGTCGAACCGCGGCATTAGCAACCTGCATCGCGAACTTATCAAACTGCAAGAACAGAATCCTGAGAAGGAGTACGTGCAACTTATGAAACAACTCGGCCTTAAGCTTCTCAAAACCGTGGAAATGTCATCGCAGGACGCCGCTTGGTAGTTGCTTCGTCAACCGATGAGTCGCAGCAGTCGCGAAGTGAGCTATATCCCGACTGTGTGGCCGCACGAGCGTCAGAAGTCACGAAAGCGTAAGGCGGTGATGGACCAGCAGAACTTAGACGAAAACAGCACCGACGTTTGGACCAAGACTATGATACAGCGTTACGAAGAGAGGCCGGTCGAGCTCGAAGACAAGTGTCTCACCGATTTCGTGGTGTGGTACACACCAGTCGCCAAGCGAGGCAGACCGCCCAATGCCGGAGATGAAGTAGACGACAATGCGCCGAGCGATGACGAGCCAGCGCCGGACAACGTGCCTTACGAGTCAGCTTCGACAATCGGCAGGGCGTACCGCAAACGGTCCGCACCGCGAATCATTCGCTACAGATGCTACGAATTGGACGATGTCGTGATCTATAAGCGAGAAATGGTAACGCTCTACCTGCCGTTCAAGAACGAAGCGGTCGAGATTCTGGACCGCAACGCGTTCCTCGCGATGTACGACGAAAGGGAAGCAGAGATCATGGCCAAGCGTAAGGAGTTCGAGTCTAACATCGACATCGCGAAGGTACTTGAGGAACTGAAGAAGATCTGCGAAGACTTCGACAACGCCGATCCATTAGACGCAAGCAACAAGCGAGATGAGTTCGTGCGAAACGTTTTGCGG
This sequence comes from Magicicada septendecula, assembly GCA_034769895.1. Classification (NCBI taxonomy): domain Eukaryota; kingdom Metazoa; phylum Arthropoda; class Insecta; order Hemiptera; family Cicadidae; genus Magicicada; species Magicicada septendecula. The sequence goes on from CM068368.1 coordinate 130,043,190, forward strand.
CCCGGCGATACGGAGAACAACGACGACTTTGAAAATGCCGCATCGGTGTATCGACTGTTCGTCAACGCAGCAACGTGATGTCTAAGCAAGAGTACTGCCGCATGATGCGCAGCGCTAATGACAGCCAACGCGAATTGCTTTTCGAGGCAATACATCGGCTGCACATGACCGATTCGGATCCCATTCAGATCTTCTTCACCGGCCCCGCTGGCAGCGGCAAGACCTACGTGCTCAAGTTGATAATGGAGACGTACAATCGATACACCCAACAGCACAATTCGCTTCGCAACGCGTATGTAGCCTGCGCGTCCACTGGCAAGGCAGCCGTAAACTTGGGCGGCGTGACCGTACACTCTGCGTTTAAGATTATTACCCAATCGAGACGAGTCGGCACGATGGCCAGAGAGGTGCTTCAGAATTACAGAAGCATATTCATCGGTGTCAAATGCATCGTAATCGACGAGGTGAGCATGATCGACTGCGACGTGCTACATAAGATCAATCTACGCCTGCAAGAGATCACCGGCGCACACGACCAACCGTTCGGCTATCTCAACATCATCTTCTGCGGAGATTTTCGACAGTTACCACCCGTAAATGCCACACCGGTCTACAAAGCGCCGCGCAACGCGATCGTTGGAGCGGCGCTGTGGCAATCGCTCAATTACTATCCACTCGAGCAGGTGATGAGACAAAGTGATTCCATCTTCTCGGCCATACTCACGAAGCTCGGCAACGGTGAGAGACTCGATCTCGAGCAAATCGCTCTAATCGAAACACGCTTCAGAAGTAAAGCATGGTGCAAAGAGAACTTACCTGCTGCTCTTCGGCTCTTTCATCGCAACCATGACGTCGACGCGTACAACAACAACGCTTTCGTGCCTGAGTTCGAGAGCATCGCCGACAAGATGATTGGCTACAATACGCTAACGGAGGTCGCGACCGCTCGGCGCAACTTGCACAAGATGAGCTTTGTCGAGTCGGGCGGCTTGCCGTACAGTTTGAAACTAGCTGTCGGCTAACCATATATATTATTACCATGAACCTAGATGCTGAAGACGGTCTCGTGAATGGTGCGATCGGCACGCTTAACATTTTTGTTGCGAACAAGTGATATGCCGAATTCAACTCTGAAGGTAAACGAAGCTGAGATTCAGTTTCAAAGAGAAGTTTGCTCTCTGGGCCCACTCTTCGACAGACAGTTAACATGAAAAAGGGCTATTAAAGAACTGACTGCTAGATGTAAATAAGCACGCAATTCTATTATATTAAACGTTCTAGATTTTTTCGAGAAAATTGACCACGTGCTGATGAACATGAACTTCCGGTTTCTAGATCTTTCCAACCACGTGTTTTCAACTGCATGTGATTGTATAGCTAATTACTTTTCCAGTTGAATAAATGCTATTAAAATTAATTTAATATTAAAATAATTAGTTACTAACAGTTATTCCAATTTGCACGTTAATATAAATGACTCATAGTTGGTCTGTCAACTGGCTTACAGTTAATTAACTTCACACAATTCGTTACGCGCACAACACTTATTCACTTTCACTCTACACTGTACTGCTGTTTTTTATTGTTTATTATCGTCTTAAACTACGTTAACATGCAATGCTTTTTCTAATAACAATAGTGTTTTACCACATGCACACTCCTTTGTACAAGACACCAACTAAGGCTTATTGTAAATATGTCCCCATATATTCCTACATAGTGTGAATGTTTGTCTCATTGCAATATATATCAATATATATATATATATATATATATATATATATAGCGTATATTAAATTATTTTTGTTATTTAACTATATTATTACAAACAATAAGTAGATCTTGCGTTAATTCAGTGTCCACAAATAAACGTAATACACAAAATAAAACACAGTATAATAAAGTGGTCACAAAATATTGAAATAAACTGTTTGGCATTCGCAGATATCTTTGCTATACTTTCTGAACATCTGACTCTGCAGTAACACAAGTTGATTTTTAGAGGACGTAGCCAGTTGAACAGGGTTAAGAATTTCTGCAGAAAACCCAAATTTCTCACGAACAGTAAAAATGCGCCAAAATTCCTGTTAACGGATATTGGTCGAATAGAGAGAGTTATTAAGTATCTTTAATTTAAGTATCTAGGGGAAATAATTCAAGAGAATGGTTTAGAAAAATCTGCTATAGAAGAAAGAACATAAAATGGAAAGAGCATATGGTATAACTAAAGATATTTGCAATAAAAAATGCATACCTAAAAATGCGAAAATAAGGCATTACAGTAGTGAGGCCAGAATGCCTATATGCAAGTAAATGTCTAGCATTTAATTATAATTTAGACAAACTAGAGATATTGGAAAGATAAATTATAAGGAAAATATTAGGCCCACGAAAAACTTCAGAAGGTTGGAAATTAAGAAGTAATGATGAAATATATCAAAGTACAGAAAATATAACAGAAACAGTGAGAAAAAGACTAGTATTTTTTTACATTTATATAGAATAGACGAAAATAAGTTAACAAAACGGATCTTGAAATATCCGTGGGGAAAGAAGCCAACATCAAGTTGGATTAAAGAAGTCAAAAGGATTTAGAAAAAAATAATATAAACGCAGAAAAAGCAATTGAAAGAGAAGTTTTTTGGGCAAAAATGTTAAAAATAGGAGTCCAGGGTAGGAGAGAGAATGGCCGATACAAATTAAAAAAACTGGCCACAAAGAAATAAAAGGATAATAAAAAAATGATGGAAGTTAAACAAAAAAAACATACTTATTATTTTGTAGCTTATTGAATGAAACCATTACAATTATATTACGTAAGGGTAGAATGTAACGGAAGCCTATCGTAAATACTTTGAAAGCGCAGATAGAAGTAATTACTGCTAATGCGCTTCGTTGATCAATCTATAATTCATAGATGTGTTTGATTTGCCAGAGTCCAATTCACTAACCCAAATGACACTGAAGAGACAAATGATGTACGGCCGGTAGCCTGCATATTTATCTTAGTCACGAACTGTAATCCGCAGGCTTTGAACATCATTCATATCAATATACGGCACACTGATTGCTGTGATTTAAAATTAACTTCGAATATGAATTAATCTAAGCGTGCGTTGCTCTCTCGTCATTTATATAAAAAATTCAGTAAAATAGAAAGTATAATGCATTACTATGTAGTAGATTCATTTGTTTCATGTCGACCTGTTAATTTGTTTTATACTAACATTGAAATATTGGAAAACCGACTAGTAATAATAACCTTGTCCTCCATATTGGTCGATTTAACGCACTGAATTACTAAATTTGTAGTAGCCAACAAAATAACATTGATTTAGAGGAGTTATTTAACTAACTGTTCGCCTTTTAGTTAATATTTTGTTAAAATTTGCTGATTCAAGTGTGGTTAATAACAAGATCAGTAAATTATAGGAATGCAATATGAGTCAGATTTATTTCATAAAGAAAAGAACGAGCAATCATCTCAGTAAGTACGCTAATATTTAATAATCGTAAGTATTATTTCATTTTCCTTGTATCAACTCAACCAGAGCTGAGAAAAGGGGAACCGTTAAAAAGGAATTTTTATTGGGAGTTAACAAAAATTAATTACTGCATAAAAAGTCTTATTGTTTAGTAACTAAGAGTTTAAAATTAAATATGTCAATAGGCGGCAGTGTAACATAGTGACATTTTGCTTCTATGTTCTCTGTTTTATACGATGTTGTATGATAAAAGTGATACTTATGTACGAGGATTGTTCAATAGAAACACGTTTGATCTGCGCAGCCGTGACTTCGTCGCCATGGAAACGGAATTCATTTGTTTATATTGTCTGTTTAAGTACTAGTGACGCGTCTGTAAAAAATATTTGCAGTTTGCTCTTTTATAATTGTTGTGACTGGGTTGAAAAATGGCATCTATGATAGAAAATCCGTCCAAAAATAATCTGCGTGCCGTTATTCAGTTTTTGGCCGCTGAAAGGCTTCAGCCAATGGAAATTTATGAGAGAATGAAAGCTGTATATGGTGACTATAGTTATTCTTACCGGCAGTGGTTGAATGGTGCAATACATTTTGACAAGGAAGAGAATCCACTAAAGATTTGGCCCGTCCCGGACCTGCACGTGTTGTAGCATCAGATAAAATGTGAGACAGCTGGAAACTGCTTTACGTGCAAATAGGCGCATCAAAGCTAGAGAACTTTCTCAAATGTTGAGCATCAGCGTGGGAACTATTCATTCCATCATTCTTAGTCTTGGCTATCACAAAGTTGCTGCTCAATGGATTCCACGATTGCTTACTGATGAGCAGAAAAATTTGCGTTCGGCCTTATCATTACATCATTTGATGCACCATCAAGAACAAGATAATGCCTTTCTACACCAAATTGTTGCCGGTGATGACCCTTGGTGTTGTCGCTACGAACCAGATTCCAAACGTCAGAATATGCAGTGGAAGCATGGAGAATCTCCGGAGGCGAAAAAATGTCGGTCCCAACCTTCGGCAGGAAAAGTAATGGTGACCGTATTTTTGATTATCAGGGTGTGCTGCTCTTATATTTTAAAGAACCTGGTGTTAACATCAATGCTGAGCGATATGCAGACAGCTTAAAACGCTTACGGGTCAGCATAAAGAATAACGTCCCGGGAAGCTCACAAATAGTGTCATTCTTCGGCATGATAATGCTCAACCCCATATAGTTCAGACGATTCAAGATCTGCTTGGTCGTGTGAAATGGGAAGTCTTACAATATCCACCTTACAGTCTCGACTAGTCCCCGTGTGATTATCATGTTTTTGGCTCATTAAAGAAATCACTAAAAGGACGGCGGTCCAGATCGGACGCTGAGGTAGAGTTTGTTGTTGGCGAATGGTTCTGCAAACAGCCGCAAGAATTTTACCAGCAGGGAATCTACAGATTAGTGCAACAGTGGGACTCATGCCTTAATGTTAATGGAGACTTCTTTTAAAATAGTTGAATAAAAATACTTTACAGCCTCTAAACGTGTGACTATTAAACAATCCTCGTAAATACGTTATAACTGTACAAACAATGAGTGTGTATTATATATTTTAAAACTGGGAAAGATATTTAACATTTATGCCTCTTTTTACGTGCACATGTCACATACTTTAATTATCTGAGATTAGCAAATGACAACATGGTGTAAGTATAGAAAACTTGTTATACACATCTCAATCGCGGTATCAGGATTTGCAAGTAACACCATGAAATAATTGAAATCTATCTGTTTGAAAACATCATAACTACCAAGTTATTAACATGTACTGCAAATTAATCTCAAATTCTGTTGGATTGAACACAGTTTTTGAAAGGTACACACTTTTCTATGTCTTTTATACTAAATGCGATTTTTATTGAGGTTATTTACAACTCCAGTGAAAAGTGCAGTGCTCCCTATTACACATACAGAGAGCCAGATAGGTCTGAGAATTTTACGAATCGTCATCGAATGCATCCGCAACACCTTGTTATATACAATTCGCTCTTCCATGATGTATATACAAAATTCAGTAAAATTAAAAGTAGCCTATAATTTTGTTCTAGATTTGTTTATTTCACGTCTTGTTAATTTGTTTTATATCAACCTAGAAACATTGTCAGGCTGTTGTAATATCACAAACAGGCTCTGAATCACAAATAAGACGAATGGAAATGTTGTAAATGATGCAAATTAACTGACTACTGGCCCAAGACAGACTGCACCTAACATCCAGCAGTACAAAAATTAAGATTAAAAATTCTTAAGTTGAAGTTAATAATTTATTCTTTACAAATCACGTTCCTCTATATTGCAGAGCTAAACTCTTACGTGGTGAAGTAACTGAAAATTAATCGTCTATTTACATATAAGGATATATAAGGAAAAAGTGAAATTACCAACAGTGAAAGTTTGTGACGGTCTTAAATATTTCATTGAGTACAATGACAAAACGACTGTAAACTACAAAACTTAATAAAACACGTTTTGCATAATATGTAGAATAAGGTGACCGTAAGAAGAACGTATGATTGATCGTAAACGTTAGTTACGATTAGTTGAATGCAAAATTAGTTGTCTCCAGGAAAGTTGCAATCGTATACGACTAATACAAAAATTACTCTGAAGCATTCAGTTCCCAACAGCAAAGATATTTATGCTCCTTAAGACCCAGTTTCTAGTTAAAGTTACTTTCTCCATAAGTATTAATATGCTCATGTAAAAAACGCAGGAATATGTTTGCCCAAAGCTGTACTTTGACAAGATAAATTTTATGTTGTATTTTTTCAAGGCTGCGCACCTAAATTTTTGTTTATATTTATGAAAACGAACACCACATATGCTAGTAAGATTAGTATATTTACATCTATTATTGCATTAAGTAAGTTTTGAAAAGCATCTCATAAATCATTTCAGTAAATTGATGATAATTCAATGTTATAAATAGTTATAAATCCAAGATTGAAAAAAAAACTGATTAAAGTTTTATTTTTTTTGAACGAGCGAAGCATTAACTCAGTTGCAATTCGACCGTTTCCCATTTGTCTGTCTGTTTGTTTGGGGATATGTCTCAAGATAACTTTTGATTGTATCAACCGATTTTCATAAAACTTACCATGCGTGTCTATACTTTTACCTTACACAACACTATGGTTTCTGAGATTTATCCCTATCCCCCAAAATAAATAGGAGGCGGGAGGCAAAATGTGCGGATGAGAACAATGGAAAAATCGCAAAAGTCCACGTAGGGCATCAAATTAAAAGGAATTTTAGCCGCAAGCCGAATTTAGTGTTCATTTTTGAAAATTAAAAAAAATTTGTTGGACACCAGGACCCTAAAAAGTGGGTGAAAATTTTGGTAAAATTACAAAAATTCATGTTGGGTATTAAATTATAGAGAAGTTTAACTAAAATTTGAATGTAGTGTTAAGTTTTGGAAATTTCAAAATTTTGGTCAAAATTTTAATAAAATTGTATATTTCATGTAGGGTATCGAATGAAAGAGAATCTTAACAAAAATCTCGATATAGTGTACAGTTTGAGAAATTTCAATATTTGAAAAGGGATAAAAAATTTGAGAAAATTGTAAAAGTCTACCCGGTTGTCAGACTTAGTGGACTTTTAACATAAATCCGAATATTGTCTGCTCTATAATTGTTATTTTACTAAGAAAAATTAGTAGTGTAATTAAGATATTTGTTTTTTTCTGAAATTAAAAAATTTATAACGTTGATATTTAGCTAATAATACAAATAGTCTACTAATATAGTCTAATAATATAATTTATCTACTTCGCTCAAAATAGTGAACGAGTTCTGCAGCTCAGGGAGCTTACTAGTATTTAAAATTTTTGTAAGAAAATTTATGTTTGATTAAACTTTAATTTTTATAAATCGTTAATTTAGTAACCGTACGGTAACCTAGAACCGTAAATCAATAAATGAAGGCAGGTCTTGTGGGTCAATGAAACAATTTCTATCATTTCGGCCAATGAATCAATTTTGAAAACATTACGTCAATAATAGTAATTATTATTGTTCTTGTAAAATATACACGCACATTCACACTAATAAGTAGCCTGTATGTGCGTTTTATTGCCTGTACCACGTCCTGATCAAGACAATAACCGAAGCGTCGATACAAATGTTCCAGAAAATGTTGTCTATTCATTGATCAAAACTCACAAAAACCTTTCGTCGTTTAATTTTTATTTCTAATAGTAGCTTCGCATTTTATTTTGAAGAGTCGGTACGGTAATGCGCCATGAGAATTATTCACACGGGTTCTGCTGATATATTTAAAGTATAAATGTACGGTAATCTAAAAGAACCGGAACTGAACATATTGTTTTCACGGTTACGTTGAACTGTGAATTGCTGCAGTAATTAAAAAAAATGTAGTTATGGTTCTTATATATGAGCTGTACAAGCGTTGTAGTTATCAATATAATATTACGACTTTGTACAGTAGTCGATTAGTTTTTTATTTGTCGATTCTTCAACACACGCGTGAACTGGACACTACTCCTGTCTGTTGCAGCTTATGCAGAGAGGTGTTCGTCTGTTGCTGTGTATGCAAATTGCCGAGTCTGCGCCTTGACATAAACTGTAACACGTTTCTGAAACCTTTTGCTTATTCAGTCATCATATTTCCTGTACACGCTACTTTTTCAGGGTAGTTGTTTTATTTGCACGCTTGTCTATGCGTCCAATAAGTCCAATAAATTTCTATTTCGATTTAAGCACTAACACTTCTTCCTCTTGCGTAAACTGAAACTTTATTTCCATAAACATAATCTTCGTTGTACCGTAAATTTAATGTTGCAAGAATTTTTTCACTAATAATAATGCCAGATAAAAATATCGGTATGGAGAACTATACATGACTTCCATGTTCTAAGATTTATATTTAAAATCATTTACTTGAATTCGGTTTGATAATTTCTAAAAAAAATATTCCCCACCCTCAAACTATTTTCACTATTTATAGATATTTTTGTATCTATAGTGTAGTAGTGTAGTCGTTTAATATAATGTTATTTTCGAGTCACTTTATCTGTAAAAATTAGGTGCTTTATTCTTATAAAGAATCTGAAGTTCGGAGATAATCATCCCTCCTCCTCAACCGATCCCTACCATTAATGATATTCTTACGACGGTCTATTTGATCCTCGTAAGCACAGTGGAAAACAAAATACAAGACACCAATTAAGTCACTAATTACCAGCTTTAATTTTCACAGTTAAACAGTTCGTAGTTAACAACACAGTCTCTTACAACAAATCAGATAAAAATTGTTCACACGCAATAAAATGTCAACTAACATTAAAACACAATTGTGTTACAATATACCGCCCGATTATAAAACACAGACTTCACTAATAACCACTTGAACGTACACAGTAATATCGCCCGATAATAACTGTAAACTAAGCAGCAGGTATGGGCTTTTTATAGTCTACTATGTTCCATAACATGCGTCCTTAACAAGCCATCGAAAATTCTAGAGGACACTTCAGCGCGACCTTCGCAGAAACACGCACCGTTGGGCTAATTGAGATGCTTCCAGAACGACACCATCGAACGGACGAGATGTGCCGCATTACGTAATACTGCCTCGCATGTCAAGTGTCACGTACGCATTACAGGTACGGGATCGTTCACCAATGTACCAGAACGTTGCGTAATGGCGTACCACTGTTTCTGCATTACTTAACAATATTTACACTTTCATAGAGTAATAGTTTTATCATATGTAATTGTTTAGGTACATTATCATTCAAAATTAAATACTCGTACTTTACTTGATATTTGCAAAGTAATTTTCAAAGTCACCCCTTCCCGCTTCAACTACCCTCTCTATTTATAGATACATCATTTACCATTTTACAATGGATTAATGTGACTTCATTTTCGGGGCACTTATTCATCAAAATTAAGTAATTTACTCTTATTAAAACACAAAACAATGCAGGTAAACTACCCCTTTCCTTTAACCGAACAACCCCATTTTTGATATTTACACTTTTGTTGAGTAATAGTTCATTATATGTAATTGCTAAGGTACCTTATCATTCAAAATGAAGGAGTTTATTCGACATGAAAAAGGTAGTTTTCAAAAAATTACCCCCTCCCCTTCGACTAACCTTTTTATTTATAGATATTTTATATATCTTTCTACAGTAGATTATTATGACCTTCTTTTCAGGATACTTTATTTATCAAAATTAGGTACTTTGATTTTATTAAAACGCAAAACGTTTCAGGTAAACTACCCCTCTTAACCGATCTTCATCAAAATAAATAGGCCTTGAGTCCTATATAACTCGGGCACATATGCAAAAAATTATTTGATTATGTTTGAATTTGCGGCAGTCATCGTTCGCCATAGAAAAAATTCTACATATAGGCACAGAGATACTTTTCGGAAAATTACTTTTCTTCATGTTGTGAGGATAGTACAATCAGAATCAGCCCTTATCTCGAACATGATTTTTTCCCCCGCCCACCATTCTTCCATTTCCTTACGAAACATGGAATTAAAAAGGAACCGCCAGGTAACATAGAACTGTATGTACGCCCGAAAACATTTGCGCGCACAGGAGCTGCTATCTTACTCTATCCTATGCTAAACATTCTGCCTGACGCCATACAGTTTCGCGTGGCTCGTCGAATACCAGTGTTCGAAAAAGTCTTCATAATGATTTAAATATACATCCGTATAAAATTAAAATATTGTAAACCTTAAGTGATACAGTAAACTGTGTGACTTTATGACTTCTCGTATGTCATAAATAACAACGTAGAGGTTATTCACAATACGCTTATGAGTAATGAGACGCATTTCCATCTGAGCGGATATGTAAATAAATAAACCTTTCGGTATTGAGAGCCAAATAATCGTCGTAAAATGCTTCGAGAACCATTGCACACTGCTAAACTTACTGTATGGCGTGCAATAGCTTCATTTAGAATAATCAATCCTCACTTCTTTGAGGATGAGAATGGGAATTCCATTACTGTCACATCAGAGTAATATGTCCAAATGATTAAGTAATTTTTGTCTTCCCAAGTCGCAGAAAAGTCTGAAATTACACCAAACAGTATGGGGAACAATCAGCCATAGGGGTAGGCGATTAATGGGTGGAGTTTAACGAGTTATATTCAGTTTAATTTCTGTTCACATGTTACACCGTGTAATGCAAAACGTAAAAACTCGACTTCAAAAGTGTGTGAGTTGAAATTTTCGCTACATTTGGTGCGTAGTGTTCAAAAACTTGTAGTTTCTGCGTTTAATTAAATGCTATTATGTACACTTTCAATTTAATGTAAATGTTAATTTTACAATCTATAAATAAAAACACAACTGAATTTTTAAAGTCACCCGTATCATTGACTGATCCTGTATTTTAAGAATTATTTTTTACAAATGTTTAAAGGAATTACGTCATAGTGGGCATCTAATATGTTATATTTCCTAAAAACCCAAATTCCAATACTTATTTCTCACTACTTGTATAATAGTAATGCTTTTAGAAAAGGAAAAATTAAAATTGTTTCATTGTTGTAATTGTTAATAACAATAAGTTCAACGCAAATAACAATTTTATTTTCTAAGCAAATGATAGAAATTAAATGAAATTCTTTAGTTTAATTCAAACCAATAACGATAATAGATGTGTCCTGTCGATGTCTCTGCGAATAAATTCAGCTTGTGGCTCCTTTATCCACGGTGAAATACTCACAGGTAATGGAATTTATGCAACTTTGAGTGTCACGGTTAGGATACGGGTATCACACTCACACACACCTGTTTGGCGGACACATGTCCTGCATTGCAGTCTGCGTGTTGGGAGTCAGTGCAAGCGCGCGCCTTGCATTGACTTCAACACACACTCTGGTAAGCGCGCGCATGTGTTGCCCGCGCGTACAGACTCACACCGCACCGCTGAGCCGACACATGTCCTGGGATGCAGTCTGCGTTTTGGGGGTCAGTGCAAGTGCGCGCCTTGCATTGACTCCAGCACGCACTCTGGTACGTCGCACGCATGTGCGCTCGCGGTGTACACACATGCTTCGTTGTTTTAATCGTGGGAATCATAGTAGTAAAATTTTGCAACTGGAATATAAATATATGCAAAAATTGCATATAAATATTTGGAATGGGCAAATTCAGCCAGGGCTGAAGACATTCAGTCTCTTCTATTTACTGTAGAGACAACATACAAAACACCAAAACACGTTTTATATTAAGGACTATGATTCGACAAAATAAATGTATACATTTCTAGTGGATGAACACCTACATAAATATGGTGTTGGACTTATAATAAATACATTAACAGAAACTACAAATTTGAGTTTTCTTGTTACTTCATTTAATGTATTTCTGTAATTAATAGTTTCCATATTCTGTAATAAATTTGTAAAAAATTCGTTAATATATTTATTTAATTTTCTGTTGTTGGTGTTGCTCCTATTGTAGTGTCGTACAATGCAGGTTGTACTTTGTAAAAGGCTTAACTTTAACACTTGAAAGTTAACTTTACGTTAAAGTTAAATTACATATTTTTAGTTTTATTCTTCTCCTTCCCCTCAACCCAGAGGTTAGTGGGCTTGCAATTTCTTCCTTTACGTAGCAGACAGCCTCGTGATCACCACGTGGGCCTGGGTCTTCCCACGCCCTCGATCGGGGCGGCGAACCAGTTTGAATGGCATAGCAGGTGGGCATCCAACTTTTCCTTTCCATAGTTGATTATATTATAACAGATCCGCTGTCCGTCTATTTCGTAACAGTGTCAGAGTGTAATTTGTGTAGTGTGTCTTACCAATCCGTCGTCGCTCGGTAACGTACCTTATGTTGACTGAGTCCGTCGTGAACGTACGAATAACCAGGTATCGAAGTCCTTACCTGAGGTTGTCTAGGTGTGTATAAATCCCGGGTGGCGCCAAATTGTTTACTTTAAACAATTAAAAAATTTAGTATTATCGGCGAGTCCGCTCAGGCGGTGGGGAGAATTCAAACTTGTTCCCGCCGCTTATCGATTTTTACAATCAAGCCAGCAGTTTGCTGTGTTTACTACTTGAACGCTTGCCGCCAATTCATAGCTGTTCGCTACAATGTACAACATTTATAATACACTTTCCTAATGAAAATAAAACACATTGGTTACACACAGTATTGGTTTATTAGTTAATGGTTATTACTTATTCAGTGACACAGGTTATATTTGGTTTGTTATATTATTTTGCACCGGCAATTAATCTAAGACAATTTTCTCTGGGTTTTGACGTATCGATTCAGAACGTAACAGATACACCATAATGGCGTCTGCCGAAGTAGTATACAAATATTTTCGTTCGATCGTCTGGATTATTGAGATTACGATAAAAGGATTAGATGCAATTACAATAATAAAAATACACAACCTTACATTATTTCTACTTGAATAATATGACGTGTAAATATAATGTGTTTATTGGAGTGTAGTAAAAGTGTTTCAAAGGTTCGTAAACTAACAATAGGTTAATTTTATAAGTTGACAAAATTTCAGTGTCTTAGTTTTTTATTTAATCTTTGAAAGAGAATAAATTCAGTTTAGTGATATTTCATAGTACAGTGAGAAATATTTAAAGTGCATTTTTTCGGAAATTTGGGTAATTTAAATGATACTTAACAACTTAGTAGACTGGGGGTAAGCAGTTGGTCTGGTAAAAAGGACTGGAGCTGCAATCGTATTCAATTTTCAATTGTTTGGGCTTCTGGCATCTTTTTCAATTTAATCGGAGTAATTTATTCACTTCTTTTTGATTTAAATGGTCTTCGACATCAGTTAATTGGTTTCAGTCATCGTCTGCTTCCTTCTCGTTCATTTGTGGTAATTTGGTTTACTTTTAGAACATTTTAAATTAAGTATTTGGTTGTTCAAAATTTGGCTTCTGTTTTCGAAGAGCGTCACTTTACGAGTAACGATATTCAACGGTAATTCCGTACCTAACGGCAGTTGCTATGGTTACTAATTAAATCTGATTGGTTAATCTGGCAAAAATCCATTATCAAAATTTGAATTCTTTTCAAAATCCTTGTATATCTTCTGATTGCTTTCATTCCGTTATCTTCCTTCCTAAGTATTAATTATTATCACTGTTATTTGCATTTTCTTCCAAAGATTATTTTGGTATCCCACAAGATTGGGTTATTTCATGTTTTATAATTTTACAATTATTTTAATATTTCCTAATTACATTCTCTTTTAATTTAAATCCTTATTCTAATATTTTGCTTTAATAAGATTTACAATTTATCCTTGGTTGATTATTCACCTTGGATTTGTTAGTTACTTTGTTATTTTCATACAATTTGTATTTGTTGGTGTTTGACAGTTAGGCATTTCTTAAGCCTAAGTAGCCATTAGTGATTTTTACTTATTTCATATACATTACATCTAATTTTAGCCTAATGATTTATTTTGTTCTTATAACTGGTTTTGTTACCTATTGATGTGTTTTGGTTCTGTTTTTGTGTTATTTGTATGTTACTACTATTTTATACATCATGTATTGCTAATTATTTACTAACTGGTTTTCTCGTTTTCTAAGTCAAACATTGCTTTCCTTTCTTACTTATTTACTCCGCCAATGTCAACAATATGGCTATTAATTACTATTTTTTTATCACATAAAATACAACATTTATGTCTATGGTTGGTATAATTACCCCAGCCATATCCTATTCATAATTTTACTTAAACAATTATTTAACAATTATTATGTAATATTGGTGTACAACTCATTACCTTTTATTTTATTTTTTGGGTGATAAACAACCTCACCTCTTTTGAACTTACTTCAATAATCATCCCTTATAACATGAGTGTTTATTGATGGTTTTAAACTTCTTATTTTATAAATACTCTTTGCCTTCACTCCATGGTAACACTATCTGATTACTCTTTCATGGGATTCTCCCCTTTAAATACTATTATATACTTTTAAACTTTACAATAAGATTCTTTTCTAATCAATACAGTTAACATCACCCTTCAGTGTTCATTACTACTTAATTAATGGTTTATTTTAAATATTATTCTTAACAACTTTCTTAAATATTATTATTGTTCACTATTAAACCTTTAGTGTTTGTTAATTTTTACTAAGTGTTTATCTTAGCCTTCACTATTTTTCCTATTGCTATCATTGACAATATTTTTATTTACTCATTACCTTCACTTTTAAATTATCTTGTGTTTATTATAATTTATTTAGTGTTTTTTCTCTATCATTTTACTTTAGGGTTTTTTCACTTTCACTATGGGCACTTCTTAAACCTTTTATTTAAGTGTTTATTAGTGGGTAATCCCTATCATTACTTTTCTTTGTCACTTAGTTATTTTCAGTTTATTTCTCACTATCTCAATATCTCTCTCTTTCTTTACACATATTATTTATAGTTACTAAGTTCATGTCTTTCTCTATTTCTTACTTACATATACAGTACTTCTAATTCTTGGGTTAGTGTATTTTTATTTATCGGGTTTTATCAATTATTAATTACATTTGCCACTTATTCAATACTAACATTTATCTTTTATATTGGTTCTTTACCGGTTTCATTTCCCTTATTATATTTGATTGTATTATTTCTCCCTTCTCTATTCTCTACTACTTGTGTGTGTTTTCTCGCCTTGTTTCATTTTATTTCCTTTATAGTTGGTTTGTTCCCTTTTTATTTTAATTTTTCTTCTCCTTCACTTCTCATCTTGTTTCCTTTTATTTTGGTTCTTATCTGGCCAATCTCTGGGGTTGGGTCAAAGTCGTTTGTCTGTCAGTCTAGTCTGTGAGTTTCTTTAATAATCACTTTTAGTTTATCATTCTTCCTCCTTCTTTCTTACTTACATTTTATATTTTTATTCTCTTCATTATTTATTTATTAAAATATATTACTTTTTAGCATATCTTACATACTTATAGTTATCAAATATGATCTGAATTTGGCGATGTTATATTATCAACATTTTTGTTTTAGTTTTATAAACACATGAATGCGTAGAAGTCTCCTTTCTGTACTTCTGTACTTACTTTAATACTATCTTCTCACTTCAACCTGGGTCTGCATCATCTCTTTTTCTCTTCTGGTTTTGCTTCCCACGCCCTTCTAGGGTATCTTTTATGTTCTATTCTACAGACGAGGCTAGACCATCTCAACTGTGAGCTTTGTATCATATCAATTAGAGGGATCATCCCGAAGTTCCTGCGGATAGTGAGGTTTCGTATTATATCTGTCACTATTTTAACAAAACGTTTAAATTAATTCGCATACTTATACGACTGTCACTTGTTGGAGCCTTATTAACAATTTTTTGCCACATTTAATCTGAAGAAACCTTTATGCCTTCCAGAATGAGTTCGTCAAACGTGCTCTCCACCTCGACTGAATTTTCACTAAAAAACTCCAAATCTTATCAGAAGGCGTACGTCAACCAACTACTATCGTTAGAACTTATCACACAACATTTCGACTACTAAACAATCTGTAATCGTCTTCAAGTGTAAGGTAAACTAGTACATTAAATACAAACTTAAGCCTACTCAAGGTTCGTTCACTAACAAGCGTGGACGGTAAAAAAAGAATAAATCACCATCTTCTACAAAGTTGAATACAACTACAAAAAAACTATATAAGACGAACCGTTTAGAACCCTCTAAGTACGCTGTATAGAACCGGGAAGCACCACCACACTGACGCAAGTTTACACAACAAACAACCTTGCGTCAATGGTGGTGTTTCTCGGTTCTGTCCAGCGGGCTTAGAGGGTAAGTAGCGGTAGGTAGGTAGGACTTACGTGTGGTAAATTCTAACGGTGGTACTTGTCCGACCTAACCCTGCTGATAATGTTCACGCACCACCGAAAGTTAGGTTCAAAGATTGAACTCCAAATCTTTAGGTTTCCAATTTGAGTTATACTCTAGCTATTCTACGCCAATTATTTATCGTTCTATGTCTGTTAACCTCCAGTAATATTGGAAATATATTAGAACGTTCCCTGTCTTACCCCCTTCTGTATTTGATATTATGTACATTTTAATTTTACGTGTTGTTATTTATTGTCTATGAAACACAATAAACTTGTTTATGTAATGAAAGGCAATTTAGCATACATGTTTTCAGTGGTATCCAATTCACTTGTATGAATAGGTAAACTAATCTTTTCAATCCGCCTTGTGACTTCTTGTTTACAATTGATGACGCACCTCAAAGCACATGCTTCATCGTCAGATATTTAACTAGTAGCGTGCTCACAGCGTCTAATCCTGAAGAAGGTCTACATCTGCTAAGCTTAAAATTTAAAGTGTACAATTTTCCAATTGCGGGAAAGTTACATACATTCCGATACTCTAATATTTTTGTAGTAACATAACTGTAGAGCATACAATCATACAATAAACGCAAACACTATTTTATTAAAATTATACTGTATAAGAACTTTTTTTAACCAATCTGGTTAAAAAAATACATTAGATATTATTGATATTTAGTAATTCTAAATATATGGAATGTACTCTACTTATTACAAGAAGACAGAGGGCTGTAACATTTTAAAAGTACACTTTCTTTCATTTTTACTCAATTATATTTTTGTTTTGACATTTAGCCTTGCACACACATTTTACGAACCCTTGTCCGGATCCTGATGATTGGGCAGTAGCAGCAGAACAAAGTGCGGTTTCTTGTTCAGGAACCTCTTCAACCTCCATTAGTGGTCTTGGGCATACAGTGAACTGCGATCTTGTGTACAGCTGCTTTAACAATCCGTTAGTAGTTCCCAGTTTGTAAAATCCGTCTTCTGTCACACTCACGAGGATTGCTAGAGTTTTTCGAAGATCTCCCCGCCCCTTGTCTACTTCAGGATTTAGAACACGAACAAACGCGCCCATAGGAACAGGAGGAATTTTTTTGTCAGAATCAGATTTCATCTTCTTTGCCTGAAGTTTTAGAAATGATTTTGACCTTTTTCATTCTTCAGTTGCAATTTTTACTTCGAAGCAGAGAGTACACAGCTTCTTGCCATTGTCACACTTATCTCCACTATTGCCAAAATAAATGTCCTTATGTACTATGCATATCTCTGCAGCACTCTACACACTTTTCAGAACATGAAACCATAGCGCACACATTGTCTTCTGTACATTACCTAGAAGACGTTAGGCATTCTATATGATCCCTAGGCAATGTATGAAATATGTTTTATTTCATTCTTTGCCGGGTGGATTCAAGCATTGTA